>CM020005.1:1304285-2608571 GCA_009771035.1 Lupinus albus
TAATTACACAAAGTCATACATCAATATTCATTTCTCAAAGAGTAAAATTGGAATTGAAAAGAAATAATCACTTCTTAAAGATATCAAGGATCACTTTAGGTAGAAGACCTTTCATGTGTAACTACTCAAGTCTCAACTGCAAGTGATATATTATACTTCCCTAAAACTCTTGATAATGAAAGAGCAATTTAGTTCTCTGGATAGATGCACCATAGTGTTGTTTTTTGGTTCGATCCATGTCTGAGTTCACTTTATCTTCAGGACTTAAATTCGATTATATGTAGTTTGTCATTGGACTTGGCTGTAGGATCCGTATCAACTCCTAGAACAAGACAAGGGCCATCAAACTCTCGTGTTGTGAATATCAATGTTCTGTCTGCTGGTGGGGCCGAAAACAACCCAGAACCTGAGAGACAGATACGAAACAGTGTACTTCAACACTTAAGGGCTCTCTTTCCTGGCGGAGATATTCATGTTGAGGATTCAAGTTTACAGGGAACTGCTGCAGTTTCTATCTCAGAGCATGCTGCAACATTAGGGGATTCTTCCCATGTTCCTGAAGCAGAACCTAGAGCTAGTGATGAAGGACTTTTTTTGTCTAATGTACTTCGTGAGATCATGCCCCTCATATCTCAACGTACAGGGTCTGACAGAAATCCTTCAGTGGATCAAATGGCTGAAGATTATTCTACCCGAGTAAGTATTCTTCATTACTTTCTTTCCTGATTCTATTGCATGCTTGAATTTACTCTTATGATTCTTATCTAAAATTCAACTACTGAAGGCCTTTTCCTCAGTTACCATGAGAACTTCTGGACTTTGATGGACACTTGGAATATCCCAATAGTTGAAAGTTGGAATTCCAGTTTTTGTGTTCTAGTTGAAATTCCAGTTTTTGTGTTCTAGTTGAAATTCCAGTTTTTGTGTTCTAGTTGAAATTCCAGTTTTTGTGTTCTAGTTGAAATTCAGGGCATTCCCATTACCCCAGGTTGTTGAATAGGTGTAGCGTACCAAAAAGAATTAGGCTAGATTCTTTGCTCCTGCATAATCTTTTTTTAATTTTTTTGTCATGATCAACTAGAGAATATATAGTTTTGAAAATTAACTACTGTAATTATCCCTTCTTAAAAATAAAGCAGCTGAAAAGTGGAACGTGTGCAGGTTGAAACTGATGCTGGGACATCACGCCGAGAGAGTGGTTCTGAACTAGACCTACCAAATCCAAAACGTCACAAGGTTTTCCTTCTACTTTCTGAATATAGTGATATTTAATATTTTTTCCTTACAAATCCCAGCCTAGGGAGGGTAGAAGATAACACACGTCTAGGTTTGATTATATGGCATCATAACTGATAATATATTATTGCAGCTCAAGTTCTAAATTGCACGCATAGGATAAATATATTAAACCTGTTAAATACACCATGTGAACAGTAAAACACTGTAATTACCTTCATAGAAAGATAGTAAATCTTTAAGTTGTACTAGTGAATCTCCATCAACTAGTTTTGAAGTGTGAAACTATAAATTAGGGTGAATCTTATTTGCCAACAAAACTGTGGAATGCAACCTTGAGTTAGATTTTACGATGACTTCCTTGACCATGATATTTCTTAAACCGCCTTTATCTCGTAATTGCACATTAATTTAGATTGTACGATGACTTCCCTGACCATGATATTTCTTAACCGCCTATATCCCGTAATTACACATTAATTTGTCGAAGCTGGGTTAGATAGATGTGCATGTTTTGAGTAGTTTTTCATTTCAATTTTGGATAGATATGCATGTTTTGAATTGTTTTTCATTTCAATTTTGGATAATGTACATGATTTCTTGATGCAGATGGAGTGATGCAGAGGATAATGTACAATATAGAGTCATGTAAGATTATTACAAAAATCAGATCTCAGGGTGGATCAGATTTTTCGATGCAGTTTTGGGATTGTATTAAGCATTATTTGACTTTCTCCAGCTGTAGACAATATTTAAGAAGACTATACTTTATACTTGTAATCATGCAATACTACAATATTGGGCATTGGAATTTAGTTTCTGTATCACAAGTTAGGTAGTACATGCTTCAAATTGGCAATAGAATTCTGCATTATAAGATTGGGATTTATAAGAGCATCTCCAACCTTAAGCAGGTGCTACATATGTCGATTGTGGAGGTTATTTAGCAAACAATTTTAGCTGATATATCATTTTTCTTAAGTTTTTTTTTCTTCTTATGGGAAGGGGAGAGAACTGAGAAGAACTAAAAAATTTGGTATAGGATGACACAAAATTCATGTAAGTTATTGGTTTTTTTCTCATGTGTCTTATGGTTACATTTTAAGTTATCCAAAAATCGATAAGTTTATATTGCGAATTGGAAATGTATGACATGTGAATGACCAAAAAATGTATAAACACTTAGTTTCCGGTTAATTTTAGGCATTACAAATGGCAATAAAACAACTTTCCACCATAATTTTTTTACACCGAGCCAAGCCTAAATATCACATTTTTTTTATTCTTTATTTCCCAGCATAAAATATGACATGTGAATGAGTAATTGTACTAACCATTTTCCACCATAATCTTTTTCGTTATCATTTGATTTTATTATATATATATATTTATGTATCAATATTATTGTAATAACCATTTCTAATCTCAAATTTACTTATCATCTTATAAATCAATTTTATATTTTGACGACAACTCGTAATTTCCTTGTTAATCTAATAATAATTTAACAATATATTTGTATTGAGACCAATTTCATTGAGTGTTAAAGTTGAATGAATAATTCAAAAGAAAAAATAGTTAATAACTAATTACAAAAGACATAAAATTACAGAGGCTTTATACAATTTTCCTATAAAAGAGAAAAAAATGAATGCATTAATAGTGTAATAATTTTATACATTATCAACATATTATCATTCATTTTTATTTGTCCTAGAGCATTTCTATCAGTTTGAAATAATGATGGATTTGAGAATGAAGCCCCATAAATTTGGGCCAAGGTAGTAGCCCACCTTTAAAGCCCAGAAGCGATCAAAATAAGTATGAGTATGTTGAAGCATTGTGAGTGATTAGGGTTTTTGAGTGCAGCTATCATAAGAGGACATCCTCATCTCCTTCGCAACATTCACCATGGCCGAACAAGTAATATTCAGATCCATTGTTTCTCTTATGAATACTTCATCGTTCATGTTTCGGTTTTCTGGTCATTTTTTAATGATTATATTTATGCGATTATTATGTATTACAGACTGAGAAGGCTTTTCTGAAGCAACCGAAAGTGTTTCTGAGGTATGCCATGGTTACTCGAAAAATGCTTCAATTTTTTTTCTATTCTTTTGGTTTTTTGTGCATCATAGTTTGTTATTTTGACAGCTCAAAGAAATCTGGGAAGGGAAAGAGGCCAGGAAAAGGTGGAAATCGATTTTGGAAATCCATTGGTCTTGGATTCAAGACCCCTAAGGAAGCCATTGATGGTATTGCACTTTTTCACTATTTGATTTTTTCTGTTTATTGTTTTGGATGTATGTTTCTTCAATGGATAATAAATTTTGAGGATGTGGGCTTTTGTTAAACTTTCCTTTACTGGCCACTCTCCTTTAGTCGTTGTCACACTTGCATTGTTTGTTTTTCACGTTGATCTTAAATTGGTTTTGTAGACGAAGTGTGTTGTTGTATGTAGTTTCTGAAGATTGTTGATTTTTGCATACATTTCTTAAATTATGATGTAGTCGAAAATATTAGCAATTTGATGTTCATACGTTTATAATGTGATTATGATTTTTTTACTGGATCTAAGGAATGGTCCATAGATGTACATACACATCTTTTTCATCTGAGAAAATGGAGATAGTTGGATACCCTGGTGTCATGTTGTGCTAGAGTTGTTAGGAAATAATTGTAATCTAGAAAACCTGATTTATACCTGATTCCAAATTTCCAGTCAAATAGTTACTTGAGTCCAAGAAGGTAATGGTTTTATTATGTTATTTAAAACCCTTCTTTGCATTGCTCATGTTGTAATCTTTATGTTATGCCATATGAAATTATATTTGCATATTGTCATTTCTGCTTCTAACTCGAGGCCTATACAGGAACCTACATTGACAAGAAATGCCCCTTCACTGGCAATGTTTCCATCCGAGGCCGTATCTTATCAGGAACTTGTCACAGTGCTAAGATGAATAGGACTATAATTGTTAGGAGGAACTATCTTCATTTCATTAAGAAGTATCAAAGGTATTTCCTGTTATACATTTCCTGCCCAATTGTTGTAGTATCGAATGAATAGGACTATAATGGTTAGGAGGAACTATTTTCACATGCTACATATGTTGATTGTCGAACTATTTTTAATATGTTTTTTGTTTTATGCTATTTAAGGTATGAAAAGAGGCATTCAAACATCCCTGCTCATGTATCACCTTGCTTCCGTGTGAAGGAAGGAGATCATGTTATTATTGGCCAATGCAGGTAAGATTTTGTCTCAAGAACTTATTGGTGTGTAGTATTTAGATAAAAGATCCCTATCTTATTGCCTTTAATTGTACTGTTTCTGTAGACCAATCTCAAAGACAGTGCGGTTCAATGTGCTGAAAGTGATCCCAGCTGGATCTTCTGGTGGTGCAAAGAAGGCATTTACTGGAATTTGAATTTTGATGTTCAGTTTCTGTCGCTGGCAGTGATACCTTTTTAGTTACAAGATTTGCTTTCTGGATGGAACAAATTACTGTATTGATCAAATTTTGCATATCTTTGAGGTTCTGTTCTATGTTATGTGTTTCAGTTCATGAATACTAGTACTAGTAGTGTTGACGATGGCATTATGCTAACTGTAATATCTGCATTTCTTGATTATCTATTTGATTGTTTTTGTTCACATCCACGAGATTGAGTCACATATTTGTGCTAACCGGAGTTCAAAAAAATTGTGCACAATTCACATTACAACCTTCCATAAAAAATATAAAATGAGCGGTTGAGATTTTCTCATCAATGGCTGTAATTCTGGCCAAATAATTGTCACTACCCATTGAATGTTGTTCAGATGAGTTATGTTTTGGGTGTATGTCTTTTGTTGTGTGGTAATAAAACTCTAGTGTCTTAAATTATGCAATGCGTTGAATTATTATTTTTATGCAATATGTTTGCACTTGAATGGATGTGTTTTAGAAGATGTGCACCTTTTTCTGATTATTATTTTGAACTATGTCCAGTGAACCAGTTATCAACATGTTTAATAGTGAAGATGACCGAAGCCCTAAAACAAGAAAAGAGAGATAATAGGATTCTAGGTTCATACAGGATGGAAAAATTCATCTATCTTGATTTCTAACTGTGACATTCAACCACTATTTTAGGCCATGTCATGTAACGTGTCCCTAACTTAGAGCCACGAAATCCTTTTAGTTTGTTGTAGAAAAAGATTAGTTTGGTTTCCTGTATGAATATATTCTCTCCCAATTAATACCGAATGCGATGGGAACAAATGTTCAGTGAACACCAATGTCCCACGTTTAGAGTTCAACCATCACGTCACTGGACATTAGTCCTTGTTTGATACCCATTGCTATGACTATTATATAGACTCGTCTTTTACTACCACTAACCAATCAACTTCGTAAAGCTTTGCTTTCAAACTACTTTGCATTATTATTGTTAATTAATCAAATAAAGCAAACTCCGTACCCAACTTGTCTTTTAACTCTTTATCATTTCCTCATCTTCCAATTAAAACAAGAAAAAATAATGTATTTACTAATAGTGTATAACACTGCAAACTGCATAATTTATCATTCATGTTTAACCGTTGACTCTTCGAAAAAATATAAATAAATATTTGAATGATATATTGATTGTGTATAAACTTTATACTAATAATGCATAGATTATTTTACCATCTACTACTCTTCCTCACCAGGAAAGAGAAAGTTGCAACAGAAACCACACATTATCAAAGTATATAACATATATGAAAGTTTTATAAGGTATATTAATCACCATTCAAGTATTGATTGTCATTAATTTTTAAATAAAATTAATATATATGGATGAAGTATTGATTATAAAAATGATTATAATATTAGTACATATATATTATATTTTGTCATAAAATAAGCCCTCAAGTAAATTGATAGGGATGCCTATTTTCTGAAAAGATGTCTGAATGTATCTCAACTTTTAGTATACTTTATCTGCTTTTGTTTTGTTTCTTGTTTTTTTTTTGGCTTTGATAAAGATCAATCATATAAGGAATCTCTATAATGCCATCTCCATATTGAAAAGAAATAAAAATACAATTGATACCACAATTAATTTTAAAGAAATAACGGAATACAAACTTAGTCGTGGGAGGACCATATTATTTATCTCCTCTTTTTTCATATACAACATTAGATTGATTCCCTTCACACAATCACGCCTATGTAGTCTAGTCTAACATGAATACATGATACACTTCCAAAAATGAAGAACGGAAGAACTTTTCCTACTTAGTTTTTTGCTACTTCAATTATTTTCAACTTAGATTGTTGAATTGATGCCTGAGATCCAATATTGATATGAGCAATTTTATCTATTTTCCTTATCGTAATTGATAAAAAGGCCCTTTACTATATTTTTCGATTATGTGAAAGATGAAAGTAGGTTGGACTCTAAACCTCTTAAAAAAAATTATAGGCCTAAATAAAGCATGTAATAAAAACCAAATTTTATGAAGTTTACTTTCGGTTGATGTGTTAACTTAATGTCCACTCATGATACATTTTTAAAAGAAGTTTGACATTCAAAAAAATTAGTCAACTTATCAATATAGAAACTCATTATTTGATGTTTTCAACTTCCACACAGGTACCTTATTATCATGAAGTCATCCTTAGTTGAGTTTTGAACAAACCCTTAATTTTCATATAATATAAAACAGCAACAAAAACAACTCAAGTAAACATGAGATAAACATGAGAATAAAGTATATCCTCATGTCACGAGATAAGTTATCTCTTACGGCCACTGAAATCATAACATATATCTTATTAAATCATTTTCTATAAAAATATTTTTAATAACTAAAAAAATAATATGTCTCGTAATTTTATGATGATATATTTTATTTTATATATCAAAAACATTATTCTGATGGGATTTTATGAAAGCTCAACAAAGGTAGAAAATAGAAGGAAAATAATATGAGAAGCAAGAGTGGGGTGGCAATGTGATAAGCTAAAGTAAGCATATAAAATGGCATTATCTAGAACTCATTTAAGACCTAACTTTCATAGAAACACACCTTTTAAATATTACTACAAAAAAGGACTCCATCATTTTCCCAACATATTCTAAGAATCTACTTTATATATCTCTATCACTGTCTTTGTAGTAAAGATTGTAGGCCACAAAACTCTCCATTAAGTCTCTTCCACTAGTCTTTCTATCTCTGCTGTGACCTTCTTCTGTCTGCAGAAAAACGAGGAGCAACTTGCTTATGATAACACAAGTATCTCATTGCCTTTGCATTGTGATCTTTTGAATAACCAAATGGATAACTGGGAAAAAACTTCATCTTTTACAACTTCCACAATTAATTCACTTCCTGTAAGTTTTAGCTTCCATGATCTGCTATTCTCAAATGGTTTTCTCTCAATTTTTCATTCTTATGTTTCTTCATGTGATGGATTTTTTATTGTCCTATTTTCCCCTTGCTATAGTCTAGAGTTTGTAGCTACTCTTTTAATCATTTTACATGGCATGAACAATGTTTTTTTAACTTATCGTCATAGTTTTATATCATTCATGTTTCTTGTTTATCTTTGTTAGAAGAAAACTTGCAACATATATAGAACATAAAAGGGTCATGTGATTGTTAAAGGCTTACTTCCTATTTTCTCACTCTATATATCTTAACACATTTGCTCTATTTTGCTGTGTTGGTACACTAGTTGGAAAGCATATGTGAGAATTCAGAAATTACTAACAAAAAACAGAACTCCATAAATTTTGTCCCTTCTCTTCGGTCTGGAGAGTGGTCTGATATTGGAGGCCGCCCTCACATGGAAGATACCCACATATGCA
Source organism: Lupinus albus (assembly GCA_009771035.1). Classification (NCBI taxonomy): domain Eukaryota; kingdom Viridiplantae; phylum Streptophyta; class Magnoliopsida; order Fabales; family Fabaceae; genus Lupinus; species Lupinus albus. Next base: position 1,312,368 of record CM020005.1, read on the forward strand.
TTGGAGACTTGGCAAAGAAATTTCATTATGACACACTTTGTGAAGAAACTGTTTCCTTATATGGAGTAAGCTATCTAATTTCAATTTAATTCTACCACTGTTAATTCATTTTGTGTGAGATTACATGGAATAAATTTACACATTCTTGACCCACCACTGAATAGTGACCTGCAAGACTTGAGAGAAAGGAACTTTAGAGGAAAGAGAGGTTTCTTGTGTAGTTACATGGCAACCTCATTTAGGCGTGTATTGGGTTCCGCATATAAAAGAAGTCTTCGTAATAATAACATTAGAAAGTGACCAACCGCTAGAGTTAAGTATAAAACTAGCCAATAACCAGATGACACTCCTATGTTATGAATCTTAGTGGATAAAATACAACAAATTTCGTTATATGTTTGAAGATTTTAGCGCATGGATAAAGATTTCTCATTGTTTAGACTCTCCCGATATTAACTTAGTGTTATCCTTTTTAATCAGGATTTGACATGCGAATCGCAAATGGTTTTATGTGCAGGTATTTGATGGACATGGAGGGAAGGCTGCTGCTCAATTCGTCCGTGATCACTTGCCGAGGGTGATTGTTGAGAATGCTGACTTTCCTTTCGAACTCGAGAAGGTAGTCAAGAGGTCATTTATAGAGACTGATGCAGAATTTGCAAAAACATGCTCTATTGAGTCTTCCATGTCTTCTGGTACAACTGCACTCACTGCAATTGTATTTGGAAGGTGAGCACTGTTGTCATTTCCTACTCTTATGCGATGCCTAATTTCACTCCACACCATGGCTTTCCTTTCCTTGTGTAATGAGTGTTTTTAAAGTAATGTGATCATGTTGCACAGGTCTTTACTTGTAGCCAATGCTGGAGATTGCCGAGCTGTTTTATGCCGTAGAGGAAGGGCTATAGAAATGTCGAAAGATCATAGGCCCTATTGCATTAAAGAAAGGAAGCGAATTGAGTCCCTAGGTGGATTTGTTGATGATGGTTACCTGAATGGCCTATTAGGCGTTACTCGTGCTCTAGGTAACTGGCATCTTGAAGGAATGAAAGAAAAGAGCGGAAGCGGCGGACCATTGATTGCTGAGCCTGAACTTAAACTGGTGGCATTGACCAAAGAAGATGAATTATTGATCATTGGTAGTGATGGAATTTGGGATGTATTTCGCAGCCAAAACGCCGTTGATTTTGCTCGAAGGAGGCTCCAAGAACATAATGATGTGAAAAAATGTTGCAAGGAAATGGTTGAGGAAGCAATGAAGAGAGGAGCAACAGATAACTTGACAGTTGTGATGGTATGTTTTCACTCAGATCCACCACCACATATGGTTGTAGAGAGGATGAGAGTCAGGAGAAGTATATCTGCTGAGGGACTTCAGAATCTTAAATGCCTGCTAGAAGGATAAAACATTGTTGTCTGAAATGCAAATGATGTTGCAGATTATTTTTTCAAGCATGGTTTATGTACATATTTTCATCTGTCGCACTGAATAGTATCTTCTTGTCCCCTGAGAGTACAGAAACAGAACAAACTGAGGAGCAACTTTCTCTATTAAAAGTGTTACTATCTTATAGTTATTTATCCCATTGTTACTCACAAAGTGAGTGAAACTGATTAGAGGAAAAGAATAATGTATATGTTGGACATGTGATTGGTGCACACATCATTGTAGCATTTTACTCTTATATTACATTGTTTTAAAGTTGAATCAAGGATAATAAATGTTTAATAATCAAGCTACTTGAACAAAGTGACCTGGCACAACTTCTATGCTTAATTGGCGGTAATCTAGGTTATATCCTTATTATTCATCAAACAATGATGGGTTGGAGTTGTAAGACTTTCTTATGTTCGTGTTTGTAGAAAACATTCAAGTGCTCAACGGACAACCAGTTCCTAACAACACATGAACAAATATGAGTGCCAACAGGGATGATTGTCTACCAGACTACCACGCAAGGGCTCTGTAGTGACACCTCATAACAAGGTACCAAAAAGATTGGCTAATGGCTATATCAATCTTCATTTCCTTCTTTCCCCTTCACTTTAGGAATAAGAGACAAGCATAAGTTGTGGCGGTGGGCGCTCTTCAAACACGAACAAAGAATAGAATCCAGAGAATCTTGATTAACATTGAAAACGGGATACATTTCCACAAAATGAGAATCTTTGTAATCAAACGCTGACGCAAACGTATAACAAAGTCTTCAATTCACTTTTAGAGGACTACATAATTTCTTGGTAAATATTAAATTGGAGGCACCCACATTTAAACGATAGAAATTCCCACATTCAAACAGACAATCTTTGACTATATGACTGAAGTTGTGTTTAGCTAAATTCAAGTTTATCTTCAGTACTTCAGGCGGGCAAGAGCAATCTCTACTCTTTGAATCAAACTGAAATTTTATCTGGTTTTAGATTGCCTTGACTGACGCCAGTAACTGTAACCATTTTAACTCAGAAATTTTCTTTAGCCATGGTTTGTAATACAATAGATTCTTGCAATGCATATAAAGTACAGTGTACAAACAATGATGCTCCACTGTGGAGGGAAAAAAAATTCACATTGGAGATAGTAAGACTACTTCTTCTAAGAGCATGGGTGCTAACACCAGTACCTGAAATTGAAAGGACAAATCCTTGCCAACTCGCAAAGTAAAGAACTTTCAAATTTTTCTTGCATCACATAAGTTGTTTCCAGTTTCGTAATGGAACAGCCCAAGGAAACTTCAGACAAATACAAAATGATCAAATTGACATAGAAGCTTTTTATAAAGAATCACATCATTTGTTGATGAAGATCTGCCGCCTGCTGTGCCAGTTCCACCATCATAGCCTCATCAAAGAACTTACCTATGCTTACATCTTCACTCATTCCCTGCAAGAAGGAAAGCGAGAGCAAGATGTATTAAACGCATACAGTTTGCGAAGGCAAAAATTCTCTGTAACATTTCAAAGTTCCATACCCTGTCTTCTATTAAAAGATATTTTCTTTTTATTTTCAATTTTCTCTCACAAAAGGATAAAAAGAGTAAAACTTTATAATAGTTGGTGACTGCCCAAAACAAAGGAAAAAACTATACCTTTCTACGCCTTGTTTTTACCATAAACTCACGAGCAAGATGCTGGATTGGCGCTGGTTCAAGTGGGCGCAAAACAATATTTTTGTCCAGAGGATCTCCGGGAACAATAGCCCAATGATCAAAAACTGATAGGCAAAATGCTTGACCTTGGGTATGGTATCTCAAGTCTGTCTCAAAACCAAAAGATTCTATCACAGGCAAAAATGCCTGAGATGAATGGGGAACAAAGTTGTCAAAATGTCCTAAAAATATAGCAATGAGCAATCTAAATAAGCAACATTCAGTGAAAAAGATAGGCCAAAATTAGTCACCAACCTTAACAATATAAGCAGGAGTGCCAGGTTGAGGAACATCAGCAGTAACATGTCCACGCCTACGAGATAGCACAGTGTATATTGCAGACACACAGTCTATGGGTGTTTGAATCTGTTGAAAAAGACAAAAAGAACATTACCATGAAGAAAGTATCAGAAAAAAAGTAACATCATTGTTCTCAAAACTATACTTAACATTTAGTGCAAATACAATATTTATTTTATTAGTTTCCATAAATTTTTATTGTTCCAGTAATACTTGATTAATCCTATATGATTAGCCATCATTTAACTTCAGGAAATTTGTATCTAGAGGCTTAATGGTGAGAAATCACAAAATGATTACACTCACATTAGCTGTGCAGCCACGACTGAAGTTTAAAAAATAGCAAGTACATACCTCAACATAATATACAGGTTCCATAAGCCGAGGGGTAGCCATAAGGAAAGAAGAATAGGCCACTCGTCGTGCTGTTGGAATGATCTGGCCAGATCCCCGATGAAGTGGTTCAGGGGCTATCCTTGCATCAACAATCTTGAACTTAACGTTTCTGATGGGCTCATCACAGAGAGGTCCCTCTCGTGCACCCCACTGAAATCTGTAAAATGATATAACAACACAAAATCAGTAAGCAGCCAATTAACCAGTAACAGCTAAATTATTCAGAGAAGTGTATGTTTACCCCTGAACAATGGAATCTTTTACAGCATTCAGCAGATTCTTGTCAACTTCAGTGGGAAGGGTGTCATCTAACAGAATATTGGGGCCCTGCATAAAAGATGCATATGTTATAAAAAGATCACGTTTAGACAGACAAATATACAGAAAGAGAGAACTTACCTGCTTATCAGGGCCAAATGCCCAGATTGACCGTGCAGCAAGGAGATCCCAGTCATACTTAGTCTGGAAAAATTCACCAAGTTTCTTTCTATTCCAGTCAGTGCTAACAACACTATTCTCTATGTCCTCAGCAAGACCTCTTTCTAGGGGCTCAGCAATCTAAAGAATGACCAAGGTTAGTTTGAGTGAAGTGAACCACAAATCAGCATACAAGAGAAAAGGTGCTCATGAAATGAGCCATATACCATTCTTGATGAAACCTACACAAAAGGATGGGGTAGACACCTACCATAGTTATTTTATTCTTCTTGTTTGGTGTCTCAGCAAAACATTTCATTGATGAAGACTCAACAACAGTTTCACAAAACGAAACAACAGGATCAGCCACCTACAAAAGCAAAGCAAAGGAAATCTTGAACAGAGGAACAGCTTTAAGCCAACGAAGAATGCAATTTAATCACTTATGAAATGATTAGAGGAAAAACAATAGCTCACCTTGACTTCGACCTCAGAATACAGCTCTCTAAGGTCCTTCATAATTGAATCCAAGTACAGTTCACCAGTCCCTAATATAGTGTGTTCCCCAGACTCCTCAACTTTTGTAACTGCTAGAGGATAACTTTTGCTAATTTTCCTTAGGCCCTCCACCATTTTTGGCAACTCACTTGGATTTAATGGCTCGGTAGCTGTTTTTACCACTGACAGAGTATTGAACTGAAGAGGTCGGAATATATAAACATCCTCATCATAATCTACATTACAAAGAGTGGCAGTTTTCATGATTGAAGCATCTACACCTTCAATTAGAACCCAAGAACCAGGAGGAGCCTCAGCTATTGGCATCCTATCTCTAGCTTGATACACCCACAACTTTGTCACTTCTTTTACAGTCATGTCCTCCTCGTCATCTGGTGAGTATCCTTCTCCTAGAACACGTACAGTCTGTCCTGTCTGTATCTTGCCACTGTACACTCTACCAAAAACATCAAACACGCTGCAATCCGATTTTGGATACAGTTTGGTCACATTAACCATTAAGGGCCCAGAAGAATCACACTGTGACATGGCTTTGTAAATGGTTGAATCTTTAGGGCCGGTGTATATATTATCAACTTTCTTAATTGCAGCATCTCTTGGTGAAGGTATATGCTGAACAAGCATATCAGTGAAACCTGAAGCTGCACCAAATACTGAGCTACAAGCCAGCCTTAGCAAAGGTCTAACATTTAATCTATAGGCTGCATTACTTAGAGTGACTCCAAGTTCTGCAAGAGTTGTCTCTAAACTCTTCTTATGTTCCCCAATAATTTGGCTATATATCTTGTAGAGTGGTTCCAACACAAACTCAACAAAAGATCGCTCAGCTCCACTGGCAGGTGGTTTCTTTTTGAAGGTTCTGGTATCTGGATGATAATAGAAGTCTCCCCACAAACGAGAAGCAAACTTATTAGCTTCCAAAGGAATGCCATGTATCTTCCCATATAGTTTAGCAAATGATTGTAATGTAAAGGACCATCCTGCAGTACCACTTGCAAAACAAACATTTCCAGCAACTGGGTCTATAACTTGGACATCACCAGCAATTGAAGAGGCAGCAGATATATGGTTATTGATCACTTCCAATGTATGCCTTATTTTATGGTAAGCATCTTTAGGAGGTAATTTAAGTTCAGTTATGAGCCTGTCAACCTAGAAATAAAACATTTAACAAAAATAACTATATAATAATGGAGACAAAAAATCAAGACTTAAAGTTCCCGTCAACATTCGAAAAGAATCCGAGAGTCATAAGGTAGTCAAATGGTTGGAGTGGGGGTTTAAAGAGTAGAGTAATAAGGAGGTCGGGGTTCAAATCCCACACACAATCAAAAGGCTAACATACTCAAAATTGCCTATAGAAAAAATTCAAAAAGAACCATTTACCTTATTGATGACAACAACAATAGGCAGTCGCTCCTGGGTGGCATGGCGTATTGCCCTCTCTGTGTTAACCTGCACATCACAAGATCCTAAAAGCTCAATGTTTTGCAGTTATACAATTGAAAGTTCTATTTCTTGAAACACAAAACAACAACCTATCATTATTTATAAGGGCATCAAGTGATGAAATTATTATTCAGCAATCAGCATAGTCAAAACAACAACAATAACCTAGCCGTTGCCAGCTAGATGGGTTGACTACATGGATCAAATGACACCATAATGTCCTATAATAAATGAAGTCTATACGCAAACTATTTAATCAAAATCTTTATTAACGATTTTATATATAATTTTTCTTGCTCTTCATCTACATCTAGACACTACACTAGCCCATGCCCAATGTATTCTACTTCGAAAGGGCTTCTACAAGTCATTTCCACACATGCTCAAACCATCTAATGCATACATTCCTAATTCTAACTTGTTGAGATTGTTCACTCGTCAGAAATCAGTTAAGTCCAAACCTCAATAGTCCCAAAAAAATAGTCAAACCCTATTGAGAATTCCCTCTTCAAAAATGGATTTGACCAATGCCCAAAAAAAATATAACTAAGCTTACTAAATCTGCATATCAGATTCATGTATTGTAGCAAAAAGGCAAAACTGTTATTTTGGTTCCAAAATTTATTTTATTTTGTTACCACGTTAGTCACTCATTAATATATATATTTTTTGTTATCACCAGTCTCTTATTGTTGTGCCAGTCTCTTCTTACACATTAGTGAAAATTAAAAAGTGGAGAGAGCGGAACAAAGTCTAGGGACTAAGTTGAAAAAAGAATGAGAGACCAATTTGAGAAATGTAAAAATAAGTTAAGTCATAAAAGAGCATTTTTTTCACAAGTAAAGATATAACAAATTAACAATGGCGAGTAACAGCTATTAACAACCTAACTCCATGAAACAATAAGAATATAAGAGTTACCATGACTCCTTCAGCAGCATCCACAATCAACACAGCACCATCAGCAAGCCTCAACGCCGCGGTCATTTCATCAGAGAAATTGACATGACCTGGTGTATCCATAATGTTACACAAATAAGACTTAGAATTACTATCTTCCATCACAAGCGACATCGGAACAGCCTTAATCGAAATCCTTCTCTCCTGTTCATCAACCCTTGTATCAGTATACCTCATATGCTTCTCACTCTGCGGATCAAACGTACTCATATGATGCGTCTGCTCAACCAACATATCCATGAACACCGTTTTCCCATGCTGCAAGTTCCCAACAAGCGCAACGTTCCTCACCAAAGTAGGGTTTGACATGAGGCCAAGTAGAAACTGAGAAGATACATATGTAGATGAATCTTTCACTCCAACTTCGAATTTGATGTTCCGAACCGGTTTGATAATTGGTTGCTCTAGGGATTGTTCATCTTCGTCCATAACTAGGGTTTCCACGTCTTCACCGTAAACCTCTTCCGCGGTGGGATAGTACTTCTTGTCTTCTGCAAGTACGACCTGATTGTCCACCATGTCGATGTCATTTGAGGTTGTGATCCAGCCATTGGTGGGACCCTCACCGTCGGAGGCAGCGCCGTCGTGCTGGTTAGTGAGGCTATCTCTGTTATCTTCGCCGTCGTCGTCATTGTCTTCTTCTCTGTCGGAGTCAAAATCGGAGTCAATTTCAGGTCCGATGTAGTTTCCGAACTCGTCGTACAAGCTATCATCCATGGCGAGTGAGTTGTGTGAAGAGAAGAGCAAAGTATGAGAGTTCAGAGAGTGAGCTTCACCGTCGTTTGAAATGGGTTTTCTGGTAACAATGGAATGATAATTAAACATTTCAGTTGGGCTAAGCCCAACCACAGCCCACGATTGCAATTACCATATGATTTTAAGAAGAAACTCAATCAGTCAAATGCTTAATACTTAGGAATTATCATCGATGGATAATTACAGTAATAGTATATATAATTCTTATTTTCTATCTATTTTTATCTGTAAAATATATGTATTATTACTAGTGTGTTGATAGATAATTTGTATTCGATAACCCGCATTCTTATTTCATTGTATTAAGTATTTAATTTTTATATATTTTATTTTATAGAATTAGAATGTTTTTGTATTGAGAGTACTTTGTGTTAAAAAATGTATTTATTATAATGTTCAATTTAAGGTGAGATATGTAATTAATGTGCTAATGAACTACCTAGGATTATATGATTTTTTTTCTGTACTAAAAAATGTAAGGCCAAAATAGAAAAATAAAAATTACACCATAATTATTACTTTGGAGGTTTATATTCATCTATACTAATATATAAAGCAAAAACTTGAAATAACTACCCCATGTAGTAATTTCAGTTTGCCTATTTTACCCTTGACAATTTGTAATTGATAATAATGATATTATTATGTTTTTATAAATTTACATGTCTCTCAATGTAAATTCATACTACCTTTTAAGTGCAATAGTAGTTCTTTAACCATTCTTCTTATTTCCATCATGGCATATAATTCTTCCGTTGCAGTTTCACTGGCAGTTTCACTAGCAGTTTCTCATGGCATACAAATGTTTCTATAATTTAACCTATCAAATATACTTCATTGTTTTCCATTTTGCAGGTACAATATGATGGGAATGAATTTTACCTTTTCAATATAGAACATGAATGTAATGCAATTTTTCATTTTCAATATAGAAAATGAATGTAATGTAGTTTTTCATTTTGTAGACAATCTGGATGTAATGCGACATCATTAGAAGTTGGCCTCCATAGTCATCCCATATCTGCTTCTCTCATTCATTTCTCTTAAGATGTATTCTTTCTCATGTGTTTATAATTCGTTTACATTCTCTTTAAGTTTCATGCCTACGTAATGTTATTATTGTTTTGCTCTTCACTTACCATTGCTTATATTCTATTCGATGAAATTCCAAAGTGTATAACATTGTCGTGTGCATTCATGAATCATTTGTTTATCATATTATATGGGTTGGTATAACAAATACTTTAACATTAATGGGGCGTTTGCACCTTATAGATGTGTTTCTACCAATGTCCATAGGAATCATACACTAATAAGCAAAGTGGGAGTGACGCTGTTGTGGATTTCATTATCAATTAAAAGTAATTTTTTAATGTTATATTTTGTTGATGTCACAGGCTGACAGCACAATCATAACATTACCAAAGGAAAATGGAACTAATTTTTTTTCTCCAACATCATAACTTTATTCTCACATTGAGCATTATCAATTCAAGTGAGAAGAGGAAGAAGTTATACCAACCATACAACACACTCTAATCTAACCATTAGGTATGTACTCAATCACTCTGAAAAATTAGAGTATTTACAATGTATTACGGTAAATATGGAAGAATTAATATGTTATTTGGCAAATTATTTATCAAAATATCAAATTTACTATATAAACTAATGTGGGTGTTATCAATTGTGACAAAACAAAATAATGAAAAAAGTGTCATCATCATTGTCATTCTCTTTCTTTCCCTAACTATGCTAATCTAATGGAACGCAACTATGGTGATAGATTGCTTAACAAAACTATTATTTTGCATAATAATGATTCTTTTAATTATTGTTTAAACATGCTTTTAACTCGTGAATATTATTGGTATTGTTGTAACTATGAGTGTGATGATTCAGTATGTGAATATTGTATTGGATTGTAGATTTTTTTTTGTATTTCATTGTTATTTGTTTCCAGGATTTGTGATTATATTATGTTTTTGTTAATTATTAAAAAATGCAGCCACATATAAATATTTAATAGTACCACTCTAAAAATATGATTGTTTCTCAATTTCATTTAATTAAATAAAAATCATTATTCGATTTATCATATATACTAATTTGTGTAATCATTATTACAAAAAAGAATTTATTTGATAAAAAATTTCATTTCATGACGACCTTACATATTATGTTATAAGCATTATAAGTTTATTTACAAGATTATTTCCTAATTATACATTACTAGCGTGTTGACAGGCCTTATCGTATGTAACGTGTATTCTATACAAAATAAATATTTAATGTCATAATCGTATGTAACGTGTATTCTATACAAAATAAATATTTAATGTCATAATCGTGTTACATATTCTAATTTATTTTGTATAGAATACACGTTACATACGATAGGAAAGCGGGTTGACAGGCCCTATCGGGCCTGTCAACACGCTAGTTAACATAGTCTTAAAAGATAATAGATGATAAAACAATAAATCTAAAGAAAGTAATTTACCTAATAACCACCTTTTCCAAATCCACCAATCAAAATATCCATTGAAAAACAAATATTCGCAACTGCATCACAATCAAAACAACTCTATCCCTTGTGATGTAGCTTCTTTTCATTCTTAATTTTTTTTTATTTTATAAATCATAACCACCCAAATGGGTAAAGAGTGAGAATTAATTTCAATATAATTATGAGGAGACATGCCCAACTTTTAAAATATATTTATTTTTATACTTAAATTACCACATTCTCCTAAAAGAGTGGTTCTCCATTGATAACAATAAGTATAAAATCATTCTTATTAAGAGTTTTTTATTTTTCATAAAAATTAATAAATGACATATCAGTAGAGTAATTAAATTAATGCCATTTTTAGCCTTCTCATACTGTTGTCATTTTCCCGGGAATCTATAAATATCAGCAAATAAATTCGACAAAAAATGTAGAAACCAGGAACAGAGATTTTATTCCACATAGTAAGATAGAGAAAAGCAACATTGGAATTGGAATTGGAATTGGGAAGGAAAGGAAATAAATTGTAGAAAAAGCGCTTATTATTGAAGATTAAATTATTCACGCTTTTCACCCTCTCCTCCTTTTTCCTTTTCAGGATTCTTTTTATTATTCTCTTACTATAACAATAAACCTCCGATTCAAGTTTCCTCAGATATATTTTTTCTCTCTATTTGAGTAGGGTTTTAATCACCAATCTAGATCTCCAATACAGTTTCCTATTGATTGATTCATATATATTGACGCTTTAATTTCATTAATCATTTGGATCATTGTTATTAATTATTAGTTTTGTGATCTCAATCAATAGATCATTGTAGCCATGGTGTTTGATCAAAATTCTGTTACAAGGGATATGCGGCCATTGAACGTAGCAGCTCCAACAATGGCGGATGAGCCTCTCTTTTTTAGTCCAATTTCCAATGGTAGAAGCCCTACACTTTTTGTCTCTGACCCTGCATTCGTAGGGTATGACTATAGGAACATGATTTCCGCTGCTTCACCAACCTGGTGCGTTCGCCCCATTGCAGATCCGAACTTTAGTCCTGCCACTAATGGGTACAATTATGCTCCTAGTTTTCGCAATCCTGTTGTTAATGGCAATGCTTTGAATTTTGGAAATTGTGTTGGGGCTAATAGTGCATCGGATAAGGCTTGCTATGATGCGGTGAATGGGTTTGCTTATGGTGTTAGCGCTAATAGAGTTGTTGCGAATGCCAGCGATCTTGCTGGTTATGGTGTTAGCCCCATTTCTAGCCAGCAGCAGGTTGCCCAAAGCTGCAATGAGGGTGTGGATGATTCCGTGTCGGGGAAGAAAGTGAAATTTCTGTGCAGTTATGGTGGGAGGAATTTACCTAGGCCTAGCGATGGAGCATTAAGATATGTTGGAGGGCTGACTAGGATTATTAGTGTTAGGAGAGATTTGAGTATGAATGATTTGTTGCAAAAGATGGTTGATACTTGTGGACAGCCTGTGGTTATTAAGTATCAGCTTCTTGTGGAGGATCTCGATGTGCTGGTGTCAGTTTCATGCGCTGACGATGTTGAGAATATGATGGACGAGTATGATAAATTGTGTGAGAGATCTCCTGATGGTTCTGCTAAACTGAGGGTTTTTCTTTTTCCTGCTTCAGAGCTTGAACTTTCTGGAGGGGTACAGTTCGTGGACTTACAAGATAGTGGGCAGAAATATATTGACGCAGTGAATGGGGCTACAGATGAGATTAGTAATGGAATCAATTGGAAGGAGAGTATTATAAGTACAGTTTCAACCGCGAATTCTGATTTGGGTTGGCCAGAGAATCCTCATACTACAATTGAACTTCAAGGGGATTTCAGTGGGGCACCGAAGGGTAATGTGTCAGCTTCTGACACAGCTGTAAAATTAGTGGTATCGGATCCCAGTGCAGCAGTTCACTCGGGTGCTTATACAGTTTCATCTGGAACACCTTTGGCTATGGCTAGTTCAACCTACACCCCATATTCACAGAACGAGGTTAGGTTAGAAAAGTCTGTGCCTGTTATTTCATCCCAGCAGCCATATGGATTGCAGCAAGCTGGAATGGAAATTCATCCACCTTCCCCTTATTTGCAGCCTTTTATTGATATGTGGCCGGAAATTATGGACCATGCAGATTGTGTCCAGAAGTCTCCCCAGACAGGGTTCTCAAATGCTCAGCTTTCAGGGAAGACGGGCCCTGTCTTCAACCAACAGCAATTTCATGATAATACTTGTGGTTTAGAGTCCCATCAGGTAATCTCTGGAGTGAAAATGGCAATGGCACCACCATCTTCTCACGTTGATGTAAGGCCGGATGTCATTCCACCACAACTGTTAGTGCAACCCCAACAAATTCATCTTGACCAATATAATGATCAAAATACAATTGGGCTTAGGATTATCCAGCATCATGCTGAATGCGGCTACAATGCATACCAGGTTCCAGTGAATCAAGTCCCTCCTGTCACAGTTGGAGAACGTATCCATCACTGGGTTCAGGTTCCTTCACAAGAGCAGGTTGTTTTCTCTAATTGGTCATTACCTCAACATGTAATGATACCTGAGACAATCCAAAGAGTGGAAGACTGTTCTACGTGTCAGACGAAACTACCACATGCACATTTAGATACAGCAGTTCATGATCAGTGTAATAGCAGTGCAGGTCCAAATCCTGATTCAATCCCAAGTTACCGTAGTCTCCCCATAGAGGACAATTTAAAGGCTCAAGAAACAAATACAGTTATGGTGAATGCACCCTTGAAGGAAGGCATTGTTGAACAAGGGGCTGACCCCAGAGTCATTAGCAAATTGAAACCACCAGATATAATACCTTGTAGTGGAAGAACTGGGCTTACTCATAATCTTGAGCAAAAGCCTGATGGGGAGAAGACCTTTATACAAATACCAGATGATTTTGGTCTTCCCAAAAATTCGTTTATCCAGGATACGGTAGGAAGGACGAATGGAAAACAATATCCTCCAAGTGATGGGGTCATGGCTGCGTCTTATCTAGATGTAGTGCAACACCATATGATGCCTGTTGAAAATCAGGTTAAACAGGTGGCACGCTTGAACAAACCTCTCAATAATGATATGCCTCGACTTGACGGAACAACTATACAAACTTCAGAATGTATGGTTCAAGGATCACCAAAAGAATTTACTAATGAGCTTACTGGTGTTGTTTCAAAACCAGATGTTTTAGATGATAGGTTTACAAAGGACCACCTGAAACCTATTGATGTAAGGATGCACACCCTCAACATAGACAATCCTGAAATTTATGTAAGTAATGGTGACTCTTTGCTACCAGTTGATAAACTAAGTGGGAATGATAAATTAGAATATCACACTCAGCATGCCGTAGATAAGGAGGTGATTCTGGATAACAACTTTGGCAGGTCAAAATTGATAGTTGATGCAAATCAAACTAAGATGACAACCACACCACCTTCTTCTACAGAAATCTCATGTCAGCACAATTCTAGGCCAGGGGAATACTATGAGTTTGCACCACCCTCTGTTTGGGGCATTCCTAGCTCAAATCCTCTGTCAACAAGTGGAAACCGCCACAGGAATGATGTCATGTCATCTTCAATATCACCACCTGTCAGTTTTGGAGATGTACAAGATTCTCCAAACTTGCTCTTAAGCAATCAGCATCTCTGGAATGTGCCGCACGGTACCTTCTTTCAACCTGTTAGTCCTAGCAATGTTGCATTGAAGAAAGAAACCTACTCCTATAAGGATTACTTTGCTGAGAATCCAGGCAACCACAGAGAGCAAAATGTAGAAGCACAGTTGGATGATGGTTTCTACCAGTCACTAGAACAAAATTTAACATTAGAACATGAACTCTCTGCCAAAGGTCTGTAAATTATTTAAAATACATAACCTATTTTTTCCTGATGTTGTACAGCTCATAGCACGTACTCATGGTGTTTTGGTTTCTCTGAAATCTCAGCAGAAGACCAACAACTTCAAGCTATTGCTGAAGGTGTAGCAGCTTCTGTTTTGCACACAAGTACTCCTTCAAATTCTGATTCACATACTCGAGATGTTTCATGTCTTGAAAACATTGGGGATAACAATGTCGAAAACAATCCCATAGATGTTCAGTGTAAATCTAAAGTTCAGGTAACATTTGTTAACATATACCTAAGTGTTCGTATTATCTTCCTTGTCTTGTAATTTTAGGAATAATCTCCAAACATGTTAACATTTATGTCATTCCCCTCCATTGCTATTTTTATTGGTATTATCATAAAAAATATTTTTCCCTTTTAGGATATCAAGAGCAAGCCACCGGAGAAGACAAATATTGGTTTCCCAGCGTCTGATGTTGGACGGTTGCAGGTTGAATTTCTTCCTTCCTATGTTTCTTCTTTGATGCTTTCATGCGTTAAGCTCGGCTGATTAACATGTTGGTGTTGGAATTTAGGTAGGTTATAAAGAACTGCGACCTTGAAGAGCTGACAAAATTGGGTTCTGTTACCTTTGGGACTGTACATCACGGAAAATGGAGGGGTGCTGATGTTGCCATCAAGCGAATTACTGATAGGTGTTTTGCTGTAAAGCCTTCAGAGCAAGAGTGCATGGTCTGTGCCTTATAGTTAATGGTTCTAATTGCCATTTTCCCTTACTATTTTTGCTAACCAACGAACTAGCTTACATTGATTCTCGGTTTATGCATCAAACAGAGAGATGACTTTTGGAATGAGGCAATCAAGCTTGCTGACTTGCACCATCCTAATGTGGTCGCTTTCTATGGGGTTGTGCTTGATGGTCCAGGAGGATCTGTGGCAACAGTGACTGAGTATATGGTTAATGGTTCTCTAAGAAATGCCTTGCATAAGAGTCAGAGGTCATTTCCATCTTGCATTACCCTGATTTGATATGCTATTTCCAGAATGATAAATGTTTGATGCTATTGTGATCATGTTAGGAATCTTGACAAGCGCAAGCGTCTTATGATTGCAATGGATGTGGCCTTTGGTATGGAGTACCTGCATGGGAAAAACATAGTACACTTTGACTTGAAAAGTGACAATTTGCTTGTGAATCTCCGAGACCCACACCGCCAAATATGCAAGGTTTACATGTTTGATACTGATATGGTCAATATCAGGAGGAATCTTATGTTGCATCACATTGTAGTGGATATGCATTCCATTATTGAGTTTTTATGATCTTACAACAAGCTAGAGCAAATTAGGTTTTTCCATACACTATACTTGTATGTTCTATTATAGGGTAATAACTTCTCAAGTGTCTTAGACCTTCATCATTTTACATCAAGCAACACAGGTTTACTTTTAGCATGGAGATTCTTCAATAGTTTGTTTATTGTTTACACTCTTGTGTCTGATATCAGGTTGGTGACTTGGGTCTATCCAAAGTGAAACGTCAGACACTGATCTCTGGTGGTGTGAGAGGAACTCTACCGTGGATGGCTCCAGAACTGCTGAATGGAAGTAGTAGCCTTGTGTCAGAGAAGGTTTATGCCTTTTTTACTAAATCTGAAACCATTAATGTTTTTTATACTTTCTTCCTATTTTATCACTCTGTAAACTTAATGTTTACTATTTGGTATTTTCTGTTCTAGGTTGATGTGTTTTCATTTGGCATTGTGATGTGGGAACTATTGACAGGACAAGAGCCATACACTGATCTGCACTATGGGGCTATTATAGGTAATCCACTAATTGAATCCATACTTATGATCTAAATACTTTCCTTTTAGTTATTGAGTCCAAGTATAATTCAGGTGGTATTGTGAGCAACACTTTGCGCCCTCCGATTCCGGAATCTTGTGATCAAGAATGGAGGTTGCTGATGGAAATGTGCTGGTCTGCAGAGCCATCAGAGAGACCTAGCTTCACTGAGATTGCCAATGAATTGCATTCTATGGCAACCAAGATCTTTCCCAAAGGACAAAATCAACAGCAACAACCCACCCAAATACAGCAATGATTCCCCAACAATTATAGGAATCTTATTTGTCTGGTTGGTGTTTTTCATCCAGTTGACTCATCATTATATCGTGCAATACATATTGTAGAGAAAGTATGTTACCTCAGACAGGTAGTAAATCTAAGGTTGTTTGCAAGTGTCAGGCCTTTTAGCTTTAACTCAATTTTCTTCCATTATTTCCAACCCTCAGTGAACATTATAAAATGAGTCATTGCTGGAAAAAAATGAAACATTCTGTTCATATTTAAATAAGGCTTATAAAAGCTAATATTGTAAAAAGCTTTATACCATTTTCACCCCTTAATATTTTAATATCGGGTACGTTTAATAAGCTTCTGAATCTGACAAACAAGCAACTAAGCATAACAATACCCTGTAAAGCATGCGAAATAAATCGCGTAGATAAAGTAAACTAGCATCAATGATATTGGCTCAGAACCTTCCAAATTCAATGTTCAAACATGACTCCTACGGTTTCTTTGACTTTTCCTCTTGTGTGTATATCTCTTGAATATTCTTACCATCATCCTATAAATGCTTTCTCTAAAATCAAAACCGCAAACCTCATAAAAAAACATGGCTGGTTATGAGGGAAGAGCATTGGTGATGGAAATGGAGCAAGATGAAGATTTTGATGGTACTAGAAATGGGTGCGGGTGTGGATGGTTTCGGGTATTTAGCTTGAAATGGTTGCAAGGACATGATGAAGAAGAAGATAAAGGTTTACTTGGGGAAAAGGGTGAAGGATGGATGATGAATAAGTTGAAGAAAGTGAAGGAAACTTCAGAAGTGATTGCTGGTCCAAGGTGGAAGAATTTCATTAGAAAGATAAGTGTGTATGGGAAAAAACAACAAAAGAAGTATCAGTATGATGAACGAAGCTATGCTCTCAACTTCAACAGTGGGGCTCAGAGCGAAGATGAAGACAACTTACCACCCTCTTTCTCCACTAGGTTTTCTGCTCCTCTTCCTCGTCAAAATTAATTCTTTACAACTTTCATTGCTAAAATTTCTTCACTCATTCATGCTGGAACTTATTAATTTTGTATAAAAATTACCCATTTTTGTCTCTTCCTATTTATTTTTCGGTTGTCATATTCAAAGAAACCAGTTGGAACATCTCTCTGACCAAAAGAGTCAAATCAATCAATTACGGGCCTCTCCTAAATGACATTGAAGAAACAAATTAAAGAACGTGGACTTAATTCATGGAAATACATTAAACTTTTTAGAGAAAACAGTGAACCTGGATTTTAATTCTTAGAATCTTAAAAGGCTTATATGACTATGTCAGTCTTATGCTTGAATAATTCATTTTTTAAGATTCTTGCTTGATATTGATAGTTTATTGAATCTTACCATAACTGTATTTCACTACCTTGTGGTACATGCCTTCGGTATATTTTATTTAAAAACTTATATATATTATATTAACTATATAAACTAAAATTTTAGTAATCAAAACACTAAAATCTCAAGAGGATTGATTCCTTGAGAAAAAGTTGTGGACATATATTGTAATGGTTATGGTTTATGGTTTATGGTTGCCCGAAGTAAACGCATTAAAAGTATCTCATTCTTATGATTTATGGCAGATATCATTTTTTTTATATAGGACGGCAATTGAAAGTTGTCCCTTCAAGCAACTTGCATACCAATGATGCATATATCTCTTAATTTACAATCCTTATCTTCTACCTACCATCACATAAAAAAAGGAAAATCCCACACCTCATAGAACAATTCAATGCTCCCAACCTATTAGTGATCATACATTATTACATTCTTATTACAAATCAAATAATAGTTTTTCAACATAAATAGTTTCATCTTTAACTAGAAGAGAACTTCACAAAAGATAATTTTTCAATGTAAATGTGTAAATATCATTACATGTAAATTTTAGTTCAGAATCAAAGAAAATAATGACAATTTTAAAATAAATAAATAATGGTATTTGCAAATATTTACCCTCGTACTTTTTCTGAATTTATTGAACACCAATTTTCGTTATATTGCAGCTTTTCTTGAATTGTCAATTTTTATAGGCAATGCAACAATCATTTCTCAAATTATATATAAGTACTGAACCATGTGATTGTGAACTAAATAGAATCACCCGAAAATATATAAATGATCATAGTAAATATATCTATTCTTTGACAAAAAGAATTATCTATTTCTTGGTGTAAATTTGAATTGCACAGGTTACCCTATCTGTCGTATCTTAATTGTACAGTATATCTCATGTACCTGTGAAATTATATAATTTATGAGATTCTTCAGTAATAGTATAATTCGGGAGATATATTTTTGTGATACAAAAATAATATAACTATACATAGTTGCATTGTGATACATTTTCGGTGTATATTTTTCATTCCAGCAAGTATCATAATTGTAATAGATAGTGGATCCCATTATTCTGTAGCCAAAAAAATGTATTTTCAGATTAAGTCATTAGGACTTTCTCCCTTTCTCTTAAGCAATGTTTGTTTGAATGGGGAAAGACTTTCTCCTTTTTCATATGCAAAGTTTCGTTAGAGAAATAATGTCGATGTAAAAAATATGCAGCATATATATGCAGTATATATTTTCATCAATTCTTCAATTGGTTTTTGGCATAATGAACTTTTTTATGAAGTAGAAATACGTGTACGTATCAGCATGGTACCCATTAAATCGAACATATTGTGCCTGCCCCAATGATTCAATGTCATATTTCATAAAGCAAAAGCAGCATATACAACGTAACAGTACTAGCTTAGGGTTTTCTATAATTAACTCAATACTACTTCTCAACACTGACTTTATAACATATATATATATATATATACTCCGTTCATGTTCAATCTGGACGGTAAGATCTTTGAATCCCACGAGCATGCATAAAATGAAGGATACCAATAATGCTATTTTTATTCAAAATATCACTGTTCACATGAAGCTCTGGTTACTGCTTTCACCTGCGCTGCTGTCATAAGAAAATATATGTAAATACTTCATTAGCATATATGTATATATGGCTTTGGTACTACTAAAATTGATGAAAATATACTCTCTCTTTTAATGAATCTGGTACTCATCTTATTAGTACAAAACTACAAACGGTGACAAATGAGATTTAATTTATGACTTTATGCCCTCAATCCTCATCACTAGTTCAACTCTAGTGGCGAATAAGATTTGGGCCTACCTCTTGCGCTTGGTTTTGGAGGTGGTAGAGGTTGTGGGATTAGTATGCCAGTTCCTTTTCCTTTGGTTTATGAACCAATTATTTATCTGCTTTAATTGCAAGCCTGTTTCTTGCACCAACCTAGCCTTGTCTTCCTCCTAATTATTGAAACAATATATATGTTCATCACAAGTGCAACTAACTCTATCAGCAAACAAATCAAGACACACACACACATATATAATTATATATCCAAACTTACAGTAGGGTAGGGCCATTTAGAATGTGACTGCCACCATGCTTTCAATAGGGACGTGGTGTCCCCTGGAAGCTTCCCTGCTCGTCTTTTACGTAGAATTTCTTCTCTTATGTCCACTATCTTCTCCTTGTAACCCTGACATAAATAGCAACTTCTGTAATGTTCGCTGTTTAGGTTCGAAATTAGTGTCATTCAAACCAGGTTTCAATACTATTTTCTTATTTTGTGTACCTGTTTTAGTTCATGCTTCAATTCATGCCTCACTCGTTCCATCAAAGATCTTTCACTTTCGGAAGGAACAAGAGGACCAAAGCCAAGACTATCACCACCCTCCATGCTACCTTCATATAAGTTCCCATTGCTCTCTGCCTGTTCATCTTCATCATCTGACATTGTTGCACCACTTCCTTCACCAGGAGATACACCTACTCATGCACCGTACTATATTTTGTTAGCCCATATTTAGAACACATTAGTCCGGAACAAAGATATGATATCCCCTACCAATGATATTCATGCATTAGTCTTGACATGTTTGAGATAATAAATCATTTTCCTTTATTCCTTATTTGTGATATGATAAAAGCTAATAATTAAGCTTAATTTATTAGTTAGTTAAAATAAGATAATGATAACAATCTTTCAAAATAGTTCATGATATTATACACTCTTGTTAAGTTTATTTTTTATTGAGATTGTTAAAATAAATGATTCTGAAATTTTTGGTATAACCTAGGTCATCCCTTACAAATAAGTATCTCTTGTCCCAAAATATGTTAATTGAAAAATTAAATATTCCTTGTCTCATCTCTTACTCTTTGAGTAAAGAATTAATCTCTTTCGGGTTTCATAATTGCCCCTCCTAACAAATTATTTTAAGCTTACTTTAAAATAACTTATTGAGTAATAGCTTAACTATGTTGTGGATCTACTAAAATGCACCTTAATTATAATATGCCCTCGTGTACTTTGCCTGTGTGTAATTTCTTTCCTAAACAAACATAAAAGAGTTCATGCATGATATCAAATAGTGTAGTCCCATTAAAAGTTGGAAACTGGTTTTTATTGCAATTTCCAATCTAGGCTTTGTCATAAGTTGAAGAGGTGAGAATGATATAAAATAGAGGTGATGAGATGATTGGAGAAATGAAAAACACTAAAATAATGATCTCATCTTGAATATACTAAAATCGATCTCTTCAAACCTAAAGCTAGAGATAAATAAAGAAATCATGATGATAATGTTTTTAAATCACATGACTACTTCAATCAATAAAATATTAAGACAGCACTTGCTATTACTTGTTGTTGTAATCCACTAGCCAGTGTGATTTATAGATATAATAGATTTCTTTTTCTCTATGTTATATCAATCATAAGGCAAAATACCAAGAGCGTAGCAAGTCTTTATTTAACATGTACATAGATTGGGAGGAAATATTGTGTCATAAATGATATAGAACAAAAGAAATTTCGAAGCACTTGATAATTTCTCCATACTTTTCCAAAAGGACAAAACTTAGGTACAATTTCTTAGGTATAAATGGTGTTTGTAGCCTATTAAAATGTGACACGTGTTCATTATCACCTATACTTTGAAGAGAGATTCTTAATTGCAAAAAAAAAGAGAAAGACTTAATGATATAAATGAACACATGATATATTTTAATAGGCTACAAGCACCATTTGTACCTAAGGAATTGTACCTTTCCAAAAACAGGAAGTATAAAACTACAAGTTCAAGTTCAGGACAATGGGAGTTATCTTATTCTTTCCCCTTCTTTATGCACTCAATTTTTAATTATTATACACCCAATAACATGAGACTGATTCCATTTTTGTGATGACCAAGTACTTTGTCTCTTATTTTCAATCCCACCAGAAGAATATGATGATACTTTATCTGTTTAGCCTATATATAATATGTATCAAATTCTATATAGTGCAAGTATCAAGTTCAATGTAAAGGAAATTTTGTAATAATATTGTAAAAACTGTTAAACCACTTAAATTAGATATAGTGCATCAAAATCGATGTCACATAGTTAGGGATAATTCACTTTGAGACAATTCTCCCACAATACATGTGATCCATTTTTCAACTATCCCGAAAATATGAAGCAAAAGATTTAAACTTAGTTTTTCATCTTTATTTAGAAAAAAATACAATAGATTAAAAATTTATATAAAACATTTTTCTATTTCTAAAATGTCCATTATATCTTTTTCTTTAATTTTCATAGATATGAACATGCTACATCGTGTGAGTTGTGTATTCCTCAATTCAATCTTTAGCTACAAGATACAATAACGATTCCGGTGATGATTAAAAAATCAACATCAGTAATGTTTTAAATACAGCAAGATTACATAACAAACTCATACACATTTTTTATTATAGAAAAGAGAGCAGTTTCTCTCTTATTTATTTATCCGAAAAGGTTAGGTGTAGAAGATTGTGTAACCTGTCAAGCTTTGAAGAGACTGCTCCAGATCCCAACAAGCCATCACTGCTTCCATGGCATGAACACGTACATGTTGTTGCAGTTGCTCTTTAAATGCACAGAGCAACAGAACATAATGTGTCTACAACAAATTAACATTAATTAATAGGAGCTTCACCTAGATAAGGACATGCTTGTTAAGTAAGATGAAGCAATTAATCAAGACAAGTAGAACTGAAAATAAAGGAGTATGGCTTAAATAGATAAACCTCAAGATTGCAAACATTAATAGATTTCTAAGCAACATATATTAGTAATTTCTGTGGGTAAGATAAATAAATATTACAATGAGGATCCATTATATGAACTTATGTAAAGACCTTAAGATTAGACAAAGTAATATAAGTCATTGGACTCAAACCAATCTGAAATTAATGGATATATATTTGCCTGGCTCCAATCATTGTCCGGACTGTATATATTTATATATATTAAGTATGAATCAATTAATGTTGAAAATCACCAACTTAGGGTGATTTGTGCATTTAATAGACTCACCAATGCCATACACTACTGGACAATTACTGTGACCAGTTAGTTGGTTTATACGTACAGAATCCCCAAGTTCCCATACCTCTCTTTACTGTAGCAGTTGTGCAAGCTAGAAAGTAGAAAAGTACGTTGAAGAGGGAGAGAAGGTTGAGAAAACCTTGTGAGAACTTCAACTTTGGCATGTGATTTTAGGACATATTCTATAAGAACTTGAATTTTGAACCAACCAAGTTTCAGCAAAAAGAGAGAAAAAAGGTACTGAACAATGGACAAGTGCGAAGAGTAGAAGACCATGACACTAGTAATAACAGAAAGATTCATATTCCTGAGAGCACCCTTTATAGAATTATTATAGAAGGGAGAAATCCTATCCTCAAACGATTGGAACAAGAATAGGTTCATAATTACCAGTTATTGTTCTTAAAACACACCAGCTCGGTGAAATTAGGAAAGGAATATCAAACAAGAAGGAAAAGAAAAGGGAGATACAGACAAAAAGATTTGACATTTATGAATTAGCAACCATCATATATAATGACTTCAATAAACAAGTAAATAAAAAACAACATTTGTGAATGCATCATATATGGATTCACACAAAAATGGAAAAGCCCAAAACCAGAAACAAAAAAATAAAAAACAAAAGATATCTACCTGAAATTAAGATTCTTTGAAGCATAGTAAGAAGTGAATTAAAGTAGCGGGAGAAGAAAAGAGATATTCGTGAGAAAAGTAAAAGAAAGCTAAACCATGAAGTGATCAAGTTCCTTCTGATCGAGGACCCCATTAGCAAGGGCAGAATACTTATCCACCACGCGCTGCGAGTGCTGCAACTGAGCATCAATCCTAGGAAGCTGGTCAACTGGGGTTGCAATTCTAAGACACGAAACATGAGCAGATAAGAGTTGATCATAAAGTGGGTGTCCCAAAATATGAGCTTTATATTCTCCAAGATCCTCAGATTCTGAATTACTCATCCGATCCATGCTCTTCTGAGTTTGTAAGTGAAGGAAATTCTGTTGCTGACGAGTGGCGTTAGCGTTGTTGATGAGCCATGTCGGTGGCACCACCCTATGCTGGTGTTGATGCTGCTGCATGTCACCACCACCACCTCCTCCTCTAGTACTCTCATCAGGACTTAACTCTTGTTCCTCCTCAGTGAAACCCTGAAATGCTAGATGCTCGTTATATGCCATTTCCCTTAACTATTGTTTCTAACTTTTTCCCCACTCCCACTCCCACTACTACTACTACTACTACTACTACTACTACTACATGTTTTCACTTAGATCCAAACATGACAAGGTATAAGTTAAGAGGAAGTTCAGGATTTGGGTTGTTACAGAAGAGAAGAGAAGAGGGAAGAAGAAGACTAGTGGCTATGGTTGTTGTTGTGAATGTGAACGGTGGCAGGTTTGGAAGGTAATAGTGAAAGATTGAGGGATCCAACGGTGGGATTGGTGATAACGTAGCAGGATTTGTGGTTTCACTCTATTGGAGACTTTCCAATACTAAAGACAAACATAGATTCATCAATGATATGGAAGGCACCTACATCACATACATTAATGTGTTATTCATTTTTTTACATATCTTTTTAATATTTTATCAACTTTATTCCAAATCCATATTCCAACTTTACTTATATTAATATAATGATGTTATGTTAATCAAATTGTATTCAAGTTTTACATCATTCATTCTCTTTTTAAATTATATCCGTATTCTTAAACATCAAAAGTTTTCAAAGAAAAATATTTAATTACAAGAAAAAATAGCATATGTACACATAATGTAAAAATTTACAATGATAACATGTTTTTTTATCACTCGTACCTTAATCATCACTAACTTTCTCTGAAAGATAAATAGTTGCTATATTAGAATATGAAAAGGAGTTGGGGGTATCTTTATGAATATATAAAATTCAATTCTCATAATTCATATCCCATATTTTAATCAAGTGAGTTCATTTTATGAAGAAAAAGAAGAAGATCATGTTGTCTGATATCCATATGAAACCCATTACGAAAATAATAAAAGAAAAGTTTTCTAAAACACGACTTGTTTGATTTCTTAAAGCATTTTATTTTCCATTTTAAACTTTCGCAAATAACTACAAAATATCCTATTGTATTTATTTTGTTTTCTATTTCGGAAGACAGTGAGAAAAAATTTCAGGAAGTGAGAGTAACATTTTATGTTTTCACTAATTATTCTACCAATCTTTGAAATTTGTAAAACATATTGAAACATTTTTATAATTATTAATTGAGTGGAATGTCAAATTGGCTTTTGGAAAATAAGAGTATCATCAACTTGGTACTAAAAAAATATCACCAAATAACTTCATATATATTTTAAATCGGACCATGCACGTTAGTCATTTGGTGTTACTTTAAATTTAAATATTTCATAAAAATTATTTTATATTAAATGGCTACAAGGTAAACTTTCAATGTCATATTTGATTACATACAAAAGATCAAGTTGATAACATTTTTGAAGGATCAATTTGTCCATGTGCTATATGCTTCGTTAATTAATATCTTTTGTTAAGAATTGTGGATAAAGAATAAAATAGAACAAATTTTATCGAAGAGTAATGCATGTAAGTGAGACGGTATGATTATTCCGAATTGAAGCAATGTTACCTTAGCAACCTCCAACGGTGGAAGTGTAGAATTTATAGTTAACTTGTTTAAGCTCCTTTCCATGAGAAATGTGATTGAATTTGATATAAGCATGTGTTATTTTATGTGTGGAAATAAAAATAGAAATGAGTGAGTAGGTATATAAGGAGGGCAATAGTAGTAAGAGGGAAAGTGGGTAAAAGAAGAAGGTTCCCTTTTGAAGTGTTGGTGTCAGATATTTACTAGTTAGTGCTAGGGATTGATGGAAGTGACTACTTACTTTTTCACTTTCATCTCTCTTCAATCAAAATATGCTATTCATTTCCTCTACCTGTGATTGTACCCACGGGAGCCATCATTTTCTCTTTGGAAAATGATATATCTTCTTACTAAATTCTCATATTAATCTCGTAAACGAATCACTAATAAATAAGGTATCACTTTGTGACATATGAGAACTATTATGAGAATTTAGTATGAGGATATAGCATTAATCGAGTTGAGACTCGGTGTTGGCGTTGCTGATCTTGGGCTGGCCACTACCCAACCCGACAGTGACTTCTGCACCCCACGGTTGACACGTGTCGGTGTAAGAATTCATGGACCACAAACGTAGTACCTGTCCATGACTCAGATTTGTACACATCATGTAATGTAAAAAGAGTGTGGGCCCCCTTTCTGCAATGCCAAATTACAGCTACTATTTACCCACATCAGCCACTGCCATCAACAGAAAAGATAGAGAGAAGGGTCTGTTCTCAATAGTTATCATTTTCTGTTTCCCACAATTTCTCATGTTACAATAACATTATCATATATCAAATTCAACTTCAATTATTCAACCATTATAAGTTAATATATATGTCTATGTCAAACACCCTCACCTTTGAAATAAAATATGAATCATATATTTTGAAAACGCTGTAAGAGTGTAACTTAATCCAATAATGTAGTTTTATATTTACTGGTTACTATTAAAAGAAGATTCGATGAATGGATAAAGAAAGGAAAAAGTTGCCGGCAGCTGAGTTGGTGACAGAGAATTCACGCGCAATAATGTTGTGGTCCCTTACATTCAACACATCAAACAAAAGCATAGATTGGGATTGGATCTGATTGATGTGTATCCTTAATTTTAGCCCATTTTGTTGGATTCATTAGGCCCAGTTAAGGTCATTAAATTCTTGTTTATAAACAAACAAGTAAAAACCTATTTATTTAAAAGTAATTATGTCGTTGGTTGGAACAATATAACTTGGGAGAGTACAAATAGGACACAAAATAGTTTCCTATTACCTCGTTGTTGGTTTCTATTTTCTATTGACTTGGGTAAAAAGATGTTGCAGCACTGGTCAACTTTACTTGCTTCGTGGGGGATATTAAGAGGGGGGTAAACTATTCTCCATGTAGATACAAATATATATATGTGTTCGCAGATTTCCTACTTTACAGTTGAATTAGAATGCTTGGGTTAAAATGAATGGCTTTGGACTTGTTCTGTTTATTGGGATTGGTAGTGTTTTTTTAACAGTGCTCTGCTTCAGCTTTCATCCCTTGTTGACCATGATGTACATTTATGAGTATGTCACCTCTCTTGGAATATAAAATGAACGTAGCTAGGTAAGATAATATTTCTTATATGAAGCTGAAGATGCTATTACTTGCTGGACTAAACAACAATATAGCTTCTTAAATGCTTTTGATATATAAAAGAAAACGACAAGTCACAAGAGATTCACAAAAGTTACTTGGAGGCTGCAATTTGACTGTTTTGCTGTAACATGGTGCAGGGGTTTAAAAAACAAATTCTGCCTCGTTAAGTTTGACCGTTTTGGAAATATGGAACCAATTTGGTTTGCAATCTTGTTATCTATTTGGACTCGTACTCTGTATGAATGTCTCTTTGTTGATTAAAAATAAGATGCTTTCTAACATGCGTACTACTTTTTAGTTCGCATGGATGCGAACCCTCCTCATCGCCGTTGATTGCATCTTAGCCATAGAGTTGATGACCTGCTGTTTTGTAGAAGAGAAGTCGGTATGGGCTGGGGAGACTTATAAACATGTAGAAGTCGGTTTGGTCTAGGTGAACTTTTGCCCACATAGAAGTCGGTTTGGAGATAACCGACTTCCGTACATGATATTGGCCCAGCCTTTTTGTTTTTTTTTTAGTTTTTCAGTTTCAACTTTTTCATAATTTTCAAAATCCTTAGAGATGTCGGTTTGGCAATTAGTGACATCTATGTGGGCTTGCGGTTTGGACTGTCCACGTGACTTTTTTTTACAGGTTTTTTTTAAATGTATAGAGAAATCGGTTTGGGTAATTGCTACATCTTAATACGTGTAGCAGTCCATTTCATTTCTTCTTCTATCTAACAAAAAAAATATTAATTATAAATCTATCATCCCAAACATATAAACAAAGGGACTGTCATAAACCAGAAACAAAACTTTAAAAAAAACTTACCTCTTCAATGTCTCTACAATATTTTGCTATAAGAGAAACAACCACTGTCTTCAAACTTGTTTTCTAAACCACTGTGTTTGAGTGTTCATGTGTTTGAGTGTTGGAACTTAGTTTATAATATATTACATGTATTAAAGTTAAGAGCACACAACTCTCTTTAGAAGTCGGTGCATTCCAAAGAAACATAGAAAATGACTTCAATTAACAAGTCGGTACCGCCCATACAAACTTCACTAGAAGGCGGTCCAACATAAACCGACTTTCATGAAGAAGTCGGTTTAGTCCAACCCTTCTTCATTTCTGAACTTCCATCTCCCCAAACCGACTTCAAGCAGGTCATTCCCGGTACCAAGTCACCTACATTTTCATCCAACGGCCAAAATATAGTTCGTATCAATGCGAATTAACTAACAGTTTGCAACTTAGCAAGAGCCTAAAAATAAAGTTAGACCACTTCAAACTAATTGGGTTCCCTGTAAGAATAAATTTTTGACAAAGTATTCATGGATTTTGATAAAAAAAAAAGGTGTTTCTATAGGTTTATGAAGTACCATTGCGGCATTGCCGATGAAGCCAGGTGGATCTGTTAACAGTAATTGATGTGTGATTTTAAAAAAAGTATTCATTGCACGAAATTCCCTTTGGTGAGAATAAATATATGCACCTTACTCCCCAAGCTGAAAGAAGGCTTTAAGAATTTTTAACTCGCTACCTCTTACACTTACTCCTTGATTTCATTATCAAGGAATAGTTGTCTTAAAAAATGTTGTTTAGGTAGTCCGTTTGTTTGTGTCAATTCTAGTATCACGGAAAGAAAGTGAGACAAATTTGTCAGAAATGCCTTGGCGGAAAGTATGAGGGGAAATAATAAAATCGAGGAAGAGAGCTCGATTGGTGCGAGGAGTTATGAAGGGGATACCTCTATTTATAGGCTGAGGCCTCCAACCGTAGCTCCATCCGACGACCCATATGAGTGGTAAACCTCCAAACGGCTACATCATCCTACGGTCAGGAGGAGTCAAATCCAAATTCTCCTCCACCAAAACTGGTTTCTCTCTCTCACATGTGTGTTGACTCAGTCAGTTACATCGTCCAGGCCCAAATTCGTCATGATAGTGATAGTATGTCCTCACTTACCCATAAATCCATTCTACCTCTTAGAGCACTTTCCGACACTTAAGGCTTATAAAGTCTTTCAAACTCACTATTCCAATCAATGTAGGATTCTAGGTATTTTTTTCATTTCACAATCCAAGATCATTCTAATATGCATTAAAATCAATTCAAAATCATCATTTTCCAACCTAAACAAAAGTAACAATTAGACCATGATCTTTTCTTTTTAAGTGAGGCATTTGAGATGCTACAACTGACATGGTTTTACTCTTTCCAGTAAATTTAGAGAAAATTTTAGTCTTGAGAATTCTTGCTTGAGTGGACAATAAGTTAACAAGATATACATCTCTAGGGGAAGCCTCTTTTTGGCGACTCCAGAAAATGGGAGAGTATGAACTGTGAAGTAGTGACAAGCTTGTGGTTTGGCTTTACTTTTTTTTTCTTTAACTTGTTTTGTATGATCCATGCATGCCATATGTCACATGATTCAGAGTATATTAAATTAGTTTTGTTGACTCAATCATGCAGCAATTCATTGATCTCATATTCCCATTTTTTGAAAGTGCTGCCACCATCTGACCATCCCATGTGTCAAGGACAGTAATTTTGAAGGGTCAAGATTCTTCAAACTATTTAAGGACATCAATATTAGATTGTTTAGGAAACAGTAGTTATATATTTTTACTCCTGTTGCCTGCACTAACTTATCATAAAATTTAAAATAATATTCATACTTAGGATAAATGCAGCTCTAGCCATATAATTATCATCTGTTCTGTAAGATGTATTATTGACATCATGATTGTTACTGATAATTATCCCACATGATTATTACCCAATAAACACAATAATCTATCTTGAATCACGTTTACAATGCAGATTTTGGTTGATGATGGTGAAATCAAAAACAAAATTGAGAATGCTTCTGGCTTGTAAGCATCTTGAGTATGTCAGAGAAGTGGATCAGAAAAGAAATTGATAGCAACTATATGCTCCTAAAACTTTGAGCTCAGTATATCTTATATATTCACTCTAAAAAGAGTAAGAACATATGTGAAAGCAATTTGATTAGCATAATTACAATTCAAATAAATGGACTAGTTGTATAATACATAAAGGACCAAATTGATGAGACCAGACCAGACTTCTTCCATGGACAAATGCTCCATGAATAAAATGGTGTACTTTCATACAAACCCTTTGACAACCTTTCAACCAGAATTAACACAGACCTCAAACAAACCATAGAAAGAGGAGCAAAACTAAGAGTTTTATTATTCTCAGCCTCAAATAAAACAGTACCTACTCTCTTTCTGCATGTTTACATAAACTCAATGGAGGCCTAACTTTGGCTGCAATTGAAGGAAAAGAAGGTGAAGAAAAATGAATAGATGAATCTGCCAAGACCAAGTTCCCTTCACTCCACGCTCTCCTAATAGGATATGAAACATTGTTACACCTTGTCAACTTTTGAGTGCAATTATTATTGTTATGGAGTGCACAACCACAGTTCCGATGGTAAGGTCGCCGCTCCACACAGTTGTCATAGTTGGATATGCACCCTGAATACACCCACCGGAATAACCCATCTCCGGCAGCCCCACTGGCCATGTCCCTCTCCAACAACAAGTTAGTAACTACTCTCTCTTTTTTTAGTGCTGGCATATATATGTGTGTGTCTTTAACCTTATATATCTTAGGAACCTTGATTGTGCTGCCAATATGAGGCATTCACCCAACAACATTTAAGTGCATTTATATTATAGGGTCAGGTCTAAGTCATTTAATTTAGCGGATAGATAAGCTTCTTACAAAAATATAAAATTAAAGTCTATAAAATGTAAGGTCAACTTTATTATTTTGTAACTAGGTATCTTAAACTTTTATTACATGATATGATATAGGATTTTGGTACATGATATGATAAGTGTCTCAAACTCTAATTAGTTCCAACCTTATATTTCTTATGCTTTTTTTAAAATTTAAGATCTTTATATGTTAGCGAGATGTGTATCTGTTCATTTTGTGTTGGAAACCTAACTCCAAACAAATGTCTAACCCATTGAATATTTGAAGGCACATGGACAAAGTTGGTTGTGGGTAACGGGCACATTCACATTCACATTCACATTCAATTTAAGAGTTGTGGGAACCGTGTCTTGTGGGTCAGCCCATGGACTTGGTACACATAAGGTTAGGCCATCCATGCGTGTGATTTGAATCTAGTTTGCAGCTAACAGTTGGTAGAAACAAATTGAATGAATGAAACCCAAACAAATGCGATAATGTTACTCACAAGACACTCTTATCTCACCTATATTCCATATCCCCATACCTTTGCCTTTTTCTTTTCCCAAATAAAACAATATTCATTCTTATATCGTTATATTTTATTATACTTGTGGCCCATGTTGGAGCCTATTCCAGAACAGAAGTGGAATTTAGCTTTAATTAATGATTAAGAGCTTATTGCTTCTTGTTGAGGAAGTAAAGAACATTGCTTTGAAATAGTTTTCCCAGGGTATTCTCTGAGAGAGATACACGTTAAGTTTGAATCAAGAAAATATATTGCTGATTGCTTGTAGACAAAGCATAACAAGTATTTCCCCCCAATAATTAACAACTTTCACCTACAGGGAAAGATGGTTTCTATGAAGAGAATGGAATAACTTGGGGTTGTGAAAACAAAACATTGCTATATCCACACTCAAAAGATAGAGGGCACAAATCACCCACCAGACAATAAACCAAGAAAATTGTGGCACGTTTGGTTAAATTTGTTATAATCAGAACCAACATATAGTTTCTTTAATTGTGGTAATAAAAATATGTAAATATTTTCATCACATTAGTCCTTAATTTTTGGTCTATTGGTTGGGAGATACTCTACAGAATAATACACAAATTATGTATTTCTGTTTTTCTAAGAAGTGAAATCACAAACATAATTGAATTTTATCTAAGATTGGTTTAAGAAAAATAGGGTAAGCATCTTTGCTGAATTAATAAAGTTTTCCTTTTACTTGGATATAGTAGTTACATCATGGCACAACTAGTTCGGTACGTGTTATTGAACTGAGCCTAAGAATATGGTATATGCTATAGGGTCCGGGGAATATGCTATTAGATCGGGTTAATGTTGGAGGGTGAATCTTACATTTTGCATTCTTTGTATCCATATGTGAACAATACAATACGTTATTACATACTAATACTGCAATTGTAGTAAGGTTTTTCATCCATGGGAGGTGGAAGCAGAGGAGGAAGATCAAGATCCAACAACAACAGAAACCGCAAAAATGCAATCTTTGTTGAAGGGGGTTTCTTATCTGATTGCCATATATCCTCGTCCCCCACTCCTAATTCATCAGGTTCTTCTTTTTTCATTACCTATTTGCTTTCTCGTCAAAAAAGTTTAACTTTTTAGATTTCATTTATCGTAAAAATATGAGCTTTTCGGGATTTTAATTGATGGGTGTTTCATCTTTTTCGTATTTTTATTTTTCAATCTGTCTCCTTCGATGTTTTTTTTATAATTATTTTCTTTTGCACTTGGATTCAGGTGGAAACTGTAGCTCGAAGAAAAGGTCAGGTTCCAAATCTGGAAGGGTACATAGAGCAGAAATTTCTGCTCCTAAAACAGTGATGGTTCCAAACTCTTATTTGGGGACTACTATTGGGTATAATTACCCTTCAGCTGATATTGTTCAGGTTTGTCATTCATTCTACTTAATCAGATAGCAAGTACATTTTAAACTCACATGATGTTATGCACAAGTGTATGGGTGCCCTTTCTACTCGTGCACATAAAGTATCCTAGAGAATGAACATTGCCGGAATCTACAACTTGATGAGTACTTGAAAATTAAACCATTCATCTTTGTACTTATCTCCCCACATTGTTTGACTGCATGTCTCTGGTTAAATTTGCATGTAATATCATACAGACCAGATGAGCTTTTTCCATCATAGCGTAAAAGTAACTTGCATTTGTTGGTATATTATTAGGAGGACTCATGTTTTGGGAACAGCAGTGAAGATAGTAATTTAAATAAGCTACAACATTTTGCTTTGGTGGATTCCAAGCAGAATCAAGTTATTGCTAATGTAGACCAAACACCTCCTTCAAAATCCAACAATGTGGAATATACATATGCTTATGGCTCAGATTTTGTTTTGGGTGACAGCTCTCATAGTGGATTAGGTTTCCATTCTGAACATGATAAAACCGCAAGTGACATTGGCACATCCTCTGATCAATTGCCCCAATCAACTGCAGTTTTAGATTCACCATCTTTTGAGAAGGATGTTGGTTCTGATGAGGGTATGGGCTGTGTGTTAAGCAATCAGATGACTGAAGGGTTGCCATCAAAGATGTCTGCTGAGAGAAATTCAGGGTTTCTGTCAATTGGAGGCCTTAAAATATACACTGAGGACATCTCAGATAATGAAAGTGATCAACATGATGATGAAATGTCATCAAATGAGGATGGATCTGGTTCTTCTGAATCAGAAGAGTTGGTTGGATCATCTGAAAGTGATGACTCTGAGGACACATCTGACAGTGATTCTGACATTGATGAAGATGTAGCTGAAGATTATTTGGAAGGAGTTGGTGGTAGTGATAACATCATAGATGCAAAATGGTTGCTAAAACCTGATTTGGACAAGTCAGATGATGATGGTTTTTCTAAAAGTTGCTATGACGAGGCTCTGGAGAAGTTCAGTGGCATTGCCCTTCAAGAAGCCTCTAGGGAATATGGCAAGAAGAAATCTCGACCATCGAAAATACAGTCTGGACATTCTGGGCCTTTAGCTTTGGATGATCTAATGCTGGAAAAAGATCCAAGAACTTCTTCTGCTAGAAAGAAGCATGTTCCTCGGTTCCCTCGCTCTTGGCCTTTACAGGATCAAAAGAGTAAAGCTTCCAAAAGAATTCATGGTACCTTTATCCCACATCCACCTATGCTAAATATTCGATTTTTTCTCTTACCTCTAAAGATTTTAATTTATGCAAATTTATGTGGCTCATTGAGTTTACATTATACATTTCGAACCTTGAAAAGCATGTTTATGCAAATTTATATGGCTCATTGATTTTCATTCATGCAAATTTATATGGCTCATTGATTTTCATTCATGCAAATTTATATGGCTCATTGAATTTATGTGTCTCATTGAGTTTACATTATATGTTGATGGGAAAGCATGTTTCAAGCATATGGGGATTTAACATCTATAAACTGTAATACCAGAAATGGTTGAACTTCTAGTGAGAAAATTATAGATCTTGAAGAAATGGATAAGCAGTCATGTAAGGCCATGGGGAAAAGTAAATGTAATTATTTTTGTCTGAGATAATATGGAATTCCAGCCACTTCATTTTGTTAAGGCTTGTTTTATACAGGTGGAAAAAAGCAAGTTCGTAAAGAAAAGATTGCTGTCAAACATAGAGAAAGAATGTTTCACCGTGGAGTTGATCTCGAGAAAATTAATTTGGTATGGGATAAAAACTATATTATTTTCCATCAACAATGATATATGCATTAGTTGTTTTTGGCCACACAATTTCCAGGATAGTTTTCTATTGTTTCCTCTTCTCTCTTTATCTCTCTCACATTAATTTTCAATATCATATATATATATGTGTGTGTGTGTATTTGTGTAGCTTGACAAGATTTAGTTACAATTGGTCCCTTTTTTAAATTTCTAATTTTAATATTTGTTGTTTGATTCTACAAGCTTTTCAGTTGCATCTGACAATCATACGCTTTAGCCTGTTGCCTGCAATTTTCTTTTCTAATCATATAAAAGTTATAAAACTGGATGAAAGATCTCGTGCTCGTCATGTTTATTGTAAAATATGTTATGTAATGGCATTATCATATATCTCTGACAACTCTAATTGTGTGGCACTAGGATCATATATTCTTTGCAGGGATGTTGACAATTTGTGTTTGTTGCATTTCCTCTACGAAACATGTGCCTTTGAAAAACCATTAAAAGGAAGAATTACATTGATAAACTGTACCAGTAATCCAGCATCCGTTGTTATTAGAATGAGTGTCAATGCAACTTCTTCCACCTTATGGTTGCATCTCAAAATGTCAATTTTGGTTTTTTACATGTTAATCTGAATCTCATGTTCTAGTGTTCTATGCTAAATCATATTATTCTTCGTTGTGTGATTGCATCTTTTCGAAGTTAACCATGTTGGACTTAGATGAGTTAGTATTTTAATTTAAATTGTTGCATCTTTTCGAAGTTAACCATGTAGGACTTAGATGAGTTAGTATTTTAATTTAATTTGTTCTTGCCATTTATATCCTCTCTGACAGACCTCTTTTTCTCATTTTTTTAATCCTAGAAATTAGAGCAGATTGTTTTGGAGCAAGTGGATATATTTTCTTTTCAGCCTATGCATTCTCGGGATTGTTCACAGGTATATATCCTTTACTCTGTTTCTTCACACTGTTCTCTCTTATTGGTATCACAAATGGTATGGCCTAAATTGCTATTTAAAACAACTAAACACTCCAAGAATCAGTCATCAGCTTATTCAACATGATTTATTGTTCATATCAGATTGTCATATGCTAATGCCGATAAGCGATTGGATTGTGGTTTAATCTTGAGTGATTTTGGAAAGTCATATTAGTGCTATAAGTAGTTTGGAGTTTCAAACCAGTTTGGGATGGTAAAACAATTGAATTTGTCCGGCTGGTCTTCTACAAATATTACTGACATATAAATATTATTATTATTGTAGGTACAACGAGTAGCAGCACTTTATAATTTGCGCAGTAGTTGCCAAAGTTTTGGGAACAAAAGGTGAAACGATCTTCTCATATTTATGTAATTGAAATTAGTGTATGCAAATTTAGTAAACTAGTCTGGATCAGTGGTTTCAGATTTGTGACAGTGATGCGAACACAATTCACATCCATGCCATCTTCTAGTGGTAGACAGCGACTGGCAAAGGTTCTGTAGTTTCACACTTTTACTAATTATATCTTGACTTTTATATATTCATTACATATTCAAAGTTGCATTAATGCTTTTACTTTTTTCATTGAATGAGTGAACATATGAGACAAGGTCTAGTTAGGGATTAATGCATTAGAGAGTATGAAGGGATAGCACCTGTTGCGGAAAAGATGGTAGAAACTCGTCTTAGGTGATTTAGCAATGGAGGAGAAACCCACTAAAAAAATCCCTAGAAATAAGAGTAGATCTTAAAGGTTATGGAATCTACAGAAAAGCTACCGGTGAAACCATTTAAAAAGACTAGGACTAATGGCCTTTCCAAAAAACACTATTTACGATAGAATCCTTTTATCCACCGAACCTAGCGGGAAAAGATTTTGTTGTCGTATACTGAAAAGTAGCATTATGTTTTTCCTCTTGTTTCCATCCTTCTATGAGACACAGATTGACATCTTGCTCTCATCCCCTCGTCAACTCTCCTAGCCCAATGCAATTGAAAGATGAAAGATTGAAATCTTAATTTGAAGCTTTTGGTCTTTCGATCACTGACGATTTCTTTCAAAGTTGAGATTTTTTTAGTCATGCATTACATACATGTTTACGTGTTTGCAGTTATTTGTAAAATTGTAAGTTGTTAGTTATACTTGAGTCTTACTGTTATATGAATTTCAGCTGATGGGAGTTGATGATGAGAATGCTGATTTTGACGTCACTGAATATATAAATAAGAAGCCTGTGACTGGAGACAAGAGTTCAGCAAGGAAAAGTGCTAAAAGGAATGACTTCAGACTGCAAGAACCTCAATCTGTAAAGAACAAGTCATCAAAGTACTCGAAGAGCCGAGACAGCGGTAAAGGAGATGACAAGAAAGGAAGTGGACAAAAGAGTCCATTAGCTAATCAACCTGTGTCATTTGTATCAAGTGGCTTAATTCATTCAGAAATTGTGCAGATCACAGCTGTTAATACTGAAGAGAGTGATGGTGCTTATAAGAAGGGTGTCACTAGCTCTGCCAATATCGGTTCGTTTGAGGTACACACCACTGGTTTTGGTTCAAAAATGTTGGCTAGAATGGGATACATGGAGGGAGCAGGGTTAGGGAAAAATGGCCAAGGTGTGGCAGAACCCATTGAGGTTATAAGAAGGCCTAAATCACTTGGTTTGGGTATGGAATTCTCCAACAACCCTCCTGAGCCAGCTTCTGAGCCAGCTTCTGAGCCAGGTAGTAGGAACAAGTACAAGTCTTCAAGTTCAAGAATTGGTGCTTTTGAAAATCATACCAAAGGCTTTGGATCGAAGATGATGGCAAAAATGGGCTTTATTGAAGGCACAGGATTAGGTAGAGACTCACAAGGCATTACTGATCCATTAAGTGCTGTTAGGGTACCAAAGTCACGAGGACTAGGTGCCAAACGTTAATTTATGTCATTTGCTTCCTTTTCCTCATGTATATTAACTTCAAATAAATCTAATCATTGTCCTTTCTAGTTTAGTTTTATGGTAGTATCACAGTATTTCTCATCTTTAGCATCATTTTCAATATGTGCTACATTTGTTGTCTCTGGTTTTTCTTTTTAAGTTCCATGGAAGACATGTAATGTAATGTGAACTAATGATAATTTAAGTATATTAAAAAATTATCTCATAAGACAGGAAATTGATATTTACAAATGCAACTTTTACAGCAATAAACTAATACAAAATATTTAAAAACATGAGTTCAACATTAGACCAAGATATCAACAAGGCGTTGGTCTAGTAGTATAAAACACTGCTAGATTCTATAATGATCAAAAGGTTAAGAATTCAATTGTTGTATGCGATACTTGTTGGAATGGACAATCATATATTCCAAAGGGATTGATTACTTATACATAGGATGAATGAATATTGTTGGTAGAACAAAACAAAAAAAACTCAGGCCTAGATGCAAGTATCATCAATCTGGTCTTAAAAAAGATGCAAGTATTATGAATTTGGTGTTAAAAAACATTAACCAAATAAGTCTCACAAAAAATATAGTTATTCTATATGCTGCAAGTTTAAGTCTCTAGAAGATAGAGTGCCACTAAATTGAAGGCGAAATATCATTGGGAAAATGTACAACAAAAGCTGAGTAACCGACAAAAAGATGACTTCCATATTTATTGATTCACATTCTTATTTTTCTGTTATTAAGTGTATATATAAAATTTCTATAAATTTCTCAACGTTTGCCTCTAATAATGATTAGTTTGTCATTGGATATTTTTTCATGTCGATGTTTTTCTTGGGATGATGAAAAGAAAATAGACGTATGAGAATGTGTGGGATATTAGTGATACATTGATGGGAATGAATAAAAGAAAATATAGAAGATTCTTGTAGTTATTATTGGGTTGTTATAAAAGGATAAAATTAGAATATATAAATTATGTCATGATGATTATTGAATGGAATTAATTGAAATTATATAGGTTCAATTATCTAAATGTTCTTTAGATATATTTTGCATTTAATAATAACAACAGAGTTGAAATAAAAATCATGTATGTTCAATTACTTAAATATCATTTAGTGATATTTTACCATTAGAATATCATTTAGTGGTACAAATTAGAATATAGCAAGGGTAAAATAAAAATTCATTAATTACATTTTTTGTGGAAGTTAATTTGGATTTTGACTTTAATAGTACAAGTATAAATAGTAAAATAGATAAACACTTGCTCTTTATTCAATTGATGATATGGTAATTGAAATAATGAATACTAACATGGCAAATGCCATCAGACTCATAATGTAATATAGATAAACACCTAGTATTTATTCAATTGATTATATGGTAATTGAAATAATGAATGCTAACATGGCAAATGTCACCAGACTCATAAGTGAGGAATATCATTAAAAACTATTAGAGAAGAACAAAATGAAGCAATTTTAAATATTTAATGCTTTATCATATATAGGATGGTATGTATTTCATAATTCAATTTAAATCTATCTTGTTTAGGATTAAAGGATAAGTTCGTACCCCAAAAAATGGCAACATTAACTGTCTGATTATCTTTTACAATGGTAAGAAAAGTAAAAATATATCTTACCTCCGTATTCTTCTTCTCTATTTCTCACCTTTTGGACTATATAGTGATAAGCAAATCGACACTAGAAGATTCCTTGTATATGGTTAATTAATGATTTAAATCCATTGATGTAATAATACTTTATATATGCTACGTGTTTATAAAGAAATAATCCATTGGTCAATAAAAGGGGTTAGATCTAAACTCTTCTTCCTTTTTCGGTATAGAAGCAACATACAAGACTGTGTTTTCACTCTACTTTATTACATACATTAATATTCATGCACCAATGTAACAGTTAATATTCATGCACTAATGTAACAGTTTTTGTACTGTTTTGTGCATCATCATTTATATAATAACCTAATTTCATATGGTTGGAAAGTTAAAGAACCTGAGGAGGATGGGGTATTTGATAAAATGAATACAAAATAAGAAGGTTAATTCTAGTTAAAACACAGTTGACTATATTGACATAAAAGTGGGTTAACTACATGCAAAATCTCGAATGTCTCAACATACCCATGTGAAATCTAACAAGTTGAGTTTGGTAAAATTTAAGAGGATTGTTTATTTTGTTTATTAATAATTTTAGTTTTATTCATTTAATTTGTAATTTTGGATCCATCCTAAAATATATGAATAAATAAATAAAAGTTACACAGGAGAACAACGAGTGTAGTAAAGACAAGCTCTGGAACCGTATAAATGTGCGTGTACTGTCCTGCTTCACCGTCTTCCTTACTCTGTTTCTTTTAGATTCCCACACCTTCAACCAAGATCTTGTTTCATGCTCTTCAACTAAATCAATTTACTCTCAGATCTTACTTCTCTCAGGTTTGTAATATTCGCATCAATCCCTCCTTATAATTCACTGTTCATTGCTTTATTATATCTACATTTTATCTTTTCACTGTCTACTATTCTTT
Source organism: Lupinus albus (assembly GCA_009771035.1). Classification (NCBI taxonomy): domain Eukaryota; kingdom Viridiplantae; phylum Streptophyta; class Magnoliopsida; order Fabales; family Fabaceae; genus Lupinus; species Lupinus albus. The sequence goes on from CM020005.1 coordinate 1,352,424, forward strand.
ACGTTTTGCATCTGCATTTTGAAACAGGGCACAGAGTTTGCTTTTTTTCCTTTTGTTTTATTAACATTTCCCTATCTGGGTATTTCAGATCTGACACGAATTCCCCATGATTCGTCCAAAAATGGAGTCTTTTCATCAATTTAGGTTATGGGTATTGGCTTTCTGCTTCTTAACATTTCAACCGTGTAATGGGTTCTACCTCCCTGGTAGTTACCCTCACAAATATGATGTTGGTGATGATTTGTGGGTAAAGGTGAATTCTCTTACTTCAATTGACACAGAGATGCCCTTTAGCTATTACAGCTTACCCTTTTGCCAACCTGAGGGTGGTGTCAAAGACAGTGCTGAGAATCTCGGCGAGCTCCTTATGGGAGATCGGATCGAGAACTCGCCTTACAGGTTTAAGATGTACACCAATGAGTCTGAGGTTTTCTTGTGTCGAGTTGATAAGTTGTCCGCGGATCAGTTTAAGATCTTGAAGAAGAGGATTGACGAGATGTATCAGGTTAATCTCATTCTTGATAATTTGCCTGCCATTCGGTTTACTAAGAAAGAGGACTACTTTTTGAGATGGACTGGTTACCCTGTTGGAATCAAGATTCAGGATGTGTATTATATGTTTAATCATTTGAAGTTTAATGTACTTGTCCATAAATATGAGGAGACCGATGTGGCTCGTGTTATGGGAACCGGTGGTGCAGCTGAGATGATCCCACCAGTCGGTAAGGAGAAATCTGAAAAGCCTGGATGGATGGTTGTTGGGTTTGAGGTGATACCTTGCAGTATCATGCACAATGCTGATTCAACTAAAAACTCGAAAATGTATAACAAATATCCATCGCCTATCAAATGTGATCCTTCTACTGTGGCAATGCCTATCAAGGAAGGCCAGCCGCTCACATTTACCTATGAAGTTACTTTTGAGGAGAGTGACATCAAGTGGCCATCTAGATGGGATGCGTACTTGAAGATGGAGGGAGCCAAAGTCCATTGGTTCTCTATCCTCAATTCACTTATGGTGATCACTTTCCTTGCTGGTATTGTTCTTGTCATCTTCCTGAGGACTGTTAGGAGGGACCTAACCAGGTATGAGGAGCTTGACAAGGAGGCTCAAGCGCAGATGAATGAGGAGTTATCTGGTTGGAAGCTTGTAGTGGGGGATGTTTTCCGTGCGCCATCAAATCCTTCTTTGCTGTGCATAATGGTTGGGAATGGAGTTCAGATTCTTGGCATGGCTGTTGTGACAATATTGTTTGCTGCACTTGGGTTCATGTCACCGGCCTCTCGCGGAACACTTATCACAGGTATGCTGTTTATTTATATGATACTTGGTGTTGCTTCTGGTTATGCTGCAGTTCGGCTATGGAGGACAGTCGGCTGCGGTGATCAGAATGGCTGGGCTTCAGTCGCATGGAAGTCTGCATGTTTCTTCCCTGGTATCGCCTTTTTGATTCTCACAACCTTGAACTTTCTATTGTGGGGAAGTCACAGCACAGGAGCCATTCCATTTTCACTTTTTGTTATACTAATTTTGCTTTGGTTCTGCATTTCTGTCCCCCTTACCCTTGTTGGTGGGTACTTTGGAGCTAAGGCTCCTCATCTTGAGTATCCAATTCGAACCAATCAAATTCCTAGAGAAATTCCACAGCAGAGGTACCCATCATGGCTGTTAGTTCTAGGTGCTGGCACCCTTCCATTTGGTACCTTGTTTATCGAGCTGTTCTTTATCATGTCAAGCATTTGGATGGGTCGTGTTTACTACGTCTTTGGGTTTCTCTTCATTGTTATGATTCTTCTTGTGGTGGTTTGCACTGAGGTGTCTCTTGTTCTAACCTACATGCACCTCTGTGTTGAGGACTGGAGATGGTGGTGGAAATCATTCTTCGCCTCCGGTTCAGTTGCCATATACATCTTTTTGTACTCAGTAAACTATCTTGTGTTTGATCTCAAGAGTCTGAGTGGGCCTGTATCTGCAACTCTTTACTTAGGATATTCACTCTTCATGGTTCTGGCTATCATGTTGGCTACTGGTACAGTTGGGTTCCTCTCTTCATTCTGGTTCGTGTATTACTTGTTCTCTTCAGTCAAGTTGGATTGAAGACTAAACACTGACAAACATATTTTCAGCTCGGCAAAGAACAGTTTTTAATATTATCAAGAGGACCCCCTTGGATATGTTCAATTTATATGTTACTTAATTTCAGCTCATTTTACTAGGGAACATACTAAGTTTTATAGCAAAATAATGTTATCCAGTTTTGCTTAATTTGTTGTTAGTTATACTGTCATTGCATGTTAAGGTTCTTAGCTTCTGCTGAATATACTGTGCTTGGTTGTTGATGTTGGGAATTTAATTCAGATCTCCATGTCCTTAACATGCAAACAATGGAATTTCATTTTATTCATGCGGTTGTTTTACAATTTAATGGTCTTTTTTTAACTTGCGTTACTCCACCCTCTTGAGAAGAAAAGGAGAAAGCAATATTTGTTATAGTATTTTTCATAATACAAGTCTAATGATAACTTCAAAATCTAAAAATGTAATAACAGGTAAGTAGCTGCTTTTGGCAACTCAGTAGATATATTTGGTGGATAATTTTGGGATGTTTTCACACTCTATAATGTACCTTGTTAAACAAAAAAATATTTATTGAGTTATTGACACTTTGACATTCTTCTAAAGTTATTAGTATAAATTGTTTATTTGTTGAAGTGATGTTGTGGATATTGTGACTGTGTGAGAATATCATCGTGGGCCTTAGAGTACTCTTGTCTATAATGAATATGAATATGTTTTAGTTTAATCATTCATCATCAAAGATTTTATCAAGATTATAGCTCTTGTCTATATATTTTTTACCTGTTGCATAGCCAACATAGGTAATAGATTAATCTGGCACAATTGATTATAGCCCATTCTACTTAAATTAGCACGCATAATCGATTATAGCTCTGTTTTTATATATATCAAAAACTTTTAAATAACTGTTTTACACTGCCCAAACTTCACCTTAACTGCTTAACTTGGTTGACCTCATTTACTACTCTACAAGCTTGTATGAATTATAGTTCATCTACCACCATATTAGGCTGCAAATATTTGGTTGAATTCTAATTATTTTGTAAAATTAATTGATTAATCGGATAATTTAATATACATGACTTCAAGTTTTTGTAATTGACAATCCACTTTATATTTGTGTAGAATTCACCTCTTTATTTAGTTAAACTTTTTCAATAAACTAATCTAGCTAAATCTAAGTTATTTAGACCAAATTAACTTTATATTTGTGTAGAATTCACCTCTTTATTTAGTTAAACTTTTTCCATAAACTAATCTACCTAAATCAGACCAAATTAACTTTTAAAGTTAGGTAGAATTTGACTCATTGGTTCATGAGGAAACTTGACTATACATACATGGAGCTACTTATGTGAGAACAATATGCTATTGCGAGAAATGAGAACAATGAATATGGACTGTCACATTTTATCTTAATGATCAAGATTAAAAGATACATGCATATGACAATCATGTGACCAATAATTAATTTTTATTCATATTTATCAATGATTAGTCGTAAGACTCACATTTATTTTTCTCACAATTTTTATATGAGAATTGTTCTCACTTGAGTCACTCATTTTATATATAATCATATATACATAATATATAAAAATATATCTTAAAATACTTTATAACTATTATATATATTATTATATTAATATAATGTATATTATATATTAAAGTTAAAACTATTTAGAAGTCAAACATATATATTTATATATATACATACATCTGTAAAGTAGAAGTTAGAAAATTAATTTTACTATTTTATCATTTATATCTATAATAATTATAGTTTTGGTGTATTCTTTGATGTCTCTCTTATTAATTAAAAAGATAACAAGTAATATATTGGTCGGATGATATAAGGTCTAATAGATGTGATTACTGTTATAATATGTCAAAAATTAAATGTTTAATTCATGATAACTATATATTTTTTATAAGAGATTATATTCTTATCTATGAGATGAAATATTTTTAGTTATACTAAAAAACTAAGCAAGGGTAGAGTTATAATATTAATAATAATGTTGTGAATCATAAATGGGAATAAATTTATTTTCTTAAAAAACTTCCAAAAAGAGAATGTATATTGTACACAGGAACAAAATTTCAAATAACATGAATATCCAATATGGATTTTCACAATTGTGAATATATATTTCAACAACTATAGATACCATTAAAGCCAAAGAGTACACAGAATTGAGGATTATTCGACTTTAGACTTTGGAAAATAATAATAAAATAGAATGTATCCCAAAAAAACACTTCGGAAAATAGAATGTATATTGTACACAAGAACAAAATTTCAAATAACATGATAATCCAACATGGATTTTCACAATTGTGAATATATATTTCAACAACTATATATACCATTAAAGTCAACTACACAAAATTGAGGATTATTCAACTTAGAATTTTACAAATATAATATAATAATAATAATTAAGTTTAAAATATATATGTGAGTATTTGCGGGGCATGTATCATTATATCTGTTTTTACCCATGAACTATTATTACGGGTATCCATTATAAATATTTTAATGGATACGGATGAGGTATTTTTGTCATCTCTAACTTCAACAAAAATTTGATACTAATAAAAACATGTTCAGTTAAAAAATTTAAAATCTTATTATTATCGGATGGAATTCATTTTCTTACCACTTACTGAAGTAGAGAAAAATCAGAAAATGATTATCTTTGGTGGAAGCAAATAGGTGGAAGTGATTTAGCAAAAGACATGTATATAAATCTAAGCATTAGAGTGATGTTTATCACTTCAATCCAAAACAATATTTTCCTTTGAACTGAAGAGAAAGAAGAGTGGTGGAAATGGCTGGTGGGTCTTTCACAACAGGTGCTGTGAGTAATGAGAGAGCAAAAGAATACAAAGGAAGGGTCACTGCTTATGTTATCGTTGCATGTATTGTTGCTGCCACTGGTGGCTCTCTTTTTGGCTATGATGTTGGGATTTCAGGTTCATCCATTTTCCATATTCTCACTCACAATTTTCATTATTTTATACATTTCATCTTCTACAATTCATTAATCAAAATTCACTTTCAATGCATATGTCACCCATTACCTTCGTGTATTGAATTTCTCAAGGAAGACATAAGCAAAAAATAAAATTTCAATATGTTCTTTCTGAACTCTTAACTGAATTATAAGAAGAAGAAAAAAACATTTTTTCTCTCTCAAATATAAGCAAATTTAATCATCTCAGTAGTAGAATTAAACCGGGTCCAGTAAGTGTAATCTTCATAAAATCTCAAATTCCTAGCTGGAATAGTAAATTTACATCCACTACCCTCATATTAAGTTGTATTAAATCAGTTACTTTGATTCTGTTGTTCTAAATCCAGTTATATCCCACCCTGCCAGTTAATGGTAATGTCTCCAACTGAGATATCAAATGTTATTGATTATGTTTTAGGGAGAAAAAAACATGTATGAATTATGAAAAAAATATAATTAATCTATGTATGACTCAAATCTTTTATATAGGAGTCATCATAGAATTACATTATGTAGTTCAGACTACTCACCCCTTTTTCTTGTTAGCTGATCCATAACATTTGTTACCATTTTCCTTATCAGAATATGCAAGCATATTCCTAATACTCATATATATGAAATTTTCTCTGATGTATTAACAGGAGGAGTTACTTCCATGGATGACTTTCTTCTGAAGTTTTTCCCATCAGTATACATTCGTAAAATTCACGCCCATGAAAACAACTACTGCAAGTTTGATAGTCAGAGACTTGCAACTTTTACTTCTTCCCTGTACATTGCTGGTTTAGTTGCATCCCTGTTGGCATCGATAGTTACAGGGAAGTATGGACGACGTATTAGTATCATAATTGGTGGTACCAGCTTTCTTATTGGATCAGCTCTGAATGCCGCAGCTGTCAATCTGGGAATGCTTATCATAGGTCGGGTTATGCTTGGTTTTGGCATTGGCTTTGGGAATCAGGTAGTCTCACTTTTCTCCAATCTTTAGCTGTGATCAAGTTTTATGCATATGCAATCTTTTGTTGTGAAACTTTGGTTTATTTAGAGAATTGGTTGACTCAGAAAAGGGGAAACCAACTGTTTCCTGTTTAAACCAGAACTAGATAACACCGAGTGTCAATTAGCTTTGAAGAGCGAGATGTCACCATTAATTGTGTTTTAAAATGCAGTCAGCAAATGTAACCGTGACCAAAACATTGCACTTTTGGTGGTCTATCCAGCCACATAGTGACCACAGCTGTGGCTGCATTTTCCTGCAAATATCTTCAATTGCAGTGAATACAATGCAGCCACAGGTGTATTTGTAACCATAATATGAAAGCACAAGTTCGTAACAACAATAGGATAAAGGATTAGTAATGTGATAGAAACAGTCAATGAATGGTCCATAAAAGTATGTTTCAGTTGAAAAAGAGAATCCATTCATACCTTAGAGTCTTAGACTTCAAAACTTACTATAACTACTTCTGTCTATTCTCTTGAAGGCAGTTCCACTTTATTTATCAGAGATGGCTCCAACCCACCTTCGAGGAGGTCTGAACATGATGTTTCAAGTAGCAACCACTTTTGGTATTTTTACAGCAAATATGATCAATTTTGGAACACAGAAGATTAAACCATGGGGGTGGAGGCTCTCACTTGGCCTGGCTGCTATACCAGCTATTTTGATGACTGTAGGAGGGATATTTCTTCCCGATACTCCAAATAGCTTAGTACAACGAGGATTAAAGGAAGAAGGAAAGAAGCTCCTTGAAAAAATCAGAGGAACGGATGATGTTGATGCAGAGTTTCAAGATATGGTTGAGGCGAGTGAATTTGCAAGCTCAATAAAGCACCCCTTTCGGAACATATTTGAAAAAAGATACAGGCCGGAGTTGATCATGGCAATCTTCATGCCTACCTTCCAGATTATGACTGGCATAAATTCAATTCTTTTTTATGCTCCAGTGCTATTTCAGAGCATGGGATTTGCTGGGGATGCATCTCTCTACGCCTCAGCCTTGACCGGAGGAGTTCTTGCTTTTTCGACATTCATTTCTATTGCAACAGTAGACAGATTGGGCAGGAGACCTCTACTCATCAGTGGTGGAATACAAATGGTTATATGTCAGGTAAAACACTATTGCAAATTCCAACCATGCTTACAAGAACATTGATATTGTGAAATTATGACAGAATATGAGCAAATACACTTATCCAGTATTCAATTTTTATGATGTATTATCACGGACCTCATGTTTTATGGAATGAGGCAAAGGGGTCGGTTTACACTAGAATTAAATTACACGAATTACACTTGATTTAAACCATTCACCCAACCTTAATCTCATGGTATTGAAGACCCTCGTGACCTACTATCCGCTTCTCAATGCTCACCTCTCTCGCCACCCGACAAAAACTCTTTTCTTCAGCTCCTAAGCCACATGACAATCGGTTGCAGCTGTTTTTCTTTGGTCTCATATTAGAACATACTTTCCCTGGGAATTGTATTAAATGTGGGGAGGGAATTTGCCAAGTTGAGTAGGAAAGTGGTTACTACAAAACTTGACCACCTTTTCAGAAGCTCACTTTACTTTATATTTATCAAGCAATTGACTTAACTTTCATGTTTTACATGGACAGGTTATTGTTGGCATAATTTTAGGGACCAAGTTTGGGCCAAACAAAGAATTGTCAAAAAGTTTTTCTGCATTGGTTGTAGCTGTGATTTGTCTATTTGTTCTAGCATTTGGATGGTCATGGGGCCCACTTGGATGGACAGTCCCAAGTGAGATATTTCCATTAGAAATTCGATCAGCAGGGCAAAGTGTCACAGTTGCAGTTAACCTTCTATTCACATTCATAATTGCACAAGTCTTTCTTTCACTTCTTTGTTCATTAAAGTTTGGTATCTTCCTGTTTTTCGCTGGTTGGGTTACATTCATGACCTTATTTGTTCATTTGCTCCTTCCTGAAACCAAGGGAGTTCCCATTGAAGAGATTGCATTTTTGTGGAGAAGACATTGGTTCTGGAAAAGGATATTGCTAGATAACTGATGCCACAATTTCAGAATGTGCATAATAGAATGAGAATCTCAAGCTATAGTCTTGTCTATGAAGATGCTATAACAACACAGCAATAATAGAGAAATCCATTTAATATTTAAAATCCATGGAGACCAAATTAGCAAAACAAAACATCATTTTGTGTTACATATATTAAAAATTAAGATTTTTAATTAAGTCCTCTATGTATGCACAATAAGTTCACTTTCGTCCCTTGATCTCAATGTCTTCGTTCATCCTTAATAAGAATCCTCATTCCCCAAGCTGATCCTGAAACTTAGATAAGCATTTGTTACATAATTCCTCCAATAATCTTCATAAATTATGATTTATGGGTCATAATAATTTTATTCTACATTTTTTTAAGTATTTAGTCCATTCAATTTGACCCATTTTTTGAATTTTGTCCTCTTTGTTAGTTTTGTTGAAATTATAATATAGTAAGAGAAGATCAATTCTAAAGAAATACAATAGTTCAAATTAGTGGATAGATCAAAACCATTGAATTTCCCTAGAATTGGTGGTTAAGATGTGAAGTAAGTTTAAACTTACTCTTGGAGTAAGTGGATCTCCACCCATAGTTAAATATTATGTAATATTTCAGTTCTATTTTTGATGCAATTCATAAACAAAATTGAATAAAAGGAAATGTTTCAGTTTAGTTTGATTAATATTAAACTTTTGTGTAAAATTGAACTCAATCCATCATTGACATCACAATTAGATATGTAAGTTACCTAGAGAACATGGTAGGTATCACTTAAAGTGCTAATGGTTTCAGTTATAACAAATTGGCTTCTTATAAATTCTACAAACTCTACACAGGGTTAGATCAAAAAATGTTTATTTTAAATGTTGTATGAGTAAGACAAATTTCACATTTTTAAGTAAATAAACGTGAAATCTTAAATTTGGTTGATTTATTAAACGACAACAATCATTTTATTTTCAGAAATGACAATTCATTTTCAAGTATTGAGTTTGATTTGACTCACCACCTACCCTCTAGTGGAAGTCACCCTCAAGTTATGCTTTCAACATATTTATGATTGAAATTAATGAAAAAGAGAGTTATTCTCCCAGCATATTAGGCTGCAATTTTAATTAAAGTCATTGATTTCAAATGAACTGCAATAATTGAGATAAGTATTAATATCACATACTCATATAATTAAAGTTATTGAATTCTGAAGAAGAAGTGCAATAATTGAGAGAAAAACCATGTAGATGATAAGATGTCACAAACATGTCAAAAAACAGCTAGACAAACCCTGACAGTATCTTTATCACTTATCTAGTGATCACTCTTCACAGACACACATCAGTGACCAATATCACATATTGAATGTTTGGAACTAGTAGTCCTAATACATTTAACTTAATAATTTTGAGTAAATTTATATGGTTTCCATTCACTAATATATAATGATTTAGATGTGTCAAAAACTGTCGATGTCAAATGAAAAAACACAATCTTCTTATGCAAGAAATCTTAATTAATCCAGTGTTTTTATAAGTGGGGTTAAAAGATTTCACATGGGCAATGATTATAATGATACCTCGTACTTAGCTGGAGCAAATAAGTGAATTTATCAGAAGATCTGTTTATAAATTTGAAGCAGCATGGAATGATGTTCACTACTCAATGCTCAAACAAATAATATTGGCTTTTGTTCTGAGAGGATAATAAAGGAAATGGCTGATGAATCTTTCACAACAGGTGTTGTGGCTAAGGAGAAGGAAAAGCAATACAAGGGAAGGGTCACTGCTTATGTCATCATTGCATGTATTGTTGCTGCCACTGGTGGCTCTCTCTTTGGCTATGATGTTGGGATTTCAGGTTCATCTATTATCCATATTCTCTTACTCATAACTTTCATTATTTTATACTTTTCATCTTCAGGTTCTTTTTGTACAATCCAATCAAAACTTAGATACTGTTTTTATCACATGATCTATCAAAACTCACTGTCATTGGAAGTTGAGACAAGAAAGAAGGTACAGGGAAAACAACTGCAATGAAAAAAGAAGACAAGTACAAATAACTTGTCAAGATTGCATAACTTTTCTAACTGCACTCTTCATTCTAATCTGAAGTGTTTAATTAAGATCCAACTTCTATCATTCTAGAAGATTCAATTTCCATTTATCATCTCGCTAATATAATTAAAGCCGGGTCCAGGAAATGTATAACCTTCATAAAATCTCAAGTGCTTAGATGGACTGGTAAATTTATAATACCCCATATGGAATTGCATTTCATCAGTTACTTAGACTATATTGTTCCAAATCCACAATTTATGATAAAAATATATTGTTATCACCCAAATCTTATGGTCAAGCTGAGATAGCAAATGTTCTGGACTAAGTTTTGGGGAGAAAACATGAATCATGAACAACTCTAACTAATCTATCTTAGCGACTCAACACTTTTGTACTCAGAGTCCAGACTACTACACCTCTTTTTTAGCTGATCTATTAACAATTGTTATCATTTTCCTTATAAATATGTATATTTAGTTATATATATATATATATGTGTGTATATATATATATATTTTATAAAAAAATATATTTGCTTACGTAGATATATTTGACCACCTCTGACATGTCCAGTCCCTTTCTCCAGGAAGGGGCGCCCATTCATAAAGCTTGTAAAGCAGCCACTTTAGTCCTGAATTTTCTTGTTCGAGTTTTTGTAGACCTTATCTTAAGTTTTAAGGTTTTACTATTAGACTAAATATTGTATAGGTTTAGTTGATTGAACATTATTAAATTAAGTGAAAAGAAAGTATGTAACAGTTTTTATTAAAAAATATTTGAAATGGTTAACTGTTAACAGGAGGAGTTACTTCGATGGATGGTTTTCTTAAGGATTTTTTCCCGTCGGTGTATGAACATAGAAAGCACAAACGTCAAAACCACTACTGCAACTACGATAATCATGGCCTTGCAGCATTTACCTCTTCTCTGTACATTGCTGGTTTAGTTGCTTCTTTGTTGGCATCTAAAGTTACAAGGAAGTATGGACGTCGTGCTAGTAGCATAACTGGTGGTGTCAGCTTTCTTATTGGCTCAGCTCTCAATGCCTCTGCTCTTAATCTTGAAATGCTTATCATAGGCCGAATTATGCTTGGTGTTGGCATTGGATTTGGGAATCAGGTACTAACATTTTTTCTCTAATTGGTCATCATTTTGATAATTCAAGTTTTTTTGCTGTAAAACATTGATTTATTTCGAAAATTGGTCCACAAAAGGGAGCAAGCAAATACTTCCTGTTTAAAGTTAGGCACTAGATAACCCATTATAGGCATTGAAGAGAGGGTCAAACATCAGCTGTGTTTCTTTTTTAAAATTGCTGTCCAAAATTGTATCTGAGACCAAAACATTGCATTTTTGGCTGTCTATGGAACCACAACATACCACACTTGTATAACTGTATCAGTTGCGTTGTCCTGCAATTGCAGTAAGTACAATGCAACCCCCAAATGCACTTGCAGCCATAATTAAAATCATAACTTCATTGAAGTTACTGGGGAAATGTTAGTTAAAGTATGTTTCAATTAAAAGATAATCCATTTATACCTTAGCCCTTAAAACTTACTATAACTACTGTGGGTGGATCTTTTGAAGGCTGTTCCAATTTATTTGTCAGAGATGGCACCAACCCACCTTCGAGGAGGTCTGAACATGATGTTCCAAGTAGCAGCCACTTTTGGTATTTTTACAGCAAATATGATTAATTATGGAGCACAGAGGATTAAACCATGGGGTTGGAGGCTGTCACTTGGCATGGCAGCCATACCAGCTATTTTGATGACTGTAGGAGGGATATTTCTTCCTGATACTCCAAATAGTTTAGTACGACGAGGATCAAAGGTAAAAGCAAGGAAACTCCTTGAAAAACTCAGAGGAACAAACGATGTTGATGAAGAGTTCCAAGACATGGTTGATGCAAGCGACTACGCAAACACAATAAATCAGCCCTTTCGGAACATATTTGCAAAAAGATACAGGCCACAGTTGGCCATGGCGATCTGCATGCCTGCCTTCCAGATTCTGACTGGCATAAGTTCAATTTTCTTTTATGCTCCACTGTTATTTCAAAGCATGGGATTTGGCAGAGCAGCATCTCTCTACTCCTCAGCCTTGACTGGAGGAGTTCTTGCTTTATCAACATTCATTTCTATTGCAACAGTAGATAAATTAGGCAGGAGACCTCTACTTATCTGTGGTGGAATACAAATGGTTACATGCCAGGTAACTTCACAATGCGGATTCTAAATATGCTTACAAGAACACTGACACTGGGAAATAATGCTAGAATCTGAACAAATACACCATTAGATTTTTATGATGCATGACTATATACAGCTCTTATATGGAAAGAGGCGATTTTTTATAGTACAAGTTTTTGATGGGGAGGGAAGATGGAAAATATTGCATCTGATAGGGACTTAAGGTATGAACCCAGGTGTGCTCACACTTTATGTCCCCCAGCTCTACCAATTGAGCACCTCTTGGTGACAGAGGGGATCTGCCAAAGTCAAAAGACTTGCAGAGTGGTTACTACAAAATTTGACCACCTCTTCAGAGGCTCAGTTTACTTTATATATCAAGCAATTGATTATACTTTTCTTTCTCACATGCGCAGGTTACTGTTTCCATAATTTTAGGAATCAAGTTCGAAGAAAACCATGAATTGTCGAAGAGCTTTTCGATATTGCTTGTAGCTGTGATCTGCCTGTTTGTTGTAGCATTTGGATGGTCATGGGGTCCACTTGGATGGACAGTCCCAAGTGAGATATTTCCATTAGAAATCCGATCAGCAGGGCAGAGTATCACAGTTGCTGTAAATTTTCTGTTCACTTTCATAATTGCCCAGGCTTTTCTTTCTCTTCTCTGTACATTCAAATCTAGGATCTTCCTATTTTTTGCTGCTTGGGTTACAATCATGACCATATTTGTTTATTTGCTCCTACCTGAAACCAAGGGAATTCCCATTGAAGATATGACAGTTATATGGAGAAGACACTGGTTCTGGAAAAGGATGCTGCCAGAGATAAGTGATGCCACAGTTTGAGACTATCTCAGGCTCCAGGAACTGAATTGGGAGAGCAAGACCTTGTAAACATTTTTCCGTCAAATATGCAATAAAAGACAACAGTTCCCATTAAATTTACCAACATTATTGAAAAGGTTATTGCCTCTACTGCAGCAGATTCAATTAAGAGTGGCTGGGTGATTCCAAAAACTAGTATATGCAACTGTACACCAAAAAAGTTAAATTCACTAATCACCCCCATGAAACCCAAATTAAGCATTGTTTTTGTTATCAAGCTTTCAGGCACCCCTGGTCCCTGGAAGTAATTGAACAGGTTTACATGCATACCGAGTAAGAAAAGGCCAATGTTTAATTCATATCAAGCAACCTCTGGAAAAGAAAACAAGTTCTATTGAAATGCAAAATCAGCCATACAGAATGCATAATCATAGATCATTAATATATGGATGAAGTCCTAAAAAAATTCAATAAAAGGCTGAATGCATGATGCGCCGGGGGAAGAGGCAAGTTTCAAGCGGTTTTCCCTCAATAGCAGTTCAGGTTATACCAGATCAAAATGAATTAGGTCATAGTAACAATTCAGATCATAATAGAAAGTTGGAGATTTTATTGCATTACTGTTGCTATTAAATTTCATAACTACATCATACAAATACAATCAACCACCTAAGAGAAACAACACATCTAACAAATTTCCTTCATTCATATCTTCGATATGAAAATCCAAAAACCTTTGTCATTATTGTCACAATCCAAAATGACTAAGCAATAAATCTTCATCTATCTCTATATAACCTTTGTTTTCAACGCGATCGCACCCAACGTCAATCCTCTTCAAAAAACGGAAGCACGTTGGAGACCATGCGAGCATCATATAACACCGCATGAAGAAAAGATATCTGCAAACAGAAAAATCATTTAATCATGAAGCCGAAGTAGCCGCCTCAAATCATTGGTTGCTGCATCGTTCCTCCCTAAAAAACCGGGAACCGGAACAAAGCTCGGAGGCGGAGACGTAACAAACGCCGATCCCGCATACATCATTTCCTTCGCATCCGAAACCCTAATTTGCTTCTTCACCGTCACCGGTCTATTCTCAAGGCTCAACTTCTCACCTCTCTTAAGGATCTTAACTTGGCCTATTACAAGATTCGTGGTTGCCGGAACTTTCCCCGATTTATCGCCGGAGCGGCTCCGACCAATATGATTGGGAGGCAACGGAGTCCGCCTACAGCGGCGGTTATGGGAGTTGAAATTTTGGTTATGATTTGTTGAGTTTGTTTGCGATCTGACACGTGATGTGGCGAGGGCCAAGGCATCGTTGCGTAACCGTCCTTGAAGGCAATCGTGTGAAAGAAGAATTGCGGTTCCCATTTACAAAAGAGAGAGAGAGATGGAAAAAAGAAATGAAATGGTTAATGGAAAGAGAGAAATGAAATTGATTGAAAAATTGGATGGAAGAAAAGATGGGTATATTTGAGTATTTATAGTGAGAGAAATAAATGAAGTTTGGTACTTATTAGTGCACGTGACCCCAACCGCTCAACAGGGTGGTTACTTGGTGTTGCTATCTATGCAACCAATCTGAAAAGATTTAACCGATTGAAACTTGTATATCTGCTGTACAATTGGAGGTTTTGAAGTTGTCTGTCAAAATTGTTACATCACCCAGTTCCTAGCGCCACCCCATTATTTTTGCTCAGGTATATTCATTCACTACAGTATTAAACCAGGGATTTAATGAAGAACAAATAATCTGAGTTAATTGTTGGGCAGATATACTTCACTCTCTTTTACTCTTCTCTTTTTACTGGGTTGCTCCTCCACACCCATGAATTATTGTTAGGTTTACCACTTCTTTAATAGGTGATATGCTTGCATAGGTCTTTGAAAAACCAATATTCTCATTTAAAAGTGGCACCCTTTCTTTTATATTTTCAACATTAATTATATAGGTTCTAATAATTAATATATATAAGCAATATTTTCATGAATCAAAAAATATGTATTTGATGAATTAACACTGTAATCTTGAGTTAATATGTAATTATATAGATTTGTTTCCTTTTTGAATGAAGGAGGATAAGTGAAATAACTTGATCATGACATAAATGTGAACAGTCTCAAATGTACTTTACTTTTATTATTTATTATAGTTGTGAAGTCCAAGGCAATACATCAACAATTTTGATTCTCACTTTTACTTTACATGCTTTTGATAAACCAATATTCTCATTTAAAAGTGGCATCCTTTCTTTTATATTTTCAAAATTAAATATAATTATTGATAATTAATATATATATATATATATATACACACACAATTTTTTCATGAATAAAAAAAATATGTATTTGATGAATTAACATTATAATTCAAAATTCAATAACTAAAATTCATTATGAAATAAAATAAAATATATTAGTTACTAAAAATATAATAGCTAACAAATAATGTTAACTTTAATTACTTATAGAATCAGACAAAAAAAATCAATATTAATTTTGGCATTAAAATGTTTATAATTTCAGGTATTTAGTATCTATACTTCTATACTATATATAAAGTTAAAATATGAAATAACTATCACTATGGTGTAATTTCTAATTTCCTATTTTGCCCTTACATTTTTTTAATTTCTACAAAAAAGTCATATAATCTTAGGTAACTACTATTAGCACATTAATCATCTAACTCACCATAATATATATATTTTTTTTAATATAAAGTACTTTTAATACAAAAATATTCTAATTGTATAAAAAAATAATATAAAAATTGAATACTTAATATAATAAAATAAATATAATATATAATATAATATAAGTACTAAAGGAGGTACACGGGGAAGAGGAAGCCCACGGCGGGTGGAAGTAAAGCCCATTGCATAATTTCCCGCTATAATTTCCCGCCAAAAGCGAAATTGGTCTCTATTTTTGTTGTTCTGGTTTTATCAGTCATTTCCAAACCCTTAGTTGTATAGATCTTCCGAGCGAGAGAAAAATGTCAGGTTGGGACGAAGGAGGCATATATTACAGCGACCAAGCCAATTCGTGGGAGGGTGAAGCCGATGCTTCAAACCACTCTCTCCTCTTGAAATTCAATGAGTTCATTCGTAACTTCGAGTCTCACAACAATGTCTTCCCTTATCGTGAATCCCTTCTCCACAACCCTAATTCTCTCCTCATCGACGTCGAGGATCTCAACTCCTTCGACCCTGAACTCCCAGCCAAACTCCGATCTTCTCCCTCCGATTTCCTCCCCTTGTTCGAGACCGCCGCCGCTCAGGTTCTCTCCGCTCTCAAGACCAAGGTAGTTTCTGATTCAGGAGTCTTGGAAGATGCCGCCACTGGTGATGTTCAAATCTTGCTCACTTCCAAAGAGGATCCTATCTCTATGAGATCGCTTGGGGTAAGTTAACGATTCTTCATGGATTTGACCTAATTTCAACGTTTCAATGAACTGTGAATGATTTAACCTAACTTAACTTGCACTTCGACCTTATTGGAGCATCATGCTGTTATAGGCTCAGTGCATAGTTTACACTTAGAACACCTAATTGGAATTTTTTGTATAGGCTCAATACGTGATAAGTTTTTTGTCATACGCCTAATTTTTTTAATAGAAAAATGCACTTTTACACAGAAACCTTTACATTACAAACTTTGTTGGTTCGTCAAATTGTTCACAGTTGCATCTTTGGATTTTTATACTGATTATTGTGTTCTCTATGATTGATAGTTTGGATTTGAATTGGAATGTTTTTTTGTTATAGGCTCAATACATATCAAAGCTTGTTAAAATTTCTGGGATTACTATTGCTGCATCAAGGACTAAGGCTAAGGCAACTTATGTAACCCTGATTTGTAAGAATTGCAAGAATGGGAAGCAAGTTCCGTGTCGTCCTGGTCTTGGGGGAGCCATTGTCCCCCGTTCCTGTGATCATGTTCCTCAGGTTTGTCTGCTGCGTGTCATTCATTCTCACCTTGTTTTCTTTATATTTTGCATAACATATCATCATAAAGTTTTTTTTGTAGCCTGGAGAAGAACCATGCCCAATTGATCCATGGCTTGTAGTTCCTGACAAGAGCAAGTATGTTGATCAACAAACCTTGAAACTTCAAGAAAATCCGGAGGTAATAAATAAATGATATGAATTCGATTAGGATAAAGCTTAAACAACTCTTGCTATGATAATCATATATTTCATTTATATGTTGCTATTGAAGGATGTTCCAACTGGAGAGCTTCCTAGAAATCTACTTCTCTCTGTTGACCGTCGTCTTGTTCAAAAAGTGGTACCTGGCTCAAGATTGACAGTCATTGGAATTTATAGTATTTACCAAGCTTCCAACTCCTCTACATCGTGAGGCTCATCACCAATAACTTTTGTTTTTGAGTATTTTAATTTATTCATAGCTCATCATCAGTACTTAAATTATCTGTACTAAATGCAGCCACAGGGGAGCAGTTGCTGTTAGACAGCCTTATATTAGGGTTGTAGGAATGGAAGAATCAAATGATGCCAAGTCTCAAGGCGAGGCTGCATTTACAACTGAAGAGGTCAGTGTTCAATGCTGAAACTATTATAAATTGACTGATTGCATCTTCCTTGTTTAGTACTTTGTTTGTTGCTTTCATGAATTTCATGGTTTAGCTGAATGTTACACTAAGAAATGCTTGGGGTTTCTATGTAATGTTATTTTCAGTGGGTTGTACCATAATGTTCTTTCCCACAGTTTATAAACCTTTACTTCATCTATAGAGATTGATGGTATATATAATTGTTCTGTATTGTTTGCAGATAGAAGAATTCAAAAAATTTGCCGCAGAACCTGATGCATATAAGAATATATGCTCTAAGATTGCTCCATCTATATTTGGGCATGATGATATCAAAAAGGCTGTAGCATGTCTTCTGTTTAGTGGGTCAAGAAAGGTATATTGTTGTCTTTGAGTACATATATTGTTAGGAAAAACGAAGATCTATTCATGGCAGCTGATAACATAGTCATTTTTTTGCGAGCAGAATTTGCCTGATGGAGTGAAGTTAAGAGGTGATATTAATGTCTTGCTTCTTGGGGATCCATCTACAGCAAAGTCCCAGGTTAAGCTCTTTGTATTTTCTTTGTCTACAATTCTTCTCCTTATTATTGCATGGTCGTTGAGTTGTTAAAAACTGTCTGTGCCATTTCTGTTATCATTAGTTTTGTATCCAATAGTGAACTGTTTTTGCCAGCGTATTTCAACTATAAATGCTTTCTTTTCTTCTAAGTTTTAGCTTGTCCAATTTAAACAACTTAATCATTTAGTCATTCACATTATAGCTTGCATTTCCTTACATGATGTGACAATTACCTTTTACAGTTTCTCAAGTTCGTAGAAAAGACAGCTCCTATTGCTGTTTATACTTCTGGAAAAGGCTCATCAGCTGCTGGTCTCACAGCTTCTGTAATTCAAGATAGCAGCACTGTAAGTTCTTCACCTCATACATTGTTCTGTATTATTTTGAAAATTTCTATCATCACTGTTTATTATTGAGAAGTTTGAGATATGATCATGCACTAGTCCTTCACCGATTTTGTCCGAGAGGCTTCTGATTCTTGTTCTGTGGAATTCAGCGTGAGTTTTATCTTGAAGGAGGAGCCATGGTCTTGGCAGATGGAGGTGTTGTCTGCATCGATGAGTTTGACAAGATGAGACCAGAAGATAGGTATTGTGAACTGTTTGGTATTTCTCTCTGTAATTCATCATCAATGGTTCACATGGTGAAATTTTGTGGTTTATGCATTTTAGGGTTGCCATTCATGAAGCCATGGAACAACAAACTATATCCATAGCCAAAGCTGGGATAACAACTGTTCTTAATTCAAGGACTTCTGTTCTTGCTGCTGCTAACCCCCCATCAGGACGTTATGACGATCTTAAGGTCTTCTTCCATATAATCATTTTTTATCCTTTTCAATTTCTTAAAAAGAATGTCTTCATCACGAGACTAACAGTAGCTTTAAATGTTCTCCCAGACTGCCCAGGATAATATCGATTTGCAGACAACTATTCTTTCTAGGTTTGACTTAATCTTCATTGTGAAGGACCACAGGAACTACAATCAAGACAAGGTAACTTTGAATGTTCTGCTTTCACCATGTAGGACTTTCTTTTGGAACATCTGAATATCAAATTTGTTTAGTTTCATCTCTGTTGTGTTAAGTTCTTAACATTTATCTATTGTAGTACTTAGAAAAGATAGCCCACCTTTTGATGAAGTGAAGCTCTTTTATATGGACTAGTTTTCAGACCCCATTAATATGATTTACATAATTTAATGTTTGAATTTCAATAGTACTTAAGTCATTGGTTGACTAATTTTAACTACAGATCATGGCTAGTCATATCATAAAGGTTCATGCATCAGCTGATGCAACCATGGGTGAGAACAGGGTTTCGAAAGACGAAAATTGGCTGAAGAGGTATGCTATATCTATCAACTTAGTTATAGTTTTTTCATGCAGTACTTTCAATTACTTGAGAGGGCTAAATTTTAGCTGTTATCTGAATAGATATTTACAATATTGTCGAATGGTATGCCATCCTCGTCTGTCGGAATCTGCAGCATCATTACTGCAGAATAATTATGTGAAAATCAGACAGGTAATAATGAATGTTATCAATTAGCATACATAAATTTCATGTTGTCCTTCAGCTTTCATTTGGATATTAGAAGTTTAAGATGATATTGGAAATGCATTGGGCCTTTTTTGGTCCTTGGATATCAGTTTCAGAACTTCTTGATTGCAATATCCATTGATTGCAATATCTTGCCATGTCTCTCCTGACAATGCTTGTTTGATGTAACAATCTGCTATTAGAAACAGAATAATTCACTTCTTTCTGTGTGGAAAAAATCAGGATATGAGGCAGCAAGCAAATGAAACTGGAGAAGCTGCTGCAATACCGATTACTGTAAGGCAGCTGGAAGCTATTATTAGGTTGAGTGAGGCTCTTGCGAAGATGAAACTGTAAGTATTGCTACTATTCTTGCTTAAACCTCGTACTTTTATTCATAACTGTCTGGATGTAGTTCATCAAAATATCAAAACAATTGGTGCATATATAGGATATAGGATATTACATGCTCTGGTGCATGCAAATTTGTATTTCTATGATAAGTCATCGAAATTTGATCAGAAGTCTTGTTTTTCATTTAAGAAACAAAACACTATCTACAAGAGGTTTTTATATGTACATGATAGGGGGCACATTTGTACAGCGGCTTTTCTATACTTTATATTTAGTTGCTGTATTAGTTGGTTGGATAATATAGAAGTAATGGACCAATAGAAAAGGCCTTCACAGACCTATGTTTTTGGTAGTATCTTTTTTCCCTTTTCCCTTTTCCCTTTTATGGTCCATGTATTTATCTTTTGACAAAATGTACCTTGGTGATTAAACTTCAATACCAGATCTAATTCTGCTAATGAGGAGAATGTGCAAGAGGCGATGAAACTTTTCAATGTGTCTACAATGGATGCAGCAAAGTCCGGAATACACCAACAAATAAATCTTACGCCTGATATGGCAAATGAAATAAAGGTTTGTCTTTGTGATGAAACCATCTCTTTTTTTATTCATCGTCACATCCTGATGGATTAATTGTATGCACTGTGAGCAGCAAGCAGAAACTCAGATAAAGAGAAGAATTGGGATTGGAAACCACTTATCAGAAAGAAGGCTGATTGATGACCTCAGCAGAATGGGAATGAATGAATCTATTGTAAGTAGCCACTGAACTGAAAAGACTCTTAACTTCTAAACCAGAATTTGATGACATAATTTGGTTCAAACCCATTAAAGTTGCATGTTTCAAGGTTCAAACAGTATTATGTGGACAAAGCTGAGTTGTCTTTAAGTTAGCTGGTGTCTTGTTCGTCATAAGTGCGCACACACACAACAAAGCATACAAAAACTACCCGACATTGAAATATGAAGTATTGTTACAGTGGCAACTGGCAAGTGCCAGTCCAGCTGACAATCAAACTTCAGGCTATCTTATTGGGCAAACAAAAACAGCACTCAAAACTGAGTTAGATGCAGTTTGAAGCAATCTTGTGTTCCCTTATTTTTTCTCTCTCGAGATGTCTATTACCATTAGATTTTTGTCAGCAAGACTTGCTCTACGTTTTCATTGATATAAGCTACGTTATGCAGGTGAGAAGAGCTCTTTTAATTATGCACCAGAGGGAAGAAGTCGAATACAAGCGAGAAAGGCGTGTTATATATAGGAAAGCATAATATCTGTTTTTGGACCTATTATTAGGTGACATGCCGGCTCCTTAGTCTTACGGATGGGTCACTAATTGTGTTCATGCATTCTCTATATATTTTATAATATTAGCTTTTCTCACTTTCGTAATTATTAATCCCATGTATTATTAGCAACCAAGTCTTCCTAAAGTTGGGAAAGGACACCCCCCGTCTAACATATGCCACAACCTTGGCCTATAAAATTAGTCGCGCTACCGATTGACTCTTGCGAATTTATGATATATCCATTGAACAATTTCCGGTTCAAAACCAACAAGATTCACACTTTCAATTATTAAATATTTTATATTTGATGTAATATTTTCAATCTGCTTCTCAATAAATAATTGCAATTATAGAAAATAAGCATGATCTATCATGTCCTTTTACTCACTTACCATGTTTAGATGTGTCAGAATAATAACACATTTGATCAAAAGTATAATCGATTCTTTAATTTTTATCATAGTTTAACAATATACATATATTATTTTATGTCAAATAACATTAATAAGTAATATAAGTAATATTGGGAAGACTTTATATAAAATAAGTATGAATTATATTTAACAAGTCTAAGATCCAATGTGGATTCAAAGACTAACCTGAAACATTTAAGGTTGGGTTAGCTTCGAGTCAGGTTTAAAAAATAACTCAAAGGACAAGTCTTATGCGACCCATACTCACCCTGACTTTATAATCTCAGTGCATAAATATTACTAAATTAATTTATTGGTTCAAACTTAAGAGTATTATGCTAAACAAATCCGAGTTGATTTTAAGAAATTTAGCTGGTGTTTTGTTCATCATATGCAGATACACCAAAGCATAAAAAAGAACACTCACATTGAGTTATAAAGTATGTCTTACAGTTGCAAGTGCCAGAGCATAAACTTTTCATTTTTTTGCACACATTATACTACAAGTGCATATTGATTAGACATCCTAGCGCAATGTCCAAATGTAGACCTGGCCTCCACTTGTAGCTCCTGCTAGAGTCCCAACCTCATAAGGGTGTGCATGGAATCTACAAGGAATAGCAGATATGTATGTGCTCTGTAGAGTTGTAACTTGTTTATTCTGAATTGCTGAGACAACATCAACTCCTCTTTTCATATTTCCAACATAGAGGTACAAGTCATCCCAACCCCATATTGCTCTGCTACCACAAAATCAAGCATATATAAGTCGACTGCTTTTTCCCGTGATTAGTTAGTAATGTACTAGGAATCAAGAAGAATGTATATGGCATCACAACTTCATATCATCATTACAAACTCAGCTTATGTTGAACAAACATACCTTTATACTCAACAAGAGTAAAAGCTTAATTAAAACATGAAAATCAGCTCTGAAGAATTTAGTGTGAAGTCCAAAAGCTTTGACATGAGAATATTGCACTATATGAAGTTAAGCAGAAAGAGAAGCATTGAAAGTCATCCTTTTATCTTTCCCAAAAACAAATACCTGAAAGAAGAAATCCATCTGCCAGTCTGATTGTCATGATAAATAGAAGTTGAGTCCTCCAAGTTAACTCCACTGTATATGCCAATTTTGTTGTCCATGCTACACATTAAAGTATAATATTAAACCCACCCCATTAAATAAACAAGACTTCATTGTACTTTCCAACATTCATACTTTATGAATGTACAAATTTAGTCCATTCATTTTATTTTGATGACTTTTAATCCTTCTAATTTTAAGGCATGCACTACTAGTCCTTTTGTTCATCCTAAGTCATAAAACTGGCTTATGAGACTAAACGTACTAACAATTCTTCCAAATGGAATGGAAAGCAGAGGGAGTCTGTTAGTTATTATAATAACAAAATTGATATAATAACAAACAATAGATTGATGGGCTTATTGAAAAATCATGGCAGATGGACTAACAGTGTACAATTTAGCTTGCAGTCTTAATATAAGTCATAACACGGACCTTGTCAACATGGTACTTGTATGCCAACTAGCATTCTAATGCTCACATAACCAAGTTTTATGACATAACTAACATCGGATTAATGAAGCGACTAACGGTGCAAAATTTGAAAACATGGAAGACTAAAAAGTAATCAACATAAAATAGATGATGGGCAAAAATTCAATTAAACCAATAAAGAACCAAGTAATTCCAGGTTCAGTATAATTGAAAACTAAAAAAACACATCTAGTCTGGAATAAGATAACATGCAGAACTAAAGAAAGTGAATAATGTTTAATAATAAGGCCGTCCAAGTAAGCATACTAAAACTCTTACTTTATTTTAAAAATAGTAATATGTAGGAAGGAACAAGCTTCCTACCTTGTAGTTGCCAGGCTATGTCCAGAAGGAGAGAAATAAGCAGATTGCAAAGCCCTTCTGTGCGTAAATGTCTTTAAGGCGGTCATCTTATCCCCATCTGTGTATCTCAAATCCCAGGTGCAGGCTGTTCCATCAGAGGAACTGGTAGCAACAATGTGAGGGTTTTCACAGTTGAAATCTATTGTATTGATCCTATCTTCATGCAAAACCCATTGTGACTGACTTTTTCCAATCCGATTATCCCAAAGAGTCAAACTTCCACGACCCTCACCAAAATATAGGCAATTTGAGTCACTTTTTGATTGAGAGAGAGAATATATACACTCATCGCTATTAAATACCAGATCAAAGACTTCCTTCTCAGCATCCATTACCCGAATTAATCCATCATAGCAGCTTGTGTAGATCTGCATATAAAATTATTGACCTTATAAACTTTTTAATATGCATCCAAAAAGTGCATTTTCTGTACAGACAAATGAGCAGAATTTTCAACTAGGGAGGAATTTTTAAAATGGATAATATTTGGAGAGAGAAAAGTGTTTTTCAGATACAAAAATTATTAGGTTGCATTATTCTCCTTTAAATAGTCTAGTATTCATCCATTACAATCAATGAATGAAATATGAAGAATTTAATGTTATTTTATCTTCATAGTTTATCCCTTTTCTTACGAGTAGAGTAATGTTATAGTCATCTTCGTATATTGTTATTAACACTCTATTGGCATACCTTGGATAAGCAATTTCCTTGAACAAAAATCCCAGAAATGGGAGCTTGATGGGGATGGTATAAATAAACCTGAGGTTCTCCATTTGTATCATCTGTATCCCCAATATTCCAAAATCCAATATTCCCAAACTTGTTACCCACCACAATCATCCTCACACTATTCGAAGGAAAAAACCGCACATCAGTTATCCTACCAGGAACAACACGTGCTATATTCTCATATTCCAATGACATAGATTCTAACTTAAAGGAACCGTTTTTCTTATTTTCCTCTACATCACAAATAACCCCAACACTAGGATTAGAAGTTTCTTTCTTTGCCATACCCACAATCGATTCAATAAAGGACATATCACTATGAGTACTATCATAAGTATCAGACATAGCAAGAGGGCCCAAATTTTTAACGGAAGATTCAATTTTGATGGGAGATTTATTGGGAATAGGGTTGGAATCTACAGAATCGGGAGTAATCGGAGGGATACCCCTTGTTCTGAGGGAGCGGCGAATGACGAGTGGGATTTCAATTTTGGGTTTTTTTTTCTCTGATTTGGAATTTGGAGATGATTTAGTTGCAACCCTGAAAGCGTATAAGAAAACAATGAATGTTAAAAATAAGTAGTGGGAAAAAGAAGAATGAATAATATGGAAAGAAGAGAAAGAACCTTGGACGCTTGGAGAGTTGGGTTGCTTTGGAATGGAGTTTGAGGGCAGCCATCATTTCATTGTTGCGGCGAATGTTGTTCAGTCTCTTGCGCTCATAGTCGGTGAGGTTCTGAGACGCCATTGAAATTGAAAATGGAAGTTAGGGAGAGGAAGTTAGGGATTTGGTTTCAGTGAATTGAGTTATGAAGAGTAATGTGAAGGGGTTTTAATCAAAGGTGGCGGGAAACTTAATGTTAATGATATTTGATTAAAGTATAATACTATCATAATATTTAATTGACGTGTCAATTTATAACTCATGGTATAGAGAAGTGACACATACAATTTGTGTTCACAAAAAATTGACTGACTTACTTACTAACTTAATTATTTGTTTACTATCTGACTGACTTACTAGCTCACTTATTGTCTGACTTACTGAGTAATTTACTGACTGACTTATTGACTTATTTATTGTCTTACTGACTGACTCACGGACTTACAGGCTTACTGAATAACTTACTAACTTATTTACTAACTAACTTATTGATGTACTTACTTACTGAATGACATACTTATTGAGTGATTTACTGACTAGCTAAATTATTTTCTGGCTGACTTACTAGTTCACTTACTGTATGACTGACTTACTGACATACTTAAAGAATGACCTTTTGACTTACTGAATAACTTACTAACTGACTTCTTTACTTACTAACTAACTTACTTATGGAGTTACTAACTTACTTACTTACTAACTGGATTATTTGCTCACTAACTGACTGACTTACTATCTCACTTATTGATTGACTTAATAATTAACTTACTTACTGATTAACTTACTTACTTACTTATTTATTGTCTTACTGACTGACTCACTGACTTACTAGCTTACTGAATGACTTACTAACTAACTTATTGATGTAATTACTTACTGAATGACAAACTTATTGACTGATTTACTGACTCACTAAGTTATTTTCTGTTTGACTTACTAGCTCACTTACTGCATGACTAACTTACAGGAGCACAAGTTGTCTGTGTCACTTCTCTATGCCACTTCTATGTGTCACCAGTTACAAATTGACACATCAATTAAAGTTACACCATTATAACTAACCAAAAGTTAACAAAACATAAGTGTGAGTTTGTAATTTGTGACATATATAAGTGACATAGAAAAGTGACATAGACAACTTGTGCTCCTCTTTGGTAGAGGTGAATTAGAGTGGAGAGAAAAAGGAGGGAGAAAGTTTGAAGAGAAATAGAAACTTCCTCCCCTTTGGTTGAGAATAGAGAAACGGAGAAGAGAAGAAAAAGTGTGTGAGACTCACTGTAAGGACCCAATTTCTAACATTGAAATTTTTTCCTTATTTAATTAAATTTCATGCATATAACGATAAATCATAATTACTGAGTGAATAAACTTATTTAAAAAAAATCTTACTTCTTCCTCACGCCCGATTTATGAACCAAAAGTAACATAAAATCCGATAGCAGAAAATCATAATTCATATTAATATAACTTAGTAACGGCCGCATACAATTAGCTATGGGTTTCCAAAACACCCATAGCTATATATACTAAGTTACTAGTTCCCATGATTAATGTCATGTACGACAATCAGGTTTATAATTATAAAATAATTAGTTCAAGTACAACCAATAAGGTCACAAAAGAATGGATAAGAGACATAAAAAATAAAAGTCTTTAAGCTCCTAATCAAAAACACCCATACTCCTTCCACCTACCTGCAATGGGATTAACATTGACAATACACCAAGAAAACACAAAGGAATAAGTCGTTAACTCATTAAATATCAACGTAAGTTAATTCACATTTAATAAGGTTAAATAAACGGTTTAAAATCAAGTTTACTTAAAAGCCAATTTCAACGTTCATACTTTTGAAAACCATGCGACATAACTTGAGCCAAAGTTTGCTACATTGCTTGAGCCAAAGCTTGCTACATTACTTGAGCCAAAATTTGCTACATTGCTTGAGCCAAAGTTTGCTACATTACTTGAGCCAAAGTTTGCTACATTGCTTGAGCCAAAGTTTGCTACATTACTTGAGCCAAAGCTTGCTACATTACTTGAGCCAAAGTCGCTAACCAATCATGGTCGGCTAAAAACGAGTTTTATTTCCATTGGCACTCCACCAATACATTTTTACGAGTTTTATTTTCATTGGCACTCCACCAATACAAAAACAGTAAATGCACCCGACATCATTATAAACATATACATATATGCTTATAACTACAAAGTGATTTACGAAGCATTTTATTATTCCGAGTTTTATTTTCATTGGCACTCCACCATTACATATACGGTAAATCCACTCCTCGTTGTTACAAACAAACTCATATATGTTTATAACAACTAAGTGATTTACACTTCATTGCATTATTCCGAGTATTATTTCCATTGGTACTCCACCAATACATATACGGTAAATCCACTCCTCGTTGTTACAAACATACACATATATGTTTATAACAACTAAGTGATTTACGTTTCATTTCGTCATCCACATCAGAAAATCCACACATTTTCTATCACAATGCATAGGTTAAAGACTTATCCTTACTTCGGTGAGTGTTGGGTTTGAGTTATTGGCAACTCCTCAGGTTCCACCGACACCGCCTCCAACCTTAGAATCTTTCCTTATCCCACCATATAACACAATGTTAATCACTTATACCAAATATCACATAAACAACTTATATTGCATTATTTAACCATACAAGATATTCATCATATTTTCAACATAAACTCATCTTCTACCTCTAGCATTTTAACCATTTTTCCATTTTAACTTCATTTTCTCTTTAGGGTTTTGGGGTTTTCATGAACCAACCCACAAACTCTTTCCATCTTCGACATACTAACTTTAAACCAAGAGTTTACAAGAGAAAAGTCACATAAAACGAATCATAACTCAAAAGGGTGAGTTTCCATGGTTTCCCTCATTCTTGAGAAGAGATCCATAATACCAAAAATGGGTTTTCAAGAGAAGAAGAGAGTTAAGATAGAGAGTTTTACCTCTTCTCAAGCTCTTGAACAAGAATCAAAGCTCCTAGATCTTGGGAATGCTCTCTTCTCTCACCTCTCTTCAATTCTTAACCTAAAAATGCATTTTGGGGTTTCCCTCATTTAATGCTCTCGTCGGGTTCTCGCTTAAGCGAGCTTATTCTCGCTCAAGCGAGAAAATCCCGCCCATTTAAAAAACTCAGAACTGACCATCTCTCGCCCAAGCGAGAATCTCTCGCTCAAGCGAGGATCCCAGGACTAATACTATAAGTTTAAAGGCTTAAAATTTAGGGTGTTACACCCACCATAAATACTTTCTCTCCTACTTTAGTGAGAAAGTGAAGAAAGAAGGAAAATTTGTAAGAAATGTCAAAAATACTATTCAATTTTTGTATTTTCTTTAGTTATTGATTTTAAATACTACCAATATAAATAAATCTATTTTTAATATAAAAAATATCAATTAAAAAGTCAATTAATCTATTTTGGGACATTTTTGTCATTTTAATCATAACATTATATTTTTTTCTCTTCTTTTATCCAACCAAACAAAAGAGTAAGTGAATAAAATATCTCTTTCTATTCATTTTCTCTCATACCAAACATCACAAAAATCTACTCTATTTTTCCTTTTTCTCTTTCTCACCTCTTTCTTTCTACTACGTCACAATTTGCCTCAACTTCCAAGTTATTATATAATATATATCATATATCATGTTATAATTGCTAAGGATTAAATATGGTCAAAATTCATTTTGGTTTAACCGGTAAAGAAAGGAAGGTCAAATATTAAATGAAGGTCAAATGGGCATAGAATGCATGTTGCCATTACCTTATACAAATTTAAATTAGGACTCATACATTTTAACTTTTTTATTTTTAAAAATAAAAGGACATTGTTTAACGAGTAAATTATACTATTACTTATTGAGTTTTAGTAAAATTACACAAATTACTCTTTCATTTTTTATACCTACAAAAATCTGTCTAATTTTTATACATATATTACACTAATCACCTCTACATCAGAAATAAGTGTGATTTTTAAAATAAAAAAATATTAAAATTGTTATTAAGTTAAACAAAATATGATATATTTTAATTACAAATCTAAATAGTATACAAATCAATACATTTTCATTATTTTTGGTCATTACAAAATGCATCAATAATTTTAAAGAGATATTGTTTAAATAACTCTTATACTATATTATAACAAACAAAAAATAATGAAAATGTTTCGACTCATATACTATTGAACTTGTTACTACAATATACCATATTTTGTTTAACTTAATTACATTTATTACGTTTTTTTGTTTAAAAAATCACATTTGTTTCTCATGCATAAGTTAGTAAGTGTAACGTATGTTTATAAATTATGAAGTTTTTGTAGTTGTAAAAAATGAAAGAGTGATTTGTTCAATTTAACTAAAACTCATGAATATTTGTGTAATTTTCTTGTTTAAGTCTATTCATTTCATTTACATCAAATGATTTTCCACATAGAGGAAAGTTTCACATGATTTTAATAGATCACTTGTACAAGTCTATCAACTTCAAAAACACTCAACTTTTTCTCTAATTTTTTTGAAATTAAAATGATATGAAAGAAAATGTGAGAGGAAAATGAATATTTTAATATTTATTTAGTAAGTAGCACAATATTCAAAGCAATAAAACCTCAGTTAAACCTGAAAATTCTGATGCTCCCTCGTTCGTCTTCATCATTCTCTTCTCCGTGGATAGGGTTTCTACAAATTTCGATCTCTGAGTATTGGATTCAATTCATCCCTTCACCGATTTAACATTTTTGTGAAGATGCCTCGCCCTAAAAGAAAAGCACCACCACCACTAACATCTTCTGACGTTGATTCATCTCTTCGTTCCGGTACATCAATTTCTCATATCCATATCACTGCTTCCCCCGATTACGCATCTCAATTTCTCAAATTCCTCTAACACTTGAACCAAATCCACATTCACTATTGTTTTTTAATTTGTAATTACGTGTCGATGGGTTTTCTTGCGAAGAATTGCTGATATTGGTGAATTTAGATTTCACTTGCTCCGTGTAATGATCAAGATTTCAAATCTTTATTCTTGTTTTCTTTTGTATATGTGCGAATTAAAATCTTTAAATTTAAGGGATGACTAGAAAGTGGTTTTGCGGTTCAAATTCTATTAATGAATCATTTGCATGTATTGTGATAGTCCTTTATCAATGATATTCTCTTTTTGATAGGCGCGCAATGCTGTTATATCAAACTATCAATGTCAATTTATGATCTATATTATTTACAGTATGCATTTTCATTTGAATTAATAGATAACTGATGGCGTATAAAATCTGAATTTCTTTAAATACACACTTTCTGATATAAGATTTCTTGATCTTCATGTGAATAATATCTCATTGGTTTAAGATCCAGAATACCAAAACCACATGTTTTCTGCAGGGCAGCTTGTATGTAATGTAACATTGTTTTTTGCCATTCACTATTAAAATGTGGTGTCATTTACCAAGACAAACTCAATGAGTGTAACTACTTAGGACACATAAACTAAAATTATGTTTGACCTTAATGGAGTGATTGATCTGTTTATGGAGGACTATAATTAAAGTACTTCGTGATGGTTTGATCTATCTTTCGTACTCTCATTGCCTCTGTTTTCTTAAATCATATTTATTATTATATATGGGACCAGGCCTATGTTGATGTTGAGGGACCACCCCAATTAAATCATTTTGATTCCACCCTGCTCCCTTTTCTACCTAGTATCAACATGAAAAATAATTCAGAAAGATGTTTGAAAATTTCACAATGTAATGTCCTGAAAATTTTAGAAAGATGTCTCTATATTTTTTGAAAGATTTCCTTTAATCTTATTTGCTTCATTTATCACCTTTGTTTTGCTTAGTTTTGGTTGGCAGTGATTATTTCATTTCATATTTTCAGGACCAAAGAAATCAACGTCAAAGCAATTTGATCGAATAGACCACCTATTTGAATCATACACAAATAAGTCATTGGGCTTGATTGAGTAAGTGTGTACATGTTGAAATCACCCCCTACCACACACAGAAAAATATATATTTCAGTCCAGTCTATTACATGCTTTTGTTGTTGGTTGGTTTGCCAGCCCAGAAGGGATTGAAGCACTTTGTAAAGATGTGCATGTGGACCATACAGATGTTAGAATGCTGATACTTGCTTGGTACAAAACTGATTGTGTATTTTTTCCTTCTTTATGTCTATCTGGTTGATTTATTAACCTTTATAAACATGTGATCTTATCAGGAAAATGAAAGCTGAAAAGCAAGGTTATTTTTCCAAGGTAGGTAGAGAGAAATAGTTATTTTGCTGCACTCTTTCATGAGTAATCACACTGCTGAAATATTGAGATACACAAGCATGCACTATTAGTTCCTCACTGTCAATTCTATACAGCTTTAATTCCCTTATTATATTACTTAGTTTTTGGATTATGTCATGATAATCATTTTTTCTGTCTCTGAATAGGATGAGTGGCGAAGAGGCCTCAAATGTTTAGGGGCTGATACTCTCACAAAATTAAGAAAAGCAATTAAAGGACTGAATCAAGAGGTACTGTTATTGTCACACTCACACCTAGTGAGACTAAGATTTGGTTGTTGTATAACTACATAGTATAGTTTTGTTAAATTCTTATTGAGATTATCCCTGAATGAGATTTTTATGATATTTATTCCCTTTTCATGTCTTGGTTAGGTGATGGTACCTGAGTGCTTTGAGGATTTTTATTCTTACTCATTTCAATACTGCCTAACAGGTAAGCTTTAGTATCAGCAGGCTTCTATTTTGATATTAATCTCTTTTTCCATTACATAAAACTTGGAACCCATCCCAGAATCCAAAGAAACAGTAATGGAAGGAACAAAAATGGAAGTATGCAACATATAATAGCAACTAGAACTACACTAGCTTTTCAAGGCCAGCCTTTACCCACTCCCAATCATGCACTGAATTCTTGCAAACACTTTCCTTCGCCCTCCCCCTTTTTATTCTGACTGATTTTGTCTCTCTTTCCCTATCTCACTTCCCACATCGTCATTTTGTTATAACCCCACTCCACATGGTCTAGCATAGGGGGTATCTAAAATATTTCAATTACAATTTATTTATTTTTATATTTATCGGGTTACACTCATGCCTTACTGTTCTAGTTCATTTCTCTCAAATGCTTGAACATTGAATATTACTTTCAGAAGAGAAACAACGGAGTGTAGATATTGAGACCGTCTGTGAGCTGTTGAATATTGTTCTGGGGCCTGAATTTCCTACTCAGGTCAAATCATTAGCTGAGTATCTTAAAGTGAGTAAGTCTTTGTATTATGTTTTTTGAATCTTTTGTAAATTTGTGCTATTCGTGTCTTTGTAATTTTTTTTATTGCATAATGACTTTCAATTATCTCGAGCAAACATGTTAAGATAGTAAAGAATGCCTAAATGTTATTATCTTGTAGACTTGTACTCAAACTATGGTCATTGGTTTATAAGAAAATGTTGTTATCTTGTGTCATTCAGAATCCAAAAGATTTCCTGTCTCTTGAGAAAATTTTCTTAGGTCTCCAATACCAACATCATGTGATGACAAAAATATCCTTGATTATAAGAGGATATTTTTCTGTTATCACTAAATTTAGGTATCTTGAGTCAATCATATAAGACAATGGAGAAATTGACGAAGATGTAAACTATAGGGTTCAAGCATGTTGATGGCGGAGTGCTCCAGGTGTCAAATGTGATAAGAAGGTACCATTCAAGCTTAAGAGGAAGTTTTACTAACGACTATAAGACTTGCGATATTATATGAGATTGAACGTTGGATGGTAAAATGTCAACAAGAAAATAAACTATGTAGCAAGGATGGGAATGTTGCGATATTATATGGATTGAACGTTGGTAGAATCACGCCTTAGGTTGTTCGGACATGTGTGGAGAAGACGAGTAGAGCCCCAATAAGGAGACTAAATCAAATGAAGGTTAGTTCAATTTCTAGAGGAAGAGGGGGACCAAGAAAAACCATAGCTGAAACGATTAGGAAATATTTACAGATCAATGTTTTGTCAATGAATATGATTTTGATATAACATTATGATATAGTTCAATCTATGTAGTCGACATTACCTAGTGGGATTAAGGTTTGTTGTAGATTTAAAAAAAAAGAAATATCCCCTGATTAGTCCTTTTAGTATGCACGCTTGCAATGTTTAGTTGAACCAAAGACATTTAACGTCCATGCACATTAAATTATTTTCTGATGTTTGAGATAATTTTTTGACAGATCCAGACTGACTACAGGGCTCTAACCATGGATCACTGGAGAAATTTTTATCGTTTTTTTAAGGAGGTAATACTGTGTGCACTTTATAATTCTCTGATTGAGTTATAATCTGGGGTTAATTGGGATCTCAAATTACAAGTTCTTTACAAATTATGAGGTCTTAGTAAATTGTGAGTATGGTAGTTAATCCTTTATGATTCTTTTTTATATTTACCTTTATGATGACTAGGGTTGCATGTGTCGGTTATTTTCGCAAATCAATATAATAGTAAGAAAATAAGAATTTCATCTTGCAAAAAACTGTGAATGTTTGGCCATTCTTTTACAGTCTTTGTGAATTGAGTTTAGGTGCGTTTTCCTCCCATCTTTAAATAAACACAAGATGTGGTCCCTGCTAAGTGAAATGTCTATGAGGTGCAATTGTGCATTATGTTGTTTGTATACCAATTGTACGTATGTAATTTAAAGATGAAAGCAGGGCAGCTTCTTTTATAAAAAGTGTCATGCAGAAAAATGATTTTTCTTTGCTGCCAGGTAAGCTTTGTCGATCTTCAAAGTTATGACTCCAGTCAAGCATGGCCAGTGATCCTCGACAATTTTGTTGAATGGTTGAAAGAGAAAGAAGAGAAAAATTAGTTCTCACCCTCGGAGTTATAATTCAACTTTAATGCCATTTCCAAACCGGAACACTGTTAGAAGCGGATTTACAGGTGTATTGCTGTTCTGAGTGATATATTTGTCGGTTAGTTTCTGCATTTGTTACCGCACCTGAGTTATGTTCAAGGTTTCACTAGTATAATCAGTTGCTAAATGTTTATTGGCTCGAAAGGGAACTTAGATATTTTTAACTTTAAAATCAACAATTAATAAATGTTTGACAACAAATTAAGGGTGGTGATACTTTAGACAATCACGTGTGATTTGATTTTAATTTCTGTTTGAATAGGCAATTCATTCCCAGAACCTTCTTTGTTTTTGCCATTCCTACCATTTGATTGGTGGAAACCTAATTCAAAATTAAAAGCCTAATAATGACATGCAAAAAAAGACGCTTCAATAAAAAACAATTACAAAAAAACATTAATCATTAAGTGAACTGAGAACAACAACATAGACGGAGTCTTGTAAAGAATACACATTTGATTAAACAGATAATTACAAACGATGCTCATTACTCGCAATTCGACAAGTTGACAAAAAGTCAATAAAGAATT
Source organism: Lupinus albus (assembly GCA_009771035.1). Lineage (NCBI taxonomy): Eukaryota > Viridiplantae > Streptophyta > Magnoliopsida > Fabales > Fabaceae > Lupinus > Lupinus albus. The sequence continues at coordinate 1,387,196 of CM020005.1, forward strand.
CAGAATTCTTAAAATAATGATGACGCAAATATATGCAACTCCTCCGCTTTATTCATGAAACTATCCAGGCTTTAGAAGCTGCATTTGGTGAACAACAAAATAATGGTTGGCATGTGTTAGATTTGCAGTATTCATCACAATAAATGATATCTAAATAATAAATCAGTCATTTGTTTACCTTGTGTTGAGATTTTCCAATTATTAGTATCATAACCAGCAGCCCAAAAGAAATAACCACCAAGTGACAGAGCTTGAGCATATCCAACCTTAGCTGTCACTGTTAATGGATCATCGTAACCGATCCAATAACTTCCACTATACGAATAAACCGACATCGTATCCACATCATACACCACCTTTGCATTCTTCTGCATATTAAATTCTAACACTTTAAAATACGCCATTGCACCATTAGACCCAGGACCCGGACCCATAACTGCTGCCCCGATTCCATTCACTTTTGGATCTTCCAGCTGCCACGTCATCCCATAAAGTGGCATACCCATAACTAACTTCTCCGGTTTCACCCCTGCCCCGATCCAAGACTTTAACCCGTCCACGACGCTTATATTACGGGTCGGGTTAAAAAGCCCAGACGGTGCTCCGGTATCGTTGTTCCACGATCCGTGAAAGTTATAACTCATCACGTTGACCCAGTCAACGTTCTGGTTAATCGAAGTTACGGGATACGTCCTGGGATTGTCGGAGAGGAAGAAATCAACGGCGAAGTAAACGGCGGCGGTGAGGAGGAGAGGCGGTTTCCTGGTGAGGGCGGCGTCGGCGGTGATAGCAATGCGCCACTCTTGAAAGAGGCTGCCAAGGTTGTTGGTGTCATCGGAGTTTTGAGGGAACTCCCAATCAAGGTCAACACCGTCAAAACCGTAGGCGCGTGCAACACTGATGGTAGAGTTGATAAAGGTGGCGCGTGTGGTGTTATTGGAGAAGATGAGAGAGAATGATGTGGCGTTAGAGCCACCAATGGAGAGAATGGTTGGTATTCTGGTTCGAAAGGCAGTTATGAAGTTAGTTAGGGTTATGTTAGAGGAGTTTGAAACGTAGAGTTTAAATGTGGTTGCGTTTGGTGCAAGGAATGCATAGTAGACGTGAGTGAAGAGTGATGTGTTAATTGTTGAAGCTGGGAATAATGGTTGGTCCATCCAATATATTCCTTTAACTGCTGTGGCTGATGCAGTGCCACTCGTGGATGCAGTTAAAACAAGTGCTACAGAAACCAGTTGCACCAAATTCAGGTTTGCCATGGAAACCTTGCTATATGTGTGTGTGTGGGTTGGGTTTTATATTTTTGCTACATGGAACACACATATATATAGAATGGCATGTCATTGTTAATGTTATTATAATTTTTGTTTGATTAATAAGAGCTGTCAATGTCATATCTTCTTTTCTCAAAGGGGAGACTAAAATTTAAATTATGTTAGGTAATATTAACAATAACTAGTCAATAATGTAAATAGTTATATAAAGTTTAATTTAATGAAAAATAATATGCATGAGAAAAAATTACAAAAAAAGATGATATACTTCACTTTAGCAATTGAAATTATACTATGAACGGGACAAATAATAAAAAAAAGTCAACTTTTAATCTCAATGATTGGTTGAAAGGATGAAGTAAGTAGTACAAAAAATTGTGTCATAAATATATATTTGCTTTTTGGTAAAAATATGGGTCCGTCCATGTTTGCTTTTGATTGAAACTTAAATAGCAACTTGGGGATATTAAGATATATGAGCACAGCCGTCCGTGGCAATTTTGGATTAGTTTTAATAATTTGGGCCGACAGAATCAAGGTATACCAACATAATATGCATTATTAATTCTGCCGTTTCAACAAACTACAGAGTATAATAACATTGACTATTTGTATATAGGAAGAATTTTGTGTTTGACTATTTGCAGACTCTTCTCTTATTCATTTATTACAGCTGGAAGGCAAGGTAACCGAACTAGAATGTTGGTCTTTTTACATGTTAGGTTGTCCCTTCTAACACTTTAGGGGGTGATTGAAAATTAGTGTATGCTTGGCAAACATTTATTGACCCAAGCCAGCAACCAAGAGCTTCCTAAGTCATGCCAAGAAAAATGATTTTTTTCCACTAGCTAAATTATACAACGTGCCTAGAGTTGAGACTGGTCAATCAGTCAAGTCAAACAATGATCTGCCGTCTCAAACTATGTCTCACACCAATGATTTGGGACAACATATTTTTCTTATTTTTGGCTATAATTTAACCGAGGTTAAGGCTTTATGGTCTTGCAATGTGTGTTGAGAATAAAGTAGGAGGATGATAATTTTGTAGTCCACACAGAGTATCTAACTAAAGAGAGAAGGAGAACTTTCATATTTCCTTTTGCTTCCTGTACTTTGATACACCCTACTGTATGCACTTTACCTTCATATTTAACTTGGTCTGCATATTTCAATTAAGTTTAATTAATTCATTTTGCAGCGCTTCCTTTATGTGTTCCTCAATAACTCTCTCATAGATCTATCTTTCTTCTAGTAGTTTTATCTTCAAGTTCAACACCTAAAAATAAGGAACTTTGCAGTAAAAATACCCATGTTTATACATTAACTAGGAAATTCTAGTGTGAAATAGCTATCTTTATTTTCTGATTTGAGAACCCTCTGCATGATCTTCACTAATGAACCAGCGCCATTAGATCATAATGGAATGAAGGGTGGGGATTAGAGTAAATTTTTACACAAATAACATTGTTGCTAATAATAAAAGTAATGCACATGAGTAACCCATGCCTGCTAGGATTATATAGTACAAGTCACAAACTGTAGAGCCTCAGTTCCAAGGTTCAGTTTTCATTCTCTAGTTCCAAGCCAGTGTCTCCTGCTATGTAAGGAACAGAGTCGAATCGACCAATATGACTTCTCCATAGTCCATACCATCCATCACCTTGGTGCCAGTTGAGAAACTGTAACATCATTGATTGAAGAATATTTGATCCCGGAGTAAGATGTTTCTTCCTCATATTCCTTTTTATTAATTGAAAACCCTGGCACTTTTGGAGTACTAATAACTGCACCTTCATTCTTGAACATTGAATCAAATTCTAGCATGGAAGGTCTATCTGCAGAGCTCTCTTGAACACACAAAAGAGCTATCTGCATGCATCTCATCATTTTAAAAGGTGATGTTGTATCATCCAATGACGGGTCTAAAAATTCTACACCTCTTCCTTCCCTCCACAGTTCATATGCCTGAAATAAATAAGAAGTTATTTATATGTATTGTACATTGCGGCATCCCAACACCATAACTCAGTATCTAAGATAAACCATAAAAAAGAATAGTGTGGTCACAGAAAATGTATAACTTACATATTCCAAAAGGTTCATATTTTCATGTGTGCCATAGTAACATGAAGTTCTCTTTCCGCTTATGATTTGCAAGAGAAGAACTCCAAAACTATAAACATCATATTTGGTTGAGTATATGCCTTTTCTGACATACTCAGGTGGTACATATCCACTACAAAGCCAATATAAAGTGATTAGAGGTATGAATTAACAACCATGATACATCACCAATGCCAATATTTACTTACTATGTTCCAACGATTGTGTTTGTGTTTGCTTCTAGTTCATATTTCCTGAATATTCTAGCCAAACCAAAATCTGATATCTTGGGATTCATCTCATCATCTAATAAAACGTTACTAGCTTTAAGATCTCGGTGGATGATAGTAAAATTTGAATACTCTTGGAGATAAAGAAGGCCTTGAGTAACCCCTTCAATGATATTGACACGCTTTCTCCAATCTAAGAGAACCGATTTCCTTGGATCTGCGTGGAGTTCAATTATGAATTATTAGTCATTAAAATGTTTAGATGAAGAAAACATTACCTTCTGGGATGATGGCTAATTTGAAATTCAATTGAGTTCTAGTAGCAGGTTAAGTAAAATAGAATGCCAATTTAAATGTCAAATTACTATACTAATTCTTTTTAAAATGAAATTAATAGGTGGCAAGTAATGTAACACACCAAAGAGGAACTGATCTAAGCTTTTGTTTGGCAGGTATTCATAAATCAACATCTTCTCATCCTTTTTTGTGCAGTACCCCAGAAGTCTAACTAAATTCACATGTTGTAGTCTTGCTGTAAGTATGATCTCATTTTTGAACTCTTCAAGGCCTTGATTTGAAGTTTTTGAGAGCCTCTTTACTGCTATTTCATGTCCCTTCTGTAATTTCCCCTGACAAAATCAAATCATAACTTAGTTGTTGAACAATTATTACTTGGCTACACTTTTACTTTGTCACTTGGTTTTTATGCTAGTACTGTCTTGGCATAGATGTAATAGAAAGCCTTAAAAGTATGATATCTATGGTCCAGAAGTATTCACGAGAGATTTTCTCTCTAGAGCTAAAGTTGTTTACAAAGAGGAGGCTCAATTCTTTGATTTGTTTTCACGATGAAAGAGGAAATAAATTCCTAGTACTGTGTCATTTTATGTATATTCATATAAGAGGATACATCATATATCCTAGGCTAGGTGAATTTCTTAACGTTACCTTGTACACAGTGCCAAATCCACCCTCTCCAAGCCTATTATCTTTTGAGAAGTTATCTGTTGCAACTTTAATTGTGACATAACTAAATGCTATCAAATCAGAATCATTTCCTTCGAAATCTTTTTCAGGTGCTGATAAATATCTCCCTAGTTTATACAACATTCTTGTAATATTAGCTCTGGTTCCTGCCAAAACAGTGGGAAATGAATAGAAGAAAAAACAGTGCATATATGAATATCATTATGTATAACTGGACTTTATTGTTCCTAGAAAAAGGGACCTATATTCTTACCTCTATGGTAGTAGCAAAATAATATCCCCAATAGAAATATGACAGTCAGAGTTGTTAGCAGAACAATTATCAACAACCTCCTCTTGTGATGATCTTCAACTACTTCTTGTGCTGAAGGATGGTATTGCAAAATGAAACTAAGCATATGTCATTCCAGAAGCTAATAAGAAATTCAGAATATTGTATACATAACACTACAAATAATAATCATTGTGGCCACCTCAACTAATTATTATTCATCTTTAGACAAGAGCAGCCAAATATAAATTAGACTTGGGCTTCAAGGTTGGATTATGTTAAGTAACTCACCTGCCCTTGAAAGGACCCAATTATCATCATTTCCCACTTGGAAAACGTTGTAACCAAGTAGCCCATTTTTCCTTGCATAAGAAACTTTGGCCTTAATTGCCTCCACATCATCAAAATTGACCCAATTGATGGATGCAACTGTGAACTGGTTCACCACAAAAGTGTCATTATAATGTGAAACAACTACATCCCCAAAGCTTCTAATGTAACTCTTTATTAACTTATAAGCCATGGACCCATCCTTTGTAATAGCAGGTCCTGAAGCCTCAGCTCCAACACCACTGTTTCCTGGGTTCACAAGTGTCCATGCATATCCATGATAAGGCAACCCAATTACAAGTTTGGTAGATGAAAATCCCCTTCTCCTCCACTCTTTGATACCAGAATCAGTGTTATCCCAAGCAGGTGGACCATATAAAGCAGCATGATAACCTGTAACATTGTCCTTACTAGGAACATAGTAATCATATGCCACAAAATGCACCCAATCCAAGTTCCTTTGCATTAAATCAAAAGGGTAACTCAATGAGTCTGAAGCTTTAAGGTAGTAACCTCCCATCACTAATATTAACTCTGGCTTGCTAGAGTTTCTTGCCTCAGAGGTTATTGCAGCCCTCCATTCCTTCAAAAGGTTTCCAAAGTTGACAAGTTCTGTACCCTCCCTTGGCCATGCTCCATAAAGGTCTATGCCATGAAAACCATATAACCTTGCTGTTGTAATTGAAGAATCAATGAAGGATTTTCTAGAAGAAGATTGGTTTAGCATAGAGGAAAAAACTGAAGATTTGTGTCTGCCACTCCAGATGGATAGAAGAGTTGAAATAGAAGGGTTTTGAAGCTTTACTGAGTTGTGGAAGTTTGAGAACTTGTGCTCCTGGGAAGAGTTGATAAAGAGGTTGTAGTTTGTGGAGTTAATGAAAGCAAAAGCACATAAGAGGTGAGTGAAGAGATTGGCTTTTATGTCTGAAGCAGAAATTTCACTACCAGAATAGTAATAACCAGCTTTCACCCAAGAAGGGGAATCAGCAAAAGATTGAGATTGGAGAGAGAGGAAGAGAAGAAGGAAAGGAATCAGATTTGAAGCCATTGTATAGGGATTACTGTTGTCTCAATCTTTTGAGACAATTATAAGTAAATGTTCTTTATTTGTGTCATGGGTTGATGGCAACACAAGCAAGATTGAGACAATTATAAGTAAAAGTTGTTTATTTGTGTCATGGGTTGATGGCAACACAAGCACCACTAGCATCTTCTGTTTTCATTGGAAATTAGATCCTAGCAGCCACGACAGACACTTGTTCATGATACAGTGCTACATAAACTACATAGTACTAGTATAAAAGCAAGAAAAGTGATAGTTCTAGATGGTATGTATCTATCTATATCAAGTAAGAGAGTGGATAAATACGTGCTAAAAACGTCCAAGTAACCTTTCAAAGTCAACAGATTGATGAAAATATTGTAAGATACTTCCTAGAAAAAGGTTTCAGGTAGATTAAGTTGCATTTTTTCTTACCTGTTATCATTGACGTGATAAGTATTCGAGATTTAATTTACATTAATTTTAGAAAATTTTATACTAGTCTCATCCTAATTCTGTACATCTGAAGAAAAGAAAAATAAAATATGTCAATATGATACAAAGTCATTGATTTAACATCTGTCACTTTTTATTAGAGAATACTTAAGTTTATATTGAGTGTGAGCGTGTGACTAAAACCGACTTACATTAACAAAAACATACACTATAAAACTTTATTGTATGGATTTAGTTCAATAAATTTGTTACTAAAATATTTTTAATTACTCAAACAATTTGAGTAGAAAAGGGAAATGATTTAATTTCGGTAATAAATGACAATTTTGATAAATCATATACAATTGTTAACACATTTAATGATATTTTTCACATTTTTTAGTCCAATTAAAACTATAAAAAATTCTTATAAAAAATGAAGTAGTAAACAAGAAAGCATTATATATTTATTGATAGAAGCTTTTAATTTATGAAATGATTTCAATTTGTATAGGCTGCTCAACTTTCTTTTTCTTGGAACACCAAACTCCAAATGGAATTTTTTTTCTTCTTATAAGGAATATTATATCCAAGGAACAATACTTTCACAATTTTATTAGTACATGAAAGTAGTTGAGGAAATTTTGCATCCCAAAATAAGTTGACCCATTCAAAAAGCTTGCGATTCTAGCTGGAATACATAACTAGGAACCAATCATGAAAGTCTTTTGGAATTAGCCTTTGTATCAGGATGGTCATCCTGAAGATCTAGTCGGACCTCTAGTATTGTCATCAGAGTATAAAATATAAGTAATAAATGATTTGAAAATACATTGAAAAAGCTTGCGATTGTAGCTGGAATACATAACTAGGAACCAATCATGAAAGTCTTTTGGAATTAGTCTTTGTATCAGGATGGTCATCCTGAAGATTTAGTTGGACCTCTAGTATTGTCATCAGAGTATGAAATATAAGTAATAAATGATTTGAAAATACAGATCGTTTTTTTAGCAATATGTCTCTTTGAAGTATGAAATGTAAGTAATAAATTTGTACAGTAGCAGCAGTACTATCGGGCCACAAGCTGAGAAATTGTTACATGATTAAGTGAAGTTTCAGCTTCTTGCTTATTAGGCTCCTGAAAATCTTTTTCTTTTGAAAACGCAGGCTTCTTTGGGAATTCAAGAATAGTCTCATTCCTCAACATAGAGCAAATTTCCAACATGGGTGGCCTATCATTTGCTTCTTCCTGCACGCATAAGAGAGATATCTGCATGCACCTCAATAACTTACATGTAGAATATGTGTCATCAAGTGAAGGATCTACAAACTCCATGTATTTTCCTTCTTTCCATAGATCATAAGCCTAAAACCATTCCCAACATACACATTTACATATATAATTCCATAAAACAAATGAAAACTTTGTACAACTTTTAACAAAAGGTAATAGATATTACTACTTAGTACTTACATATTCCATAAGGTTTAAATTTTCCTGCTCACCATAAAATCTTGCAGTCTTCCTGCCACTTATAATTTGTAGAAGCAGAATTCCAAAGCTATACACGTCGGATTTAGTCGAGTATAAGCCTTTCTTAACGTACTCGGGAGGAACATAACCACTGCATCCGATTAATAAAGCAATAAGATGATGTACATTAGAGGAAAATTGTAATGAGCTTTATTGATTCATATACTTACTATGTTCCAACAATCTTGTCTGTGTTTGCTTCTTGGTCTTCTTTTGTGAATATTCTCGCCATACCAAAGTCTGATATCTTTGGCTTCATCTCGTTATCTAACAAAATGTTACTAGCTTTTATGTCTCTATGAATTATTGTCAACCTAGAATATTCTTGTAGATATAGAAGCCCTTGAGTAACTCCTTCAATGATGCCTACACGTTTGCTCCAATTCAGAAGATAACACCTAATAGGGTCTGTGTCAAAATTGGTTAACAAATAAGAGTTAACAGAAAATCATTTTAATCCAAATTGTTTAGCTAAGGACAATTAAAGGAACTTAACATCATAGGTTCAAGTGAGAATTGCTGACCAAAGAGGTAAAAGTCAAGGCTTTTGTTTGGCATGTACTCATAGACCAACATCTGTTCTTGTCTCTCAATGCAGAAACCCAAGAGCCTAACAAGATTCACATGTTGTAGTCTTGCAGTAAGCGTTACCTCGTTCTGGAATTCCTCGAATCCTTGTGTAGAAGCTGCTGATAGTTTTTTCACAGCTACTTCCTTGCCATCTAGTAGGATGCCCTGGAGAAATAACCAACCATGGTTAGTATCATAATATCATTGATTGAAACATGCATGTCCTCTGCCTCCTCTAATTCATGATTCATCCTTAGGAAGGTACATCGAACAGTATCAGGCACTATGATTATGGGGTCACTGCAGTTAATTTTATACCTTGTAAACAGGACCATAGCCACCTTGGCCAAGCTTATTTTCAACTGAAAATCTATTTGTGGCTACTTCAATATCCAAAAAGCTAAAGACTTGCAGATCAGGAGCATTGCCATGAAAGTGTTCCCTTGCTTCTTTACTAGACCGCTCTTCTCTAGCTTCATTTCCTATAGACAATTAGATTTAGTTAGAGTTGAAGAAACAGAAGTCTGAGCATATTCAATAATCTCAGGTCATTAATTGTATATGGTAATTAGACATAGCTGAAGAAGTTACCCTTTGATTTGAGTAATCTCCTCCTTAAGTAGTAAATTGTAATGCCTAATAGAAGAACAGATATACTAGTTGTGGTTAAAATTATCACTAATAATCGCCAATTTCGGTGTCCATTGTGGTCAACCTGTTCAGCTGAGAAAATATCAATGGTATTAGTTAACTATTTCAGACACCAGAATCATAGATCACGTATGACATGATTTCATTTCTTTACCTGCTGCACTAGAAAGCACCCAATTGTCATCATAGGGAACTTGCCACACAGCATAACCAAGTAGCTTTTTTTCCCTAGCATAAGAAACCTTAATTTTAACAACCTGGACATCATCAAAACCAATCCAACTTGATCCAATTGTGTAGTAGTTGACTACATAAGTAGCATTATAAAATTCAGTCCCTCCTCCATATCTTTGAACATAATCCTTGATGTCCTTATAGCTCATATCCCCACCTTCTGTAATAGCTGGACCTGTTGCTGCTGCACCTACTGCATTGTCCTTGGGGTTTCTAAGATTCCAGGCATATCCATAGAATGGCAAAGACAAAACCAATTTGCTAGCAGGAACTCCACTACTAATCCATTTCCTAATACCAAAATCTGTATTTATATCACTCGAAGGGTCATACAAGGCTGCATGTGCAGCAGTAAAATTTGCCCATTCAGGCATGTAATAGTCATAAGCCAAAACATGTATCCAATTCAAGTTAATTCTAATAGACTCCACAGGATAAGATGCAAAATCCGAATCAGGTTGATACGGAACAGCTGCAGTTAAGATCAGTTCCAGATTGGTAGAGTTTGTTGCCTCAGACTTTGCAGCCTCTCTCCACTCTTCAAAAAGCCTTCCCATATTGTTCATGTCAGAGCTTGAGTTAGCAGAGGTCCAACTCAAATCCAAGCCTTGAAAACCATAAAGCCTGGCTACTCTTATTGAAGACTGAATGAAAGATTTCCTTGAAGAAGCACTACTTACCATAAATGACATGACACTATAATTAGCACTCCCCCCTGCAATGGAAAGAAGGGTAGAGATAGAAGGGTTCTTGAGTTTAAGAGTGCTTGTGAAAGAAGAGAATTTTTGCTCATCAGTTGAGGGGATAGAGAGCTCATAGGAGGAAGAGTTAACATCAGCAAAAGCACATATGAGGTGAGTATAGAGTGCAGTGTTGATGTCAGAAACTGGAAATCCACTCCCATAAAACCAGTAACCACCTTGTACCCAAGATTGTGCCTCTAAAAGTTGAACCTCTTGATAGATAAAAACATGAGAAAGGACAAGTGCAACTACAGTTCTGATGAGCATGGAGGGTAGTGTTCCACTACAACATCTCAGGAACATCTTTTGGCTTATGCCTTATTCATAAGTGGAGGGTGATGTTATATGTTTACAATGTGACATAATCAACACGGCACATTGAAAAGAAATATGCTAAACTTTTCTTTGCAGCTTGGTTTGAATGGGGTCATTATCACAACACAAAAATATGTCATTACTTAGCCACCTTCCATTATTGACTAAGTGGTTGATTGACCATTAGTAAGAAGTTAAGTTTAAAGACATATTCTATAAATGATTATCCTTTTTACATTTTGTACTTTGGGTCATAGTGATCACGCTACGTCTTGAACCAAAACCTTAAAACATTAGTTTCATAAGCTTTTTTCATTTATAAACTTTTTCACGTCTCCCCTCATATTCAATGTGAGATTTCACACTTGAATAAACCCAATGTATTTTGGATTAAGGTCTAAGAATCATAGTTTTGAAAACCGTGCCGTACCGGCCGGTTCAACCGGAAAACCGGTGAACCGGACCCCTAACCGGTACGGTACGTATGTTATACCGCATATGCAATAGAACCGGTCAAAACCGGTAAACCGGTTGGTTTGTACATTAATTTTTTTTTTTTAATTTCAAATTTTCAATTCTTCACCAATTCTTCAACTTCAATGATTGATACTTGGGTCATTTATTTGTATTTTGCGTTTGTTAAGTGATAATTTTGGATAAATATATGTTTTGTACTTTAGACTTTGATTTTATTAAAGGCTTAATGTTGTTTGTTTGTGTGAATTTGAAGTAAATTATGAATATGGATTATAAATATGAATATCTACTTATTTGGAAAAAAAATTTATAGGTTTATATATATATATATAAGCAAGTATGTTCGGTTTAACCGGCATGCGGTTTAATTACTGAACCACTGGTTGAACCACTGTACCATTATACCAGTACTCTAACTGGTTTGATAACCGGTACGATTTTAATAACATTGCTAAGAATACCTTGGAGATTCTTATGGTCGGTGTTGACAAGGGAGGAGCAATTGTTATCAATGAATGCATAAAGGGGAAAGAAGTTGCAGCATTTCAAAGAATGGGATTATATTAGTTAAGCTAGAAAGGTACTAAATTCAATATCAGCAGCATTATATCAACATCAATCATGACTTTATGGGTTTCATTGTAGAGTATAGTCTCGTGTACATGGTTTTCACCAGAAGAGGTTCCCACTTGTATATTGTAGCCAGGATAAAATTAAAAGGAAAAATATATATCTTGTAGCCAAAAATTCCATCTTATATCATGCATACCCCTAATTAATTTTCAGTGACATCTTCAATTAAGCCATCATTTATTAAGTATAATATTATCAAATTTTCATTTATTCAATAGTTTAAATTAATGTACATTAAATCAAATGTACAACAAAAAGTGCCAAACACATGGTAAGAAAATTACTTCAAAATTATAACTTATAAGAGTTTTTGGTGTGTTATAAGGATACCCCAACCTGTAAGAGATTAATCTAGGCATAAATCTGGTAAATGAAATTCTATATAATCGTATTTAAAAACTTCATTTTACAACTGTGTACTTGGCATAAATTACAAGCATTTTTGTTAAGAGGAAAAGATATTTGTTGACTCAACTTGATTCCCTAGTTCAATGCCTAAAATGTAATTTTTTTTAAGCAATTAGAATCAACAAGTTTAACATAGCCGATAGATAGATAGATAACTAAATTTTTGAACATGATGTTAGATTTTCAGTTATTATCGTATATAAAAAAAAGTGTTGATAATAATGATTGCATGTCCATAAAAATAAAGGATAAATCTTCGATTGTGAATTAAGGAACACATATCAAACCAATTAGATGGAAAAAAGTAACATATAATATATTGGGTACCATAAAATACAAGTATTTATTTCTTCATTGGAGTTATTTATATTACAAGGTAAATTAATTGGTAATTATATAATAGCATCAGTCTTGGAGCTGAGTTTTTGGTCTTCGGATATATATCTATGATCCCCAAGCATTAGAAGCTGCAAGCACAACAAAATATATAAATTAAAAGTTGAAATATCAATGAAGTGATCAACTTTACTCATTGTAAAACTAGCTTTTATATTTATTATTATCACCTGAATATTCCTAATTGCATAGTTTTCTATACTCACATATGAACGATGTGCTCGCAGTATAAAAAGTTGTTATACCACTAATGCATAATTTTTAAATTCTAAAATTGAAGTACAAAATTTCAATCCTCATTAAGTTAATCTAAACATTTCAGTCATTATATATATAAGAACATAGAAATTTCATACTAATCAAGCAATAAGTGAGAGAGGTAGTAATTTTAATAGAGCGATTAATGACCTTCTATAACTTGTATTTTAGCAGAACATAAAATTATGATTCATGGTAGTTACCAGTTTTAGAGAGTGTCCAACTGTCATCTGATCCAATTTGCCATGCAAAATATCCAACCAATCCATTGTCTTTGGCATAAGTCACCTTTGCTGAGATACTCTGAGTATCATCATAACCAATCCATGTTGTTCCAGAATAACAATAATCTGTCACAAACGTTGAGTTATATACACACTGTACTCCACTCTGAGTGTTTATGAATTCCCTAATATCACCATACCCTATAGAACCATCTCCTGAAGAAGTTACATCAGTATCAGCACCATTAGCAGTAGCAAACAATCCATGATCATTAGCATTGACCAAATTCCATGCATAGCCATAAAAGGGTAACCCTATTGCTAACTTGTTTGCAGGAACTCCTAGTTGAATCCATGATGCAATACCTTCTTCTCCACTGAATTGGCCTTGTGGGTTTTTCAATGGTGCAGGTGGCTGTGTCTGTGTTGAGTACCCACCTGGTGTGAAAAGGTCATAGACCATGATGTTGACCCAGTCAAAGTTGTTGGCTATGTCTTGAGCAGGGTAATATTCCAATAGTGATATTTGATTAGAGCCAGACACTGCTGCAGTAAGCAACAATGCAGAGTTACCGGAGGTGGTAGATTCCTGTGTAATAGCTGAACGCCATTCATTGAGGAGCAAGCCAAAGTTGGTCTTGTCTGTGTCATTCGAAGGGTACTCCCAATCAAGATCAAGACCATGGAAGTTGTAGTTTCTGGCCACCTAAGACAAAATGATTTTAGTTAGTATGATAGTTATATTTTTTTGTTTTTAGTATGTGTTATGCAAATATGATATTTCAAATCTTATGTACTAATAACATATATAAATCTATTGATTAATGTGAATTCATATGGATTTTTTCTTTGGGACTGTAAAGGAAGGTTCAATGAATACCTGAATCGAAGAATCTATAAAGGATTTTCGGGTGCTGGCTTGGCTAGCCATACCAGCAAAATTTGCTGCCAAAGAAGGACCTCCACCACCACCTATGGATAGAAGGGTTTTGACAGAAGGGTTGTTCTGCTGAACGGTTTGAGTGAAGGTAGAGAAGGAGGGTTCATTGGAAGAAGAAATGGTGACTTGGCTAGTTTGGGTATCAAGGTCAGCAAATGCACAAAAGAGGTGAGTGAAGTAGGAAGAATCAATGTCAGAAACATCAAGCCCACTATCAGAATACCAATATCCTCCTTTCACTGTACCTTGTGCAGAGGAGAAACTGATAAGGACAGTGAAAATTATCAGGAAAAAAAGGCTTTTGGAGTTACCCATTGTATTGTGTTGTGTTTTGGTTTCTTTGATACTCATCTTTATATATACTATAGTTCCTCAAAGTCATTATATACATATTCAAGCCACAAAGCAATGGGTTTGACAAGACTATTTCTCTTTCATTGGTAGAATAAGAAAAAAATAGTAGATATTAACTGCGCCTAACTCCTTGTTCTGCTGCCATACGCAACTAGAAAATACAAACATACTAGATATCTTCTTTCATTTTGCTACAATGTTCTCCAATTGTACACAAATCCACATCATGATTTTGTTGAAGTAAATAGACCGACATCAATGTCTCTGACAATGTCAATGCCAGTTTTTTTTTGCTTGCTACACTTGAATATATTATTATCATACAGAGGGTACGTGTAAAAAATGTGAATAAGCAATGTCAACCATGTCAAACTAAAAATAAAAATTATGTTATCATACAGAGTACTTGTAAAAATGTGGTTAACAAGTTAAGCTACGAGGGTAGAAAACCACTGTTGGTGCTAATATCTAAAATGAAGTTTTCACAAATAAAAATAATAGTGTGTGTTATTTCATATCATTATATATTTTTATGTTACCAAATGTAAGAACTAATTCATTTTCGTTATGTGTGGTTGTCTCTCCCAACAAATGTCTTTTAGTCAATCTAAGGATCTAAAGAAGTCATACACCACTAAATCAACCCTGGTATATTTCATTGTATTTAATTGGCTATAAAACAATAATATTTAAATTATGTAATTATTAGGGGAGTTTATAACTAGTCATGGTGTATTCTTACATGATGAAATTTGTATTATTTTCAGCTTTGCCTTACATTACACGACCTATGTGTGATACTTGATTTATGGTTGCTGTTGTTGCAGTTACAACAACTACGAGTTCAATTAAGGCATTAGAAATGTTGAGGAAGAACATGAATAAGTTTGATATTGTTATTAGTGATGTAAAAAATGGCAGACATGGATGGATTCAAGCTCCTTGAGCTAGTGGGACTTGAAATGGACCTAGCTGTAATCAGTAAGCTCAAACACTTATGTCTTCACATGTATTAAACCTAAGTCTTGTCTTGTTCTTCTCAGGGCACAAAGATAAAGAGCTGGTGATGAAGGGTGTTATACATGGCACATGTGATTATTTGTTGAAACCTGTCCGAATTGAAGAGCTGCAGAATATGTGTAGTTTGAAAGAAATTTGATAACAAGAATCAGATTATATGGTTTGGGAAGAAAGACATGGCATTGCTTCAGAAAGTAATGCTGACCAGATTATAACGCTAGATATAAAAAGGAAGGCACAAAGTGAGGACGAGGAAGAAGACGATGAGGAGAATGAAGACTCTTTTAGATATGATGATTCTTTAAAGCATGAACAATGTTCTTTTACGAAATGAAACTATTTATAATGAATGGACAACTCTATTCTAGAAATTGTAGTGTGATAAATGCACATAACCTCACTCACATTTGCATTGCAGAAATTCAGACTCGGTCTAAGAAAGGCAAGTCAACAGGGTAACCAGGTTGCTGAAGCATTTTGTGGTATTAGTGATCCTTACCTGCAGATTAGTTCAGTAAATGGATATCGAGATTTTCACACTTCGGCTGGGTCAAGAAGAATCTCAAGCACAACATTACCAACATATGCATCTGCTGATTTAGCTTTACTGTCTGAATCACAAGGCTATTATTAGTCTCCAAATGTTCAAGTAAAGCTAACAGCAAGGTCATATAGAGATTTCATGAGCAATATCCTCTGACAAATTTAATTCACTTTAGATTGATATAATCTAGCCCTGGTTCAATCTAATGAATATGGCTAAAAGTAAACAGAAAAATATGAAATTTATGCAATTACAAAATGAGCTAAGCCATCCTCCAAACATTCATGTCCAGGACTAACAACACTGAAGCTCCTATCCTCAACAACATAGTTATTCTAAATTGTGGTTCACTCCCACAGTTGTGGCTACCAAACCATATTACGCAATTGCATGGTGCCATGTTGACTACATTTTCCCACAACTTTCCAGCATTGCACACTAATCCAACATTACATAATTATTATGGCAGGCTATACATGATCACATAAGGCACTATCTGCAATGGTCTATGCACTATGCACTTAACAACCAATACGTAGTGAAACTGCAACATTCAATTGAAACAAGATTTTCAGCATCCCTACCCTAAGATGGAAAATATAGTCTTTCCACCCTTCTACATTTTTTTTTTCCTTTTCATCCCTTAATTTCCCTTTTCCTTCACTCAATTTATGAGGGAAGCAAAACACGTCAATCTACATATCAATGGGGAACAACAATACATAACAACTCAAATGATGAACCAAAATTCACATCAAAATGAAAATCAAAACAATAGTAAACACACCACAATTTTCATGAGCTAGTTATTATTCAGCAGCACCAGCAGCCTCTTCTTCAAGCTTTTTGACGTAGGCCTTTAGAACCAAAACCAATTCTCTAGCCGGAGCCTGAAGAGTACCAACCAAAGCAGAAGCAGGGCTTTTCAAAGAACCCAACAAAGTAGCATAAATCTCAGCACGAGTGGGCAAAGTTTCCAACTTTTTAAACTCATCAGCACCATAAAACTTCCCTTCAAACACAGCACCAGTGAAATCATTATCCTCAAGTTTCTTCTCCTTCTGGAAATCCCTATAAGGTTTAATAGCCGAAGGTATCTCCTCAGTGTGAACGAAGAGCCAAACATTCATTCCCTTCATACAAGGCTTCAGTGTCTCCCATTGTGTCCCTTCAAGTGCCTTATACACAAGCGTGTTCTTCGCAACGATCAGTTTCGTTGTTTCGGGGAGGGTTTTGCGAAGGTCCTGGAATTGTTTAACGGTGAAGCCTTTGTAGTTGATTGCAGCGAGAAGGTAACAGTTCTCGAGCTGTTCTCTGACGGTGTCGACAGTTTCTTCCTTCTTGCCGCGGGAAATGGCGGCGGTGATTGTAGGGAAGTGGTTGCGGTGACGTTGGGTTTTGAAGATGGGTCCGGGTTTGTTAAACGGGTTGATGGGTCGGTTGAGGATTTGAAAAGATTGGGTTTTGGTGTACGGAAGAGTTAAGCTCATTGCAATGGATGAGGCTTCCATGGTGGAAATGGAAAGTGGAGAACGGCAGAGAAAAAAAGTTGGGATTGTGGGTTCATGATACCTTATCTTATCACTTTCAATTTCATACTTTGCTGGGTGGTCCCTACTCACTCGGGACCTTACTTTCCTTTTTGGGCACAAGATTATTAGTAGTTAATTAAACTTCACACAATAATATTAAAATATTAATTTCTGATTTTTTTTTTTTTAAATTGAATAGAATACTCTGATTGGTTTTGTAATAGTGTGACATAAATGGAGACATGTGATCATCATATCCCTATATCTGTACTTCACCTCTTTACCAATCATAATTGGGCTGGGTACTATCTCTAATTTGTAAGGAGTGGGACTCGAGACAATTTATTAGTTTTACATTTATTTTCAATGACAAGAATACAATATTATTATCTTTAAATGATAGAAATGCTATACTATATTATATTTGCCTAATGGAGAGGATCCTAACTTAAGTTTACATATAAGTTGATATAGTAACTTATTTCATTTCAGTTTTATTAGTCGTGAGATGTGTTCACAGACATTATTTTCATGCTCCACTATCGGAAAATAGTGCAAAACAAGAAACATTTGATACAAATATCTGATCAATGAAAGAAAAACAAAGAAACTAAATCATAAACAAACTACACAATAAGATGAAAAAAGCAACCACGATAAGAGAGAGTTTGTTACATGAACGTGCAATACCTAAAATACTAAATTCCAATCTCTGTGTAAAGTATGGTTTGGTCTGAGTATAAGAATGTCTTTGTTGGCACATTTTGGAGCAGTTCTTTACAACTTTTCTCGAGTTATGGCTCAATGCTATGAAACAGTTTGCTTTTGTAACATTCCATGTAGTATATATTGGTAATTCTTGAATTACTCAAAATTTATTTGATGCAGGTACAACATCCCTAAGTATTCTATAATTTCTTGGCTTATAGTGCAGGATAGACTTTTGATAAGAGGCACACTTGGGAATATGCATATACCTATCAGTGACAAGTTATGTAGCCTGTGTAATGAGCATGTTGAAACAAAGGATCATTTTTTTCGATGTAGGTTGTTAGGAGTCATACATTGAGTAGAATAACAAATTCAATGTGGTATTTAAGTCATGAGAGGCTCTCCCACCTAATAGACTAGTTTTTTGGGTTGGACTCTACTCATGTGTTTAAGTCCTAACATAGGTTTTACAACAAATGTAGCACATGCATACTAGAGGACATCATTTCCAGCAAGTGAAACATGAGCTTTTGTGCACATTCACCGGCTTAAATTTAGTAGTTTAAAAATATCAGGTGAAGTACTTTTGAATGATATTTGAATGTAATTTTGATAGATTAAGTCATTCCCAAAAATGACTTTAGGTTGGTTTTATTCATGCTATTTGTTTGTATAGGTTGATGTCATGAATTTTCTATTTCCGGGAAAAGTTTGATTAATGTCACAGGTGGCTTGAAATCCAAGCATTTTTCAACTGATTGGAATGTCGACATGCTGGTCTATAAATATTTCTTTCTCAACAAACATTCTTTAGTGAGTGATCTCAAGGCTTAAGGCTTCATTTGGTTGGTGAGAAGAATTTAAGAAGAAAGAAAGAGATGAGAAAGAGAATGAGTAGAAAGAAAGATGTGAGAAAAAAAGTAGATTTGTGGGGTGTTTGGTAGAAGGGAAAAAAAAAGAAAGAGAAGATTGAGAGAGTAAGATTTTATCTCTCCACCTATGGAATAGACAATTATACCATCATTCACATTAATAATATTTTATTTCTAAATTAAAATTAAATACTAGTTAAAAATTTAAGAAATATAATGTAAATACTAAATATATAATTTCATGTAGATGATTAAATATATAGATTTAATTAAAGTGTCTAAAAATAATATTGAATTATTTAATTAAATATATTGATTAATATTTAAACGTGAATTTTAATAATGATGATAACATATAAATAATATTTTTAGGTTCAAGTGTGACTCACATCTTTGTGTAAAGAGATGTGTTTGAAGGTAAATGATAAAATAATAATAGCTAGATGATAGTGAAATAAAAGGAGCTAAAGAAAAATGATGATAAAATATGAGCTTTTCTTATGTATATACAATTTACCATTTTATATAATTATAGGGGAGAGATCCACTTATTTCAAGAGTAAATGAAAAAAAGACTTACTCCACATCTTAACCATTCATTATTGATAAATCCAATGGTTTGAATTAGTAAGTACATATAAACCATTGAATTTTCCAAGATTGAATGGTTAAGATGTGGAGTAAGTCATTTTCCAATTACTCTTGGAATAAGTGGATCTCTCCTCATAATTATATACTAACTTTATTTTTGTAAGTTTTAATTATAAAAATGTATTTGGTTTTAAAAATGAGTAAATAAATTAGTATTTATTTAAGAGGAGGGATCCACTTACTCCAAGAGTAAGTGGAAAGTGACTTACTCCACATCTTAACCATTCAATCTTGGAAAATCTAACGGTTTAGATGTACTTATCAATTCAAACCATTGAGTTTTCCAAGATTGAATGGTTAAGATATGAAGTAAGTTATTTTCCACTTACTCTTGGAGTAAATGGATCCCTCCACTTTATTTAAACTTTTTAAAATAGTTTAAAAAATATCAAACAAAAATGTCACATTTAAAGGTTACATGAATATTTAATGGCTATGGGCAATTTAGTCATTTATGGTTTTTTATTCTCCCAACTCACTTTCTTCTCATCTTTGAAGAGAAAAAAAATGGCATGGGACCCACATTTTTTTTCTCTCTCCTCTCTTTCATTCCACGACCAAACAAGAAAAATTTGTAAATCACCCTCAACCAAATGAGAGGCATAACATCGGAAAAGACATAATTTTCACACAAGAAATATAAAGAAAAAATATATGTATTAATTATATAATAGTATTTTATATTGTTATTATATAATTTATTATTCATTTCCGATACTCTTAACTAAACTTAATCGAAAGAGTGACATATAAATGTGTATAAATTTTTATGATGTAAATATATAAATATTATACTCATAATATAATAATCTAACAACTTCGTGTAAACGATCATCTTCTGGAAATAATAACAAATGTTGCTGAAAATTCGGTCATATAATAGGTCGCTTTAAATTCTGCCAGTTAATAGGAGTGGGATAAAAATGGTAGCAATAAATAAGAATATGATAGGTATATATGTTAAGTTTTAAAACATTACACAAGTTAAAAAGTTAAAACATGAAAAAGATACAATATAATAATTAATTAATATTCATTTTAGTCTTTATAATTTTTTATGGGTACTAATTTAATACCTTTTGAAAGATAGTATCATAAAAAATGTTAAAAAAAACTCATTTAAATCATATTTGATATTTATGTAAAATTTTCAATTTTATAGAATGAAACTACACATTACAAGATATTTACTTATTCTAAAGTTTTCTCGAGTACACATGGTACATGTGTGAGGTCCATAATCCTCCACCGCAACATTAGCGTCCCACATTGGTCACAGAATCTGTATATCATTATCCCTTCACAACCTTATCAATAGCTAAACCGTGAACCCACAAACAGCAACAGCAACAGAAACAGAAACAGAAACAGCAATAGCAATAGCAATGGCAAACAAAGAAATGGAGGTGGTAAAGGGTTTGGACCTTAAGAGGTACATGGGTCGGTGGTACGAAATAGCTTCATTTCAATCAAGGTTTCAACCCAAGGATGGTGTAGACACCAGAGCCACATACACTCTCAATGATGATGGAACCGTGCATGTTCTTAATGAGACTTGGAGTGGTGGCAAAAGAGGTTACATAGAAGGTTCTGCTTATAAGGCTGATCCTAAAAGTGATGAGGCAAAGCTTAAGGTCAAGTTCTATGTTCCTCCATTCTTACCCATCATTCCTGTTGTTGGTGATTACTGGGTTTTGTACATTGATCATGATTATCAATATGCTCTCATTGGACAACCTAGCAGGAGATATCTTTGGGTATTTTTCTTATCTTTTTTCATTTCTCATCACTTTTATTACCCTGCGTCAATGAATTCATTATTCGTTTATGTGGTTATTATATAAATCTTAATTTTAGTGGGTTTTTCCATTAGGCTGATTTTTCACCTGTTCAAAAAGTTTCTTTTTTTTATTGTTTCCTTAGAGAAACCCTTACAAAGGGAGTGAGAGAGAAAAGAATTGAAAAGGGGCATTAAATTTGAAATGTTTTCTTTAAATGAAATTTATGAGGATGAAGAAGCCTTTAAAATTTGAAACTGATGATGTATTGCTAGTGAGGTAGGAAATGCAAGTGTTTGGTTTGTGAATATATGTATAGTTTGTTATTCTTATTGATATGCTTATTTGTTAGTTGTTACCATAAGTTTGGATCAAATTTGGTGTTCCTAGATATTATCAAGGAAGAGTCATTTGGATGAGGAAATCTACAATGAGCTTGTTGAGAAGGCTAAGGAGGAAGGGTATGATGTGAACAAACTCCACAAGACTCCACAGAGTGATACTCCACCTGAAGAACAAGGTCCCCAAGACACCAAAGGGATTTGGTGGTTCAAGTCCCTCTTTGGGAAATAGGTATGGGGAGGTCCTTGGTTTGAACTTTGAACAAGTGTTTCAGGTTATAAATAAGGAGATCAACAACTCCAATTCCAGCAATATTAACCTTTGTAATGTGTCTATTGGTGTGTTCTGTAAATATGCTAGGCTGAAAAGATATGAACTTTTGTAAAGTTGATGTTTGATGCTTTGCTTGTGTAAGTTCTTATTATTGTTTATGTGAGATTACAATCTTCTATATTTTACAGCCATTTCCATATTGTTTGTTTTCTCTCTTTGATACTGCACAAAATTCAGCAAAATATCTCTTTGCATGTATGTTTTAAAAAATATGTAGACCAATTCTCTGCAATAGACACAGAAAACTAGTTACTAAAAATTGTAAAACACGTATTTGATGCACGCCAATTTGTATTTTGATTATCATATTCCTCACTAGTATCTGCAGAGACAAATAAACACCTACAATATAGTGTTAAAATTCATTTACTTCTGAATTCTTTTTCCTTATTTTCTTTCAACTCTTGTAATATAATCTCTTCTATGCTTGTGATTTCTGCAAAAGGATTCGATAAACCCAATTCTAAAATTGCTTAAACCCTTCTTGGTTGATTGAACCTTTCACACCATTTGTAGCAGGCAATGAAACTATCTTGTGTGTAATAAAAATACAAAAAATGTTGTTGAAGGGTCAATTTTGTTGGCCACTTTAAAAGTCGAATGAGGCATTGGATCAGACTGCATCTAAATTTAACGTAACATGTTGTAACCTTAGGCAATCTCCCATGATAACATTACAAAATGTGTGACAGATATAGAATGACTCAGTTACTATGCTCGTTGTGTGAGGATGATATAACAACTCAGCTTACTAATTAATATTATTAGTCTCATGTGTGAAAGAGATAGTATTGACAAGCCAAATGCATGTTATTGTACAGCAACAATAAGTCAATTACATGCAATAATGGGTTGTATTAAAGAGACCGTGCCGTGTGGTAAATTTAGTCTGAATCTCGCAATAAGTTACAGTTTTATGACGTTATTGCATTTAATTTCTAAAAATGACGTTAATTGTTGATCCTTTGAGAGTAAATTCTAGCCAGCTATTTATGCGGGAAAACGTGTGGAAATAAATAGAAAATAAATCTCATTTTTGAGTCAATCTTACTCACCAATTTGCTTCAATGTTTTCTTTCACATTCCCTTTTAGAGTTTTCACACAAAAACTCTATCACAGGGAATAATGTTTGTTTAATCAATCCAACGCATCAAAAATATGATCATGGATTTTTGGGTATGCATGTGATCTTTCGTAATTTGTTTCCTTTTCTTTCAGTTTCATGTGGTTCTGACGATTATCATAAAAGGACAGAGAAGTTTCTAAATGAGCATGAATAATTAAGAAGACATGTCTTTGAAAATCATTATATATATCAGCAGAGGAAAACGACACGTGGGAATTTAAATGCAAAGCCATTACATATACAAAAAACATTGAACCATATCTTAATTAAGGTTGTGTGTTTTAAAATATGAATTAGTGTTCTTTGTAATTCTAATTGCTTGCTTTGATTGACATTAACAGGACAAAAACAAAATGATGAGAAACTTGTGTCTTTTCTCCTTGTTGCTCCATGCAACAATGGCCCAGAAACCAGCAATTCCAAATAAACCTGTAGCAGGTCCACAAGTTCCAGCTGCTACCCCTGTGCAGAAATGGTCAACATTAAGTGGTAGGTAATCACTCATTTGGAGAAGCTTCTTCAATTTTCTTGCATGGCTAAATGTTTATGATTCTTTATTCCCTAACTTTGCTTGCAGGTAATGAACCTCTTGTAATAGCCCGTGGTGGGTTTACTGGTCTCTTCCCCGAAGGGAGTCCAGATGCAATAGGGTTGTCAAAGGACATAAGCACTTTTTTGTGTAATCTTCAGTTGACAAAAGATACAGGTGCATATTGTCTCACAGGCACTACCCTTGACAATTCAACAACTATAGCATTGTTTGATCCCAAGGAAAATACCTACAATATCAATGGCAAGGATGTGCGAGGGTATTTTTCCTTGGATTACACTGGTTCTCAGATAGATCAAAACGTGTCAGGTATGTTTTCATAAATCTACATTCACATTTGTGCTTAGGAAACCTTCCCATAAGGAGCCTAACTATGACTTTGTTAAATAAATAGGAGTGATAATTTAGTTTATGTATACTCTTTTTAACCTCTTATTATTCAGTACTAAGTATATTGGAAAAATAAAAAATTTCCTTTGAATATTTATTATATTGACCTATGGAACTTTCTCACATATCAATATCTAGGAATGTGCTAAAAAGAGCATTCTACAACCAAAAGCCTCCTTAGGATTGTTAGTGCATGTATAGACTCTTTTTCATGCATATTTTAAAACAGTATTTTACCAAATGAAATGCAACACTTCAGTACTGGTTAGGCGGGCAAATACCATATATAAACGTAACATGATATGGGTTTATAGAATTGCTTCCATTTTGTAGCTATAGAACCAAATTTTTGCTTTGTTTTATCTTCACAGTAAACCAGGCTATATTTTCGAGACCCGCATTTTTCGATGGAGTTTCCCCGGTTCTTAATGTTGATGCTTTACTAGAGGATAAAGCCCCACCAAAGTTCTGGTTGAATGTTCAGGTTCTTTCTCTCTTTCATATGAATAACAAGATATGCTGTGAAAATTGAAATTTCTTGAGCACTGTCTCATTTTTTCCTTTCAGTTCCGTTAATTGAGTGTTTTGTTACAGAATGAAGCATTTTACACTCAACATGGATTAAAGGTCGTAGATATTGTTCTAGAAATACTAAAAGTTTATCCGATAGACTTTGTTTCATCTCCAGAGATCAGTTTCTTGAAGAGTATCAACGGGAAATCAAACAAGGCAACTAAGGTCATCTTTCAGCTTCTTCATGCTACTGATGTTGAACCCACAGCCAGAAAGCCATATGGTGACATTGTGAAGGATCTTTTGAATATCAAGTCATTTGCTTCAGGCATAATGGTCCCAAAAGAATACATATGGCCAGTTAAACCAGATAAATATCTGGGGCTTCCTACAACACTTGTAGCTGATGCTCATAAACTTGGATTAGAAGTATATGCTTCTGGTTTTGCTAATGATTTCTTTTCAAGTTACAATTTTAGCTATGATCCTACAGCTGAGTACCTGCAATTTATAGACAAGGAAGTTTCTGTTGATGGCGTTGTTACTGATTTTCCAGTGACAGCATCAAATGCCATCGGTGAGATGACAAATCTTCAACCTTCAATTCATCAACATTTTCCAAATTGCAAACCTACTCTTCAACCTTTTCTCACAATTTTGTTGTTTTACAGCTTGCTTTGCACACAACAATACCTTGCCCCAAAAAGGTATAATTTCTAATCTGGAAATGTTTTCAATCATAAACATAGATAAGATAAATAGAAAACCTCATAATTAATACATCTGCTTTTGCAGGACCAACTTTGATAATAAGCAACAATGGAGCAAGTGGTGTTTACCCCGGCAGCACTGATCTTGCATATAACCAAGCAATAGCCGACGGAGTTGACATTATAGATTGCTCAGTTCAAATGACAAAAGATGGAGTTGCTTTCTGCTCAAATTCAATAGACCTAATAGGAACTACAACCGCAATGACTAAGTTCATGTCTCGATCTTCCCTTGTCCCGGAACTTCAAGCAAAAAGTGGAATTTTCTCCTCTGACCTTACATGGAGCGAGATTCAGACAGTAAAACGTAAATACTTTTATAGAACAAATTTCACATACCCAACCTTTGAATTTGAATATGAACCTAAATAGTATAAATTCTTTGTTTCAGCTCAAATTGTTAACACTCAAAGTGACTTACCAAGAAATCCAGCAGAAAAGAACAGCGGTAAATTTGTTACACTCCCTGAATTTTTGGAATTAGCCAAAGCAAAGGCAGTTGCTGGCATTTTGGTCAACATATCGGTGAGAAACATCCCCAACTCCCTACAATGCTTATACTTGAAAATTACCCACTAATACTAAATGTCTTTATTTGTCTCACAGAATGCTGCCTACCTTGCATCAAAGAAGGGTCTTGACATTGTAGGTGTTGTCAGCACTGCCTTAAGCAATGCAACCTTTGACAAACAATCCACACAACAAGTCCTGATTCAATCAGATGATAGTTCAGTGCTTTCCAAGTTTAAGGATATCCCATCTTATAAAAGGGTGTTGTTAATTGGTGAAATAATAGGAGATGCACCAAGGCCAACCGTTGATGAAATTAAGAAGTACGCAGATGCAGTGAACCTTCCTAAAACCTCTGTTGTTACAGTAACTACCGCTTCTGTGTTATCAGGGATAACAAATGTTGTTAAAGAGTTGAGAGATGCAAACCTCACAGTTTTCATACGTACTCTCAGAAATGAATACACGTCCCTGGCCTTTGACTATTGGTCAGATCCTAATATTGAGATCGCTACTTATGTCCAAACTGCTAGGGTTGATGGACTCGTGACTGATTTTCCTGCCACTGCAAGTAGATACCTAAGTAAGTAATTGTAATCTCTTTAGCTTTCTTTGTTCGTTCAAGGAGCATAAGACAAAACAGTATTTTTTTAGAATAATACCTCATGTACCTTTCTTGAATTTGCAGGAAGTCCATGTAGTGATCCTAAACTCGTGCCTACCATCTCACCAGCTCAGCCTGGTGAACTAATGAGTACCATTCCAGCTGAGATACTACCACCATCAGGTGCACCACTTCCATCTCTTGAGGTTGCCGATGTTGTTGACCCACCTCTTCCTTCCGTGGTAAATATGACTAAAGATGTGCATGCTGCTGCACCTGCTGCTCCAGTTACACCCTCTTCCACTGCCTCAGCAAATGTTTCCAATGTTGCTCTCTCCCTTGTAGCAATCTTGGTGTTTGCTATGGTTTCTGCTCGTCACTAATTTCATTTGAACTTGTCATGAACCTTCAAGATCTTCAGTTTTCATCCACTCTCTTATGTGATACCTCAGTTTGTAACATTGGATCATCACTGGTTGACAGCAATTTATTCATGATTTCTTCACATACCATTACGATCATCACAGGTTGACAGTAATTTGTTCATACTTCCTTCACATACCATTGCCTCAACTTTCTGAAGCAATAATGTTACAGTAATACTATATTAGACATTAGATATCTATACATGAGAGTTTTCATAAATTTATATTTATATAATTCTCAGGCAATAAGAATAATAATAGAAAAATGAATTATAGGTTATGCTAAAATATTTCAATTCTATACTTCAGAATAGAACTAGTCAGGGATGCTTAAAAAGGGATTGTTTAGAACGCAGCACAGTGTAATGCAATCAAAACCCTTTTTTTCTGAGCCAATAAGGATGTATAAAATTATAATAGTCCAATCTGACATCAATTATCTACACCAAAACAAAAAAGCACTCCTAAAGAGAAATTTAAAAGCTGATTTGTTTAGACATAAAAAAGACAAACAGTGTATGAGAAGCTAAAACTACAAGCTTAATTTTAACTTCTTTTAATATAAAAGATTAAGTAAAAACACAAGCAAACATAGTAATTATTTTTCTAACTAAAAAAAAGTTTTATGACAAAACCTAGAACTAGAACAAACGGACCCTAAAGGTACACAAAAAATGTCATTTCCCAAAACGATCAACGGAAAATAGAAGGAGATAGAGTGAATTAACACTATGTTTGCGATATGATGTATGGAGTGAGAGAGGGAGAGTGTATTAGAAAACCGATTTCTCATCTCTCATTCCAAACATGGCACTAAAGATAGAAGTAGGTTTTGGGCGAGGCTCAGAATTAGCATTAAAAATGGTATAGGTCGTCGAGAAGCAACACCACCATGGATAGCTGCAACTAGTTGCCACGCCACCGGCGATGAGTGTTTAACGGTGACCCACCCATCCTTCTCACACTCCGAAACCATCGTCACAGCCTCGTTTTTTGGGGTTAGAGAGAAAGAGAGATTTCATTTTGTTTTGTTGTTGTTTATGTTGAGGGGAGAAAGAGAGAGATTAGGGTTAGTTGGGAGCAACAAGAGACAGAGGAGCCTCTTTCTGAAATCAGAGTGTGGTTTTCACAAACACCCTAACTCTGCCTCAACCTCATCCTCTCCCCCTCAAACATAAATAAATACTTCATTAATGGGTTTTTAGTATTATTTGTAAAATTAATAATGATTAAATGCATATATTGTTGTTAGCAAAAGATAAATGTAAGACTAACTCTTGGGCCAACAACAATGGTTAGATAAGCTTTCACAAAATGATTAATTGAGAGTCAAACTTTTGATTTTGCAAATAAAATCCACTTGCAGCTGTAATCTGTTTTAGAGTCTACTAAGTTGACACAAGAAGGTGATAGTTGATGAATATTAAAATATATTTTAAGTTGAATAAACATAAAATTTAACTATAATTTTAGTCCCCATATAAATTTATACAAAATGATTCCATATTGTGTGCAACAAAGTTAATGCCTCTTCTTCCCGGTCATAGTGAAGTGCTAACTAAGTGCACCCAACACAAGAACCTCCACAAAGGTCGAGCACTTCACGCCCACATCCTCAAAAACGGTTCCTTTTACAGTTCCATCTACCTCGCCAATACCCTCATCACTCTCTACGCCAAATGCGGTCACTTCCACAAAGCCAACCTCGTTTTCAACTCTATACCCAACAAGGACGTTGTTTCATGGAACTCCCTTATCAACGCTTTCTCCCAACACCATCCTCACCGACCCACTTCCTCCTACTTCGTTATGAAACTCTTCCGCAGCATGAGGGAACAAAACACCCTCCCCAACTCTCACACCTTCGCTGGCGTCTTCGCCTCTGCTTCCAATTCATCTGATATTTGTGGCGGACGACAGGCCCATACGGTTGCTATTAAAACTGATAGCTTTGGTGATGTTTTTGTTGGGAGTTCGCTTTTGAATATGTATTGTAAGACGGGTTTTGTCTTCGAAGCTCGCAAGCTATTTGATAGAATGCCTGAGAGGAATACTGTTTCTTGGGCTACCATGATTTCTGGGTATGCTTCTCAGGATATGCCTAATCAGGCTGTGGAGCTTTTTGAACTCTTGCGTCGTCAGGAAGAGGATGAGAATGAGTTTGTGTTCACTAGTGTGATCAGTGCCTTGACAAGTCGTGAGTTTGTGGATACTGGTAGGCAGGTTCATTCTCTTGCAACCAAAAATGGTCTGCTTTCGATTGTTTCTGTTGGGAACGCTCTTGTGACGATGTATGGGAAATGTGGGAGTTTGGATGATGCGCTTCAAACTTTTGATTTGTCAGGGAATAAGAATTCTATCACTTGGTCTGCCATGGTTACTGGTTATGCACAAAGTGGGGATTCTGATAAATCCTTGAAGCTTTTTTACAATATGCATCATTCTGGAGTGTTACCCAGTGAATACACTCTTGTTGGGGTAATAAATGCTTGCAGCGACCTTTGTGCCATTGTAGAAGGAAAACAAATGCATGGTTATGCATTAAAGTTGGGGTATGAATCACAATTGTATGTTTTGTCAGCGTTGGTGGACATGTACGCAAAATGTGGTAGCGTAGTGGATGCTCGTCAGGGTTTCGAGTATATACAACAACCTGATGTTGTTCTTTGGACTTCTATCATAACAGGGTATGCACAAAATGGGGATTTTGAAGGTGCTCTAAATCTGTACTGCAAAATGCAGATGAAGGGAGTTATCCCGAATGAACTAACTATGGCGAGTGTCCTTAAAGCTTGTTCCAGCCTAGCTGCTTTAGATCAGGGAAAGCAAATGCATGCTCGGATTATTAAATATGGTTTCAACTTAGGAGTTCCAATTGGAAGTGCTCTTTCTGCCATGTATGCAAAGTGTGGAAGTTTGGGTGATGGGTACCTCATTTTTTGGAGGATGCCTACCAGAGATGTAATTTCGTGGAATGCAATGATATCTGGACTTTCTCAAAATGGCCGTGGCAATGAAGCCTTGGAGTTGTTTGAGGAGATGTGCTTAGAAGGAACAAAACCTGACCATGTTACCTTTGTGAATCTTCTCTCAGCCTGCAGTCATATGGGACTGGTTGAGAGAGGCTGGAATTATTTCAAGATGATGTCTGGTGAGTTTAACATTGCTCCAACAGTAGAGCATTATGCTTGCATGGTTGATATCTTGAGTCGTGCTGGAAAACTCACTGAAGCAAAAGAGTTCATTGAATCAGCAACTGTTGATCATGGTTTGTGTCTGTGGCGGATACTATTGGCGGCCTGTAAGAACTATCGTAATTATGATCTTGGTGCCTATGCTGGAGAGAAACTAATGGAGTTAGGCTCACCAGAATCATCTGCTTACGTATTGCTATCAAGTATATATACAGCCTTAGGAAAGTGGGATGATGTAGAGCGTGTAAGGCGGATGATGAAAAACCGAGGGGTAACTAAAGAACCTGGTTGTAGCTGGATTGAGTTGAAGAATTTGGTTCACGTATTTGTTGTTGGAGACAATATGCACCCACACATTGAAGAAATAAGGTCAGAGCTAATGTCATTGACCAAATTGATGAAAGATGAAGGATATGAACCTCTTTCAGATTTATCCCCCACAACTATCAGAGACAGAGATGGTCTAAGAGGTATTATTTGATGAGTGTTTCAATTCCTTGCCTATCAAACTTTCAACTAAGTGCATGTTTGGTTTGGTGGATTTTTTTGGTAAAATAAGCTGTTTCTTGGCCATACAAAGCCGCTGCCAATGTTCAACATGTTTGGCGAAAGCAATTTTTTTGTAATTTACTATATAATAACATTTTTTTTATAAAATCCAAATGAAAAAAGATTATCTTAAAACCGCTTTTCAGAAAACATACCCAAACATTAACAGATTCAGCTTGATTATAATTATAACTGATTATAATCATATTCTTATTTTCTCAATTATACCAAAGACATAAACCAAGTATTATTCTTTTACCGTATTGACTGGTGTATGGTTTAATTTATACTATTGAAAAAAGTTTCTTAGTAAACTGTGTTGAGAAAAATATAGTTCATTTGAACCTGCATCTGTTTGTCTTTAAATTCGTCATTTACTTTGTGATATATTGATTTTAATTGACAGAGACAGCTTATAC
The DNA here is from genome assembly GCA_009771035.1 of Lupinus albus. NCBI lineage: Eukaryota > Viridiplantae > Streptophyta > Magnoliopsida > Fabales > Fabaceae > Lupinus > Lupinus albus. The sequence goes on from CM020005.1 coordinate 1,418,439, forward strand.
TCTAATAATTCTTCAAGTTACTTATTTTTCCTTAATTTTCATTATTCTTTTATTCATGTAGATCTAGAGGGAAGCGACGAGATACAAATTACTGTCTGTGGTGGCTTGTAGAAAGATAAAATGGTGGAAGTTGCTGTTATTTCCATATTCTTCTTGTTTTCTATCATCTGGCCACGATATTTTCCTCTAACCTTTAATGGATAACTTAACTTAGTAGTGGTAAAAACTTATGATTCATTCTTTATCAGGATGGCATTTCACTACCAAGTGTTGCTATTGGTGCTATTGTCTTTATGCACTTTGTTGTTGATTAGCTATGTGAGGAGAATTGTCTCTCACTAAGAGGGAAGTTGCAAATGGTTCCAAATCTAGCCAGAAGCCAGATATCACAAAATATGGCCCAAATACTGACATCAATGATGATCAGAAAGAGTGAAATGAGCTCAACTTCCCATTTTGTAACATATTGAGTTATTATACTCCCAATATATTCTTTGACTTGTTTGAGTTTGCAAAGCTAATGAAAAGATTACAGAATTACTATATGCACACAATTGAAGCTTCAGAAGGACATGGAGTGGTTGCATAATTGTTACATCATAAGACCAACCACCTAGGTATAGCTTTTGGAATGAATTTTAGAAGTACACATCTAATTCTACATGTTCTTAAAAACTACAAGGAAGGAAACGTTGTTTTGAACAAAGTCCACTTAATTGTCTTTATTTGCCGTCTCATCTATACTCTTGATCTTCCCTGGTTAATAGTGTATGTAAGTTAACATTTTAACACAAAAAAGAGTTAAAAAAAGTGAAACCTATGTTAGAAAAAAATCTGCTTAAAACGTGATTTAATTGTAGTAACAAGTAAGCAGCATTACTCACAATCAGATCCTAGCAAATTAGTATGCACTAATAATACTTAGAAAATTTCTCTGTTGCGTGATTTTTTCGGGAATTGAATAATTTGTCAGTTGTCATTTGCATAGATCACTTAAACGGTGGAATAATTTGGTACATTCTAAGCCTTGTTTTTTATAATCTTATTTATTTATATAATCTGTTTAATTAGTAATTGTATTTACATTAAATTTGGGTGGAGGTTGGCCCAGATAGAAAAGGGCCATAGGAACGTGGTCGTAAGGATGTGAAATGTGATGGGTGGTTTCTAACCGTTTTGTGTACTCAAATGAAATGAGGGTTTAAGTTTAAGAGTTTAGCGCTTTTCGCATCTGTGGCACTCTCTTCCTCACTCTCACGGTGGCCTTTGTTATAGTTCGACGCACTCTTCATCATTCTTCTTATCTGGTATTACTATTACTATTACTATTACTTCATTGATGTGGATCCATGGATATTTCCCATATATTTTTAATTCTAACTTTTCCTCATTATCTCATTTTTTTAAATTTAAATCTATTGCTATAGTTCATCCCGAATTTCTCAACTTCCATGAAATTTATGGATAATTGTTCTATTCTTCTTAGATTAGTCCATAGTAACAGTTATGTTTTTTTCTTTTTTGTTCATTACATATTTGACCTCTGATAATTTACTTATGCTTTGTTTGTTTACTTGGTCACTATGAAGTATGAACAAATGAAATCGACATAAGGAATGAACAAATAGATACGAATATGCTCCTCTAAAGTGAGCTAAAGTGTAAAGTAAGCAAGTAAGGGAGCATTCACCCATAGATTATTAGTTTGTAGCTTGTCTTAAACTTTCAAGTGAAGGAAAAACCACACACACAAAAAGGTAGAGATAAATTTGGTTAGATGGGTTCATTAATATTTGGTAAAAATAGACATTGCATCTGCACCTATCTATAGAATTAGAACCTATAAATGCTGTGAAAAAATCTCTCATGTAGGTTAGGTTTTGTTCGCTTTTGTATTAATACATCAAAGTGTTGTCTAGGTTTGTGGCATTGTGCTGATGTCATTGGGTTTGCCATAGTTCTTCCCTGGCTTGACCAGTGACTCTCTTTACACAGAAGTTGTTGAACATTCTGAGTTTTAAAACATTGCCTTCTACCACCCAAATTCTTATCACTTCTTAAAAATGGAAAACTCAGATACAAAGCTGTCAAGTTCTTCCCCGACGCTGCCACCACCACCACCAGTATCTGCAGAAGATCCAGAGCCCAAGAAGCTGAAGATGTCTACCAGTACTTCTGATGATGAAGAATGCACCACTGCCACAGAAACCAAGATAAGATACAAGCGCCGTAAGATTGCCATTTTCTTTGCTTATTGTGGTGTTGGCTATCAGGGTATGCAAAAAAATCCTGGTGCCAAGACCATTGAAGGTGACTTAGAGGAAGCCCTATATGCGTCTGGAGCTGTCCCTGAGCATGATCGTGGAATTCCCAAACGATATGACTGGGCTCGCTCAGCTAGAACTGATAAGGGAGTCAGTGCTGTTGGTCAGGTTGTCTCAGGCCGGTTCTATATTGATCCACCTGGTCTTGTTGACCGCCTTAATTCAAACCTTTCCCCTCAGATACGAATCTTTGGTTACAAGCGTGTGACAGGTTCCTATCATGCTAAGAAGCTCTGTGACCGGAGGAGGTATGTCTATCTCATTCCTGTTTTTGCGCTTGATCCATGTTGTCATCGGGATAGAGAGACTGTCATGGCTAGTTTGGGCTCTGATAGTGAGTATGTAAAATGTTTCGAATGCTCTGAGAGAGGCCGGAAGGTGGTAGGGTTATTTGGTAATGGTAAGCGCAATATGGAAGTAAAAGCTGTGGATGTTGAGGCTGGTATTTCATCAAATAGAAATGATTCACTTAACTTTGAAGTTACAGAGGATTCAGAGGTTTCTTTGAGAAAGGGTGATAGTAATAATTTAAATGAGGAATCTAGTGATGAAGCTAAGGTTTTAGTTGACAATGCCATCTCTAAAACTGATCTTGAGACTGTAGCTCCCCTTCATGATGAGTTAGCTTGTAATGGTAAGCACAGTATGGATGTAGAAGCTGTGTATGTTGAGGCTGGTATTGCATCAAACAAAAATGTCGCCCTTAACTCTGAGGTTACAGAGGACGTGGAGGTTTCTCTGAGTAAAGGTGATTGTGATATTTTAACCAAGGAATCCAGTAATGAGGCTAAGGTTTTAGTTGACAATGTTAACTCTAAAACTGATCTTGAGACTGTAGTTTCTTCTCAGGATGAGGGTACTCCTGTGAATGGTGGATCAGTATATAATTCTACTATTCTCGAGGAAGACAAAGTTAACGGAGTGGATAGGGCTACCAAAGGAAGTGAGTTTTGTTATGGTGAGAAGGAAAGGGAGAGATTTAATAGGATTCTGAAGTATTATGTAGGAACTCATAACTTCCATAACTTCACCACCAGAACAAAAGCCGAAGACCCTGCTGCTAAACGCTTCATTATCTCATTTGATGCAAGCACTGTTGTTTTAGTTGATGGCGTGGAATTTGTGAAGTGTGAGGTTGTTGGACAGAGCTTCATGCTTCATCAGATACGCAAAATGATGGGGCTTGCAGTGGCAATCATGAGAAATTGTGCTCCAGAGTCACTTATCAATAAAGCTTTGCAGCAGTGAGTATTGCTTTTGCAGTTTCTATTATATACACATTTCTACTTGAAATACAGTGTGATTCTCATCCGATTTCTTTATTTTTTTATATAGGGATGTTAACATTAATGTGCCTACTGCCCCTGAGGTTGGATTGTATTTGGATGAGTGTTTCTTTACTTCATATAACGACAAGTGGAAAGATAGCCACGAAGAGTTGTCAATGAAAGATTATGAGAAAGAGGCTGAGGAATTCAAAATGAAGTATATATATTCTCATATTGCTTCCATGGAGCACAAGTATGGAAGTGTGGCACTCTGGTTGCATTCTCTGAACCATAGAAATTATCCAGATCTGCGTGTTGTTGATGAGGAAGTCATCACTGATAACAAGGAAGCTCAAGTTGTTCAGTTGTGACTAAGTGAGCTGTTTTAATTTAGAACCCTATATTTCTAATTCATTTGTGCCTTACTTACTTGACAGTTTATAGTTTATAGTTTATAGTTTGTACCAAGAAGCAGAGATCTACATTATATGTTTCTTTAAAATCAGAATTGCTTGATGAAGTTAAAAAAATGGAAGCATACACATCCTTTGTAGCATTAGGTGGTGCAATATCAGTGTCCTTCAATCCATTCCCATTCTTCTCCCTCACGTTGAATTCCCCTAACTAGGCATGACAGTCTATCTTAAATGGGAGTATGGCAAAAGGCTCATTTACATTTTTCATATTGAACTTTATTGAACAAAAGGCTCATTTACATTTTTCTTCCACAAATAAGTTCTAACATTCTCAGCAAGCCCAATTGAATAGGTGGGAATATGGCAATTCCTTGATATGATTCAAACGTGTAAGTACATAATATAAAGTTCTAAATTTCATGGCCTGATTTAACATGTATGTGTAAATAATTTTAGGAACCATTCTCTTAGATTAGTCAATGTCCTATTTTATCTCCTAGATCTCAGCCTACTCAATTGTATTGCATTTGTATATTACACTGTACTGTAACAGTTTTGAACCAATAAATTACCCTCATTCAGGCTTTTTTCTGGTTGTCCATTTAACATGATATCTTCATGGACACAGTCATGCATCTACTTTAGACCAGAGATAATTTTAGCTATGGATAAGGTGCCAACAAAAAACAGAGATAATTTTTTCTGTCACTTACACACAATGCCATCACAGCATATCAACATCAAGCAATGCACACAGGAAGCTGAATTTTCCGCAGCAAAAAGTGCTAAATTTGCCGCAGTAAAAGGTGTCTTTTGAATTTGCATTATTCATTGTTCGTAGTTGTGAAAATGCTTATTGTCTATAGCTATACTATTTTCCATTCAGAATCTAGTGTTTAGAAAACAAACTTTAGACCTGAAAATATATCTTAGTAAAATTATTTACAAGTTCTACCAAAAAGTACTAGGATTTACAAAGGATGAACTATTACGTGCATAATAATTTATAAATTAGTTGAATTTTTAATGACATTGTAAAAAATGTTAGATTTATTTGTAAATGAAATGAATTCTTTTAATTTAAAGATTCAAACATTAGAAAATACTTTAACAAGCTAGATATAGATATAGTAATAGGTTAGATAGGAATTATATTATTCCCGTCTTTTGACAAGTTAGAAGAATGAGATATATCACATATAAGACTCATCTCCACTACTGGAGAGAGCAATCCTCTTGAAATAAAAAAAAAATAAATCACAATGACATTTATACCCTTTATTTTACACTGAAATAATTATTTTATCCTTGAAATTACACTAAAAAATTTAACTGTTTTCTCCATAACAATATTATATGAATTTGATAAACATGAACCCTGGAACGCATATGCTAATATTTTTTCCCACTTGTCACAGTTAAATTATTGATATTGCTACCCACACGTGGGGATTGAAAATTGATGGTTGAATTGTAATTTGTAAATGTAGTCCTCACAAGTTTCTAAGTTAGCTATTTGAAGTTACTTTTCTGCAATGAATTCTTCTCTACTGGTAATGTACTCTTTCTGGGACACTAACCAACTCATCTCATCGATCTGTTTCGTATATGAAGATATAACTAAATTTGACTTTTATTATTACTGGTTAGTCACTCACTCCCTGCCACTGCCAATGGCATGAGGCGTCAATAATACTCACGTTCTTGTAAATTTCAGTAAATTATTATTCATATTTAATTATTATTTATAATTATGAAAAATTATTTCAGAAAATAAATTTTCGAAAAATACTATCGCTGATGGATTGATTTTAGATAATAAGGATTAGAACCTCCAACATAAATAAATACAGGATCGTATAATAATTTTAATTTGTGCTAGTTACTATAAGAAACTTCCAATATATAAATTGTTTTTCTCATCAATTCTAAGGGTAAGACAAAGGTGAGACATAATGTTTCAAACAAATCTCAACAATTTTACCCCTCACTTCAACATTTTTTTGTATAATATTTTTGGTGTTACATACGTGTGTTAAAACTTCCCCATAAATTTTATTAGTACTTTTTTTTATGATATATAGTGCATGAAGCAGTATGATATTTTATTAAACTCGTTTGAATCCTATGATTTATATCTCTCTCAAATTTTATAGAGTAATGTTATATCTTCCAACTAAATCTTCATACTAAATCAATCACTAATAAAAATAAAATATTATTTTATAACATATGTCACTTTTTAGTGGGTAAGAAGATTAGTATGAGGATTTAGTAGGATGATATATCATTTTCCAATTTCATAACGTCAATTGTCTCATCACCTAAATCTAGTGACATATAGTATGATATGAACCATAATCTTTATGGGGTTTGTATACTCTTTGTTAAATTTATACTCCACATATTCCATCTTACTACAACTTACACAAAAGTCATATGTTTCTAAAGTTTTTGGTGGTGCAGCGGAAGTGATTGTTGCGCAACGTTGGTCACAAAGCAATCAAATAATACATAGAATAAATAGAAGAAAAGAAACAAAGAATTTGGTAACGGAGTTCGGCCAATTGTGCCTACGTCCCCGGGAGCGCTGAACGGCTACCAAGATATTATTAGAGAATAAGGATTACAAACCCTATCACACCTATGGGCCCAACTGCCCATGGGGTGTTTCTCTATTTGATGCTTATATCTAGTGTACATTACAACAAGGAACCTAAGTTCAATATATAACATTGGTTACTCTACTCTATTCCAATACCGGTGATAATGGTTGCTCATCAAACACTCCTTCATTCTTCAATATATTATTATAACTGATACTTGGTGTCTGCAAATGTTTCTTTAATTTGTAACATGGCATTAGCAGGGACTGGAGTGTTTTCAGAAACTTTGGAGGGAGATGTATACAATTACTATGCTGATGGAGAATGGAAAAAATCTTCTTCTGGGAACAGTGTTGCTATCATCAACCCCACTACCAGAATGACTCAATACAAAGTTCAAGGTATTTATTTAACTTAACATGAAATCATTAGTTTGAACATGTAAATCATATTTGTGTTTCTGCTGTGTCTGATAAGTTGTGATATTCATGCAGGTTGTTCAAGGGAAGAGGTAAATAAGGTGATGAATTCAGCAAAATCAGCACAGAAGTTATGGGCAAAGACCCCACTATGGAAAAGGGCTGAACTTCTTCACAAGGCAGCTGCTATCCTCAAAGAGCACAAAGCTCCAATTGCTGAGTGTCTTGTGAAAGAAATAGCAAAACCAGCCAAAGATGCAGTTACAGAGGTGCATGTTATGTTGTGATTGTGAATTCTGTAAAAACTAGCTAACATTACTGTTAAGGACTTAAATTTTGAATCATAAACGTAGCTTATTTTTTTATGTTTGCATGAAGGTTGTAAGATCTGGGGATCTGATTTCTTACTGTGCTGAAGAAGGAGTAAGGGTTCTGGGAGAGGGAAAGTTCTTGGTATCAGATAGTTTTCCTGGGAATGAAAGGACCAAGTATTGCCTCACATCAAAGGTTTATTTCACAACTTATTTGCCACCTGCTACTTTACAAGTTACAATTCATATCATAGTTTGCTTGGTTGATGATGTGGTCTAAGAAAGTTCGAATTGATTTTCAGATTCCGTTAGGAGTGATTTTAGCCATTCCGCCTTTTAATTATCCTGTCAATCTTGCTGTCTCAAAAATTGCTCCTGCGTTGATTGCTGGAAATTCAATTGTGCTCAAGCCCCCAACTCAGGTAATTATATCCTTTGGTTAATTGTTAGTTAGGCAATATACTATATATAAAGGGCATATCCCTTACTTTGTAAATCATTCATTTTTCATCAATTCATTTAATAATGATTCATTCATTTCATTTCATTATTTAAGCTTTTCATTCATGTATTTCTCATCTTTCTTGTTAATCAAGAAAACTCTCTTCTTGCATGGCTCCTCCTACCATTTTAACATCCTTCGCCTGGAAACTCTTAAAATGCATCAAGTCATATCCATACTCTCCAACTAACTACTAGGAACTAGCTCATGTCACAAAAGTTTCCTTTCTTTTCTGTTTTGTGCATTCTAAATGGTCATTTAATGATGCAATCCAGGGTGCTGTTTCTGCTTTGCACATGGTTCATTGCTTTCACTTAGCTGGTTTTCCCAAAGGCCTAATCAATTGTGTTACTGGCAAAGGCTCAGAGATCGGTGACTTCCTTACAATGCATCCAGGAGTGAATTGTATAAGGTGACAATTTGTTCCTTTTTATATGACTCCATGATAGTACTTATCCCATGTCCCCTATTTTCCCATGTGTAAATAAATTTTTCTCTTCTGAGACTTTATATATCTATTGTGTGTTCAGCTTCACTGGTGGAGATACTGGCATTGCAATTTCAAAGAAGGCAAACATGGTTCCTCTGCAAATGGAATTGGGAGGAAAAGATGCCTGCATTGTACTTGAAGATGCTGACCTGGATTTGGTGGCTGCAAACATTATAAAAGGAGGTTTTTCATACAGGTGAATGTCATATCTGTATTAGTTCTTTTACGCATTGATTTGATAGAACAACCAATATTAAGTTTAACACTAATTGCCGCTAATATTAGATTATTTCACGATATATGATGTTCGTTGTACGGTTAGAATTCAATCAATTCATATAGGTATACAAACTAAATATATGTCTTCCATTTGAGATTCATATGCTTCTTTTGTGATGTATGTCTATTTATTAAATTGTATTCCTGATATAATCTCCGAGAATATAACAAGATTGTAGAACTTTCTTTCTGTAATGGTCACTTACTTGAACTATTCAATTTTTCATTAAAAGTGGTCAGAGGTGCACTGCTGTTAAAGTTGTCCTGGTGATGGAATCTGTGGCTGATGCTTTGGTTGAGAAAGTGAATGCTAAAGTGGCAAATCTCAGTGTTGGACCACCAGAGAATGACAGTGATATCACCCCAGTTGTATCAGAATCATCGGCCAATTTCATCGAAGGTCTGGTCTTGGATGCTAAAGAGAAAGGAGCAACATTCTGCCAGGAGTATAAAAGAGAAGGCAATCTCATTTGGCCATTGCTACTGGATAATGTTAGGCCTGATATGAGAATTGCATGGGAGGAGCCATTTGGACCAGTTTTGCCAGTAATTAGGATCAATTCTGTTGAAGAAGGAATCAACCATTGTAATGCTAGCAACTTTGGACTTCAGGTAAAATTGTAGCCCTTTCTCACTTCAACATTGTCCCTCACCCTTTGAAGAGTATAAAATATTTGTCATTTGTGAGCCTGGCAGTAATTTGCACCAACACATTGAACTTGTGCAGGGATGTGTATTCACAAAGGATGTCAACAAAGCAATATTGATCAGTGATGCAATGGAGACAGGAACAGTTCAGATAAATTCAGCCCCAGCTCGTGGACCAGATCATTTTCCCTTTCAGGTGAACTCAACATAAACATAAAGCCAATCAAATACACTAATATCCGAATGTTTTGTGAATATCTAGTGACTGCATCCAACAACTTCAATTTTTATAATTATGCAATGTACTTGTGCTCGCCTTTTGAAAGGTAAAGTGGTGCGAAATTTTGTCCAAATTTGTTTTACAGATAATATCACTCCTTTCACAATGATATTTCCAAAACTTTGAAAAGAAGCGTAAACGTTTCTATTTCACAAACCAATAGATAACCTGTGATTGTGTCTAATGTTAAACGAATGATTCACTGACAGGGTATAAAGGATAGTGGAATTGGATCTCAAGGGATTACCAACAGCATAAACATGATGACCCGGGTTAAAACAACTGTGATCAACTTACCCAGCCCTTCTTATACAATGGGCTAGTGATAGTATACTTATGTACATGGTCAAATAGCTATTTCCAATCTGTCCCAAAAACAGCATCAGTTTAGTGTTGCAATTTCTTTTGCAGCTGGGAATCAGAGAGATGAATATCATCTGTGATGGAGAATAACATCTATGGTGTACTAATATTTAGCATGATATTAGTATGAAATTTATCTTGTAACTTGTCAATAACTTACCAATATGCTTCTGTTCAAGTTAAGTTCAATGTCAAAAAAATGAAGACGAGAAATCAAAATATTATGGCTTCTCTGTTTCCAATCCCTCCTCAAACAAATTTAACTTTCCCTTTATCTCATTATCATCATTGTTAAAATACACCATATATACTCCGAGCATATAATTTCCAAAGTAATTTTCAGTTTCAGTTTATACACAATCTCTCCGCTAGTAGCATAAGGTTGCTTAGTCAATCCATTCAGACTTCACTATCTATCACTAAGTGATAGTCTACTCTCCTTTCTTATAACCTACGTTGGGTATGTTATCTTGGAAAATTTACTGGCATGTAGTTTGACTACACTATACCAGCTTTGGTGTAGTGAAAAAATTAATTACGGAACTAGTGTAACTTTTTGAATGTCGTGGATGGGGACCACGACATATGTGTCGCATTCCAAGCATGCGAGATTCATAGTAAGCTAAGTCGCATTCCCGTTATGCGAGATTAGTGTCGCATTTATGGAATGCGAGTTTGGTGTCGCATTGTTAGAATGTGACATCCCTTAAATCCTGAAACATTAGAGTGTTTTTGTGTTTTATGTTTTGAGGTATTTTAATACCATTTTTGATGTATTGTAGTTTTTCTTTTATTTTTGTCTTTTATGTTTTGTTTTATTAGTATTGAATATTTGTAATAGAAAACCAAATAATAATAGTTGATAATCAAAATTATAATTTTACTTAAAGTGCAAATTGACTACATATTCAGAAAACGAAATAAAAAACATAAGAAAATCTATTTCCTAATGGCGTCGATGAGATGATGTGCCGCATGGTGGTGGTCGCATGGTGGTGGTCTTTTCCTTCGAGGTGGTTGGACTCTTAAGCTTGGTTATGTTGGTTGTCTTGTTCCACCTCTAACTAACTGGGGCACCTCTTCCTCCTCCTCGTCATCATCCACTTGTGTCGGCATTGTAGGTTGATAGTATTGTTCAGAGTTGAATGCCGACAAGGGTGTAGTAGAAGTCGTTCCAAACATAGTTGGTAATGATTCTTCATAATGTGATGAAGATCCGAATTAATGAGAGATTGAATAATCACTCAATGCTCCAAAACTTTGAAACTGAAATGGTTGTTGAGGAACGGGTGTTTGCTGAGTAAATGTCTGCGGATGAGTATCCGTTTGAGTTTGACTCTCAAACGGTTGCTGAAACTCAGGTGCAACTGGCATATCAAATTGATTAGTCGGAGGTATTGATAGTTGCTATCGGAGAAGTAATTATGTAATATATTAATTATTTATTATTTTTGATTATTTATTATTTATTATTTATCATATTATTAATTATTTATCATAAATTGCATTAATATATTACATTACCATAAATTGCATTAATATATTACATTACCATAATATATTACATTAATACATTACATAAATTGCATTAATATATTACATTACCATAATAAATTGCATTAATATATTACATTACCATAAATTGCATTAAAAATATATTACATCATAGTTTAATGTCTTGAACTTTCACCTATTTCACTATTTTTGAATGGACATGTCTTCCTATTGTGCCATTCAGTTCTACACAACCCACATTTTTTATTTTTATTTTCGTTGCATAATTGTCCATCTCGTTGTGAATGCGTGATGTTTTCGGTCTTCCAGTTCAATTTCTTCGCATAAGTGGATTATGAATGAACATTGGACCAGAATAATGAGGCCAATATTCTTGATTACCAATCGGTTCAAACTCACGTCCGTAGACCTTCGATAAGTTATCCAACGGATATATTGGTGAAATGAATTGGCGGTAGTCTAAATTCATTGATAAACATGTGGCAATGACATGAGAGCATGACAATCTAAGTGACTGAAATTCTCCACATTCACACCAGTATTGGTTTAGTCTTACTGTGTATACCTTCGAATGTCGACTACCTTCTCTACCAGGAACCTCAACCACAAATACTCCTGACTCCCTTGAAAAAGTTCGAATTGTTTGACATGTGGCTTTACAGTTATTTTCATTTAACACCTTAGTCAATTCCTCACAATATATATGACCTGCCATTATCATAATTGTTGCTTCATTTCTATGTAGTCAAACTATACCATGCCAGTAAATTTATCATGTTATCTTATATACCATATCAAATCATTAGGTATGTTTTAGAGCATTCTCTTGTCTCATTTACGAATATTTGAATTGTTGACCCATTTAGATTTCATTCCATTGAACAAGGTTACAAGGGCATCATCACTGTCTCAGTGTTTAACGACACACGTTAGGTATAGTCAGCATCTTTTATCGTCTTCAATTCCTTTTCTCATTGTTATTCTTATTGTAAACTCTATGATAAGATCTATGAGAAGGTTTGAAGAAAGACCTGTCTATAAAAATGGTATCGATAGGAACATTTCATTTATGATTTTTTGGGATCCAATTATTAGATTAATGATGTAACAGATGCTGAAAGTGTTGGAAATATATATCTGTATATTTCTATATTTCTACGCTCAAGACTCAATCTGTTATTAAGTACAATTAAAGTAATTGTATTTATTTACTTTTATCATATTATTTATTTAATTAAATATATTATATGATAAGGTCCTTGATTGAAAATTAGAGACTTGTTATTATAATTGAGATTATAATAATGAGAAACATGTCTCTTATAATTTTTGTCTAAATTGTTCTTGATCGTAGAATCACTGAGAATAGGATATCAATGACTCGGATAGATCAATATATGTGTAATAGTATTTATTGGATAAATATTAATAGATCTCATTTATTAAATTGCACATATAGATGATACATATATGTATATGATCATTGAACTGACTCAATTGAGAATTCATAATGGTTAAGATTACCTTAAATTGTCAATAGGAAATTCTCAAGAAGAAATGAAATAGTTTCCTTTGGCCTGAGATTAACATAGTAATAAATATGTTATTTATCATACTTTGATTTTGGACACATAATGTCTTAGGATGTTATTTGAATGAATATTGGGTATGATTTAATACTTGTAGAATTAGTGATTAATCATGAAAGAATTCATCAACTCTTGGTAATGAGTTTTAGCTCTATAAATAAGACATTGGTCAAAGTATTAGAATTAATGAAGAAATTAGTTTCTTTGAGTTATTATGACAACTTATTAAAGTTTGACAATTGTACCATACTTTAAAGTTAGTCAGAGCTGTAAAGATGGAAGGAAATATTTTAATTAATCTTCTAGTGGTTCTTGAAAGTGAGATATATATTACTTCATGTTAACTGGTCGTTAAGGAGTGTTGCTAGACGCCAACCTTGATTTGTAAATTAATTATTTGATTTACTACCAGCTTAGTATTGAACCTACAGGGTCACACACTAACAAGTGTTCTAACATTTGCTAAATAATTATATTATTTGATAATTAAATTGGAGAATTTAATTTAATCAAATAAATAATTTTATATAATATTATTTCAATTCTTTGCTAGCACCAAGAATTTAAATAATAAATAAAGGGCATTCTAAAATATTCATATGTAGCTGAAAAATAAAATGAGTTATGGTGTTGTTTTATGAAATAATATGTGATAATTGGTTTGTAACATTTCAACCAATAGGTATCACTTAAAATATATTATAATATGAAGAGGCCTTTTGATGTACAAAATAGTGGAGGGAAATTGTTTCTCATTACAGGCAGCCTCTCATTCATATATATATATATATATATATATAAATAAGAAAAGGAAATGGGCATTGTGTGAAAAATCATAGTGTATGTGAGTGAGAGAATTCCTTCACTGTTTCTTTACAGAAAAATGAGAAAATTGACTGTGCATAAAATAAAAAGGCATTATGAGAGAATTTCTTTTACACAAAGGAAAGACAAATTGTGTTGTCTTTTATATCATCTTTTCTCTTCTGTATTTGCTACACACTACATACAAAAAGGAGTTTTGTGAGTAATATATTATTAGTTCTGGAATGTTCTATTTTCTGTTTCATTCGTTCAAAGAGTTGACATATCAAAGGTTGGTCTCGGTGTGGATACACGCGTAGAGTCTTCATAATTTTGAAGAACAACCTTAAAGATTCAGGAATTACAATCGGGTACGCTATTTATATGCAGTTTTTTATTATATATAATTTAAAAAATAAATAGATCTATGTTTATTCCGCTGTGTGTGTTGAACACCATAATTTTTCCTTTCAGAAAGAAGATATTTATTACATAGAATATTACTATTTCCCTTCATTTATTCTTTTTCATGTGATGTTCTGTTTTGAATGAGAGTGTATGGCTAACGAAGAATAATAATAGTCAATGAGATAGTCAATGGCCCTATCCAATAGTTTTGATGGGGCCATTTTTTTCTTTGTCTAACCTCAAACAACTGCATAGAAAATAATGGTTGGCTTTAACGTCTTGAGTGAAAACTTTGGATTTGTAACTTGATCGAACAACATTTAAAAATGGAAGGAAAGAAAGCTTTTATTGCAGAAACTTTGTCTAAAATAACTTTGAGTTTTTAAATATATCATAAACGACTTTCATCCGTTTATTTTTATAAATGACTCATTAATTTCTTGACATTAGGATTTCTACTCTCAAACAACGTGAGAATCTGTCATCACTAGGAGTTTACAGAGTACTGCACTTCACTGAAACTCAAGGCATGCACGTGAATTCACCGAAATTGGGGCTGCAAAATAACGAGAAAAATAAAAGATAGATGCAATAATTTGTGACTGAAATAAGTGGCAAAACATGGGTTGCCTCTAACCACAACAAGCGCAATGTAGTCAGTATGTTAAACCATACTCGCTTGAGTTGTTACGTGAATCTCACACTTTAGAGAGAGAATGTATACAATTACACTCTCATTGTATCATCTATCATTTATATATAATTATTATTTACTCTTAAAAAAGTAATCTAAATAAATAAATAGTAAATGATGTAATGACTATATATAAATCTTTATAATTCATTTAAATTAGTGTTTTTTCAAATATCAGCCTACACCCTACCCAATAATTATTTGGATCATTTATGATACTAGGTTTTGAACCTTGTTCATGTCTTCTAATATTATAAATGAGGATAATTTTCTTTATCAATATATTAAGAGCAAAATTACACAAGTGACTGATAATTTTCTAACATTCCTCTTCAACTACAGGGTCATATTAGCTTTGATATCATCTTGATATTTAAAACAAACCTCATCCAAGTATGGTAGTGTTGGAAAATGAGTTAGTTTTAATTATTATTGAATTAGTTTTTTACCTAACATTATAGCTCATACAAAGTTAAGACATTAAACCTATTGGAGTTTCAGTTGAACATAATGATCAACGTAAACAAATTTATCTAATGTGGGAGACTTTCATGTTTTGAACAAATTAAACAAAATTCTATATGACATTACATGTTAGATACTTATGTAATTCAAAAATCGTGCGTTACACGAACTGATAATATATTTGTGTACACTGTTTCGAAATAGATGCGCCAGTAAAGTGCACGTCGGTAATCCAGCTCAATTGTGACCCTCTGCGAAAACATTTCATGAATTTTGGGTCAGGAACTTTAGAAAACATTTTTTTTTGTTTTTGTGTCCACTATTTATATGTTATTGTTAAGCCATTTCAATATTAAAAGTCATTCCTCATTTTCGGTTTCATCATGACATCATGTATTATATCATGTTACAACTTTTTTCCTTGCTCTGGTTTAGAACAAAAGAAATGGAAACAACAACAAAAAAGGCCAATGCTAACTAATTTTTTTCTTTTCTCTCTCACATATAAGATAATTATATTTAAGTTGATGACATTTATAATATAATGAGTTATTCGAACTTTCTTAATATATAAGTCTTTCTTTAAGGAAAAACTTACCTATATCATTTAAGCTTATTAATGTTTAAAAATTATGGATTACTAGCGTGTCGACAGACACTTCGTGTATGCCGACCCGCATTCTTATTTTATTATATTAAGTATTCAATTTTTATATATTTTATTTTATACAATAAGAATGTTTTTGTATTAAGAGTATTTTATGTTAAAAATGTATTTATTATAATTCAATTTAAAGTGAGATAAATGGTTAATATGCTAATGGTAGTTACTTAGGATTATATGGTTTTTTTTGTAGAAATTAAAAAATGTAAGGGCAAAATAGGATAATAAAAATTATACCATGGTGGTAGTTATTTCATATTTTGCCTTTATATATAGTATAGATAAAGTTCTCATCCTATCGGTACCAAATGATTTTTCTAAGATCTAGAGATAATTAAAGTATATTCTATCTAGGGGATGGATCCACTTATTCCAAAAAACATTTACTCTTCATCTTAGCCATCAAATCTTGAAAAATTCAATGGCTTAGATGTACTCACCAATTCAAACCATTGGATTTCCCAATAATGAATAGTCATGATGTGGAGTAAGTGTTTTTCCACTTACTCTTGGAGTAAGTGGATCCCTCCCCTTCTATCTAACACATTGAATATAAAGTTGTGTAGCAATAAATAATGTATTACATTATAATTTAAAAACTCTGTTTTCCAGTATAAAAGCTTGCTATCTTAAAGTCCTAATGAATTTAATTGCAATGTACAATCGACTTAAGTTTTAATTATATATTTAATGTAGACCAAATAGGGTAACACAATGTGTTGATCCTAATAAAAAAAAAGTATGTTGATTTCCAAAAGTAAGTTTTAAGAGAATATTTGTTATCCAAAAAGTATATTATGTGTCAGTTCTTGTTATTAGTTGCAAAAAAATCAAAATTAAAGTATTCTAATAATTAAATATATTACTGATAAATAGCAACTCAAAAACAACATATATGCTGTTATTGTAAGACAAAAAAAAGTTAAAATATAATGAGTGATGAATATACTAGTGGTGTAGCATTAATAAAAATGAATATAGGAGTATTCTGATATATACATATACCATAAAAGTATTAAGGGGTTGATGGTAGTATAATACTGTTTAAGATACATTGAAATTAAAAAAGTGTATAAATTAGGAAGAAGAATTACTAGTAGTTGTTCTCTGTAACTAAGAAGAACTCAATTCTGTGATGCAAGGCCTAAACAACTCTTCAGAAATGAACAACTTAGATGATGATTTCTTGAAGCAAATTCTATCTACCCTTCCTTCTTCTTCTTGGTCCCTCGATGAAACTTCCAATCTCCCTTTCCCTTCTTCCTTCGATGAACAAACCAACTTGTCTTCTAAATTCCAAAACCATCACATCACTCCTACTTCATCCAATGCCGCTGCTCTCAGTCTCATGCTTCATCAACAGTTTCTCATGTCTAGAGGAACCGCTGCTGACTTTGACTCCTCCCAAAACGACGTCGTTGACGCCTCCTCCTTCAAATCTCCCATTCCGGTTTCTCACCAAAACCGTTATAACTATTTACTTTATCGTGCCATTTGTGTAATTTTAATTTCGTTTTATGGGTACTTTTTTTCAGGCTCTGTTCAACGGTTTCTCTGGATCTCTCCACGGCGCTTCCAACCACACTAATCATTTTCAACATCCTCAGGTTCTTTTTTTTTATAATATTAAAAATGATGGTTGTTGCTATTATTAATTATCATCCTGATTTATTTATTTTTTTAAGGAAATTTTGAAATTTGAACAACAGGGTGAGGGAGGTTCGAATCAGATGCAAGGGCAGAGTTTTGGTGCAACGAACCAAGCTCCAACCGGAGCCACCCCGGCTCAGCCGAAACAGAGGGTTAGGGCTAGGAGAGGTCAAGCCACCGATCCACACAGCATCGCTGAGAGGGTACGTTTCTTTTAATTTCCCCTCAAAATTGAGCCTTATTAATAGCCAGGAACCTAGGGTTTATTATAAATCTGATTTTTCATTATTTTTCTAAAAAACAACCATTAGTGGGCATAATTGATTTCTTTTCTTTATGCTGTATTTGATGATGGTGATTGGTGATTAAAACTAACAGAATACAAGTAATTTGGTCACTGTGTTATGTTTCTCGTTCTGAAGCTGATTTGGAATTATGTTGAATGTGGCAGTTACGAAGGGAAAGAATTGCAGAAAGGATGAAGGCCCTGCAGGAACTGGTTCCCAATGCTAACAAGGTAACCCTGTTCATCATTAGAAGTATAATAAATCCTTAACTATGCTTTATTGTTTTCATTATTGTTACCTAGTTTCTCGCATTACTAAATTAACAATTATCACTGTTTATAACTCATTGGAATTAGCAAATATATATTTTTTTGCGTTTTTATAAAAAGAAAAAATGATCATATACAAATTATCCTACATCATAAGAAAACTAACCATATTATAAAAAATGATATTTTTTATTAATCTGGGATAGTTTACAAGTGACATGTATAATCCAAAACATGATGTTTTTGTCTTATAATAGCTAACAAGAAGGAATAAGTGGGATTTTGTGTGTATATGCAAATATTAGGAGATTTTCCTTAAAATACAATATTTTAAGATAGTGTGCTACATGTAGGTGGGACTTGCTGTTATCATATATCTCATATGAAGTCAAAATAAATGTTCCATATACATGAATGGGATTTAAGTATCAGCTACGGAAGTGGATCCTCTAGTTTTGGTATAATAATAAAATTCAATGTTATAATAAATTCCTTGTTGATTATTTATTGGGTTTGTGGAATGACAGACAGACAAGGCCTCTATGCTGGATGAGATCATTGACTATGTGAAGTTCCTACAGCTTCAAGTCAAGGTTTGATTCCCATTTATTTCTTCAAATAGTTTTAGATTTGATTTCATATTTCTCTATCAATAAGTTAGTTATTTCATGGGTTTCTGATCATAAAATGCATATGCCATAGGTTTTGAGCATGAGCAGATTGGGCGGTGCATCTGCTGTTGCTCCCCTTGTTGCTGATATGTCCTCTGAGGTAATTAATTATGCAACATTTTATAAGAGATTTACCCTTACCAACTACAAATTGATGAGAATATTAGGAATGGAAGGAGATATATATTGTTTTTAAAAAAGTGTAGAAATAATAGAGAATGGCTTAAATAAAAGAAATATAGAACACAGAGGACAGCGTACATGAAATATTGTCGGATGGATAAGTCTGATATAGCACGGTCACACCTACTTTTCTTTTATGTTGTTGGCTTTGGCTTATATCAATTTCACTTTCTGTTTCTGAAATTCTCAATCACCACAAAACGACAATCCAAAAGTAGCATGCGTGGCTACTTTTTCAGATTCTTTTTTTCTCTCTCTCTCTAACCGTCACACTCACACGTGGCATATTTCTATTTGCAGGGAGGCGGTGACTGTATCCAAGCCAAAACAAACGGTGGATCCCAACCAAGAAACTCAACGGCGTCGTCCGGCAACGACAGCCTGAGCATGACGGAGCAGCAGGTTGCAAAGCTGATGAAAGAAGACATGGGATCTGCTATGCAATATCTTCAGGGTAAAGGTCTCTGCCTCATGCCAATTTCTCTGGCTACAGCAATATCTACTGCCTCGTGTCACTCTAGGAACCCTTTGATCAATGGTAATCCTAACCCTCTCATCCCATCTAACGCTGATGGCCCACCCTCTCCCGGTATTTCCGTCATGACCGTGCAGTCCGCTATTCTTGGTAACGGTGCCATGGATAACGCCGTCAAAGACTCCACTTCCGTTTCCAAACCCTGATGACGCCGTTTATATACAAACAGAGACTGAAACACAGAAAAAAATCACGTGGATTTTCTAAAGGTGTCACTCACTTTGACGACGTCGTATTCGCTGGACTATCGCATATGCTAACTTTCATGTTTTCAACCAACCATTCTCATCTGTTTTATCTTTCTTTTTTTAATAACTTGGCTTTTTTCTGTTATGCTTCATTTGTATTATTTCTTTTTCAATTTTAATAATTTATACAATTACATTTCTTTTTCCTTCCTCCTTTTATTGGCGGTCACCACTCTGCCCTTATGATAAAGCAAAAATTACGGATCAGAGACGCTTTTTTAAAAAGGGATTAGCAGCTTCTATAATTGATCTAATTTTTATATGATAAAAAACTAACAATTGTCAACGGGTCACTATGCTTTCTGTTTGTTTAACCGAAACCACTGACTTCAAAATATACTAGTATGAAAATAATGAAAGTGAAGTTAGTACTGCAATGTATCAATATTTCAGGGGGAAAATAAAGGTTTTGCTAGTAATACGTTTTTTTAAACGATGACACACTCATTACACAATTAAGAAAATTATTGTTTTATTGACCAACTAATTAAAAACATTACATTTCATTGTCTTAAGTATTACTTCTATAAAACATTACAATTTCTTAAATGGATTTTTGCTTTTACAAGTTTAAGTCAACTATTCAGAAATTTATTAATCAAACTTAAACCTCAATGAGTATGTAGGCCGGAGAGTCAAACCCTTAAAATCATAAATTTCGTCATAGTTTTAAAAATGAGAAGAAGAAAAATACGCACCATTAAATTAAGAATTTTATACATTGTTAATTCATAATTCATATTTAATCATAATAGATTTTTTAAAAAGTAATACAAGTGAATGGTGATGATGATACATCGAAAGTGTATAAATCATTATAATAACAATACATAGATATTAGACTCATTAAAATTGATCAGTAGTATGTTGGTAATGCCAGAGTGGGGATATTTCTTAATTATGGATTATTTTAGAATAGGAGTGAAAATTCATAATAGTAGAGAATGAAAGTAGATAGTGGGAAACAAGTATGAATAGCATGATCGTGGGGACTGGGAATACAGACAAGAATGACGCGTTGAGTTTTCAAATGAGATGAGGATGCTGTTCTTTGACTCTATTTTATCTCATTCAGATCCAATTATTTTATTTCTTTGAAACGAATTAGTCTTCTATAATTCGTGAAAGGACATCTTTGATTCGCATTTGCACACAGAAAATATTGTGCATAAAGAGAAGGGATAAAAATAATAGAATTAAAATTTATAAAAATATTTGATCAATAATAAGTCATATATTCCCATATACCGATTATTGTGAGTATATAATAATTGATACCGACATGGATATTTAAAGGTACTTGTTACTCCATCCGTTCTTTATTTTTTATATTTTAATTTTATTATATTATTGTAATTTTTTGATAAACTCAATACACATTTATATTTTATTTTCCAATCATACTCTTATTCATTACTCTTCTTTTATATTTCTTCATTTATTTTCAATATAGTTTTCAATGAGGATTACATGAGGTTATTTAGTCAAATTTTTACATCAATTAACAATTTGTTGAAGTGTGTACATAAATCATACAATACCAGGCAGATACTGTGATATATATAGGATGGAGATGAGGGAAGCACTAAGTCACAATCTCTTTACATTTCAACCCCAATGTGCCAAACATACCCTTAGCTTCAAATGACATTAAGGCATGGGAAAGCAAAAAATATGGTGTAAAAGCACATGCTCAATTCAAATAAAGTCTGAATCAAATCAACATTTTAACTCAGATCCACTCAATACTTAAGCTAGTACTATTCTAACAATATCCACCAATACATGACCTCATCATGGTTGAAACTCGAATTGTATTTTAAACAGAAAATTTGTTTGACTTCAAATTAGGCAATTTAACACTTAACAATGTCAAGACCAAACCTAGCAGCACTATGATGGTATCTTTAACAGACTCATTTTTCACATTCTCGCATCTCTACAGTTCAGTATTTCCTTAGCTCTCATAAAGTGGATAACCATACAAATTCAACATTAATCAGGACTCCTATCATTTTCAATTATCTCATAGAACCATAAAAAAAAGTTCCTGACACTAAATTTATTCTCTCCAAAGTTATACTGATTATTAGACCTCAATACAAAGCTCCCTTGCAATAACCATTTAAAGGAATAAAGAATTCTAGTAACAATAAGTAGATATAAAAGCTAGCACTCTGAATATGGAAGCGATTCCTGTGAGCGACATTTGTTGGGAGGGGCAGCTACGCACTGATAAGTACATGTACAAAAAGATACAAGAAAGATTGAAAGAATGTCTAATTTCCCCAAACAAGAATTAGTGGTTCTTGGTTGGGTCTATGTGAACACTAGTTTATTGAAAGAATAGAAAGATTTACAAGAAAAATGAATTGTACACAATAGAGTCCCACGACCCTTCCCTTTGGTTCCTCAACCAATTCCAACTATTTTTTCTCCTTTTCCCATTCCAAGAAGCCAATTATCTATTTATAGACTAACTAACAAACTAATTGCTTAGGGACATTTTAGTAAAAGTGTTATAATTAGGCAGCCCCTAACCAAACTATCCTATTCCCCTTTTATACACATTTTTAATACTAGGCCTAATCTTATCACGCACCTCGAAAATGATTAGTTCCTTAACCAAAAGGCGAGGGGATATCTTGGTAGTACTAAAAAAAGGCAGCAGTCTAAAGTTCAGATTAACCAATAACAAATAACAGGATACTGTTTTAGTTAAACATATGCAAGATATCCTTCCTCTAAGTGATATATGACATAACCATAGCAAACTGATTTGACATCCAGCTACTAAGCCCAGAATTAATTCTAAACAGTGTTTTCCACAGTATCCAAAAGGCTTACACATCCTGACAAAATAATGTTTTATTCTTAACAAAGAGTAACTAAAAGACTAAATGTAGTTGTGTCTACTTAGCTTAAGTGAAAAGAGAAAACTGATTTTGGTGTCTCCATTCAACAATGGGATCTTCTGATACTCTATACCTATAGTTTTCCACTCATGCAGATTCCAGATTGCAGAGCAGCCCTCTAAAGATCATTCTTGGATTCTAACTTCATTAAATCAGGTGAAATATCTTTAAAAAGTTCACAAAATTAAAATTGATAATGAGGTAAAAAAATAGAAAGTAAGTATCACCCATTCAATGATGAATTTGTGAACTGAAGGTTTAGAAGGATGAGAAGCCAGAGATAAAACACCATATCTTGAAAACTTTGAAATATCTCTAGAAAGAGTGGAGTCATTAAATGGAATGAAATCTTCAGAGAATATCATACTACTAACAAAAAATAAGAGGGGTGAAGGATCTACATCAAATTATTGATTTCTCCATGGTAAATAATTATGAATTCCAAGTGACTGGACAAGTTTAAATCTAAATAATTGCACAACTTTGAATATAATTACAGTGATTTTAGTCTGATAACTAGCAATCACGGAATTTGTAATTTCAGACACGGTTGAAATTATTATTTTACACGTCCTTACACGAGGCATGACGTGGGATTCACAATGCCTAAGGTGTGGCTTAGGGCTTGGCAAGAAGATTTAGATTTCAAAAGAAAGACAAGGGGATTGTGCGCTGGGTGATATTTCCTAAGAGTTATCTCTTTATACAATCCTTTGTATCAGAATCACTTTCTGATATCTTACCTTTCTTGAAGAACATGGCTTGGTAATTTTTCCAGTATGTATATCTATCTTCCCTACACCACCTACACCTAAAAAGTTGGTGTGGGATTTTTCCATTTATTAACACAATCATGTATACTTAATGCATTCATATGAAGTTACGAACCAATAAAGTGGTATAGCCTCAAGGCAAAAAAATTAGGCTCAGCATTTGTCCTTCATAAATAGACAAGTTACTTAATGCAAGAAGTGGCTATGAACTGTGTCCCTTAAAATACTAAACCTAATGCATAGATACCCTATGTTCAAAAGCCACAAGTCCTCACATCACAAACCATGTGAAGCAGATGAAACTATAATTCAAATTGTGTATATTATGAATAGTCTCAGACTTGAAGCAATAAATATATGTTATCAGATCCAAACAAATCACTAAAACAATGCTAAAAACACAAATAAGTAGAGCAATGCTTAGGATTCACCCAACAATACAGAAAAGCATGACAACCACTCTAGAACTTCTGTTGGCGATTGATGCAGACAGTATGCCACATCCAACCATGGAAAGACCAAGATGTAATCTCCCATCTTGGATAGGGGCCAAGATGATCTTTATACCCCTGCCAAAAATGAATAAACTCAACCTAATGAGGGTACTATTCACTCAAGTTCAGGAGGTAATTCAAAGTGTACACTCATAGATTATAGACATGTTTTAAAAGCAGTTGGATTGTGAATTTGTGATAAATTCATTCCACAAACATCATCGGTGAGAAGCTCAAACTAAAGAGACTGACCGATACTAAACATTCACTTGTAATGAAACATTTATTCCACATCAAGCATATATACCCTAAGAATCATACATAACCTATAAGAGAAATTAGAATGACCCACTATTACTATTTTAATGATTAATATAAATCAAGCAGTAGGCTTGAAAGTGTAAGGTTGTGGGAGCGTTAACGGACCTCTCCTTGATTCTTTGTCATCCAAAAGCCTCTGAACTCTCTTGTTCTGGCAGTATTGCCTATCAAAATGTTTCACCTATCATAAAACGAGATTAAGATACCCAATTAAGCAAAGTTTGAAACTTTAATTAACATAAGAATGAAATGAATAAGAAGGGGTGTAAGGTGTTGTGTGTTACCCATGAAGAACGGCATTGATTAACAAACTCAGTCCTACATTGTTTACATTGAACCGGGTATAGCAAACCCACCGATGCAATCTCAGTAGGTTTCTTATCAGATTCATTTTCTAGACACGCGTAGAAAGCATCACGAGCCTAATTCAAATCAACAACAAAAATAAGCAATCTATAATAAAAATGAAGAAATCACAGAAACCTATTTACATGTATAAGAGTAAATTTAAAAATTGAATGAAAGGTAGAAAATAGAAAGACCTTGTAGCAAGATTCTCTAGCTTTTGTGAGAACATCAGCGTGAACTTTGTCAGAATTTGGTGATGCATAAGCCTCCAGAGCCATGAGGGAGAGAGAAACAGAACCTGCTACACCAACTAATGCTACTTCTTATTTTTCTGCTTAATTTTTTAAGCAGATATTATAGACAAACTCCACAACAATCGTTAATCTGGGCCTTAAGGGAATTCGTATTTTGTAAGCCCAAAATCTAAAGAGAAGGGAAAAAACATGGTTCATGCTCCTTTTTAAATTTGGAACAACCCAGTGTTAATACAGTGGTTTTGTGAACTAAAGTTGAAGGAAAATTATATTTTTTTAAAAATTGGAGCTGATAACGTTTGAGACCTACATTTTTAGTTTCTGAATATGCGAAAAGCTTTTAATAGTTCATACGTCAACCAAATTACATTAATTGTTTCATGCTGAAATCATTATTTCCATGATATATGGCACTCAAATTCTACCTCTACCTTGGTGATGTAAAGATTATTTTTATATTTGGTTATTCTGAAATGTATAAAAAAAAATCTACTACATTTTTGTGTAGTGTATTGTGTGAAAAGTAGAAGAATAATAATTTATTCTTTACAAAATATAAAACACCCCAAGATTATTTGGCCTTTATCAAGGCACGTATCCAAATCTATGACAAAATACCTGTGAAAGGTTAAGACATTAGCAACAATTAGAGTTAAGTTCAATCTATCATCAATACAATTAATATTCAATAATTGATATTTTTGTAAATTTATCTCTAAAGGAGACAGAATTAGAGACAAAAATATTTCCATCTCTAAGTAAAGTATCAATTTCATCACATAGGAGAAAGTGCTAGAGACAAACGAAACGAAATAAAATATCGAATTTATTCAACATAAATATTGCTTTTTAAGTGTTTTTTAGTTAAACTGGAAGAGTAAAAATGTAAAATGTCAAATTGAATATGACATAAAAAAGGTGTCTTGGAGTCGCTTAAAATTAAGACAATCAAACACACAAGTTTTTTCTTAATCGATTTCTAAAGTTAATTGAGCACCACCCTTAGAAACGTGATTTGAGTTATTGTTATTGTAAGTGTGAGCACTGAGCACAACATCCATTTTATTGCACAAATGAGTTTTTCATTAATGATCTAAAGCACTAATAGTGTCACCATAATAAAACCATCACTACCATCCAATTTACTAATTCAGACATGTGATCTGTGTCGTTCAACCATTGCTATAGCAATCATTATCACCTATGCCATTAAAACCAGCATCAACTTCAGACATATAATTACTCGTCTACACAAACGAAACTGATATTCAACCAATCATGTGGGGCAGTGAGGGGACTTTGATGTAAACCAAATAACCAATGCCTTGTGATCTAGACAGGGTCTGAGATTCGGATTCATCTTGTATTTAATTTGGTTATCCTTTAAGAAATATCGTTGATGCATAAAGCAATAGTGAAGAAAGAAAGGCAACAAAGAGAGCCAATAAGGTCCAGAAATCCAATTACATAACACATTGAGATAGACAGATACAAACAGCATCATAATAATCGTCAAAAACGTACTTGTAATTGTTGATTTCGATTCTATAGCATAGAAACAAAGACACGAGAACTAGACCAACATAAGCAAATCTAATGTCCTAAAAACTTAAAACTCTATACAAGAATAACAAAAGTTAATAATTCAAAGTGGTGCAGAGTTTTCAGGAGGAGAATTCCAGAAAATGTCTTTGAGTGCAGGACGAAGCTCGTTGCTGCAGAACTGAATATACTCCAAAGTATCACCCTTATCTTTCTTAACTTCAACCACCATAAACGACTGTGTTACGGCGTATATATCCGCTGCAATACCCAATTTTCCCTTTCTCCCACGTTGCTGCCCCTGAAGCCTCACCTTTGTGTCAGTGCTCTTCACGTCGAACTTCACCGCCTTCGCCACCTCCTCCAGCCTTGATATCACGCTGCTCGGTGTCCCCGCCGTCGCGAACCTCATCTCCTCCCTCTCCTCTCTCTTCTTCTCCTCAAACAAAGGTGACAAATCGAATCCTTCAGAAAGAGAAATAATATGAAACGCATTCATAGTCTCAGATTTCTCACACTTATCCTCCAAATCAAACAACTCACTCTCCTCTTTCTTGCTTGATCTCATCAAGCTCTTGGGCACCGGTTTTTTAAACCAAGCGGAGTCCATGATCTTGGATATGGTAATTCGGGTACTCGGGTTTGGGTCAAGAAGCTTAGTGATGAGTTTTCTTGCTTCCAATGAGAACCAAGGTGGACACTTGAAATCACCCTTGTAAATCTTCTTATACATGACAATCAAATTATCATCTTGAAACGGTAAAAACCCAGCGAGAAGCACGTAGAGTATAACCCCACAAGACCACAGATCCGCTTTAGCACCGTCGTAGCCTTTCTTCGCAATAATCTCCGGCGAAACATACGCCGGAGTGCCGCATGTGGTGTGCAACAACCCATCTTCACTCAAGTGCTCCTCCGAGAAGGTACTGAGTCCAAAATCAGAGACTTTGAGATTCCCATCTTCATCAAGGAGGAGATTCTCCGGCTTAAGGTCACGGTGGTAAACGCCGCGGCTGTGACAAAAATCAATGGCGGAGATCAATTGTTGAAAATAAAATCTAGCCACATCTTCTCTCAACCGTCCTTTAACGATCTTGTTAAAAAGCTCCCCACCTCGAACTAGCTCCATGGCAATATAGATCTTTGATTTGCTAGCCATAACTTCGTGTAGTTGAACAATATTTGGATGCTTCACCATCTTCATAACAGAGATCTCTCTCTTGATTTGTTCCGTCATTCCAACTTTGATCACTTTCTCTTTCCCCACAACCTTCATGGCTACGTTCTTTCCAGTTTCAATGTTCCTTGCATGGTACACCTTAGCAAAGGTGCCATGACCTAGAAGCCGACCTAGCTCGTATTTTCCATGGACCAACGTTGATTGAATTTGAACTTCACTGCTTCCTTTGTCACCCATTATAAGCAGATAGTAGTATATTATATTTGTGCTTCAAATTAAGATAATTGAGTATGTGAGGTAACTTAGTTGGGGATGCCATGTCTGTGATGCATTCCCCACACAGCGGTGAGTCACAGACAAGAGAAGGGTAAAGAACAAGAAATTAGGGACAGGAAAGGGATATAGACAACACAAATAACGCACTTTGACTTTGGCAAAGGGTAGTATAGCTCATGGTTTGGGGTATGTTCTTATTTATAGTACTGTTCCATGGAATCTAACGGTTCCTAAGAAATGTAATCAATGATGGACACGTGTATGGACCGACCATGGTAATAGGCTTCAATAAGGCTTACCATTCTAGTATTAAAAGACAAATTGTTTGTACCACTTTATGTCTCGGTCCAATTAGAATGTTCATTGTTTTTTTACTTTTTTATTTTAATTTTTTTTATTTATATAACAACAATCTGATTGATTCAGGATATGGATTGAGAGATAGTGATCTGCGTCGAGTATTAAACCTTTATTTTTATCGGAGATATTGTTTATTACTATCAACTTGAGACATTATTTAGGATATTAAATCTTTGTTAGCACCAATAACCATGTAAATCAACTCAGATTATATGTTATAACTTATGGAGAGGATGGAGTTTCACTTTGTAGAATATAGTTACTTTTACACTTTGTTTGGTTGGTGTTAAAATGGAAAATATGAAAAGCGGGGGCAAAACGAAATTTTGACTAATATTGATATCTTTCCGTCCAACTTCTCTTTTATACAACACATTTTAAGATATTTGATAAATTTTGTTAATATCGTAAATTCTATAACAATTATATAATATTTCTATTTAATGATATTTTAGTAAAAAAATCAATATACATATATATATATATATAAATAAAAGAAAGATCCCTTTTAAAATAATAAAATGAGTTCAATTTCAAATTGTAGAGTTTTGATACGGTAAGCGTAATATTAACACACAATTTATGTACTGATCTTTATTGACTATTAATCAAAAATTATTATACATAAAAAATGAAAGATTATATATTTCTATTTTTTTTATAATACAAATGTAAATTCATCAATCCAAGGGATCCAAATATTCAACAATTATTTACACGCAATAATAAAATGTAAAGTTCTAAATGGTCATAATGAAAGTATTTCATTTTTCATTTATAAAGATAATTGATTAAGAGTGTTAATAAATAATTAAGATTATCAATAATTATGAATTCAACCTATCTAATGTTCAGTTTGATGTTCTCAAATAGTGTCTTGGAGTTGTATCATTTAGATGGATAAAAAATATATTAAAACATAAAATAATATTTTATATTATTTGATAAAAACATGGACATAGGTCCCTTTAAAAATAGAGGATCCATGTTACTCAATAACATTACTTACCATAAAATAAAAAAGTAATTAGAAAGAAAAAGGAAATCACATTATTCCCAAAAAAAGACTATTGTGCATTCTTAGCACCCGTACCATTTAAAAAAATATAAATTGTTTTTAAAGTAAATGATTTAATATTTTAAGAGGTTTTAATACTTTCATTTGCATAAGCTAATTAATTTAAAATGTGTAAGTAATCTTTCCAAATTTTAATTTACTTTGGTTGGATGACTTTTGTATAACAATTTGGTTAGGTTTAGTCTGATCTCTCAATATTTTTTCCATCAACACAACTCAAAATCAAAACTTAATTAAGGAGAGTCAAACAAATATCACTAGAAACAACTCAAAATGATATTAGATCACAAATACAATTTTGAATCTAGGGGAATAAAGTAGAAAACAAAGTTAATTATAGATGATTTAGGCCTATTATAGTGGACATGTGAACATGATATTAATTCATGTAGAAAATCCACAAATTATACATACATATATCATTTCGCACAAAAGATAGTGCTTTACAAACTTGCGCCTAACTTAGGTTTAACGAAACTAATGCCACTTTTTATAAATTTAGATTTTATTTGATCTCATTCTTTAAGATTTTCAAAATAGTGCGTTATTTAATTAATTTCTTTTCATCCTTGTTTCTAAAATAAATTATAATATTCCATATATGTTTTAGGAAATTTTGGTATTCCTTTGTAGGTTAATGATTTCATTACATATTTCATCAAAATATTATTATAGTGGAATATTTAATGTTTGATTGCCGCAAACGCGCAACTCTGGCGTTCAGATGCAAGTTGTTTTATCAATAATAATAGAATGCACTTGTTTCTGTGTTTTGTTGTAGATAAACAATGAATTACTTCAATAATTTGTAACATTTAAATGATAAAATATCTCAATTAGTTCAGTAGCTTAATCATCAACAAATAAAGGATAATTTGAGACTGTAGAATAAGTGGTCCCCTTTGTAAATTCACATTTGTTTAATTTGCAACAAGGGTGCCACAATGAAGATGCATGCATCTCATTCACTCCTTTGTCATATGTGGTGGCCTGGAATCATATGTTAAGGGCCAACCAAATTGCAAGTCAGAAATTTATTAGACAAGAGAAGTTTATTAACTCTAGTGGGGTCGGAGAATCCAATACTCGAATATAAGTAAAATAAATAAAAATTTAAAATTATATCAATTAAAAATTATTTTTTGTCAAAATCCTTATATAATAGTGAATTCTCCCCTGGATATGAATTCAAACTAATTGTATGATTTCTTCCATAAAAATTCCATTCGGGTTTAGTTTTTTTTAATCAATTTATTTACCAAAAAAGATATATTGTTTTAGGAGTGTATACATTTTTGAAAGCACCCTGGATCCATGCAAATATGTTTTACTCTTACTTATTTTAAGTTACAAATTTAAATGATGAATTTTATGGATGGGTAACTGTAGATTTTTCTATGAGTAATGTTATATTTTCCTACTAAATCATCATACTAATGCTCATACCACAAAAAGTAATATATGTCACAAAATGATATTTTATTTATTAGTGATTTATTTACAATTGACATATATCACTTTTTGTGGTTAGAAGGATATATCATTTTCCTTTTTCTACCGCATCATGCCTCGTCAAACATTCATATGTAAAAAAATTATTAACAAAATCTTTTTGAGATAATATAAGGCGCAAAGCACTTCCCGTAACTATTTTTTATCCATAAGACGCAAATCTAAGATATTGCTTAAGGGGAATTAAACTCTTTATTAATAAGTGAGTAATTCTTAGCCACAAAGTTTTGTTTGGTCCAACTTTTAGAATAATATTTATTTGTGATTTATGAAAGATCTCTTAAAAATAATATTTAAATATAGTAGTATTCAACAAATGTTTTTATCTTTATTATTATTAAAATATTTTTGAAAAATTATATATTTGTTTGGAGGGAGTTGGGACAAGACCTCATGCATTTGCTCTTTTCATTTAGGACCACTAAGTGATATTCTCAGTTTCTCATACACTAAACTATTATTTTATTATTTAAGTAGAAAATAGAAAATATTTTTTTCTTAATAGTCAAACGAAGGAGAACAATTATTTAATATGAAAAATCTTCATTTCCAAATATAGTTGTGGCTATTTAGTGTAGGTTATTTGTAAAAAAATATCTAAACATTTCAAATATATATTATATATATACCTTGTGATTGCCAAGATATTTATCTATACTTCTATACTATATATTAAGCCAAAAGATGAAATAACTACCACAATGGTGTAATTTCTGGCGTTCAGATGCAAGTTGTTTTATCAATAATAATAGAATGCACTTGTTTCTGTGTTTTGTAACATAAAGTATTCTTAATACAAAAATATTATAATTGTATAAAATAAAATATATAAAATTTGAATACTTAATATAATAAAATAAGAATGTGGGTCGGCAGACACGAAGTGTCTGTCGACACGCTAGTGATTATAAAGATATAATTGGGGATACAATAAAGACAAGTCCCTAATTTAAGATTTATGTTGGGGTGATTGATCTTTGAACTTGAAGTGTTCTGATTCCACATTATAATTAATGTGTACTATATTTGTATCATATACGTACCGACCCCACAGGCTAACAAAATACTCCAAAACAAGCTAGCATGCCAACGGTTTCTACTAGAAAAATAAGAATCTTAATTTTTTTAAAGTAAAACTATTTCTCTTGTAGTTTATGCAGATATTTTCTATCCAGCTAGCTATATTAATCAAAATTTCACGAATAATTATTTTGGAATCTGATGGGATTGAATCTTCAAACCAGGCATGGGCACCGATATGCCCCCACGTGAAATGAAACACCCAACAACATGTTTGCTTGTCTTCATAGCCACGTTATGTCCAAATTAGGGTTAAGTTCTGGTAGTGTTTTCTAATATTTTAGTAACCTGTTGATATCCTCACATGGAATGCCTCGAGCAGTCACAATCTTGAGCAGTGTCATTTTTGCTTTGGTCATTTATACCTTATTAAGGATTTAAATTTCTACATTTGATTGGAACCTACCATATAATAGAATTATAATTGTAGACCGAAAATTATTATTATATTACACTAGTTTAATTTATTTACACTCATGGGGGATATGACAACCTTTCATTCAAAAAAATCTTGATGCTTAGTTAGCAATACTCTGTCACGAGGATAAATTATTAACTCATGTAAAAATCTTCAAATTAAAGCATAAAAAATTACGAATTATATATTGCTACTACTTTTGTAACTATTAATGTTGTTGTCATAGTATGACTATTAATTATAAGGACGATTACTAAATTTACAGTAGAATATTCAATCAAATATCTAACAATATAAATTTTGGTAATTAAAAAATAATAAAATTATGTCGTTAAGTTTGTGCTTGTCTCCACTGACTTCTCAAATATTATAATAATACATAGAATAAGAGCCACAAATTGCATATTCAAAGGATTAGAAGCAACATAAACTAATAAGATGAACTTGTAGCATGACCCTTTCCGACACTATTCGTCTATGTAATGTTTATTTTTAGTTCGCAACTGCTTATGTATGACTACGAATTACGATACATAGTGACATTGATCTAACCCAGTTGTCATATGTATAATTGTTTTTTACTCACTACTTTCAGGGGAGGGCAATATAGGCGTTCAGTTCCAGGGGGAAAGGCAAGGGAAGTTTGAATATGAAGCTATATTTTTGTTCATTTGGCTATGGATACACCCTTAATACACACACAAAATATCAGGAATTAATCAATTTTTGGGTGCATGATCATCCTCCTAAAAAGTATCACTCCCAAAGTCAATTTTTTAACTTTTTGATCATCATGTGGATCTAGTTATACCTTACATCATCTAGACCAATGTTTTATTGGCAGTTAACAATTCTTTAGTAAAATAAAGTACGATCTATTAACAACAAGAGGATCCACAAATGGGAAAATTTTATTTGAGACGAAATAGTTTTCTAACTAAGAGAAAGTAAATGAGAAAAAATGTGTATGCACTAATAGTGTAAGAATTTTTTACACTATCACTGCATTATTCACTATTTATATTTATTTCTCATTTTACTCCTAAATAAAAGTAATACAAATGAATGATATATAATATTTTTATTATGTATAAATTTTTACAACAATAATACATACATATTATACTCAAATTATATTCACAGATGTATTAATTAGTTTGTACATAGATCATTTATAACTTCCTTTTCAAAAATAAATAAATGAGTGTAGTACAACTCTGGTTGCTTATATGATTTCTCCTTTAATTTGTTAAAGAAGATTGAGGGAAAGAATTCCATTTTATATACACCAAAGAATATGACCAACGTCTTATTTTATGTCTTTTGCATATTTGATTATCATTTATTTCTTACTTATCACAACATTTTATTGTAAAAAAACATATAGCCCTCATGAGATGTTATCTACTGGCGTTAAGGGATTGGTGTTCCAAAACGTTTGAGAAGGAGAAATCTCGATGTCGCATCGTGTACCGTCCTATAACTAATTACATGATTTTCCAAAGCGTATAACAGATTTGGCAGCTTCTTATTATTCGCATTAAATTCACTCCTTTCACTTCACATTATTCACTCATTACAGACCAGGTATTCACATTTGCCAGATGTCCCATTTTTATGGAACACTTCGGTCGCATTAGGCTCCATTTGATGGACACAGATCCTTTGTCCTGGGACTGTGTCTCATTGCCTGTCCCAGCCAATAACAAGTAATGATGTTCATTTTTCATTATTCATTCCATTTTTAAATAAAAATTAAAAAATATTCTTACATTATCATTTCTTTATATCTTTCATTTAAATTTTACATTCCCAAATAAGGGAGAATATTGTATTCATTTCCCATTCTTTTCCTCCATCATCCTTGTTGCTTGATCTCTTTCATTCCATTTCCCCATAGCTCTCCAACATAGGCTAAATGAACTATAATAATTGTATTAATTTGTGGATACAGATTAGTGGTAAACAACAAACATTTTGAAAATGTTTAGATATTACTTATAAATATGATATAGTGTCTTAATAAATATATATGATAATATGTTAATTTTCTATCATATTTTGAATATAAAACAAAAATTTGTTATCTAAGGTGATCACAGTGAATGGAGCATATTATTAGTGGTCAAGAAGGGTGGTGTGGGGCACTTGCGTATACATTCTGAAGGGAAATTCATTTACATTGTACGATGAGATAAGCTATCAAAATTTGACCACTCAATTTTGAACTGTCTTAGTCGGCAAATATCTATGACCGTTAAGACATGAAAACGCGTTTAGTTAACAGTCCAACTCTCTATAACACACCCGGGACCCATCACCCAATATGTCTCATTGAGTCATTGTTGCATAATTATGTGGTTCAGAGTTTAGGATTTGTAGAACACCTCAACTCAATGCTTCAATCATATACTGTCTTTTAACTAAATCACTATTACAGTTTTATTGAATGTTTTCGATAGGATTCAAAGCATCATTATCTATTCACGTGATATGTCACGTGGGCAAAACCCAAATGATGTGGGTATTGACTATTGACTGTTAGATTCCACAATCACATCACACTCTCAGCCCAATAATGCAGGAATCATAAGTAATTACCCATTATTTTGTTTAGTTTAATGTGAGTTTGAGTCCTCTCCAATAATGGAGAAGCCGTTTATAAGATTGTGACATGTGTTATAATAAAAAATGACTTAGATTTAAAATTATAATTAGTTTAATATTTTATATGTTAGTGATTCTCCTAGTCTCAATTGGCATCTGCATCTGTAGTGTTAGTATATCACAGTCTTGCAATTAATCCTTCTATATAATTCCAGTTGGGTTATTTAGATGTTCATATGTCTGAGTCTATGCGGTGTACAAAAATCCAATTAAGTGTACATCATAACTTCCGTGGTGAAACTCTTAGACATCTGAATTCAGTTGGTTCTCTAATGTTTACCTGACAAATTATTGGTTCAGATACATCCTTATCAGTCCTTGTCCTTCCTTAATTAAATGGTACATTTTTTAAAACTAATCCAAAGTTTTGGTTACATTTGCTCCAAAAGTAGGGTGAAAGCTTCAATGCATGAGAATCTCCCATGTGTGTGTTTGAGATTTGTTCAGGCACATGTATGTGAAAACAATATATATTGCTTCTTCTTCTTATCTTTTATTCCATGCACGTTTTAATTATAATAAAGGAAAAATCTTTCTTTATAAATTACTGCCTTGAAAGGTAAAATTGATCCAAAATAGTTGAAGTTTTGAGCTTTGCTTTAACTACGTGTCTTGTATAAACATAAACATTATCAGATGACGAGTTCCTACGGCATTCAATATTAATAGAAAGAACATAAAACTCACATGTTGACTGGAGCTTGTAGACAATGCCATTAATAGCCTTATGCATTTTGCAAATGGCACTAAACACCCTACAGTGAACTGATATATTGTTGGTCACGTATTGTTCATTCAGTTTTGGGCTTGCAATGGAACGTTATTTTAAGGCAATAGCAAAAATGTTGAAGGCCTAAAGGAAAGGCTTCATTGACCTTATCCTGGATTAGGGTTGACTGCCCAAGAATCATAATTTAAGAGGCCCGTAACTTTATTTTTATAATGGGCTTAAACGTAGAAAAATCGAAAATACAGCAAAAAATGGAAACGAGCCTTATCCCAAATAGTGCACAAAATGTAATAAATAATGATTTAACTAAGAAATGAAGGTTTCGTCTACTACCATATTCTATCTGATTTTATTTGTTAACTTTTTGCTGTCACTGTATTAGAAAAGGTGGTCAAGCAAATTTTACAGTGGATAAATATTCATGTTGGAGTGGAAAACTATGACACTAAAAAAATGAAATTGGCACGCAGCATTGAAGTGGAGAAGCATGCTTAAATCCAATTTGGTTGTTGTATCACAAATCCTTTTCAGAATTATTTTATTTGTTTCTGAACTCCAACTCCAACAGCAACAGGTTCATGCCATGTTTCTTCACATGATCCTATTTCATCTTCCACCCATTCATCTCTCAACAAATAATTTTGTTGATAATATTTGAAGGCCACAAAGAGCATGAACACTGCATATAGAAAAACTTGAAGTTATTATAAATGAAAGGATACTCTTAATGAACCAAGATGGTATGAAAATGCATGGTGCTCTTACCTGCCCAAATGCGAGCTACAAATGATGACAAATTCCATACTAGGCCGAAGATTCCAAGAGCCACCACCTTTTTGTGAGAGCATGAATCCCAAGCATCCCGCAATCGATGGATCCAAAAATTTGCTTCAAACATTAGGAGATAAAATATTTGAGCCCAAGTAATTGATAACTCGAAGCTATTGCTATTATTACTCTCCTCCTCTCATATTATACGTTGCTTTAAAATAATGCATATGAATCAAGGTAATTGTTAATTATAATATATAATAATGTGATTTTGGCTAAAATATTCATAATAGTATATGAATGAATTATCTATATATTTTGAGTAATAAATAGATAATAATCGGAGTATAAAACAGAATGACAAATAAGAAAACAATAATTAATACTTCTCAATTTTCTAAAATCTCAACAAACAAAAAAACAAGGCTGTTGTAAGGGAATATTATTTTATAATTATTTGTGTTCCCAATTCCCAACCCCCCTGAAAACTTCAGAGATGGAAAAAGGAGATCCAATACATGTAATGGGTCCAAAACTGTGAGTTACAAAAACAGAGATGCTCATCCACGTGAACAAATTAAATCATGATTTCAATCACCATGGTCAAGATTTAATTATTTAGTTAAACGTGCAAAGAGCCAAAAAAATTAGTAGGTTTAGAGTTTAATTATGTGGAGGAGGTATAATTAATTGGACTTGTACATATATTAATCTATCTTATAGGACCCACCGAATATATATACTATAGTGGATATAAGACACCGACATTATATAATCGACTGTTGTGGGTCCTATCAAACACTGCAACGTTTACATTTCACAGTAGACCCACGCTACCATATGTAAATCAAGCATTTAAATACTGCTAAGGTTAAAGCCACATGAAATTCAGGACTTAATGATTTTACCGTATCCGGTTAATTGTGCAGAATAAGAAGAGTAGATTTTTGGCACGGTAAATACTCCAAAGAATCCTGAGACAATGAGAAAATAAATTCAGTAACAGAAAACACCATAGAGAAAGAAGAAAATGAAAATAAAAGTAGAAAGCAAAGAAAATATGCAATTATAAGTTAAGCCATAAAAAATACCTAATTTTGCCATCTTCCAAATGGTTATTGAGCTTCCACATCTGGCTAAAACAAAGAGCAAAACTGCCAACTGCATTTCATAAATCATTGCCAGTTTAATCATGTAGATTACTATATATCTTAAAAGTATATATATACACCAGAGAGTAGTATATGATATACCTTGATTGTGGTAACAGGATCTCCAGAAAACATGGCTCTTAGTTTTGATAGGAACTCATTCAAGTAAGGAAGGATCAACTTAAGCACCCATATTGCTTCTTCTTCTCCCACTACATAATTTGTGTCCTCTACATCTATGACCCTTCTGATTAATTTCATACCAAACAAAATAAATATTAGAGTTTACTCTGTAACATTTTTTGTCATTTATTGTTCACTCATGTGCTGTGGTAATTACCTGCAAATTAGGGATCTGTAGAGGAAGATAACAGCTAGGTAGACAAGGCTCATATAAGACATTACTGAAATAACACTGTACAAAGGAATTAAGTGTCAATTCTAAGCTCTATTCTACAATAGGACAAGTATATATATATATATATATAAAAAATGAAGTTTCTAGTGTGGATTTTCTAACCTTAGATTAATATCCATTGCATAAGAAGATGAGATTATAAGGAATGTTCCACTTCCAAAGACAAATGCTGATCTTGAGATATCTCTCCACATGATTAAATCCACTGAGAAGTCATGATATACATGAACAATTACTATAAATTTTATAAAATTTTACAGAACATTTTTGGTTTCACGCGTGCATAATTCTGAAATGTAGACGAATTACCTAGACTCTGCAATTTGTTATGTGTTTGTGGGAAGCTACGGTATTGTTCTGCCTTTGGAACTGAATAATAACGATCGCATAGCCTTAATAAATATAATCACTAGGCCAAAAATCAGATTGGAAAAAAAACTTCAGGGAGATTAAAAAGACCTTACTTGATTTTGGTTTAGAGAAGTTTTGGTAAATTGTTGAATGCTTTCTAATCAGAGGAGATTGCTTCACAGTAAGAGGGGCAGATACTGGTGTTTCATTTTTTTGTTGAAAATTTCTGCTGATACTCACAACCTTTCTTGACTCTGGTTCATTCACAACCTTCTGTTTTTCTGGTTCTTTCTTTTCTGCCTTATTCACAAACTTCGATTCTGGTATGCTAATTTCCTTAATTTCCAAGCTCCTTTTTTCCACCTCAATATAAATCTCCTCATCTACCACCTCTTCTTCTTCTTCTTCTTCTTCTTCTTCTTCTTCTTCTTCTTCGCTTTCATCTGCTTCATCAGCAATAACTTCAACTGAATCGCCAGAAACTACTCCCATATTGTGTGAACTGCTTGAAATGACCTCCTTTTGGCACACACCAAAATCCTTGCAATTTTCATTATCATTATACTTTTCATTCCCAGTTTCAATATTTTTACACCCACCATTTGATCCATCAACTCCATTATCAAATTCTGGTTTCCTCTTTCTCAATTGGAATGAACTTTCCCTATTTCCATCACTTGCACTTTTAATTGAATCTGATTTGCTCTTTTTCAGTTCTAAGGTCCCATTCTTCACTTGAGATCTTAGCTTTCTGGTTTGAATTGGACTTCTTTCAAATTTATCAGTAGAATCACCAAAATCCTTGCTTCCTTCAGACTTTAACTTCCTCACCTGAATTGGGCTCTTCTTGCTTCCATTTGAAGAAATTCTCAGCTCCTTACACTGTTCCCCACAATTCTTCTGTGCTTCTGTTTTTCCTCTGGCTATCTGAATTGGGCTCTTTTCTAACCCTTCAGGACTCTCTGAATTCCAAGTTTTTCTCCTTCCATTGCCAACTACAACCCCAAGTTGGTTTCTTTTCAACTTATTACCTCCTTCTTCAACATTTCCTTCTCCATTGAAAACCTTAACTCCACCTCCAACTTCATCACTCTTCATCCTGCTCTCCCAAACTGAACCTGCTGCAACCACACTCCCTCTTACCCCAACTCTTCTTTTACTCATATCCATCTCAAATGTATCTTCTTTTTTACTCTACCTAGCAAGTAGCAATGAGTACCTTAATGGGACATAGTTTGTTGAAGAGGTGCAACTGTAACATTGGGATACCTTTGAAAAGTAAATTGAGAGGGACAGAAAGATAGAGTATCATGGGATATGTACCAAGTAAGAGACAACACTTTGTCCCTTTTTCTTTTTTACCCTCTTTCTTGATGCAAAAATGTTACCTGCTGTTACTAAGGAAGGGAAAATGCAAGGGACATTAGGGGGAGTCCACTTCTAATATAAGAAGAAAAATAATTTTGTTAATTTAAAATCGATTTATGTGTCACGATCTCTATCTAGTCTAAAAAAATGAAATATAAAAACCAAGCCAAAAAAGAATATAGTTTTTGTATTGATTTAATCAGATATCTTAATATAAACTAATTTAATCACATTTCTTTTCCTATGATCTAATACACATGGTCTTACTCTTAACCATTTGTTCTGTGTATTAGATTAGATTCCCTGGTTTTCATATCTCTCGGGCCTAGGTAACCCAAACCTACAGACTCTCAATTTCTCATGCAAATGAAGAAGTAATGTACCCCTTAAATTAAGGGTATTTTTTTAATTTTTTATTTAATTATCATATCCAGAGGCAGAGCTACCCTACATGTGCAATTTGTGGTGGTTGTAACGGAAAATCAAAGGCATTCCTAAATTTGGCAAAAAGCACTCTTTAAAGTTACTGTACTTGAAGGATGGAAATAGTAATATACATGTCCGTGTTTGGTAATGACTATGTTGCTTGGGTCATTTGTGTCACGGTCAATTCGGGGTTCTGCAAACTTATGCAAGCTCTGCATTCTTCGATTGAACTAAAAAAACATGGAATGCATGACATGGGTGCCACTTAGCCTTATGGATGTTGCTGTAAAGTTTTATTGGTGCTATGCATGTATGTAGGCCCACTCTGGTTGGCTTTCACTCTCATATTTACCTTGTAATTGCAGATAATTGAATCCCATAACCATTACAACACCAATATAATCACCAAAAATACGATTTATATAAATATATATACTGTCTTTGGTTATTAAGCACACAAATGTGAAATTGACTAAGATAAGATAATCACTACGAGATATTTAGTTGATATTAATATTTTTATCATAGACTGGCTCTCTTTGATAGGAATTTGGCATGTGAAGTGATCCAAGCCTAATCATATTAATTTAGGCATCAAAGTGACGACAAATTATAGTTTTGTAAGTGCGCCAAAACTCACCGACAGAATTTGATGGCGTATTACATTTCATTTATGCTTTCTATTTTTATTGGCATGATTCTGACCACATTAAATGCATCATTAGGAACCATCCAAGCAAAAACTGCCATGATTCAACCCTGCTTATTCAATAACCCTGCCATGATTAGGTCCTAATCTTAGTTTGATAAATAATAAGTTGATTAAGAATACCTTTTTGGTGGGTGAATATTTATCCTTACTTGCTTCTAATCTACGAAATGTACGTTCATATTATCACATAATGGCTTGACGTGTAGCACCTTCGAAGTTGGATTGCTCTGACGTGGCTCCTGTGGACTCGGCTTTGAATTGTTCTTTGTAAAAGGCTTTGACCTCCACAATGTTAATTTCCTAGTTGCACGCAATACTTCATTAATCTCAAAATTGCAAGGTAGACTTCTACAGTTGCACATATACAAACGACTCTATTAAAAAACCAATGAATACTCTCAATACAATGTTCTGTTTTGTGCTTCATCCAAAACAAATTAACATTGGTAAAATGAATGCAGTACTGTGACGGTGTGACCTCAACCTCAGCATTGTCACGATCCACACGTGCCTATCAATCCAATGCAGAGTCAACTTCATTGATCTATGTACTCTTTTGATTAATTAATCTACGCCTATGTATCCTGCTCTTTTTTATCTTATTTTATGAACATCTATGTGTTATGCTCTTTTTTATCTTATTTTATGAACATCTATGTGTTATGCTCTTTTCTGAGCTTTACTTAATAATGGTCCCATAAAACGGTAACAAGTGACAACAGTGAAGTCTAAATATTATTTATCCCAACTTTAACTCATTTTCATTTCCTGCACAATTAGGACCACATAATAGTTTTTTCTTTCATTATTTGGCGTAGCATGAGTCAACAGTATTAGATACTAGAATAAATTTAAGAGATGGTGGATGAACTCCATTTTCAGAATGGTGCAATCCTTGTAGTGGTGAGTGAGGATAGTCCATGATGGTAATGTCAAAGTCAGATATGATGTTTGCTAATTGATTTTTTCTGTTTTCCTCGCAGAAATTGGATACCAAAATAGAAGAGCATCAGTCAAATTCTCTCCAATCTGGCCTATAGAATCAAATGAATTGAAAGGGAGAGAGAAAGAACATGGCATAGACTCTGTGACGAACGTGGACGAGGCCATCCGTGAAGCTTCAGAATCAGGAAAAGTGAGTATATGAGGTTTATGTGGTTGTTCCAAGCGATGAGATGAGGGTGAGTGACTGAAGCTAAGGTAAGTAAGTGCCACACAACTTTATAGAGAGTTTCTATTAGATTGTGTGTAGAGAGTTCTAGATAAATTACATTATGATATTTATATAACATGTATTGTCTAGAAGATTCATAAGATTCTTGTGGTGTTAAAAATAGTCCTATAAATAGGATTTATGAGGTTAATTATAATGTGTGGGTGGTAGTAAATGGTGCTCTACTATATATGAAAATATAGGTCCTTGGACACAGAAGAAGGTGTCTGGCTCTGGTCAGTATAGAGGAAACCTTGGAATTCATGTATGCATTTGATAGATTTGATGCACCAAAGTAGTTCAAAGATATTGTGTGTAGCACTAACTGGGAAAGTAAAGTGACCTAAAAGCTAAAACCAAAGCAGCAACCACCTCACCCACCCACTAGTGACACCTTTAACGAAGTGTTTCTGTTCTATAGCATTCACAACATTCAACTGCTAACATCCTAAGGCAGTAGTCCTCTTTATTCCTTTCATCCTTCCAAGGCTACTGAGAGTCTTGGTAGCATTTACTCTGCTATGTTAGTTGAAGAAAATATACAAGGCAAAGAGTCAAAAGAAGGTGATAAAGAGGAAAGGACTATACAAAAAAAATAGATGAAAACTGAGAGCTACTGTGAACTTAGAATCTTATGAAACCTATAGCTGTGCATGGAATCTAATCCATTAGTAAAGGAAAATAAACAATTCAAATATGATCTTCTATGTAGTGATATGCACAAACCCCATTACACATTAGACTAAAGGTATACCAACATGTATACCAAGCTAAAAACTACTGAACCTTGTATAAAACTGCATAAGCGATCAGGTGATAGCAAACTAAGGAAAAATAACCTAAAATTAAGCAAGCTTCTGTAAAACTATAAGGGCCAATCTAACCTGCGAACAGATATTTAGTTCGCATGGATGCGAACTACATGTAGAAGTCGGTTTGGGCTATATTATCTTCGGCCCGTACAGAAGTCGGTTTGGGCCTAACCGACTTCTGTACATATTGGGCCCAACCCAATATATTTTTTCTTGGTGAAGTCGGTTTGGGCCAGTTTGACATCATAACACATAGAAGTCGGTTTGGGCCTAACCGATTTCTGTACATATTGGGCCCAATTTTTTTTTTTGTAATTTTGTGTTGATACCGACTTCTATATACATTTCGATTTAAGAAATGTTAACATAAGCACTTAGCACATTTGGTAAGTTAAGTAGCTTGTTGTAGTATGTGAAGTGGGTTCGAATCCCAAAAAAAAAATTGGGCCCAATATGTACAGAAGTCGGTTAGGCCCAAACCGACTTCTAT
Organism: Lupinus albus; assembly: GCA_009771035.1. NCBI lineage: Eukaryota > Viridiplantae > Streptophyta > Magnoliopsida > Fabales > Fabaceae > Lupinus > Lupinus albus. The sequence goes on from CM020005.1 coordinate 1,461,987, forward strand.
GTGTTATGATGTCAAACTGGCCCAAACCGACTTCACCATGTACAGAAGTCGGTTTGGGCCTAACCGACTTCTGTACGGGCCGAAGATAATATAGCCCAAACCGACTTCTACATGTAGTTCGCATCCATGCAAACTAATTATCAGTTCGCAGGTTAGATTCAGCCAAACTATAAACTAAATCATATAATTGGTGGAGTTGGAGTCTCCCATATATCAAACACATTCTCTTCACTATGAAGGGCGAAAAGCCTATCCCCTCCTATGGAAAAGTCACATATTGAACCACCATAGCTTCGTCTAAGCCTTGATGTCAAAACCCATTCAGGGCCACAGAAGACGGAAATGCAGTCATTCATGGACGAGAAAAGTTGTCCCCCATGCCGTGCCAGCTTGGGGTAACAAGGTTCCTCTGGCATTTTCCCTTTCATCAATCTACTTCTTGAGCTCCACCTAATGCTAGTGGCAGCACTCATCCTCAAATCCATGAACCCCAAATCCTCAAACTCATTTACCACACAAATGGAATTGTTATCCTCCATTGCTATAGCATCCCTCACCCTTTTCTCATCCACAGCTAAAGTAGCAGGAGCTCCCATATCAGACCAACACCAAACCATGTTCTTCTCCCTGAAATCCAAAAGACTAATGTAACAATTATCCTTCCTTGGAAACATAGTAGCAACCAACAAACAGTTACTCCCTTCCAACCATTGAAGCTTATCAGCATCACCAAGTGACCAACCCAAAGGCTCATAGAAGAAATCAATTTGCTTCCCAGTAACTTGATCCCAAACACCAACACCATACTCATTACTCCTCCCTTTACAACTAGAAAATATCTTATAATCCGAACTAAAACTCAAAGCACCAGCAGTGTAACTCTTAACTTGACTCTCATGACAAACATGAAACTTATACCTTAGCTCCCCTGTATGTGAATTGAACAAACCCATGCCACCATCACCACGACCAAGCCTCTCACTAACACCCATGACTATGTTATCTGAATCAACCCAGCCAACATCGTTAACTCTTTGATAATCAAGATTAAGAGGAGGGTATTCATCCAACACCCAATCGTAAATATGAACCATGCTACCATGAACAACACAAACACCACCATCAGGGCCAGCTCGAATCGCTGTTGCATCACCCGGTGCTTGACCTTGAATTGACTTTGACAGCTTCAACCTGTTCCCGTCGAATGGGCCCCACCTCTCTGAACGAACATGATCAATTAGGCCATAGAACATGGCTTCTCTGTAGAGAAGCTTCTCAGGGATATTGGGTGGGATGTAGAGTTCTCCAGTTCGGAGAAGATTGAGGAGAACCTCGAAGCAATCGGGGTTGCGATCAATGAAGTGCTCAATCGAGTAGTCTGGTAAGAGGTTCCAGTTGTCATCAAACATTGCCCCAAACATGGAACCGCGTCCTCCATTGGCTATGGTTGTTGACGTTGTTTCGAATACTCTGCCTCCAACATTGAATTTCACCCGGTCTTTTTGGGTAACCATGATTTGGTTGGGTTTGTTTCCTTAAAAAATTGAATCTTTTTAGGAACCCAGATGGGAGATGGTGTTCGTTCAGTAGTTGATAGCTTGAAAGAGGGGGAATGAAGACTTTCAATTGGGTATCACAGGGTTTGTAAGTGCCAAGAAATAGCACAAGAGTTTTAGCGAGTAAATGGGTTTGAAGAGCAATGCTTGTTCATTGAAGAAAATTGAATTATTATGATTTAAGGTTTGAGATTTTAAATGAAGGGAAAATGGGTAAGAGAGAGGATCACAGAACAAGGGCGGTGTAATTGATTGTAAGAAAACAAGAGATGGGGGATTTAAGGTCTCAGGTGTTCAAAAAGGTGACTTTTTAATTTAAAATTGAGGAATTTGGTGAAGAAGAATCAAATTGGGTTGAAGTGTTTGGAATTCCAAACATAATTGACTCAGTTTGTAATTGAGTGTGTACAAATGTTTAGAATGTCATTACATAAACATTATATTATTATCTATAAATTATCATTAATATTAGAAAAACAAATTCCACATCTTTAAGATTTTGATGTCTATATTTTTGTTTTGGAACTCCAAAAACATTCTGTTCCACCTTATTCATTTACGAATATTTAGTCATTTAAATATGAAGGTTATTTCCAACAAAAGAATACAGGTTTTACAAAATGAATTAGTCATAACACAAGGAGCATTTTCTATTTAGAAAACTAATACTGTATGCCACCCAGTACAATGACAAAGAGTAAGAAGATAATGAGTTTAATTACACAACAACTGCACAATGGATTTCTCTAATTAGATAAAAAATAGGATGAGAGGGTTTTGGCACCACTTTATTTTCATTTCATTTTCAATGACATTGCAATGCAAAATCAGAATAAACATGGGATGGTGCCTAGTGGACCTTGTCACCAAGTTGATATCGTGATAAGGATGGAGAATTCAAATCATATAAATGTGCCACGTACTTTGGTGGCTATGTGTGATGGTCACAATCTACTTTACTGTTTAACTTTTGAGATATGAGTGAAGAATGGGGATGTGGCCTAATGCTTGAGAAGAGGGTTATCCAATATAGATTTTGATATAGAATTGCTTCAACGCCATTCCTTGGATAAATATTAGACCTTGTTTTATCAATTTACGTAGTTATTACAAACTTGTGCGTTGTACCTCAAAGCTTGAGTGGCCCAAATATTTCCCTTTCCCTTTCTCTTCCCGTCCCTACTCCTTAATTCATCTGGGTAAGTTTATATACCCACGACAACTTAAGCTAAATTCATGACATGTTGATTGTGCTGACTTTGCATGTTTCTTCCCGTGATGTAATTCTATCTATTTAGGTAAGAAATAACCTTCCAAATATAATAATAATATATCCTTCTGCCAAATTTCCCTTATAATTTTTCATCATTTTATATCACAAAAAACAACATATATTACTTATAAATCATAAAATCATAAAAACGAATTTTGAAGCTCCATAATCCATCTGTATCGCAATACTCACTCTCAACAAGAAACAATTAATACATCGTACTGAATAATTTATATGTATCTGAAGTTGAATTAATGCAATTGGGTCATATGTCACATGTTCTTCATCAATGTTGACCTTCGAAATAAGGTAACACACTATAGTTTACTTTCATATATATATTTTGGTGGGAAAAGAATCTTCTCTAGTAATAGAGATGCAAATTATTAATTTTGCATTTACTTTCAATGGTGAGATTATAATATCATTATTTCTAAGGGATAAAAGTGTCCTACTGTTTTATATTTTTATGTTGTTTTCTAGGTAATCCTAACCCATTTCGGTGATATATGATCTGCCAATTCATCAATTGTCAACCTTCAATTCAACCGTTCCACCTCCTGTTTTAACTTTTAAGACTCCACTCTTGTCTCTCATTTATAATCACTTTTACATTTATATATAAGAGTAAAAATATCATTTTATTATATTTTAAGAGTAAAATGTCAAATGATATTATATTTTTCATTTATTTTATGTATATTTGTTTCTCCATTATTGAAGAATATCTAATATTAAATCAGTTGATGAGTCTAATTAATTCTTTCTACTTAAGAATATAGTGCGTTGAGAAAAACAATTTGTTTAAACCATCTTTATATTTATAAAAAGGGTAGTCTCCAAATATTAATCCAAGAACGTTTGTTATATAAAAAACCAAGTAGGTCAGAATTTACTGTGGTTGACGTTTGACATTGAGTTTAACAGATGCATTAAAGAACAGCAATTAACATGCGACACTGAAGAAATTTATAATGTAATTGTCACACCAAATATTAGAAGTATTTAAAATTATCTAGAATAATAATAACAAAACAACAATTTTAAGTAATGTATTGTTAGGATTTTTTAAATGTAAATGTTTATGTGTTGCTATGATGTTTGAGGCTAGTGTCTCTGAAAAAGCCAAAGGTTTGATCTCAAGTAGTAGGAGTATGCGCTTCAATGAGAACTATCATAATGTATGACCCTCTCTTCGCAGACACAAACTCTGCACAATGAAATCATACATTAGCATACACATGTAATTATATTTTATTGAAAGGTTAAATGATATAAAGATTTCTTAATTTATTTCAATGACAATTATATTTTTAACTCATTGATAACTTAAGATTACTCACTAAATTAATCAATTGAGTTTTCCCAATGGGTATTTTTTTAATATTTTATAGACAAGTAATTTTTTTTTTCTTTTTTTGAAGGAGAGAATGAGAGAACATAATTCATATTCTTAAAAAATGTGGATATTTTAGAATACTACTAATTTCTTCCCTACCTGATTTTATTAAATGTGTATCATCAAAGACTCTTTTTCTTCGTATGTGTTTCCATAACAATGCTTACTTTTATTTATAAGTAACTCACACATTAAGAAAAATACTTAAAAATAATTGTAATTCTCAAATTTATCAAATATTATATTAACATTTTAAAATTATTTATACATTCATTTATGGAGAAGTGAAAGGTTTATTAAAATAGGTAGGGAGAAATGATTATGTGACTTATGTTTATGTAAACAAATTAGACTCATGAATGAGGAAGAAAAATAAAACAAAATAGATACAATTAAAAAACAAGAGAGTTTTAGTGGTGGTAAGACCCTATTAGATATCAGCATGACTAAATGGTCAAAAATTTAATTTTTATAAGTGATACTTGTGAGGAATAACATGTTGGATATTTCCGATTAATCCTAATCGTATCTCCGAAAACCGAATGATTAAGACATTGTTCTGAAACCAAATGTTTATGCCCATACATAAACCCTAATGGAACAATCCTAATCCAGACCGAAGAAAACCCTAATTGGTTTCATAGTGAAGAAGAAAACGCATACATTGGTTAGCCATTCCGAATGCTCCGAGGTATGTGGGTTGTAGGATGTTCCGGTTGCTAGAGCTGATGGTTTTCCATTCGCTCCGCTAGAGGGGAATTCAAAGATAAGGAGAGTGCTTCTGATGTTCTTTTGCAAAGTGAGAATGAGAGGGCTTGGTACCTTATGCCTTTATCTTTTTCTTTTTTATATATTGGTTTTGTGACTTGAGTCACATATCCTCATAAACCAATCCTTGTAACATCAGTTACTCAATAGACCTGTTGCTCTGCAACTGGGGACCATAACCCATAAAGGTAACATTAACGGTTACCACTTAATTTGCAATATTCTAATTCAGTCCCTTCATCAAACTAAAAATTGCCCGAATGTATCTACACTCATAATATTTCATGACACATATGCCCTTAGCCACCAAATTAATCCATAAGACAATTTTATATATATTGGCTAAATAAATAATGGCTATAACACAATTATAGAATTATATTTGTGACCCATAAATTGTCAGAAATTCCAACATAATATTACGAAAGGGATACCTAAAAAATAAAGAATATCATTAATATATAAAAAAAGATTATATCGGATGAGCACACCAAGGGGTCATGGAAGTCATTTTGTTTGACGTGGTTTGTCGTGAAAGTATGGTGGCATGATTAAGAAAATGGACATAAAAATATGAGTGGGGATGTTATGATTATTGATGGTAATTTTGTCTGTTGATTTCATGTTACCCCTGAAGCCTCGTACCTCAATCAATGCAAATCATTAGACGTGATTATTTGTGTTTATTGGCCTAACTTGGACCCTTTCTGCGCATGTTTCATTAAGAATAAGCCAACTTGCCATGTGAAAAACAACTAATATAATTCTGTATTCCTTGTAGGTGAAGATTTGTCTTTGTAAAATAATTAAGAGAAATGAAGTCATCTCAATGTTGAAAATATCATGTGCTAGTAGTGCTAACATTTCTACCCAATGATGCATTCTAAAACTTGTATTAGAGAAATAGGGATTGTGGGCCAGGGCCATAGACATTGGTAGGAATTAGGATAATAATATAATAGAGTATAATTTAAGAGTAAAAGAAATATGTATTATAAGTGTGAATGGTGGATAAATGTATACATTTTTATACTAATATTACATGATATTATACCCATGATTTAATATCACTATATCATCCATTATCCACATCTAATCATCATTGATTATTCAAAAAATGTAATCCAAATTGTGAATGATATAATGATTGTATCTAAAACTTTATATTTAACATTATATAGATATTTCACTCAAATATAAAATAAAAGAAAAGAAAGGGAAAAGAATTGTTTTATGAACATAAACTGCTACATGTTATGGGCAATATTGGTTCCTCTAAATTGTGCTTCAAATGATAAGACAAACTGGTTTAAGGGGCTCAAAACATTAAACTGAAATATCCATTTCTGGTTCAGAATGGTCCACATGTAGATTTTGCCACTGTCCCCAGAGCCTTACATTTAGAATGATTCGCAATATATATTTTGCATAAATTAGGGGGAGGGGTGGGGTAGGAGGAAACTTCTTTCTATGTTTCAACTTTCAAAGTCTAAATAATACACTTTTCACTCCCAAAAAGCTTAACTAATCCATTGAAATGAATCATTATCATACAATTATTTTTGGGAGTGGAAAATGAGCTGGAAGACCACGATAATATAGTTAAATGCTGGTAATATAATCCATCCTTTTTTACTTAATTAAGTCAAAAATAACTGACAGGATCCATGTACCAACAAAAATAATTGCACAACTAAGAATTAATCCATGTTTTTTTAAATTAATTAAGTTGAGAGAGTCATTTATAGGGTTTAGTAGTTAGATTCTTTTCCAAGCAAGAAGATATAATTGATGAGTCTAATTGTGATGATTAAAACCAAAATTCTTATACTATAAGGAACACAATAAAGAAATTTTTTTATGTATATTTAAAATCGAAATTTACTAAACTTTTGGTACCAAAAATAAATGTAAGCCTATAAATTACAAAATGCTAAAAGCATGTAAAAATTTACTTACTAAACTCATATACAAATAAGGACTAAGTTATATAATCAAATAAAAAGTTATATAATCAATGAAGAATCACTTAATTCCCACCAACAAATGTTTGATATATTCACCCACCACACCACTGAAGAATCAATGACATTTCAATTCATTTCCTTTCCCATTTAAGAACTTCACACCAACCACACTCCACTCCACAGTCATGTTCATTTTCCCTTCCTAGTACACACTGGTTTCTGCATGTTCCACTGTATCTTCCTCAGTTGAAGGGAGAGAAAAAAACGCTTCTTGAAAATAAATCAGCTCCTAACCAAAAAGTTCAGCAGCTACTAAAAGTAAAAAAATCACAGCTTTTTCCACAATCTAGTGAGTAGACAAAGGCAATAGTTTAAGTTTGTTTCTTTGTATCGTTTGTATATTTTTCTATCCTTCTTTTTGTTGTTTTTCACTGTGTCAGAGGTCTTCAAATCCAGACAAGCCTTGTTCACATTCTCTTGTTACTTTCCACAGCATTTGTATTATTATATCACAGTTAATTTGTTTTCTTAAAATGTACCACTTCTTTTGTGTCATTCTTTTACTTTTTCCTTAATTTATATACCCTTTTAAGTTCAATCAGATTCAGAATGCATAAAAATGCATTGGCTTCCAATGACTTAAAACAACCCCGTTATCCATAATATGGTCATGCTGGTTATAGAGTTCTGAGAGGTGTATTTCCCTGTGGTTTTGGTGTTGCTATTTTGCATCATTTGTCAGTATCAGACATCACTTTCTGATGGGTTTTGGAGTATTTGGTTTTGTTCTGGTTTTGACACTTTTGTTCGAGCATTTGACTTCTCAGCAACCAAACACTGATGAGTTCTTTGTGTCTGAGTTTTTGAACAAGATGGGTTTCCACAACTACCCTGCCTCTCTTTGTTCATGGGAAAGAGTTTCTTGTGATGCAAATAGAGAAAATGTTGTTGAACTAAATTTTTCTGGTATGGGCCTCTCTGGTCCTATTCCTGACAATTCCATAGGCAAGCTCAGCAAGCTTCAATCTTTGGATCTTAGCTTCAACAAAATCACTGCATTGCCTTCTGATTTCTGGAGTTTGAGCTCTCTCAAGACCCTTAACCTCTCCTCCAATCAAATTTCTGATTCACTTAACAACATTGAGAACTTTGGTTTGCTAGAAACCTTTGACTTATCCAGCAATAACTATGCTGATGAAATTCCTGAAGCTATCAGATCCCTTGTGAAACTGAGGGTCCTCAAACTTAGCCGCAACATGTTTACACAAAGCATTCCTCTAGGGATTCTCAAGTGCAAGTGTCTAGTTTCAATTGATCTTTCACTAAACCGGCTCAATGGAACACTTCCAGATGGTTTTGGAGCTGCTTTTCCTAAGCTGAGGACCTTGAACCTTGCCGAGAATAAAATTTATGGCCGTGTTTCGGATATTTCAGGGTTGAAGTCCATTGTGAGTCTCAACATATCAGGCAATTTGTTTGAGGGGTCTGTCATGGATGTGTTTCAGGAACAGTTGGAGGTCTTGGACCTTAGCAGAAACCAATTTCAAGGCCACATTCCTCAGGTACAGTATAGCTCTAATTACAATTGGTCTCATTTAGTTTATCTGGATTTGTCAGACAATGAGCTTATTGGAGAGTTTTTCCAAAATTTGAATCAGACACTTAATATAAAGCACCTTAGCCTTGCACACAATAGATTTACCAGACAGAAATTTCCACTGATTGAAATGCTCCCAGAGTTGGAATATCTAAATTTGTCCAAAAGTAGCCTTGTTGGTAACATTCCTGATGAAATATCACAACTGAGTAATTTGAACGCGCTTGATCTTTCTATGAATCATCTTACTGGGAAAGTTCCCTTGCTGAGAAATAGAGACCTCCAAGTTCTTGACCTTTCAAACAACAATTTGAGTGGAGAAGTCTCTCCTTATGTCTTAGAGAAGCTCCCATTGATGGAGAAGTACAACTTCTCTTACAATAACTTAACCTTCTGTGCTTTAGAAATCAACCATGATATCATGCAAAAAACATTCTTTGGATCAGTGAACAGTTGTCCAATTGCAGCAAACCCGGCTCTTCTCAAAAGAAGAGCTACCAGACACAACGGAATGAAGCTTGCTCTGGTATTAACCTTCTCAATGATATGCTTGCTTGCTGGGGTTTTGTTTCTAGCATTTGTTTGCAGAAGGAGGACAAGAATGTGGGAAGTTAAGCAAAGTTCTTACAGAGAAGAACAAAATGTTTCTGGACCCTTCTCGTTCCAGACTGATTCAACTACTTGGGTGGCTGATGTTAAGCAGGCAACTTCCGTCCCAGTAGTACTCTTTGAGAAGCCATTGCTGAGTATTACATTTGCTGATCTCTTGTCAGCAACTTCAAATTTCGATAGGGGTACCCTTTTGGCTGAAGGAAAATTTGGTCCTGTTTATAGAGGCTTTCTGCCTGGTGGTATTCATGTGGCAGTGAAAGTTTTGGCGGTGGGATCTACATTGACAGATCAAGAAGCTGCGAGAGAGCTCGAGTGTCTTGGTAGAATCAAGCACCCCAATCTAGTTCCTTTAACAGGATATTGTGTAGCTGGGGATCAAAGAATTGCCATATATGATTACATGGAGAATGGGAGCTTGCAAAATCTGCTTTATGACTTGCCACTTGGTGTGCAAAGCACAGAAGATTGGAGCACAGATACTTGGGAAGAAGCTCACAACAATGGGATTCAAAATGCTGGGTCTGAAGGGTTACTCACAACTTGGCAATTTCGCCACAAAATAGCCCTTGGCACTGCACGAGCATTGGCATTCTTGCATCATGGATGCTCACCTCCAATTATTCATAGAGATGTTAAGGCTAGCAGTGTTTATCTTGACTATGACTTGGAGCCAAGGTTGTCTGATTTTGGTCTGGCTAAGATATTTGGAAATGGTTTGGATATGGAGATTGTGCGCGGATCACCTGGCTATGTTCCACCAGAGTTTTCTCAACCAGAATTTGAGTCCTCAACACCAAAATCTGATGTGTACTGTTTTGGTGTTGTTCTCTTTGAGCTAATAACCGGAAAGAAGCCAGTTGAGGATGATTATCCTGATGATAAGGAGGCAAATTTGGTAACTTGGGTCAGAGGAGTGGTGAGAAAGAATCAAGCTTCGAGGGTTATTGATCCCAAAATTCGGGATACAGGACCGGATGAACAAATGGAGGAGGCTCTTAAGATCGGTTATCTGTGCACGGCTGACTTGCCCTCCAAGCGACCGAGCATGCAGCAGATAGTTGGACTTCTAAAGGATATTGAACCTACTGCTAATTAGCTTGAAGGACACGATGAAGAGGAATTGAGGTCATTTTAGTTTAATTTAATTTTCTGTTTGATTTTTTCTACTTAATGAGAGCTTCCCATGTAGCCATGGAATAAATGTAAAGCAGTTAAAATCTGGAATTCTGTCTTGGATGCTGTTCTCATTTATTTTCTTTCATTTTTTCTTCTTTTTGTGGCCACCATCTCTGGTAGATGAAGAAAGATTTGATGGATATACACTGGAACTTGATCTTTGAACTAACATATTTCTGCAGCATGTATTCTTTTATCCATTTTACTTATTGTTTTTATCTGATCATTTACCTAAGTAATGCGTGTTTGAATTGATTCTTTAAACATAAAATGTAAACTGTAGACAATGTGTAACATCGTATAACATTAGATTGCATATGTACTTGAGAAAGGATTGAGGCTATTTTGAGGTAATAGAAGTTACATTAATGGGATGGGTTCCCCATCAGCAATCTTTGGCTGTGACTGTATTGTTCTTTTTCCAATTGAATATTTTAATGTGCACTTGTATTGTTCTTTCCAAATGAACATTAGTTCAAGAATAAAGAAAGCTTTTATTAGAAACTGATACATTCATTATATTAAAAATTCAGAAGTTATAGTTTTCAATAAGAATTTTCTAGTGATGCCTATAGCATTTGACATTGAGTAAAAAAACAAAACTACAGATTCTAAAGGTAGATATGTGGTAGAGTTAAAGCAAGGTGGTGAGTGCAAGAACCATAAAAAATTAGGGCACCAGGAGAGGTGGACCACCTCTGGACTATTAAATGGTCGTTAGTGATTAGTGGTTATTGGTTAAAGGGTTATGGTTGTGAATATATTAAAGGGGTATCAATGTGTCACATGTGAGATTACACAAAGATATGATAATGCATGGTCATTGAAGTTCAGAATGTAGCCTCTCCCTCTGAATGTGAAAACAAAAAATGCATGAAGTTGGAATTGGATTGAGAGATGTTAGCCCAACATACAACAATTCAGGGAAACATTCTTACCTCATTCTGTATCATGATGCTTGATAACATCTTAACATGGGGAGCAATTGGAGCATTATGATTGCAAGTTTCAATCTTTATTGGTCTCTTAAGTTGGGTTGGCCAGCATGCAACTTTTTTCATTATTGAAAATCTTTAATCATAAAGATGGATTTAAAGTTATGAACAAAATAAGTTAATAGAGTCAGCAATATAAGGATCTTTAAAATTGTTTGGATGATCATAGGATTAGTTCTATGTGGTGTTGTTATTCATGCCTCAAATGCCTTTAAGTCATTACCAGATACAACAGTTCTTAACACCTGAAAGAGTGACCTAATGTTCATGCCTCAAATGCCTCAAATGGCAACAACTTTCTTTGATGCTTTGATGAATATTATTGTTGATTGTCCTTATACCTGGTATTTGGTAGGTGATAAAACCTGTTTGTTGCTGAATTGTGCTTAGAAATTATATGGGTATCTACATTGGAATTACAACTAATTTGGCTTAGAAAAAATAAACATAAAAAGTAGGATTGTTGATTGGTTCATTCTAAAACATTTTGTTTATCCATAATTCTTTTATTTATTGCTTTTTGATCAAGAAGAAATAATTGTTTTTTAATAGCAATAAAACAACTCAAATTAGTGATGAAAGATGTATGGAGCTTGATCAAATTAAATGTTTTTAATATAAAAATTTAGAAATAGTTCAGTCCTTATTAACTATCACTTCAATTGACATTTAAGATCTTTAATAACTCATTTAAAATCTGAGAGAGGTGGATTCTCTCCATCTTCTACCTATAAAAATAAATTAATAATAGCTAAATTGAATTTACAATTTTTTTTATTATTATTATATGTTTCTTCACTCTCTCCTCTTCAGTCTTCACTTCTCTTTCTTTCTTTGAACTTTGAGTCTCAACCCCACTTATCTCTCTCACATTTTCTTCTTTAGAGTTGTACTCTTACCTTGTTTTCTTTGATCAAATCAAATCCCATTCTTCTCTCTCTCTCTCTCTCTCTCTTCAATCTTCATCGTTTCTGTTATTTCTCACTCCCAAAGCCCATCCACACCGCATTGTCCCATAAAATTTCTTTGCTATTTTTTGGGTAAACCAAATAAATTAAAATAAAAAACATGAGAACTGCAAAGTGCAGAAGCGTCGTCGTTTTGGATGCACCAACTTTGTGAAAGGGCTCTTTCATATTTCCACAATGCAGAGTTTGGTGCCTCTCTTAATGCTACTCCACTTAAACCCTAACTTTCCTCAAAAGCTTTCAACCCAGTTTTACCCAATTTGAATGTGATGTTCGTAAACGCTATCAGCTTCAAGTTCAACCTTTTGAGCTGAATTGGGATTCTAGGTTTGAGAGGAATGGGGGGGTCTTAATGGTTCTCAAATTGCAGGGTTTTGGAGGGTTCTCAGTGGGGTTTTTACACCTGAAAGTCTAAGATCTGTTTTGGAGTGTTGGGTGTCACGTTACTCTGCATCGTTTTATTTTGTTTTTTGTGGCTAAAGTTTGATTCTTTAGCTGAGGGTTTCAGTGATTTTTTATGGGTGTTTGATGAATAAGAAGAGCTCAAAAAAGGAATCGATTGAAGGGGTGATATAGTAAATTATAGGTGATTGTTTTGGTGGGTTTTGAGTTCTGAAACCATAAGATATTAGCAATGTCTGGTCCTCCCAAATTGAGGGCTATGAATATTGCCTCTGATTCAGAGGCAAGGCTTGTGCTTGTACCATCTGGAAATAAGACAGGACCATTGAGTTCAAGGAAACCGGTTTCAAAGCCACTTAGGAAACCTGAGAAATCAAGGGATGATGTTGCCTTAGCTAAACAGAAGAAACCATGTGAATTGTCTTCACTTGTCACTTCCCCTTTGCCATCTCCTCAACCACAGTCTGTTAATGTTCCTCCATCACTGCGCCGGCACGAGCAGTTGTTACATTCTAATTTGTCTATGAATGCTTCATGTTCATCTGATGCATCAACAGATTCATTTCATTGCCGAACTCCTACCGGAAGATTGACTCGCTCTAATAGCTTAGGTTTAAGAAGGAAGCGGTCTGTGTCAAAGCCAAGAAGTGTTGCTTCTGATGGTGTGTTGGAATATCCACCTGATGGTTCACAAACGAAAAAGAGGTGTGCCTGGATCACTCCTAATACAGGTTCGTTCTTCTTCTTCTTCTGGAAGGTTGTTAATTTCAGTAGTATTGTCTTAATCTATATTTTGTGATGTATTTGAGCTGATATTGACATTGTGAATTGTATGGTTCTCTTTTAATTTCAAGATAAATTTTGGTTCTTGAAGATTGAAAACTTTAAATAGGTAACTCAATGTTGATAACTTGATATCATGTTATCATGTGTACTTTTCTATATAAATCTTTGTAACATGAGAATGAACTCTGATGTATTGAAGGTGTGTTTTGGATATTTGAGTTGTTTTATTTGCTTGTGCTTCAAAACTCATTTATGCTTTGCGATTGCAGCTATTTAGCCAACTTTTAACCGTACATGAATCAGTATGTGCTCTTTTCATTGACTGTAGTTGATGTTTTTGCTTATTGAAGAGAAAATGGGGATTTCCTAGAAATTCCTCCATAATACTAATACTCATGTTGAGTTTGAAATTCTGAACTAGGATGACTTTTTTCAAAGTTTTATTTCCTAATTAAGTTTCTGTTGATACTAGAACCATGTTATGCTACTTTCCACGATGAAGAATGGGGAGTTCCAGTACATGATGACAAGTACGTGATATACAGAAAACAATCTTTTTTTGTTGGAAAAGGAAATATATTCTTCTGTTAGATTTTGCTTGACACTCCTTATCTCATGTAGGAAATTATTTGAGCATCTTGTTCTCTCAAGTGCTCTGTCTGAACTCACTTGGCCAGCCATTCTATGTAAAAGGCACATCTTTAGGTATCATATCTATTGAAGTTCTTGATGTTTTTTCCATTCTTAATCTCAAATCTGCACTATTTGGCTGCAACCTCAGATGTAGCCTACTTTCTCTTTGACTTTGTTCAACTTATTATTGTTAACAAGGTTCTTTGCAGGGAAGTTTTTGCAGACTTCGATCCGGTTGCAGTCTCAAAATTTAATGAGAGGAGGATTATAGCATCAGGAACCCCTGCAAGCTCCTTACTTTCTGAAGTTAAATTGCGTGCTATAATTGAGAATGCATGTCAAATATCAAAGGTAGGTGATTGGTTTTGTCTCGACTCTTCCAACCTTCATAGTAGAATATGCAAAGTCCTGGGCCGCTTCATAATTAATTATTAATCTCTGGGCCATTGGAAACCAAGAGAACCATGGGGATACTGGCTTGGCTGTATTTAACTGCCATCCCATGAATAAATTTTTCTATATTGGGTGTATCTGGATTTAAGAACATTTCCATGGGACTACTGGTTTATCAGCTAATCTAGGTAGTATTTTGTCCTTCCTTAGCCATCATTATCTATGAATATAAAGTGGAATCCTAGGTTGCTTGCATGTTTATCCTTATTAGGATATTCAAGTTAGGAAAGAAGTCAACTAATTAATGTTTTGCAAGTTTGGAGGCATTTCTTTTTCAAACTTCTGGCCTTGTCTTCTGCGTTGATCTCTGTCACAATAATTTTAGAAGAAAATCAAGCCATAACTTTAAAAAAAAAATTGAAGTATTAATTGTCAATGTAGAAATAAACTTTCCTACTTTCACTGTCATTTTTTCTAACTGCATTTGACATTGACAAAATAGTGGACTAGTGAACCACTAGAATTCAAATGCTAGATTGAAAACAATTGTGCAGCAGGATAATTAAATTCTGTTATTATAGTCTTTAAATTTTCTGCACGATTAAGCCCTTATGCCCCCCCCCCTAATTATCAATTGAATGCCTTAAAACCAGGGTTTAATGCCCATCTGATTAGGTAGGTTAGGTAATAAAGGTAATTAGGTTGTGGTCCTGATTCTTATTCAATTTGCATGACCCATATGGGACAAACAATGATATTAATCTCCTGTGCACCATGACCTTGTAATTATCATTGTACCTAACTTTTTGCAGGTTTTTACTGATGCCAGGTCATAGAAGAGTTTGGATCGTTTGAGAAATATATTTGGAGTTTTGTGAACCACAAGCCTATAGTTAGCAGATTCCGATATCCTCGACAGGTTCCTGTTAAAACACCAAAAGCTGATGTTATTAGCAAAGACCTGGTGAGAAGAGGTTTTCGTGGCGTGGGTCCTACAGTCATCTACTCCTTCATGCAGGCTGTGGGGTTAACAAATGACCACCTTATCAGTTGCTTTAGATTTCAGGAGTGTATAGATGCAGCAGAAGGGAAAGAAGTGAATGTCATCAATGATGATTCTCAACAAAAGCAGTGTGATTCTGCCATGGAATCTGATATGTCCATTGCCATTCATAATTTGAGTTTCACCTCTGAATGAATCATGGCTCAACAATCGTTTTGGCTAGTTTATCTTTGTTGGAGTGATATTGGCTAGCACGATAAGTTACTTTGAAAGCTTATAACTATAAGGTAGTTTGAAGCATAAGCTAGAAGTGAAAAAGTAGAAGCTTATAAGTTAGCCACTAGTCTATAAGTTAGCTAATAGTTGTAAAAAATAAAATAAATTCATGACTCACTTTTTTGTAATGTTGAATTATAAAGCACTTTTAAGTTTCTTTATCATAAAAATGTTAGTTTATTTTTTGTAATATTTTTTTTATTACTTTGATTTTACCATGAACATGAAATGTAACTTTTGATTAATGTGTAACACATGCATATACTTGTATTTCTTTAAGAAGAGTAAAATTTGTAAGATAAGTTCTTGGTCTCGTGGAAGAGTAGATATATCACATCACTACACCTCAATCTGAGGTTCAGTCGACATGCAATTTTCTACCTTTTATTCAACTGCATGCTTCATTGTGTTGTTTGTTTTTTTGTTAGACAATGTTTTTGCTATAGTAACGAAAAGGCTTAAATATCACCATCACAACAAAGGAAATTATTAAATGCTATGGACGTGTCTCTTTTATACTACTAATCCTTAACAATGACGACTTTTTGTGTTGTGTGCACTACGTTATTTTCAGAAATCATAAAGCCACAGAGAAGAGAATGACCTGTTTTTTATATAGGCACATTGCATCCTTACCCCCTATTGTATACTGTGGAGGATTCAATACACAAAAGGAATCAACTACTGGACGCTTTCAAAAGGAGACTATGCAGACTGAAAAAGGAAATACTCTACCTGGCTCTTACGGATTAGGAACACAAACACAAACATGTGCGCTCATATAAAATATACAATGCATTGTTTCAATCTCAAGTTAAGAATATGATCATGGCCAATGAAACCCCCAAACCCGTGACAGCTGAGATGAATACAGCATCTGAAGTGTGTGGAACAGCTTGCTTAATACTTGGTGGGTGTGCAGAGGGTCCGGGTGAAGGTAGCGCGAGCGAGATAGGTGGGGAATGAATAGTTTCATTACCAGCAGCAGCAGCAGCAGGAGTAGGAGACATGAGCACCACAACTAGCTTTAACCCCATTTGGCAGTGACCCTGTGATCCACTTATGAAGTGAATTGGCCCTGAATCCCGAAGGTGGAACTTGGAATTCCCGTCTTGGAATACTGAGTGATTCCCCAATGTATTGCATGCTAAATAGTCCTTCTTATTCACTACGTGCACTGATTCTGTGCTGCTATCATATTTGAATACTGCACATTACACATTAATGAGAAGAGTAGCTTAAATGTAAATGCTAGTAAACACAAAGGAAGGAATCAAACCACATATTATGGAGAGTTATGTACAATTATGCCTTTTTCTATTATGTGATCTTATACACCAGGTTTAAGAATTGATGCATTTACTATCTCAAGAGTGATTTATACATAGCTTTATCATGGAACTCCTTTTCTTCATTAATAAGCATATACTTATAAGCCTCATCGTAATAGAAAGGTTACTTGTCTTGTGAGATGAAGGTCATGGGTCAAATCCTAGAAACAAACTCTTCGGCTTACATGAATAAAGTTGTGTACATAGAACTTACCAAGAGTATCCCCAATGTTGAAGAGTTGGCTCTGGGCCCACCTATTGAGTGAATCTTGTGAGTCAAGTGGAACCTTCCATAAATATTTACTCCCCCCCACTACAAATTCAAAGCCTTGACAACAGGAAATTAAGAGGAACACTAAGAACATGATGAAGAATAGTGGAGACACACTTGATAAGGAAGACATTGATGGAATAGTAGCAATGAGTGAGTGTAAGAGGGTGGTTATTAGGTTCTGAATTAATAGCTTGAGCCCTTGAGTGCAACACTAAGAGACTAATACTAATAGTATGAAATTCTATGAATGGTGTGAAGTAGAGCCACTTGGCACATTTTGAGGAATAACCTTTGATTAGATGCATGACAGATGAGTTTTAGAGGGAAGCAGCTTTTGGTAATAGTTGAGGGGTGAAGAAACTGACAAATGAAACAAAGACAACACTAATATATGATTACCTTACCTGTTCATTTTTCTGAGGAGGAAATGTTTCTCACACTACTCAACCATTTTTGTCCTTGAGACTTCTTCTGTCAGTTATCAGAATCATAAATGGCTCATAATAATGATAATTTTTGTCTAATAAAGATGTCATTTTCTTCCATTCCTTTCCAACTCAGTCACATAGCCTTATAGAAAATTTTGTAAAAAAACTCCAACTAGTTGCAGACATTTATTCATTTATGACCCTTGAATATGATGAATGGTTAAAATCATTCTGCTGAATGGATGAAAAAACTATGCTTATTAAACTCTTTGGGCTGTTTATTGAGGTCATTTTGTTCTAAAAAAATGGTAACATGAGTTATTATGTAAAATATTATTTTTATAGTCTATTATGGTTTATGGGATTATGAGTTTATTTAAAGGTGTTAACCTTTTATTCATATATACGAAATGAAAAAAAAGCTTACATATAAATTTAAAGTAAAGATTATTATTTACATTTTATGGCCATTAACCTTGACGAAGATTTATGATAAGGTTGCATACTACGTATTTATCAAAATTTCTCAAATTTAAAATTAAAATTATATAATTAACATACAGAAAAAATAACCATGAATCGACCATGTCAGATTCATTTGATGTTGCTATTAGTCCATTCCTTTCATTAATCACATGATTTTAAATAAAACAAAAAACTAATGTAAGTTGAGAATGTGAACAAACCGATTACATATGTCAATGGTCTAAACAACAATGGTATAAACAAACCAAATTGCCTCCAAAATCAATAGAGTTGATCATCAAACTGGAACATTCATGAAAAGTTACCAGCAGCAAAATAAACAGCATTTAAGGAGGAGGTCTTCATAACTGATTTGAGTCATTTGACATGGAGTGCAAAATAGAATCATGAGAGTGCAAAATTAAGAGAACCAATAATTTCTATCCCCTTATTTCCACCCATTATCTCAGTGAATTGACAACCGCATAATGTAGTTTTGATTTTAGTTTTGAGAGATGAGCAATTAAGTCATCTAAAATTGATTTTTCACCATTCAACAAATAATAGGATGAGGAATAAAGAAAAGGGCTTTTTCTTATTAAAAAGGGGGAAAAGGGTTCACCATTTGAACATCAAAATCATAGTAGATAGAGAAATAAACATTTGTGACATGGTTCTGTATGCAAAATTGAGGTTCATCTCGCAGTCATCACTTCAATCCTCCACCAAGCCCTGGTGGCATTCCTAGGCTCTGTGCAAGATCATTCATCCTTTCCTTCATGGCCTGGAAACATGATCAAGAGTTTGTTATTCGAATTTAATGTCCACAAATGCAAATGAATTTCCATTCCTCCCTTGAAAAGAAAATATTTTTTTTTACCTGGACACTCTTCTGGTGTGCATCTTTGTAAGCCTCTGTGACTAAAAGCGAAAGCTTCTACAACCGAAAGATGTTTCAATAATAAGTAATAGTTATGTGAGCATTCAAGACCATACTTAGATGCATAAAAAATGTCAGCTATTCATCCCAACACTCACTACATGAAAGTGATGAAACCCATATCTGTCTTTCATAACCATTCCTACAACTTTCAACATGATTAATTTCGAGATGGGAAAGATTTCCTTAAAATGGATAATCATGTCAAGTTCACAAATAGATCTCAGCCTACAAATTTCTTTAAAAAAACATATTTAAGCAGGGCAAAAAACAATCGAAGAATTTTGCAATCTTAATATATTTGTTTAACTCCTATTTCACCACATAGTCATATATCTATTTTGCTATTGGATGATCTAACAGGAAACGTTTTACATGAAATTATAAAATCGCTTCATTTGCAAACTCACTTCTGGTCCCAGTTCCATAGCAGCCTCAGTAATTTCAGTTCGTACAGGTTGCTGATTCCCAGATAATGTTACCTACAAATTAAACTTCATTAAGGGCTGGAAAAATAAAGAAATGGTCAATCATTGTCAGATTAAACAAAATTGAATCACGATACTATTCTATGATGATACACATAAAACTCTGCTTTTAAACTTTTATTTAAATGGAAAATTAAAGGGTGCATTAAGTTGCAGTTACCATATATATTCACAGAAAAGCATGACAAAACCCTGCAGCATGATAAAGAGAGAGGGCAAGCAAATATCATACCTTTATTAACTCACCCTCACAGTAACCATCAAACTCTGCTCTGTATAAGAGAACAAAGACAAATAACTTTTGTGAATAACTTGTATAACTGAAAACAACAGGAAAAGTGGAAAAGCTATAATTGTTTTGCAAGAAAGTCATACACAGCAAGTTCTTTCTGTACTTTCACTGCTTCAACTTGGACAACCATTTGTGCCTTCTTCACAGTATCAAAAAGATTTTGCATATTTCCAAGCATTCCTGCCTAAAACCAAAACACCAAAACATGAAATCAGCCGAATATGGATATTGGGATTAGTCACATCAGATTGACAAACACACACAACATACTAACAAAAGAAAATACTGCCGTCAAAATTTTGAATTAAATGGAAATTTCCAAAACCGTAAATTAAATTTTAGTATATACAAAACTCATAAAAACAATGATGACAAAGCCCCATACCACTAGGTGATTTGCTACATGGATCAACTGATGTCATTGGACTCATCAAAAAATCAAATTTACAGTAAAACTAATTAGAGTGAGGTATTCCTTAATGGTTTCTCCTAAAATTGCTTTTTAGGTCTTCCATCCTTTAGCCCTTCTACCAAGACTATTAGTTTTCTTTTCACATTCCTAAACCATATTTTCTCCAAAAAGTACTAAACCAACTTTCCCTCAGCAACATTTGTTTCTAGTCTTATATTTTTTTAGGGGTGTTTTATCTTTTCATGTATGACCACTCATCCACCTTGTTTTCTGTTGTTACCCTTAATGTTCACGACCATAAAGCAACTTCTGGTCTAATACCTGGTAAAAGTTTCCTTTGAGTTTGATAGGTGCTTTGCTCAGACCTATGTTTATACGGGCTGTGCTTCAATTCAAGCTTCTTTCATAGAGAATTTCAGGTCTTTTGTGTTAAAATCTGCACAGTAAAATCCTACATGCAGACGTGACTTATATCCATTACCAACAACCAAAGATTTCTGATTTTTCTTAACATCCAAGGAAAATATTAGACTGACATTTGTTCCTGGGGAGTTACCAATCTAGCATGCTGCCCAAATGTCACATGATCATGTACAACCGAACAACGCTTTCAACATTTTCTAAATAAAAAAGTGATTTCTTACTTTGCCATTTTAATTAGAATGGGCAGAGTTGACCCCATAGCTCAAGCCCAAGATTTAGATCCTAAATCATTTTGGGTTGACAAAGCTGTTTGGGCCAACTTAGAGCTGATTGGGCTTATGTCCCCACTACCTCGCAGCTAAGTATTCTAGAACCTTCATAAGATAACCCCGCAACAGGATCAACTAGGAGAAGATCACTGAACTGAATCAGAGGATCTTTGCAATTTAGGATATCCTTCTTATCAGTGCAATGACATTATCATATTCGGTTATTCCACTTGAGTATAAAGTAATGAGGTGGACCTCGGGTAAACTTACTCTCTCTATTACACTCCTCAATTTTTTCATTGACTTGTGTGTCGGAGTGTATTTACAAGTACACCTCCATGCATTCCATGCTGGAGATATACGAAGAGGATGAGATGACCATGTTTAGGGCACATTCAGGTGAAGTACACTTTCTTCGGTGTATCTGTCCAGATCAAGTAGACTTATTGTGCACAGTTTAAGTAAGACCGTAAGAAATATACTTTGTCCAGTTTAAGTTAATGGAATGAAGAATAAACCACAAAAAATGAATTCCTATAATGCTTTCATAAAAAACAATATGCCAAAAGCCAAGTATTCATTTTAAGGTAATTACCATGTGAGTGAAAAATATAAACAGGTAGGATATATGGATATGAGAGAATATATGTAACCCTGTGTGTGTATTCACATTTAACAGTAACATTGTCAGGAAAAGAGAAAGCTATCTCGGCTAACCTTAGAAGGCGCATCATCATTTTTGTCATTATTTTCTTTTTTCCCTCCAAACAGGGCATGTACTCGGAAATATCTATGATTGAGTCCAGCTTTTTGACAACCACTGCGCGAAAATATCTTCATGTCAACTATATTTGCACTGGAGTTTAGTTTACCTATATAATAGCCAAAGGTGAACAACTTATACAGATAACAATTTAAGATTGATAATTAAAAACATATATGGGTTCACCTTACATAACCCCCTAATCAATCTTGTTTATAATCTTGGTCATGTAGAATTAAAGCTTATATTCTAACAGTAAGGTCAAGCTACAAATTAAAGTATTATTAATTTTAAGAAAAAAAATAAGGCACGTTTGGAGCCTTCAACTACTTTGAATAAGAATAGACCTATGAATATGATGAATCATAAATTCCAGATAAACTCAACTTTTAACAAAATCAAAGTTTGCACCTTTAACGAATTTGGACGCAACCCAAAGGAAAATGAAAGGAGGGAAAAGACGTACAGATAGAAGTCGAAGGAAATGGGAGTTTTTTGCTTTGAGATGGTCCATGTATGCCTGATAAATGAGCAGTTACAGAAAGTGTAGACGCCATTGATACTTTCGAAGAGGAAAATTGAAGTGTGGGGTTTGATGGAATGGAAATTGGAGGGTTGAAGGTGAAGTAAGAGAATATGAGGGATTGTTTGGATAATTGAGAATTTTTTGCTTATATCTATTGGAATGCTTTCTGATATGATGCCATATGGCAAGAGAATAAATCTAATGGTCAAAGTTTTAAAACCAAAATAAATTTAATTTATTATATTTATTTTGCAGTCCCTATCTTCACACTATCTCCTTGATCTGTTCTAAGTTTCTCTCTCCTTACTGTTCTATCCTTACCGTGCCAAGTTGGTGTCTCAAACTTTGTCCCGACCAATTATTTAGTGTCATGTCATGTAAAAAGAAGGAATAATCAAAAGTGAGATAAATTTTTAAATGACATGACAATAAATAATTGGTTGAGATAGGGTTGAGGACACCAACTTGAGACAAGTGATTTCAGTCCTTCTCTCTCATCAATGTAGAAGAAATAAAGGAAACACAAAAAAGAACTTGACCTTTGAAAGAAGGACTCATGAGTAAATATATATAAATCTTGTCCTCATTTAAAAACCATACAAACTTGGTCCTACCTGATAAAGAAAGTAAACCGATGAATCTCATCCATTCATTAATTTTAATGTGTTGGATTATGAGTAAGCAACGTTGTGAACCAACATAAGTTAAAAAGTAGTTGTTTCTAAGAAAAGTAATCATTTTTTTAACGAAAACATGTAATTACAGTTTTTAAAGAAAAATATCCAAAGTTGCTATGAATATCTGAGTCGCTGGTTGTTGAAGTTTTGATTATCATCCACACAAAAGTAGAAAGAGTAGAAGGCAACGAAGAAAGTGAAAAATGCCAAACAAGTGTGCGTTATGCTGTGAGATCATGATCGCTGTCTTGCTCCCTCCTTTAGGAGTTTGTCTCCGCCATGGCTGTTGCACTGTATGTCTCTTTCTTCACTCATTCACCTTTCCCATAATTCTCTTTGGTTCTGATCCTTTATTCTCTTATACCAACACCCCTTTTGCTTGTTTTTGTTTTTTATATAATCAAAATCTATTTTTTTTGTTTTTTTATAAGATGGATCTAGATATGGAGGTTGATTTTGTTTTGGGATCTATGAAGTAAAATAAGTTTTTTTTGCTATAAGGGGACAAGAATCATGAAATAAATAAATAAAACAATATGAAATTGATGAAAGCATGTTTTTGCAGGTTGAATTCCTCATCTGCTTGGTGCTTACTATACTAGGGTATGTTCCTGGAATAATTTATGCTCTGTATGCTATTGTCTTTGTGGATCGTGATCAGTACTTTGATGAAACCAGGCGCCCTCTCTATGCACAACAATACTCTTCAGTATAATGTCCCATTTATTGTTTATAATGAATGTGTTCACTGGTAACTCTTCAGTATTTCATAGACACTACTTAATTTGTATTCTTATATGAGACTACACTTGCTCAATTTGTATGAGAATAACTGCTTAAAGTATTCAAGTATATCTGGTATTGTGATTATCAATTGAATGATATAAGATGAAATTATGAATTCTAGATGCCATGGAGATGGTGATGGATTCCTTGACAGTTGATCATATGAATAACTACTTAAAATAAGTTTGTATGCTTACTGAAATTGCTAGTTACATAAGATCACTTGTTTTGTCTTGAAGCTTCAACAACTTTTTTGTACTTATCAATTGAGACTCTTTGTTTGCCATTAGTTTGTGCTTCTTGCAGGAGTTCGAAGTCAAAACCATACATTAACAAAGTGTGTTTAGCAAATGATAATCACTACATAAACAAGTAATAATAATAAGGTTGATGTGGAGTCGGTTGAGTTATTGACAATAGACTGAGTCTTGATTAACTGTGATCTTCAAATAGGAACCACCCATATAGGTGGTGGTTTAACCATATCTGTATAAGGAAGGAGAAGCTTGACACTTGTATCTTGAAGACTGAAAACACCCCAATCTTGTCCACCATATGAGTAATCCATATTCATCTCTTCCCATCTATCATCTGAGAAGTAAATTGAGTTGGCTTCACATGTAGGCAGGGCTTGAATTGGCACTGATATAGACTCATTGGCACCTACAAACAGAACACGATCATGCAAAGATTTCACCTTTTCCCACTTGGTCCCATTAAAAAGTGTATACACACTAAAGTGCTTTGTTCTGTAAGGACAAATCAAGGGTTGTGTATCTTCTTCAGATAAAAGGTCTCCTTCATATAATGCTTTCCCATCTTCATTCACAAAATTTCCAATATATCTTTTCACCAACAAAACCTCTCCACCAGACAACATCATGTATAACTGTGTGGAAAACAAGTCTCTTGGAAATTCTTTCTCTTCTTGCTCATTTTTCTCCATGGTTGGTTTAACATACAAGATTTTCCTAGGAACTTCTTCACAAAGATCCCATACTTCAATGGAACCATCTTGTGCCAAAGCATGAAGATAATTGTTGTTTAACACAATGTCATAATAACAACGCTTAGCGTCAGATATTTCAACCCATGTTGAAGACTTAGAACAAAATGCAAGCTTACAATGGCAACCATATATTATAGCAAGAATGTAGTTACTGTCATTAGGAGATGGAGATCGATTCAACACAGCTTTGATAACAAACAATTTGCGCAAGTAGTTTACAAAATTGGTTTCTGATAAGGGATGCAAGAATGCAGGAGGAAAAGGTGGAAAGTGAATGCAAACAAGAGAAGATAGTTTTAAAATAAAGGGTGTAGCTTTATTGTCTAAAAGAACAAGACACCCGTGAGAAGAACCAACACACCATGCACCAGCTATGTTCTTGAACATGTTCTTCCACTCATAACACTTTTTATCTAAGACACTGAAAATACTACGATGAATTAAGATTGTGTCACCACCATCTTCTCCTTGAAGATCAGAATGTGTTTGTTGGAGGCTTGGAAGAATGGCATATGGGAGTGAAAGACAAGCCATTAGAGGAAGTTTATTCGTTTTATTTAATTGCAAGGAAGACAATGTTTAAATAGGAGGCTGGGGGATTCAAGAAAAATATGTAGTTGTAATCCCTACAAGATTGGATTTGATATCAATGACTTTATCCACAGAAAAAGTTGTTTTATATAATGTATGAGAAAATTATGTATAAAGTGCAAGTGCAAGAGTTTTTTACCATGTCACTGTAAATCTTATAATGTTAGTGCATACATTTTGAATTTTGGTTATCTTGAATCATGATCTTATTGGTAATTTATTGAATAATATACTCAACAATTCAATAACAATAAAAAATTAGCTAAAATTATTTAGTAAAAATAATCAACGCTCTTTGCTAGTTTATTGATTAATATACTCAACAACTCAATAACAATATAGTAAACTTTTCTGGAATTTCACAAATATTTTAGTAAGACAAATTTCTTATTTTATTTCTTCTCCTGAGTGTTTGACTTTAATGATATATATTGTACATAAGATCCGAATTCGAGTATTATATATTAAGAAAATTTTCATTAAAAGTTTTAGCCCAAAAAAATGGGGAGAGCAAGCGCTTCTTTAGGAGGATCCATTCCATGATAGTAATGAACATAATTGATAAAAGTGGACCATGTTAACTAAGTTGATGATGATTTAAATTTTATGAAGACTCTTTTTTATTGGGTTATTTTAGTCTCCCTAAATGTGTTTACATTGTTCCTATATACGGCAATAAAAGAAGAAAGTGTAAAGATATGCATAGGTTCACCGTTCACGCAAGGTTCAAATATAAATATAAAGAGAATGTAGTGCAAATAACGACAGTGATGAATATGAACTGACCCGTATAACAAATACTGTCAACAAAATGTAGTATAAAAACATTTGGACCCCATGAACTACCCACTCTCTTGGAGAAGCTTGGCACGTAATTAGCCCATTATCCGTAGCTTTTATGGTTCTGACTTTTCCCTCAAGTAAACACCTCTACCACAACAACAAAATAAAATTATACAACTCCAGATGATAATACCTGATACTGTAATACATAATGCTCTAACTTAAAGTGTGGGCGTAAAGGGAAGGTAACTTCTAAGTAACCAAACAAGGCAGAGAGAGAACAATGTTCATCCAGTTAACAGAAAATCAGTATAGTATTCTCATGCAAAATCTTGAATCAGTTGAACACACTCCGACAAGCTTCAATATCAGATGCTTGTGTATCCAACACGGATTGCCCAGATGCAGTGTTAATTACCCGTACTGCAGCATCAAATATCGCTTTCTGGAACCGGTCATCCTCCACCTTCTTAAGGATATCTCTTACCACCTTAAAATCCAAACTCCCAGCTAAAACTAGTTTCCCTATTATCTCACCAAAATTATATGGTGCCTTAGGTAAATCTATGCCAATATCATCCAGCATAGAACCAAACAACAAGCAGCCATTGCCTATGTCTCTCGCTGAAATAATCTTCTTAATAAACAGATACTCAACAAGATTGGCAACAGGCTCAACACATGGCGGACTTTTATCTAGTGCAAGGGAAATGGCTTCCTTCACAAGCTCAGGATAGTAAGCTGGAGATTTTAGTTCCTCCACACACTGTAACGCCTCATCCAGAAGCCGGACACTGAAATATTCTTCCAGAAGAGAAACAGTTTTCTGGCGAAGAACATCACTATTCAATTTTGCAGCAGGAGCCTTTGACACCTCAGTGGGCACATCAGCAACAGGTTTAACAGAAGAAGGGATTTGAGGCGTAGGCTCAGTAGCTACAACAAAGTTTGAGGGATTAGCAGAAGGAGCTAACCCACCTCCATGTACTAAGGCACTATTTCTCCCACTAATAAGATCAGCACTTCCTTGAGGTAGAAATTTTGAGTTCACGGTAGTTGATGACTTGGAAAGGAATGGAGGCTGGATGCGTCCAGCAGTTTGTGTGCCAGACATGTCTCTTCTAGATATTGATTTACTCCTAGGTATCTCCCAGTTGTCATTATCAAGTCCAGGCATCACCCTCCCTGGCATCCCAGGCATCAAACCCCCTGTACCAGGCCGAGAAATGGGGAAGCCCCCAAGGCTGGTATTTCCTTGAACACCGGAAGCTACACGGGTATTTCTCATATTTGCAGTGGCACCTGGACGCAATCCAAGATTTTTTTCTGCCTCTGAATGAATTTCAGTGATGGTTTTGGCTCTTACCTAGATGAGATAACATTAATAAAAAAAAATTAAAAAGGAGAAGCTCTTTTAAGAATTTGAAGCATAACGTATCCACATAATTCGTGTAAATTTACCTCTTCTCGTCTTGGAATCCAGTTATTAGCACGCAGGTCTATAACACCACGAACCATGAATCTCAGCCGTGGTACAAGTTGGGGATGCGTGCCCAATTCTTTCAACCGACTAAAGTACATATCATTTATACGACGTGATTTCGGGCTTTCATCAAGCTGCTTACCAATAGTGGTGAAAAATTGACATACAGCTTCAACATTTTCCTCAGCTGGACAAACCTTGCTGTCAGGAGGTCCTAAAAGCTCCTGTCCCAAATATCAGTTAACAATGCAAATGAGTGGATGCTCCTAAACCAACAAGAAAACATATTTCTATGATGGAAAAGTTTCAAATACTGCAAGAACCTGAGCGATGTGATGGACAATTCTTTCAGGAACCATTTTTTGCTTCAACAGCTCACCAATCAAACGGATGTTTCCAAGGGTACGAATCTTGACAAGTCTTTCCTTGTCTCGTCGCTCCATCTCCTGCTCAGGGGCAGTCATCTGCCTCAGTTCTTCCCTCAGATTATCTGCACCTTCAAAGGCCTCCTGGCAGATATTCAAGAGTATTCTCTTAAAAGTGATTTCTTTCCCACCAGGTTCATCAGACGGGAATGGAGGCAGCTTCTCATTAAGATCAGAACATAACAGAGAATACATGGGGCAAAATGTTGGCTCTAGCACTGCCTTATCAAAAATAAGAGAAATAACTCCCTGCATTTGCAAACAAATCAATTAAGAAGAAGAACGTGAGCAGAAATATAATTTAAATGACACCCTGCATTAGCAAAGAAAATGAATAGAGGACAATGACGTGGACATAACATATTTAGAATAACCGATAATGAATTATGATGAACCTTTAATATGTCAGCTGATGTAATGCCAGAATCGATCAACTGACCCTTCAGGAGATCAAACTTCTCAGGAGTCAACTTATTTAGTATTCTGCATTGAAGTGGTCAACAGATTTTAGCATGGCAGTAGCAGGAGAAATGTAATTCTGAAGGCTCTCTTAAGAGAGCTATGAAAGTAGTTCAATAAAAAAAAAGTACAAGAATCTTGTCACAACTCAAAATTTATGGTTATTTTTTACATTTAATATGATATTATCCCTTAAACTGTTCTAATTTGCAACTTCGTAATACTTACTTGCCCATATTAGTATCAAAGAACCATTATGTGGCCATTAAGGTACAGACATGAAAGTAAACAATCCACAACAAATAAAAATGTATCACCCTTTAACTGTCTTTAAAACACGATCCTTGTCAGAGAGAGTTCCCTTTCTAGCTGACCATGGTACCTCAGCCTTGACTAGAGTAGGAGTAGGTCCTCCCTGAATTAATAGCGACAGAAATTTTGTTAATAAGAAGAAACAATTTATCATTACAGACATCATGCAATTCTGCCTGTGATTATTACCCCCTGGTTAGAAAAGAATTGTGCCCTTCCAAACTGAGAATTCAATTGGTCTTGATGATTATTATTGCCAAAGTCTCTATTCTCATTGGGATTACCCCAAGACCTCTCATCTGCATTAGCAGGAAGTTGTGCAGATCGGCCACGCCAGTCACGGTTAACTGGCTCAGTATAACGATTTTGAGATGGATTTGGAGGCTGCAGAAAATGATATAAACATTGTTACACTGAAGTTGAACTTACTAATTTTAAGATAATCATAAATAAGTTCAGAAAACTGAGAACATTTAGTACCATAACAAGAGAATAAAAATTGAAACATGGCATACAAACATGAGATTCTTTTTTTCATTCACTGATGACTGATGACTCTCCCAAATGATACTAGTATGTTCAACGCCAACAATACATCAATGCTAAATTGCTAATCAACTTAGTCAATCAGTTTATCAAACAGGAAGAAAGAGGATTATGGCCTTAGAAGGTTAGCACAGTGATCAGAAGACAGAAGACACTCACATTGTTTTCTGAGCGACCCCAACTTTGAACTTCACCAAAAAGCTCAGCCTCAATACCTTGTTTGATCTTTAAAACATCATCAGGGATCTCAACAATCTAAGAGTAAAAAAAGGATCAAAAGTTAGCCAAGTGTTAAAACATAAATATCAATTAACATATCAAAAGAAATTTTAAAGAATTATGCACTTCCAAAGATAGTTTCCTGGGGGATGAGGCAAAAAATAAGTTGAAGTGGACCAAAGAATATGTGGAACTTAGATCAATAGGCTTAGGGAACATTATACCATGCCTTTTAATAAACTAGATACTTCAATAAAAATCCTGACAGCAACTATTTATTCTAAGAAATATAGGTAAGTTTATGATAGAAGGACTGTCCACACATGAAAAATTGTACATAGATAATATTATAAAGATAAACTTAATCACCAGCCGCAACAGTCACGGGATGTTGATTAAACAAACATTTTCTTAATTAACAGGAAAGCCATTCCAGATAGATATAATTTATATCAAAATTAATATGGAAAGGGAAGCAGATGAATGTATCATTTAAAACACATACACACACACACACACATATATATATCATCTTGGGAAGTGTATAACAAATTTAAAACAACATTTAGCAACAAGAACATATACCACTTACCTCTCGAAGCTGTAGAAGCTGGTCTCTGGTAAATCGCACGCGCTCACGACCCTCAAACCGTGAATCTCCTGCCTGTAAAGCCAGAAGTATTTACTTAATATGAAAATTTCACCACTCAAGCAAATAAATCACAAAAGAACATAATAATTCGGAGGTAGATGAATGAGGTCATACATAGTACTATAACATGATAGAATTCAATGACACTAAAATTTACACGAACATCTGAAAATATCTATCGATTGTTTTCCATTGAAGGCTTTTATGAATTATGGTTATAAAATCATTACACACGTACCAACACTCCGATGGCGACCTGATAATAAATCAGTAATATTATCGATTAAAAAAGTTCACATTTTAACAAATTTGTGCATAATTATATTGATCATGTCATCAACAAAGCCAACAAAATTTTAACCTTCGAACAAAAGCATGTGTTGTCGTTGCAAGCATTGCATTCAGAAGGACAAAGTAAACTCATTATCACAAGCCTCAAACACCAATTCCACAGAAGATAAGCAATGCCAACTCCCAAAAAAATATGTCTCATGTATGTAGGACCTTTATGAGCAATTTGATATTTAGTCAAGCCCACCTAAAGCCAACATATGTTGTTTTTTGTCCATATTTACAGCAGGTACACATACTTAGTGTCCCACCAAGAATTAGGACATTCAATTTCAGGTAATTTAAATCCCTAGCTGATAGAAAGTTAACAAACATAGTAACCATGAGAAATGTATCAAAATGCTCCTTTTAAGCATCTGTTCGATCTTTCACTGTTTTGCTATGTTTTTATAGCCAATAATGTTGTCAAAAATTTCATAATACACTCATTATAATCAAGTCTAGACATATCCAAATCTACGTATTGGGCAACAACAAAAACAAATTAAAAAAATTCAAATGCCAATGACAATCACCAGGTGAAATTTAATAAAGAAAACACTTTTATTAATAAAAACCAATCATATTGAAACGAGATCCAAAAAAACATAAATCTGACACGATAACACATACAATGGACACAAAACATGAATAAAAAGCAATCAAATCTATAAAAATAAAAAAATAAAAAGTTATAGCTTAATTTAAAAAAAAAACATAAATTGGAGAGAAAGAAGGGATGAAAAGACAGATCGAGAGAAAAGTTATGCGATTGGGAATGAAACCTTGATGGAGAATGAAGAAGGAGCAGTGGAATGTGGTCGAGAAAGAGATGAATCAGAGGAAAAGGAACCGAAAGAAGGGATTGAAGAAGAAGAGGATGAATCAAATCGAGGAGCGAGAAATCTGGTAGCACCGCCGGAAGCACCTCCACGACCACCGCCAGGCCTCAAGCTAATAAATGTTTGATCACGTTGCTGCATAACTCGGGATCTAGCGTTTGATGATGAAATATCCACCGTCCGATAAAGTTGAGAGGAGAATATATAGATAAGAGATTCAGCCAAAGCAGAATGAATAAAAATAAGATAAAAGATAATGAGGTTAAGGATATTTCCTCTCTCTTCTCACAACAACTGAGAAGAGAGTACGCCGTTGCGTTTCACACAACCGAATGAAGCCAATTTTAATTATTACGTTAAATTAACAGTAAATGTACCAACATATAATTTTGGTGTCATTCTATGTGTAAAAAGATTTTGGACTGTTTTAGTACATTTTAAGTAACTATATGTATTTGAGAATAAAATTTATTAATGTATAAGTTTTATATATTTTTAGTGTATCATTTATATTTAATCAGTATTAATATTGATTTTTTGAAAAAATGTAATTTAAATGATATGTATAAATCTTAATACAGAAAAGTGCATATATATTATAATGTTGTAATTTAATTTATATTTCTCAAAAAGTTGGTAGACGGGTTATATGCTCAACTTTTTTCCTTCCTTTTAAAGTAAAGGAGTATATTTGATTAGGACGTTGTTCAGTTGGTTTCATCCATATTAGGGACTTGGGATATTTTGGCTTAGGCTCATAATTGTTCACCAGTAAACGAATAAGAATGGATTGCAAACAGAAAAGAATGGAATAGAGTATTTGTAAAATAAGTCAAGCATAGAATCTTCATACTCTACCATGTCTACTAAATCTAACTTAGCTATCTATTTTCTCTGCAATGGATGCATCCTTAGATGTTGCCAAATTTCATATAGTAAGTCATTCACCTAGTCCTAGTTGTACCTTATTGCTCTCTTCTCTTCAATCATTGCAACTGGCATTCTCGAGTTGAAATGGAGTGGAGTGAGCATTGAGGAATGGTGGAGAAATGAGCAATTCTGTGTCATTGGTGGTGTGTCAGCACACCTCTTTGCTGTCA
Organism: Lupinus albus; assembly: GCA_009771035.1. Taxonomy (NCBI): domain Eukaryota; kingdom Viridiplantae; phylum Streptophyta; class Magnoliopsida; order Fabales; family Fabaceae; genus Lupinus; species Lupinus albus. The sequence goes on from CM020005.1 coordinate 1,494,616, forward strand.
TACAAGGTCTTCTGAAGGTTCTGGCTGGAATTGACATCAACTTCACTGTTACATCCAAGGCAACAGATGAAGAGGATTTTGGAGGAATCATAAACCTTCAAGTGGACGACTCTACTAATTGCTCCAACCACTATCTTGATAATCAACCATTGTAGGGGTTGTCGCTGGAATCTCAGATGGCATAAACAACGGATACCAATCCTGGGGACCTTAATTTGGAAAACTCTTCTTTTCCTTCGGGGTGATTGTCCATCTTTACATGTTCCTTAAAGGTTTGATGGGTAGGCAAAACCACACACCCACCATTGTTATCATATGGTCAGTGCTATTGCCTTCTATTTACTCCTTGCTCTGGGTAAGAATTGACCCTTTCGTGCTCAAAACTAAGGGACCTGAATCAACTGTTGAAAGACTGGTTTGCCTACAGTGTTCTTTGGTTAACATCTTAAGATCTATATAAATTCTTGATTGTACTGTATGAAGAGTGAACAAAAAAAGTATAACGGAAGAGTGAACAAAAAAAGTATAAGGGAAGAGTGAAAAAATTGTGAAGTGCAAATGCAGCTTCTCATTTTTGCAAATGTACTAGATAATGTGTGGTTAACGCGTGTGCTTTGGCCCAAACTGTCCAAGGAGAACATCACCTTCTGCATTAACAAAAGAACACAATGCTTGTAGTGTTTGTAAAAGATCTAGGATGCTAGTAGGTTTAAAGTAAAATGGTTTTGTAGGATGTTTAAGTGAAGGATAATAGGCAAACAGATCTTATTAAAGCATGCTTGAACTCAGATATTGCCAGTTTAACTTAAAAAATGTTTTACTCAACCAATGCTATGAAATGTCACGCTTCTCAGGTGGACAATCATAGGAGGGTTAGATCATACTTTTGCAAAGTAAAGAAATATGAAACCGCAAGGATAGATGAGACTTCTCACATAAATTAACTGGTGAACAATTATCCATTGGGCTTCACCAATAATCACCACAAGAACAGATCCCATCTTTGAAATGGTGGAATCTGTTAGCATCCCTTACTACAATCAATCTTTCTGTGATCTTTGATATATATTTAGTTGCAGTATGGCAATCTAAACAAACCCGAAGATTCTTGATGATCGTGATTTCAGTACCAGGTTCAGTTGTAATAAGGCCAAATGCAATGGCTAACTTCTCACTGTGAACATTAACCATGAGCACTTTTTCTTCTTCTTCCACATCATGCAAAGCAGTGACTGTCTCTGAATGATACCCCATCTCTCTCATCTTGCTAGTTAACTTCTCCAGCTTTGCATAGATAGCTGTTGCATGGGAATGAGACCGATCACCAGATACAAAGACATGTGGGAACCCATTAACCTCAATTAGAGTGCACCCTGGAGTCTTTGCCAGTTTTCTTTTCTTGACTCCTTCTCGTATTGAAGCAGCCTTTGGGAAGTTTCTCTCTACAGAGTATATATTAGAAAGTAAGACTCGGTATCCTACGCTCCCTGGGTCCAGTTCAAATAGTCTTTCTGAAGCAATACTAGCTATGTTTGTGTCCTTGTGAGTCATGCAAGCGCCAAGCAATGTACCCCATACTGCAGGACCTGGCTCAACAGGCATGCTCCTAATAAATTCTAAGGCTTTTTCTAACTGTCCAGCTCTGCCAAGAATGTCCACCATGCATGCATAGTGCTCAGTCAAGGGCTGAATCCCATATTTATTAACCATATCATGGAAAATTTCATCTCCTTCTCTTACCAAGCCAGCATGACTGCAAGCATACAAGACTGAAAGAAAAGTAACACTAGATGGATGAAAACCTAAATGTAACATCTCATTGAAAAGCTTAAGAGCTTCATGCCCATATCCATGGAGCCCATAACCAAAAATCATCGTATTCCAAGTAACAGTATTTTTTTCACTCATTGAGTCAAATAACTGCCAAGCCTCTGAAATGTTCCCACATTTGGCGTACATGTCAACCAGAGCAGTCAAGACATAAATGTTTGTCTCAAGGTTTTTGCTTTTAATTAACTGATGGAGCGATTTTCCAAAACTTAGTGCTCCTAGTTGTGCACAAGCAGAAAGGGTAGTTGTGATTGTAACTGTATTAGGTGCAAAATCAGTGGTCATCATCTCCTGAAAAAGAGAGATAGCAGTCTCCGTTAAACCATTCTGTGTGTAACCTGAAATCATAGCATTCCAAGCAGCCACAGTTTTCTCTGGTGATTCATCAAATAACTGGCGTGCCAAATCTATTTCATTGAGTCTACTGTAAACAGTTACGAGAGCAGTTGAAACAGAAGAGTTTGAAATAGTGCCAGATCTCAGACAAAAACCTTGAATACAGCAAGCCAAATGCAGATGACCAAAGGGAGAAGACACTGGAATCAAGCCAACCATAGTGCTCGAATTGACTCTCTCACCAGAAACAAGTAATTCACTGAAAAGCTTCACTGAACATTCAGTCTCACCATTGCTAGTAAACCCAGAAATAATGGCATTATAAGATACCAAGTCCGGTTTCCTAATCATCCTGAACAATAATCTGGCTGTGTCAACATCCCCGCATTTCGAATACAAAGAAATCAAACCAGTCAACACATAAGCATTAAAATGAAACCCAAGTTTCAAAGCTAAACACTGAATCTCCATCCCAACTCCCAACTCTTGCATCTCAGCAACAGCAGGAAGCACTGTAGCTACCGTTGTGTAATCCAAGCTAATCCCATCTGCAACCATATCCCTAAAAACCTCGAAAGAAGACTCGTAACAACAATTCCTAACCAACCCAGTAATCATTGTGTTCCACAAGACAGTATCCCTATCAGACATTTTATCAAACACCTTCCTGGCATACCCAACACGTGAAAACTTGCAGTAGAAGTCAGCAAGGGCGGAACCCACAAAAGGGTTAGAAGCCATCCCATCAACGATGGCATGAGTATGCAAGAGCATACCATGTCTTTCATGGGTGAAGTGAGAAGCAGCGTTAATGGCAAAGGCGTAGGTAAAGTCATCGGGGTTGAGGTTGGTATTAGTGCGCAAATGGGTGTAAAGAGAAATGGAAGAAGAAGGGTGAAGGGAGAAGCCTCTGATGAGAACGTTGAAGAGGAAGATGTCAGGTTTAGGGATAGAGAAGAAGAGGGAACGAGCGTGGCGCGTGGCGCGGAGATGGAAGAGCTTCTGAGTGAGTTTGGTGACGGTGGCGAGGTCGAATTGGAAGCCATTGAGGATGACCTGAGCGTGGGTTTGGGTTAGGTGAGGGAGGGTGCATGCTTTGTTTATCAAGGAAAGGAGTGAGTTGCGGCTAATTGGTGTAACGCCACACACTTTGCTAACAAAAAGCTCTCCATTAATCATCTGCACGTTACGCCCTTCAACTCTCAACGTTCATTTATAATATAAACATCTTTTCATTTCAAATACTGAAAATCTCAAGAACAAATCTCACATGCTATCTTTTACATTTTTTAATATAATTTGTTTGACTCAAATTCCAGACACTTCTCTCTGCTCTCTGCAGCATTGTCTTCATGGCTAAGACTCCCTTCTTTACCAGCATACATTTAGCGTCAAAACGTTTATCTTCATCTTGTATTTCCATCAAAATATCTAAACACCCTTACTAAAAATTTATAATTATATTATTATCCATTTTCCATTATTAATTAGACTTTTAAAGGGGCCTAAACCAATATTCTCTTTTTTCTAACCCTTTTTTTCAACTATATAGCAGTTCAAGACTATATTTGTCAGATTTTTGTTCAAAACTGGTTCCAACTATATAGCAGTTCTCAAAGGTCAATATAAATGTTGCTCTTGAATAAGACCAATATTAACATAAACGGCAATAAGTTAAATGCAAGCTGCAAGTTTATGGGTGTCAAGATGTTGCTCCTTTGCTTTGCTTTGCATTTTCTTTTCTGATACAAAATTACAAGTGGAAGAATCCTTGGACCACGCGTGTTGACTAAAGGAATTAAATTAAAAATAATAAAGATATTAAAAAATATAAATAAATTTCAACATATTTGAGGAAGAAAGAACCCTATATAAAAGATTTACAGTGGTAAAGAACCAGGAAGATATTAGATACTAATACTAACACTAATACTATCACTTTGGCTGCAGAAGCAAGAGATTTGTTTGTTAGCTCAGAAGCAGGTCAGGCTCATGCTAACTTAAATTTCAAAACTGGTTATTTATTTACCCCCAAAGCTTGCTTCCTCTGCATGAGATGCGTCCTAAGGCTATTTTCCTCAACCTGTTTTTGCCAAAAATAATTAGTAACTGCACCAAGAATGATGCCCAACCCTTCTAAACAAATGAAACTAAAAATATCCAGCCTTCAAACGTATCATATATCAAAATCTTAAAATGAAAATAGTCCAGCTGGTAGATTTATTGGACGACCAAATGGGATAAAGCTCAGTGAAATGCAACTATGTCAACTTATACAAAAGCCAAACTTAACAAGGTGTGCATTAGGAAACAGAAACAAAAGTGAAGGAGTGATAGGGAAGTAAGTGCTGTATACTACACAGGTGTCTTTGAGTGGAACAAAAGTGCCAAAATTATGTGATGTATTACTTGTTTGCATAACTCAACAACCCTTTAAACCATACATCATGACTTACCTGCATAGCTGCCCCAGAAGTCAGTAGAGCTTCACATTCATCAAGCATGGCTTTTTCCTTTGCTGATATAACAGCAACATCAGAAATTAAATTATCCATGCCCTCCACCTATCATACAGAAAAAATAATGGAGTCAGCACCAATAATACTAATTTGACATGAAAGTGGTACACAAAATGATAGTAACCCTTTACCGATGAATCCAAAATTGTAATTTTACTAGTTTGGAAATAAAAAAGAAGAACAAGTTTGATACTGAATGTGTTGGTTTAGAAAGAAGAGAAATCTGCTATACCCACTATTTTGTACCACTCTCTTTGCCACCAACAGGAAGCAGCCATTTAGTCAAAAAAACTTATTAAAAAAACAAGTTATCAAAAGTTCTAATGAGGTGAATGTTTCTCATTAGTGGGGAGGGGAGTGGTATAGAAGAATTCCCTTCAAGACACCAGGATAGACAAGTGCCAGGTGATAATGCGGAAAAAAAACAGTAGGACTCTAGCACAATTAACTCACCCGTGAAAGCAAAGGGCAGATTGCAGATCCCATTGCTTGCATGATATCAACAGCTGAATAGATTGCAACCTTTAAATCCTCAACTTCTACCTGGGTAAGTGTAAATATAGCAATGATGATATTGTCTCTTTCCATGTAACAAATAGACAGACACAAAAAACATACATAGTTACACACCTTTGCTCCTCCTGTTACTGGAAGACGAAGAGTGTTTGCCTCCAAGTCTTCCAGAGCCCCAGATAAAGCATCAACATGGTCGCTTTCACATGCAGCCCAGTCATCAAGGAATGCCATCTGTTTCGGTCATTGTAGAAGGTCCACATTTACAAAATATACAGTAAGTATAGAAAGTTGAAATATTTAAGGAAAGAAAATATCATCAGACAGTAATAGGAAGTGAAATTACAACCTCAACATCATATAAGATTTCATACTATAAGTACCATCAACAATAAAAGATGGCATATACAATGATAACTATTTTAGTCAAGAGATAACAAGCATTACTTGATCATTCAAAATAGATATCAACTTAAGTTCAAGCTGCAGTTGTTGTAGATGAATCCTCTTCCTTATGATTGATTCCCATACAGACAAAGTAGCGTTCCATACATTGTACAGTGTTCTCTGCACCATCGAACAAGTTCATGTAAAACAATGTCGGTAAATGATTGCCAGCTATCAAAGATAGTTAGTCATACCTCCACAATTGCATTTTGGATGTAAAGCACATCCTCTGCCCTCGCATTGGCAAACCTCCATTGCAAGTGTCTATTGTATAGAAGTCGTAATTGGTGAGCATCTTCTATGTGGGCTGCACCCTTTTTCCCCATTTTAACATCAGTAATAAAGCTGAGCACTGAAATTGGATTGTTGGATAGGCCGGAAGAACTGGTTGGCCTTATTCGAGATGGACTAACTCCTCTCGAAGGAGGAGGAGTTGATGGCCTTGACCGAACTGGACTGACACCTCTTGAAATAGAAGAGGATAGCACCGAAGTCTTTCTAGGTGAGGGGAGATAAGATCCTGTACTTGACAAGGAAAGAGATCTGACTCCAGCAATTGCTAATCCTGTTTTATCAGATGGCGTTGCAGAAACAGATTTATGAAGTCTTGATACCTGGGAGCTGTCGTCAACTGATTTCACCTTGCTTCCTACTCTACCACTTTCAACAAGCATTGATAAACTTGCAGCATCACTTGAAGCTTTTTGCAAGGGTTTACTTGCTTCACCTGGCAAAGACAATCTTCTCTGCGTAGACCCTTGCAAGGGCTTACTTGCTTCACCTGGCAAAGAAAATCTTCTAAGTGAGGACACACTCAAGGGGTTGCTTGCTTCATCTGATAAAGTCAATCTTCGCCGTGAAGGCAAACCAGTTTCTGAATATGAAGTGTTCAACATTCTGGTTGTCTTATCAGCATGATCAACACCACTTCTATTTAATGAATTAGAAGATACCTTCCCACCAATTCTACTTGGCCACCGATGCTGATCTATCAATCGAGAATGCAACCTATCAACAGGTTTCGAATTCTCAGACTGATCCGAGGCATTCTTCCCTTTAATAGGGCTTCTCTTCCTCTCTGGGGTAGGTTTTCGTACATTGGGAGTTTCAACCTGCTTGTGAGCCACGTTTGAATTTGCCCGCAGTGTACGATCAGAAGCAGTGGTTACTGGCTTCTCTTTCTTGCTTACAGGTACAGAAATTGTATCTGACTGAAAAGAAACACTCAAACTCCGCATTGTAGAAGGCCATAGACCCTCTGGCAAATGGCTACCAGCTACCCTTCTGGATGATAAATGCACGTCTACAAAAGAATCGCGGACAGGTGTGGAAGCACGTGGTGGGGAAGGAGGAGTTGCAGGCCGCTTCCTCTCTGCCGAGAGAGGCCTCTTATGTAACAATTTGGATGATGTAGGAGTTGTCGATCTTGTGAGGTTAGGAGACGGGCATCGGCGAGTACCAGATAGGGATGTCGGAGTAGGTGTAGGTGATTTATACCGTGAACTAACTTCCCTTGTTGCAGAGCGTCTTGTGGGGATTGCATTGTTCTTTTCAGCCAACACCAGTGGCAGTCTTGAGGTCTCCACACCTCGGTGTTTCTGTAATGCTTTCTCTAATTCATATATATCCATCCACTCTATCCCAATTAGACCACATTGATAGAAGTTTTCATAAAACTTAAACCAGATTTAAGCACCTTTGGCAATCAATGGCATAAATAGACAGCATAGGTTATCCAGAAAGAAGATCCCTTTCTCTGCAATAAATCTGCCACAAATGCAAAGAAAAGTGAGAAACTACAGAGTGGAAAATATAAAAAAAGAAAAGCATAGAATAAACCCACCAAAAAAGGAAAAGCCAATTTTTTTTTTAGAAAAACACATCTTTACAGAGGCTCAGATCCTTGAAGAAGGAATTTGAGAATCACAAGTAATAAACACAAGTGGGTATGCCCAAATACAACAAGATGAGGACACAGTAAGAAGAATATGAATGAGAGAAACTCGCGGGAGCTGTCTCAAAGTGTGTTTTAACGTTTCCCTGGCCCCTTTGGAAATTGGGGATACTGGGAAGTGGAATGGAATAGGATGTGGGTGTAGAATAAGAGAGAAGAAGTGCGTAGGATAAGAGAGAGGAAGGGCTTAATTTCCCACTTTTGTCTCCACTCACGAAAATGCCATGGTCAGGTGGGTTGGCAATGGGTTCACTCCTCTTCCTTCTTCTAGCTTAACTCCTTCTAATGAAAGGGAATTCAATGAAAATGATAATATAACTAACCTAATCTCTCTTACAAGTTAGAACACTCTCTCATTCTTCCTAAATACAGAAACATTTAACTTAATCCATATGTGGGGCACTAATTAATCACCATTACCATATCTTAGTTACTTTCCTCTTCCAAAATATGCAGACAGGATTTTCCATAGAGCCTGTAAATTATGTCTTTTGTTCTCTGCAAAAGGAATAGAATAATTAAAAAATTAGGGAAGTTGAAATATTTTCTACCATCTGGAATTATTTTTGGAGACTAATGTGAAGGAATATCGATGGAATCCAAGAGAACTTTTTTACATGAATTTGTTTTTTTGGAAAGAAACAAAAGCTTCAAACCAAGGATCCATAAGAGATGTCTGGATTGAAAGGTTCATGTCTCTCACACTGAAAACACGTTAAGTGTTTCAGTTTCTCACTATTAATGTAATATCGCTGAAAAGAATCAAAAGCCATAGTTTATTGAATTTGATTCCCAAATTTTTCGCCCAAACAACAAGATTGAATCTTTTTCCAATTTATCCACCTTCAAAAAAGGAAAGATATCAAAGCAATCCCTTCATAATGTGATAGCAATGAAAGAAATCTAGATTGAGCTAGAAAATTAAAAACGAAAAACTCAAAGAGGAAATTAATTAATCAGAGCATAACTGACTCTATTAAAATAAATTTCTCACCTTAAATAATTGATTAAATAATTTTCGATTTGAAATACAACGCATCAATAGAACAACGAATCAGAGCCCTAAATAAAATCAGTGATTAGCTCTTCTTCTTCCAAAAAATAATGAATCCAGAATTGAATAAGGAATGAGGTTCAGATCGTGGACGTAGATGGACGGAGGAATAGTGGCCGTTCGCCGGAATCGAAATATACCGGCGATGGAAAGTTTGTGATTTTGAAGTGAGAGGGACGTAAAGGGAAAGAAGGTAATAAAATAGCCGAAAAAGATGATTCCGTGTGGCAAAAAGTTTCCTATAAAAAATATAATAATAATGAAATTAAGGAAATATAATAAAATAAGGGTTTGAGAAAACGGTTTCAGTTGGAAAAAAGGAGGGACGATTGTTTTATCGCGCCGCCTACTTCTAATTATTCCTTCACCCGTAATTAATTGTTTTAATTATTTTTTATTTAACTAACATGTTTTATTTTACTGATCACATATGTATTATAACTTACCTAAATTTTGTTATTTTACTGTCTGATTATTTATTTTGCACTCATGTAAAAGTATGTATGGTGTAATACATGACAATTATTCTTTAGAAAAAATTAGACACTGCATCTACATTATATTTAAGATAATCGTATTTTTTTATAAATTATCTATTAATCATTTTTTGTTTATTATAGTTTTTTTTAAGATGGCTATACTTATAAAACGTGGTGAATGATAAAATGTGCAAAATATATTTGTCTATGTTTCAACATAGTGATTATGCTGGGAGAAAAAAATGTATTGATATGAGTTTATCATTCACTATATATATAAATATCATTAACTTTTTACAAAAATAATATAAATAAATAATGAATAATATATGAAATGTGTATGAATTTTTACATTCACATTATATTGATATTACACTCTTATCTAAGAGCCTATAATACTACCATGTATATATTATAATTTTTGAATCATGATTATGGTGAGTGTTTTAATATATAAATAAGGATTTTTTCATACTATCAAGTATTATTTATATATTAGTCATGATCAATTATTCAACAAAATTAATATAAATAAATAATGAATAGTATATTAATTATATAGAATGTAGACATAAATATTAAATTGTATGGCTAATCTAACTCATTTCATAGTTTACTCTTAATAGTATTATCTCACTTTTGGGTAAGAAATTATATTTTGAGATGTGTGATTGTCTCTCCCAATAAATGTTATTAACAATAATCAAACCTTTGATATTTTAATCATCTTGGGGTTTAGCATGATATTACGACCAACGTAGTTAGTGAATAAACGATTATTGTTTACACCAAAAATGTTAACAACATTAACTAAGATTAGGACACTTCACCAAATAAATAAAGTAAGATAGAATATTATGTTATTTTTTTATAAAAAATATACATATTATTTTGATTTTATTTCTTCTGTTGTTTAATTTTTAGTTTTTATTTCGTGTACTTTTAGTGGATTTTGATTTTCTTCTTCACCGGTGAATGAAAAATGCTTACATGGAGGAATCAAATCCTTAAAGACACAAAGGATTAAAATTAGTGCATACCATAAGTGTAGGAACAAAAACACAAACACTGAAATTAAAATGATGTATTAACGAAAATAATATCACATATTTTTATATCTGTCATTGTCCAGTGATTACATTCCATATTCTATTGTATGCATTGAACATATCTTGAAAAACTTTCTAAAAAAATTTCAGTGACAGTGAAACTCGGCCAAGTTTGTCTTTGACTCAGTGTCCAAAAATATGAATGAAAGATTCCGAAATTGCTCTGGTAGTTTGTTGTTTGCTTATTTCTTCTTATCGGAACCACCGAACGAAGCTAGCTTGGTGTACACCATACAAAACTAATATAAGTGATATATGTTATTTTATTGTGTTATCGGATGATTTGATAGGAAAATATATAATTATTCTTCTTATTATATGAATAAATGTTCTCTTCAAGGGAGAGAATCACTTCAACATTTACTGCCTACTTCTGCTCCATTAAATCCATTTTGAGAAAGTAAATATTAATGCAAAGAAAGTAAATATTAATGTTCATTTAATAAGGCATTTTAACTGATTTACACATATTAAGGAAGTTAGACACTTTTCTTAATTTAAAAAAAACTAACATTGTTATTTTATTCTCTTAACCCTTGTGGAATATTTCATAAATTCATTATTTTACATTAATAAACAAAAAATTAAAGAAAAGAAAAACAATGGATGCTATGAAATATAAAAAACTTTCCAGAAATGGCTGTAGAAAAGAAAACTTTTAAATGACATCTTATTAGGAAATACCATTTATAAGCTAAGCAACTACTACCCTCCTTTTATTATTTATTACACCCTCTACCTCCCCTGTACATATTAATGTGTATAAAAACACAAAATAACTATCTATAATGATGTAATTTGTGTTTTTCTATTTTGCTCTTAGTAATTTATATTTTTTATCAAAAAATCATATAATATATTTTCTCATTTGATGTTTTATGTTTATTATGTAACTTTTACAATTTTTTCATTTGAATATGACTATTTTTTCACAAGGATTAAAGCAATATTTGGACACGACAGTTTATCATTTTCATTTTTTAATATATAAAATTGCAAATCATGTTTTGTTGAATTTGTTAAAGTTATGAAAAATGTAATAAAAGTATACAAATCAATTACAATCTAGTTAATAGAAAAACAGATTGAGTGTCTATCAACACGCTACTATCTACCATTTATATTTAATTAATTAAAACTTTCTTGTATCATGCTTTTTCCGTAGAGAGGGGAAGCATGAAGGGTTGATCCATGCGCGTGTTGCTGCTGTGGTGACATAATAAAAGAAATGAATCCAATAATTCATAAAAAATAATAAAAAAGGTGGTGGTGGCTGAGCCTCATTGTAGCCGTTGGAAACGAAGATGTTTTTCTTCAACGCCCCAAAATTAAAAAGAAAAGGAAGAATTGAAAAGAAGGTGGCTACAGTTACGGCCAAAGAGACTAAACATGGACCCTACAATACAAACCAAATGATTAATCACCGCTTCAGTTAACATGAGACCAGAGAATGTCATAATAACGTTAATGCTAAGACAGAGAGAGACGCTATCATATCATAATTTTGTCTGTAACTCTCCACAACCAAATCCACTTTCATCTTCTCCTTCTAGATGTTAAATTAATCATCTTTTTTTCTTTTTAGTTAATGGGAAACCTTCTTTTCCAATTTTTATACATAGAATTATTCTTTATTGGACTTTTCCAAGTTTTTCCTCATGTAACTCATTCCAACTCATTTGGAAATTGGATTCAAAGGTACATTTTGGTTTTCAATGTAAATATCATTCACTTGTTTATGAGACACCACTCATCACATGAAGTAAACTCTGTCAAGTTGACTTTTTCATAGGTTACATGTATTTAGCTTTATATGATGTTCACATGCCTTAGAGCTATTATGTTAATTTAATAATCAAGAGTAGCGGTTCCAATACTAAAAAAATGTTCTTTCCTTTTTTCATCATGTGGTTGATATAAATTTGCCAATTTGGTATTTTGTTTGTTTAGGAATAATTGATTGTTTCAAGTTTCAACATTTAACCAACTCTACAAATTTCCTGAAATGGCTGAAAGTGATGTAAGAGCAATGAAGGAGACACTTAGTGCTCAACAGCAACTTCTGCAGAAGCTATATGCCGAGTTGGATCAGGAAAGAGAAGCTTCAGCTACTGCAGCAAGTGAAGCTATGGACATGATACTGCGTTTGCAAGGGGAAAAGGCTGCAGTGAAGATGGAGTCAAGTCACTATAAGAGAATGGCAGAGGAGAAGATAGGTCATGCTGAGGCCACTCTTGAAGTTTTTGAAGAGCTTATGTATCAAAAAGAAATGGAAATTGCTTCACTCCAGTTTCAAGTATTGGCTTATAAACACAAACTTGTCACTTTAGGCTATGATTTCAATGCTTCTGAGTTTGAATTCCCTGACCCTGATGACATGCTTTTTAATAAAATTGATCAACAAAATAGTGATAATGGTCAAAGTAGCACTGTTAGAAGGCTACATTCATTGCCCCCTATTCAGTCTAAGAATGCCTTTAGAGCTGCGCGGAAGAGAGAACGATCACCTAGTCCTGCTCCAATTCCATTTCCAGTTCCTGATATGAATCTGGAGAGCAATAATAACCACCAAGCTACTTCACCAAACTTTGCTTATGGAACCCTTGATTCGTATTGGAATCAGATCAAAAAATTAGACGAAAAAGTGAAAGTGATATCAGATTATAAAGATTCTCCTGGAGGAGAAAAATGTGCAAGCCTGAGGAGTAGAAGAGGTAGATCATGTTCAGTATTTTCTCAAGCAAGCGCTAAGATTACCCGTGATCAAACATATAGACTACCACTACCCCCTTCAAATTCAGACAAAGTAAAACACCGAGGCAGCACACATGATACTAATAGAGAAACAGTTGTGAATCCCTCTTGCGCGGTTAATGTGCATGATGTATTTGAAGTTCCACAAACTAGTGAAAAGCATGAAGTCAGTGGACATGGGGGAAAAAGACTTGAGAAACTGATTTCAGATGCAGATAACAGATTGACAAAACCAGACTCGGTGTCTGAGGAAATGGTAGAATCACATGTTAAACATGATATGAACAAACTGAAGAGCATGCTTAGTGCACATCTTGAAACCACAGTACCAAGACCCAGAGATATGGAGACCATCGATTGGCAGAAAAAAGAAGGGATGGATGTGGATTGCAAAGCCGAAGCCGAGTTTGAAAAGTTGAATCAGAGAGTTGATCAGCTTGAGAGGGAGAGAAATAGCACGAGACAAGAGATTAAGCATGAATTAGAGGACAGGGAAGAGCATTTGAGGTTGTTGAAGGACATATACACTCAAATCAAACTAATACAGTGTGAGATGAGAAACTCGAAAACCAAAAAAATGGCACCTAAGGAGGATGTTTCTTTATGTCCTCTTCAAGAGGTAATATATTGCATTTTCTTTTGACAAAAGAATTTTTTTGTTTCCTGCAAATCTCTCTTTTATTGAGGCTAGTTATCATTTGATAATATTTTGCATAAGCTGGGATAATTTGGGAAGGGCTTTGTTTCTTGGAATATTTATGTTCTTCACCTTTGAAATAAGAGGCTATAGCTTTCTATGGGCAGGCAATGCTTTACTTTTGGATTTGATCAAGTAATTACAGAATGACTACTCAGACAATCAATCAACTCGGGTGCATCATTTGGTTGTGCATATCTTTGTTCATTAAGAGGGTTGTGTGTGATATAGGCAGGTAGAATAGATCATCCAAATTTAATTTGTTGGGTTATTTGAAGGATGTTACTTTGTTTCTGTGATCTGTGAGAGACTCGAATGTCCAATCCAATTGTATCTGCAGTGGAGAATCAAAGATATCATTCTCTATCTATGCTTCTCTTGATTGAGTACATTTAAAAGTTGCATTCTGCTGTTCCAAAATTCTTTAGTTATTCTACCTAGTTATTAGATGTTTACTCTGCAAGCGTTTGGTTTGGTGCATGAATAGAACAAGATGAAAAGGAACAATTCTGATTTATTTGACTTCACCCACTTTGTAGTACCATAATATTTTAATTTTAGTCTTTTGTTTTATCCAATCTTATTTTATATTCTACCAATGTCCTACCTGTAATGTGAGGGCGCCATCATGTAGTGCCAGAAAACATAACATATCCACCAACCTATCTGAAAGCTTCTGCCAGGATCCTTTCCAGTTTTAAGTGTTTTCTTTCTCAAATTCTATTGATAATAACATTTGACCTTTTTATCTACTTCCTTGGCAGTTTTGCTCCTCTTTATCTACTTCTTTTACATAAGTTACTTGGTGTGCTTATAGTCCTAACTCAAATTCTATTGATGATATTCTAGTAGCATGAAGGAGAACTAGAGTTGGTGCAGAATACATGGAACAAGTGCTGTCATAGCTTGATTTAGTTGATGCATAGACACATTCCCTTCTCTGTTAACTATAATATTCCTAACCTCAATGAAAAATCATATTATACTATATCCAAACTATTTTATCTAGAGACAACATAATTGATAGTTTTCCTACATAATTGAGGGTAGTGTTTTCATATGTCTTAAAGAAAGTTGACTACCCTACGTCTAAACTCGTCAGTAATATCATTTCAATTCTCCATTGTTGCTAATCTTAACATGCACTATGTGTTTTGATTTGAAGGAAATCATTTCAGAATATAAAATCTGGAAATGATAGAATCACGGGAAAACATGTGCTACTTGAATTTGCAAAAAAGAAGAGGAAAAACAAAAACAAAAACAAAGAGAGACCCATTTATTTGGATGGAATTTTTTATATTATAATACCATATATTTTCTAAACAATTAAACATAAAAAAATCTAATTAATGAAACTTATATAGGTATATTCCTATGTAAGTATAATCAATTAAAATTTGATCGTTATTAAAATAAATAATTTAGAAGAACAATAGAACTTTTAATACAACTATCTTACAATTCTTATAGATAATACCTACATAAACACACACACACCTTAGTGTATTTTATCGTAATTTTCCTATGTACATTAGAGTGTAATAATATGTGTAATAAATATACCTCAAATCCATAATGTATTTAATCATAATTTTCTTTTCAAATTTCAGAGAACCTAAAATCATAAAAAAAATAAAAAAATCTATACTAGGAATATACGAGATTGAAGCTTAAGAACAAATCATAAAAAGAACTAAAGAAGACATTAGAGGGGTTTAAGGAAGGTTTTCATCCTCATATCCTCTCTCTCTCTCTCTCAACAATGGCGTTCACACCTTTCTCTTCCACTCCTTATCTTCATTACACGACGAGGGCAACCCATCTTCACATTCAAACAAAATGTCACTCTCACTCTCTTCAAAATCTTCACTTTCTCTTCACCTCTTCCTCTACTTTTCCAATCACCTCCTCCATTTCTTCAACCCCTATTTCTAAATTCCATATCCTCTTTGACTCAATCCATGATAATTTCATTCAAGACATTCACAATTCTCTTCCTCCCATTGATGACCTTCACCAAATTGAGCCAACCCCTAAACCACCCCACCAAATATTCATCAGGGACCCACCTTGGATTTCCTCTATCTTCCTAAAAGGCTTGTACAACACCAACACTGAACAAGAATTCAAATTGGTGTTCAATGAAATTGAGAAGAGCAAGTACAATCTTCTTAGGAGGAGGCAGGTTAAAGAGGAGACCGAAGCGTGGGAGAGGATGGTAGAGGAATATAGAGAACTTGAAAGAGTAATGCGGGAGAAAAACCTGGCTCCTAATTTGCCTCATGTGAAAGCTCTTTTTTTGGGATGGTTTGAACCGTTGAAGGATGCTATTGAAGCTGAGCAGAAATTGCAGAAGTCAAAAAGGTATAAAGCGGCATTTGCGCCTAATATTGATTCACTGCCTGCAGCTAAAATGGCAGTTATTGTGATGCATAAGATGATGGGTTTGGTCACAATGGAGCTTCAAGCAGGGTGTGTTATTCTTGTTCATGCTGCAGTTCATATTGGCATGGCTGTAGAACAAGAGGTACATGATTGAACTTGGTATAACAATCTCATTTATTTTATGGAGTTTTATCGACTGATATTATCAATCACAGGGAGGTCTCCTTTATGGCATAGAATAGAAGGTGGCTTTATTAGCTAGCATTTGGTAGATGTGTCAATATACTATGAATTATGTGTTTGGTCTACTTTATAATAGAATAGAACTAGATATAAGATTAAAAGACAGAACTTCGTAGTTATACTGAAGAAGAGGTGGAACTATTTATGATCATGTTCTGTCTGTGCATGCCAAACGCTGCCACCTTCTTTATGATAAAGAAGGTGGATCTATTAAGTAGCATGTGGTAGGCATGTCGCATGTGGTAGGCATGTCAGCACATGTCCGAAAAGTAGGTCATGGCAGTAAAGGACATAAGATTCAAAAACAAAACATGTTAGTTCTACCGAAACAGGTGGAGTCAAAGAGAACATAACAAACATCATGCACTCTGCCTGCGTGTCAAATGCTACCTTAGTTTCTATGGTATAGTGTTTTTCACCTCGTTTATAATCTGTGTAATTGGCACTGAGCAGATCCAATGAACTTTGTTTCAACCTGATTAAAGTTTCAAATTTTAAAAGTGTGCTGTGTTTTTTTTAATGCAAAAGTGGAATTGGATGACTTCAACCATGAGTGCCAAACTTATGTCTCCATCCTTTTGTTGGGACATAGAATTTTAAAATAATATGCAATGTGGGGTTTCCAACTGGCCAGTATGCATGTTAGGTGCAACCTCTGCTAGTTAACGATGGTATTGCAAATGCAATTTGAGTGGCACCTTGAATTACTTTTTGTAACTGTTATGCTGGACTTTTGATCTGACAGTACATTCCTTCCAAGGGCTTTTTGTTATTGTTTCCTTATGGGGATTTTGTCATATGAAAAATGGGAGTGAGATGAGTGAATGTTTATGATAAATAGCTCAATACTTTAGCAACCAGGATACAGATTGTGGTTGCATTCTTACTCATCCAATTTTACTGACGAGGGAGATGCTGGTAGGGAATGCTGTTTGTTGAAGTTTCCTTCTATGTATTTGCATCACTTCTCTTGGTTGTTCTTGTTGCGATGTAACTTTCATAGTGATGTCAGATAAGAAGTGCACCCTTTCTCTAACACTTCCTCTTCTTCTATAAATCAACTACAGTTGTAATGATCGATTGTATTTCAGGTTAGGATTCATAAGTTCCTGGAAAAAACTAGAAGTCGCCGAAGTAAGGAAACAGAGGCTGGTGCTGAAGATGGTGCAGACAATGAAAAACAAAAACTAAAGAAACATGTAAATGGTTTGATTAAAAGAAGAAAACTGAAACAGGTGCAGATGCTATTGAAAAAAGATGAATTTATCCCTTGGGGTCGTGTTACCCAGGCTAAGGTTGTTTGAATGTTGCTATATAATTATCTTCTTTTGTTTCAAGATGGAATTTAATGACTGAGATATGTGGAACTATGCAGCTGGGAAGTCGATTAATAGAATTATTAATTAATACGGCATACGTACACTCTCCAGTTAACCAGTGTGCCGATACTCCACCTGATATTCGACCAGCATTCAGGCATAGATTTAAAGCTGTATTAAAGAATCCAGGGTGAGACGTCAGATATTTTTTTTTTGTATTAATATCATTGTTACTTTTGGGCCTTGACCCTGAATAACTAAATGATATGATATTGTCAGATTAGGTAAAGTGGAGATTGAGGGTTTATTAGGTTGGAGATTATTTGAATATTTTATTTTAATCAATAGTTATTAATTGATTGCCTCCTTTATATGATGCTTGTATTGTTCTTTCCTTCTACTTCTCTCTCTCCACCCTCACACACACAAGCCTGCACGAATAAACATGCATACTCACAGACAAACAGATTCCATTCATCTTCAATTGAGAAGGTATTGTGATGGACTATGGTTGGGTTTTTTCTTAAGAATAATGCCAGACTAGAATTCCCACATTTTAGAGGGGCTTAAAATTACAAATGCCTGTAGGGTAGACCCTTTAAAGTGTGAACAACGAAATATTTCCAAAGATTAGGCGTGAAGGTTTTATGAAAGTGCCTTTATTACACTCACATTTTTTATAGGTATTCTGAATAACTGTTTGGTAATTGTAGCGAAAAGATTTTGAAGAATTATGGCGTTATAGAGTGTGATCCCTTACTCCTTGTTGGACTTGATAAATCTGTAAGTTGAGACACATTTTTTCTCTTTTTCTTTTTAGTTTTAAATATTATCATGGCTATTTGAAGTTGTTGTGCAACGTCAGAAGACTTTTTTACGATAACCTACCAACCATGAAAGAAAAACAAATCCATCATTGGCCAATAATATGTGCTTGACCTTACTCTATGATAGATTTTTTGAACTTTTTGTCACTCCCCTCCTCTTCCCCAAAATAAGTTGCATTTAGGTGGAGGTAGAGGAGGATCTAGAAGAATTTTCAGTTCTTTTGAAATCGGTTTGATTTTAAGCATGTCGTTACGTACTATTTGAATGTTAGATACTGCTTATCTGTTCATGATAATTATTCTGCACTACATAAAGTGGATACATCTTAAGTTGCATACTTACTAATCAATGCATTTACTTTGTGCAGGCTACACATATGTTGATGCCTTACATGCCAATGTTAATACCTCCGAAAAAGTGGAAAGGGTATGGAACATGGAGTGGTTCATACCAGTATTGCATGTTTTAAAGTCTGCATTTGGTTAGACATTATGTGGTTATTGCATGATTTATTTTGCTTTAGTTCCAACCCTTCTCAAAATCAAAAGAGAGTGGACGACAAGTCGACAACTAATCTGAGCTGAAGAATAATGTTTTATATAGTTTTTTTGAATATGATAACTAACTGGAGTGTTGAAAAAATATGGAGGCAATAAGGGATGCAAGCTCACATTTTCTCTACAGTCCTTATTGTCTTAGTTGTTTCTCTTTTCTTGCATGTGTTTCTATGACTTATATGTTACGACACTCTTTTCAGGTATGAAAAGGGTGGACACTTGTTATTACCATCTTATATCATGCGTACTCATGGATCCAAGAAGCAGCAAGATGCAATGAAGAATGTTAAAAGAGCACAAATGAAAAAGGTTTTTGAGGTATTGGATATAAATTTCATTTTCATTTTTATTGCGAAGAATAGAGTGTGGCAATATTCCATAAAAGACATGATCTGGTAAAAAACTTGGTGCATTGTTGTTTCCATGATGTCAAATTAGTGCCAGGAACTTTCTATGGAATCATTGTATTATTTTTCAGTGGTTCCGAGTTTCTTTTTATTATTGTACATTTCTCTTAACTTTAAATATTTGTAGTCTTCTATATTTACCGGTGCTTTGAGGTTTGGATTGTATCCAAAATCTTATCTAAGGCATCATTCTTTTTAATTTCCCATGTTAGAAGGCATACTTCTTTTGGCAGTATTGCTTCTTTAGTCTGAATTTGTTACTTTGCATCTTGTGTAGAATTTTGAGCTGTCCTGCCTTCTAATGATACATTTGCAGGCCTTGGATATACTTGGCAGCACTAAATGGCGAGTAAATAGAAGGTTACTTGGTGTTGTGGAGTCCATCTGGGCTGGAGGAGGTAACATTGCAGGCCTGATTGATCGTGAAGATGTAAGCATAATCTGATTAGCAACTTTTTAAGATATAAATAGGGGATGCATATTGAAATCTTCACACAAGATTGTTTGCCTATCTTTTTATATTTACTTATTGCTTTTGAAAATTAGATTGTGAAACTAAATAGGAAAAAGAGCTTTACAGAGACTACGTCCATGTTTCCACCCTTTACGTAAAGCTTTAGATGTGTTGAGTTCTCACTTCATCTTGCCTACATATCTTCTTAATTGACTCTTAGGTTCCTATACCTGAGAGGCCGCCTGTAGAGGATTTAAAACAAATTCAGGAGTGGAAATGGAATGTAAGGAAGGCAA
Source organism: Lupinus albus (assembly GCA_009771035.1). Taxonomy (NCBI): domain Eukaryota; kingdom Viridiplantae; phylum Streptophyta; class Magnoliopsida; order Fabales; family Fabaceae; genus Lupinus; species Lupinus albus. The sequence goes on from CM020005.1 coordinate 1,514,800, forward strand.
GGAAAATTAATCTAGAGAGGCATTCTCTGAGATGTGACACTGAACTTAAGCTTTTGGTAAGATCTCCCCTCCCATTGACAAATATCATTCTTTGTTATGTTTGAACAATTGAACATTCCAATTTTATTTGTTACATCAGTAGCTCAAGGCACTTTCTTCATTTTGTACAATCATGTTCGAATCCATCTCAAGTTTCACGAAAAGAAATATAATTACAATTTTACAATAATCTGAAACAGGTGGCTCGAAAAATGAGAGATGAAGAAGGCTTTTATTATCCCCATAATCTTGACTTCCGTGGCAGAGCATATCCTTTACATGCTCATTTGAATCATTTAAGTTGTGATCTGTGTCGAGGATTACTCGAGTTTGCTGAAGGACGGCCATTGGGAAAGTCTGGAGTGCAGTGGCTGAAGATACACTTAGCAAATTTGTATGCAGGTGGTATTGAAAAGCTGTCTTATGATGGTCGCCTAGCTTTTGTGGAGAATCATATTAATGATATATTTGACTCTGCTGATAACCCTATTAATGGAAATCGGTGGTGGTTAAGTGCTGAGGATCCTTTCCAGTGCCTTGCTTCTTGTATTAATCTGTCAGAAGCCTTACGAAGCCCATCACCAAATTCTGTTATGTCGCATCTGCCAATTCATCAGGTAAATGCTTCATTGGAACCCTTTAAATGTGAATAAAGCTGTTATAACATTTGCGGAGTTGTTTTATAAGTAAGCTAAACTGACCCAAGCTCTCTGCATGTGATGCTAAGAAAGTTATTACTAGACCTTCAGTGAGAATTATACTATACAAAATGTAAGATACAATCAAGAGATAAATAAAAAAGAGAGAACTTCAAATTTGGTACTAAAACACTTAAAATGATACTATGTAGGTTCTTCAATTTGCAAATCTCTTTATCATATTTATTCACCTTTCAGTTTAATTTGTTTGTTTTTATTTAATTTTAAAAAATGTTGGTAACACTGCTCTGATAATTTTTTAGGATGGTTCCTGTAATGGCTTACAGCACTATGCAGCTTTGGGAAGAGACTCTGTAGGTTTACTTGTCTCATTTCATTTCTTCAATATTGCAATCATTTATCACCATTGATAGTCTTTATTTTCATTATTAGAGTGATATACTTCCTGGATTTAGTGATGGTTTGATTAAGGTTTCTACATGCAAAATGTTAGTAATATTATGGTGTACTAAGATAACTACTCCCTATTACTCCTGCAGCATCATATTGGTCAGATCGTTCAATACGTAGAAAATGGTCTCCCTTTTTGTTTTGAATTGTTTTAGGTGCTTTTAGCACTGTTATTAAATTTAATCTGCATGACAACCATCCTTTCGGATAACTATGTTGTGGGCCATATGTCTTTCATTTTTGCTTTTTGATGTGTTGGATCTATTTAAATTTTAAAGGCAGATATGCTTAATACAGATGCTCTATTTTCCTATTTTCCTTACATATGGGTACCGTACCATAGGTCAGTACCATAAGTCACTAGACTTAAGTATCTTGGGTCAACCATACATGACAAAGGTGAAATTGATGGAGATGTAAACCATAGGATTCAAGCGAGATGGATGAAATGGCGGAGTACTTCATGTGTCCTATATGATAGAATTGTGTCAATCAAGCTTAAGGAACTTTTACTGCACAAGTATAAAACCCTTAATGTTATATGAAACTGAATGTTGGACGGTAAAATGTCAACAAGAGAATAAACTGCATGTCGTAAAGATGAGTGGACACACACTAAACAAGATAGAATTAGACATGAATGTATCAGGGAGAAAGTTGGAGTAGCTTCTGTTGTAGAAAAGATGGTAGAATCACGTCTTAGGTGGTTAGGACATGTGTGAAGGAGATCGTTAGAAGCTCCATTAAGGAGAGCCAAGAAAAACTATAGGGCAAACAATTAGAAAATATTTAAAAATCAATGTTTTGACAATGAACATAATTTATGGTAGAGCATTATGACATTGTTCAGTCCATGTAGCCAACTTCACCTAGAGGGATTAAGTTTGGTTTTTGTTGTATGGGTCAGTGATCATATATTCAGAACTAACATACAGTTATGGTACTTAATAATATATTTCTTCAGAAATAAGTGTTTGTTAAAACCATCATATTGTAAAATTTATACCAAGAGCATAGTCGGCGCAAAGCTCATCAATCTGTACTTCTCAGTTCTAAGTACTTATAGGGTCCCTTTGGTAAAAGGATTGGATCTAATGCCTTCCATAACAAGGATATTTATGTTATTCTATAATATTTTCTGTTTCTGATAAATTTATTGGTGTTTATGAATTGCCAGTTGGAGGCTGCTGCAGTCAATTTGGTTGCTAGTGAGAAACCTGCTGATGTTTACTCAGAGATTGCTGATAGGTATGTTAAATCAATTATCAACAACTTATATGTTTTGCATTTGAACCTCTGTTTATTTTGAGCTCAAAACCTTTCATCACGTTATCTTACTGCCTTGCTGAACACAACTTGCATTGCTTTTATACCTGCATAACATGTTTAGTGTTTATCATTTGGTTCGTTACTTTTTGGTTAAAACTCAAACCTGTTACCTCATAACTTACTTTGCTCGACCATGTTATCTAACACATGGAATTATCATGATCCATCACTCTACAGTATTAGGTGTACAGTTGATCACTTGATCATTTTGACTTTACTATGCACAATCAATATCTTATTGTCCCTTGAATTGTACATATGGACAGGGTTCATGATATTATGAGAAGGGACAGCAACAAAGACCCAGCTACTTATCCAAATGCTTTGATAGCAAAGGTTTTAATTGGTCAGGTGAATATTGAGTTTGAAGTTTCAAAATTGTGTTAAATAATTAAGTTTATGTTCCAGCTCTTGGGCTATAATATCCTTTTTCCCTCTAACTCAACTTTTGGAAGCTTTCAGATTGACAGAAAACTTGTCAAACAGACAGTAATGACTTCAGTTTATGGTGTTACTTTTGTTGGGGCACGAGAGCAAATAAAAAAACGATTGGAGGAGAAAGGCCTTATTACCGATGACAAACTTTTATTTACTGCAGCTTGTTATGCTGCTAAGGTAAGTATCAGCTTTTTTTGGTGAATTGTATAAGCTGTGTTATATTCCAGGGATTTTAACTATTAGAGACTGCAATGGCTAATTTTATGTTGCACCTCTTATCATTCCTTATGAGATCATTCCCTGCTGGAATACTTGGTAAATAAAAATGTTCTTTCCAAAATATTCTTTTTGGACCGAATTAATAAGAAACTCAGATAAAGTGAATTTAAGATGGAATCAATTTTTTCCCAGTATTATGTATTTAGTTGCATATCCAAGTGTCTAGTTCCTTTGGTCCAATCTCCAGTCTATCCATAATCTGAGTGAAGATAGGAGTGACATAACTTGCAAAGACACGCTTATACATTGCATCTGTTTTCTTTGGCTTACATTTGGATGCTATTTTCATTCTATAGGTGACACTAACTGCTCTGGGAGAGATTTTTGGAGCTGCACGTGTCATTATGAGTTGGCTTGGTGATTGTGCTAAGGTTAGATCTTATCACATGTTGGACTTCAAATGATACTAACAATACTATTGATTTTGGCACTTTTGCATGTAGGAACATGTTCAGTGTATGTGAATGCCATGCTTGAACGTTTGCATGCATTCTTTCTTTTCCTGAATGATGAAGTTTTGAAACTCTCCGCAGATGATTGCTTCTGAAAACAAGCCTGTCCGCTGGACCACCCCTCTTGGTCTTCCGGTTGTACAACCATACTGTAAAACTGAGCGTCACCAGGTAAACTTTTGGCCAATTTTTTCTTCTTTTTTATAGTTATTAAGAGAGTGAACTTGACACAACGGTAAGGTTAATGGTTAGTGATCATGAGGTCACAGGTTCAAATCTTGAAAACAGTCTCTCCGCATGTGGGGTAAGAATGCATACATCTACCTTCTCCATACGCCACTAGGTGGAAGCCTTGTATATTGAGTCACCATTTTTTATCATGGGTATTAATGTATTAAACAGTGACGGGTAAAAACCAATGTAGTAAGTGTAAATGTATGATGACCAACTAAATTGTTAGATGAATACACAAGCTCTAAAATTTAAAGATTGTAAACTTCTGCAACAATTCCACTAAAGAAGTAATGTTATGTGACGTGATGCAATTACTGATTAATGCAGATCTTTCCTTAACATTTTGTTTTTAGTCTTTACCATTCAACTACAAGTGTTGGTGTTTCACCATTTTGTTGAGCCAGTTATCATTCTAACTTAGATTCATGACCATTACTCTTTATGGATGCCATGGTACTTATTACAATTAACATCTTTTTTGCTGGCTCATCTGGAATGTTTGGTGATTTATTTAATACATAGTATTTCAGCTCTATCCAAAAGGGGGTCCTGCTCTTGGGCAATAAATGGAGATAGATCAGTCAGCTATGCCCTGGACAATGTTTAATAATAAATTAACTATGGTTGCTGTGGCACTCCACTTTACTTGAATTTTTCTGGTATATGAGCACCTTATATATATCCTGATAAATATGTAGAGTCTAGAGAATTATAGTGTTTTCTTCTTGACTGCTTCTCAGTGCAGAGCACAAATATTGAGAAACAGTAGTTTTCAGCCAATTACATTTGCAAGTGTTGTGTATTTCATTCATAGTTCAAAACTTTTTGGCCCATCTCGAAATACCAAACTAACGAATCTCACCACTAACTGCAGATCAAAACATCTCTTCAGATTTTGGCTTTGAAGCGGGAGAGTAATGATGTAAGTTAAGTCCACTCAATTCTCTTTTTTTCAGCTTCCCTTTTCTTTCTGAACTATGTTCATTAATTAAAAATATTTAATTCCAGGTAGATGCCAAGAAACAGAGAACTGCATTTCCTCCAAACTTTGTACATTCACTGGATGGTTCACACATGATGATGACTGCTCTTGCTTGCAGGGATGCTGGCTTATGTTTTGCAGGTTTTAATACCCTTTTTCACCAAACTATAAAGATATGTGAACCTTCCATCTAAGTAACCACTGCAGTAACCCCTTAGAGTCATATCTAGATTAACAACCTCTTCAGTTAAATCCATCTTTTAATTATCTGCTTCTGTGAATATATTTACACCACTTTTATTTATATGCTATATTGAGATAATTTGGTGGCAGGACAAGTCTATTAAACATGTATTATTTTTTTATTTAATGTATTTTGGTGCTTAAATTTATGATAGAGTATCGTGACATTGTTCAATTCATGTGGCCGACCTCACCTAGTGGGACTAAGGTTTGGTTGTTGTTGTATTTTGATGCTTAAATTTTGTGAAATAAATGTCTATGCAGGGGTTCATGACTCATTTTGGACACATGCATGTGATGTGGAAAAAATGAGTCGGATTCTTAGAGAACAGTTTGTGGAGCTTTATAGCATGCCAATACTTGAAAATGTAAGTTCTAGCTATAACATGAGAAATTTGGGCTTATATACTAAAGGCATGGGAGTCACATGGTCCCTATTTGATTTGTTGGCAGTTGCTGGAAGGCTTCCAGACATCATACCCAGGATTAGCTTTCCCTCCACTGCCAGAGAGAGGCGATTTTGACTTGCGGAAGGTTCTCGAATCTCCATACTTCTTCAACTAACCATTTTTCCACAGGCAACAATTATAAAATTATGGGTATCTTCACTTCCAGTGCAAAATCATTCAGAAACTTCTGAGACATGATTCATCCTGTTGTATCAGACGATGATATTCAAACAATGACCTGATCTTGCTTCTGGAAAAGGCCAGCAGCAAGGAAAGTAAACAGGTTCTGAATATATGGAAGGAAACAAGTTTTGATCATCCCTTAGATTCATAATAAACATTCAGGAAAGGAAATTCTCCATGAAATTTTAAGGCTGGTGATTTCCATCACTTGAATTGAGTTGCTGCTGAATGGATAATGCCGAAATGCTTGTAGAGGGTCTTATGTACAGTGCCGAGTTAATGGGTAGAGCAAACTTTTGATAATGCAAGCAAACTTGTGTTTGCATTTACTATAATGTATCAATAGGTTTTTCATTACATTAGATCGGGTAAGTTAAAGAAAGATTCTTAGGGCAAAAGAATGCTGTTATTTGTGATTTGTACATAGAATTATTCATTTCATTGACTTCAAATATAAATTTTAAATTATGCTAAAAATATATCTGCTTATTTTTCATTCTGTGAATCAAATATACAGTTCTTGTAGGTTGTGAAGCGCAAACCGCAGTCATGTGATAAATTATAATTCCTTTGACAAATCATAACTCCTCTTTAACTCCTATTGCGTAGTTACCATGCTGGAATGCGTCAGAAGTTACTTTACTGTGATGAATTTCTCAAGAGAAAGAACTGGGTAAAAATCAGTGTGATTTTGCCTTTTTATGTATCAAATTAGAATATGACTATGATTGTAAACTCATGAGGGAATATTAAATTGTCCCCAGCTGTATGAAGTTTCATTTGTTTAAGTTAATGTTGTATATTTCAAAGCAGAATCATGATTGAAAAAATACAAAGTGGTCAAAGTATTATTACAGTTTTGGTCACTTTTGTTTCAGAATGTAAGATGAAGTGTTTGGGTATGAAAATCCAACTCTGGCAGGAATGTTGGCTACAACAATTAAAACAGGACAATCATCTACTTGCAGAACAACCCAATACACCCAAGACAAGTCGACATCCTCAATAAAGCCACATAAAGATCTAAATCCTTAACATCCGAAATTTTATTAGACAACGCATTTACTTACATGCAGACCAGAACCCTCTCTATGAGAACGAGACCCAGAGAAAGGAATACCACAAAATAGAGCTAAAACAACTACCTTGACAGTTTTTTACATGGGCTCTCAGGATTCTTCATCAAAACATTTTCCAAATCCTAAAAGTTACCCAAGCAGAAATTAAAACTTGTACATACCTACGAGGACATAACATATTCGCCTTGCACCTTGGCTTAGCCATGTTGTACCCTCCAATTTTCCCATTCTTTAATTTCAAACATGAGAAAAACTATCTGCATTACAATCACTATCCTGCTCTGATATGTTAAACAGGAACGTCGAAAGAGATGTAATTCGGGGAATATGAAGAAGCAAATCTCCAAACGAGTCTTTCCTGGACATGCCTGCTGCCTGCTTGCCAGAAGAAACATCTCCCGGGTCCTCTTCAGCAGCCTTGATATCCATTCTACTTATTTTGCCCTGAATTGGATCAAAATTGTTATGGCTAATTTGAACATCTTTTCCACCATCGGGTCCTTCAATAGTATTTTCGTTGTCACGTGAGTTGTGCACTTCTGTAGTGTCCTTCTGCAGAAGACAGCAGAGAGAATCGACCCTTGACATGAGTGACTTTTCATCAGAAGCTGCTGTAGCCTGATTGTCATTAAGCAGATATTGTGATATGTTCTCCAGCATTTCTTGGTACTCTGGTCCTTCACCATTAAAGGATGGATTCCCAGATGTAATTTGTTCTGAGAGGCAATGTTCAATGTGGCCAATTAAATCACTCAATGATATAGAAGGGCGGAGTCCAGGTACTTTTATCTGATTCCAATTTCTTGGGATCTTGGAGTCAGTTTCAGAACTTGTCAAACTCCCTTCAATTGTACGACAGTCCATAACTTGTACATAAAAGACAAAAAAAGAAACAAAAAGGTTAATGTAATTATGTAAAGCACACCACATTAAGATACAAGTCAGCTTTAGATATCTAACAACAACAACCCAGATTAATAAATAAGCTATAGAAATGACAAGTTACTCAAAGTTCATTATGAAGTCATGTACACATTACATGTACATAATGTGTATTGGTGACATCCACATCATATCCATGGGAAGTACTCTTAAAGCTAAATTTTCATTTTGTAAGATAAAAAACATACGAAGCTCCACGTTTGGAATGGAAAACTTACAGCACAGAATGTGGTGTGCTCAATGCCCAAATATCATTTGACAAATACAAAAAAAGGCTTTCATCCGGCTTTCAACACTGATATTGATATGAGAGCCATCATTGATTTTTATTATCATACCCATATCTGAATCTGACAAATGTTGGACACATGTCTTTTCATAATCATGTTATTTCATTATATTTGATTGAAGTGTCTAAAGTACAGAGTTTTCTCAGTGTTTGTCACAAGTATTTTCATGTCTGCCAATAGAATATGATCCTAAGATGACATATTGTAAGCATTAAAGACATATATGACCCCCCCCCCCCCCCCCCCCCCCCCCCCCCCCCCCCCCCCTCACACACACACGTGGGGAAGAGGGGAGAAGCAAACTGATCAATGAAACAAAAGGGCCAGTGGATAGGGAAATCAAAACAAGAATGAAATTCATATAATACCTGAACTAGGGGAAGGTGCTTCACGGGGCAAACCATCCAATGAAATGCTAGGAAGATCATTGTGCTCAATTGTAAATGATGGGGATAGGGACGAATGAGGTGATCCCATGCCCTGAAAACAAGATATGACAGATCCTTTACCATTGTCTTGATGCAAGTCATAATCTTTCAGATTGTCAACACAAGGCTGTGCATCAAAATGAGGAGAATCCAAAATTATATTTGGCTGTCGGCTTAAGTAATTAAGACGCTCATCATACTGGATAAGCTTTTCAAAATGCTTGGTCATCACCCCTTGAGAACATTGCAAAATATGCATCCTACAAAACAACAAGATAGAATTTCAGACATCACATCCTATTGGCTAGAAACATTTAGTACCAACCCAATACTAATTAAAACTGACAAATTTAACAGGATAAACCTTTTACAATAAAAACCACTATTGGCTAGAAATATTTTTAAAATGTGCATAAAAGAGTCCTCTGAGGTCAACAAGTATCGCACCGATGCAACTTAGCATCTCATCCTCAATTATTTCAACGAGTTCTCTTGCTCTTATTTGAGTGCTCTCACATGTCAAATTGGAGAACAGTCTTTAAACATTTTAGAAAGGTTATATTGAATGCTGGTTATCCTGCCCGGCTTAAGATTAATAATGGAATGATATTTTACAATCCATACCGAATTACTAATGCATAACGGTTGAGCCCACAACCACATGATATACCTGTGTTTGCTAGCCTGTCCATCAGTAAAATCTGCTGTTGCCTGCCACAGTGTATGCTTTCTAGGCTGAGGATTAGTCTCCCTGAAGAAAAGAGGGTGTCTAGCAAGCTGCAATACACAGAAACTCACAAATTCTTATCTGTTAACACATGTTCACATATTAAGGTAGTTAATGCCTAACATTCAAAGGATAATAGGGGAATAAATTACCACTACAGTCAACGAGCTAGGACCGTTGTCAGGACAGTTTGCTTTAAGCGCTGTGATATCTGACCACTGGATTTCTATTTTACTCTTAAGTGCACCTTCAAGAACTTCCCAAACAAGCTTGTGTTTAGCAAAGTAACACTTTGCTACTAAGTCACCCTCATGTATTGATTTATACTGCCATAAAGAGAACAGTGAGTTAAGATAAGTTCATTAAAACATAAATTTCCAAAAAATAATAGTGCCACGTAGTATCTTGAATGTACCTCCCACGAACCAATTCTTAAAGATGAAGCTGGGAAATTTGAAGCCTTAAGCTTGTCAAAACGACTTGATACAGTAGCATCTCCCCGGCTCTCCTTTTTAACTCCAGAGCTTGAATTTTCATTTTGTGTATTTGCAAGAAGAGTATTACCATGAGAAAGCTTCATCTGTATCAAATCTAAAAGCGAAGGACTTTTCCTCAGACGCAAACCCAAAGGGCTAGGCTCATCAAGTATATCGAATTGGGAGGAAGCATTCCCTTCCTAATTGTTTCACAAAAACCATATAAAGATTGCCAATCTCAGCCAGCTAGAATTAGATTATAGAAGATATGTAGAGACCATATAAAAGAGTAGGAGTAATATTTACATGCCGTACACTAGCACATATATTTATAAAACAAGCATACACTTTTTGTCATCATGGTTACTAGGACTAAATACATTCCAGAACCTTCAAATACTTGCTAAAATGAAAAGGAGATAGTGAATGCAGACGATGAGGTTAATGACACATTGCCAATTATGATGAAATTTGAAAGTTAGTTGAGAAAATCACTTTAAACAGGACTACAAAAACGTGATTATTTTAAGCAATTTTTGTTTAAAAACTACAAAATCCAAAACGACAAATAATTATCAGAGTTATTAACTTGAGGTCAATTTCAACCTCCACCCCCTCCCCCAAACAAAAATTCCCTCTGAAACGAGACATTAATTATCACACGGAGTTAAGATCACAAATGAACATACCATCCTTTCATTATTTCATTACCATTGAAAATTCATTCAAGTTCTTCCATACTTAAACACAAAAAGTAACTCGAGTCTCCTAAGCTCAATAGTGAACACGTACTATATACAATAATGCATAACTAAATAAAACTGGCTACAATTTCAGAACACCAAAAAACCTTCAAAAAGGGAAAAAAAGAATGGTGATTCGAAACCTGTTGCGAAGGCTTGAAGCGTTTATTGAGAGGTCCGTGTTGTTCTTCTAGAGGATCCTCGATCTCCAACTTCACGGGTACTTTGTCACGAGACGGCGGTGCCATTAGCAGAATAATCGATAAAATAATCCTGAAATGGTAAAATAAAAATAATGGAGAGAGAATAGAACTCTTGAAGGAACCGGAATCGAGAAGATCGGAGATTCCGCAACCCTAGAAGAAGAAGAAGAAGAAGAAGAACCCGAAGATGGAGGAGGAAGAGTAAGACAAATATTTTGAGATGAGAGAGAGAGAGACTATAAAGCGCGTACACGTGAGAACCTGATTCGGATGATTTCTTAGTTTACTAAAATGACCTTAGCCTTACCACTTGTGAGGTAGAAATCGTTAAATGAATATGGCTTAAAGTAGGTTAGTTGTGTCATTTCGAGTATGTGTCAGAAGGTATGCTGGCAGTAGACACGTGTGAATTTCATGGATAAGGTGTGGGAGAAGACGGCAGCGATGTCTGGTTTGCAACGTGACTCAGATCGCACCACCAAAGCAGTGTTGTTTTAATTAAAAAACCAAATAAATAAATAATAATGACAATAACATGCTAATGTTAAAATTCCCAAAAATTAAAATATTACTTAGAACTCAGAACATTTCCAATGTTACCATATTAAATTCGCACCAAAATAATAATAAAAACTACCTTTATAATATGCCAAATTAATCAGAATAGGATGTGAAGTTATAGCATGCTTTGGGCATCGAAATTAGATAAATCCAAAACAATTGGTGTGAAACGACCCAATTTCTTAGCATGTGATTATTTATTTTTTAAATTGTCTTCTCAATTTAGGAAACTAACAAAATTGAATTGTGTAAGTTTAGAAAATAACAAATATGTTTGATATTTATAGTGTGTGACTTGAACTTTCAACCTCTTTATTAATATAATTTTTAAATCATTGATGCTATCATTGAGCTCTTGTAATACTTTCCATGTCTTCCAACTTCAAAACTCTACCATTGAGCTATTCTTATAGTACTCGTCTTTCCACTTGGTCTTCAGTTCAATTCCCTGTATTGAAAAACACCACGAACACCAACTCACTCAAACTCGGTTGGTCTAAGTAGCATTTAGAGTGTAGATACATTATCCAACCAAGCAAGGAAACTGCAGCAGCATAACTGGTCTCACATGAAAGAGTCAGACACTTTACTCATCTGCTTTATTATCACCAAAAGACTGAATACTCTATTGGGTTTCAAATTATTGTATGGGCCCCCAATACCTCACTTTGAGCAGAGGGTAATAAAAAGTAACCCAAACTCCTACTATTTTTTTGCCCTTCCTTCCTTAAAACATTTATTTAAAATCATAAGATTATGCACTAACCGAAAACAATTATGCTCATATTTGAATGCATCTTGCTTTTAGAGAGTCATATCAACATTTTTCTATACATCTTATGCAATCCAACATTTTAAATCAACTACAAATTTTCACCATAAATTAAATCAATTAATTGATGAGATTGTTTTCAATTAGTTAAATATCTAGTTTTGAAAATGCAAGGATTAAATACACGTTTGGAAGAGATTACCTTTTTATGATGTTATCTGTCTCTTACCTGATTACTGACTGTGTTGTGGTGCTAGAATACTATACTAAGGAAAAAACTTATATAGCCAATATTGAATAGACAAGTTGTAATTTATATGTATATATTTAAGCATAACAATATCATATTATTATATCTAGGAGGATAATATTGTCATATCTTCTTGACTTTTGTTTTTTGATGTACCATCTTCTCTCATGTCATACCCTTCCAAACAACCAACCATTAATTTTCCTCCTAAATTTACTACTAGTACTAAGAAGTCACATTATGTTTTGACAGAAAATGCGCAGAGACTACAACTTGTAGTTTCTTCCACTACACATTAACCTTTTTCATATCTTTACCCAACCAATATCACCCCTTCAAAGTAAAGAAGAAGAAAAAGTAGAACATGCATCACCCTTCTCTCTCTAGTCTCTACGTTTGAGTTTTATTATTCATATTCATTTTCACCATTATGTACCCACCCCACTATCTATTATTCTTTACAGTTATTCTTCAACTGTATAAACTGTCGCAACCTTTATTTTGTGTAGCTTATTTTATATGATGGTACTACCATTGTTGGCAGCAGCTGAAGAAGAAAAGGAGGTAGAATCACATCAAAAGCAAAATATGGTGAAGCCTATGGCTGCAACAAGAGGCTATGGAATGAAAGAATGGTGGGTGTTTGACATGAGAATCCCCATGAAGCAAAAGGGTTTCATTAGAATAGGGTAGTTCATGGTTGTGCTAGAAATTATGTTCCTCAACTTCTATAGTTTTCAGTGACTATGCTATTGATCTTGTTGTTCTTCCTCTCCTGGTTATGATGCTGGTGATTGGTGATATTGGCTAGACGGCTCAATCTGTTAGCTTAGTGATAGAAGCATTATTATTATTATTATTATCTGTTCTTTTATTTCTTTTGTTAATCAATTTAATATTCAAGGAGTGGATATTGAAAATTTGTCACAGTCATAGGTTTGAATATTATTTGTTTTTATTATGTTTGTTTGCTGGTTGATTATTGGAATTGGTATTTATTTTTGTTTTGCTTTTTTTCTGCATCTTTAATTGTGAAGGCCGTGTTCCTGGGAAAGCAAATGAAGGAAGGGGACATTTCTTCATTTCAGCTTTGGGTTTCTACATTTTGCAGTAAACGGTGATGCATCTAATCCTGTAGGATTTCGGTCAGTGATGCTTTAAATTTTGGGGGACCCTTGAGGTAAAGACCACAGTGCCTTCACCATCCCAACACTGTTTTATTACCGTTTCAAATTTAATGTCAGTCTTTGCTTTTGTTTCTTTTACAAAATGTATTCATTTTTCTTGGGTAATGTGAGGCTTTGTCATATTAATAAGGAGAGTTGAAAAATAAATCCCTTTTAAATGCTAAGTATGGACTCTAGTTAGCAACATTCCTAAAATATTACTGGAAAGGATATGATTACCCATTTACCCATAATTACTATAAATGATTGTTTTCAAATGTTCTGAACTTAATTACATCTATTTATATTTATACTCCAATTTTCACTGACATAATTTTTGCTATCTGATTATATCCATGTAGCTAATTTTGTTTATCTTTTATGACTGCCCTTTGAATCTGCCTTATAAAGTGATCTGTATCAAGCAAATTTCATATACCTCCACTCCCTCCTTAATGATTTGTAGTAGTTCAATGCTATTTCGGCTCTTACATGTTGTGGTTTTATGGAGTATTATGTTATCCAATCAATGTTGTGGGTGAGGCAACAGATCCAAAGTTACAAACTGTACAAGTAATCCAGGGAACCCTATGTTTTAGCACAATCATAGAGCAATTTTTTTCTTGTATAGCGAAGAAGTAACCAAGAAAACAAACACAGACACAGACAAAGAGTATGGTTGAAGGAATAAAGGGAAAAAAACAAATAAGTAAAAACGAAAGATGATTCTTCCTCGGAAGGTGAGTTGTTTTCATGATGCATGTAAGAAATTCGTTAATCCTTCTGACTAATTTGAATTAAGAAAGCTAACTAGCAACTAGTACATTATCAACATTTTCAGCTAAAGGAAGATGGTAGAGACCTTAATTCATTTGTGCCTATCTTTTCTTGGCAGCTGCAACCCATGAGGTTTACATCTGGGATTTTTATCCCAGCATGTCTACCACTATGTAGCTATTATTTCTCATTAGTTGGAAACATAAAACACGAATTTAATATATATTAATTTTCTCAATGAAAATGAAATGACACATTAAGTGATACAAATCTTTCTAACAAAAGTTTTTATATATGTTAATCCAATGGTGCAAAAGTGATCAATTTATTTGTAACTAAATTCTGATTTCTTATTGAAGTTTGCAATGGATCGTTAGGGGCTCTTGTCAATGCCCCACAAACCATATGGAAATTTGGAACCTCTTGAAGCACATTAAATAGAGAACTAGCGGACAAGGTAACTAAAAATTTATATGTTAACTTAAAAGCCTACAGGTAATAAATTTATTCATTGAACAATTATTATTTATGAGAAAAATATGTATATTTTGATAATATATAAGAGTTTTTTTTCACTTATATTCCATAATCAATTGTTCATATTTAAATATAAATAATACAAATGAGTGATATATTAATTATGTATAAAATTTTAGACTCATATTATATAGATATTACATTCAATATTTAGTATGATTAACCAATAAACTAATTGATATATATCAAATGACATACGGTCATAGCTTGTAAGTCATAAAAAATCTAAGATATACTTATAAGCTCATGACTCAGTAAAATAAGTTATTTCATCATAAATCATTAAATAACTTATTACTTTTTTATCGAATAAAATAGTTGCTAACTTATGAACTACTTTACAGTGTTGTTGACACATTCTTTATATGTGGCTATGATCAAACCAGTTCATGCATGACATAGGAATAAGACCTATCAGTGTAACACCACTTAGCCAAATTGATGGCACAACTGAAAACAAGTGGATGAAGCACCACTATGCTGGAAATGAGGTTCTTTATGCTCTAAAAAAGAGAATCATGGATGAGGATGTAACAATTCTACAGCATAAAATATTCTAATTTGACAGGCATATAATATGTGCGTGCCACTATTATGGTATCATGGAGCAAGAAGATAAATCACATCCGAAACAAATGGGGTTAGTGTTTTAAGATCATCAGGATCTTTAAATGCTATCTAAAATAAATACCCATTTGGGTATTCAAAATATGCAAATTTTATAATACAGAGACTAGACATGAATAACTCGGATCATTGGTGAATTTCAGACAACCTCATCATGAGTTACTAGGATCAAGATATATTCGATGAGGACTAATCACATCAACTTTTACAATAAACTATATATCAAGACCAACCATTAAATTGTATTATATTAATATAGCTGATACTTAAGAAGTCAATTTGATTATTTTTTGGTTCAATACCAATCAACCGAGTTTTAGGGATAAAATGATGCAGAAGTTTGGCCCATCCCAGGTCATTGATTTTTGTTGGCCCATAAATGGATACAATAATGCAATGCAAAGGCAAGAGAAGAAGGAAGATATGGAGTTGTAATATTGATCCACCACCACACCACACCACCAACTAAAATAATAAAAAGCTGAGAAAAGGGTCATATGGTCATGGCACGGTTGGGTCACCTTTTGCTTTTCCCAATTCAAAGTGTTTTGGTAATAAAGATTTTGAAGCAAAAACAGACATGCCATTGTGTGGAAGGTAAAGGAAATCAAATTCCAATACCAACAGCGTGAAATGTAAGAATCAACGCTCTCCAATGAGGATTTTGTGTCTGTTGGAGTTGGGATTCCCACGTTACCCTTTATCACTTTCACAATATATCACTAATGCACCCCCACTAACTACTACTTATCCAAAATTAGTTATTTACAACTTCATTTTATAACTACTACCTATCAAAATACATTATAATTGATTTCATTTTTATTTGCTATTTTATAAAATTTAAAAAAAAGTTGAATAATAATTTAGAACACCCCTCTAAATTATGTTTACATATAGAATAGGTTGTTAGATAGATTCAATGGATAGACATATTGTTAGAAATGAAGTTTATATAGTTGAGTTTATGGATATTTAAATGTATAGAGTTGAAAGGACCCAACCAGCATCGATAGTAATGTTATAGCAGCGGGTGTTTGTGTGTGTCAAATCAAATTCCTCTCTATCACTATCACTATCACTATCAGAGTATCTCTCTATTTCATTCTCCTCTGCTCTTCCTTACTTTTCTTTTTCTCTCCCTTCCTTTCTTTTATTTATTTTTATATCCATTTTCTTTCTTTTTTGTGCAAAATGGTTCTGTAAAGTGAGTCACAGATTTTAAAGATAAGTGTGAACACAACATAAACATCCAAGCTAGTTTAAAAATAACAATTAACAATTAAAAACAAAACACAAAGCAAAAGCTGGTTTATGTGGCTTTGTACCAGAATTGCTTTTTAGCTTTTTTTTACGATGATTTGGTTCTCTTTGTGAAATACGTTCAAACTTGTTGTTTTTCATACTCATGGTCATGGCTCTCATCCTCTACCTTTTCTTCTTCCTCTCGCGTGTTGCTCTATGTTCATCTTCCGAGCCACGTAACCACGAAGGTACATACATACAAACATGTTTATGACTAAGATATTTAGCTTCTGAAAAAAAGGCTTTTTTTTTAAATTTTATATTTGATAATAATGAATTGCAGTGGAGGCTTTAATGAGCATAAGAGAAGGTTTGAGTGATCCACACGGTGTGTTGAGTAACTGGGATGAGTACTCTGTTGATGCTTGTAGTTGGGCTATGATTACTTGTTCTTCTGATTCACTTGTTATTGGATTGTTAGTTCTTCTTCTCTTCTCTTATTTATACTATTGTTTCTGCATTTTCCTTATTCATTCTTTGTGTTCAGGGGAGCTCCCAGTCAATCTCTCTCTGGAACTTTGTCTCCAGCAATTGCTAATCTCACCAATCTTCGACAAGTGTAACATGCCTTCAACTATTATTCTATTATTCATCTTCTTTTTTTATAACGGGTTCCAAAGTTGTATAATCTTTATAATTTCCTTATGTTGGTTGAATGCAGGTTACTGCAGAATAACAATATCTCAGGCAAAATTCCACAGGAACTTGGAACCCTTCCCAAGCTTCAGACCTTGGATCTTTCTAATAACCGTTTCTCAGGAGCCATTCCTGCATCTTTGAGTCAGTTGAATACTCTTCAGTACCTGTGAGTAACTTTTTCCCCTCCCTATTTCCTTTTCTTTCCCTGTTAAGAAAGTGCGGGTAAAATGAATTTTAAGTAGAGTTTTGCTTCATTCAAATCATGTTATATTAAATATGTAAAATAATACAGTATTTTTGTTTGTCTGCTATTGAGAGCAGGAGGCTCAATAACAATAGCTTGTCTGGACCGTTTCCTGTGTCACTTGCTAAAAATACACAGCTTACTTTCTTGTGAGTATGGTTATATCAATTCTCACCTTCTTTGTCTTTAAGTCTTAAAGTGATAACCTGCCACTTGTTTAATTTTTCCTTTTTTGATATGTTTACTCTATGTACTCAGGGACTTGTCTTATAACAATCTTAAGGGACCATTGCCCAAGTTTCCAGCCAAGTCTTTCAAGTATGGTGTCTCTTTCATTTTGTTTGTAGTATTTTATTTATAATTGAGTGAATACATGCCTTGTTCCTTAAAAAATTCTGTGTCTATCAATTTGATCCCTATAAAGAATTCAAAATAGTTTCAAAAGATCGCAAATGTGAGCTAAAATGGTCCTTGACAGAGACTACCAAACGTTTGTCATAAAAGAATGCTTAAAAGTACAAATTTGATGTCTTTGGGGTCATTTTGAGTTTTCCAAATTTTCTGCTACCAAAATGGTGCATGAATTTGTTTTGAGGTACCAAAATGAGTGTTTACTCTTTATAATATTTTAAAGTATATTTCTGTTAATATTTTTAAGTATACATAACTGTTTCAACTGTGGTTTTGTCTTGATTCTCTTTTATTTGTGTAGTATTGCGGGGAACCCATTAATTTGTGGAAGCATCCCTATTGAAGGTTGCTCTGGAACAGTAACCTTCATGCCTGTTCCCTTTGCTCAAGCATTATCACAAGGTATGTCCTTTTGCCTTCAACGGTTCCTCTTATTATCTTTAAATTTAACAATGTTTGTAATCTATATTGCATTTTAATTTGTAGGGAAACAGAAGTCCAAAAAACTAGCAATTGCACTTGGAGCCAGCCTTAGTTGCGCTTCTATCATTTTTCTCTTTTTTGGACTCATTTGGCATAGAAAGAAACGACAGTACCAAGCCACCCAGTATGTTAGTGGTAGGTAAAATTGAATCAGTAATTCTTAGATTGTGGTAAAGGATTGGTACTATAAGAATGTTAGTTTTTACGATTTTGGCATTTTTGCAGGTTATAGGGAAGAGGGAGTTGTTAACTTGGGAAATCTAAAAAAGTTCACTTTCAGAGAGCTTCAACATGCAACAGATAATTTCAGCTCCAAGAACATACTTGGTGCTGGAGGTTTTGGCAATGTTTATAGGGGAAAGTTTGGAGACGGCACAATGGTGGCAGTGAAAAGGCTGAAGGATGTAACTGGAAGTGCTGGCGAGTCACAGTTCCAAACAGAATTGGAGATGATCAGCTTGGCAGTTCATCGCCATTTACTTCGCTTAATTGGATATTGCGCTACTCCTAGTGAAAAACTTCTGGTTTATCCTTATATGTCTAATGGCAGTGTGGCATCCAGGCTTAGAGGTAGGTGTTTTTCTCTGTGCTTGTGATCTTTTGTGCCAAGCATGTGCTCATAAATGATGATTTATTTTGGTGAAGATAGCATTATCTACCTTGACATATTGCACTCAAACCTGCTTGAATCCATTGATCTGGACTTGTCATGTTTTGGTTTTCATGTCTGAGTGGGGGCCTTGATGTCAGGCATACATTTTAATGTTAAACATGTTGCCATGATCACAATTTCTGTTAAGCGATCATAATCTTCATGTACTCCTATAACTCGAAGAAAAAAATTGCACATTTGTTATGACTTGAAATGATGAGCTAGAGATGTTCTAAATCATCTGCTAACTAGGGGTATACCATGGTCAATAATTAATATCCTAATCTTCCTGAATATTTTATTTCTGATCAAACTGTTATCAGGTTTTCAAAATGTGTATTTAATTCAATCTGTACAATAGATTCGATATTATTTGTTTTCTTTAGGGCTACTGGCAAGAGAAGTTAAGGCCTTGTTTATCTTGTCCAATTATATATTGTATATAAGTAATACAAAGTGGTCCAAATTACTTCTTAATGAATTCTGTCAAATACCCGTGTTTACCTTCAATATCCTGTTCGTTACAAGATTTTATGTAGATATTGAATCTTAATACAATTTTCCACGTGGTTTAATATCATGTATATGATAATAGGGAAACCAGCTTTAGATTGGAACACAAGAAAGAGGATTGCAATTGGAGCTGCTAGAGGTCTTCTGTATCTGCATGAGCAATGTGATCCAAAGATAATACACAGAGATGTAAAGGCTGCTAATGTGCTTCTAGATGACTATTGTGAAGCTGTTGTTGGTGATTTTGGCCTTGCAAAGCTCTTGGACCATGCTGACTCCCATGTTACCACTGCTGTCCGTGGCACTGTTGGGCACATTGCACCAGAGTACCTTTCCACTGGTCAATCATCTGAGAAGACTGATGTATTTGGATTTGGCATTCTCTTGATAGAGCTCATAACTGGAATGACTGCACTGGAGTTCGGGAAAACTGTGAATCAAAAAGGCGCTATGCTAGAGTGGGTAAGCTTGTTCTCTGCTACCAAAACAAACTGTTCGTTTGCATTTCGATCTCATGTATTTAACATGATAGTTAGTCTAATATATCACTTTATTCATTATTAATGCCACTTCACACTTTGTTAATAGTTCCTCGTGAGTGATTTTTACATGAACATGATTTTTTTAATATTAATTATTATTTGTGTTGTGCTACAACTTCTATAAAAGTATGTTTCTTCATTTATTATTACAAACCAGTTATATTTGATAGAATAGCTTTTTATTCTGTAATTATTTATTACTGAACGTTTTCTTCTGTAGCATCTGACATTTTCCTGTTTGTATTTATTGTTTATAAAATACTTGAATACTAGTATTGAAAAAGTTGGAAAGGAAAATCAGAACCCATTGTAGGTTTGTTTCTTGATAGGAGATTAACTTGCTTATTACTTTTGTTACAGATAATTTTCTGCATGTCTGGCACATAAATAACATCAATATGACATACTTGGCTGTTGTAACTCATATTAATGACCCAAAAACATTTACTTATATAACTAGTCCGGAGATATTAATGGTTGCTGAGCAATTTGCCAAAATATAGCAATTGAGAATTTTGATAATCTGCTCTCCAGTTTTTAAAGTATACATCTCTGGATGACTTTTGTGCTCAAGGTACTATATAGCCTATAGGACATTTTTTGCATGTGCCAAAATTCATGCAAATGTTACAGTAAGGTTTTTTCCACCTACAACTGTTGAAGAATTTTTAAAATTGAACTCTTAAATATGTTGTGTGGCACTATTACGATATACAATTATTATATGAATAGTTGCTACTGAGAGCCTAGTTGTTGTGAATACTACAGTCAGGTGATCTGAAGCTTAAGCTGAAAGTTTTGTTTAGAGTGAGTAGATGTTATTAATACTCGCCCCTATGTGGTGGCAGGTTAGGAAAATACAATATGAAAAGAAGGTTGAAGTGTTGGTGGACAAAGAGCTAGTGAGCAACTATGATAGAATAGAAGTGGGGGAGATGCTGCAAGTAGCTTTACTTTGCACTCAAAATTTGCCAGCCCACCGCCCCAAAATGTCTGAAGTGGTCCGAATGCTCGAAGGCGATGGGCTTGTGGAGAAATGGGCTGCATCACATAATCATAGTAATCAAGGCATCACCCTCTGTCACAGTAACAGTAGCAGTAGTTCATCTCGTCCGACGTCTTTTGCTTCAAAACATGATGACAATGCTCATGATCGCTCAAGCATGTTTGGCATGACAATGGATGATGATGATGATGAACGTTCATTGGATTCCTATGCCATGGAACTCTCTGGTCCTAGATGAGTCCTTTTGGTTATCAATTTATAATCATATTTTTTAGAATGTTTTATTAACTCCGGTTCTTCCAGGGTATAATTAATGTATAGGCTTTACAGAATTTTATCATTTTGGTTTTTAGTAGAGTAGTATTGTACTGCCATTGGTTTAGAATTTTACTTACCCCACCTAGTCGGATAAAGACTTGATTGTTGATGTAATATAGTATTCGTACAATTGTAATTATATCGTTGTGCATTGGGATACAAAATAGAAAGGTAAAAACAGTAGGAGGGTGAGCAATGTGCAGTGGGCTATGTATAGGGGTGGACAGAGAACATCATCAGATTCTTTGCTGTGGAGAGTGAAGCAGAGACAAAGGGGTGTCTTACACATGATGATATTGACGGTTTTGACTGAAGATGGTCTTGTTGATGTTCAAAACTTAAAGTATGAGTTAAGGTCATAGTTTGAGCTTTTAGGTGTTAGAGGTCATTTTCTATGTGACGCTTTAGCAGGGTCACGCGCAATTCCTTTTCTCAATATGGTAACTTTTCCTTTGTTCTTTTTACCTTGCTTTATGCTTTCTTTCTTATTTTCTTCACTTCAATTGTATGGTGTGGGATTTTTTATCCAATGTTTGGTTTCAATTGACTCATCTTCCATTTTGGGTACCAATACCTTAATCCAAGACATTTTCTTGTATACATGCCAGTCTGCCACTGTTGTACATTGTTGCTTCTTAATGTTTGGTTTCTGAGTAGTTTATTGACCACTCTGCGTTCAATTTTAGGTTTATTTCATTATTATTTGCACTAAAATATAATGATAATATCTAGTTGCCTTTGGTTTTAAAAATATATATTTTTTATTGTTCTTTCAGAAAACAATTTTTTCGGGGAGGGCCAAACCCCAACTGAAAAAAATATTATAGCACAAGATAAAGCTGTCAGAAATCATATTCAACACTAGCCTATAAAGTTCAAATAAATGATTTTATATAACCAAAAGAAATAATCCCTTAAGGTTAAGGAGTGGATCATGTGTAGGTTCGTCATATCCTGTGCTGCATTTTAACTACTTCATTTATTTAGCAGAATGGAGATAAGGCTTGAACTAACATCGAATAGATGTATCCGATTAAGGTGCATATAAATTAATCATTTGGTATGCTTTTAAGTAAAACATATCAAGAACACCAAGATCACTAATTAAATGGTGCCTATTAGACAATCATTTAAATGCTCGATAGTCATTTACTAATTGTTGACAAACAAGCTTGACAACCATATAGACGAAGGAAGTATTTGCTAATTCTGTTGTATTTTGATTTTAATGCAACAAATCTACTCACCCTTCCACTAGTACTAATTGACTCCGAATCCGAGGTGTTTGTTCCATCCCGGTCCAAAGCCACATGTGAAGTAAATATAATTGGCGACAGCAGATCCTACCAGGGTCCTATATTCTGCTACCATTTTTCAGATATCGAATAGTGCATAAGAATCTATGGCTTCTATCTATTTGCAGGCTATCTGTGATGTAGAGCATTTCCAATGCGGAAGTAAACTCCACTACGTGGTTTCACAGCATTCAGTCTCCAAAATGTTTGAAGACATTTTATTATAATTATGCATCTTTGTTTAGCTTGAGGTTCTTAATCATAGAGGTTGGCTTTTCCAAGACTTTTCTAAAATGTATAAGCATACTAAACAGCAACATGTATTCATAATAACTTCAAATTTCAAGGCAACCTCCATTAATCTTGATTTACCCAACTAGGTGACCACATCAATCTAGGGAATCTGTAATTAAGTTACCTCATCTAACTATGCGTACACAATACACTCCAATCAAACTATCTAGTCCTTGATTTGACAAACTTTGGTCTGGATGCTTTCTTCTCCAACTTTTCTCTCTTCTTCCGAGTCTTTTCATCTTCATATGTATCCTAGTTCACAAAAGGTAAGCAAAAATGAAGTGAGTATAATCCTTTTGTGGTCCGAATGAAAATTAATGAAGGTGACCATACCTCTGAACCAGCACCTGGCAAAAATCCCTTAATGAAGCCAAAGGAGTGGTATGCTCCAAAAGCTGGTATCTGGCAAGAGTCAAAAAACAAGCAATGTTCAATGACTTAAAACCTGTTTATTACATGCTCTTTGCTAGAGACATGTTCAATTATTGATGACGACTGTAACTTCTTATAGCAAATACATATATTTGGACCGTAATGGGGAGGGAAAACAAAGTCATAATTGAAGCAGTTGCCAACCACAATTTAATTTATACAGGCACGCCTAATATAATTCAAAAATGGACAAATTGCTATTTTCTGGTGTAACAGTCACTCAGGGTTAATCGATAAAACACACAATTTTTGGTGCCTTCTCTCTAACGCTCCAGTTTAACACATGACAAATTTCTTGCTTTATGACACATGAAAGTGCAGAACATACACACTTATAAGTCTTTCTTTCTTCTAAAAGTATATACCACTTTTTAGCCAACCAAACACTCATATATTATCAGTTTATAGATCTTACCACAAGATACGTGTACCAGAACTTTCCAGAGATTATGGACATTACTTGCACGAAGCATGTTATGTAGATCACATCATGTAAATAGCTGCAAAAAATGACAGGCAGCAAGTCAAGAATATATTATAAACAAACTTAGAAGATGACAAAGATATTCAGAACTGATGGACTTTATTTTCCAATATAATGTGGTTTCAGATAAGAAAGTCAAGGATTGTTATTATCTACTGAAAATTTAATTCATGAGGGGAGATGGTTTCCCCAGGCTAATGAGATTAAGTGACTTTGAAAAGGTTTTAGGTTTCATCCAGAAGCAAACACTTCAAATGCAACAACAAAAATTTATTCACAATCAAGCTTGACACTATATACACGATAGGAAGTATTTGCTAATTATTATTTATTTTACTTTTAGCAATAGATATCATGTGTAGAGGAGAGTACTAGAGTTCATATCTGAACAAACTGAGGACTGTCAAACATTTCAAATAAAGAATAAGAACAGTAAGCTATGCGCAAAATAAAGCTGAACAGCACAGACAGTAAAAGATCAAATTTTTGAAAAACTGCCACAGAAAAATTAATAACTTTTCAATTCAAAACACACAACTTGGAAATAAAGTGTTCTTTAGCTGGAAAATTGTCATGGAAAAATGAAGCATGAAGAACTCAGCGGTGGTTGTGTGTTGTAATTGACAAGAGAAGGTGATGATGTTACTCATCCCAAGGATAATAACTCCTAGCATACTTGATGACACAATCAATATATGAAGAAGACAAAACAAAACCATACCCACAAACTCCACCCATAGACATATCAAATCCACCATCCAAAAGTTCACCATCGTCAGCATAACTAGGGCTTGCCATCTTAGCAAGTTGCTGATAGGGAATATAATAGGCTAGCGTAGTTACAACCAGACCAATCCAGTTCTTCCAGGTGAACGTTGAATGGAAGATCAACATCCTTATCAATACATATATAACCTGTTTAGAAGAAAACAAATGAAGTATGTATCAATAATCAACACACTGCAAGTTAATTCCATCAAAAATAATTGTACACGTCATATGAATGATCATAATCTCATACCAATCACTAATAATCACAAGCTACACCATTTTTTTCAAGTCATTCAATCAATTAGTTAGTGAATTCTAGATAACCACAATTTACAATCCAATCGTAAACAGAATCAAATTAATTTGGATCTCTATCCCTAACCATCCCGCTCTATTATTTTAAGAAATCCCAAACAGATTGAGCTAGTTTCATAAATCCACTCCCAAAATTAAATTAATTTTTGTTTCATACAAGAACCGTAACAAGCATAACAGAATAAGAATAGAAGAGAGGGTATGAAAGTAAATAAGGAGAAAGAAAGAGTACATTGCATGCGATGATGACATATAGGATCTTATTCATGTGACGAACGTTCTCTTCCTTTCGTTTCTTAGCTCCCTGATTCGCCATTTCTCGATCACTCTCAAAGATCCCTTCGTATCAGCTACAGTGATGGTGTTGGTGGTTGGTGGTGTTGTTTTTTTGCTTTTGCTTGGTGGAAGTGCAGCTTTGAAAATGGGCTCCCATGACAGATACTACTGTATTGGGCTCTACAACGACCCAATGGGCCTCGAGCCCACCTTTCACTATCAAAGCGTCAGTGGACCATTTTTTCCTCCACATAAAATTTTATGTATCTCTCATCTACACTAGTGGAACTAATCAATTCCAGGTTTTCTGATTGTTTTCCTCCCAATAGTGTCACTCATGAATCAATTTTTTTATATTTTAGTCTTTCTAATATTCTAACAAAGTATTACCCCACTAATTCAACTTATTATTGGATGTTGGTTCTTAGTTTGGATACATGTAAATGTGTTTTAGCTAGGGATTACATTTTTAGGGAACCGGAGATTTTAGCTCAAAAGCTCATATTCAACTTGGTTTGGAATCCCATTTTTTAGGCGGGTCATGGACGTTCGGGCTAGCCCGGCAGGCCAATATTAATATTGCTTTAGCATTTTAAGGTTACATGTGATTTCAATAATGTAATCAATTTAATATTGTTTTTCAACCAAACAAAAACATTTATCGTATGCAACCAATTTATTATTCATATATAAGACATTTTTGAGTAAATTATTTATTGATGTAATTTATATCATATATAAGACATTTACATATAAGTGTTTAATTTATATCATATATCATATTCATTTTAATTTAATTATATTTATTACTTTTGTTGTTTAAAAAATTACAGTTCTCATGCAGGATTGATCAATATAAAATATGTTTATAAATTTATGAGATTTTATAAGTGTAGAAAATGAAATGATAATTTGTGTAATTTCACTAAAACTCATGGAATATCAAGGTAAAAGGTATAATTTCAATTGAATTATTACTCTAGCATTTAAAGAATTCAAAAAAATAAAACTAAATATTACTAAATAGTACATACTCGATTATTTTCACATTTCAATCATTTAATGTATTGATTTTAACTATTACCTATATAAGAAACAGTTAACCATCCAGAATGTTATAGCACATGTGATTGATGAACTAACAATAAAAGTCAGAAAGAAATTAAATATCAATAATAAATAATGAGCTTTATGGGCATACTACATAATAGGACTTTCCTTGGCTGATTTCTGCTTCCATTAACTTTTTTTACATAAAAAAGAAAATAAAAAAAGTAAAAAAAACATCAGCGTAGGAACAGCTGTTTTTAGCTGTGCCTCTCTCTACAAAGACTGTATTCTTTTTTTTAGTCTAATTCCCCTTCTTTCGTACTTGACCATGTTCTTTCTTTTTTTCCTGTTGTTTTTATTTCTCCAAATCTGTCATTAAAATTTCTACAAACTAAACAAAAAAAGAAAAATACTTAATTTATAGCTTCACCATGATTATAGCCATAATAAGAGAGATACCACTTCACAAACTTCTTCAACCCGGTTTGCAAATCGGTTGTGGGCTTGTATCCGAGTTCCCTTCGGGCTGAACTTATATTCGCATGGGTAAACGGAACATCACCATTTCCAGGCATATCCACAATGTTCCTCTTTGCTTTCACCTTCAAATGACGCTCCAAAATACTCACAAGTGTAGGAACAGTAACCGGTGAAGTGTTCCCAAGGTTGAAAATTCGATACGGTGCGGGTCCACGTTTCTTTCCACCCGACCCGGTACTATTTCCTGAAGTATCCAAAGACCCGATACAACCCTTCACAATATCATCAATGTAAGTAAAATCACGGGCCAAATCAACTCTATTCTTGCCCCGGTAAACAGTGATGGGCTTTCCCTGAAGAATGTTACGGGTAAAAGAGAAATAAGCCATGTCGGGTCTTCCCCACGGGCCATAAACGGTGAAGAATCTCAAACCAGTGATTGATAAACCATAAATGTAGTTATAGGTGTGAGTGATTTCCTCTCCGGCTTTCTTTGTTGCAGCGTAGAGGCTTGCAGGTTGGTCGGTGCGATCAGATTCAGAAAATGGAACCTTCTCGTTAAGCCCGTAGACAGAGCTCGAAGAAGCCCAAACAATAGAGGGTTGAGGGTTGGCGGATTTGCAGGCTTCCATTAAAGTCACGAGGCCCGCAATGTTGCTGTGAACATAAGAGTGTGGGTTCTCCATAGCGTAGCGTACACCAGCTTGGGCCGCGAGATGCATCACGTGTGTGAATGAAACGACGTCAAATAAATTTGCTAAAAGCTTAGCATCGTTAACGTCACCTTCAACGATGAAAACGCCGTGAGTTGTGAGGAGTGCCTTGCGGGCTTTCTTTAATGAAGGGTCGTAATAGTCATTGAAGTTATCGAGTCCAACGACACCGTCTCCTCTTCTTTTTAAAGCAAGAGAGACGTGGGACCCAACGAAACCGGCAGCACCAGTAACCAAGACGGACATGCCTCCTTGACGGTGGATTTCGGCTGAGACACGTATCTGTTTCTCCCATTGGATCCCGCCCCATGATGCTGTGAGATACCGGCTACCGGAATCGACGAAGCTATGGAAACTTATGTAGGAAGCGGTTAGAGCTATAAGAAAGAGGGCCCACAAGAACATGGTGCTTGAGGAAGCAAAGCAACGATAAAATTGGCGGTTCATGTAGTGAGATCGCTCGATCTTGAACTTGCCTGGTGTAGATGGGAAAAGTTCTTCCTCCAACGATGGCATTTTGTTCCCCATATTGAAGACAAGAAAGAGATCAAAATGTTGGTAATGGGAATGGAAGAATAATGGTTTCCTTTGTTTGGAATGAGTAATAGAAGAATTGAAATGATTGATGAGGAGGGAAAGAAGGATTTACACAGATGCAGAGAAAATAAATCAAAAGGTGATTAATTTTCTTGCACCTGCTATTAGACAAAATGGAAGGGAGGGTTATTATATAGATAGGGATTATCCAAAGAAAAAGGACAAGTAAACGCTTTAAATGGTGGGAAGTAGTATAAATAAATATTACACAGATAAGGATTTAGAGGCCATCCACTTTTTTTAGCTACAAATACAAATATGTGTGTGTTCACCAATGAGTCTCATATCGTGCTTACAATTGGAAATTCCTTATTTTGCTATTAGAGAATGATTTATTTAGAGTAGAGAGTGATTTTATTCCATCAATATTTTCTGACCCGAACCCTGCACCACCTCCACCACTAATTCCAATTCCTATCTCAGCATCTAAATCACCAAGGTCCAAACATATTAGGTCCTTTCTTGGAGCTCTCTACCTTCAGATACCATAGCATTAACTGAAACAAGCAAAGCAACAAGAGTTAAAGCTCTCGTTGAAGCCATTAGCACGGATCAAATAAATGGAACACAAAGGTTACTAACTAGTAATCTATTGAAGCCAAAGATATATGAAACTTAGGACTTAGCTATATCATATAACCCAAAAAGTGTATCACTTCATGTATCATTTATTTTAAGGGGGAAATTATCATTTATTTTTCATAATTAATTATGAATCTTTTAACTTAAATAAAATTTTCTTAACAAGTACTATATAGAATAACATATTTTTGGGACAAAATATATGCTTTAGGACCTCCTGAGTCCAATTTTCCTCAATACATGGTTGGATGTTATCATCAACCTTCAAAACTTGAAATGGGATAATTTATGAGAACTATGTAAAAAAATTATTTCTGTGAATCAATCTTGTTTCTACTAACAATTATAGATTAATCATTTTCAAGAGAAATAAGTGAGTTTTATTTTATATAAAAGAAATCGAATCTATGATATTATTCTTAATCAACTTAACTATATTTTTTTTTATTTTTAATGGGCTTAACTATGTATTAAGTATCAATTTTGTATGGATTTTTTAATCATGGATTTGTTATTTTATGTTAGTTTTATTTATCTCAAATTTGTTTATTAGTAAAGAGGAAATAGAAAATAAGGATAGTGTTTAGTGTAGAGTGGCAACCTTGGAATGTAATAGAGTTTTATCGTCATGTATAAGCCCATCAATCAGGAATTTTATAATTGGGCCTCATCGAATGCCCATGTCATGAACCTATAATTATTATTTATCGATTAAGTTGCGCTTTTGCTTTTCTTCAATCTCCGAATTGTTGCATGACCATTTATTGATCGGGTCTCTGTCATGGCCGAGGTATCCGTAAGCTTTCGATTCTGAATCTCATACCTCAATTTATAACCTCGTTCGGTGAATTTCCATGCTGACATTGCCTTTTCGTATTTCTGTGTTTTATGATTGCGATTTACTTCGCTTCTGTAATCTTTTTAGGGTAGTTTGCAGATTCATCTGTTATTAAATTTATATTCTTTTTATGATCTATTGATTTTTTTTAGAATTGGGCATTTCTACTTTCGATTAGTTGTGTTGGAAACCCTCGATAGAAATATTGTGGATTGTTTTTCCCTGTCTGTTAAATGAACTAGGGGGAGCATCTCTGATTTATTTACACAATAGTGATTTTTAGAATTCATGATTGTTGTTTGAGCCTAATGATTGAGATTATAAGAGGGGGAGTGGAAATAGAGAAAAATATTCCATGCAATGGAATATTACTTAAACTAAAAGTTCTAAATATTGTTTCTTGTAAATAACTAGTTAACTACACTCATTGACAGTTGATTAATATGAGTTAGCTGCATTTGATAATTTTTTTGTTCCACCAATAATATTTGTTTTATGTTGCTGCTTATGATTATATTTCACCTATATCTTTGGTTATTACCCCCATATGCCATGTGGCAATTCAACTACATTTGCTTGAAATTATGACCCTGGCATTTTGGGTTAACTCTCTAAAGTAGGTCTTGTCACAAAGTTGGTTAACTATCCTATGACACAATTTTAGTTAGAAGTTCCTCTAAATTGAGCAAAGTATAAAGTGAGGAAGTAATAGCATGTCTAAACTTGATTAGTTATGGTGCATTAAGATCTCAACCAGTCTTAACTAATCAAGGTGGATGCACCCTTATTTTCTCACGCTACGTTCTTGCTCACTTTTGAGGAGCCTAATCCATGATTCTTAATCAACATTTGTTTTTGCGTATATGCCATTCTTCATTCTTTAGTAGGCAAGGATATGGTGCCACATTTTGGTGCCAAGGATATGGTGCCACATTTCGGTGCCACATAAGATTTCATTCTTAAAACTTGAGAGCCTAGTATAAGATTTCACTCTAACATTTTGGTGCCACATATTTTTTCTTATTGAGTTTCAACTTTGATGTAGCTTCATAATCTTTTGACATTCTTCTTTGTTTTTTTCCTCACTTATTTTTTGTTGCTTCCTGCTAGATTGAGCTAAAAACAGCACCAGCTGATTTTCGTTTTCCAACAACTAATCAAACCAGACATTGTTTCACTCGCTACATAGAGTTTCATAGGTGGGTTTCTTACATTATCTATCTGGTTCAACCGAAATTGCTTTTAGATTTTTTAGTTATTAAATACTGTTTTAAGTACAGGTGTGTGGCAGCAAAGGGTGACGATTCGAGTGAATGTCAGAAATTCGCTAACTATTACCGTTCGCTTTGCCCTGGTGAATGGGTAAGCACCCCTTAGCTTATTGGTTTACGTGAAACTGACTGCAAATGTACTTAAATGTGAACCTTTATATATGGCTAAAGTTAATAGATTTCTAGTTATCAACATGTTCGTAAAAAAATGGGAACCAAAGAAGTTTTTCATTATGATTGGAATAAATGAACTCCCGGTGCCAATGTGCACTCTATATTTGTACTGTGACCTTTGCTTACATTACAACATGCACTACTAATCAAGTCAATTGTCTATCAATGTTTTTAGCTAATATATTTTTTCACTTGTGCATATAGCAAATAATATATAAAAAATTGTCATCAATTTGAAGGGGTGGTGTTATACCACATGAAGGTGGTTAATTCATTGCCTCCCAAAGATATGCTACTAGATCTTCAATACATCATCACTATCATGTATTAACCAGATGCATTGGTTTGAAGAATTCTTTTTGATTTGGTAACCTCCATTGTGTGTTTTTCACATTCCAGTATTTTTACTTTTCTGTTTCAATTAAATTGGGGCAGGTTGAAAGGTGGAATGAGCAGAGGGACAACGGGACTTTTCCAGGACCTCTTTGAAATCAATATCATATGTCATTGTTACCCTTTTGGAGGCAATATGCATGTCAAGTCTTGAACATACCCTTGGTTTATTTTCTTTTGATATTTGATTTATATTCACTGTGTTAATTGTGTGTCAATAAGGCTGTTTATGGATATTCTTTATCCGTAATGAACAAATTGCTAAAGCCATTTTGATTTTGAGGTGGTAGTGTTTCTACGTATCATATTTTCATCGGTTAGAATGTTAAATGAGTGTACGATTGTAAGGTTTTTTTAAGGTAATGCAAAATTGATAATTTTGATGAGAAAAAAAGAAATTAAATTTAAAAAAGATAAAATGCTGCAAGCATTCGGTGTTTAAAAAAAATAATACTAATTTTAGTCTTTTATCAGGGCTCAGCATAGTTCGCTTTTTAAGCATGATGACATATTGTGTATATGAAAATACTTTGTTGCTGTGATTTATATGTCTTCAGATATTATTTTTGTATCAATTGGCTTATATTAATAAAGCTTGCAGTTTGAGTAACTGTTGACTGAATAGAAAATGTTGGTTAAACTTAGTTAATCACTTGATAGACTCGCGACTGTATCATTACTTATAAGTTTTAAAATTTCCATAGTGTAACAAGCTAATGACTTATTTTTGCTAAAATAATTTTATTGGCTAATTTATAATACCTTCAAATGCACACAGTTTCTGGTATAGACCATCACGATGATGATTTCATTTTTCATTATGGTTTTTTGAAAGGTAATTATTAATATTATTATTTCAGCCTTATATGTGATATATCCATCATGATTGATCAGTTACAATTATTGTTGAGTTGACGTCGCAAACCACAACCTTATTCTTACACTACTAGTATCTTTTACAGAGACTCAAACCAAACTTAGTGTTAATCCTTAGTACATACAAAATGTCCAAATAAAGCATTCCCTTATGCTAGTTTATTTAAACTTACTAATACAAAAATAACAACCACGATATGCCACTTTTATCTAAACTTATTCCCTCTTTGCTAATCTTTTATTACCATATACACAGTATACCAGTTTTCATTTGGACGACTCAAACAAATCTATGTACTAACCAAAATAAAAATCTATTATCCATACGTAATATAATTATAATTTGCAACATTATTGCATTTACATAACAAAAGTAGCTCTATCCATGTTATAAATATCATATTGTATTGGACGTTTTCATTCGAAATTTCAGGGAACGGGATCCTTAATTAATATGGTTTTTCTAATCAACAAATTATGCATTAGAACTGAAAATGACTTTTTAAAAACGGGATCGCTTTTCAATATCCTCCACGTTTTTATGTCAATTATTTTACGTCATTTCATTTGAGTTATGTCATTCTATTTATTTATTT
Organism: Lupinus albus; assembly: GCA_009771035.1. Taxonomy (NCBI): domain Eukaryota; kingdom Viridiplantae; phylum Streptophyta; class Magnoliopsida; order Fabales; family Fabaceae; genus Lupinus; species Lupinus albus. The sequence continues at coordinate 1,547,668 of CM020005.1, forward strand.
CACCAAAAACATTATTCAATATAATATACTTATAATATTTTAGTGTTATATATAAAAACAATTGGGTTCATTTTGTGATGATTGACTTTCATTTGAAAATTTTAGTTGAAGTTTGTTGTACTTTCTTTCTTTCTACTTATCTAATAAATATTATATTAATTAAATATTAATATTTTAATTGAAATATTTTCTATAATTTCATATAATATACTATAATATTTTAGTATAATATAATCTACTATAATATTTTAGTATTATATATAAGGGGATTTTATTACTATTATTATTATTAGTGTGTCAACAAAGAATTCATGCGTGCTTACTCACATTCTTATTTAATGTTAATGAGTATTTAATTATTAACATTTTATTTTAGAGAGTTAAAATGTTTTTTATATGAGTGTACTTACGTTATATATACAATTTAATGTTTGATAAATGACTATTGTATTAATATTGGTTACTTATGATTATATAGTTTTTTTTGTAGAAATTTAAACATGCTAAAAGGCAAAATAGGGAATTGAGAAGTCCATAATAATAATTTTATCATGATTTGTATTTATATATAGTATGGATATAGATCATATATGATAATTGAATATGTGAAATAGTTTATACATCAAAAGTGTCACAACTTTTAATCATGTGAATAATTTATTTTAGAAAAGGTTTTCTTCTCTTGAAATGTTGTTTCAGCTGTTGCATTTTAACATAAAAATATAATCTTTTATCTATATAACAAAAAGAATTCATCCCAACTCATATCCGAGATATGTGCCAACTTCGTTGAAAACTTTTTCAGCTCAAGAACTTCATACACCTATAATGTACTACTCCACACTCTATCACATTTTCATCACTAATACATTTACAATTATTAATATTATTAACTCTCCTTTTAAATTGTCCATCAAACACATTAAAAAATTTAAACTTAATATATTAATTCTCCTTCTTCCATTTTCATACATTTTCATCTCTCACTTTCTTGGTTACATAAAGTTAATATTGCATTTTTCTACATTGTCAACAACTTATTTTACAGTTCATTTTTTCGTTCATTTTTTATTTATTTTGTATATCTATTTTTATTTTGTATATCTCATATTTAAAGTGCATTTTTTGTTCATTTTGTATATATTTCTTATTTTTTTATTCTTATTTTATCATTTATTTTTGTTTATTTTTCATTGATTTCTTTATTTTGTACATGTGTTCTAACTAATTTCATTATTTTGTTGATCTGTTCTTCTAACGGTTATCTTCGTTAGGTTATAATAAGCAAGAGTATCACCATCATGGACGATCAAACCTTCAAAATCTATGGTTGTTGGTTGTTTGTTTGTTTTTGTTATTAATCTATTTATTTCTTCATCATATCTCGCAATTATCATTTTCTATCTTCATTTGCATTTTGGTTCTCCCTTTAAGCATTTCTACAGATTAGTTATCTCTATCTTAATCTCTAATTTTTCTTTATATATCTTTTATTCAAAGATTCACTAATTTTCTACAACATATTTGTTTCATCATCATATCTTATCATAATAATTTTTTCTTTTCATTTTCATTTTGGTTATCCCTTCAAAACATATCTAGAGGTTAGTATTATCTCTTCATCTCTCATTTTATTTTTATACATTTTATATTCAAATAATCATTATTTTCATTTTTTATTCAAATAATCATTAACTCTTATTTTATTTTGTTCTATAAGTGTAATTTTTCTTCATCTTATATTTTCAATTAATTTATTAATCAGTACATATGTTATATATTTATTAAAAAATGACACCATGATTTTTTAATTCTCTCTCAAATGTATCATATAAGTTAATAATACCTCAAAAGCACTAATGTTTGGACTTTCAATTGACAATTTTCCATGTCACATAAGTGTATTTTATTAATTGTTAACATGATTTTTGAATTTTTGTCTATGTTGTCGCAGTCACTTGGGTACATTGAGAATGATATAACCAATAAATCGAATGATATTCTCTCTGCTTTTGTAATTTGGTTATACTTGACAATTTTTTGAATCGTTTTGTATCATATAATTAAAGATAATGAAATGTCATAAATTCTAATATTTTCTTTTCTTTTCTTTTTATTACATCTACACAAACTTTTCAAGTACTAAAGTTGTCATTTATATGAATTGTGGATAATTATAGAATAATAACGGTTGGAGAGAATTACTCTCGAGATTTAAGAATAATTGATGTGAATAATAAAAGATAAAAATTCATATAAAAAATACATAATAGAATGACAATAAATGAAAATTCATAAGTGAATAAATATCGACAACTTGAATAAATATCGCTTATCAGTTTCAAACTAATAATTAATAATTACTTTAAATAAATACTGCCGATCATTATGAGAAAAATAAAACTGATGAACATCTTTAAGGTAATAGAAATACATATTATCATTTAATATGATACTTATCGGTAATATAGATGATGATATTCAAGCTGGAAAATAATGTATGCTTTATTTTCAAAAAAAATATAAAAATTTAATTAAATGTTCTCATTTCCATTTATTAATATTTTCCATACATTTCCATTACTATATTTACAATATTTTAGCAGTTTTAATCTTAACTAATTAAGGCATTCATTATTTTGAAAAAGAATTAAACTATGTAATTACAACTTTCATATTTCAATGACCATTTATTAGTAAAATTTCATTTCTATCTATTAAAATTTTATTTTCGAAGTTGTCATACTAAATGATTAAACCCATATTTATTTTGAAAGAAAATCTATGTAATTAATTACAATGTCTCCTTTTGTATACTTTAAAAAAAGAAATAATAAACCAATTATACTAACAACTAATAATAAATAATATCCAAGAAATAAAAAAATATATAATCAAATTACATTAAGAAATAATCACAATAATATAAAATTAAACAAGTTCTCCATATGTACGCGTATATTAAGAATGACCAATATAAGTTTTTATTGTATTTATTAGTTAACCAAATATATAGACTATATAGTATGACAGTCAATCAAAAAAGTGGGAAAAAAATTGTACGGGTAACATTTGAGTTCTTAGCAATGCGAATGTAAGGATAACATTTGTATTTTTAACCATGCGAATGCACTCATTACATGTGTGTTCTTAACAATACAAATGCACATATAACATGTATGTTTTAATCGTGTGAATGCATAAATAACATGTGTTTTTAACCATTTGAATGCACATGTAATATATGTTTTTAATCATACGACAAAAAGCATCTTCATGTGCAAATGCATAGGTTATTTGTTAGTTTCAATGTATATGAATAGTGGAAGTATAACATTATACCATGTTTTTTATTTTTTTTATTTATGTAATTTTATTTTCAATATTAGAGAGAAGATCTTCATCCATCACTTTATTACTTTATTGATTATGTATTAATTATTATCCAAAAAAATAATTGTGCATTACAATAATGTCTATATATATATATATAAATTATACACTCATATTGAATGAGGTATATACAGTGTTATTACATCATTTATTTACCATTTATTTATAATTATTATTAACTATTCAAAAAAGTAACTTATACGAGTGATAAATGATGTATTGATTATGCATAAATCTTTATATTAATAGTACAATATTACACTTATATATATATATACACGGACGACTCATATAAAAACAGTTATCATTAAAATTATGAACAATAAATCTAGATATTACAACTAATCATGCATTATTAAAATTAAAAGTTAATTATTAATTATATGATAGTGATGCATATATATTTTTTTAATTTTACTAGTTCAAGTAAGATATAATAATCTTATTTCTAAAATTTCAATACTCAATTATTACGATTCAATTGCAGATATGCTTTTGATAGCCTGGTATAATCATGAATCTCACCTTTAAATTGTGAATTTCAGTTTAACTCAAATAAAATAAGTGATCGTCCTATTATTTAGCTTATAAATCATCCTAAATTTAATATTATCCTATTGTGTCAACACATGATCTATATGAATGATCCTAAATTTAATATTTTAATATATTAAATATATATTTTATGAGTATAATATTTTTAGACTCTCATTATTTATATTTATATTTAATACATTATATTGTTCATCATTCATTTGATTTCATTACTTATTTATCAAAAAATAGTCAACAATGATTAATATAAAATATGAAAGAGTGGATGATATAAAAACTATTATTTTTTCTCATATTATATTTAATCTTTTAATGATACATTTATTTTCTAGGAGATTATAGAGTAAATTAATGACTCGATCGAGTAGGGATCTTCTCTATTAATGGAGAAACAAGTGAGGTGTAAAATAACGTAAAATGCAAAATAAAAATATAATTCAATCATTCTATTACACTTGTAATGACTTTTTTGTCCTTAAAACCAAAAGTAATAACTCATCTGCCTCTCTATTAATGGAGAGGATCCATACTCCTTGTGATCAAGGTAAAGGATTTATGAAATGAAATAAAAGAGTTTATAAGTTCGAATATTATCCGTAACAAATTTCAAACAAAAAATAAAAATTAAAGATGGTTTAATAGTCAAAGAAAAAAAGATAGAGGGAAAGAAATTGAGGGTCAGAAGTTAGAACATTTGGAATAATCTAGGTTTCTTTTGAAAGATGGTATTTTTAAGTAGGATTGGGTACTGTCTGAAAAAAGGGTTTTTTCTTTTTCTATATGACTCTTTTCCAATGCATTTTTGTCACACTTTTCTGAGCTCTTTTCATCCTTTTTTAATGCCTCTTGGCTGTTACTGCCACCACTGCTGCTGGCGGCTAAAAGTTTATTCACTTTTACTACTACTTTTTATTGTTCTTGGACAACCATGTTTTAGGCACTTCTCTGTCCCTTGCAAGCTGTAGCATGAGGGTATAATTGTCCTCTTCTTTAAATTGTATTACTATTATTTATTGTTTTTAAACAAATTTTTACAGTTTTTGAAAATTAAATTAACATCCTATCATATATAATTGTCTATTTTATACACAAATCAAGAAAAAAACACATTTGGTGTCATGTTTTTTTTTTTATGTTTTCAGTTTGCACTAAAGGTGAGTCATTTTTGTTCTGGTTTGTAAATTTTAGACGACTTATGAATTTCATTTACTTTTATGTTTTATGCAGTCTGGATGCTGTAAGCCTTCAAATGACTGTGATTTCAGCTATAATAGTCCAACTAATTGGACTAAAACAGGAAATGTTACCCATTATGCCAACCCTGATTGTAATGCTTGGAATAATGATCCTAACATTCTGTGCTACAATTGCCAATCCTGTAAGGCTGGCTTTCTTCAAAACATTAAGAAGAACTGGAAGAAGGTGTCTCTTGTCAACATCGTATTCCTCATCTTCCTCATTGTTGTATACTCCATTGGATGCTGTGCATTCAGGAATAACAGGAAGGACAATTATTATAAGAAATACTAGTGTCTAATTAGATTCTGTACTATTACCATGTAGATGAGTAGTATATCATTTGGTTTATATTTTGGAGGAGGGATAAGAGGGTTTATATATATGTTCCATCACATGTTGGATTTCTACCCCTTTCATCAGTACAGTGTATTTTCAATGGAAATTTGCATAAATTTACATTAGCTGTTTTTCATAACATCCTTAGTTATATCATCACATCTTATGATGATTCTGATGGACTTTAGATACACTGCATTTCATTATGTTCCCATACCTTCATTGTCCGGTGCTAAAAATGTACAGTTGCTTATTGATTGTCTAAAAGTGCTTCAGTTTATTATGTTAACAATTGAATGAAGTATTGGCTTAAGGGATGATATTAGTGACATTAGATCAATATTAATTACCATGTAGATGATCATTATTTTTTCTCATCAAATTATTGATGCCTGAACTCACAGGCCCGTCTTTGGATAAGGAAATTATTATGACTTTAGAGGTTGTGTCCAACCTAACCAATAAAGATTAAAATTAGACCAATTACTTGACATGTCCAGCATGCATTTTGAGGTTGACTCTAAAAAAAGAAGGACTTAAAGCTTATTGGGTGGGTTGTTGAGCCCATGAGTTGCCTTATGTATATTGCTCAATTATTGCGTTTTTGGCAATAGTTGGCAAATAAATGAATAAAGATCACCTTTACTAAATACGTCTCAATCCAATTAAATACTATCACCTAATTGAAAAAATTAAAATTAAAAATATTTTTTAACATGTAACGTGATTGGTTTGGGATATGAAAACATAAATTTTTGGAACGAGACCCTTGTTCCAAATATACAAGCTTAATTGCAAGTTGTTTCTTGGGAAAATAATTATTGGAAAATGTAGTCACCAATTTTAAGAAGATTTGCCTTGAAGGCTTGTAGCCTGTACCATTGATAATGAGATGGATCATACCTTTGTTAAATGGAAAGATGTTAAGTTGTTAACTAATCTAATTAAAAGCCAATAACTCACCTATTTAATTAAAAAAAAACTTTTAAAACATTAAAATATTCAAGATAAATGTCATATAATTAATAATAAATAAATTATTAATCAATAAAATAGCTAATTTGATGTACTGATGTACAACTCTCATATATGCCTAACATCCCCTTCATATTGAATTGTTTAAGTTACACAGAAGTGTGAAAAATGTTATAAAAAATGTTGCGGAATTTATTGAAGCAACTTTATTGGATAATGTTGGATTTTTAGACTAAATATTTCTAAATTATAATATTTACCTGACCATTATCAAACATCTTATTATTTTTTAAGGAATGATGCTACATCCTTCTAATAGATTAATCTACAAAAATTCCTTAATAACATTACATAAAAAAATACTCAATATAAAATCAAATGTCCAATATAATTGTCTTGGTAAAACAAAAAACATTAAATACCTTTTATATTAGATAGTTAGGAGAATTATTATGAAGATATATAATTTATTTTGCCATATTCGCCTACCACTTTGTTCATGCACGTGGTAGTTAAACCATCGGTAGATATGATCATATAATCCTCCTATAACTTCATTATTATGTTCAAATTGTTGCATATACATTTGTTGAGTTAACATCATCTCTATTAATAAAGAGATAAATGTTTTAAAAGCAAAGGAAAATATAATACATCTATCAATTTAATTACAATGAAATTATATTTTTATTATTATAAAAGAAAAACATGCATTGTATCATAGTTCACACTTGTTGAGGTTGAATAACTTTGGTCTCATTAATTACTTTTAGGCAGAGAAAAGGGGGGACAAGCTTAGTCCGTGCATCATTCTCATTTAACCAATGTTATTAAAACCGTACCGGTTATCAAACCGGTCAGGGTACTGGTATAGTGGTACAGTGGTTCAATCAGTGATTCAATAATTAAACCGCATGCCGGTTAAACTGTACATATTTGCTTATATATATATATATATATGTAAACCTATAACAAAAAATTTCAAATAAGTAGATATTCATATTTATAATTCATATTCATAATTTACTTCAAATTCACACAAACAAACAACATTAAGTCTTTAATAAAATCAAAGTCTAAAGTGCAAAACATATATTAATCCAAAATTATCACTTAACAAACGCAAAATACAAATAAATGACCCAAGTATCAATCATTGAAGTTGAAGAATTGGTGAAGAATTGAAAATTTGAAATTTAAAAAAAAAAATTTAATGTACAAACCGACCGGTTTTCAACCGGTTTTAACCGGTTCTATTGCATATGCGGTATAACATACGTACCGTACCAGTTAGGGGTCCGGTTCACCGGTTTTCCAATTGAACCGGCCGGTACGGCACGGTTTTTTAAACACTGCATTTAACTCTCTCTCTCCTTTCTATTGTAAAGATAAGAGAAATGATATTTCTATTAAGATTTTCTTTTTGTATAATGATTTGAATGAGAGTAAATACGTATTTATTGAATGAAAAAGTGGTTTGACATAGAGGACAGACACACCAGTTTCTCAATTGACAAATTTTCTAATATATAATAATTGTCATAGTACTACTATACACATATCAAATAATCACATTTTATTTACATCCATTAATAATACAGTACGTGATTAGTTAAGGAATGAATGGAGGTAATGTCCTAAGGTTTAAAATTAAATATGATGTCCCTATCCGCTTATTGTAATTCCTATGATTATAAAATGAGTAAATTAAATATGATGTCCCTATCCGCTTTTGTCATTCGTATGATTATACTCATACCTTTGAGTTTTAGTAAAATTATATAAATTATCATTTCTTTTTTTGTTCTTACACGAATCAACCATAATTTTGTATATATATTACATTGACTACCCCTGCATGTTATAAAAGTGTAATATTTTAAACAAAAAAATGTGTAATGAATGTAATTAATTTAAACAAAATATTCTATATTGTATCTTTCAAATAGTACAAAGTTAATATTTCTTTATTATTTTTGTGTCATTACAAAATACATTAATAATTCTATATGTTTACTCTTATAATATTTTGTAACGAGCCAAATAATGAAGATGCATTGACTCTCATATTATTTGAATTTGTCTACACAATATATAATATTTTATTTAACTTAATTACATACTCACACATTTTTTGTTTAAAATATTACACCTTTTATATTATGCAGGGTAGTCAATATAACATATGTATAAAATTAAGGATGGTTCGTATAATGACAAAAAAGAATAGATAATTTGTATAATTTCACTAAAATTCAAGGGTTGCCGGAGTGTAATTTACGCTTATTGGTTGGCTATTTACTCCCCCTTATAACAATCTCACTGTACCTATTAATATCTTTCTATTTTCTTGTTAAGAAATAGAGGAGAGAGCACCTAACACTAGTATACCCCAGACTTTCAGTAATAGTTTTTCTCAGCAGCGTCATGGAGTAGTACTGAAATCATCCATCTAACACTCTTATATCCATTACTTACCATCATTAATGCCAATTTTTTGCTATTCAATCTTGGTAGCAAAATGAATGCATGTTTATTACATGTGTTTCAAAGGAAACAAAGGGGAAGAGTTCATTATAGTCAAGCTTAAAATTGTAACTTATTTATTCATAAATGTTCCAAAATCATTTACATATGCCATTACTCAAATTGATATTTTTGTTTTAAATATTACAATACTATAATTCATCTTTAACTGTAATTCTCCTTTGATTACAATGAAATGATGATGAGATTTTAGTTACTGAAAACAAGACTTTGAAACTGCTCCAACCTATCCTTATCAATAAACTGTGTCAACCCCAACCATAGTGCATTTACTTCTCCACCTGTGTCAATTACAGGTTTCTACAGCAGAACGCGTTTCTGTTATACATCTTCATTGTTATGTAGTGATGTTGGAGGACTTCAATTTTTGTAGTTAAATATTACTTTGAATAGTATATTAATGATCAACATATCTAGCTAAAAATGGTGTAATTTAAGAACATTTTTCAATATTTAATATAATTAGACTATATTCCATAAAAAATCTTAAGAGTATAGTATATTGCAACTAAAAAATCTCTGTTCTGTGATGGCCCGGTTTTCCTATTGGTTTCCCTCTTCCATGGTATGGTACTCTATTTCATTAATATATTAGTAGTTACAAAGAACACTGTTCAATAATTTATATCTCAGCTAGAAAAAGACAGAGGTGGGGGACTTATTAACTGTAATGTAAGCTTCTAATATTTGTGCATTGATGATAAAAATTTATATACAATTAATATATCATTTGACATTCATTTGTAATATATTTATTCAAGAGTCAATAATAATTGAAAATAGATTGTGAATGATGCAGTTGACAATGTAAAAAACTCTTAACGGATACCTAATGTAATGGCTTTGTCAATTCATGATTGCTACGCTTATAAATAGGTGATGGAGGAAAATAAATGGTTCAAAGAGAGAGTTTCTACTTTTCAATTAAGAAAGGATAAAGGGACAATTTGGTTAGGGAAACGAACCTCTAGACTATTGGTTGTTCGTCCTCTTTAATATTTGGTTTGGGTATAGGCATTTTTTTGTGGTAGCTGTTATAGGCTGCCTTTGTTTATTGGGCACTGTTGTGTCTTAGTGAGCATTTACCTAAAAGAAAGGTACTATAGTGTTGACCATTTTACACTTGACAACAAAAGGAACAGAAGGTTTTAAATTATCTGGTGGAGTGAAATGGGTGCTCCTTTATCAGTCTGGCCATGGGAGAACTTGGGAATATTCAAGGTATACAATAACAATATGTAGTAGCTATGTGATGCATCTTTAATCTTTTTTTTGTTGTTTATTATTTTATAATTTTAGTAGTACTGACATAGTCTGTGTTTATAATCTTAAATTTGTCTCTTTTTCAATGGATAGTATCTGTTATATGGGCCATTTGTGGTGAAAGTAGTGTATGAAAGGTTCTATGATGAGGAACACTCTAACCCCAACCTTAGCTGGTGCTTCCATTTACTCATACTTTGGTGTCTCCGAGGTCTAGTTCATGTGCTTTGGTGTTCTTATACTAATATGCTTTTTCTTAATCGAAATCGACGGATTCTTCAACAAGGTGTTGATTTCAAGCAGGTTGACAAAGAATGGGACTGGTAAACAATTGCCAATTGATTTTGTTTCCCTCTATTTTTAACTAAATTCATATTATGTTGCATATGGTTTCAAACATATATATGATTAATGTGTTTGGTAATGTATTTGTTTCAAACAGGGATAATTTTTTGATTCTTCAAGCACTAGTTGCTTCCATGGCCTGCTATATGTTTCCCTTTATTCAACATCTTGCACTCTGGAATTTAAAAGGTGTTATTGTTGCTTTAATGCTCCATGTGGGAGTCTCAGAGCCACTTTATTATTGGGTGCATAGGAAGTTTCATGGAGACTATCTTTTCACTCATTACCACTCACTCCATCATTCATCTCCTGTACCAACGGCAATGACTGGTGAGAAGTCTATGCATAAATAGTGACTTTTATGTGTTGATAAAATTGCTCTTTCATATCTTACCCACTAGTTGTACACATTCATTAACATAGATGTTATATTCTCCTACAAAATTTTAGTAATAAGAGATGTTATCATTACCAAACCTCATTGATTTAATTAAAATTACTTGTTCATCATGTATTGGTGATTGAAAGTGACTTGTCTTGTTGCAGCTGGAAATGCAACACTTTTAGAGCATCTTATTTTGATGGCAGTAATTGGAATCCCTATCCTGGGAGCTTCTGTGATGGGATATGGATCAGCAAGCTTGATATACGGTTATGTTTTGATTTTTGATTTCCTTAGGTGTTTGGGTCATTGCAATGTTGAAGTTGTCCCACATAAGCTGTTCCAGACATTTCCTTTTCTTAGATACGTGTTATATACACCAACGTAAGTTCATTTACAGTTAATGCACCTTTCCGCACATGACTAACAACTGTATATCTCAGTTACTGACATCATATATTTATTTGCCACATGATTTAAGTTGTTGATTTTGCTTTTAGTTTCAAGGAAAAAAAATGTCATATCTTTATATTTTAAGGGATAGAAGTTTCACGTTACATTATTTCTTTCATTTACTTTTGATATAATTCCACTGGAAAGTATCCTCACCCATTTAATTGGAGTACTTGAGATAATAAAGCCAACATTTATTTCTGTCTGCTTTTTTGGTGGGACAAGGGAAAAGTACTTACTCTATGAACCAAATGACAATGAACCTTTCTTGAGGGTATATTTTGAATGTTGGGAGGGTAAGATAAGTGAAAATATAAAAGGAAAATGAGGTTAAGTAAGATTAAATTAGACATTAATTAGAGAATAGGTTAGAATAATACCCATAGTAGAAAATATGATTGAACTTAATTGGGTTGGAGCATCAATATATATCGTCAAAAGGAATTTAGGAATTTAGGAAAGAGCATATGATAGAATATTCAGATACGAAAAAATTGAATTTAAACATGATTTCTATTAAGTATTATGATGTAAACTACTAGTTACTAGATCACCACAAATTGTTGGCATGAAGCCTATTTAACTTGCCGGCACATGCACTTTGTGTAAAGTGGTCCACAAAAGTGATTCAAAAACTTATTATTCACATCTCCATTTCCCATGTAGTTGTTGTACTTGTAAATATTGATCTGCTTTCTATGCTATGCAGATACCACAGCTTACACCACACCGAAAAGGACACTAATTTCTGTCTCTTCATGCCTCTCTTTGACGCATTAGGAAATACTCTTAACAACAAATCATGGCAATTACACAAAAAATTAAGTTCAGGTTCAGGTAATAAGCTGTCCTATGAAATTTTAAATCATATAAATGAAATTTTTCATGATCACTTCAATTCTTCATTGCTATCCTCAATCACATGCTGATAATTCATGCACATGTATAAGATAAAGTTGTATCTGCATGAATGCAGGAAACCGTAGTAGGGTACCTCATTTTGTTTTCCTGGCCCATATAGTGGATGTCACGTCCAGCATGCATGTTCAGTTCGGTCTACGATCCTTTTCTTCATTACCATTCACAACAAGGCTCTTTTTGATCCCAATTTGGCCCTTTGCCTTGTTAGTTTTGCTAGCAATGTGGGTTAGGTCAAAGACATTTTTACTTTCTTTCTACTGCCTTAGAGGTCGGCTGCACCAAACCTGGGTTGTACCTAGATGTGGCTTCCAGGTAGTTAACTCTACACTACACTCCTCAGTAAAATATGTTTCGGTTCATTTTAAAAAGTTGTCTCTTTTTACATGAAAAAATAAGTATTGACTCTTTTTCTTTTCAATGAATTTTTTCTCAGTATTTCTTGTCATTTGCTACTGAGGGAATCAATAAGCATATTGAGCAAGCTATCCTCAGGGCTGATAGAATTGGAGTTAAAGTCATTAGCCTCGCTGCCTTGAATAAGGTTTGCCATATTCAGCTTCTTCTCTTGATATTTACTATGACAAGTAAAATTTAAGGCATTACTTGAGTATAGAGTGAAAGAAAATTAATTGAAGTCTGTGTTATCTGAGCATGGTTGTTGAGGAGTTTAATTCAAATCTTCTAAGGTAGATCTCTGATGCATGACAATGCTATCTACTTAGCAAGTACATCATTAACTGCAGCATGGGAATGGTGGACCAGCTTTGTAAAGAATGCAATTAAACTTGGCCATGATCAGCTCTTTCTCTGGCATAGATACTTCATAGTTTCTGGCTTTCCATGATTATAGTCAGACACTTTTACATGGAAATTCAGTCCAGGCCCAGCCCTATAGGGAGGGAAGGAGTTGAAATGGTCCATGGCCTAGAATATGTGAGGACCGGGCTTGCTTGAGTATTAGCAGGTCCATGGTGTATTGTATAATTTTTCATTCAATGAAGCATTTAGATCCAAGTTACATGGCAGATCAATGATATTATCATACTTTCAGCATAGTTTTGTAGTGTCTGACTTTCAGAAATTTAAAGCTTTATCTTATAATATATAGAAATATGTTCTGTCATTACTCTCTATAGAGGGTTAGATTAACATTAGTTACATTACAAACTTTAAGGCTTGGTCATTGTTTCCAATTCATACCATTCAATAATGCAGAATGAATCCCTGAACGGGGGAGGAAAGCTTTTTGTGGACAAGCATCCAAACCTTAGAGTTCGAGTTGTTCATGGGAACACATTAACTGCTGCTGTCATTCTCAAAGAAATCCCTCAAGATGTGGAAGAGGTGTTTCTGACAGGAGCTACTTCAAAACTTGGAAGAGCAATTGCACTCTACCTTTGCCAAAAGAGAGTTAGAGTTCTTGTAAGTTTTCTCCCACTCCCAACTTTTACTATTCTCATTAATTTCTGTGGTTCCTAGTGAATGCTGTTTTCATTAATTTTTTAGTGGTGTTACTTGCACAAAATTTTGCATCACATAAACTTATTCATCACAAATCACTTCTCTATTTTTCTCACCTTACCTTTATTCATCAAACTCAACTTCTCATATTCATATCTGTTTGTGCACAAAATCTTCTATGCAAGGGGCATCATTGTAATTCTCTTCTAACTAGTTAGACAAAGTTACATTTTCCATTGGTCCCTTCTAACATCAACATGTCTCCCCTCTAAGCAGACTGTCAAAAGTAACATAAATTGAACTTTATGCACTGATTCACTGTAGTTAGATCCAATCCTGATAATAGTGGTTGATTGTCATGATGAGATAAGTGACATAAGTATCTGGTTTATGTAATTACAATTACTAATGGGCAGAGAGCTACTTTGCAGATGTTAACTATGTCAACAGATAGATTTCAGAGGGTCCAAAAGGAAGCACCTGCTGAATATCAAAGCTACCTTGTCCAAGTGACAAAATACCAAGCAGCACAAAACTGCAAGGTACTTCTATGCCAATGACTTTTATTGCTTACAATACACGGCTAAAAATGTTTGTGATGATACTCAGACATCTTTAATCATAAGGCATCTTATTCATACTAACTTCAGAAAATAAATCACATTCTTGGTTGTTATAATTGACTTACTCTTTATACACTCCTAAATAGTTAATCAGAAAATGATTTGCATTATGATTATTGTGTTAACTCAGGCATGGATTATTGGTAAGTGGATCATGCCAAGAGAGCAATGCTGGGCACCACGTGGAACCCATTTTCATCAATTTGTAGTCCCACCCATCTTATCATTTAGAAGAGACTGCACTTATGGGGATTTAGCAGCCATGAGATTACCAGAAGACGTGGAAGGCCTTGGCTCCTGTGAGGTATGCAATCAAATTCAATTCAAACATATATATATATATATATATATATATATCATTCATTCTCAATACTTACAATATTTTCCTTATGGTTTTTGCTTCTAATGCAGTATACTATGGAGAGGGGAGTAGTACACGCATGCCATGCAGGTGGAGTGGTGCATAGTCTTGAAGGATGGACTCATCATGAAGTTGGGGCCATAGATGTTGAGAGGATCGACCTTGTGTGGAAAGCAGCTATTAAACATGGCCTTCGGCCACTATAATCATAATCCAATTAGTAAAAATAAATTAAAATCTTAGTCAAGTATCTTACTAGGTACTTGCTTTTGTGTTTTGGTGCATTACACATAAGAGTGCCCATTTAAGTGTGGCTATAATTTCTCTGAAGTTGCTGCACAACTGTTTATTATATGCAGGTGCAGTTTTACACTGTCACAACTCACAAATGGGACAACCCCATAAAGGGACTTTTGATTGTTATACCAATTAAGAGTTTAGTATTTTACTTAAGTTTTAACTTCTATAGATAGAGTAACTAGTGATAATATTCTCATACTTTGCACAACTTGCTTGCTAAAAAGAAATCTGAAAGTAGTATTAGAAAAACAATTAATTGAAAATGTATGATGATAAAAAATACTGTATAGAATATATGAAAATATATTAAAAAAATATAAATGAACTAAGCATCAAATAGACAAAGAGCCCTACTTGGAAATTCAAGCAAAGTTTTTTTATTATAGAATTTGCACTTTAGATTCTAATGTATATGAATTTAGACCAAATTCTGATGTGTATAATAATCTCAGTTATTTATCATAATTAATGGTAAAAATTGATGTGAGAAAACTGATATTAAAAGTGGCCAGTCATACAAATCCATAAGAAGCTATTATAGACGTGGAGAAATCTAAGTATACTTTTATTGAAATACCTATATAAAAACTATGCTTTAGGCCTGGCGACAAACTTCAAAGATGACCGAGAAACAGTTGTTAGTCCCCACAAACAATTTTATCTATTACTGTCAATTGAAGTGATTATGCAACTTAACGTCTTTTCCAACAATTGAATTAGAACAGATGATCTAGAATCAAGAATTATTTATGACCAACTCATCTGCCACTACCATTTACAATCACCTCCACAGATAGATAAATACTGCAATTGATTAAGCTTGCTCACTCGAGAGTTAGGCCCAATAAACTAAAGTCTGGGCCTATAATGAACTTTTGTCTTCTTCCTCAATGCATAATAAAGCAACAACATGAACATGATATGACATGACACACGCTAAAGTGTGGGCCTGTAATGAACTTCCTCGTTTGTATAGTAAGTTAGAGAATAAGTATTAAAAGTTCTGACATACCCTAGGCCATAGCCCAAGGCCAATTGCTTATAATTAGTGCAAGTTATATTATTAGTCTTGAGTTTAATATATAATATTGATTTCTCTCCCCAATTTTAATATTAATCAAAGTAATATTTCAATTATTCTAACATATAAGTGAGGAATGTTGTGTTGATCTGCTGAAATTCTGAACCATTGCAGCACAGTGGAATGATGGGGATGAATTTTCACCCAGAAGGTTATCAATGAAAGTCAACGAACAAATTAATCATTTAGAAAATGTTAACCAAAGGTGAAAGGTCTGAAAAGTCATTTTTCTCAAACAGACATCTCTGGTCAGCAAAATAAGGACCCCTTCTGCCACACAAAAAAACATTGATTTACCACTTTTACTGTTTAATTCATTATCAATTATGTTAATCATTGATATTGTCATTGGTTGCTGAATGAGTTGCAACTTAAGGGTGGACATTGTATAACGTTTACTGGTTTTCTGAAGGATGAGACCTAGAAAATTTAAGATTTTGATGGATTTAATGGATGATATAGTGTAGCAAGTTGATATAGCATAAGAAGAATTGCTAAGATCAGTTTGGTTTGCTTTTAAAATGTTCTTTGGCAACCATGAAACTGTAGATGGACCTTACTAGTGACATGAGGACAGGCCATGTCTCTTTCTATATCATTGGAATTCTCATTGGATGATCACCTGGCAGCTAAAATTCACTGTATATATGATTTATTATTGTGATGGAATTCTTTTTCAGCAGTGAAGTATTAACTGGAAATGGGGAAGGCACTTAGTCAGCGTGATAACTTTCATAGCTAGCCAGAGTGGTGATAGTCTTGTGTTTTGTTCGTCATTCCTGTGTTTGAACCTATCTTAAAAATCAGTTTATCTTGAATAGGTAGTGTTTTGATAAGGATGATATCAAAATGCTCAATCCTAAGTGTCTGAAGCTGCTTTTCTTACAGTAGTAATTTGGATAAAGTTTACCCCAATTAAAGTGAAAAAATAGTTCTATTGGTTTTTCATTTCAAACTTGACAGGATGTTAATTTGTGCCTGTGCATGTATATACATATATTCTTGACTTTGAGTTCATTTCCTCTTCATCTTTGTAGTACTTTTGGGAGGCAGATAGTGAAAGTGTCTGTAGTGTTCACTGTTAATTACATGTTTTTGCTGTTGTGATATTGGGAAGTTGTAGTGTCACTTTCATCACAATTTATTAGAAGTTTGATGGGAAAAAGCAAGAGCCAAAATAGTGAACATACATGAACAAGAAAATTTGTTAACTTATGCCTAAGTTTGAGAGGCTGTATATTATTAAAGATTACCTTAGTGAGGTTTATAAGTACAATTATGTTCCCCTAGCTTTACCAACTACAACCCTTTTATACCGCAAACATAAGTCATACATAACAAATCTATGACAAGGAATTCGCCTAATTCAAACGTTACTCATCAAATTTAGATTTTGAAGATAACATGATGAGTGACTCTTTACCTTTACACCATGCGATGAATGGTACTAGTGTTTTGTCTACTTCCTTATGTAGGTTTTGGAGTTACTTAGACATGTCAATTCCACCACCACAGATGCACATCACGCTGCACGTTACATTTACACATTTAGTCATGTTCTTTAGTTCAGTGCTCTATGCTTCATTTAGCCCCTCAAAGATATTTGTGAAGAGTCTTTACAATGTCATTATGATCTCATTGCAGCTGTATTGACCCTATTTTTTTTTTACAATTTTTCCCAATTGGGATAAATGCAACATAACAGTATTCACACTTTAAAACACCTATTTTCCTGGCCTGTTTCTTATGGTCTTATAACACACTGGTTTATGGGGGAGTTGTTAGAAATAGCAACTTCTATGATTTTACCCCGAGAGAGATTAGGTCCTTAACAAAATTTGATGTACCGTTGCTTGCTAAGAGTCGAGCATTAACATGCAGTCGAGAAATCTGAGTATAGAAGATAGAAGGTGATGGAAATGTCTCTTTCATTTAGTGCCAGCTAGCAACTTTATAATATAACAAACCCCCGAGGATCTCGTAATGGTTGCTGTAACTCTAGCATCATATATAGTTGGTCTGCCACTGTCCATTGACAACAAAGCTAGCTGTACATATTTTTATATATATCATCATCACCATGCCCTCTTAGCTGCAATAACCTATTGATTGGAACAATACAACGCGTGATTTGGATCTCCAAGAAGACCAGTGTACATTTTTGCTTTAGTTACTATCCTGCACAGTATAATTTAATTATATGATATTCATGTTCATTTAGACAGTTAGTTATATATGTTACATACAATAATAATAATGTATCTGCCAGTGCCTGATGTTAAAATGCAAAGAACATCAGATATTTACTAACATCAATTATATTGTAAAATGGATGGAGAGAAGGTTTGTGGTGATTGTTGGGGGAACTGAAGTCATAAAATCCGGAGGCCACATGCATGTAATGAAAAAGACTACTCTTTTGAACTGCATATGATTGTATGCTGCAGCCCCTACCATGAAAGAGAAGGGGTTGAAGAAAAAAACGCTCCTAACCCCTAATATAGGCCCCTAGAAAGATATATGCACACCCCTCACCTTAACTTTCAGATCCAATGTCATTTACTATATTGTTGAAGCCCTCAATGCCAATTATAGATACAATAACTGCGTCAGAGTTTAACTACAATTTGTTCAATATGAATTACCCTGTGTATAGCTGTATATAGTCACAATGATTGATAAGTTGTATAAATAGCATTTGAATCCAATAACATTATTAATTTGAATGCAATAATAATGCAGTATGTACACTATCAATCTATATCTGGCCTAGGCTGGTGACCTGGCTAGTTTCAGATACACTCAATTTTAGAAAAAGACCTTCATGTGTCCTGATATACATTCATTGATAAGATAGGGTACTTTTTTGGACACTGACACCAAAAGAAAAGCAGAGAGTCTATGAATGACTTAATTCACTCCTTCTTCATTGAATATAAACTCAAATCAGCTGAATTAAAATCTGTCCTTATCTTCAAGTCTCTCACAATGGGATTGTATAATCACAGTTTGTCACTATTTATTTTTATTAATGAACATTGTTGTATATAGAATCAACCACGATTATTAATGAACATTTTTGCTCATGTTTAGTTTTATTTTCATTCCTATCCGTATATTTTGATGTTTAGTATTTTATTTTGTTCTTAGTCTGAAGTTACGGATAAGACCAAAGAGGGTAACGTCATTTGAGTACCTATTCATTCCTCTGATTTCCGCCAATCCCTCAAAATGTACACGAGGCAACGCACGAGCACAACTGTGAAAGGGATTGCTTGCATATATGTATGCAAATATCATTATTGCTCTGCTTCTAAATATAAACAGACACATGAATTTCTAAACATTGTAATTATGGGCAAAGATTTATATATATTCAATAACTTATTCCATGTTATATGTATTAATACTGTATGTTTAGCCATTTAGTATCAGTGAAACTAACATAACTTATTTTATACTTTTCACGTATCAGTGATTCCATGTTTAGTCATATAGTATTAATTCCATTGATTCCACTGAATACACATTTCTATCAATTTGAGTTCAATTATTTGTGAGAGAATTGCACACTATGTCATTTCTCATTCAATATCTAAGGTCCCACTTCATCCATAGAAAGATGAAAAACTCAAATATTTGATTCTTGAGAGGTATTGGAGAGTTAGGGGAGAGTTAAGTGTTTCAAAAATCAAAGGGAAATGTAAATTTCAATGATACATATATCTATATATATCTTTGATTATAATGAAATTACATTTTTGTCATTAAAAATAAAAGGAAAAAACATGCACTTGTATATCCATTAATAAAGAGGACGTTATACATCCAGGTGTCAATTAGTTTCTTAACCATAGAGAGGATGTGATTGATAGGAAAAAACATCCACTTGTGTATTTGCCTATATAAGCATCTATTAAGGTCTGGAAGGATAAGACCATCTCCAACTCCTTATTAGCTATAACCTCTATCTCTCTCTCTCTCTCCTATTTCCTTTGAAAATGAGAACAAGGCGTTCTTTCACATGGCCAAGAGGGGGCATGCATGTAAGGGGAAGGAAGAAAAGGGTCATTTTGTGTTTAACAAAGAACTCCAATGCATTGAAACCTTCCTTACAAAAGAAGCTTCGAGAGCTTCAGAAGACAGTTCCTGGGAGCCAGGGAATGAACATGAACACTTTGTTCAAACGCATTGAAAAGTATATACTTCAACTTGAAGCTAAAGTTATGGTCTTGAGGTGTGTTTCCAATTTGTATGGAGTGTAGAAAGAGATAAAGCTCCTAAAACACTCAACCACAAAAAAACTATCTTTTATGTATGACCTCTAGACAAAGAAATCACCCCACAGAGAGGGTGAAGGGAAAGGTTAACCCTTTGCAAACATCTCTTTAGGGTGTGGAGGGAATAATAATAATAAGGTTGTATTTTATTTATATTTAAATTTATGCAATAAATGAAATAACTGCTATGATTTCTTGTTATATTTTATTCTTGGATAATATCAAGGTTGTGTTATCTGATAAATTGTATATACTTGTCATTTATTTTAAATGTCAAATAAATCATGCTAAATCTTATTACCACGCCCTTCATTTGATAGATTTTGTAGTTTTAGGTTTTCTTTTTTCTTGTTTTTTATTTCTTTTACGTTTTCAAATTCCAAGGCTTAGTCAATTTATTTTCCCTAACTTTACTATCATTTAATAATTAGACACTCGTTTTTTACGCCATCAATTTGTACACATGCAACTAATCAATAGAATTATTTTAGTCTAAAATGATAATATGCTCTATTCTCAATTAATAAGTTCCTTAAGTTGTATCCTAATAATAGTATAAAATTATTCAACAATAATAATGTTTTATTGTAATAGTTTGTACTTACTCGGCCTTCACATATTGGTTTAATATCCGGAAAATGGCATTCATGTGAGGAATGTCAATATCTTACATATTGCGAAAATAAATTACCTCTTTCACTAGAAAATCTCATTCATCATCTCACATATAGTCTCTAATCCATGTTTTGTTATTTAACCAAGTTTATATATCAATAGGAAAATGATATACTCTTTTATTAAATTCTCTTGCATATGAGAAAGTGACATATATCATATTATATGATGATATTTTATTTATTAATAATTTGTTTACAAATAACATGTATCACGTTTTTGTCTGTACGATGATTTAGTAGTATCATGCATGTAGAATTACTCTTGATAATATCTTTCATCTTTTTTTTTTTTGCATTGCTTGTGATTATTGATTCTAAATATCCAAAATATTTTCCATTAAATGCAACTTGAATGCAAATTTAAAATCCCATAGTGACCTTTCTTTTCCTTGAGTTCTCTTATTTTGACCTTTTTTTTCTCTGTTGTGTCTTCCATGCATTATTGTTGTTGGTTGCATTGTGTTGTTGGTTGCATTGTGTTGTTGGTTGCATTGCGTTGTTGGATCACATGCAATTAATTTTTTTTTATGTATGCTTTTCATTTATAAGTGGTAAACTTTTTTTTGAAAAAAAAGTCGTTCATGAGCTTTTGCACACCCTAAAATGCACTTAAAAATCCATATAGATGAAGAAAGATCATCGGTCATCAAATAATTATATTTTCATGTCTCTAATTAATCAAATTTCACATAATGATATAAAAATACTAGTTTTTATTTTATTATTTTTCTTTTTAGTAATGTAACATTTTTTAATTTGAGAAAGACACAAGGTGAGATAAAAATAATTACATGTGATCTCCATCCATGACTAATCTCCATTCTATAAATACTTGACAGAATATATCATTCCAATAGGCTTAGAAGACAAAGAAGGGAAATCTTGCGAGAAGAAGAAATTATCTCTAAATACTCCTACGAAAGAAGTGAATTTTTCTAGTTCACCCTTCCTTCCTGATTTAATATTCCAAATTATGTTTCAAACTATATCCTATATCAATGAAAACATGTCATGTTAATTAAAAAAAATTAAGTATTCATTATTTTTTTATTTTTTCCTTGAATATTCTTGGTTCCAGACATAACATGGGACACATTTTGGAACAATATATTTTGGTCTCTCTTTTCCTCCCATTTTCTCTTGACTTATGATGATAAATAAAATCTATTGATCTAACTCCATTTTTATTCTCTCTCCTATAACTCTCTTCTAAACAAAATGACAGATATTCCTTTTCTCCTCAACTTCTTTAGTCTAGTTATCTTCTTCTTCTATTTGTACTCTACCAAAGAAGGCTTAATGAACTTTGTCACGGGAAGTTAAGTGCTCTCAATGCATGAAAAATAAAATAGAAATAAATAAATGTTGGATTCCTGCAATCATGCCATGCGTGCATTGCATCAATAGGTTCTGAGATGTGTTTAGGCATATATAAATAGAATACAGATATATTATCTGTTAATTTTAATTAAACAAATATTTGTTAAGATCTTTGCTTGAACAATAAGATCATTGAGAGCGCGTTCATACTTCATAGTGTCTATCAAGCGACCAAACATACCCTTGATTCAAGGTCATCATTGATTACCAATTAAAAACCATGAGTATGATTCTGTTAATCAAAACATACACTTTAACTAATTGAGTTTTTGTCTATAAACTTTGCACGCTTAATAAACAAACTCGCCTCTTTGACCTTGCTACATAGTACATAGTCCTAGTGCCCCTCCAAACCGGTAGCATATATATATATATATGATGCCATGCTATATAGTACATATTTAGTTGTTTATTTGGATTTAAATTTATGATTCCGTTTATTATATGATAAATATTCAGATAACTATTTCCTTGATATGTATCAAGGACTTTCACAACCCACAATTAAAAATAAACAAAAAATTCGAGTCATAAAAATCATCATCAGGCTAGGTTATGCTTTTATCAGAGACAAGATATTTTCCTTACACACAACAAACGTCATATTCCCCATGCATATAGATATTTTAATCAGCAAATGATTCAGGAATTTAATATTATAAATTTGATGCATCATTTACTATTCATTCATGTGTATTAATTTGATTGTCAATGCATCATTCACTTTTAATTATAATAATTTGATGTTAGTCGTGTACACTAAGTATGTTAAGGGTTAGCCAATGTTAAATGAAAAATGTTCATTTCATGCCAACTACTGTAGTTCTATATTTAGTGATTACTCTCTCATTTCAAGAATTTGGATGTTTTGATTTTTTTATATTATTACATATTTCTTGATGTTATACAAACTTAATATTTATATTTTATTTTTAATTATATATTTATTTATTACTCACTTTTCGCTTCATGTTTCCCAATTCTTTTTTAATTTGATTTCAAATGTGCATTAAATGAAGTCATTTTAATTAAATTCTATTCAAAATTTATATTATTGATTGACTTCTTAAATTATGTTTACTTATAAATTTAAACATTAGATATAAATTATCTATAAATCAAATCAACGAGTAATCATCAATGTTCTTTTTCCTACCAAAGAAACAATAATGAAACCGAAATATATTTTGGGACTATTTAGCTACTCGTCGTGTCAATCAAGCAAGGTATGGGCAGTGGTTTTAGGACCAAACAATATTAATGTTATTTTGAATATAATATTTATGTATTGTACATAATCAATAAATCATTTAAAATTCATTTGTATTATTTTTTTAAAAGAGTCAAATTAAAAAATTTATAATGGATAATATTTTTTTATAGAAAAATGTTAGTATTGTGTTATAGGTGAATTTTGAAAACACAACTTTTATCACTTCATTCTTTAAACATTCACTTTAATCATCCGATCACCTTATAGTTATATAATTGGTAACACGTCGTATATAAAATTGTTACGTTGTTAATGTATACATTTTTTCTCATTATTTATGTTATGTTAATTAAATAAAACAAACATTAAAAATGAATCAAATGAACTTTTATTCTAGTACACTAATATTAGCATATCCATTAAGACTCCAACACCAATTCAAGCAAATTGCATTTCATAAAGGAAATGCATTACTTATATAATTTAATATAACGCGTCATGGTTAAAGCATATTAGGTATATTTACTTCATCAATTAATACACGTTAAGGAAGTCTCCCACAATTTAAGTATTCTAATTTAATTTTTCGTTGAACTTAATGATAACAAGAAAAATAATTTTTTAATATATCTTGCTTATATTGTAAATACTTTTAACATTTTAACAAAAGTGGCTGACCGGTCTTTTTTGCGATTTGGGTTTAGGAAGAGAAAGAATAGAAATAGAAAACTTGAAAACTATGAAATACAATTGTTAAATGACTTTAAAGTCATTCAATCCTCATCATTCTCCTCCAAAATTCTACTCATAAATATACTCTTAATCTCTACACAATCAGGATCTTATGTTTCTAAAATTTTCTGTCTCTATGATTCAAGTCAATCATATTCATATTTTTCTTTTAAGTATATAATACATTACAATTGGATTGAGACATAATAATACATAAAAAGTGAGACAGTTAATCCTCATTCATGTCTTCTAGTTTCATCTCGTGTATTTTTTGTGCCACCCATCTTTTTTTTGTTACCTCCAAATTGCGTTAATCTCGACAAATTTAATGATATATTAATCATTCTCTTTCATTCAAATGATATTTTATAAAATTGTCTTTTAAAAGATATGAAGTGATAATTTTTTCCGACTAATCCCACACTTTAATACGTAAACTACTAACAAAAACGTGATATATATAACAAATGATTACCCTACCTTGATGTAAATCTCATGTCACTAACATGATAAAAACTAATGTACTCCATCGAAATACAACTATTAACCTCGGTTCTTTTTATAATATATATTTTAATTAATATCACATGAATTAAAGAAAGAAGAATAGTGTTATTAGTATTTAATTACATGTTGCTTTATTTTAGAAATGATTCTCTAGGGTTTGAGTAGTGGGCCAGGGACTCCATGTGCCAGCATGTGCTGTGTCTTTCTCTCTAAGCCCCACCACTCTCCTCTTTCTATCACATAAATTCCTCACATTTTCCCTCTTCTCACGTCTCTCCCTCTCCTTCTCCCTCTCCCTCTATCTCTCTCGATCATATAACACTGCGTGAACCACCAAATCTTTCTCCATCTTCTACTCTGTTACAAGAATCTTTGTCAGGTATGCATTAGTTTATTAATCAATACCTCCAATTTCATAAGCTAGAAAGCCCTAAGTACTATTGCATATATATATATATATATATCAGTATATTTTTGCCATGTACAACCCTATATATTATTCACTAATAATGATGAATCTAATTATAACAAAGGTTTTAAAAATGAACCAGATTCTATTATTAGATTGTTTTCAATAGCAAAAATATTATTTCATTGTAAATTAAATGATAAAAATGTTATATATTTTTTTAGAGCTTGTCAATCTAGTAATGATAACAGTGTTATATTATTTTAATTTTTCTTAGGAGATGATCGTTATTGGTTTGAAATTAGGGTATACAATTACAATTATGGATGTGATATTATAATTTTAGTAGTTTTGCAACCACATAGTCCCTTCCATATTCTTCCAAAATGGTCTAAGATCGTCATAAACAAAGGCATAACCTGATTAAAAACCATTCTTATAGCTAAATTCTTTTAGCTTTATTACAGAATGCAAAATTCTAGTTCATTCAAGCAAGAATTCCTCCTGAAATGGATAACAAATCTCAGAAAATATAGCTCTCAAAAGAAGAACATGAGCATGGTGGAAAGAAAAAATGCCATAAAGCTGTCAGCAGATCTAGCCATGGCTTCAACCAGAGACAAAACCAGACGCTGGAGCAAGGCCCTTATTTCCAATCCTTCCAGAGACCACAACAAGAAGGTCCTAACAGGATACATATTAGACTCATCACCACATCACTCTAAAAAGGTGGTAAGCAAAAACTTGAAGAATTTGTTACCATCTTGCAGTAAAAGAGTTAGAAGCAGAAAAATTATGAGAACAAGCCGTAGAATGGTCCATAGATCAAATAAGGAAAGGGTGATAGCGAGTTCTATTGCTAAAAGGCTGAAAGTTCAAAAGAGAACACGGAGGCTCCAGAATTTGTTACCAGGTGGTCATTTTATAGATGACGTGTCTTTAGTAGAAGAAACCCTAGATTATATTGAATCCCTGCGAGCTCAAGTTGAAGTCATGAAATGCGTTATCACTGCCTCAGAGCTCTTCACTAATCCCTCGTAATTATATTTATATCTCTCTATGTAATATAGATATATCGATCATTATTCACAGAGATTAAATAAGCTTCTTTATTATGGAAGTACTAAAAATATCATATTTTAATTTCTCTTTGCAAGCTAGAAGTGAAGGAGAAAAGGAGGCATGTATGCAAATAAGTTAAGTCAATCCAATTAAGCTGAGATTTCTATCTTGTTGTCCGAAAGTTATGTATAGTAAATTAGCTTTTACGTGTGTGTCTATCTTTCATTTGTCCAATTTTATTTTTTCCTTCATCGTGAATTAGTGAGTTGGTAACTGGTATAATCATCCAACCAAAGGTGAGGAAATTGGTAATACAAACCAATCAAATTGATGTTTGACAACATAGATCAAATCAAACAGATTGCTAACTATTAATTAATCTGTACTTCTTTATTATTTTATTTTTAGAATTAATCAACCTGCAATTTGAACTTGCTTGTAATTCCAATTTGATCTTTCGTCAAATTCCAATAGAGGGTTGGTGTAGCACTTTTAGACCCATTTAAATACCCATATATGTTAAAAGGTAAAATATTTGATTTCTGGAACCACATTTGTTACAAGAAGTAATCACGTATCTCGAAAGAAAGTAATTTCTTACCCTCAGTTATACACAAAAATATGCCCTAGGCTATGCCATTATGCAAGGGCCAGTTAGCTTTAAAGTTATGACTTATTGCTCACTCTAATTTAAATATGGAGGGACCTACATTTATATAAGTATATATACTTAAATACTAATTCAGAATAACAAACAAATCATATATATTGTCACTGTTTACCTTCACCAATGATTTGATAATTTCATTTTGAATACGGAATGTGTATTGCGTTCGTTTTCAACCTGCGCGCATTGAAAAATCCTGTTCATCTTGGAGGCAGATCTAGGGCCAGATAATCTATTATTCTATTAGGGACTTACTCTCTCTTTGTATTATTATTTAGTACACTCCTTTTTTATCAGCAACTAAATCTTTATTAATCAAGAGATAAAGAAATTAGGAGAATAATATATAAATTGGCTTATAAAAAACCTATTATTCTATTACACCGTATAGAATGAAGTTTCTTTATCGTTACGATTGGAACTAAAATAAGTCTTTTCACACAATATCCTCTTAGATAAGGAACCTCTTATCAGATTAAGGATGAGATCATAAACAGTTTGGATAATTCCTCCTCCTAACGTCTTTTTTAATGGCCATAAAAGTTTGTCACTCACATTTTGCTTTCACAAGACTATGTCATTGATTAACTATGAAAGTGGCATTGACATCACAGTAATTAACTGGTACTTGGTAGCCATGAAAACGTGTTGTTAAGACACAATGAGCTTTTACTTTATCACATGCCCACTAACACTCTAGTGATCTAGTGGCCATTACATTTTACTTTTGAATTATCTACATGAAAAGCATATACAGTCCTAATACATATTTTAATCTTTTGCCAAATGCCAATTAACTAAAGTTTGGTGATGAGGTCTATGGACTACAGGGGTGATGATCCTCTATCATACTAGGGAGAGAGAAATGCAAGAAAACAAAAGAAAAAATTGTATGATTTAATACTTTTATTCTTTATATGTAATAATCTAATGACATTTTTACTCTCAAATACAAAAGTAAAATTTTTAAAGAGTTGCATTGGGTATCTCATAATTAGCCTATCGAGCTGCCTAAAGTTGTGGTGAGAAGTATTGGGCTTCGTTTCCAAGGAAGAGAAGGCAATGGTCTTGATTACACTTCAATCCAATATCCGATCCATGATGCATAAGAAATTTAAATATTATTATTATATAGGATGATAATAAAGGTTACATGCATCCTCAAGTGAACTTCGGCATAGAGGGTCTCATATACCCTTAATTATTTTAAAGTGCAATGAGATAATTAGATACTTTATCTAATCAAATATGATGGACTATATAAAAATTCACCAATCAGAAAAATAATGTATCTCTTTATGTTATGACTTTATATTCATTTATTGTCTCACAATGTCTTATTTATTTGATCTCTACAGGTTTTCATTTTAAAGTATTTTATAAAAATAAGACATGTTACTATAAATTAATTTAAGGAGATAAGTCGTCTCATGAGAATATACTTTATTCTTTTCAATAATTATGTATAGAAAAAGTTATTGATGATTGTATATTTCTTATGGACAGTATCTATATTTTTCTTTAATTAATACTAAATTAATTATGGGGTTTTGGAAAAGTCCAAATTTGTATTTTGCAAATCCAGTGTGGCCGTACTTTGTCATTTGTGGCAAACTTTTTCTTCCAAAATACTAAAAATGAAAAAACTTATAGAGCACCTTAGGTAAGGTAAGGTGCATATTTAGGTGACAAATTGATGGATTTGGATGGTTTTAGATTTGGATGAAAATAGATGTATGAAAAGTCATTCATCAATCCATTTAAATCATATTTTAAGTTATCCAATTCATTCATATTCATTGGATTATAATCCATCTATTACATCTATGACTTCATTTTCATGGATGTGAATGGATGGATATCCGATCCAATCCATGACTTCATATTTTTACAATATGTTTTTTTTAAAACACATTTAAAAACGTGAACTTTTGAAGTTTTTATCCAAAACTTAAAAGAATAATAAATTTAAAAAATTAATTTTAAAGATTTTAATGGTAAATCATATGGTTAAACTTAAATTTTCGGTCTTAAAACATTCAATTGAGCTTCAGGTTAGTGTTGTTAGAAAAATTTGACGTATATCATAAAATTTATATATTATTTTGTTATTTCTCCCACTCTTCATGTTTTTTTGTTGGTTACAAACATAATTATATTTACCAAAGTTAACTTACATGATTGATAGATAGTTAAAATATCCAATTGAAGGAAGTATAAGAGAAATAGAATTGGCAAGAAATATTAAACACTCAATGCAATTTTATGTGAAGGCTAAGTAAAAAAAGATTTTATACCCAAAGTAAGATTACTAATAAACTTCTCGCAAACACAAAACCACAAAATTAAAGCATATTCTCGTCAATATTTAAGACTAAAATAACATAAATTTACAATGTTGCATTAACATAAGTTTTAAGCTTAAAAATAACTAGTAACACAATTATTGTGATGAGGGAGCCTCATGTACAATAATCAGCAAATAATTTATCATTCCAACACCAACATCCACAATATTATACAACACACAATATTCTAATGTATATATAAGGAATCAAAAGATATATCAATCAATCTTGAAGGAACATGAAAATTAAAATAAACTATTAAAAGAAACGAAACTTTCAATGGAGATGAGAATATAGGAAGATATTGTGAAATAAACCCTCCATATATGAAGAAAACAAGCTTTTGTTAAATGAATATTTTTGTTAGAAAGGGTAATACAACTTTTGAATGAATCATTTTTGTTAAAAAAGAGTTTGCACATGTGTTTTCAGAAGAAAAAAAATTACTTTTATTTTTTTGAATGGATTGGATATTCATCCAAATGGATATATCTATGGATATCCATTGGATATAATAGATGAATTTGAATCCATCCATTATCAACATTATCAATTGGATTATATCCATTTAAATCCATTAGCTCTAATGAATAGATTTGGAGGGATTTAACTTGGATGAATAGTGAATTGTGGATAATTTTGCTTAGTGCATATGGTACCGGTAGTTAACCTAAGATGTTATGTAGATTTTTTTCATCTCCTGAAACTGGCATTGTTAAGTCTTTATTATCCTGTCCATGATAATTAAGTCTTATTGTCTTCTTCATCAATGCCTTTCCAGAATCACTAGTAATTGCATCCTCGAAGAAGAACTATCTATGAACTCATCAAAGCTAGTAAAATAAGGACATGTCATAAGGGCAAGTATAAGATTCAATCAAACCAAAAAGCAATAGTTAAACCCTTGATTTCCAATCTATACACAAAACCAACATATTCCCAAAAATCCCCATGTTAAACCTTAACCCCAAAATCATGCAGCACGAATTAGTTTTGCTTGAAATCACTTGAATATTTGTTCCATCACTTCAAATCTCTGCAGACGTTTTAATAATTAATTACGAATAAGTTCAACCTAAATTGATTTTGGTAGTATGATTAATCACGAGCTATACGATGTGGAGACACTCTTAGCCTGTAACGCGTGAATTGTGTCACATGAACGTAATCACCACATTTCCTTACTTAAATTCAATGTCATTCCATTATCATTATATTTTAGAATATACGTATTGCATGTAATATACCATTGAATACTATGTTAGTTTACATTCTCCACCAACAATTAAAAACTCTCCTCCAATCGAGTAGATCACTATGGGCGACAAATTTTAATTTTCATATCAAACATAGCTGCATGTTCTTCATCTTTGATATATCATTTAACGTGTATGCTAATCAATGGTTTAATTATTCTAATGAAAAATGGTAATCCATAATGATAACTATTAGCTACTTCCATTCATTCATGTCAATTATACATGTTTAGTTTTTTCTATCAACATTGGCCCACGAGCATGCCAGGTTATAATGCCCCCGACTTTTTGTTCATTATTTTCGATATGAATGCAGAGTGGTGGCCCTGAAGAAAGCTCTGTTCCTAATGCAAGTAGCCATTCGTTAATTTTATTATTTAATATACATCACGCTTACCTTAAGTTAATGTCTTTCAATTCGTTTAAAGAGTCCAAAAGGAAGGGGTCTCTTGAGTCTCTATATTATCTCACAATGATGTATTATGACTAGCATGTGTTATCCCTTATTCGATTAATCTTGGGGTCTTGTTTTCTAACAATCACAATCTGTTCGCAAATCAACTTTTCCAGTAGGACCCTTTAGTGTTCAAATCAGTAACACTTTACAAGTGGACATATACAATTATTTAAAGTGTAAAGGCCCTTTCCTTCTGGAATGTATAGACATATACTAGTATCCTAATATAATATAATTTACTACTCCCTGTAAGAGAAGAATGAATGAAAGGAGAAACCAAAGAAGAAATAATCCACATTTAAAATTGAAAATATTATAAAACTTATGTTGTTTCTTTCGCCAACTTGCACTTGTCCAACAGCTATACAATTCCTATCCCTATTCACCAGAAACATTTTGGGTACAGTGAGATATTAGTTATTGGACTGTAGCAATTTGTACTCTAAAATATCTATATAGAATGAATCAGTGAGATATTAGATATTAGTTTTTGGTACACTTGATCTGCTTCTTTTTAAAAGTTTCATATAATGGGTCAATATGATCAATGACAATGATGCACATGAAGCGACTTCCTTCAGTTTATTGGGTTGGGTAAACTGCTATTTTGTTGGGGGGAAATGGGTTATGTTGTAGTACAAAAAAGGAGAAAAAATGAAAACAAATACAAGACATTATCTCAAATAAGGCATTGATGTTTGCCAGCACATTGATATTTTTTATTTGAGGAAAAAAGAATAAAAAGCACAATAAAATGTGATCAATAGGAATTTAGATATGATTGGAAGGTTACAATAATTATATTCTCACCAAATGTTAGTATGTTAATATTTGTTGTGAGCGAGATTCAAATCCCCAACCTCATTTTATCAGCAAATTTATCTGTAAATATTAGTATATTAATATTTTCTGTGGGTGAGATTCGAATCCACAACCTCATTCGTTCAATTACTTAAACTCATCGTATCAACCATTAAATCATCTAATAACTCCTGAATTATATTCATATTAAAAGGGGTAACAAAAGATATATTTCACTATTTCAAATTAAAAATAAATCTTAAAGTTATTTTGTAACGAACTTTCCACTATAGTGGGGTTAGCAAATTATTGAATTCTATTAACATCATGATTATTTAGCATGTATAAATATGCATGCATTATGCATGCTTGCTTACACCTATTTTCATAGCCAAGACTAAGCACCTAAATTTTCCTCCTTGTTCAATTCATCTCCAAGATAATTTGCGTTCTGAATATCACATCGGTATGGCTTCTTCTGATTTTAATCTATCCCCTTCAGATGCATATCCTGAGACAATGGATTTCCTATCACATGCATGGTGCAACTTTGCTGTACAAACTCTACAGACTCAACCACAACATGGATCATTTGTTCCATTTGATAACTCTATGAAGCAATTGGATCCTGCTAGCCCAATTAATGATCATCCTACTGTGAGTAAATTTTTCCTAACTATTCCAATATTTATATATTCTACATTCAATATCTAATTGGAATTTGCCGCATAAACAACACTAATATTTCTGGAACATTCAAAAGATGGAAAAGAGTGCTAGAATGGATGATGAAGATTTCAGGTCTTTGCCAGGTTGGAAGTCTAATGACGTGAAGGTAATAAACCACTCAATAGAAAATATTATATTCCATATTAAGATAAAACCTTTTATCAATAGTTTCCTTCTTTTTTCTACTTTTCAGTCTTGGATATGGATGCAGCAAGCAATGCATCCTGAATTAAATTACAACAGTGGTTTCAGAAAGAAACTGGTACGTAATTTTTCTCTCAATAAACAGGTTCACTCATGCTGGTTCAAATTGAGTAATTTACATTAGCAGGTTTATGGTCATCTAAATGTAAAAATCTAAACTATCTGACTATAGATTATGTTTTATATACAATAAATAATGGACAACTTTTGTTGTCTCTTTGTATTTTAGGATGTTTATTTGTTTGAGCCATATGTATCATTAAAAAAAGATAAAAAGATAAATGAGATACAAAGATAATTTAATGTTATAACAGAAAATTGGAACTATTGCATTATAGAGGTAAGTTCTAATATTGTATCATGAACTAACTCTCCAATAAGTTTAAAGTATGATTCTATGAATGATTTATATATCTGATAGTGTGTGTCACCGTGCAGATGTCATGGAAACAGATCATACCGCTGAAAAACGTGTCTATCAAGAAATGGTTTAAGGAAATAAAGCTGAAGAGGAAAGAAGAACAGAGATTGCAAAAAGCAGAGATGCATGCAGCACTTTCCATTGCAGGTGTTGCAGCTGCTCTTGCTGCAGTTGCTGCAGAGAATTCAGAAAAGGAGTCCAACAAAGACAAAGATGCAGCTATAGCCTCTGCTTCTGCCTTGGTAGCAGCCCATTGTGCAAAAGTAGCAGAAGCAATGGGGATAAAGAAAGAGCATCTTGGCAGTGTAATTGGCTCAGCCATGAGTGGCACAAATACAACTGAAATCCTAACTCTCACTGCTGCAGCTGCTACATGTAATTGTTTGTTTATTTATACTCATCTTTTAAATACTTCTATTTTATGAGTTTATTAGTCGCTTGATTATCATATTAAAAATATAGCCAGAGTAGCAAATAATAATGACTATTGTGACACAAGTTCAATGATACAGTAGTGAATATGAGACTTCAGTTGCTAAGAAAACAAATAATAATTTGTCTAATTATATAGTGTGTGGACTGGAGAGGGTTGTAGATGCATCATTTGGTAACAGATTTGAGAGCTAAGAATCTTTGAGGCACGGTTAAAATGAAAGAGCTCTTTAGTTTTTATTCTCCCCCAAAGAAAGTTAATTTTAGGACTATGTTTTGTTTTTGTGTTGGTATCTGTCTAGATTTTTTAGGATAAAGTACCACTTGACCCAACAAAAGAAACAGATAAGTGAGGAAACAGAAATATTACTTCCTTTTGAGAAGTGTCTGATTCTAGTCTTTTTGTATCATCAACCATCCATTGCTGACCCAAAAAACCTATTTGTTAACTACAGCACTGAAAGGAGCAGCCACACTTAAAGCTAGATCAGGATGCAAGAACAAATTGAATAGGGGAGTTCCTATTCAAGACAACAATGATTTGGACTTTGACTTCCAAAAAGGGAGATGTATTCTTGCACAGGGTGCTGAATTATATGTAGAAACACCAGAAGGTACAATAATGCAATGAAATAATATTAAAGCCCTATTATGTCTAATTTATAGACCATTTTATGTTTTCTTATTTATGCTTGCTTCAAATTTGTTTACACAGGGAAGTACATGCCGAGATCAGTGTGTATTATCCTAACCAGTGAAGCCAAGGTTAGAATTATGGACAATTTTATGCCTATCCGCACCCTTTAATTGAACATGTCCATAAATATCATTAGAGTTACTTAGTTATTAATGATAATATGGTTGGGGGGAAAAGAGTTGAAGGTACTAATAAATCTAATCATCAGTTAATTTATTTGAAACCTGCATACTTGAAATCCATACCCTTCAAACTTGAACTATAGGATTAATTTAGTCACTGGGATTAAATCTTGTGTTGCTGGTGTAGTAGTTATACTTTTGGCTCTCTAACTATGGGTGCAATGATTCTCACTCTAATCCTACAGGTTATACTAATGATGAGGAAGCAAAATCTATTCAAAAGCAAGAAGGAGAGTAAGTGCTTTTTTTTTTAATCTTTCATCTGTTCTTTTCTTATTCTTCTTTCTTGATTTTTATATTAAAACATAGAAAGCTCAATAACTTACTGCTTACGGCACTGGCTTTAGGTATTGTGCTGAATCTACACGCGGAGCGGTATAAAAATTCAGAAGCTAATGAAGCTAATACATGCTATCTGATTGTTTTAAGGACCCAAGGAGGTAACTTCAAGCTAGATATGACAAATGATTATAGTTGTTATAAGACATGGGCCACAACAATCAATCATATGCTGAAGATCTCATCTTCTTTTGCCAAATATGAGTTGCAATTTTACTGAAGTTCATGTTATCACCACTTACCTACCTTGTGTATCCATTTTCATATTTATACTTCAAAATGTTTGTAACTATTGCATATTACTGCTCCCTGCCATTAAATTCATATACCATGTTATTAGGATATACATCAAATTAAGAACCTGCTTAACAAATATGTTAATGCGCACAGATATAATGTATCAATCTCCATGAATTTGTGGGCTTTCTAAACAGACATATCACTGCTTCACTGGGCTTAAACATAAACTTTCACAACATTCGACTCGGTTTGACTGCAAATCTCGTAGCTGGATCCTCAAAGTCAACCAAATATTTTAAGGGTTTAATTTTCGCACCTACATATTTTTTAAAACTTAAAATATTCACGACTTACCCCACCGTTGAGAAGCGTATAAAAACAAAAAACAAAAATTGAGGAGTGATATTAAAACCCGTATTTTAAAAGAAATGTTGCATATTTTTAATAAATTAATGAGTAAAAATTCTTCTAATGTCATTGGTTAAAAATATTTTTAAACCATGTTACAGCAGTGGAAGAGGTTATGACTTCCCTCAGCAACAAAGCCTACCTAAGTGTTCAAAAAAGTTAAAAACAAAGTACCATTGGAAAGGTTTATGTCATTGGTCGCATATCACATAAATCCAACGCCATACATATTCAACAGGATCCTCTCCGGGACTGTCCAGTACTAAATTGTGATGCCAGAATAACTTCAAATTTAAAAAATATTTTAATTTAAAATTTACACCTTTAAAAAAAATTAAAAGACAAATTTTTTCATCATCTCTACTATGCATCAAATTTTGCCAATCTTAGAGTAGGAGTACTCTCCATTTGACTTGCATGGGATCCACGAATCATGTATAATAATAATAATAATTATTATTCTAC
This sequence comes from Lupinus albus, assembly GCA_009771035.1. NCBI lineage: Eukaryota > Viridiplantae > Streptophyta > Magnoliopsida > Fabales > Fabaceae > Lupinus > Lupinus albus. Next base: position 1,583,809 of record CM020005.1, read on the forward strand.
CTAGCTATTTCTTAGATCTTGATCGTGGATGCTAGTTGTGTTCATCTGTTCCCCAAACTTCTTTTTTGACATTTTGGTTTTCTTTCGGAGTCATGTGGCAAATCCTAACACTTGACAAAAACACATATAGGACAAAGACGTAGTTAATATTAGGAACAACTTTGACTCGATTAGTTGGTTCAATGATCTTTTTATCTCTAGATCTCCTATTCGTTGAAAATATTTTTTTAGAATGTTATTTTTCCAAGGAGACTTAAGATGATAAAATCATTAAAATTTCAAGAAGAACTTAAATATTAAAGTTATAATATTATTTTAAAAAAATTAAATTTTATTTTTATTAGTATGTGTAATTAGAGTAATAAAAATGTAGTTGTACAGAAAATGATGAACTTAAAACATGAATAATTAATGGACTTGGTATTCTAATATAATTTCTCTTGGTATTTTTCTTAACGAGGAGAAGCTCGTTAACAAAACCAGAACAAGACCATAGGTTTTCACGTCAGCTATGGACATTAACGCCAAGTCTAGCTAACTCCTGACCCAAGATTTAATTGAACTTAAATGCAGTGTTGCTTCTTTCCTTTATTTATTTCTTAGATCTGATGAAGAACTTTCTTTAATTTCTCGTTCACCCTGAACCTCAACCATAGATGCAAACGCTACTGCACATATAAATGTAACAAACATTCATGCATCATCCCTAGAAGGACCATCCACCCACTCGAGCACCTCACATTCACATTAGTTTAATGATTCGATGTGGACATTTGAATCCTAATGTTTACTACGGTACTATACTTTTGGACATTTTTACAGTTGTAAAATGCAATGTTTTATAATGAATGAATGAATGAAATAGATAGTGTCAAAAAATATGAAATACCTGATATTAATTTTCTTTTATTGAGAGGTGTGGTTCAAGAAATTAGCAAATAGTAATATAATAAACTGAAGAAATAAAACATTAAAATAAATATAGTTCACGTATATATAAATATAACAATCTTGAACAAAATGAAAACATACTATCAAGCTATATTCATTATTGACTCAGATGTTTTCAATATGCTCTTCTTCCATAGGTACAATTCCTCTTAAAAGATGACACATGTTCATTTATATCATTAAGTCTTTTTTTTCTTCAAATTAAGAATCTCTCTTCAAAGTATAGGTAACAATGAATATGTGTCATATTTTAATAAGCTACAAGCACCATTTATACATAAAGAATTGTAGATAAATTTTTTTTTACTGAAAGTAAAGTTTTTGTTATTATGTAATTTTTTTAGTGAGATATAAGTCCTTCCAATTAAATGCAAACCAGACAATAAAAACATTTTTCTCCTTCTCTTGTCTTTCCTCTGCTTTTAATTCTTCACTTTTCAATACAACGAAAGATAATGTTAATGTGATGGAGGAATTTGAAGGGTTCTCTCCTTCAGGGAAATATGCCAATATTATAATATTACCCGTATTTATATTGTATCGGTTAAACAAAAGTCAACAAAAAGCATCCATTATTATGGGGGAGAGGTAAAAAACTTTATTATATTCTAACATGAAATAGATAATAAATATATAATGAAAACAGTATGAGTGTATTTGGTATAATTTTATTCAAATATTATAAAGTAACTTATATTTAAAAAATTTAAAAACTATAAAAAATGCGACTTATTATAAGTTATAAAAGAGGGCACTTTGGCCAACACATCCTTTACTCCTTTATCTGATCATCTATTAATACTAATAATTTGTTTAAGGAATTAAAATAACTATTTTTAAATTAACAGGTTGCGTGTAATAGTATAAATAATATTAAATTTTAAATACTTGTTTCCCTTGATTTCTGATCAATAATCTACGCTTATTAAGAAAGCTCGTGTTTATTTAATTTATTGTATCTTATGTTTCTTTCCCCAATAGTCAAGTCTTTCCACATGTCGCATGTCTCTATAATCTCTATGGAGTTTGTGACTTTAGTTTTATTTGAATTATAGGACCAGAGAGACCTATAGAATTCAGATTGGAAACAGAACAGAAGAACTAAAGAATGGGATCAGGGTGATAACAAACTAAGGCATAGAATAATGACAAACTAGGGTTTAGGATGATGATAAAATAAACTAGGGGTTTCACATTCCCAATCAAACCAAATGCAATGGAGTATTATTTTCTTCTGATGACATTAATTAGTTAATTAAGAGTAGCAGTATCTTAAATTTAGGGACATTAATTAGGCATTGGGGTTGATGCAACTTATCGGTTCCTTATAGAAGTCAACACTATCGTTTGGTAGAAAGAATCCTTTGTAATTATTGTCATACTTTGGTAAATCCTTTTTAATGGGTGAATAAGAACACATCTTAAGAATTCAAATTTCATGTTTCAAATTAAAAAACAAACTATTTTCACATATAAATTTGTTATTTTAAGTAATCTCTTTCAATCTTAATGTAAGTTTTGTCACCAAGGAGCTCATGGAGATTTGCAAGTTGTAACCTATGAGACAAAAGACAACACAATAAGCAAATAGAAAATCACATTTCAACCAAAACCCAGATATTTGATAAAAGAGTTTAATCACTTGTATATTATTCATTTCGTTCATTTTTTAGAAGTTAATGTAACATTTACTATTAGTTTAGTGCCCCAAACATCTAAAACACCTTTTTTTATAAAGAGATTTACCCATTAATACAAAATAATTTATTAATTTGATAGAAGAAAGTGATTATAACTTACAATACTATCAAGAAATTAATGATTTTGTTGTGTAAGGTATAGATAGATTAAAATGTTCGATTTCAGTGAGTAACATTTATTAAGAGAGATAATCATATCCATAAATTTGATTAGTTTCTTTGTTAAACAAAAAAAAAAATTACATTATGAAAGTGATACACCTGAATTGACAATATAATCACTCCTTTATTCTCCCTTTATATGGCACCTCCAAAAAAAATAGTTTAAACTCTTTCTCATGTCTTTATATTGATTAACATGATTAACAATTATCTTTTTCAAAAAAAAACAAATACATATATTTTATTTTATTTTTAATAGCAAAAATATAATTTTATTGTAATTAGAATAATACATATATGATTAAAACGTGTGTTTCCTTTATATTTTTAAGGCATTTACTTTATATTAATCTTCATCAATTAATATAGATGTTGCTAACTCTTTATTGATACAGTAAAGAACAAAACTAAGGTAAACAGTTGTCTCCATCAAAAGGCGTTGCATATATCGAACCCTGTCCTGCCACTTTTTATTGCATCGAACCGGGAAAAAACATCATATGAGTTCCCCACTAATCGTTATAGAACCAATATTGTTAATCTTCAAACTCTGTGTTCCTAGTTCCACTTGAAAAATAAAAAAGTTGCAGCCTTTGGTAAGTTCTCATTCTCTTTGACCCTGCAGTGCAACATGACTAGAAGCTTTCTACATGATAAAGGTGATCCCTTTCTGCCTCAATCAGAACAATCATCTTATTTTCTTTCTCAGCCTAATGCACCTTCCCCACCAAATATTCAATCTAATACTTTCAGTTTCAATGATAAGGTTCTAAAGGTTAGTCCAAGTGTACTACTCATTATTATAATTCTAGCTATTGTTTTCTTCATTTCTGGTTTGCTTCACCTCCTTGTTAGATTCCTATGGAGACCTCCACATAGCGACCATGATGATTTGGATAATGTTACTGCACTTCAAGGTCAATTGCAGCAACTTTTCCATCTCCATGATGCTGGGGTTGACCAGTCTTTCATTGATACCCTCCCTGTATTTAATTACAAAGCCATTATAGGATTAAAGAACCCTTTTGATTGTGCTGTTTGTTTGTGTGAATTTGAGCCTGAGGATAAGCTTAGGTTATTGCCAAAATGTAGCCATGCCTTTCACATGGAGTGTATTGATACATGGCTCTTGTCACACTCTACTTGTCCTCTTTGTAGAGCTACCTTGCTTCCCGAGTTTTCCACAAACAATACACGTTCCCCTTTTGTTTTTGTTCTAGAATCCGGGAGTGAGAGTTCCAGGGAGAATGTTTCAGAAATAGAGGGTATTGCTTCTGGTGCTGTTGTTGGAAGGACTAGTTCAGTTATAACAACAAAATCACGTCTTGGTGGTACTGACTTTGGATCAACTAGAACTGATATACCAAGGAAATCAGGTGATTTGATTTTAAATGAGAATCCTATACCTGATCCAACTGTGGTAGGTGATGGTGTGGAAAAAGTTGTGACTGTAAAGCTGGGAAAGTTTAGGAATGTGGATGGTGATGTTGTTGTTAGTGGTGAAGGAAGTAGTAGCACCAACAATGTAGATGATAGAAGATGTTTTTCTATGGGGTCTTTTGCTTATGTTATGGACGAGAGTGCTTCACTTCAGGTACCAATAAGAACACCAATCAAGAAGCAATCAAGTAAGAAGAAGTCTGAGTTGCCATTGACACCAGGACACAGGCCTGCAATGTCTGAATGTTACTTTGAATCTGGAAAAGATTTCAAATTTGCAGGCTTTGATAATATACCTAATAGTAATAGATTAGTTGAGAATGTTGGTTGTAGTGGTAGTGGAGGTGCTGCTATTGGAAGAAGCAGAAAAGAGAGTTTTTCTATATCAAAGATTTGGCTGAGGGGGAAGAAGGAGAAGCCTAATGCCTTGGCTGATTCAACCAGAAGGGCTGTTTCGTTCCGGTATCCGACTGTTGGTAGTGATGATTTGAAGGCCAAGAATGGGAAATTTGACACAAGGAGTACTAATTCGATGGATATTGGGAAATGGGAGAACGGTGGAAGTGAGTTTGGGTATGATGAGGAAAATCAGAGCTGCTACAGTATGGATTCTCAAGCTACAGCAACTTCTTTTGCTAGAAGGACTTTGCTTTGGCTCACTGGAAGACAGAATAAGGTTGTTCACTCATTTTCTGCTTCCAATCTCTAGTTTCTCCTCCCCCCATTAATTATCTCCTTCTTAATGCAACCATTTTTTCTTTGATTTTATAATTCTGGAATCTAGATTATTTGTTAAAAGTAGAACGTTAGTGGTAGAAAGATGCAAGAGAGAAAAAGTGAAATGATTTGGGGATCTGATTTACAATGTTTCTACTTCAAGTTCGTTTCTATTCCATTGAATATGATATTACCTCAGCATGATTTCCATGTTCAATGATCAAATAGTTCTTCAGGCATTTCGATTTCAGTTTCCACTTGGTAGTACAATCATGCAATATTTGTAAAACCTTATCTAGTTCTTATAAATTACTCACTCCACAATGCATTTTATGTTTTCACATGCTCCCTCAAGAAAATTTCAACCGCATTTAATTTGTTAGAAAATGATTAAAGTAAAACTGATGAGGAGTGAGAACACTTATCCTGAAGAAGATTGAGTGGGACTTATCTAAAATGGGTTTGTGTGTAAAGTAACTAAATAAGACTGTATCTAATCCTGATTGACTAAAACGTGTGAATACATACTTATTCACTTCAAACAAAAGCTCAACTCACTGGAGTTTTGTAAGAAGAAAATGACCCGGGTGAAATGTGAACTTATAGGTTGTAATGAAACCATGAATTCGAGTGAGAAGTGAACAATGTTTAATTTTGCTAGTAAAAATATAAACTACTGTTCATATAATAAGGCCATGAATGCATTTGTATTTGTATTTAATGGAATGCTGCAATATGTGGGACCTTAAGTTTTATAGCAGTAAATGATATTGGTTGAAATGAGAATTCAAATTCAAATTCAACTTGAAATTGAAATAAAAATGCATTCAAAAGCCTAAATAGCTGTGGTTGTGACTGGTTGGTCCTTTCACTTTTAATCAATGTTGTTGTCTTGAATGGGAAGGTTTAGCAGAAATTGGCAGGCAAGGAAGTTATTGATACATGCATGGCTTTGTATTTAATAGAAGCAAGTAATAATATTTAAAATAAAGTTGGAAAAATAGGGAGTGACCACTGATTGGGCTAACACATTGATGAGTGATGTTAATGCGGTCATGGGAACCGTTGGGTGCCGCTGTCTGCTGTAATTTCTATACCTAACCCTTCTCTACTTAACATACTCTTCAATAAATAGAGTTTTTTTTTGGAGTCATAATACTCTTCAATGATGGAAAGGAGAGTGATATGTAAAACAAATCAAAGAAGAAAATGAAAAGACAATTTTATCATTTTATTTAATCTGTAATGACATTTTTATCTTTAAAACTAAGTGTAAAAATACTACTTCAATGGAGAGGATCCATACTTTTTTTTTTGGTATCCTTGTATTGTATTGTAGCATTTGTACGTAGTAGCATTCAGTTCAACAGTTTAGCCAAATAGGAGGGTTCTCCATTATTAGTTTATGTAAATTAAAAAGAAAACAATATTGATTGAGAAACACAATAATCACTAACAAAAAATGTGGGCATGTTAATATAAAACTAAAAAAGACAGACATCTATTTGGTTTGATTTAGGAGTGAATATAAGACAGGTTAAGATATATAAGACTTGTATGAAGTCACTTTCTAAATATTGAATAAGCCAAAATTTTGAACCTTTATATGTTTGAATCTAATTAGAGTAGGACACGATAAGAATGATTTGGGATCAACTTGGGACAATTTTGGCAAGCCCAAAATTATAGGTTTATTCTCACAATAAAAATAATAAATCTAAAAATAACTTTGAAAATTGAGTATCGAAGATTATGAAATTTTATATCAGAATGCATGTAGGCACCCATATTATATACCAACCAAATAAAAAACTACCTAAAACAAATTAGAGAAAACAAAGCAAATGAGCTTAAATTAAAGGGTGTGGTGGCATTCTAGTTAAGGAATATGAAATGAAAAATGAGAAAAAGAAAGTATAACCCTTAGAGGTGTGAGTGAGAAGGCTTAAAAGTGCTAGACTTGTGCCGCGCCCATCCTTAAAAGTGGATTGGGTCATAGACTCGATCCCTTCCTTTCTTTAGTGTAAGTGTGTAACGAATGGGTGTAACATGAGTGATGAGTCTATTCATCTGGGTCCAGTTATGCTCACTTCTAATATGGTCTAGTACACTAATATGCATTTCTTATAAAAAGTCAGTGTGATTCTATCGTAATAAACATAGATCATGTATTAAAAAAATAAAATCATCTCTCATTTTCGTCCTTCGTCTTCTCCTAATTCCTCTACAACTATAGTCCACCAAAGTTTCATAATTCGTGTCAGACTTTACTCTCTGTAGCCTTGTTTCTTCTTTTGTTCCTTCTTCCTATTAAAATGTGTAGCATGTTTCTGTCTCATTTCTCAGCAAGTTATAAATTTTATATATTTGGATGAGTACAGTGATGTTTGTACTTTATAGTATAATTTTATCTATGCTCTATGCCAATTCTATATCATTTGACCTTTTTATAAATAATATTCGAAATATTAATAATATAAACAAATAAAATCATATCTTTTTGTGATGTATCTTGCATATAAAATTATCTTTATACATTATCCAGAGTTCAGACGCAGCACATAGCTTAAGTTATTTTCAGCTAAGTTACTTAGATAAATAACATTATTTTAAACTTTTATAACATGTTAGATTATAATTAAAGATAAATATATATAATCTAATTTATACGACTATACAAAGTTACAAACACATAGAGATCATGTTTCCCTATATACTCATTCAAAAAACCTTTTTTTCTTCATTCTCACTTTACTAACCATTGCGTATCAAGGTTCTCTATAAAACTTGTTACAAGCTTTCTAAAGCCCAGCCCAAAAAGCAGGAGCACTTTTGTCCTCGCTCACGAACGCACACGACCGCGTTTTCTCTTCACCACAACCACCGGAAAAAAAAAAGAATTTGATAACACTTTTGCAAACATCATCAACCTTATTTCCTTGCTTCTTTTTTGGACAGTGTAGTGAGTCATAGTATTCTGCTCAGAATCACTGTGTCGTGAATTATATAGAGACATCATGGGCAGTGATCTGAGATACGAGGTTGCGCAGAACGCATACATCAAACTCGTCCTTTATTCCCTCAAACACCCCACTTCCTCCGTCAACGCCATCTTGATTGGTCGCTTTTCCCCTTCAAACAACACCGTTGAGATCACTGATGCTGTCCCTCTCTTCCACTCTCACATTGGCCTTCTTCCCCAACTCGAGATCTCACTCATTTTGGTACTCTTTTATTCCTGCGGTTGTATGCATCTTCTCAATCTATTTTCACACCCCATCATGGTTTTCGTTAACATTATGCACAAACATGTTTGGTACAAGATGTGAAATGATTAACTAGGTTTATCTTCTATTCTTCTGGGTACCAATTAAGTACCTTTTTTTACACTAGTTGTCTGATTCAATTCTAACCCAAATTGATTATTAATAAAATTATACAAAAAGACATTATCTTTTGAATACTATTTAAAATAATCAGCTGGTTTAACTTTTTGTTATTTTGGGTGCCAATTCCCTGTTTATTTTGAATTCTCATTACTTTTCTGATATTTGTTGTTCTTCCTTTTAATGTTATTTTCCCCTAATATTTGCTATAATAATTGCTTACGAGGCAGATAGAGGAATATTTTTCTGCTAAAGGGTTGAACATAGTTGGATATTTTCATGCGAAAGAAAGGTCTGATGAGTATGAGCTTGGTGGTGTGGCGAAGAATATTGGTGACCATATCTGCCGCTACTTTCCCCAAGCACCCATTCTCTTGGTATGTGTTAGGATCTGTGCTAAGTTTGTTTTCAGTCATGTCATTGGGCTTATCATCTTTGTTGTTCCTTTTCAATTCTTCGCAGTTAGATAACAAGAAGCTTGAAGCTTTGAAAACGAGCAAGGACAGTGGTGCCATAATGCAGGTTAGCTATATTAGTATTGGAAACCACATTCATCAAGGTCGATAGTCATTGGTGATAGGAAGATCCCTTTTACCAAACTACGAATTTTATTTTGGCTTCTATATATGGATAATACGTTTGAACAAATCATCATTACTTTTTTTGAGCGGATTGTACAGCATTCTATGCTTTATTTGCTTATACTGGCAAATTTGTCTTCCTAAAGACTAAATAGCGTTTTTATTTTATGGAATCGTGAAATATAGGAAGGAACACATTAACCAAATGGTTTTAAGTGTCTATGCTACTATACATGTGATATAGAACCAATTTTTGTTGGTTACATTAACCAAGATTGCCTTTTTCTCGTGGTTTAGCTTTATGTTAGGGATGCGTATAAAAACTGGAAGTCGGTTCAGTCCGATGAGAGCAGTCGATTCTCCCTCAAAGAGCCATCAGCAAATCTGGTCTTATTGGACTACATTTCATCCGAGAAATGGAATGACATTGTAGATTTTGATGATCACCTTGATGACATAAGCAAGTAAGTCCCTTTGCCTTGCAGTTTTTTTCTTCTTTTCCTTGATTTTTATGGATAACATATGTTGTCTCACAAAGTGTGCTAAAACCCTATGGTATTGATTCAGATTGGTCATGAAACATCATTTCTCATTGTTACTTATTTAATTTTTAACTGAACTGATCAATTAGAATTCATGGCATAGGGTGTTGGGACATCAAATGTTATCCCAATTTTTATATCTACGCAGTTATAATTGACTGTTATGCACAATCGATATTCTTTTTTTCATTTTCAGGGATTGGCTAAACCCGGGTCTCTTCAACTGAACCCTGTTTTTTCTCTATTTACTCAATTTACTTTGCAATTGGATGATGTTCATTCAGGCTTTTATGGTTCATCTGCTGGATTCTCAATGATAAACAATTAGGGAATAGATTTTGACCCTAGCTGGTTTATCTGATACTTTTGTAGATGTTTAAGCAGGGAGGGTTGTTTACAAGTTAAATCTGTTTTAACAATTTTCAGTGTCTTCTGTTGGTAAAGGATTTTTGGTTGCAGAGGCAATTCTTTTTTCTTTGACACGGGGCATATTAAATTGGAGTTTTGTTGCTTTGCTTGTCATGAATCATTAATTGGTAGAAACAATGTAGTCATCACGTCCATTATCTTAGTTAATCAATGGTTTGCTTACATATTAAGATGTTGCAATGTGTTGTTTTTTCAGCCTTACCTCTGTAATATTTTTCACGAGAAAATAAAAAATAGGTTATGTCATGAAAGTATAAAATGAGATACTACAAATTAATGCCTTAAGTTTAGTTTTTTTATGGGCATGGCTTTGACATGGAAATTGAGCATTTTTGAACTCAGATATTTATATTTTATGTCTAGAATTTTTACCAATTAAGTTGATTCTTGGAGACATTTTTTGTTGTACTTAAAATATCCTTTTAAATTTTGTTTGTCTGTGTATTGGTTTTTTCTGAATAAGGTTCTAGTAGTCATATATTGTTTTCCTATAAGCAAGACTCACATTGCAAAGCCTCCTTTCTTCCTTACTCTCTTCTCTCAATTTCAAGAAAACAATATGAAGCATTGAACTATAAGGGATCCCCAAGCTTATAAACCCCCTGCGTAGGTGATTCTTCACTTGTCTTATTAGATATATATTTTATACATCCCGGTTTGAAAAATGAAAACTAATGTGTTTGGACTTCCAATCCTAACAGTGTAAGCATTTATCATATCGAACTAAATATTTTGATGTAGGACACAAGTATTTATCACTTGAAGCACTTATGTTTGAGTTATAAGTATCCAAAATATAAATATAGTCTACTATCATATATAAAGCTAGAATGAATATACCATATATAGATATGACTGAGTTGTCTTAATGACAATCAAATAAAAAATTGTTAACTAAACAATAAAAATATGAAGCCAGCTACATTTTTTTATGAAGTTGGTAATCAAACAAGGGAATGGATACCATTTTGAAAGGAAAAAAGAACCACCATTAAAAGGAAAAGGAAAGCAGAATCAGAATCGGGAACCAAAGTAGCGCCGCCAGATTTAGAATTGACTGAATTGAGATATGCACACACACACACACCTTGTTTTTAGTTCCATGCCCCGATTTTACAGTGTTTGATGGTTGGTTCCACCATCACCTTCTCTTTGAAATCATATTTCACATCCTTTTATTATCAACCACCAAACCCTAATTAATTCCAATCCAATCAATGCCTCCTCCTATTCATGGTGATCCTCAATCAAAACCAACCTCCAACCTTCTCTCCCATTTTCCTCAAACCAATCATCATGTTTCTCCTCACCTCCCTCTTCTTCCTCTTCCTTGGATTCGCCGCTTTCCTCCTCCTTCACCTTTTCCTCCTTGGCGGTGCCCTTCACCGCCTCCGCTTCTGCCCCAACCCTAATCCTACTCCCAACCTCAACAATCTTCCCCGCTTTCGCATCTCCGGGGGATCCGAATCCCGTTGCGTTGTCTGCCTCGATGGCTTCCGCAACGGCCAGTGGTGCCGGAAGCTCACCGATTGTGGCCACCTCTTTCACCGTCGGTGCGTTGACACGTGGCTGATCAAGGTCGCGGCGTGCCCTACTTGTCGGACATCTGTTCGATTCAATGCCGACGCGGATGTAGCGATGACTCAGAATGATAGGCAATTTTGGAATTGCGCCACTAACACTAATGCTCTCACAATGTTATTATAGTTTCTGTAAGTTTAACTTTTTGCGTTTTTTTTCTTTTTCTAAACTGCTTAACAATTTATTCGATAATAATATATGTGCAATATGTTTTTTCATATTTTAAGATTTTTTCCTTTGGGTTTGGTCGGGTGTTAAGGGAAATTGGATTCAGCTGATTCCTGACTATTAGGATGATACTGTGATAATTTTAAGCTTGAAGCTGGGAAGCACGGATAACTAGATATGAGACACGGACAGCATAATACACAGCACATATAGTTGATATAGCAAATTCGTCATTATAATTGAGAGTTATGTAAAGTATGTATTGGCTACGGGTATGGAAATTGTGGACATAGGATAATGTTGGCTTTTCGATCTAATTAACTCTTGTTTGCTCATTTCTATTGATGATTTATGGAAGAATTCACCTTGAGTGTCATCGATGTCAGTGATGACTGATGAACTCCTCGAGCCTAGTTAATGTTTTCTTCTACTACATTAAAAGCTCGGTAGTTGTTCGATTTGGTTGGCTTACTAGACAAAGATTTGTATCTGCAGGCACATTATAATTTGGTCCATTGCCTTTGTCTGCTTAATCAAATTTTCAGTATTTGGTTATAAATTTTGGCAGGGTAAATTGTTAAGCTCTTAAAATTTTGGGTATTGATAGGATTTCAACTTTTTTGGGAGGTCCTTAGCTTTCTTTCCTTTTATAAGCACCTTCCTAATTTTAGGTTTATTTAATTAGACAATACATTTTGTCCTTTCTTGATGTATGCAAAGTTACCAACTACTGTTTTTTAATTTATATCCACACAAGTTGTTGTGAAGGATTTGTTTTAATTGTGGTAAATTTCCAGACTTATGTATCTTTCTTGCTTGTAATTTATGTAGAGAATTCACTTTGGTATCAAAATCTAGAAACTTAGTAGTTACTACTGGGTAATAACCAAAGTAAATACTGAACAGAAAAGGAAGAAGCAATAAGCGGGGTTGCTAAATATCTAGTCTTAATGTCTTATTGCTTAAGTTACAAATTATATGTCTTCCCACTGAAGATTCCAAAACTCAAGTATCCTAGTTGCCTTTCCTGAATTTGTCAATAAAATCAGTTCTTTAGTAGCAGAAGAACTTCTTCATCCTTTACACTATCCTCTGATTCCTTTTCTTGGTCTTCACATGGTTTTCTAATGTATTTCCTTTTCTCTTCCAAGCATTTTGACATTATCTGATTTTATTGCTTGTCATTGAATTGAAAATCTTGCCCATCCGGCAAGGCAACTCCCCCCCCCCCCCCCCCCCCCCCCCCCCCCCCCTCTGAGCCATGTCTACTTTAACTCACTCTGCTGACCTGAGACAATCCAGGACGGGTGTTGAAGGATGCCGTTGTCTAAGTAAGTGTCTATCATCCAACAAAATACAATTGTGAACTTGTGCTTGCTTAGTAATTCGTAATTGTATGTTTGAACAGTATCAAGAAGAATTTGGATGTTAATTGGATAAGGCCTGTGATGGGATCGTGATTATGGCAACAATGGCAATCTTATCTGGATTGGGCCACAAGAAAGGATAATAAAATTATTGGTATGTTTTTATGGCTGAGAATAATCCCTAGATGTGACCTATTAATTGGATGATTGAAAATGTCACTGACACATTAGTAGCATGCTAATAGATCTCACTTGTTATGGCAGAGGCGAAGTATTGTGAGATCATGTGAGTAGAAGTGCGTGTGTACTGACTACTGAGAACAAGTACTCTATATTCACTGGCATATGTCCTAGTATTTATTTGATTGGTGGAAACTAATCTCTTGAAATACACTTATGTAAGTAGTTGATTAATGTAATATCTTCCTACTAAATCCTCAAAGTAACATATGTCACAAAATGATATTTTATTTATTAGTGATTTATTTATAAGTGACATATGTTAATTTCTTGTGGATACGATGATTAAAAGAATGATTTAGTATGAATATATATTATTTTAAGGAAAATTTAAATATGTGATTCATATATTTTTATCCATAATAATAAAAAATAAATAAACTAATACATAGAAGGTTTGGACAGTCATTCTAAATAGTCAATAAAAATGCAAAACTGAATTCTTTTAACAAATGAATTTCAAGAATCTTCGAATACAAATCATTATAATTATTTAAAATCACCGGCAAAAGGTTCATTAAGGTATAATGCTGCGCTTTTCCGTTCATCATTTATTTTTTGGATTGTTTTTGAAAGAAAATATTTGAAGGACAACAATTTAACTTATTGCTCCTATTCCTACGATTTCTGCAGGAACACTGTTCCATACATTCCTCCAAAACCATTTCATTTTTCTTTCAGATTAGATGAGTATTGTCCATGATGCACAGTTACACAGAACACAACCTTGTTGCATAACTAAGTAGCAACATAGAAAACCTTAATATCATATAATCCCATCCATCGAAGTAGAGAGAGGAGAGAGAATGTGGAAAGCAGTGTTGTCCCCAGTGAAGATAATCTTGGACTCGTTCCAGATCTTATTATCTAACAAACTTGTATTCACATCCATACTCATCTTCACAACCCTCCCTCTCTCAACCCTCATCATCACCCTATCCTTCTCCCTCCATTCCCGCGCCACCCAAATCCACCACCTTGAGATCCTCGCCCGATACTCCTCCACACGCTTCGAGGCCCGACACGTGTGGCAAGAATCCCGCCACGACGCCCTCTCCCTCCTCCGCACCAGAGCCCTCTTCTCCCTCCCCACCTACCTCCTCTCCCTCTCCGCCGCCATCTCCTCCGTCCACTCCACTCTCTCCCCTACTTCCCCCACCCTTCGCTCTGCTGCCAAATCCATCTCCATCAATTACAGACGCCCCTTCCTCACCTCCATCTTCGTCTACGCTATCCTCTTTGTCTTCTCCCCCGTTCGCATCGCTTTCTCCGCTATATCCGCGTCCACCGGATCCATATTCCTCGTTAACGCTATCCTCTTTGTTATAGAAGTTTACCTAATGTCGGTGCTGAGCATGGGTCTTGTGGTTTCTATCGCCGAAGAACGGTTCGGATGGGATGCGATTCGGGTGGGATCGGGTTTAATGGAGGAGAGGCGGGTATGCGGGTGGGTTTTGACAGGTTTGTGTTTTCTGTCATCGAAACTGATCAGGTCGAAGGTGGAGAAGTTTTTGGAGGGTCAGATAGAGCCGCCGGAGTTTTTGGGATTGACGGATATGGCGGCAAAGGAGATCAAGATTGAGGAAAAAGCGGTATTGATAGGTTGGTATGGTTTGGTGGTGTTATTGAGTTATGTGATAATGAGTGTCTATTACTCTGATTGTAGGAAACGGCATCCAATTAGGGAACCTGAATCTGATAATCATGAACACCAACTGCACTCACTCTCTCTTTGACTTCAATCCTTCATCTCTTTCTCTCTATTTTTTGCTTATTTTATTTTTGTTTGTACAGTTTTCCTAAGTGAGACTGGGGTGACAAAATCATATCCGGGTGGGTTATGTAATAATTGTAATATTGTTGTGTTCTTTTAGCTTAATTTTATTCATTTCCTTATGTAAGTTTTATTTATATTATTTAATCATTTTACATATCTGGTATGTGCATCTGTTTGGCAACTTTATCAATTACAAGGTCTGTGTTTAACTACATAGTTCATAGGTACATGATTATGTTATTTGTGAGGACATTTATTGGATAAATGAATTTGAAATTTGTGATAATTAATTATTTCTATTGCATACAGTCATTTACTTATCTTGTTCGGTATTTAGTTGTTAGAGATAAGTTATAATTAATCATTGTGTTTAGGGTACCCGGACGTACCCGCAGATAATAACTGCTACATGGCCAGGTTCAGTCCGTGTTTTTGGGTCCATAGATAATTGGCACCGGATATTTTTGAAACCCGCCGTTGGACGGGTATAAGTCCAGGTAACAGATTTTTTCCAGCTCCTGGATACATACTTAAGAAGTACAGGTTTTGTCTACATTCTTTGTAGTTGTATCTGTTCAAAGTTTAGTACTAGATTTATTTTGTCTTCAATTTCCAAGCCACTATGAAGCACCGATATACACATCCTTTTTACCTGTTAATGGTACATATGTAAACCTCATTTTACAAAAGAACTGAGCTGTTAGCCAATTAATGTAATTGGATATGGATGCTTGTATACTCACTGTTTTCCCCTGGTCTGCCAGCATTGCATGATTAATTCTTTAACAGTTTTCTTTCCATAGTCTGTAGACATCTGATGCTGGTTTGGCATGGCATAATTTTTCTTCTTTAGCTTCTTCTAATTAAGGAGATGAATGAGGAATTTTGAAGGAGGATATTCCTTCTAACTGCAGGTTATAGACGGCTGAAGAAACCATGCTATACTTCTAAGTACTGTGAGAAAGGCATTGTTAGATTTCAAAATATTGGAATGCGTACACCCTCAGATACGGTAATGTGGGCATTGAAATGATGAATAAAAGGAGGAGAAATCAATAGTGGTGTTTGGGTTTTATAAGGTTGGGGACAAAATTTCAGAGGAAGCGTTATCATCCAAAACCATCTCCAATAATTAGCATGCATCCTATATGTGGCTATATGCTTAGGCAATTTTCTCTTTTTTTCAAATCATCGATCCATAACTGTAGTCTCTTAGCTAACTCAACACTCCAATGGTTACCATAAACCCCACATAGTCTCACCTATTACATTTATCCACACTATTTATTATTATGTTATTCGTTTACTTAAATGCTCCACTTACATTTGGTTTCTTCTCCGAAGGTGTTTGCTAAGCTAGCATATTAGTTACATCTGTTAAACATAGGTTTCTTAACAATAACATTGCATTGGAGATACTCATATCTGCAGGATGCTTGTCATGGCCCAAAACTTTTGAAAAGAAACTGCTGTCAAGGGCACACAATTATTTTTTAGGGTGACGGGCTGATAAATATTTGACCAACATGGATATATTTCAAAAGTCAAAATCTCCAATGCCAACTGCTGCCTGCTTATTTACTTAACATTTAACAAGCACCAGTGAATCCAACTGAAACGACCACAAATTTTGTTGCAGATGCACTTGTTTGCGTAGAGCATCTCCAATGTGTTGTTCTTGACTAATTCTTAGTCTTCGGTACTCAGCCCATTTATTTACTACTGGACATGTTATTTTTTTCGGTAAGAGGAATTTTAACGTGATTTTGTAGGAGATAGCCACATTTTCTTGTGGATTTATGTAAGTAGTAGAATCATCATTAAATTTGTTAATAATTTTTGTAGTTTATCAAAACTGTCTTCCATTAATAAACTAAATCATTTTCTCTTTTAACTGGAACTTTTTTGGTAAATAAAACTATTCTGATAGCAAATTTATTTATTGTACATAGAAATTGAAAAAAATATTATGATCAGAAAATAAAAAACGTCAAGAGTATTTTATTTGAAAGTATAGAATGGACAGGAGGATTATCATTACTAATTAAAACTCAAAAATTTGTAACGTTTGTGGTAATGGGCTGGGCTTTATCAAGAAAGCCTAATGAACTAGTAACTATCCAACATCTTTGTCGGGGTACTACGTTATTAGTATCATGTAATCATGAGGATAAGGGATAATTCTTAAATCTTTCAAACTAATGTTTCCAATAATAAGCATCAAATAAATTAATTTATTTCTACAAGCATTTGAATGTATTTTTTGTTGAATATGTTTATATGTTCCACGAGAGCGTAGCAAACTCGTTAAAGAATATTATATCGTGGCGAATTCAATAATCGATTTGTTGGTGTGTTTGTGAAAAACGCTCAAGATATCCATAAATTAGTTTTAAATTTTAAATTTTAAATAAAGTTGGGTCCCCATCCGACAAAAATGTGCGACTTAGATTATGGTGTAATCTCGTCACAATAAACTACACGCCGTATATGTATTGAAATCTTCTTATCGGAACTCGGAAATAACGAGGATAAGGTACATCAATGTCATAGAAATCCGCTACCATTCCTCTAAAAGTTAGTCACTGCCACATCAGCATATCTGATCTTCGAATTTTGAATTTTCAACATTGGACTTTGCGATGCCTTAAAATATATTAAAACATTTATTTATGTTTGCCAAAGGAACAAAATGAATAAGAAATTAAGTATTAGAAAAAGTTAAAAACATAGTACCAGATTTATATGAAGAACCGGTCACGGGCATATCCTTTGACGTTATCATTCTTGGTTGTTAGGGGGCAAATATGTGATATTCTATATATATAAAAAATTGCCGTCAGCTTCTATCAAATTCCTTAAAACGTTCAAAGATTTTGACTTTGTCGGGTTTAAATTTAAAAGTGTGGAGGAAAGCCCACATTATAACATCTGGAAACAATTAAGTTCTAATTGCATAAATGTATGTATTTTCAGCGAAATGGGAACAACTTGAGTCCACCAAATATAAATAAAATTAGAAAGCACTACTATAGATCCCAATTTCCAATATGCGAGTCACGCCCAATGTATAGATAATATATTGATAATTAATAATTCCCCTGTTTTGAAATTTGTGTCTTTTACGATGAATTTGAAATTTTGAATTTTGTGCTTTTGATAAGTTTACGTTGTAATCTTATTCAATAAGTAATTTGTATGGATTTTTTGTGTGTTAAGCAAGGATATCTACATCTGCATAATGAGTTTCGACATATATTTATTCCTTGAGTTTTTAATCATAGTGTTTAAAATAGAATGATATCAAATCTTTAACGAATAGTTATAAAATAGAGAAAATATTAAGAAAAAGGAGCGGCAAAGTTATGGTTGAATGAGTGGGTGAACAAAGAAGTTGCTTCCATAAAAGAGGTATCATTAAATTAAAACCAACAAGGATAAGGATAAAGATAAACGTAGGGCTAGTTGGAAAAGTGGTTGCCAGAGTATACCTATTCCTCAATCCTCATCGAACCAAAACGTGTTCTCATTAATTTTCTCAACCTCCTCCGCATGCATAACCAAAAAAGTCGCCAATTGCGTCCACAACCAATTTGCCAAAAATATTGTTAGCAAATGGTCTTTCTCTCTCCAATCCCTTCTCAAATCTGGGTGGGCTCCTAACATCATTAAAATGGATCAACTATATATCTAATTACACTTGGATGTATATTTATTTTATTTGCATGGTGCATTTTTTGAATCCAAGTCACCCATCAGACAGAACCATTTACGTGAACAATGACCACATGCCACAAAAATTATGGTCCTTATTTCCCGAACCAATCATATTTTAACAAATAATAGGAACAAATATTGGGATAAGTGATCTTCATTTCATCTGTCTGTTATAAAAATTGAACAGAAGTAGGTATATCATATAATGCTAACCAAAGACAATTAGACAAATCATGTATGACAACACATGCATCTGTCACACGCATGTCTCTTAGGGAATGCATTGTTTCAAAGGGTTTCTTCACAATAGACATGAAATGAAGTATCCCTCTTAGCCTTTTTGAGAATAATTAAGTTTACATTACCGTTAAGGAGCCTGCTAACAACCATTATTATCATTGTTAAATTTTGTGCACTCAGTGCCGGCTAGTCCGGAAATCAATATTTCCATTGAACATTCTGAATTTTTTTCTTAATCATGTTAAGTCCAAATAAAAATTGAATATCTTGAAATATTCATTTAAGATACCGTATATATTAATAATATTATATTAAATCTTATTCTACGGTTTATTTTTATACTTATATATTTACTTTTCACAATTTCCCTCTCCCATTAAAAAATGATTCTAAAAATATTTAGTATTTCGTTGTTAGTGAAATTTCAATCATCAACATCTTTATTACTTCACTCTTTAAACTCTCCTCTTACCACCTTAAAATTCTCAGTGCTAGAATTATTGTGGAAAACATTACACATTGTTCATGACACAACTCACATGTTAGATTGACATGGTTACTCCCAAAAGTGGGTAGACGTCATATAAAATTTAAGTGATATATAAAATAAAGTAATAAAATTGATGAGGTTCAACTTAAACTAATGTTATGTGATTTGCAATTAGCATACACTGAAAGCAAAGTTCAAAAGCTAGCAAAGTGATATGGAAAATAGTATAAAAAGTGAGAGGTAGGAAAAGAAGGAGAAGAAGAAACTTAAAGCATTTCTCTTCTTTAAACCAGTACTAGCGAATATGCTTCCCTTGCGTTTTAAGTTCTATTTGCACTAGGGCTTCAACCTTTCTTCGCATTATATGATGTATTTAACAACGTAATCAACAAACTTAAAATTCAAATAAAGTAATAGTACATCGCCCTAATGAGATAGATTAAATATTTTTAACTATATCTGATTGGATATCAATATAAAATACTGTAACCTTATCATCCATTTAAATGAAATCTTATTTTAATATAATATATATACTGCTAGCTCTAAAAGCATCTAATTTGGCTTGTTTTAGTTTTTTAGCGGATTTTTGGCCTTAGCAATTAGTCACATATTTGATATAATATTTTCCTGACAAAATCTCTTATTTCCTGGAAGTGACATAATATAACCTGAAAATAAGAAATATGATATCATTGGAATAAGGCAGCTGACATAATCTCTTTTTGGCTCTTAATCTCTTATTTTCTTATTTTGTTGGTTTGGAGATAAGGATGCATACAATACAATACGTGGAAAAAAATCATTGGAATCATAGTTATCAAAACCGCTTCGTGTCGGCCGGTTGAACCGATGAACCGGTCTCAATATCGGTACAATACAATAATTATACCGGTCATGCAATTATATCGGTAAAAACTGGTCAAAATTGGTAAAAACCGGTCATACCGACCGGTTTTCAATTGAACCGTACTGGTCATACTATATATGTATATCTAATTATTGTTAGATATACATATATCTAACAATAATTATTGTTTTTTTATTTATTTTTAACATTAATATTAATATATTATATATGTATATCTAATTTTATCGGTATGCGTTTTAATTAGTGAACCACCGTTTAAAACATTATACCATTGTACCAGTACCCTTATTAATTTGATGACCGATACGTTATTAATAACACTCATTCGAATGGATAGGTGGAAAAGGAACTAAAAGCAACTTAATTAGCCACTAAGAATATGAACGAGACAAAAAAAAAAGGAAAAAAAAAAGATAGTACGGATCGACCTTCGTGCTTCTCCTATGACTGGAAATCTGGAATGCACTTGTATAAAATAATTGATAATATTTTGTTTATAGTTTGTTTCACCAACAAAGACACAATACAAAAGAAGTTTGAAATATCTATTAGTTATCCAAACACATATTTTCAACTTAAATGTATAGTGCATAGATGAGGTTTCCCTTCGAAGTAAGCTTATTTTAATTCGTGGTGCTACTTAACGATAACTACAAATGATGAAGCTTGTCAATATATGTCTTGTGCTTTTGAAAATGCTACGTTATAGATAAGATCTATATCGTGTGGAAACAATATTTTGGACATATATCAAAGTCTTTGTTAGCTGCCTTATTATATGTCTACTAAATTCCATGCGCGTGCTATTTTTCAAACCTTTTTTTTCTTTGTTCAAAGGCCAAAAAGTTAGCAAAATTAGCAGGTCCAAGGGGAACACGAAAGACAAAGATGACTAATTTATACTTTTATATAAAGTCCAAAAACCCCGAGATTGTTAATATTCTTCGCTATAATATAAACCCATAGGGAATAGAAAAGGATAACTAGAAGCTAGGAATGCCTTACATATTCATAACTTCTTAATATTCAAAAAAGTTATTTCAATAATTTGTGCATACAATTCAATAAATAAATAAAACGTAATTGGTATTTGGTAGTATTAGATCGTGAACTTGTATGCTTCAAAGGAAATCATTTATATGACTATTTTTTATGTGTTTTTAATTTATTTAATTAAAAAAATCTGTACCATTCAGTTTTTTTTTAAAATACTATGTGTCATAATTTTGGTTTAGTGCTCAAATCTCCAATAGTGGAGACTACCCAACCATTTCTGCTTGAGTTGGAAAGAGACCGTGAATGGCTGGCCTAGTCAAAGAAATCAACATGGTGGAAAAAAATTATTTGGTCATGTTGGAAAAAAAAAGTTGGCTGGATTGTTATCATGCCTAGGAACCAATTTGTTTGGCTGGTTATAAAGATATCAAGAAAATGATGGATATTTAATTGAATGAATGAATTGGATGTGAATGAATTTTTTTTGGTAATCCTAATGGTATTTATGGGTAATAAATTAATATTTTTCGTATGATTGCTCCTCCCAATAAGTGTCACTCCTAATAATCAAATTCTTAGCCTTTTGGTCATTATGTGAATCTAAGTTAAGCCTTACCCAACTAGACTAATGTCTTATTAGTGAATGTGAATGAATTGATTAAAAATAAATTAACCAACCTATCATATAGAAAATATAAGAAATTTAATTTTATATATTTCATAATTATTAACGTAAAAATATTAACTTAGAAATATGTTTCAACAAACTTCCATCGAAAAAACTAAGAAAACACATTGTAGATGACACACTGGCTCGCATGCATGTCAAACACTTCTTATTTTTTACTTTTTATCTCTCATATTTTTATGACCTACGTAAAAGGACATGCTTGGTTATGTCATGTGCGGTTATGCTTTAGATGATTAAATAATTGTTATTAACAACACCTAATGAGGCTTAGCTATTTTTTTTCCACATCTTGTTAGGGTGACAATTTTAATTAAAGAGAACTAAGAACACCTTAATTAAGTTTACATCTATACGTTTGGTTGTAGACTAATAAATCGGTACGCTTAACAGTACAATAAATAACGTCTCTTTTTTACATCCCTTCGTCACATAGCTAACGGTGAAAATAGATTAGATTTTACATTAAATAGAATGGACCTATATAATTTTTATGAGTCTCGGCCGCATGACCTATTAGTTTATTTAAAAAAAATTAAAGTTTAGATCTGACCTGTTTAAAAAAATTAATATAACCTATATTAGCATATTTAAAAGTCTCTTATATTATATGATTATGAAATAAGTCATCATATCTACATTTAAATAGGCTAATATACATACTTTTAACTAGACTCATCTAAATCTAATAAATAAATTATATTTGTAAACACATTTTTATATTAAAATTAGATATATAATAATATTAAAATAGTATAACAATGTAACTCAATAGGATAGTTGATTAGGCTTAATAGAAATAAATTTTTTCCATTTACATTAAACATAACTAAAGTCTCACACTTACAGACTTACTCCTAATCCTCACTAAAATAAAAACATCTATGGACTGAAGTCCAAAATTCATTAAGAAACATCTTTTTTATACCTACATTTTGAGAGATTAATTTTAATTCTTTTTATATGATATATATTTTTCAAAAAAATGTAAACACAATAATTTATTTATTTTATCAGAATACTTTCATTCGCTAGTATGTAGTTGAAAAATTAAGTGGATCATAATAATATTATAAAAATGTATCTAATTATTTACTCATTTAATAAAATTAACCATAATTACTTAATTTGGTTGATAATATCCTAAACCTCTATTTAGTAGAGGAGAGTTAGAATGCTGAGAAAATGGTGAGAAATAATAGAAAATAAAAACATTCTCCTTGGTGGTTGTGAAGAGAGAAATAAGAGAGATAATAAAAAGCATGTGAAGCTTATCATACAATCTTTCTCTTCTACTTTGGTGAGAAAGTGGCAAGCTTAAGGGATGAAATTTTTGATGAAATGTCTACAGTATCATTTAATTTTTTATTTTATCTACCTTTTGGTTTTAAATATTATTAATATAAATTGTATCTTTTGGATATAAAAAATAACAATTAAAAATGTTAATTGAAACTACAATAAAAAATCTAATTTAAAATTATAATATTTATTTGTTATTAATAATAAACCAACATTTTCCATTTATTTTATAATTTAAACCCTAACATCATTTTATATCCAACCAAATAAAATAATAAAAGAAGAAATATTTTTCTATTTATTTTCTCTTATTCTTCTCTTATACTAAACATCATAAAAATCTAATTTATTTCTCCTTTCCATCTCCTTATTTTCTATTGTACAATGAAATAAAGGATAAATGTTTATGGGATGGGAGTCCTAGGTAGTATATACGATTGACAAAGACCGTTTAGCCCTACTAATACATACAGTTTCCACGTGTCGTGGAATTTCCCTCAAAGCAATATACTGCCACTTGGGGCCGGTCGACGCGATGATTAATCTCCATACGAACAACCTAATAACATAAGTATGTGTAAAAATTTATACTCAATGAGTAACCTATCAATCTTTTTTTAGGTAAAAGTCTAAATATATCTAACAATTTCTTCTAATAGTTAGACAGAACCTGATTACGTATTTGTCCATGTTTCCCCCTCCTATTTACAAGTTACAAAGTTTCTTTTCATAAAAGATTTCCAGTTAAAAACAATTAAATTAATAAAATCATATCTATATATAAATAACTAAGCGAATGTCTATATTTATAGAATTCAATCCAATTCAACTCATTTTCACTATTTGACTTAATTTAAAATACATATGAAAAATAGAGGGTAATATTTATGTCCAAAGGAAAATTTACATCATTATTCATTCATTTATATTTTTTGAAAAGTCAAGTAAAATTAAACATGTATAATATATGTTATATTAACATTATATAAAACTTATACATTTATTTTTTTAAAATCAATAATAATTAAAAATACATAATATATTAATCATATTTATTTCAAAAACAAATATATCAAATAAGAAGTAGATGGGTCCCCAACCGGGAATGGGAGCCTCAAACACAACATGCAAGCCACTATATAGATAAAATGGGACCCAGTAGAGGCACGTAACCCAGTGGTCCCCACTAGCAGTGAGTCATATCCAATGATCCAATTCATCTTTATAAGTTCTATCTCTATCTCTTATTTAATACGAAGGCGCAGTTACCAATATTTGTTAGAAAAAGCCTTCGAGTATGACTGACATGTTATCCTGTTACTTGTGATATTGTTCACTTAGGAAATCATCAACAGTAATGTCCCTGTTCTGCCACGTGGAAATTTAATAATCCTCCACATCACAATACTTTATATCTATGTTCACCTCCACATGTTAACTTTCACTTCCCCTTCCTCGGATAAGCTTTTTCACAATTTTTTTCCTCAAATAGATAGAGTGTAGTTTGTGTAGAAGCTATTTGGGGATGCCTTTAGTCAATTGCTAGAAAATTAAAGTGGTGATCTAAACGTTAATTTATTAAGATTTTACATAGTAGACGTCTTTTTCTAAGGTATTTTGTAAGTGACAAATGGATATATGATAGAAATATTGAGTTGGATATAAGTTTAAACAAATCATTAATTCATTTTAGGATCATTCAAAATATATTAAAACATTTTAATCATTTATATCCTATTTCATAAAATAATTCAATTTATCAATTTACACATTTTGTAATAAATTAATATTGAGCTAGTCTATTTTTTTTTTTTTTGCATATACGTAATTAGTGGGGGTTTAGGTAGATGGGAGAGAGGAAGAGGTGAATAATGGTTAATGATGACAAGATCAAATAAAATCAATGGTGGTATCATAACAACAATGGTTACGGGATTAATGACTACTTCCAATAAATAAATTTGAATATTATGTGCCTTTATTGATTAATGACTTTTAATTCACTTTCTCAATCAATATATTCCTATGAAACATTGATATATGAATTAGTTAATATTAGCCCATTGTACATTTCTATTTTTAGATGGTCACCCTTGGCATTACAATTAGATTTCAATCATTGATATTTATATTCGCTTTTTATTTTTCTAATCTTCGTTTATGTGTATATTTTTAATACTTCAACTCATAACATCTTCTTACTTTTATCTTCATGGAATCTTAAATATTATTTATATAACAATAACATTTATGTATTATTATTCAACTATTATTAGAAATTTAAAGCATGGTTTATCTACTTAAAACATCTTTATATATATTTTTTGTCTCTCACAAAAAACCCACGAACTCCTGTTTTTATTTAAATGATTATTATAAAAACCAACCATAAACCATCAAGTTCTTATTTATTAAAATATATGCATATTATGCTATTTAAATTTTAAAGACATATCCATTGAAAAGTCAAGGTCATATTTATTTAAAAGTTTGACTTTACATATTAATGTATTTAAAGACATATTGTACTATAAATTTTTTAAATATATTAACAAGTGTACCTTAAAATAGACTAATCTAACACTAATAAAGTACATTTTGTATAAATGTTTTAATATTAAAACTTGATATATAATAATATTAATTATATTAAATAATTAAATTAGTTTATATTTAATTGGCCTTTAGGTACTTTGCCCACTAAGTTAAATAAGTTTTTCTAAAACTTAAGTATAACATGTTTATGGAAAAAGTTTGGCATGACCTCTTATGAGTCGGGTAATAGGTTTTTTATAAGCGGTTTAACCTATTTCTACTTTACTACACATTGATTTTCAAGAAAGCTTTGTTTATGAAAATGATTTTATTAATAAATCTAAATTATTTTGTATTAAATATATTTAATACATCTAAACTTAAAGATTATATATATATATATAACTGAGTCAATTATTGAATGTAATTAGTTATTTCACTCAAATTCAAATCAATAATTAAAAACTCAATTTTTAGTTAAAATTCAACATGTCATGTTATTTTAAACTAGAGTTTGGTTATCTAGCATTCCATTATGATGTGTGATAGATATCTTGGCAGTCTATAATGCCCTACGTACCTAGTATGTTTTCTACACCAAAAGGTAGACTAGCTTAGGAATGAACATAATATGATATTGCAATTTTCACCAGTGCTACGTTATCATCATTGCTAACACTTCATCGATGTCACTATTTTTTAGTGTGTTTGAAAACCAGATAAGATAGGAGTTTAATATGCTCATATTCTACCATTTTCCATATCTTATATTGTCATTATGTTGTCTTAATTGTGTATATCATTTATTTTTTAAGACATTATATGTATTTAATGTTATGCACAATTTTGTGCTAAGATTATAGACTATATAAAATTTGTATTAGATGATTTATAACTAATATAAAATTTTATCGAATCTATATAATATGTTTGTCATTTATTTTTAAATAAGGATAAAACACATTTAAAACAAACAAGAAATAATGTTTTTTTTTTGTCATTTCAGATCTTGATTTATTTTACCTAACCAAAGGTACATATGATTTTAGAAGAGATTCTCATTTTAGATTATTTAGTGTGTGAGATCTTAATAAATTGGTGCATATGTATCACTTTCTTATTATACATTCAAATTGCATGTATCTCCATCATATATTACAACATTGTTCACCAAACATTTAATGTAGCTTTTCAACTAGCATGTAGCTCAAAAAGTTATTAGAGACGTCTGATATATAAAAATTAATTATAACCAAATAATGGTGCATAATGTATCACTTTCTTATTATACATTCAAATTTGTTTAAGATAATATTAAGTAATTGCATAATTTCCATCATATATTACGACATTGTTAACCAAATATTTAATGTCAAAATTGAAGCTAACATTTAATGTCAAAATTGAAGAAAAATTAACTTCCAATAATTTGCTTCTGAATTTTGCCTTTCACCATTTTAACAAATTACATTAAATGTCCCCTTTATGATGTTATATTATTCTTGCATTTGATTGTTAGATAAATATATGAAATATTTTCGTATTATATCTATTAAATATATATAATACCAATGTGAAAGAATATTAAAATATAATTATATATAAACTCATATAACTTAATTGCATTTTAGAAAAAATATATTAAAATAAAACAAATAAATAAGATATTACATGTCCAATTATAACTAAAATATAAAAACAAATGATTATTTTAAATTAACTATATATTTAATTACTTCAATTAATAAATAATAAATAATGTATGTTTTTTTAGTCATTTCTTAAATTTGAGCTAATTATAAATTTTGATTTACTAAAAAACTCTAGTTTAATAAGGTACATTCACAATTACAAACTGTTAACTACTTTTACAACAGTAAACTCATAGATATAAGTTACAACCTCACAACTATTAAGCTAGTTTTTTACTAAAAAAATAAAAGCGATATTAAAATTGACATTTATTAATGAAATTAAATCATTTTCTTTTTCCACTTGAATTATTTAAGTAAACAAGAGTATTTCCACTCAAAATGGCCATCGTTATATATTTTTTCACCGCTAAAATTTGAATTTCTAATTAATTTGATTTTTTAAAATTTATGTATAAAGTTATACTTTTTGGAATTTACTTGTTATTTATTATGTATTACTTTAATATTAAAATATAATTAAAAGATTTAACACCAATTTGATGTTTGAAGATACAATAGACATCAACTTAGTTTTAAATAAAACATCTCATTAGATCTGGAAAGAATAAATGGCGGATCATTTTCATTGAAAAACTAATTTAATGATCACTATATTTATATTTTTTAATGGCAAATTAACGTTTTATTCTAATTAAATTAAAATGTCTCAAAGCAATTCTATCGCGTTGCCACGTGATCCATTGAATTCGCTTTCATTATGCCGATCCTTATCCAATTTAACATTCTACCGGCTACACCCAGTCACATTTAAAAATAAAATCGGATATGACATTCTTGAAGAGAGATGAGAGTGTAGTCGGTTACAGTTAGCACTTTCGCATAAATAAATAAATAATCTCCTATTGCGACCATATTAACGCCATCAAATCTAAACCGTTAAATAACTTCAATATAAATCGACTTTCATTCTTATCCTCAATCCAGTGTGTAGTTTTCTTGCAGACACAGACACACACACGCCACCCTCTTTTTCTTTCCTTTTCTCCCTCTGGTTATGGCATTGGAAGCTTTTTCACTATCCAAGTTTTCCATTACTCAAAGATTCATCTTCCTCTGCAATACTCACCTATAATAAAATCACCCCATTTACCAGAAGATTCCATCTTTCACCTTTTTCACTAAATAAAAACTAAATCTTAATCCTCTGGATAATGATTTCAGGATCTTGTGTGAGTTTATTGAATTTGGTATCACAGGATGATTACCAGGTTTCTAATGCAATGACGGTTACGCCAGAGTTTGAGATCGCTCACGTCAACAACGATCTTTCAAATTCAGGATCCGACGACGTCGTTTCAAATGACTCAAGAGAAAGGAGAATCATCGTCGCGAACCAGTTACCCATACGCGCTTCACGCGACGTGGAAACAAAGAAATGGACTTTCGAATTCGACAGTGACAGCTTGGTCCTTCAGCTCAAAGACGGGTTCCCCAACGACACGGAGGTTCTCTACGTCGGTTCCTTAAACGCCGTCGTCGATGTTTCTGAACAGGATGACGTGGCACAAACCTTGTTAGAGAAATTCCGTTGCGTTCCAACGTTCATACCAACAGAAGTTCAGAACCGTTTCTATCATGGGTTCTGCAAGCATTACCTATGGCCTCTCTTTCACTACATGCTTCCTCTTTCACCGAGTCACGGTGCGCGTTTTGACCGTTCTCAGTGGCAAGCATACGTTTTGGCTAACAAGATCTTCGCTGATAAAGTAACAGAGGTGATAAACCCTGACGAGGATTACGTTTGGGTCCACGATTATCACCTCATGGTCTTGCCCACTTTCTTGAGGAAGCGTTTCCACCGTGTCAAGCTCGGGTTTTTCTTGCACGGGCCATTTCCTTCCTCAGAAATCTATAGAACTATACCGGTTCGCGATGACATCCTTCGCGCCCTTCTGAACTGTGATTTGGTGGGGTTTCATACTTTTGATTACGCAAGGCATTTTTTGTCTTGTTGTAGCAGGATGTTGGGGCTGGATTATCAGTCAAAGAGGGGTTACATTGGGTTAGATTACTATGGTAGAACTGTTACTATTAAGATATTACCGGTTGGCATTCACATGGGTCAACTCGAATCTGTTTTGTCTCTGTCTGAGACCGCAAAGAGGGTTAAGGAGTTGAAGGAAGAGTACGAGGGTAAGGTTGTGATTTTGGGTGTTGATGACATGGATTTGTTTAAAGGTATTAGCTTTAAGTTTTTGGCAATGGGGCAGCTTTTAGAAGGGCACCATGATTTGAGGGGTAGAGTGGTTTTGGTTCAGATTCTTAACCCTGCAAGGAGCTGTGGGAAAGATATTCAGGATGTTCAGGACGAGACTGAGGCTATTGCTAAGGAGATTAATGAGAAGTATGGTGGTCCGGGTTATCAGCCAATTGTTTATATCAATGGACCCGTTTCGACCCAGGAGAAGGCTGCATACTATGCTATTGCTGAGTGCTGTGTTGTGAATTGTGTGAGAGATGGGATGAATTTGGTGCCATATAGGTACACTGTTTGCAGACAGGCAAGGGTTGCCTTGGACAAGGCTCTTGGTGTTGAAGACGAATTTGTGAGGCCTCGGCAGAGTGTTATCATTGTTTCTGAATTCATCGGTTGCTCACCATCTCTCAGCGGGGCAATTCGGGTGAATCCTTGGAACATTGATGATGTATCTTTGGCCATGAATTCAGCTATCAAAATGTCGGAGGCAGAAAAGCATTTGCGACATGAGAAGCATTATAAGTATATAAGCTCTCATGATGTGGCATATTGGGCTAGAAGTTTTGATCAGGATTTGGAGAGAGCTTGTAGAGAGCTTTACCGCAAGAGGTGTTGGGGTGTTGGATTTGGTTTGGGATTCAGAATTATTGCCTTGGATCCTACATTTAGGAAGCTTTCGGTGCAAAAGATTGTCTCTGCCTATAGTCAAACACAGAATCGGTTGATCCTTTTGGACTATGATGGCACCATGATGCCACAGGCCTCAATAGACAAAACTCCAAGCGGTGGAGTTATCTCTGTGCTGAACCATTTATGCAGTGATCCCAAAAACATAGTTTTCATTGTCAGTGGCAGGGATAAGGATTGCCTAAGCAAGTGGTTTTCTCCATGTGAAAAATTGGGTCTATCTGCTGAGCATGGTTATTTCACTAGGTACATTGTACCTTATGTTATAGAATTTCATAATTTCTTATATTTGACTTGCCTTAGAGTTTTTATTGATTGTTTTGTTATTCTTGGTGTTTTCTGGCAGGTGGATTAGGGATTCTCCATGGGAGACATGTGGTTTGATGAAGGACTTCGATTGGAAAAACATTGTGGAACCAGTGATGGCTCATTATACAGAAGCAACTGATGGTTCTTTCATTGAACAGAAGGAAAGTGCAACAGTTTGGCATCATCAAGAAGCGGATCCTCATTTCGGATCATGCCAAGCAAAGGAGCTTCTTGATCACCTGGAGAGTGTGCTGGCTAATGAGCCAATAGTGGTCAAGAGGGGACAGCATATAGTTGAAGTAAAACCTCAGGTATAAATCATAATCTTTGGTGCTTGTAATTAGTGTAGTTACTTGTTATAATTAATGGTTGTTTTGTTCTGAGGTTCAGGGTGTGAGCAAAGGTATAGTTGTGGAAAACCTTATCTCAACCATGAGAAAGGAGGGAAAATCACCAGATTTTCTATTGTGCATAGGAGATGATCGCTCAGATGAGGACATGTTTGAGAGCATTGTTCGTTCAGTTTCTAATCCTGCATTGCCAACTATTTCACAAGTGTTTGCATGCACTGTTGGTCAGAAACCTAGTAAGGCAAAATACTATTTAGATGATACTAGTCAAGTTATCAACCTGCTGGAAGGACTTGCAATTGCATCAGCAGCACCATGACTCTTGAGGAATAGCATGGATCATCATAGAAACTGATACAGAAAACAACAATCTTGTACAGAACGATAGTTACTTTTATAGATTGATTAAGAAAGGTCAATACTCAATACTTAGAAATTTACATATTAGTTCATTCATGTTCTTCACATAACTTGCACCTAATTTTCTATTTTATGATGACATGAATCTAAGTTGTGCAATGAAAACATGCCTCAGAGCAAAGGCCAAAGCTAATATGCAAATTGTATATTAGTTCGCTTGGAATCGATAGCCATTGGATGAAAAATTTGGTTATCGGTTACCATTTTGTGCACCTCTTAGAAGTCGTGGTAAAAATTATACTTCTTCATTATAGAAGTCACGATAGAAAAAACACAACTTCCGCTCAATATAGCGACTTTAGGATGGAAGTCGTGATAGATTAATACAACTTCTGGTTAGTATAGAAGTCGTAATGACATATAACGACTTATGGATGACCTTCAGGAAGTCCTGATGGCATATAGGAACCATTATCAAATGCTCCACATAAGTCGTAATTTGTCATCATGACATATGAACTATAACCAAATGCCTTACACAAGTCTTACTTTAGTATCACGACCTCTAAATAACAATGGTAGTCAGTCACAAATTTGATGCATGAGATTATAGACAATTCAATCTAACAACTAAAAAACATTTCGCTTGGAAGCGAAATAACATGGAAAGTTAGTTGCCACCTACAGCGAATATTTCACAAGTACAAGGTTTCAATAAAACAACAAAATTTCTTCTTGATAATGACCAAAATGGGTAGGTGGATTAGGTCTTGGCGTGGCTGCTAATTTTTTGAGTGGTTTTTCTTTTACTCTATTATTGTCTTCGTTGACTGCCGGCATAAACTTCGTTGACCAGGGTTAATTCTTATACTAGCAAAAGCTCAATTTGTTTATTAATAAGTTGGGTTGTGTTGTTGATGTGGTGCAAAGCAAAACAATCCATATATAAAAAAAATACAGTTTGTATTGAAGTTAATAAAAAGGCACGGGTATCATATGAATAGGCTCAATAGGTTGGAAATACTAGCTGGTCACAACAGGCTGGCAAATTTATTTTTCAGAATCTAGTGTGTGTTGAACAATTAATCATCTATGTTCACCTGGTTCATAACAACTTCTTTACCAATATACAATATGATTAGGAGGATCATAGATCAAATTTAAACTTACTAGATTGAGTTTCTGATTTTTTTTATGGAAAAATTCCTTTTAACTCGGTCTTTCAACTTTTGCACCATTTTCTCCTACACATCCTTTAAATTGTTACACTCTTAGGAGTCTGCGGATGACCCTAAACTTATAGGGTATTCCCTTTGATTTTTACTATTCAGATGGTCGGCAGACTCAACTACTTCGCTTATACTTTTCTAAGGGAAGGAACAAATACTCCATATTGGTGTTGTTGATCTCACCTAAAAGGACTTTTCTTGAGTGACTTGAAAGCTCAATTATCAGTTTTACAAAGTCTAATTGTTACATTGCAATGGCCATTATTAATGATCCAATAACATTTATCCAGGTAAACCAACATCTTGATCCAACAAGACAATGACTTACCGGAAAAAACTTAGGTAAAGTAACACATGTGTTAGTAATACAGGACCTATTAGAGGATGACACGTAGACCTTTTTGTTTACTTTCAATGTCAAAAAATGTTTGATTATAAATCTAATAAATGTTCATTCTTTTAAAAATAAACAAAAAAGGTCTACATGTCATTCTCTAATAAGTCATATGTACCACTAGCACATATGAACATATGTTACTTTACCTAAGTTTTGTCCTATTTCAATTATCCATCACACTAAATATCATCAAAGTATTCAAACTTATAAGGCCACAGCTAAATCTGAAAGAGTTTCTTTCTTATGTTGACACTCGGCATGGAATCATTGGGACTTCTATTGATGTTATCCATCTAAGTCGTATCTTTTGTTTCTTCACAGGAAGCTGGGTCTACTTGGATAGACAATGAAAACAAGTTTCCTTAAACTGGAACTCAAAACTTATCTTACAACGTAAATTTACAACTAAACACTATTCTAGTGGATATCTCTTGCCAGGTACTTCAATCATTAATTATGTCAAATTCATTGAAACGTGTGTGGCCAACTTTCTTCCCCTTTTTCTTTCCTTAATGAACTCTTTCTGCTTCCTTTCGTTTTCATGAACTTGGAATGTGATCAATAGGTCAAGGTGTAGTCCATATCGATGCTACAAATGGCAACATTATATAAGGCCAACGTGCCAATGATATGTTTCATTTATAGGACGACAAATGTAAATCAACTATTAGTGGCAAGGATTCAACTTTTCAAAAATATCAAGGAATTCCAGCCAGATTGCACTGAGTCACATTGTCCTTGATTTGTTGCCAATTAGTCATCCATGTTCGATTATCTACTCCAATCTAGTTAAGCATGACCGACAACTTTAGCTATGAAATGTTTAATGGACTACCATCCTTAATATGAGGTATATATTAGTTTTATGATTTATATATTTTTTATTTTAAAGTCATGCGTCACAATCCAATATTAGATTTTCCGGTAATTAATAGTATCTGATTTTAATTTCAATGGGTAGCATACATTAAATTTTTTTATGCAACCTACTAGATACTTTTTTTTGCAATCATCATAGCTTTGTAAATACAAACAAATTGATCTAACATCAAATTGATTAGTTGGTGTTGCAATAGAAGAAAATACTGCAAGTACCCCCTCCCCACTCTATTTTTGATTGGTTATTGTCTAGTATCTATCTATGGTACACATTCTGGAAGGGTTGTCTTTTGGGCTTAGATCCTAAGCTAAAGCTTAATAAATAAGCTGATAGGACACAGGACAAAGCTGACCAATCATCTTCATTATTAACCTGCCAAAGATCTAACACATTTGTGATATATAATTTTGAGGAATTAAAACTTACTTTGGACTATGTAAAATGTCTCAATTATATGTTCCCTTATGTGAAGCAGTTGTTGCTCATTCATTTAATACAAGTGAATATTAACCCGGCAAGGATTATTATCGACAATGTTTGTCACGTTTCCTTGCATGAGTTTATTTTTAATGCTAAAGAAAGAAAAAGGAACAAATTTTTATAAGAAAAAAGATAGAGAAAAATAAGTGTAATTCAAATGTTCACTCAACCACTTTTATGATAAAGATAGAAAGGATAAGATCAAGGGGGAAAAGTATTATTGACCGCTGATTCAATTCTGCCCCTCTTGTAGGGAAAGAATAAGATTTTCAAGTTTGCTTACTGTTTAAGATTTTGCTAAATCATAGCAACTAATACTCCTTTCCTACCAAAGATTATCATGTGCATCGTTGAAAAACCCCTTCTAGTGCATAATCTTTTCAAGAATTCTGAATTATTATGTGAAGAACTCGTGCAGCTTGACAGAAGACATTGCTTGCCTACTAAATATTCTCATATTATGTTATGAGGATAACCCATATATTTTTTCTCATAATAAAACTATATAAATCTTCATTTCCTTTATTGATGTAATTTATTCAGATTTCTAACTCATGCTTTTGCCCATTTATTCAGATTTCCTTTATTGATTGTTCACACAAAAATTTATCCAATACTTTACCTCTCTTAGTTTCTTGTATATAAAGACTAAACTATGTTTTTGTCTAAGAAACAATTATACATACAAATTCCACTTGTGACTTTTGTAATTCGTAGTTTTTTTACTTTGTTCAACTTTGGTGTTTGGAAAGGAATTGATGTTTCAGCCGTATTAGAGGAGTAGTTTAAAAAAAAGAAATAATTTTTATGTGGCCCTTTCATATGGTTAAGTTGATGAGAAGAAGGAAAAAAAAGTATGCACTATAAGTTTTATAACCATTATTGTATCATACATCATTAATGTTTTATCATTATAAACTATTTAAAAAAACAAGTAATATAAATGAATGTTGGAGGAACAATTTTAATTATCTATAAATCTTTACATTCCATAGATATTTGATTTCAAGAGTTGTATATATCCTCCACATGATGCAGACTTTGTAGACATGAACCAAATGGGGTAACAGGTAGACATGAACCAATTGAATTTGCCTTCTAGTTTGTTGTTATTAGCCTTCTCCCTTTGGGTGGACTGAAACTAGAGAATTATGATGCACAACACCTTAATAAATAAGTTAAATTTATATCAAACATATGGTGATGATAAACTTTAAAGGAGATATTAATATGATATGATGATGATACAATGTAAATTAATTATATGTTTCTGATCAATACTGATATAACTGCCGTATATGAATATGGTGGTTCTTTGAAGAATAAAAGAAGGGGGTGAATCTAAAATAACCTCAGAAATGCACCCGCTATATCACAAGCCCATGACTCCTCTGTGGATCGAAATATTTTGAACATGTTTTGTATGTAAATAATGACCCACATAAGGAGGAGCCCCCTCAGTGTAATTAATAAAAGGTGGACTTATGTAACAAAAAAAGTCATGAAATAAAATGAAAGCGGGCTTTTGTCGGAAGCTTTTCAAAAGCGTATATAATGCAACTAACACAAATAAAAAACATGTGGTATAGGCAAGTGGGTCAGGAAAGTGGTATATAATATTTGTATTGAAAAAATATAATGTAATTCATCTCTTAGTTACTTTCTAAGAAGGAATTTATTCCTGAATGAATTGGACAAAAGAATCAAGGTGGAACCCTCGTTATACTAAAAAATAATGCTACCTCGGATTCCGATAATCTTATGTATGCCCTAATTTAATGGTGAAAAGTGAAAGCGATTGTATATATTATGAATCTATATATCTGAACTTGAAAGGATAATTTGGTTCTTTTTGAGGAGGCGTGCGCGATGAACGGATTCAGACAGAGATAAAGTTTGTGGTTCTTAAAAAGCATTCCATTACTTTGACATTGGATTACCTACTTTTTCTTTATTCTTCCTAAAATATCAAGACGTAACAAGGAAAAAGGAGGTTGCTTTGTCACATGTTCACAATCTCATATGGAGATGTAGATTCTAATGTCAGCACTCAGCACTTGTGGAGCATCGGTTCTCTATCTTTATCCCATCAAAATGTAGATTGGATGAAAGTAGTAGTTAATTCTTTTCCTTGCTCTATAAAATGTAGGGTTCATTTCACTTGCTTATGGTTATGTTTAGACACAAACTATATATATAACAAGTATCTTTCATTTATTATTACACACTTTCACCTATATACTAACATGTCGACCGACATTTCGTATATGTCGATCCACATTCTTATTTTTCTGATAGTAATAACTAAGACAATTTTTTTGATGACGTATAGTTGTTACAAAATTAATTTATGATGTACAAAATTATCTATATTTTAAGGATACTCAATTACTCTTTCCCCGTATTTTTTTATTATTAATGTATTAAAGTATCAAGACGCAATCTGTAAAAAAATAAAATATTAAGATGTAAAGCATTATCAATTGTTCTTGTCTAATATAATGTGTATATTTCACATGAGCAATGGGGGAGAACTTAGGACATGGAATTGTGTTATCAATCTAAAAAGCCTGATACGACGAGAGGAACAGACACAAGTGGAAAAGTGTAAAGGTGTGTGGTTTGGGAGAATGCGACACCACACTACCTTTTCTCTGAGTCCCATTTTTCTACATGTAGACAAACTCAACTGCATCTCCCTTATTTTACATTTAACTTGTACTTATTCTCCTCTTTCAGTGCGGTGGCACGATAGCAATGATATTCTCTCTCATTCAATATATATTCCTACTTCGATATCTTTATTTAAATATTCAAAATATATTCTGCGATTAAAATAGTTAGAGAAATGAGTATACCAAAAGAGATAGAAGCGTATAGAGAGAGAAAGAGAAAAGATGTGACATAATGAAATGGAAGGAATAAAAAGGGATGACTACATATGCAGTGTTGAAATGGTGGAGGAGATAACGGAGTAAAGAATGGGCTACTCTGAATTAAATGAATGTGATTATGTGAACTTGTGAAGTAGACAAGGATAATAGCCTTTTGTCTTGTTTTGGTCCTTGCAACTTTCTTAAAATGTAGTCCAAGTTGCCAAGAAAACTACAATTAACAAAGTTGTGCATTAATTGCGCCCTACTTAGCGTTGAAAACAAGGTTTTGTAAGATGGAGGCTGAATCCGCAACCGGCTTTCTCTACCCTTTGATTCTTTGGTTAAGATCTTTTCCATAATATACATCACTATTGATGAATATTTTTTACTTTAAATTTGTCTTAATACGCTACATGTATGATATGAGATAATCAAATAAGATTACTTTATTTTTTTTATTAGCAAAAGACAATATTATTAAAAATTACCATAGATACAAGAATAATCTATTATTTGATTAAGTAGTAGCATGTGGATGATATCCAGACAACATTCTAATATTAATGGACACACTTCTGTGGGTGGAATAAAATGCTAAACAAGGCAAAAGAAGAGGGTACATGACATACTTTTATCATTTAATAATATGGGTACCCAAGAAAGAGAATAAAAATATATGAGAGAAACGAGGTATCAATCAAAATTGTAATGTCGTATATGGTTATGGTGTCAGGCAGAGAATCAGGTCTCATTTTGAACCTTTTACGTGAACCATAGATTATGACATCACTCAGCAACTGGTCCAGATCTATTCCTTACATTTTATACTGCTTTCCCATCATTTTCAGCCGTAAAAGCAGAGTCCATTCCCTTCTATCAACTTAAACTGAACCACTAACAAGTAACAACTCCTTCATTCTCTTTACTATTGCTACGTTTATACATATTTTTATTTTATTATATTCGACCACTCCAATTCAATCAAGATAAATAATCATCATTGCATAATTACTATTTCATAGTCTTTACAAAAGGGGATTAAGAGGATAAAAAATGTTGATCTCTTAACAAAGAATGTTTTTTAATGTGAAAACATTGCATTACTCTAATTAGCTTGTTGTCTAGTTCAAATGAATCAAACAAGGATTTTCTTTAATGAAGTTTCAAAATTGTTTCCTTTCAAAACAGTTGCGGTATTGAATTATATAGTGTTGGTTTAAGTAAGATTACAAAATAAAATCAAGGAGAAAGAATATAAGAATGCCCTCATTTTATAAATAGTCATTGTCCATATAATTAATAATTATACCTATGCTTACAAAAAAGTAAAAATAATAAAAAAGGTTTATAAACGCAAAAATTAATTAATCTGTCTAAGAAAAAAAGGTAAAATGTGGACACAGCCCTTGTCCTTCCACTTCTAACGGTTTTCTTTTTTCTACGTACTAACGGTCTTTTACTTTCCTTCCCAAAGTGGTCTATTTACATTTCTTTAACCAAAAACAAATATTTTCACTTGATCCTCAATACTCTTCTGCCACCACTCTCACCGTAGCAGGTAGCCACTCTTCCTCGCTCCGGCAATCGGAGTAGCCATCACTTTCAAGCCTAACCACCATAGAAGACTCAATGTGATTGGTGTTTGAATTGAAATTCTTCTTCAGCTGGTGGAAGCTAGGAACCAAGACTCTCTCCATCCATTCATCTATGCTAGTTTGGCCTAACCACACTCCACTAGCAATTTTCTCAAGAGCCTCTTCTTTTACTTCAATTGAGATTCCGTTTCCAACCACGGTGGAAAATCTTTTGGTTATGGTTGTGGCGAAATTGCGACGAATGAAGTTGAAATTCAAAGGCTTGAAGACAATGGCATCATCTACAGAATCTAGAAGGTCACGTGGAATTATCGTAGGTGATCCATCATTATGAATGACATGATTGTCCTCAAGATCAACTGTGAGGTCACTTGAATTGAGTGACCCATCTGCTTTTTCCTCTTCATTTGCGTCAGCAGCTTCATTGAGATCAAATGATAAGCCTGAATTCATCGCTTTTCTTGGTTTCACTGATCTGTCCTCACCGGATAAACAACCCGGTCTTCGTTTTGATGCCTTCTTAGCCACTGATAACCGAAGTTGCCAACCTCCTTTTGCTAAATTTGCAACTTTTTCTTCATTGAGTGAATTCCCATTCGACAAGTACCTGAGATCCTCTGGCAACCAATTTGCAGTAAGGATAAAAATTACATTCCCGAGACTGATTTCACGGCCATGAGAATCAGGAAACCGGCCTTGCTCCATGGCTCTTTTTATGCTTCCACGAACAAGGATATTGGCTTCATCAATGTCCTCAAGCACAACGATAGAATGTGGGCTCCTTCTTATAGCTTCTGCGATTCGATCAAGAACTGTTTTCCCACGGATATGAGGAGCATCAGAGTCTCCATCCCCATGCCATTGTGCTAGAGATATTATTGTTGGATTGGACCCATTTATCAGCTCAGCAACAGCTGCTGCCATCTTCTTCTTCCCAATTCTGTCAGGACCCAAGAACAGTAACCACATGTCACCCTTAGTTCCAAGTTGGCGTCTTTTTCCATTCCCCACTTTACACTGGGTCACTGTGGTAGCCACTGCAGATGCTGCATCATGCTGCCACCACACCTTTTCAGTCAGACCTTTGAGTAGTTTCTTGAAAGAATCAGCATCAAGTAGCTTTTTGTTCTGTAATTCATCAAACTTGTCTTTCTGCTGTGACAAGCAGCCCAACAAGTCATTGATGGGCTGTTCTTGTGCTTCTTCTGGGACGTTATCAGATGGCATTGTTTGCCCGAGGACCAGTTCTGTTGTTACTGGATTTTGTCGCACACTGATCACTGGTTCCAGTGGTGGCTGGATGGGCATCGAGTTTGAGCTCGATTGCAATGAGGTTTCGAGATTTTTATTCAGAGGTTTTTTGCATTGAAATTGGCGGCCCATCAAACTCATATTGTACAGGCCAGTCATGTTGAATGGAGTCGAAGTAATCCTCTCTAAGCTCACATTTTGTTGATGAAATTTGGGATGTAAATTTAAGCAGGTACCATGCCACTTCTTCTGCAATTCTTGAGTCTTCCTTTTCACAACTTCTTGGCTTTTACTCTATTAAAAAACAATGGAAAACAACAGTTAGAAGTCATAAATTTTCAAAGAAACCCACCAGAAAACCAAAAATAAAATGAAACTGAATAGGAAAGTGCAAATGTGATCTTTAGCTTGTATGTATGAAAATTACCTGAGACTGATCCTTCACTTTGGCATTATCATTATTAGTACTAGAAACTTGCAACCACTGTGGAAGAGGCGGACAAGCTGCCTCTGATTTGGATTCAGAATGAGATTTGTCATTTTCTTTTAACATTTCTGCTACTTCTTGCTCGCAATTCCGCATACATTGCGGGCAACAAGTTGACTCTCCAGTAGGAGGTATGTTTTCAGAAGCATGCCTAGGTGGAGTGATTGCTGTAGTTGAGAAGGCCTTTAATGGGGACAAAGACTCAAGTGAGGTACCAATGATGCCATTATTCCCATGCCTGATTATAAATAAATAAATAAATAAAATTATCACAGGATAACACCAAATGCTGGACAGAATAAAACATATTCCAGAGCCTAAATATCCTCATGTGATTAATATTGTCAATGGAAACAGGAACATGACAAGCTATATTGAAAATGGAATGTGTTCTGGAGAACAGAAGTAACATATCAGATAAGATTCTCCAAAACTGCAGTCCTGAATGATTCTATGAAGAATAATTCCTAATTCCATTCCATCAAACATGGTAATAAAAGAAAATCACATGAACAAAGCAGAGTCAAGAGAAATGAATTTATATTATCTCATGAAGGATAAAATTTGATGAAGACAGTAGGCATTACCGAATTAACCAAATATACAGAAATCAATATCTATGTCCAAACAATATATTGAATCAAGTTGTGATACAAACTGACAAAAGTAAACAAACAGAAGTAAAAATACCTTGGAAACATTCCAGGCATAGGTACTCTGGTAGTAATTGGCACAGCCTGAAGATCCCAATCATTCTCCATAGAAGGATGATAAACCTGACACCTCAAATAAGTCTCACAAGTTGCAGTGCCTAATAACCAAAGCCTACCAGCACCAGACTCACCAAACTTGGCAACCAATGTTGCCATCTCCGCAACCACAGAGCGCCCGGCCTCCACAGCTGACAGTTGCTGCTTATTACCCAAATTACCAACTCCAAACCCAACAGGCTGCTCAACCAGCCATTTCAAGTCACCCAAATTCACAAAAACACCCGAATTACCGACCCGTGCCTCAACCAAATCACTCAACTCTTTCAGCCTAGCTGGCACCTGTGTTCTATCTGTAGGAATCTCCTTCTCCAAATGAATCACATGAACATTACTAAAACTGAAACCCGCTTCTCCCAACTCCTTATTCTCAATTTTCCTCAAAACCTCTCTTACCGCAGCCTCTGGCTGTGATTCACCCACCAAGATCGGGTTCCTCTGCTTACTCCTCAACAATATATCAACAATTTTTTTCACTTCCTCGCCTCTCTGCGCCTGACCCAATTGCCCCGAACCTGCACCACCACTCACCTGTTGCAACCTCGGATTCAAATATAAGCTCCGACCCGGTGGCTGTGCCGCCAGCATCGTCATCGCAGCGGGCCGAAACCCCAATCCAATCGAATTCGAATTAGAAGGCGTGGAATTCAATGACTGTTCGATCGTTGCTTTAACAGCAGGACTAGAAAAACTAGCTTCCCTCATAACCCTGCTAACACTCGGATCATCAAGAATCGATATAATTAACTGTTCGAGCTCGACCTTAACGGCGAGGAGAGGCTGTTGCTGCTGCTCCGGGTAACCACGGCGCTGGTGAGCCTGGGCGCGTTTCAGAGCAGCCATTAAAGCATTCGAAACCTGTGGCTCTGTTGAAGGATTGGTGTTCTGTGAAGTTGGTAACCGTTCTAGCGCGACGCTGAAGCAGAGCTCTAACGCTCTGCACTGAAGAGGGTGAGAGGAATTGGGATGCGATTTTATGCATGCTTGACGGAGGTACCCTGATGGGGATGACAGAAGCGTCGCCGCCACGTGAAGCGGCGTCGTTTGGCCATGGTTTCGACGGCCAGCCTCCGCGATTGAGTTGTCGAGAACGCTCGCCGCCTCCGGCGTTAGCGTTTGCTGGATTGTGCTTAGTCCGGCTCTCATTTCCGGAGTGAGATAATTTGATGTGGCTCCAGTTCAATACACAACAACACAATTATAATAAATAAATAAGGTTTTTTTCTTTTACTTTCTTTCTAAGAACGCAGTTTCAAGTTCAAAGTTGGAATATTGGTTTTTAGTTTGTGGGTTTGAACGAATTAAATGAAAAGTGAAAAGAGAAGAAGAAGATGTTATGTGAATCTTATCTGAGGTAGCTTTTTTGGGTTAGTTAACTTTTATGTGTGTGAAACTTACACCTGTGATGTTGTTTCTCATGGTTTGAGCCCCCACAAAGCAGAAAACGAAATGTGAGATAAGAAGAGAACAGCTCAGTATAGACAAATTCGTATTTTCAAGTGTGGAACTGAATGGGTTTGCAAAACAATCAAAACTAGCTTTTTACAAACACTGATATCAACAAAGGTAATAGCTTTGCTTTTAAGTAGTTTCCTACGGGATCTATCTTTTTTATCTTCAACCTCCTTAGGATATCACCAAAAAGCTATTTTTAAGAGTTGAGTATTCAACGCGAAAATGAAATATCAGATTCCCTCCTTCTTCAAAACAAAAACCCCATTTCGTCCTTTCCTCTCTCTCTCGTCCACTTCTACTTGCTTTTTATCTCTATTATCCATCTCATACAAATAGTCTCTCACAATATTATATTAGATTATTCTAATTATCGGTGCACTACAGAGGAACATGTAAAAAGCGAGAGAGAATAAAAATGGTTTCTTTATCGTGGCAAAAGAAAAACACACAAGTGGATAGAATTTCTAGTAAACGGGGAATTGATGGATGAAAGCACTATCGGTTGCAAAGATTTCTGAATCAATAGTTTTGTCCATTTTTAATAGTATGTATAATAATAGTTTTTATTATAATTATATTTTATATTAATTGAAAAGACAAAATCAATAGTTAATTGTATATAAATAAAGTAGATGAATCATTATAATGAATGTTAAATTTTTAGGAAAGGGTATATATTAATTGAAAAAATATATACATAACACTGTATGAATTTTATACATTGTTATTGTATCATCTCTATTATTAATGTTTAATGATTACTGATTCTTAAAAAATAATATAAATAAAGTGCGTTAATTATGTAAAAAAATTACAATAATATTAGACTCAATTTAATAATATTGAAATATATACGATAATTTATTTTTACCATAGCTGAGAGATTCTGAGGACTGAATCAAAGTCTTTGGATTGACCACCTTTTCAGTTTTTAGGGATTTTTTAAGTAACTAAAAATTAAATGAAAAGATTGATATTTATTAAGGAAACATCTCTCACGCTCCATATGGGAGGTACACCACAC
The DNA here is from genome assembly GCA_009771035.1 of Lupinus albus. NCBI lineage: Eukaryota > Viridiplantae > Streptophyta > Magnoliopsida > Fabales > Fabaceae > Lupinus > Lupinus albus. Next base: position 1,627,751 of record CM020005.1, read on the forward strand.
GACCTATGACCCATTGGGCACATTAAGTGAGGTTCCCTTACGCGCCTAGGAAATGTGAAAGTAACTATTGCTGTCTCAGTCCTAAATTTTGTCCTTCAACCAATTTTCTGCTTTACACACGCATCTCCTAAAAAAAGGTATCTCTTACTTTCACCTTTTTCATAATTAATTAACTTCTCTTTCTCTCTCTTACTTTATCTCAAGTCCATGCCTACGTGATCATTTGGCAAGTTACCATTTCCACCTAAAAGTACATGCTCCATTTCTTTTGCTAATCATTAATTATTATTAACATAAGATATTTTCTCCTATTAATTTTTTTATTCACAAAAAATAATATATATTACAAATTAATATTTTATTTATTAGTAATTGATTTACAAGTGACATATGTCACTTTTTTGTAAGTGGAAAAATTAGTATGAAGATATAGCGTTACTCTTATTATTATCTCCTGTTGATATCACAAGTTCATTTTTGTTTTATTTCTAATTCCTTTTAAATTTTAAGTATTAATTGTTTTTTATTAAAATGTCCTTTTTAATTACCAAGCAGTGGAAAAAAAATGACCGAATCAGATACTTTTATAAAAAAATATAGTTAATGATCCATCTCAATTTTATGAAAATATATTTAATTATTGACACATTTAATTAAATTAACCATATTAATTAATTTCCTTAATTTTCATAAATTAACCCATAGAAATGAACAAATGTAGTAGTTGAGATTACACAAAAACAGTCATAGTCAATTCATTATGTTAAAGTTATTTAACTGTTTCCTTTTCCTTTTCTTGCAACATGTACCTTTCTTTGTTCATATTAAGAGGAATTCAATGTGCGAGATTTATAACTTGGTTTTTATTTAAGATGGAATTTTCATGTATCACCTAAATCAATTAAACATTGGTATTCTACTAAATTATTTTATTTCTTGAGTTAGGTAACTTTTCATTTATAGCTAAATGAGTTTGGCTTTAAGAATATGGGTATAAACATTTGAGTTTAAGTATTGACAGCTATGCTCTTTCCCCCTTAAAAAAACAATTGCAAATAAAAAATAAAGCACCTAAATGAGTTTGGCTTTAAGAATATGGGTATAAACATTTGAGTTTAAGTATTGACAGCTATTATGCTCTTTCCCCCTTAAAAAAACAATTGCAAATAAAAAATAAAGCACCATAAATTATGCTTTTTTTGCAAATAGACACCAAGACTATTTTTCTTTTTAAAATTTAATTATTGATAAAATTGGTCATTGCGTGTGGATAATGTTAAATTAAAAGTAATGAAAAAAAGTAATCTATACATGTTTTTAATCTCGAATGTTAATGTTATTTTATTTTTTATATATAACAATATTATTGTATTAATTATATTTTACTTAAAGTGTATTAAAATTTTATATATTTTTTACTTCTATATGTTGACTACTTTAAACATTGGAAAGGAGAGGGCATTATTTTGCCTTCCATCTATATTACTCTGTACAAAATTCAGTATAAGAAGTAATCAGATTTATTTTTTCTCTTTTTACAAAATATTTACATTCCAAACGAAAAAATGCACTAAAAATGCATTACGTGGTGTTTTCATCGGTATATAAAATACATTTTCTGTATTTTACGCTGGAAAGAGAAAGTGCACTAAATGCATTGAAAATGGTTGGAGCCTAACCTTCACAGGCCACGATCACCCAATAATATATGTCGCATTAAATTCAGAGGACAAATTCAACTTGATTTATATGGACCGACCTTCATGGAACCCCAAAAAAATTAAAGAGAAAGGACTTAGGTTGAACTACTAACACTAATGTTTAAATTTGGTTATGTTATTATTGACTTATATCAATCAACACTTTTTTTTTTTATGAAGTGTTGATCAAATAAAGGATATAAGTCAATAATAAAAATTGCAAGAATAACAAAAAAAAAAAAAAAAAAAAAAAAAAAAACTACTATCTAAACGCTTTTGGGATTCCCAACTTTTGATGAAAGAGTGTAGCGTAGCCACAGACACACCAAACAACTTTTTAAGAAAAGCTTATCGAAACCCAAAATATAAGAATCAGATAGTTCCTTTCGGTAACGCACGCCCTCAAATACCCTTGCCTTTTACGCGTCTTTTGAGCTCACAACTACTTCTACCTTTCTGTCTCTTTCCACACCCTTTGCTTCTCCCGCAGTTCATTCATGCCTTCTATTTTCATATTACTTTCGTTAACATAATTTCAATTATTAAAGTGAAATGAAATGGGATAAAGTAGAGAGGTAAGCGTATTCGAGGTGAAGATCTTGGATATTAATTCTGAATGTTAACATCCCAATAATTATGCTTAAAAAACTGTCAAAAAATATTTACTCTTGGTATCATTTGAAAAATGCATGTATTGACAATATAATAGTTTTATACAATGTCAATTCATCATTTATTTTAAAGAAAAATAATACAAATGAATGATATATAATATATTGGTCATACATAAATCTTTACATTGAGAGTTTATAAATATTACACTCTTTAAAATTAAGTATAATTACATTTGCATAAATAATCATATCGTTTTTTATTGGTAGGAAATAAAAGTAAGTATATTGGTAGTATGACACGTGAGGAATGTTGCTACTGTAGTTTAATTATTACTCACTGAAAGTTGACTATTAAAATTTGAAAAGTTTAACAAAATTTTGGTTGAGTTTGTTACGTGTGAAATGTGGACAGACAACTTAATGAGAAAAAGCTGACGCGTGAAACTTAGTCCTTTCCTTTTCCGGCGACCCACAAAAAAGTGACTTGGATTTGGAGAGAAAATTGAGATTTGAGAGCCATGAATCTCTAGTTTCTGCATTCATTACCCTCTTTAATCGCTAATCACTTTGTCCTTTAATAAATAATTATTTTACATACCAAATAAATATCAAAATAATATATCTTCTTATTCACAACAAAATGTCATTTTATTTAGTAATGATTAATTATTTACAATAATATATGTTCATATGTAAATGTCATTTTTTCATATGAATTGATGCTGTAATTACTTTCTCCATTTGAAAAGACTTTAGGTGACTTCATCAGCCTAACACGACATTTTTCTCAACATTTATTTTATCCCTTCTTCTTTTTACCTAAGCTATATATCTTTTCCTTACCATTATTACTTTAACCCTCCATTCTCTCACATATTAATTAAATCTCAAATATCTTTTCTCTTTCTAAATGATTAACCCCAGCATGATTGTCAAAAGGTGTTGTTGCTTCTTAGTTGGTTTCTTATAAAAGAGAAAAGTTCCTCCCACTAAACTTTTCAAATCTATCCCATCCCTAGCTAGTTGCAATAATAGAGAAATTTATATCATTCATTCCAAGACGCCCATTGTTTTCCTCAAAGTAAAGAGTACCTACATCACCCTTCCATTTCAACGATCCTTCTCTCATGTTGAACACAACAAATATATATAATGCTACAATCACATACATATATATATATATATTATTGAAATTTTCTCTCATTTCATACGTCTCCCAAATATTTACATATAATTTTCTACTTGTCACATTTTAAATATTTCATAATTTCCTTACGCCCTCTCTCCATTACATCAGCAAATTATGTAAATTATTATGAAGATGAACACATCTCCCTAAAGTTTATAATTTTATATTATGAATAAGTGATAGAGAAAAGGTCTTCACAAAGTCTAATTGATGGAATATAATGAGGCAAAAGGTCCCACAACACTTTTCAATATTGCAAGCCAAACCCCACGCTGTAGCATGTTTTTTTTTTTTTGGAGTAGGACTCCTCTTTATTAATGAAGATAAATGATTTTATATGTGTATTTTAATGGGAAAAGTATAATATTTTTTTAAATAAAAAAGATATAAATGTCAATACATATTATCTTTTATTTGTTTTTTCACGTCATTTGTCTCTTCATTAATTAAGTGAAGTTTCGCTCTGTTTTTTTTATTATAAAAATGGTCTTAAGATATATTAAAAGTAGACGATAATCATATCATGAAGGTCAAACTTGAAGCAAAAAAATCACTCAAAACTGAGAAGAAATGAAAGTCATCTTCTCTAAAAAGTTATATTGGTAGCTTCATGCACTCAAAGCAACTAGACTTTTGTGCCTCCTTTCAATCTCTATTCTCTTTCACAACGATTCCCATCCCTTTTTCTCCTTTTTCTTCCTTTTTCCAAGTTTAGATTAGAATAAAAGAAAGTGGTCTAGCTTTTTGAAGAGATGAAATCAATAGTGCACCAATCAAGCAAAAGAAGACCGTTGGTTAGAAGAATTCTACCATCATTTTCTTTTCAAAATAAACTATAGAGCTCAAAATAATTTTCTAGAAACCATGATGTCATATAATTAATCTTGGCCACATGTATTAAAAAGATTTTTTTTGGAAGAGATCAAATTTACGATCTTTATGCCTCACAAAAAGTATTGGTCTCCACCCATTGGTTAAGATTTGATACACTTCAGAAAGATATTAGCTTTCAATTATCAGTTGGGGTATATATATAATGCCTCTATGACAAAAAAATATATATTCATGTACTTCAAATCGAAAATCAAAAGTATAAGAGAAGAAATTCACTTACTCCAAAACTTACTCTATATCTTAGCCATTAATTCTAGAGAAATACAATGTTTAGATCTACTCACATATTAATAATAATGCATTACTTATTAATTTGTGGGGTATATATTTTATCCAGCATAATGAATTGCTCTATATATGACTCATATATATCAACAAAGCTAAGAAATGCTAGCTAGCTTATGAATTATGATGAGAGGAGGCACCGCCCCATGTATCAGCTATTATATATTCCATTTAATTTTTCTATACTTACTCCATTTTCGTCATATAAGTGATGAAGAGAAGATGCCAAATTCTCACCTCAAAAAGTTTTTGTTTGAATGAACAATACATCTTCTTTACTTTTAAACTTTTCATTTACACGGAATCCTTAAAGTGTTACTAACTATAGAAAATCCACTTAGATGAAGGCAGATGAAAAGTTACTTTTTCTCCACTAACTAATGGTGTTCAAGTTTTTTCCCATGCCCAAACACTACTAATCAATCTCTTTTGGTACTTTACACCGAAGCTTTTAGCTAACTTTCTAGCAAAGATTAACAAAAGCCCTTATGACATGAAAATGAGTCACTACCCTTCCCTTAGCCATGGGTTACATATTATTGAAAAGGAAGCATGATTTACCTACGTAATAAATAATAATACACTTTAATTAACCATACCACTTAATCCTTTCAATTCATTGTGCAGTAAGATTCGTGTAAGCCAGAAAAGATGGGCTTTTAAAAATGTGCTCAATAAAGTTATAATAAGTCTAAGATATCCATTCCTTCAAGGGGCCTACACAAATTCATTTGAAGATAATTTAAAAAAAAACATTTAACAGACCTCGAATTACTTTGGTTGTATGCAAGCCCATTAACATTGATCATATTCATTTTTACTGTTTTAATTAAAGTTTTTGTTATGTATATCCATCAACAATGAATAGTAAAACAGATCATACACTTGTAAATTCAATTTGAAAAATGATACTCCCACAACTCCTTTTGGGTTTTGTTGGTTGAATTCAATTTTAAAAAAGGTAGACAAGATAGTTAAGAAGGCAACAATTCAGCAAGTTTCATGATTATTATCTTAAGAAGGCCAGTGATAGTGGATTTGACTTCGATTAAATAAGTTCTCAAATCTAAGTGGTGTGAATAAAAAATGTAACAAGAGACTTTTACCCCTTTAAATAGTTATTTTAAGAATTTAGTGTAAGTGTATTATTAATGTAAATTTGTTTAAAATTCAAATTCCCTTCTATTTATTATGAGTTAACCGGAAAAAAGACAAGAAGTGTTATTTTAATAAAATGATTGTGGCACTCAAAAAGTATCTACATATGTATCTTTTAAAAAGTAGCAAGCAAACAAGCTTTTCCGACATTATCAGTTGTAGAGGTAAGTACTTAAGCATAGCTTTTAGAAGGTAGTGGCAATGACATAAGTAATATTGTAGCCATGCTTCTAGTATAGTCTTTATTTACATGGGAGATAGCCATATCATCGTCATCTTCGTTCATTTTAGGACCTACACATTGAAAATGCATTGAATACAAATTGAGAACTATATCACTTTCAACCAAATTCATAATTGCCTTTTGTCTCATATTGGTAATACTGAAAAATGAGAGAATAATGACATTTGATTCTAAGAATATCTTCATTAGTTGTTGCAATTTTGAAAAGCCAAAAAGTATATCAGGTGTATCGTGTATAGTTCAACAACTATTGCTTAGAGTATACATGAACCCTGACTTAATTATAGACCCTAATGTTGAGATACAATAAAAAAGCGTCCATAATTGTTGATTGCATCTATAGATAATTGTTAATTGCTATAAATTGAGTTTGAAGAATTGCAGGTGTATTAAATTTACTAGCTAGGCCTAAATGTATTATTTCTCTTTATTAGAATGTCACCTTCAAGGGTGGGGTGATCCAATAATTCTGATAATTATCAATACATTTCACATCCAAAATAAATACTCGATAGATATATAGTAATAATCATTATGTTACAAGACAGAAATAAGAAGGCCGAAACGGTTATAAAAAAGTTCACACCGTAACGAACCTTTATACAGTTCGTATATTAGTTTGAGTGAGATAAGAACTAAAATATAAACTACTAGCAAAACTACCTTGTTCTGCATCACCTTGGCCTAAAAACAACATGCTGCCCAAATAGAAATAATGAAAGGAAGTTATTCATTCATATACCAAAAATATAAAGCATACAAGGACATTGCAGAATAATGCCATAGAAAAGTGGAAACAAAATTTCAAGGGTGTACCTTTATTTGTGTCCTATTATATGTATATGTGATATGGACTCGGCCATCACTAGCTTGAATAACAGCAGGATATGAGAATTCCATTCCTAAGGTATCCTCCAATGTAAGAGCCTCATGCCATGAATCACCATCATCCTCAGATATGGCAAGTTTAAGCACACACCTTGATATTGTATTATAAGCAAGCAATAAACGCCCATCTCTTAGCTTAACCCCATCAATACCTGAATATATTGAACTAATTGAAGTAATTTATTTTGAGGACATAAAATAGATGTGTAGGGAAAAAGTGAATCTTACTAGCAATTCAAGATCAATTTTATTCATATGATCATATTTAACACACTCAAGATAACTGCCTGGAAATAATGCAAGCAACATAAACATAGTTTGGAAAATTAACCTGAATTTGGGTTAGGGAGCTGTGTAGCCTTTGCATACCCCCATGTTTTGCCACCATCAAATGATTCGGACATGTAAACTCTACCAAGACCGGTAAAAGTTCGAAGCAAAACACGCAGTGTCCCCTTTGCAGTCTGGTATGGTACTGGCTGAATCACACTAAGAGGTTTATTTTCAATGTAAATTGGGCCATACTTTCTCCATGTTCTGCCATAATCTGTTGTTACCTGTTAGCAAGGATGTAGCTATAGAAGTTAACCCGCTGATAAAGACTAAAATCAATTTCATGACTAAGATTACTTCTATTAGAAACCTCTGCCCATGCTCCCCAGGAGTTCCAGCTTTCAACAGAGGATCCACAGATTAAGACATCATTTTCCTGTAAGAGAGGCTGAAGGGCAGTAATTGAATTTGGCATTAAGAAAATGAAGTTTTCCGGATATCTATTCCAATCCTCAAGCTAGTAACTATACACAAATATTATTTAGTGGTTTATGTTTTACCTTATTCTTTACAGGGCCTAATATACCAGGGGGGAGTTGTTCTCTTTCTGTCCAAGTAAGTCCTTTATCATATGAGCGTTTCATGAATCCGCTCCATCTGAAATTAATAAACTAAAGTTTCATGATGACTGATTAAGATAAAGAACTTAAGTTCAGCACAAAAGGCCTCTTTGAGACAATTCAATGCAAGAAGACAAGGCTACAAGGTGTTATTCTGAACTATTTGCTACAAAACATTTCAATATAAAGTCATGCATTTCCTGTTTTCCTTACAAAGTGTGATATATCATAAGCAATCCAAAAGGAATTTGTTTCAGGTCTACCTGAAAATAAAATATTGCCCCAACTGAAAGTTACCTAGATTTACTAAGGAGTAATATTCTGTACCCAAACATGGATCTCAGGTAATGGTATGCCCTGACCCAAAGAACTCTTAGTACCATATCAAAGGGAATGTTGGCTAGAGTATCTTGCATAGGAGAAATATATAAGAAAACTGTGGGGCTTGAAACTTTACTTTTGAACATCCAGGCCTATTTTGTAGAACAACAGCAACACATTTGATGGGAGTTCGAACAGTGCAGGATTCCACATAGGAACATTTGGTTCCTCATCAGCAATTACAGGTGATTTCCATATGCCATTCTGCAAGCCGAAAGTAAAACGAGCATTCAAGATTTAAGAGCTAAGTAACAACTCTCGTCCCTCTTAAGTTCTAATCTCCAAGAATGGGGAGAGGAAACAATTATCATACAGAGGATGATTTCTGACTTGAAATCAAATTACTCTCACTTTACATTTCAGCCAATTTGAAAATTTATAGTACTTCCAATGCTACATTTTATGCACTTCTGTAAATTTGGAAAATAAAAATATTTATTTTAGTTCTAAGGGGAAATGCATTTCAATTTATGACAACCTAATAGAACCTCCTACTCTAGTATCTCACTCAATTTGATTTGCAATAGCAAACTAATTGCTATAACTGTATTTTTAGGCAGAGGGAGAAAGGAAACTAATACCTGTAATATTTTGACAGTAGAATTTGCAAAAAGCACAAAGTCTAGGCTTTGAATTAGACATAAAGATTACTTTGACTGCCTAAAGTATGCCAAACCTTTGATGAATACAAAGATAGGAGGAGATGCGTTGTATTTAACTATTTATGCTACCTTGTAAGTCTGCAGCCATATTTTGACATCAGGTGCCCCTTCCGATGCGCCCCCATAATAGGCCACCAAGAAATGACCCCTCCCAACCTGTTGAGATCAAAATTGATAATAGTCTGATATTGTCGGTGGTAAAAAAAAGGAACAAGTCAAACATTGTTTTGCAATTTACAACCTCAACAATGGTTGAAGCATGACAACTGTTGAAGGGAGCTGATTTTGAAGGAAAAGTGTATTCCTCCAGAATTGGCCCTTTTATGTAGCTGTTTTTTCCCTTGCTTAAACTATTTGCTTCTAAACATGTAGTGTTGCTCCTGAAAACATTTGCCACATAAGTGTAGCCCATTATAGGAAGACTGATAAACTTTGAGACCAATGCAAGAATTTAACTGCTCTCAGTTGGGTGTCATTTGAAACCAGAGCATTATAGTCTACAACTAGAAACTTAATAATGTCGAGCATTAAGGTTTGTGAACATGAGCAGAAAACACCAAAGCATAAAAGGAATCAAATACTTAACCAAGGTTTTTGAATATCTTTGGTTTATAAGCTCGTTTAGGTAACAAACTTAGTTTATAAAAGAAGCTTATAAACCAAGAAAAAGAAGCAACTTTTCACATATTCAAAAGGCTGGGTTGGTTGTTTTCCAATTTATAATATCATAATCATAATCTAAAATTAAAATATATACCAACATGAAACAGACTAAGCAAATAGTGGATTGGCAATGTGAAAAGTTGAGTGACATCCATACCCAGAAAATGAGTGAGTTGTAGGAATGATAGTAGAGCCCACCAAGAACCCCAAATAGAGAAAGGAAGAGAACAGAGACATGGTTCCACCTATGATATCATCAATCAACGTTGCAGCTAGCAACACAAACTGAATATCAACCCTCTAATTGTTCAACTGGTTTGGTACGATTTGTACTATTTGGTCAAATCTTCGTTCTTAAGACCGATCCAATAGTGTTTTTCGAAGATTTATAAGATATTGTCATATTGAGTATTGACTAATAACGAATACTTGGTTGTTTTAATAATGTGAAGGAAAAACACACGGATAAAACGTAGGAGCAAGGCGTGTTAAGGTTTAAACTCATTTTTTGTATCTCTTTTCTTCTACTACAGAGGTTAGATATACTGAGTACAATAATAAGATTCTTTTCTCATAGATTGAAATCCTGAAAATTCATTTGTTTCCTAAGATAACTACATACATTTACGCTCCATATGCATAAGAATCTCGTGAATTGAGTTGCATTTTTTATTTCTTTCACTAATTTATTAAACTAATCTGAAATTTCTTCTAAACGCCAGTGGATAAAACAAAGGCATTCTTTGTTTAAATTTTCTTTAGTTCGACTAACATCGGTTATTTAAATAAATGTTTTCCCCAAGAATGATAAACTTAAATGTTAGAAGTTGAGTGTAATGCTATCACTGGGAATGTTTCTTCTGTCCAAGTCTAAGGAACACACACTATATTCTCTTCCATTTGAAATATAAGCAACAAAAAACAAAATGTGTGAATCATGAACGTTTACCAAATTGATATATTGGTGTAAACCATCAGGTTTTGACCAAATCTGAAAAATTGAAATAGGGAGTTTGTAATAAACCAAGATTATCCATGCCCACAGTCCTTGAACTTGTGCTTACCACTGCTGATGATAGAAAAGACCGTATGTTTAGAGAGATGTATAGGATTAGTAATTTCTGCTTATTTAAAACAATTTACTTCACATCACTTTGGTAGACGAACCACCGCAACAATTTACTTCACATCACTTTGGCAGACGAACCACCGCAACAACAACCAAGTATTTTCCCCACTAGGCGTGGTTTCCCCCCAAGAGGTAGGGTCGGCGAAAGAACAAGATGCTGCCAAGACAGAAAAAAGAGGAATCAGGGTTAATATAATCAGGAAATGCATGAAAGGAATTGCAGATTAATCCATAAAAGAAAGCCTACTATCCACAAATGAGAACTGAAAAGGTCACCACTTGGCAAACTCTACAATCTAAAGGCAGTTGCCAAATAAAAAGTTAAGGTTGTACCTTAATTTGTGTCCTATTATATGTATAGGTGATATGTATTCGCCCATCACTGGCCTGGATAACAGCAGGATATGAGAATTCCATTCCCAATGTATCTTCCAATGTAAGAACCTCTTGCCATGTATTGCCATCATCCTCAGAGAGAGCAACCTTAAGAACACCCCTTGACGTAGTATTATAAACAAGCAATACAGAGCCATCTCTAAGCTTAGTCCCATCAATACCTAGTAAATGGGATTAAAACAACAAGGTATTACACATGAAATAAATAAGTAATAAATAATAAAAATGTAGTACTTAAGAGTGAGGTAAAAACTTCAAAATTATAATCAGGATTTTATTATCATTGCCCCTTAGGCTGATTAAAGGAGTCAAAAGAGGTAATGTTCTATGAGGGAAAATGTTGTATTTAGTACCACGAGAAACAACGGACTTAGTGTTCCAATGACCATTTACCCATTTTTAACTTCTTATCTCAGTCCTTAACAAAACCCTTAAATCAAGTATTCTGGGATAAAATTTGTTCTTACAGCTCAGTTAAATTGTCAGATACAGGAATAGGGAATAAAGGGGTTAGAATAAGTAGTACCCCAGATCTGCTACAAACAGTTAGTAACCGTTTTTTGGGTAAACTTTGTAACAACAGTAGTCACTAATCAGTTAGACAATTATCCCAAAGGGCTATAAGTCAGTAGAGGGAGAGAGGATTCATCCATTAATTGAAAAAGTTAGAGGAAGAGTCATGACTCACGAGTCTCTCAAATACTTGAGGATTCATTGTACACATTCATTGTTATTATCACATTGTCTCAGAATCACTATGGTTCTGTCTAATTCTATTATAAATAATTAAATACACTTGCCATAATTGTGGAGCAAAAACTGCAAGCATTGTGGATTAGAAAATTGACCTGAATTTGGGTTGGGGAGCTCAGTCGGTTTTGCATATCCCCACGTCTTGCCACCATCAGATGATTCTGACATACAAACTCTATTAATGCCGTCAAAGGATCTTAATAAAACACGTAATGTCCCTTTTGCAGTCTGATAAGGCACTGGTTGGATCACACTCAGAGATCTATTTTCAACGTAAATTGGGCCATACTTGCTCCAAGACCTGCCAAAATCTGTTGTCACCTGTTGCATACATTAAGAAATCAATCTCAGCCAGCTGACATGTCAAGGGATCTCTGATAAAAAAACCATCCAGCTAAGATGTGTTTTTTTAAAACCTCCATCCAGGCACCCCAGGAGTTCCAGCTTTCAACCGATGATCCACAAAACAAATGACCGTTCTCTAGCAGAATGGGCTGAGAAATAATAGTCAAACTCAGAACTGATGGAATACAAATTTTGTTTACGTCTGAATTCCAAATCTCTTGCTATGACGAGCTTCTTTCATACCTTATTCTTTATGGGTCCTAATATACCAGGAGGAAGCTGTTCTCTTTCTGTCCAAGTAATGCCTTTGTCATATGAGCGCTTCATGAATCCACTCCATCTGAACTTAAAAACAAACCAATTCTTCTTATATGAAAGGGGAAACAAATAGTAAACTGAAAATTAAATTAAGTCCTATATATGGAAGTAAGATGACTTATTGAGATAAATAACTACATATGAGACAAAGCCCTCAATGATACGTCTCGATCTAACTGCATCTCTATTACCCGCTAGGGCCTTCGGGGATCTATTTACTATAAGTTGTAATGTAACTTGAAAAATACATCTTTCTTTCTGATATACTATTTGTCATGGAAGTATTTCCATATAGAATTTTTATTTTTTCTACACACAAATTAGAAATGACTTCATTTATAAATAAGATTTCTCACACTGAAACTTGTTCTGTTTCTAGTATTCTCTAGATATATCATTCTAAATTTTAAGTTTCTAGCTGCCTAGTCCACTTTCTTGGATTTTAATAAGGAGGAGTAATAATAAGATTAAAAATTACCATTGTAATAAATAAGAAAGTGCTCAAGACATTTGATGCAGTGTAGTTTTATCTGGAGACAAAGGCAATATGACAATATCATTACATAAAATTTACTTTGTTTGGCTAATACAATGTCCAATGTGTAAGAGGTGTTAAAGTGTTTCATAATTTAGAAATACAAGAGTTTCCATGAAATGTGCTATAAAGATGTAATTGTTGGAATGGAAGTGAAAGGTCTAACGAAGAGGAGATAAAGTGGCAAATCCCAAATAGGCATTAAGATCTACAATGCCGTGTAAGGGTGGTTAAATCATGGTGAAATCGGCAGGAAAAAAATACATAACTGTATACTAAAGTGGATAACAGAAACCTAGCTTTATACATAACTGTATACTAATGATAGTTGAAGTAAGAGGAAAAAAGAGATATTAGCATATAAGAAAATAGATGGTTAGAAACTTTACTTCTGAACTTCTTGGCCTATCTTGTAGAACAGAAGCACCTCTTCTGATGGAAGTTTAAACAGTACAGGGTTCCACATAGGAACATTAGGTTGTTCATCAGCAATTACCGGCAATTCCCAAATTCCATTCTATTCACAAAGTTAATTAAACATTCAAAGATCTCAGTATTGCAAGCACAGACATTGTTTAGTTTATTAGTGAATAGATATCAAAACTTGTATCCACTTTATTCAAGAAACATTTGAAAAATTACTTAATAGGTCTACTATGGCATGCAGTTGTATGAATTGATGTCAATTATACAGTAATAACTATTTTCAATAGTTGTTGACTTTGCTGGGAACAGAATACAGTGTAAAAAGAAAAGAAAGAATGGGAGTTGAATAGATTTACTTTATAAGTCTGCAACCATATTTTGACATCAGGAGCCCCCTCTGATGTGCCTCCAAAATAAGCAACCAAGAAATGACCATTATCAACCTTCAGAATTGAAACAACATAGTATTGAGTATTAAAATTTCGTATAAAAAAACAAGAACAAAGAAGAAACATGTTATTGTATTGGTTGACCTCAATAATGGTAGAAGCATGACAACTGTTGAATGGAGCTGACTTTGCTGGAAAGGTGAATTCTTCTGTTAGTGGCCCCTCTATTGCTATTGCCATTACTAAAACTTCAAGTTCTGAGGTTGCTGTCTTTTATTACTGCTCTCAACTCTCATCAATCTCTGTGAGCCGCTTCAATTTGTAAATCAGATCTTCAATTAAATAATAAATCATTCTTCGCTAAAATGCAATAGATCTTCAATTAAATTAAATATTTTAGAGCAAAACATTGTTTATTCCCCAAAGTATTTGCAACAAACTTACTCTATTCAATAGATCCTGCTAACATTTTAAAAATCATTTTAAATTTTCAGGACTAGGTTGGAGAAATTTTGAGGGACCATACTCAAATAAAGTTTTATTCCATAATTGAACATTCATTATTAATGGACCTCGTGATAAAACGACCCACTTGGCAGGTGATAGACTAAACACCTTGGCAAATATAATGGATTGAAAACAGAATTAAAAAAGAGATGTAAAATATAAAAAGAGAAATAGGCATATCTAGTAAAAAAATAATATCTAAACGCTTGTATTAACAAATAATAACACATATTTAATTCATTTTTATACTTTTTTACTATAGTTCGATCTTAACAAGTCTAGTAAAAAACATATTTGATTATCGAAATAAGATGCGGAGGTATGCATCATATTCAACTTCCAATTGTTACTTTTTTTTTGTTGTTGTTGAAAAGTAGCAATTGTTACTCAATTAGGAATCATTTGTGCGCATCATGATCCTATTACAAGAGGTTCTTCCTCCTGCTTATCACCAATAGTCAATTCAGGTTTCCAAACTCAACATTAGCAATTAAATAAGGGGTTGTATTCATTGTGGGACTTAACCCAACACTTTAGCTAATAACATCCATGCATAACTTATGTACATGTTCCAGAAGACACATGCTCCACCACTTGGCTAATAAATATGTATGTATCGTTAGTGTAAAGATTTATATACACTTAATATATTATCTATTATTCATTAATATTACTTTTTGAATAATAAATGATGATTAAACATGATTAACAGATGATATAATAATAATTTATAAAACTCATACATTATCATTGCATATACTTATTTTCTCATAAACTTTTTTATGTGTATTCTACTTTAATTGATTTTAGAGTGTAAAATCTATACACTTTTGATGTAAAAATTTATTACATTATACACCATTCATTTGTATTTTTTTTAGAATTGATAATAATTAAAATAAAGATAGATACTGAACTATTAATATATAAAACATTTACTATGTGCATACATTTTTTCGTCATGATTTTAAGTACAACAAATGTTGAATGCAATACATGTTAAGAATTGTTTGGTTCAATCTGTTTTATGTGATTTGGAGTTTCTCAAATTTTTGTCTTTTATTTTATTAATATTTTTTTAAACATTTGCTTTTAGTTTTTCAACTCATATGGATATTTTCTCTTTCAATTTCATTTACCTTTTAATGCTTCGGACTTAAAAATCTATGGGTGTACTAAATTAAAGTTAAACTTTTAAAAAAGCAGACATTGGTAAAGTACTTTTTTATTTTTTTAATGTCTTGCCAAATTATATTTTTTGTTTTGTAATATACCAAACTGAAAGGGTATATTTTCTTTTTCCTTCCTAAGCAGACAATAGGCAATAGTTTATTCTTTAGGTGGGAATTCCACATAATCAAATACTAAGTTTTTTAAACTAACTAAACATCTTAGCCATCAATTATATGGAAATTTAATGATTTGAATTAGTGAGTAGATCAAAATCATTAGATTTCCCTAGATTGATGGCTAAGATATGAAGTAAATTTAAAAAACTTACTCATAAATATATCCCCGTCTTATTCTTTTGTACTGCTTTTTTTCCTACCAAAACCCCCCACTAAACACTAATTTCCGAGGTACAAAGAAAGACCAGTACTCAATCTCACCATATCCTCCTCTTGTTGATTAATTGATGAAAGAAAGGAGATTCATCCACTTTCCAAAAAAATTTGGGAATCTCAATAAATGAATATTGTACATAAAATTAGATGATAGTATCTCCTACTGTCATTTACTGTAACTTTCAGGTTACTTGCTAATGAAGTCATGATGTACCTTCCCTGTTTGGATATACTTGTAGTTTAATAAATCAAGTACCCAAAACTTCACATCAAATATTGTCATTTTTTGTGTGGTCTTTGGAGTAAAGAAAAATAAACGGTAAAATTTGAAGTGTAGTTTTTTTTAAAAATGTATTAATTAATTTAATATTTATACACAGACATTTTATAATTCATTAGTCAATTTTTTTGAAGATTCAAAAATAAGTAAATGTTAATAGTGACAATATATAAAACTCGTACAATATCAACATATATTTTTGTTTAACTTCGAGGTAACATATAACATGACTTATACTGTTTAACAAAGTAGTTAGGTTTAGAGATGACAACAAAGTCGAACAGGTATAAGTAGTGTATACTCGTACCCATGCCGCATTATTTGTGGGTATCCTTTCGGGTAATGGATGAGTACCTAATGACTTATAATTTATAATCTATCATTAATTTTTTTATGAAATAATAATAAAATAGAAATATGTAATGTTAAAATAATAATAATAAATTATAAAATATAAAATATTTAATTAAAATATATAATCGGGTATCATAATATTTGTTCCCAAACTATTTGGTTGAAGTATTATTTTAATATTAATCAATATCTTAATTGGCCCGTGACTTGTCATATTTTATAGAAGATACAAACAGTGCCACACAAATAATTAGTCATATTTTATAGAAGATAAAAGCAGTGCCACACAAATAACATGTGAAATAATTTGGAAATGTTAAAGAAATGTGAGAATTTTGATAATTTATTTGCGTGTCCCGATCAAAACACACAGACTAATATTATCTAGACCGAGACACTATTGGAATGTGTTTAATATTTACAAATAAAATCTTTGTCATATCCTTAAAAAATAAGTTATTATATCATCTACTAAGTATGATATTGCGAAGATTGATTGATTAATTTTAAATGAGAATGTTAATTTAATAGGAAATGTGAAATTTTGGGAATGAATAATTTCTTACCTTCTCTTCTTTGCTCTTATTTTTTTAGTCAATGATATTTTGTCAATATTTCCAATAAAAAATCATATAAAAATATAAACAAACGTGGGTACAAGTATGGAAACCACCTGAAAGGCAAGTTGGTATATTTTTTTTTTAATTATACAGGGTCATATTATGGAAAAAAATCTGCTAGAAAAGTTAAAAATAGTATTACAACTTAGACTAAGAAAAAACAAATAGTTGCGGATTTACTGAATGAAGGAAGGCTGGGCCACCACCACCTTGCCGTAAATAACGCTCACAAGTAATAATTCATAAACAAGCGTTTCCAAGACCGTACCCTCCATTCCCCATCTGTTGCCAAACTGCGAAAGTTTCTACACCACAGTCTTTAAGTTTTAGAAACTCTTCAGACTTTTTCATTTTATTATTACTATGAGCTTGTACCCTCCATTACTATGGGCCACCACCACCTTGCCGTAAATAACGCTCACAAGTAATAATTCATAAACAAGCGTTTCCAAGACCGTACCCTCCATTCCCCATCTGTTGCCAAACTGCGAAAGTTTCTACACCACAGTCTTTAAGTTTTAGAAACTCTTCAGACTTTTTCATTTTATTATTACTATGAGCTTGTCCGACATTGTTGTGTCTATCAACCCGTTTTTCTATTGTTTATAACTTGTACTTTATATAATGAATGGTGTTAGATATATTATAATTTGGAGTTAAATTTATTATAATTTGCACTAAATTATATGATTTTTTTTGTAGAAATTAGAATAAAGGAACAAAATAGGAAATCAATAATTATACGAATAGTTATTTTGAGTTTTGAATTCATTAATTTTATAAAAATATTATTATTATTTAGTATTTAATAACATTAACAGTAATAAAGAAATTTCTTTCTTTAAGGCATGTGTTTGAATCATGTTTTAAAATTTTGTTGATAAATTATGAGATTATAATATGAAAAAAATAATGCAACACATATTTTCTAACGTGTTGATTTTTTTCCTTAGACTTAATATAATTTCAAATTTGACCAGCGAAGCCTGGTTCTGCCGAAAAGAATCTTAGTCTCTTAGAGAGAGAAAGAAGGAGAAAAATGGAACCGCCGTCAGCGACGGGCGAAACGAATAAGATAGCGGTGAGGTCGTCTGTCTTGGAGTCATTTAGTGGCTGCGGACTCACCGGGATCCGAATCGATAAGGAGGAGTTGAAGAAGCAGCTCACCATGCCTCAGTACCTTCGCTTCGCAATGCGCGATTCTATCCGCCACCAGGACCCCGGAGCCGGCGAGAGCCGCTACATCCGCCGTAACGACGGCGAGGATACTGCTACTCCGCTCTCTCCCATGGTCGTCTTCATCAACCCCCGCAGCGGCGGTCGCCACGGCCCTGTTCTCAAGGAGTGGCTTCAGCAACTCATGAGTGATGAACAGGTCAGCATTTTCTATTCTTCTTCGTTATTCAAATTTCTAATACAGGTTTTGAATTTCCGTTGCTTGCTCTTTTGAGTTTTTTTATGTGTAAATAACTGTCACTGAAATCATATAATTATGTTTTGTTGGAGTTGAAGTAGTAATAGTTAACTGAATATGAACAAGGAAATATTATTTTGAAGGATTCTACTAGTGAAGGATAGAAACTAGAACTAGTCACCATTATCTGTTATTTAATCTCTTTATTCTATGTTTGATCCTTCTAGGATCTCAGACTCATGAGATTCAAGTTACATTACATCCGTGAATCACTTGTAAATGCACGCTGGTGGTGATTTTTTTGCTTTGTTGTTGACAGTTTTCGTACTCTTTTTTTTCCTTCTCTTTTTAACTTATTTCTTTCCATGTGATGATTGAGATTAGGTTGTATGCTGCAGGTTTTTGACCTATCAGATGTGAAGCCTCACGAATTTGTACGTTATGGATTGGGTTGCCTAGAGATGCTAGCAGGTCTTGGTGATACTTGTGCCAAAGAAACTCGTGAAAAATTACGGGTTGTGGTATGTTGATAAATGCACAGTGCACTGGAGCATGCATTATATATTGCAGATGGAAAAATTCGCCATACAATTGTATATATTGTGATTCATGTACCTCATATTATCTATATTGCCAAAGCTTGGCTTCAGTGTTTGGTCTCTTCCCACTGTGCATACTTAATTCAGAGAATTTGGAAGTCTTTGTAATTAGGATTAGTTATTTTATGGTTTCTTTTCTTTTTCCTCTAAATAAAAGTGAAACAATAAATTTTTGACAAGTAAATGGTCATGAAGTTTAAAATATAATATGATTGCATGTTAAGATACTAGTTAGCCATAGTTGCAATAGTATGTACTGAATTCTCATATTAGATACCAGTACTACTACAGTAGCAGTTACATTGAAGGAATCTGGTTGGTTGAACAGGTTGCTGGAGGTGATGGCACAGTTGGCTGGGTATTAGGATGTCTCACAGAGCTTCGCACACTAGATCGAGAGCCAGTTCCTCCAGTAGGGGTCATACCACTTGGTACAGGCAATGACCTGTCTAGGAGTTTTCATTGGGTGAGATTTCATATGCTTGGAAATTGTGGGTTTAAAAATAATGTTGTCTACTATGCTAATCTGCCATTCTGATATTTATTAGGGTGGTTCCTTTCCATTTTTATGGAAGTCAGCTATCAAGAGAAGTCTATCCAAGGCTAGTACTGGACCAATTCATCGTTTGGATAGGTATGCCTTATCTTTTACAGTCACATTTTCAAGTGTGATGTTGCAGATTTCTTCAAGTTGTCTGCAAAGACATTGGCCTGTAGGACCTATGTTGTGGCATAGCCATGAGGCATGGAGTTCAATTTTTAATATGATCCTCTTCTTATTCAATCCAGTTGGCGAGTTTCAGTTTTAATGCCAGATGGCACAACTGTGGACCCACCATATTCTTTGAAGCATACAGAAGAGTTCACTCTCGATCAGGTTGGGGGCCTGTTTTCTTATTTAATTCATTTGTTTTAGCACTGAACTATGACTTTGGCCAAGCTTCTTTTCAAAGGGTAATGTTTCCCACTGCATTGGCTACTTGGGTCCAACTGTATATGGTCATTAGTAGCTAGCAAAGTATTAAGCTAGTAGTCGTTGGTTATGTTTGCAGTTTTTCATGAAATCACGACTAATTCCACTTTCCAAATAGCGAATATAAAAAAAATTTCCAGTACAGTTTTTGGATTGTTGAGGCTTGATTGCAGATACTATGATATATATATATATATATTGATGGTTTAACATAATTTTTGTATTATAAATTTTAATCAGAGATACTTTTTTACTGTGCATTCCCCCTTGTTTATATAATTGACCATGTGGTCTTTCTAGAGTGTCACTGTAGGTGTAGTTGGTTCCTGCAATAAGTTCAAAGCCATTTTAAATTATACTCTTATCGAGTTATAGTTATTATTGGTGAAGCATGACAGCTTTAAAGGTGACAATGACCTTTATTATATAATAAGAAAATTTTGTTAGAAGAGCATGGCCTTTGCAAAATGTGTTTTATCTTGGGAAATAATTTGATGAGGCCTATTACAAACTACAAAGTTATTTTTGCCTAAGAGCGAAGGTATCTCTTTTCAAGGTCATATGAACTTATACATCATGCTCCTTAGTTTGTTGTGTGTTCCTTTGGTACCCATGTAATCAGCAAAGTAAATGCTGACTGTTGACTTAAAAACTTCTGCAAATAAATTACTCTGGAGCACTTTATCTGGTTTGTACAATTTAAGCTAAAATATGGATGGTGGAAGAGAATGACAATTTCCCCCAATATTTTTTGGTTTCACTTGTAAGTCCTGAATCGCTGTTTCCGGTACACTCAACTTGCTGCAGTGAAGTGTTAAATTTGTCACAGGCTAACAGTGTATTTGATTTGGCATGCAACTTGTACAATTAGTCTTTAACTCTTTTTTTTCATTCAATTATTTTCTCGTCCCGAATTTATTAATAAAGGGTGGTCCAATGCAATAGGCTCCCACTTGGTGGGGTCTTGGCAGGGTAAATGCAGGAAACCTTACCACCAACTATTTGAGAGGCTGTCTCTAGGATTCGAACATGTGATGTCCAGATCACAGTGCAACAACCATACCTTTGTGTAGAGGCTTTGTAATATAGTTTTTTTTTGCCTGCAGGGTTTAGCAGCTGAGGGGGAACTGCCCGAGAAAGTTAAAAGCTATGAAGGCGTGTTCTACAATTACTTCAGCATGGGTACTTTCATCTGTACATCATAGTATAATGTCTATGTCTGAAGTGGATATTTGAGGAGTTGTTTCATGATGTTAATTATTGAGATTTGAGAATGAAGTCACTTTACCTGAGACTATTATATCTGTATGTTAATTCTATGGAACATTATTTTAAAGCCAAATTACTCCCTGCCTGATATTTTGTGTCAAAGAGTACTTCAAGAATGGAGTTACCGACTTATTATACATGCTACACATATTTTTGCATTTCTGAAGTTTGGCTTTTGGGGCTACAAAACTATTTTGTGAAACAATGGCTTCAGAAGCTTAAGCAGGCCGTGACTACACCATTGAGATTGGCTCACTAAAATGAAATATACCTGAGATTTTTATACTGTTTTGGGCTTTTTCATCTGTTCCACTCTCTCTCCGTGTGTGTATGTGTAATAAAAGAAACTTAAAATGCTATAAATTTCTTTGACTACGGTGTTGTTTAGGAAGGAAACCTTTTCAAGTGCCTCAATTGGATTTTTCATCTGTATCTATATTTGTGAGCACTTTTAGAATTTCCTGATATTTTAGTTTACAGGAATGGATGCCCAAGTGGCTTATGGCTTCCATCATCTACGCAACGAAAAACCATACCTTGCAAGTGGTCCAATTTCAAATAAGGTATTATATCTCTCGAGCTGTTGAATGTATTTTATATATATGTTCCCTAGCTTCAGTTTACTTAATCTGATGGTTGCACTTTTTAGTAAGTAAACCATTCTTCTTTTTTGCCTTGAACATCTTTCTTAGCATTCGTGTTAACAGTTTAACAACTACCATGTCTCC
This sequence comes from Lupinus albus, assembly GCA_009771035.1. Taxonomy (NCBI): domain Eukaryota; kingdom Viridiplantae; phylum Streptophyta; class Magnoliopsida; order Fabales; family Fabaceae; genus Lupinus; species Lupinus albus. The sequence goes on from CM020005.1 coordinate 1,649,922, forward strand.
TAAAGATGATGAAATAAATGTCATGTGAATAAAGGATTGTGACCAATCTCTGTTGTTATGGTTGCAGATTATATACTCTGGTTTTAGTTGCACTCAGGGCTGGTTTTTCACTCCTTGCACAAGTGATCCAGGTTTAAGGTAAGATATACCAACTAAAGTAGTTTACCCTTGTGATAAATAACAAAAATAAAAAGTTATTGTGATGGTTTTTGCTTGAGGGCGAACCTTGGCGCAACGGTAAGGTTGTTGCTTAGTGACCAAAAGGTCACAGGTTCAAATTCTTTAAAAATTCTCACCTTTGGCGGGGTAAGGCTACACATTTCAATCATCCTTAGATCCCACTAGGTGGGAGCCGCCACCTTTTTTTGCTTGTTTTTTCTCCTTATGTGATGCCAATATTTTAATAAAAGAAAGATTGCTCATTAGTACAGCAAAAATTGTCTCTTTATTTTCTTATTATAAAAGAACCAAAAATATGAGTTTACTAAAGATCTCTGCTGTCTGACAGTTATTGGGCTTAAAGTTATAATTTTTTTTTGGCATAGCTGCTCAATTGACTTAGCTCTGAATTTTGATTTGGCTTTCTTAATGGAAACATTCGGTCTCTTGCTATTTCCATCTGCTTTTACTTTATCCTTTTATATGTGTTCCAAGAAGCATGTTTCTATTGGCAATTTATGCACATTTTACCTGAAGAAAACCTTTTGCGTTATGGACAATTTTGTGTTTTGATGATTAAGGACAATGACCGACTTAATCAATACCTAGAATATTCAGAATTAATAATTCTTAAAAATCCTTTCTGGCATCAGGGGACTTAAAAACATTTTGCGGATGCATATCAAAAAGGTCAATTGCTCAGATTGGGAGCAGGTTCCAATTCCTACAAGGTACATTTATTATCCCTTATCATAATTTGTTATTGTTCCGGTAAACAAAGTGGTGTTTTCAAAATTCACAGAGCAATGTGTTTTATCATCACCTTTTACCATATATTAGCTTCTGGTGACTACATTTCTTGCTTATTCCAATTCTCTTTTCTTCTTTTAGTTCTTCAATTCTTAACTCTTTAAATTTACTGCCTCGGGAATGTAGTGGAGTAGCAATCACTTTTGTGAAGCTTTTGGTTTTTTTCCATCTTGCATGATAAGTTATTATTATTTCCTTTCAGTGTAAGATCAATAGTTGCTCTAAATCTTCATAGCTATGGAAGTGGAAGAAACCCATGGGGTAAACCCAAACCAGAATATTTGGAAAAGGTATTTATTTGTGTTGCCTGTGATAACACCTTGTTTGCAGCATGATATGGAAGCATTCACTCTCTTTTCTTTCTGTTTATTTGTGCTTCTGTAGGACACAAATGTTGTATTAGAAACATAGGTGATCCCCCCCCCCCCCCCCCCCCCCCCCTTTAAATTATTTGTTGATTGCATATAAATAAGATTAACTAACAAAGGTAATGTTTCTTTAGCCTTATAATTTACTTAAACTATGAATAATGTCTTATTTTTTCATCCCTTCATAATGGGAAATTTTCTGAAAGAAGTTTCCGTAAAATACATTCCCATCTGAATCTTCTTTTCCTGTATTTTATAATTTTTTGTACTATATTTGTATGAATTCCCTAACTCAAAATTGCTTGGTAATTATATCATGTGTCAACTCAACAGTGCTATTTTGCTGTCTGCCTTTGACTTTTGATCATTTCATACTGAATATAAACTTTTCTCACAGAGTTGTTAGTTCTGTATTATTCAAATTTACGGATGTTTTACTGAAAAGTATATTTGATTTACTTCCAGAAAGGCTTTGTTGAAGCTGATGTTGCTGATGGGCTCTTGGAAATATTTGGTCTAAAGCAAGGATGGCATGCATCGTTTGTCATGGTTGAACTGATAACTGCTAAGCACATTGCTCAGGTACCACTGTTTACTGTTTCTGTTTTGAGGTGAATTTCTTACTTCTCATATGTGGAAAAAAAACTGAATAAGATTCCATTAATGCTGATGTATGAGAGGTTGGCACATTATCAATAATTGAGTTGAAGTATGTTGTTTTCTGGTTATGGGGTTTGAAAGTTCTTTTGCTATTCTGCATTTGTGTTGATCACCTTCACTTTCCTGTGCGCTGCTAATAAAATATGACAAGATCTAATGATGGACCCTGCTCATATATATAGCAAATTAGCAATCATTTGAGCTCCTAGCCAAGATAATTTTAGTATACGTTTACCCCTCTTAAGCAAATGTTTTTCTAGGATGAGAGGGTGTAAAGCCATTGCTTTCACACACACACAAACACGAACTTGAACTTTCTTAGGAATTCCTTGTCTATGATGGACGGATGAAGCAAGACATAAACTGCAACTGATTAGTGACGGATGGCAGCCAGTTTATTAGTTCTTCCATGACAGCTTACATCTTCTATCAAACTTCCATCCAAATTTACCAACTCATTTTAGTTCACTTTCGTTTTACATTTTTTACCAATAAATTGAACATATAGGTTTCATTCTGTTCGCTCTCCATGGGACATGTTTTCATAAACATGATCATTTCCCACCTCCTTGAATCTGAATATTGTCTCCGTTATTATTTCTTTACCTTGCCATCCATTTGGAATTACGAAATTTCTCCTTCTCAATGATCTGCCCCATCAATGTTAATAACTGTTAGATTCTATTTTTATCTTTCAGGCAGCAGCCATTAGATTGGAATTCAGAGGTGGGGAGTGGGAAAATTCCTATCTGCAAATGGATGGAGAACCCTGGAAACAGCCATTGAGCAAGGACTTCTCAACGTTCGTGGAAATAAAGAGGGAGCCATTCCAGTCACTTATGATTAGTGGAGAGTAATTCTTTGATGGTGTAAAATTTGATTTTGTAAAGATCCTCCTCTTTGTTGTTTTATTAAGAAAATCCAGTTTGCGATTAGTTGTGAATAATTCTTTGTTGTTTCCACCGGTGGGATTCAAGGAAGGCATGTGTATCATGGGTAATAATCTTGGGAATTGGCGCTTCATTATATTTGTATGGAAAATTTATTTGTAAAAATATACTCTTCCCATTTTGTTTTAGATTTCTAGTATTTCAACATCAACTTTTAAACATTATGTACATTGATAATTTGTTATTTCTTTGTATACACATGTATTTGAAAATTTAATAAAAATTCCCAAATTGACCTTTTACAATTTCTAGGAGCAACTCTTGTTGGGATAAACAAAAATGATTAATTAGTTATTCATAGGCCGAGGATATACCATTATACCATGATTATATTTTGAAAAAAATATAATATATAAAAATTATTATTAGTGATGATAATATACTTAAAGAAATATAATTATTATTAATGTAGCTATCTTAATATTTCACCACATAAGTTATTATTAATGGGTGATTTTAACAAATCATAGAGTAAGAAATGACATATTTTTAGAACTTTATAAATATGAATTTTTACGTTGTTACATAATGAAGTAAACTGCATTGTAAAACATCTCAAGATTATCTTATTTTCAAAATATTTGCCTTTTGAATATATATTGATGCCTTTTTTTAAAATATTTTAAATAACCAAATAATCGCATTCTTCAGTCTTCAGTCTTCAGTGGGGTTTAGCACTCTCTTTCGCATCTCTGCAATCGTCCATTGATTCTGGGAACCATGGCCAGCACCAAAGTTCAGAGGGTTATGACCCAACCCATTGTAAGTTTCTCCCTTTCAATTTCTCCACTACTTTTTGCTATCTAAATTTTCTTGTTTTTCTTTAACCTAACCCCCATTCCTTTCTCCTTTCTTCAGAACTTAATTTTCAGGTTCCTTCAAAGTGTAAGTCCTTATCTATACTCAATTTGCTTGATAAGTCGATCCGGGATCCCCTAATTTTCTTATTTCTTTATCTAATTTGGATGTTTATCTATAATTCTAAATTTCGCAGAAAGCACGCATTCAAATTTGGCTCTTTGAGCAAAAGGATTTGAGGATTGAAGGCCGCATCATTGTGAGTTTTATTTATTTTTATACTTATTAATATCACATGGGTGCTCAACAAAATTGTGTTTTGTCGAATTTTAAATGTTATGCTATAAGTTGAGAATGTTGGGAAGTAACTCCCACATTGCATACCTCATTGTCTCGGGAATGATTTAAATACATGTTGAGGAACTCCTCTCATTGTCAATTGATTTTGAGATGAAACCTTAACATGGTATCAGAGCCAGAGCCCAACTTCTTTTCGGTTGTCATGGGCCAAAAAAATGTCCTTTAGTTATGGGTCAAAGGTAACCCTTCGCCTGGTTTGGCAGGCTTGTGTAGGGGGCATGTTGGGAAGTAAGTCTCATATATCCTACCTCATTGTCTCGAGAATGGTTTAAATACTTGTTGGGCTACTCATCTCATTGCCAATTGATTTTGAGATGAAACCTTAACAAGAGAAGTCCTAATCACGAGGTGACATGTTTTTATTTTACTTAGTTATTAATGTGTGCTACAACTAATGTTGTACTGAGTTGTTAGGGTTTTTGTGCTAGTTTAATGGTAATGTTTCGGTGTCCTCTTAATCATGCAAATGTGATAATACTTATACAAGTGGATAATTTCATGTTTTACATTGACCTGTTGTAAATTTCTCACTTTCTAGGTTAGTGCCTATTGGGTACTTGTTGCTCCTATGTGGTGTGTGGTGTGAAACTTGATACTGTAGCTTATAAATTTTCCCTCAAAACTTGGTTAGAATAAACTTGTTGCTGTTCCAACCTTTATAGGGCATAAAATCTAAGGTCCTTTCTTTTATTAGTACACTCCTTGATACCGAGAGAATTGTGACACCTCAAGTTGTCTGTGTCACTTCCCGTTATTACTCTTCATTTTCCTTTGTCATTTTTCTTTTCTTTGCATGGGAAGGTTGACTATTGTTGTTTATTTTAAGTGGCAGAACAAATGTGTTACTGTTATAAATAGGTTTCATTGCCCTATTATGCTTCCAAATTAGCTTCCTGATAAGTAATATTGAATTTGGGACTTTGTTGCAGTTGGTTTGAGTTATGTTTTAAGTATGGTTTGATTTTTTTCATGCATTACTTGTTTCTTTTGTTGTTGCTTTTTGGACTAGAATTGATATACTAAACATTTAGAACAATACACAGTGCCTCAATGATGCATTCTGTGCAGAAAATTTTGCAATGTGTTAGCCAATGCGATCCCTTGCTTTCCCCTTTTCTGTCTGTGTTCATTGTTCACAATAGACAAGGATAACAGTTGATGATGACAATGCTATTATGACTCACTAATTATAAGTCATGTAAGATCACTACAGATATCTTTTCTGTGCCAATCAGGACAGCAAAAAATTGCTTTACATTGACAGGGTTAGGGACATGTTTATTGATTTACATTGTCGAGGGAATCTTCTAGATTTGTTTTAAAATGAAGATAAAAATTAGGTATTTTTCTTATAGAACTTTTCCGATCTCCTGTCATACACTTAAAACTTAACATTATTTATTCCCTTGATCTTCAGAGTAGTTGGGATTGTCATTTTGTGTTGTGTGACAGGAGCTTACAATTTGGTTCATAAATTTGCTGATTTCATAATTTTTGATCCTAAACATATTGATCCAATTCTTGTGTTGTGTGACACGAGCTTAAACATATTGATCCTAAATTTGCTGATTTCATAATTTTTGCTAACTATTTGGTTCATAAGCTCATATCTAGTGGTAAAAGGTTTGGTTATTGTTGTAAGCAAGGTAGTCAAAATCGCGATCTTACTCAATAGATCGCACGATCTTACGATCCTTGAGCCTCACTCCGTGCTCGATCTTAGTATTGGGCATGCCTTCGTGGGATCGTCGTGTGGGTGCGTAAAAACGGTGGAATCTATGAGACCACCGACCCCTAAACCTCTTTCGTTCTATGTCTCTGCTTCACTTTCTCTCTCTCTCATCATGCAAGTTCTGCAACCTTCTACACTTTCTCTCTCTGTCTGTATGCTTTAGCCGTCGGGGTGATAGAGAAGAAGCTAACCGGGTCATTTGCGACCCGGTTTGTTAAAAACCCTAATTTTTTTACTTACAGGAAAAACACATGATGGGCTTTTAACCCATAAGTTTAATGTCTTTTTTAACCCATCACCCATGAATTAAAATGGGAACACTAATGGCTGAAATCCTACTTTTTTTTTTACTTGGAACTTGTGCAGTTGAGATAATTTGCTATTGTTATTTATGGGTTTGTTGAAAACCCAATTTTTTTATTTATAAAAAACCATATGATGGGATGTTGTTAACCTAGTCTATTAAGCCCAATGTCTATTTTAATACATGGATTTGATTAAAACTTGAACAAAGTAAATAAATGGAAACCCTATTTTTTTTTTACTTAGTACTCCTGTAGCTAAGTATTTGATGTTATAACTTATGATATGTATTACCTTATCACTTGAATGAATGTTATTCATATACTATGTTTATTATTATGAATATCTTTAATATTATAACTTACTTATGAATTGCTTGCTATTCATATATATATATATTTATTTGTAGAATCTTACGAGTCGTGCTACGATCCTACGTTTACGATCTTTGGTTGCCTTCCCGATTCTAAGTAAAATCTCGATTTTAACTACCTTGGTTGTAAGCGCTAGGCAGCATACTAGTTAGAAAAATTGAATATTTCATCTGATTGTTATGGATCATGCATTTTAATTGGTCTTTGAAACAGGGTTTTGATGAATACATGAATTTGGTTTTGGACGATGCTGAAGAAGTTAATGTCAAGAAAAAGAGCAGAAAGACATTGGGTATGTTAAAGCTTCTATATTTCCATTCCTTTTTTTCTTTGCCACTTACTCTTACATTTTCTGAATCCTATTATTGTTTTAATTAGGGAGGATCCTTCTTAAAGGAGACAACATAACTCTAATGATGAACACGTAAGTAACATTACAATTTTACTTTCATCTTTCTCATGGTTTTCTTTTGTAAATTTAGGTGAAATATTTTTCTCTCATAAATCTGATTTAAATTTCAGGGGGAAATGATGAAAACCCTGGCATATTTGTAAATCATATGTCCTATCCAATGAAAGAGATGCAGATTTATCTTCTCTTTTCAGTTTAATTACAATTTATGTAGTTATCATTTTGAATATGTGGTGTGAGAAATCTTGTTATGTATGACAATATGAATTCTGCAGCACTAGTAGATTCTTAGTTGAGTTGCTTAGCATTTTGCTTTGTTGGTTCACCTGATTCTGCCTTCCGTTTCCATGTACTCTACTGACTATTGATTAGATTTAGAATATGGTTGTAGTGGTAGTAGGATTTGTGTCATGGATGAAAATGCGCATTTCATATATGCCCATGGTAAAAATAGACCAGCTATGTTAAAAATAAACACGTAAAATGAGATGGGCATGAAATTACATGTTTCCATTTCCTCTCCCTTCACAGTTAGTATCTTTCATCAAGTCAAGATGAGGCAGTCCATGACTGGGAGGAACCAATAAAATTTTCACATCAATTAAAAAAATAATTTTTAATTAAAATTTAGTTAGCACAAAAAATATAAATATAAACACATTTGTCAAACTATATATATGTTTTTCTCTACTTACATGTAGGTGAGGCTAATTTAAGACTAGTTCTGTTTTCCTCATTTGAATAACCTTTAATTTATCCGTTCCCCAATTCTGGGATTTCTTAGCACTAAGAGCATCATATTGGTTATTCTTAAAAAAAAAATATTCTTACTTTATTATTAACCTTAGCATTCTTATTTCTTAAGTTTTGTTCTTAAATAAGAATATTTCTTTGTGAGGAGAGATGACATTTATGTGTTATGATGTATTTTATCTACATAGAATAAAGTATCTCATTATATTAAGATATAATTTATCTCCTTAAATTCACTCATTATTTAACATATGTCTTATTTTTTATATAATATATTTTTAAGAGAATTGACTCACTTACTCCAAAAAATAACTTAGTTTAGGGAAATGTAATGATTTAAGGAGATAAGTGAATCCCTTGTCAAATTTTAGAGAGAATAGAAATAAAACAGAGAGTGATGGAAACCACTTTCTCAAATCTCTACAAATACCTTGTTGATCCCTCCACTCACTTCTCAACCCAATGAATATTCCACTTAGCTTTTCTTACTGCAACTACTACTACTCCTATTAATAATACAATAACAACAACAACAATACAAAATGTCAGGTGCATATTTCAGAGAACCAACGAACGAGTTCGAAAGAGCCCCCATGTCATCTCACCAACCACACTCTTCATGCCATTCCCCTCTTTCCTACTTGTTCGGTGGTTTAGCTACCGTCTTCGCTCTCATTGCTTTCGCTCTTCTCATTATCGCTGGTCACCTCTGTCACCACCGCGAAAGAGACCGTGATGTCGAAGCTGGAACCGCCAAAAACGATGATAACTACAAACCTCAAAAATCGTACGAGGAGAAGATCTTGGTTATTATGGCAGGCCAAGAGAAACCAACATTTTTAGCCACACCAGTGTCTTCAATCACTAGATCCTCTTCTTTCGGCAACAACACCGGCACGTGTTCGGGTTTGTTTTAAGTATTTGGCTCTATGTTCAAAGGATTGGTTATCAGTAGATTGATCCGATCCTTAATATACGAATTGGATTAATTCAACCTATATCGCAATTTATATAGGACACTAATTTTATGTTTTCAAATCCCATGAAAGGGAGAAACGAAATATCAGAAAGTTGAGAGAGATGGGTGAAAATTTACTCATGCGGTTGGTGAGTTTTCATTCTAGTAGTAGTATATGAAGGAGATTAAGTGTAATGCCGTACAAGCTGAAGCAAGCAGTGATATAAGAATGAAAAATGATATGTTCTTTGTATATTCTTGTGTCTTGTATCATAACAGAAGTAAAGAATCATAATCATACATAGAAACAAGAGAATATTGTATTAAAATTTTAAATTATACTAAATTCTATCATCATATTTAAAATATACCAAATCTTATCACTATTTTAAAATATAATAAATCTTATGATTATCTTTGAAATATACATTGCCAAATCCACATTTTACAAGAAATAAATGAATGTAGGGAGTAATTAAGTCGTAGGAGGCTGAAAAATTTATCTCTTGTCTATTTATATTCACCTAAAATATAACACATTAAAGAAATTACCCATTTTCAGCCAGCTTGTTGAATAATTGAAGACATATTAATAGCTACAAGGATTTAAAACTTGATCTATAACTAACATATCTCCTATAAATTAACATTTTGGGAGAAATTTATTGTGATTACAATTATACTTTCATCCACACATTTAATAGTGAGTATTCTGCGAGTTTCTAAAACTGCAACGGCATCAACAATTATAAACCTTGAACTAACGACTTTTTTTGAGTTCAAGGCTTGCTTGTTTATTACAAGGAAGTTATCCAACTATTCAAGAAACTTAGTTGAATTAAGACAGACATCCCAAAAATAAGTGAAACAACATAACAACCTCAAGATATAAACTGCTCCTTAAACATTAATGAGCTATAAATTTTAGGTGAAACCATAATGGTTATTCAAGTAAAACAATTTGCTAATATATCCTCACTTAAATATTGCTTTAAATATCATGTGACTTGACAAGGTTTTAGATTTTGAATCTTGATATATGGAATAAAAATGATGTAACTCATACAAAATTAATTACAAATTCTTGAACAATAGTAAAATTCCTATATCAATTCTGCAGAAGTATAATTGTTTTCATTTGCTTTCTCTTACAAGATTTGGACCTGGTATACAAATGGACCCAAGAAATTAAAAGCCCCACGCATTTTTGTCAAACCATTTGCAACAACTTTAATTTGGGTTTTCAATGTTAAATAAGACTTCTCTGATGTGAAGTCCACTTCTTTTTTACAAACCACGATTTTCTCTTGCTAGCACTGGCAATACCTGTCTTGTTTTTATTTATTTATTTTTATATCTCTGAATTGTAGAATCAGCATAATTATTCCACAAACCTTGGAGTGAAAGTAGGATAGCTGCACATGCTTTTTCAGAAACAGCAATAATTGGATTTATAATGACTCTATCTTCACGAAAACGATGAAGTTTAATCAAATATTTCTTAGAACACTACAAGGCCAATCTGTACAAGAATTTTTAAATGCTATATGTTTCTAAGTTATTGAGAATATTCCTTTTTTAAGGTTAAATCAGCACACCAATGTAAATTTAAAAACATGAAAAGCTTATTTTATAACTCCTGATGTTCAATCTCTATGAATTCCTGCTACAATTAGTTGTATTATTCTACATGTCCCTATGGTGTTGTTGTGCATGACAAAATAATGAAGACCATTGCCAACGTTGCAAGGTTTGGTAGCGAAATAGAGGAAGTAGTTACACTGAAATCTTGGCCACTGGCCACGTTATCCATGAGAAAGGAGAAAACAGTTAGTGTCCTGTCGAAGTTTAATTGATGATAAAGTGATGAGAATCTCTCTTTTTTCCTTTGGAGGGTGGCAAATTGCGCAATAGCCTTTCCTACCAAACGTAAGTAAAAAATAAAACAAAAGAAGAAAGGGTACTTTAGTTTACTAAAATGTGAGGGTAGCTTCAAATTTTGGCTTGAATAGCAAGATAAATCATATACATGCTCACCAGTCACCACCTTTGCTTATACACCAAAGCACCCAACTACAACACTTAATTGTCACCATAGAGAGATATAGAGTATAATCACTTCTCATATTGCCACTCTTATAGGCTTTTTATGCTTCTCAAACAAGTCAAATAGAATTCAACATGGGGGTTGGCCTCACACTATAACTGAATTTAATCATGCACTTTCCTCACACTACTTATATACTTCACCTGAGGATGCACTCATTCCTGAGTAACAAGAATCAGCAGAGAAAATAACTCCATTTCTCTGGCCAATGTACATTTGACAATGGTACCTAATTCCCCTGCTAAAATACTCATTGGCCTCCCCTTAGACCCTGTTGATAGCAAGGAGATTCTCTCTTGGGCAATAAGAGTTCTAGCAAAACCAAATGATACCATTGTGGCTGTGCATGTTCTTGGTTAGTCATTAATTTTATACCTTAGGTTCAAATTTGCAGCCAAGATAGCTTCTTATTACTTATTTATTTGCATTATCAGGTTCAACTTATTCTACGGTTTTTTAATGTTGTTCACAAACTTGAGTTTCTAGTGTCCAATGTGTGTGACATAAGATCGAGCCATGTGTTCATACTGTGAACATTTAGTGTTCTAATATCATGCAAGTTTGTTAAATTACAGTTGCTAAGGATAAGGAGAAACAAGTCTCAGTCAGAAGAAGGATCTCACAAATTAGGAAAGCGAAAGCATATGTTATATCTGTACTTGGAGAATTTGCACAGACATGTTGGTCTAAGCAGGTAATCTACATAGGAATATGTATTTCTCTATCAATACAAAAGATAGGCAATTTTTTACAGTTCTATATAATAAATTCATAATACTGTTGGACTTTAACAAGCAGTACAACAGATCAATTCTTGCTACTAGAGTCTAGAGTCAATGCATGCTTATGAAAACATCGTTATCAGGTTGATTTGGAAGCCAAAGTGGCACTCAGTTCCAAAGTAGGCCGAGGTTTAGTGCAGGAAGCCAAGTCCATTTCTGCTGAGTTTCTTCTTCTTTGTGGCTCAAGAAACCATAGAAATAAGTAAGAACTAAGTGATGTTACATGTATCAATTTTCTTGTTGAAGATCAAACATGACCCCCTAAAAAATTTATTCTTTCTTAGAAATGGAAATTATAAAGGAGTCACCAAGTATTGCTTTGAGCATGCACATGAAGGCTGCTCAGTGGTCTCAGTTGGGAAATCTAAAATGGCAGACCAAGTTACCAACTCAAATTCAACACATTCTCTAGGTAATTCAACTCCCTGTAATAAGGTAAAACAGTAGAAATTATATTGGACAATTATTCCCTTAAATAGGATATCTTCTATTTATTTTTACTAGCAGATAATCATCAACCAAATTCAAGGCAGCCAAAGATTGATTACCAAGTTGACGAGGCCGGGAGCAGTTCGCCAATAACTGTACTAGATGCACTTGAGGGACAATCTAACAGCACTGAAGACGATACCTTTAGCACTAGGGTGTCAAGCATCACAGATACCCCTTCAATGGCATCAAATATTAAGAATAAATCCAAGTTAAGAAGATCTCAATTCCTATTTAGGCTAATTTTCTCCTTCCTTGGTTCATCGTTCAGAAGAAAAAACTTCAACACATTCAAAAATGAAAAGCATCAGCCTTTGTTGAAGTGCTTCACCTATGAGCAAATATCCAATGCTACTAATGACTTCCATCAAGGTATTGAAATTTTAAGCCATGATAAGATGGTATTGGTCTATTGAAATCAGAATCCTTATTCCTATTTCATTTTTTCAAACTACAGATAACATTGTAGGACGAGGAGGGTACTCGGAAGTATACCGAGGTGATCTTTCTGATGGAAGAACTATTGCTGTGAAGAGATTGGCCAAGGACAACAACAACCCTAACAAGGAAAAGGAGTTCCTTATGGAATTAGGTGTCATTGGACATGTATGTCATCCTAATACTGCAGCTTTAGAGGGCTGCTGCATTGAAAATGGACTCTATCTTATTTTCAAATACTCTCAGAATGGAAACTTGTCTACTGCATTGCATGGTGAGGAAAGCCTTGTACTCCAATTTCAAATTTACTTTGTTACTATGATTATCTACAATTACTGCTTTTTATATCGTTTACGATTAAATACATTGCAATGATTATCAGGAAAAGCAGGAAATTCACTTGATTGGCCTATCAGATACAAAATTGCACTTGGAGTTGCAAGGGGTCTGAATTATCTACATAAATGTTGCAAACACAGAATAATTCATCGTGACATTAAAGCCTCCAATGTTCTTCTGGGTCCTGATTATGAACCACAGGTAGAATAACAACCAAATCATTGTAGTTGGAAAGAAAAAAACAACATTGTTCTTACACAATTCAAATCTTTAAACATATGTTTTCACTTTTTACCTGTCTTAGATAACAGATTTTGGGCTAGCAAAGTGGCTTCCAAACAAGTGGACTCACCATGCTGTAATTCCTGTGGAGGGCACGTTTGGATACTTAGCACCAGAGTGCTTTATGCATGGATTTGTGGATGAGAAAACAGATGTTTTTGCATTTGGAGTTCTGCTTATGGAGATTGTAACTGGAAGAAGACCTGTTGATTCTTCTAAGAAAAATCTTCTCCTATGGGTAACCAAACATGAAAATCAATTGCAAATGATAACATTTACTTTGTCAAATGGGAATAAAAAAGTAAACCTATGTAAAGTACTCAAACTAGAAAGAAATTTGACATAGCCATTAGAGTTTTTTTCGTCGTTAAATTGGTTAAGCATGGTCTCTCTGCCTACGGGGTAAGGCTATGCGCACATTTCCGACCTCACCCGGTGGGATAAATACTTGATTGTTGTTTTTGTAAATTGGTTAAACATAACATTAATGATATGGCCTTAACATATAGGCAAAGCCTTTGATGGAGTCAGGGAATATTGCTGAGTTAGCTGATCCAAAATTGGAAGGTAAATATGATGAAGATCAACTGCATAGAGTAGTACTAACAGCTTCATATTGTGTGAGAGAAACTGCCACGTGGCGCCCACCAATGAGCGAGGTGAATTAACAGATATATCTAGTTATCTTTAAGTTCCTCTTGTTGACAACATTATAATGTACCTAACAAACATTCTTTTTTTACTGTTTTTTCTTCCTTTTGGATTTTGCATAGGTGTTAGAACTTCTAACTAATGACCAAGACTGTGAGGCTAGAAAAAGCTGGAGGATACCGAAGTTCACTTCTGATGACTTAGATGATTACTCAATGGTTTTTGGATATGATGTCCCCTCAGCCATATCTTTGGAAGATTTTTTGATAGAATAAATGATATGTAGGTTCAGCCTCAAATTTATTTCCCATAATAAATATTTTAAGGTTTGTGACAGGAAATGAATCAAGTAGTAGATAAAAAGTTGGTTCCCTATTTTTGTAACTTAATATATAATAACATTTTTATAAGCACGTTATAGTACTTTCCTTTAGTTAATTTTTCTTAACATAATTTTTATAAAACGTTATTGTGTGTCTGAAAATGGTTTTTCTTTTATTGAATGGTGATATTCAATTCAATGTTATATTGCTTTTTTCTCTTTCATTACTAACTGAGTTTTTGAATATTATTCTAATAAAAATTAACATTGAGGGATAGTTCTCACAAATAGTAATTGATCATTGTGATTGAATTGAAATTGCGTTTTAAAAGTAGAATGAACATGTAATAATATTAATGTGTCTCATATTGATGAGAGTTTGGTGAATCTTAATTACCATGATAAGATACATGAAAAGTTTATATCTGAGTTTTATAGTTAAATATTAACTTTTGTGATAATTTTTTGTCTTCTTCCATATAATAGGTTTTCATTTGAAAAAACGAATAAAAATGCAAGATTGTTATTCCTCAATGAAAATGAATGAAAAAGAATGGTTGGGAACCACCAAACTTGTGATACAATTCTTAAACTTATAATTTCTCCTTCTAAAAGGTAAACATATCCCAAGAAACCACTTCTATTACTCATGTCATTGTTTCAGCTTATCCAAAGACATGGAGGAATTACCATTCCAAATGAGAGTAAGCATTAACAAGCAAGCTGAGGAGACAAGCCCCTAACATACCTATTTTACTTCCTATGAGCCTTGACTTTGTTGAATGAAGATTGGATTTGGTGTCCGACAAAATCACATGTAGTTTGGTTCTTGGAAATTTTTTTTTTTTTGTTCTAAAAAATCTTAAAGGTTGATGTAAACGCTTTAGGAGACTTGTTCCAATATTTGATTGGATAGTTACATGTCACCTGTTACCGGTTTTGGTGTACCGTACACCATCTCACACAATTTATTAATTTGTATACTATTATTATAAAACTTTTCTTATGATGAATAACACAAAATTTGGTATATGATACATATTATAGTCTTCCATATAAATCAAACTCAACTCCATTCCCATATAGTTAGTCTTCCATATAAATGAACAAACATTAGCAATCAAATTGATTTTTTTATAAGAGTGCATTGTTTATAAATCAACTATGCCTTAACTTTGTAGGATCCTAGAGTGACGAAGATGGTGGTGTTTAATAAATGAGATGGACCACTTTGGACAGTGGTGCTGCAACAATACAAATCAGCCCATAGTGTATGGCTTGGGCTGTTAGATACGTAAAGGGGTGTGGGATGGGCCCACTTTGGAGCTCGTTTGATAGTGACAACACATGCAACGATTTGACCCATACCTTTTAGTCTTCAATGGTCTATCTCTGCAAATTTACATGAATGAAGTTGGTTGACTTTTTTATTACCGTAATGGGGCAATTTTTTGGGAATTTTTGGAAATCGTGGACCCCATCCACGATTTCCATTTTTTTTCTTATTTAATTATTTTTTTCTGTTAGCTAACGTTTTATTTATTTTTTTGGAATTTAGCATAAACGTAAATATGATTAACGGTTTACACACTATATTTATATACCACACATTACACAATCAAACATGCACAACACAATCAAACTCAAAAACTTAGCTAACAGCAACAAAGAACCACATTAGAAATATAGGAACACAACCCTTCATTTCATTTTACATCAATTGTAAAAGGTAACTATTAATATTGTTATTATTTACTTTATTTCATGTTTTATATTATTAACAATATCATTATTAAAATTTAATGTTTTATATTATGAAATATCAATATTAACATTATGATTCTTGTTTATAGTCATCTACCTAAAACAACAATTATAATGTTAATATTCATATTTCATAATATAAAACATTAAATTTTAATAATGATATTGTTAATAATATAAAACATTAAATAAAGTAAATAATAACAATACTAATAGGAAATGAATGGTTATGTTCCTATAGTATGTAAACCGTTAACCATATTCATATTTATGCTAAATTCCAAAAAAAAATGTTAACCCTTTCCAAGTTTTTGGAAAATAATTAAATAAGAAAAAAATGGAAATCGTGGCACGTTTTACGAAAAAATAAAGGGAAAGCGTGGACAAGGTCCATGATTTACCTAAAATCTACCCCTCCCCTGTAAATTCCCAAAAAGTTGCCCCATTATGGTAATAAAAAAGTCAACCAACCCCATACTTGTAAATTTGCCGCTCTATCTCCCTCTTAATATAATATGCAAATATACCACTTTTCTATTTTCTCCTACCTAAATAAAAAAAGTAAACAATTATTCATTTTTAAAAAAGTAATCTTTAAAATATGTATCTTGATTTCAGTTAGTTTTTTTTAAAGATGTTGGTAAACGTTAAAAGGGTTTTTTTCTTCTTTCCATATAGACTTCAATAATTTGTTATTGAAGAATATCCAGCTCCATTAAAGTAGAATCATTATCGGTATCAAAGTTCTCATTTTAAAAATTTGAGTCATAACTTTTTAATCTAATATTTATAATACTCTACTATTAACATCAGATGTATTGGAATACTATAATTACAAAAATAGTTAGTTTCTATTTTCATTTTAACCTTTCTTTATTTTTGTTAATAATGGAAAACAAGCATGATTACTTGTTAATATTTTAAGTTCTTTTATGGAAAATGTCGAATGTTTTAATATAAGATGGTTTCATCATGTATAGTTATACTTTTAGAATCGCTATTCATTTGTATACACACCCGATACTTATTAGAATTTAAACACACTACTCCTTGACATATTAAACACAGCATTTGCACAAGTTTGTAAGACTTCTAAAATAATTAAGTTGTGGTTTAAATATGTTTTAGTTATGGTAGGAAACTTTTGATTTTATTCCATGTAAAAAAATGGTTAAAGTCTTCCTATACTTGAATATTTTGATTTTAGTCAACATTGATAATTAGAGTTCGATAAATAATATGAGATGGACAAAATCCAACTTTTGAAAACATTGTAGAGATCAAATTCAAAACAACAACATTATTACATGGATGAAATCCAAAGCTTCAACCCATAAGGAGAATTAATCCAAAACATAGTTTCTGATGATCAACACAACTAAGGGAACTTCGAGACATAAACACAAAATAAAACAATGACAGAGTAAAATTAATTTTGTATTCTCTATTCTTGTATATAAATTTATGAATCCCTACATCTCCCACATTCGCTGTAGTCACATCAACCAACCTCACACATTAACCTTCTCTAGTCGTTGAGACAAATTTCTCTCCCAGATTAGTGGTGGGGTCAGATGCGCCGCCCTACTCCTCCCACATTCACACTCTGACAAACCAGATCCACTATGCCACTATGGTCAAGGTCCACTCTATGTATATTTGTTTATGCAATAATCCTCAATTTTAATTGCTCCCCTTTACAAACCCAATCTGTCACAGGTCTGAGAACCTGACCCCCCTTCTAGTTTGTTGCAGAAACTTATAGAAAAGACACCTTTTTTGTCTATAGTATTAAATTATAATAGGCATTTACACCCTTAGAAACTATAAATTATAATATCCTTTCTCCTAGTATTTTGTGGAAACAAATGACTTGTTGATTAAAAAAGTTAAGAAGTGAAATGAAGATAACCCGTCATATATAGGAAAAGTTGATACATATAGATGAGGAAAAAGAAGCGTGATATGATAAGACACTTTTTACTGGAAAAGGAAATCAGTGAAAAGCGTTTAATACAGTACAGATTCTAATTCCACAAGAGATGGATATGCTTTAAGCCCCATAAAGTAGTCTAAAAGAGGTAAACATATTTTTCTAACTGAAAACTAAAACAAATATGGAGGTCCATAAGTTCTCAATCATGCTCCCACATATCAACGGCTAGAATTGTATCTTCATCATAATTTTCATAATAATCAACGGTTCCCTGACATTCTTTAATGATTAACGTTATTTTAGCAAATAACTTGAAGAGAGAGTTAGAGACGGTGAAGTCATACACCCTATTTGGTCATTCATTTTACTAGAAGGACGGTACGACGCCGTACTGTGTGTCCAGCATGAAAGTTGCAGGAACAGAAGTAACAACACCAGAGGGATTATAAAGACGGTCTACCTCCGAGTCATTTTCGGTTCGTTTAGCGAACCGGCCTTTAATCCTGGGCCGGGTTTCAGCGTAAGCTTTTCGTGAAGCGTAGCGAATTGTTTTCTCAAACTTTCGATTCTTCCTCTTCTCTCTGTACCTCATTACCCTCGCTTCACGATCCTTTCCACTTGAATCTGGAACAACTCCAACATCAGATGAAGAAACCTATCATTCATGAAATATTTTAGAACAATAGTTCAATTTTCATTGTTGAAGAGATTTTATATTGGTAGATGTACTTACACTTTGGCTAATAGACTGTGATGTGTAGTTGAACGAGGATCTAGAAAAATCGTTGTCGAAACAAGCCTCTGAGCTATGGTGAATCATGACAGGAGCGGGTTTGGTTTGAACAGGCACAACGCTGTCGTTTCCGGTGTTATGGAAGAAATTCGTTGAGTTATCGAAATCAAGAAAGGGATCCATGTCAGAGAAGATCATCTCCCTGGACTTGATATCAGGGGCATCCATGAGTTTCGACCCGTAATTAGGGTTCGGAATGAGCCATGGCTCATCTTGGTTGAGCTTGTTTGAAGCAATCCCGTCGTCGGTGGGGACCACAAAGCCGAAATTAGCAGCGGAGGCTTTGACTATGAACTCAGCAGAGTCGTAGAAGGGCTCCACGGGGACACGGTCGTGGCGCTGCGAGAGTGGGTTAGCGGAGTGGATATCTGAATCGCACGTGACACATAGTGCAGCAGCGTCTGCTTTGCACGTGACAGCTGCAGGTGCTTGCTCGCACACCTCACACATCCACACGCGTTCGTGACGCGAACCATGTTTGTTGAGTGAGTGAATTTTGGAATCGCAGAGGATGCAGAGAAACATGGAATCGGGGTGGCAGAAGAGTGTCGCCGAAGCTAACTTGCAAGAGTCGCATAGCTTTGGGGGCACACTCCAGCCACTCCTCAAAATAAGACCTCCCCTCTCAATTCCCATCAAAGTGTTGTGGTTCGGTTATGGATGAGTTGATATATTTGGGTATGGATTTTCTATTATCTATCACTAGTGCCTTGCACATCAGAGAAATCTAGGTGATAACGAATCAATAGTGGACACGTGGGTTGTGTATTGGCCACATAAATAGTTCGCTCAGACCAAAAATATTAGTATATGGATATGTATTGGGGAGTAGTAGTTGTCATCGTGTTGTGTCTGTACCAATGTGGGGCCTCCACGGACATTAGATATCATGAAAGCTTCAAATTATTGTCGAGAGCTCTCAATTTGGCACTTGGCAACAATGGGGTAACTAATCTATATCCGAATGGGATCAAATATTGTAAATATTTCTAGTTGCCTGAAAATTACACTTAACTCCCATCACATATTGATTATCCATAGAAAATAGGTCATGCTAATTTTCAGTTTGGTAATTTAACTCTCTAAGTATTAACTTATTAAGCGTCGTGCCAATATAATCTATCACTAGTGGAACTTGAGCATTCTGCTCTCTGCGTAAATCTCATGGGTACCAATGATACTGGCTGGTGCGTGATGACACTTTATTTCATCCTCATACTCCAATGTTTTTAGTAAGTTCTTGAGATGTTAGAGTACTGGGTTGGAAATCCAAACTAAGTATATCCAATGAGAGCTTATCTAAGCACAATCACGAGAACATAAGTTTTTTTTAAACTTCAAGCTATATGTGGGTTAGAGCCATTGTGAGCTTAGATTAGTGAAATTTCTTACTCGAGCAATCCCAAATTTTATGAGCTTATATTGATGAAATGTCTTACCTAAGCAAGTTTGGCCGTGACATATTTTAGGTCTTGGATGGAAAAATGGACCCCTAATTTACTAAAAGATTATCTTTAAAAAACTTAAATCAATAAATAAAATAATATATTTACACCAATGACATCAAATAACAACAAAATTAGAAAGTTGAGTTCGGGTAATAAAAATGTTCCGTCCTTTGGTAGCACTTCCGTTTTAACTTTTATGGGTGTGTGAAATATCCTTAAGCATGTGATAACTAGCTTAATTAACAATTTATCATATAGGTCCTTTTAGCCTCAGCAGAGTAACAAAGGAAAACCTAAAGAAAACTGACAAATGAAAGACAAATGAAATGAACTGTAAAACACAGCATCCCAGAGGGAGGCACCTTATTGATTGCGCAAACAGATGGGGAGAAGAAGTTTTCTTTAGAAGCTCCTACTATATCAAGGGGAAGACATAGAGATACAACAAAGGACTGAGGAAAAATTCAGTACAAAATACAATCAATGCACATTCATATTTTTAATCTTTAAACACGAAAAATGGAACAAAGTACTTGAGTATGAGCATTCAATGATAATCCTATTATGACATCATTCACAATGAAAAGTCAAACTGAAGTACCAAGTCAACCTTTTCTGCTGAAATCAACCGATCTAAGTATATGGCTTGTTGAAGCTGACACATTTAGCCACCTCCAGATGTTAGCGTATTGCTCAACCTACATAACAAGCTCACAAATTAACATTGCGCAAGACAACAATCGAGGTTTACAACAAAAAGGCATTGCAATGCTATGTCAGCTCTCAGCTAAGGTTCTAGCATGTAGTGGTGTAAACTCTGAACACCACAATAGGTATAAAGTTATAAACTATGAATGTATTACACCTCTAAAGATACATGAATAGCTACACAACATAGAACCGAAGTCCTAATCCTATTTTCTGGACCAATATAAAGTTATAAAGTATGAATGTGCCTAACACATTTTCAAATTACCACATGCCAAGTTGGCTAGTAATTACAATATCCTCATTCTGGTCCAATGATACAGGTCACTAGGCAACTTTTCCATGCTAACTGCATATTCAAAATTTTACCTATTGAAAGCACAACTAGACAGATGCACCTTATTATATAATCATGGAAGTAATATATTAGAGATTAAAAAGAGAAGAGCACAGCTATAAGGAGGAAAAAATATCCGCAAAAACATTAAAAGCAAAATACAGCAAAGATGAAAAAGAAAAGTCAACACATAGCAAAACTACATAAGATGATAATATATATGGATATAAGAAATCACAACTCCTGTGAAACAGCCTTCAGTTTTATTTATCTTACCAGTCCAGGCCCTCAAAAAGTCCTTCCCCTTTTATGGCAGATGTTTTAAAGATAGACCATTGACGATTTTTAATCTTGTGTAATTCTAGAGCCTCAGTAACTGCAGCATCATCAAGGGCACCAGGAAGGTCCTGTATAACAGGGAAAAACATTTAAGCAAACTAAAAATTAAATTTTCAAATTGAAAATTGCCAAGTATTTAATGTATGTATATAAATTACTTAATTACAACAACAACCAAACCTTAATCCCACTACTTGGTATAAATGAATTATCATTGTATTATTTCTTTTAACAAAGACTTCGACCAATAATATCAGTTCCCTAACTTTTTTACATATTCCTTCCTTATACCCCCTATGAGGATATGAAAATCCAACAAACAATCCAAATATAGATCAAATTCTGACCTGCTTGTTTGCGAAAATGAGAACAACAGCTCCTCTTAGTTCTTCCTCCTGACAAAAACCGGTTCAGAAAATAATTAGTATTAATCTGAGATCACAATCATAGGCAGCATTAACTAGAGTCAAAGCAGACTGGGAGCAGAACAAATCAATTCTAAGAGTAAAACACTAAATTTGAAAATGAATATATCAAATAGAATTAAAAAATCGGGTTTTGTTAAGGGCTAAGGTTAAGGAACACAAAAGTGGATATGTTGTATTAGGAAGTGACATATTAAGCAAGAGATTTATGTACTTAGTTTCTTAATGCAACGTATCCTTTATTGGTTCCTGCCCTAAGAGCTGAGGATAACAAAACCCAAATGAAATTATTAGCATTATTTCACAGAGAGCATCAAGTCTTTAACAAATACATTGATTTAGAATAATTTCAAATTGAAATCGAAAACCAGACAAGTGTACTTGCATCCAAGACCAATCAAGAACCTAATAGCTATCACTAAACCTTCATGTGAGTATATACTCTATAAGTACAAATTGGAGGCACACTCTGTCATCAATCATAAAGAGAATTTGAATAAGCCTCCAAACTGTTTACTTAGATCAGAATTCTGAACGACTTTTAAGATTGGCATATGGCAATTCTTACACTCCCTCCAAGCCTAGACTAATTTTATGCAAGTCGTCATGTGTGACATTTTGACATCCACGCTTTCATGATCCTATTTCTTTGTAAGATGATGATACTAAATACAATAACATAAACTACATTAGTTTAAAACACAAATCAGGAAAAATGTACCTCCAGAATTGCATGGAACTCTTCCTTAGCTATCACAAGCCTATCCGTATCACTTGAATCAACAACATAGATTATTGCTTGAGTGTTTGGAAAGTAACACCTCCAATATGGCCTGTGGACAGAACCAAAATAACCACACCAAAGAAAAGTTGAGGGAAAGCAACAGAAACTACATATAAACTAAAGTTAATTTTAGAATCCCACTGCAGTTTGGCCCAACTGATATCAATATACCACTCACTCACAGTGACTTAAACTTAGTAGTTTGTACTCTGGCCCTGTAGCTTGTTCCGTTATCATTTGGTAGTTTGGAAAGCCTCTCCCTTGTTTGGGAGTTGGATGAAGGGAGAGGGGAAGGTTTTGGAGGGTTTCTCAAGCCCTCTAACACCTTCCAAGTATCAATTTTCATAGTTCACTCAATTTGGTGTTTTTCTGGAGACAAAATGTCAACATACCTAAATACTAGTAGTAAAATTATATATTTACGCTACTATTCATTTCCCATTGTTAATTACATTTTTAAAGGAAAAATAAAAAATATTCTTACATTATCATTATTTTACTCTTCTCCCATCTAAATTTCATACCCCCAAATAAGGGAGAGGTTTGCATTCTTTTCTCCTTCCCTTCCCCCGCCTTCCTAGCCCTTTGATCCTTCTCCTTCCCTTTCTCTCAACTCCCAAACATACCCTTACTAGACAATACTAACCCATGCCCACTAGGTGTCCTTAGACCATACAAATAAAATACTTGGCCACTTAACAACATAAATCTGATGCAAATACATCTGATAGAGTGACTTCTTGGGCATCTCTCTGGTGCTCTACTCAAGGGCTCACTATTTATCTCTTAAAAGTAAAGATTGAAAAATGATTACCCATCTCTGTCAGTCAAAAAGCAAGAATGAAACCAGAAGGCTTACCTGATACTTGTCTGCCCACCTGCATAAACAAAGGTTTGCTATCAGAGATAGTAAATGAAATATGTCCTCATATATTACAGCATATTCTGTGTCATGCAATTATTAGTGCACATGGTTCTAAATAATAAAATAACCTATATTAGAAGTTCTAAAATTGTCTTTAAGTGAAAGTGTTTATTTTCTTCAATACAAATAAACTAGGAATGTTTGAACAGCATGGAACAGGCCAAAACAATGGAATTGACTGTTTGGAACATAATTTCTTCTTTGCTTAAACACCATCAAAATTAAAAAACACCAATAGAAAAACATACTCAAATCCAGAAGAGGACAAACTCACTCTTTTTTTTTCTTCTTTACACTACTTATGGTACCCAGAATTGAAACTAGCAGAATTCAAGACTAAAACATTGGCCATGTATACTTGCTTGTACTTAGCATGAATTAGAGGAATATAACAGAATTGATATATACTCCACTACACTATGAAACCCAAGAGAACTTGAGCTAAAAACATAAAATTGAAGTTAATTATGTGTAACACTGTGACATCAAACTCCACGATTTGTTCACCATGCATAGGTCGGTGTACTGATTTCAATTCAGGTAATCTCCTCTGTTTATTTTTTCTTCAAAATTTATTCAGTAAAACAAGGGCAAGGAAAAAATATGCCACAAATCCATAACACTTAAAATAAAATATAGACAAATTGCATGAATCAAGGTGATTAAAGTGGATACCTAAATCCCATACTTGAAATTTGATATTGTTATATTGCACTGTTTCAACATTAAACCCAATTGCTGCATCAAATAATCAAATACACGAGTGAGTCACCACATAGAAATTAAAATGACATACGTGCATAAATGCAAACAGACAAAAAATAGCACAACACATTATAAATCTATATTGCTTAATAAAATTTAACGAGGGAGCTATGAGCTAATTGAATGAAGCAATAATGAAAGAAAAATGGAGAGTACCAACTTGGAATAGTAGAGACAACTTCACCCATCTGAAGCCGATCTGAAAAATAATGTAAAAAATAAATAAACAACAGTGAAATTAATATAAAAAATAACAATGAAGAAAGTAAATTGTATGAAGAAGAAACAGAGAGAGAGGAAAAAGTTACAAAGAATAGTAGTTTTGCCAGCATTGTCCAGACCGAGAACGAGAATTCGAGCTTCTTTGGTACCGAAGAGAGAGGAGAACAATTTGGTGAATACTAAACCCATCTTCCGATTCGGTAAAAGGAGAAGGGCACAATGAGATTATATAATTAACACATAAATCAACCAGTTATTAGAAATATGAAAAAAATTGGATCAGATCTTGAAGCATAAAATTAATTCAGTGTGAATCTGTGTCCAAAAGGATAGTGAGAGAATCAGAGATGGGTTTGGTTTGTGAGAGAAGAAAATCGAAAATGGAAAAAAGAGGGAACAAGACGACGATTTCAATTCCCTTCGCCCTTACGCTTTCATCCTTACGATCTCTTTGGCTGCCACGTCAGATCACGTTAATAACTATTTTTTGTTATTTACTTTCGTTTGTTTCTGCCTACACCACGGTCCACGCCACGGGCTTTCAATTGCCACAAACAAAACACACCAGTATTATTATTTTAAATCTATGGGCTTCATAAAATGTTTAATCAACTTTTTGAAATTACTAGTATGATCTATTGCTTGAATTACTAATGTTTTCCTTAATTATTCCAAAAAATAAATATTTTGTACTTATTAATGAATTTAGAATGATGTACAAGCTTTTATAAACCTCTTGACAGTTTTAAGTCACTCTAATTTAGCTTATTAGTTAAACTCTATTTTTTTTCAATTAATAATTTTTATTTTTTAAATATGCATGTTGACTAACTTATGAGCATTCTACAGATTTTGCCAAACATATAAGCGAATAATAGTTATCAACTCTTATATTATAATTTTAACAAGTTTTTAAAGAAGAGAAGTTTACTCAATCTCTTATGTGTTAGTGTCATCTGTAATAAATTTATGTAAGGAAAATTCTCTTACTTTCAACTTTCTCCTTAAATTCGAAGTTAGTTGTAATAAACTATTAAAGTTCAAAATATTTTATATAAAATTTTAAATCGCCTTTCCTCAAAACAAGAAAATGTTAGTTAATTATGATAATCTGCTTAAAAATGAAAGTAGAATACAATCCAAATAGAAAAATTATCTTATCAGGGTAATACAAAAAAAAGTTATTTATGTATGGAATGATTCTCTTTATAGCACATCATTTAAAAAAATAGATAATTTATATAAAAAAATTATTAATTCATTTTAAAAACTTACTTCATTTGTACGCACAGTTTTTTACATAGAAATTGTATAATAGTTAGGTTTTAAGTCAAATATTTATATTTTATGTTACAACTTTCTGATGTCATTGAGAACATTGTTTTAAACTTCAAATTATTACTATTTTTCAAACCATATATTAATAACTTTTAACGAGGGAGCTATGAGCTAATTGGATCCTTGTGTCGAAAGTCTTCCTGAAGCGGCGTGTTCCGTTGATGAAAGGACAAGCTAACGGCGGTGCAAGTAGATAGAGAGTTGAGCTCTAGTATATTCAATACTCGAAGAGGGGAGTAACTCAAACTTGAGGGGGAGATGTTGGTTATTACAAGTGTGAATGGAGAAGTCCCACATTGTGGAATAGTGGATAAGTTTAAGAACATATAAGTGGATGGACCCATAGACATAATACCTCAAGGTTTTGGGTCAAGATGTGGTGTCAAGCCTATTTATATACTTTTTTCTTTCACTCACCATATGGAAGAATGGTATAACCCATGAATAAAAATCTCCTTTCAATGAGAATCTTGTGGCACGTTTGTAATTTCTAGAATGTAGAATGGTGGTCACTACAGACAAAGACAACTCACGGACACAACAGAAGCCTGACTCACGGGATGACTTTCAATCATTGATCACAAGCCATGAACATTTCTCACTCCCATATCCCACACTCTGCTACATTTACTTGAGCTATCAACATTAAAATATCAATGACACACAAATCTATTGGCGATTAGCCCTCACATTCCCTGTACCGCAAGTGGTTAAACTCTCTACAACCCTCACCAGTCTCCAACCACATATTCTTGAACTAGGGTCATATAAAAATTAAGGTACATAGCTCAAAATGCAGTGCTAGTGTGCTACATAACAATTACGAAAATGAAACCCAATTTGCTCCTCTTCTTGTTCCTTCTTGTAACTTTGACTAACAACACTCTCTCATCCATTCCCCAATTGGTTCCTCAACATAAAAGCCCTGACAATGAAACCATATACAAGGTGTCAAAGCAACTATGCTGGGGATGCATTGGAGAATCACTAGAGTTTTTGTTCAGGCATAACATGGTAAGAGCAGCCAAGTTGGAACTACCACTGATGTGGGACTTTCAGCTTGAGAATTATGCAAGGTGGTGGGCTAGTCAAAGAAAAGCAGATTGCAAGGTAGAACATTCTTTCCCAGAAGATGATTTCAAATTAGGAGAGAACATATATTGGGGTAGTGGCTCAACATGGACTCCAACTGATGCTGTGAGAGCATGGGCTGATGAAGAGAAATACTACACATATGCAACTAACACTTGTGAATCTGGTCAAATGTGTGGACATTACACTCAAATTGTATGGAAGAGTACCCGAAGGATTGGATGTGCACGCGCTGTATGTAATGATGGAGATGTGTTTATGACTTGTAACTATGACCCTGTGGGTAATTACGTTGGAGAACGACCATATTAAATCATTATTACAATCTATTATATGTTTGTATACGTTTCAAGATTAGTATTAGAGGGTTAGGGTACAGTGCATGCCACAGTACAGTGGTTATTATGTTACCATGAATTCAGCATGTATTGGTATAAATAAATAAAATATATTGTTCTGGGGAGTGGGATAATAATGGGATTGGCTTTATCATAATTTGTACTAGAGACAAGTATTAAAAAAGGAAAGGAAAATATAATACGTTAGTGCTTGAGAGTTGAGAAGAGAATTCAAAGTAATAAGAAAGTAAAAGAGTAAGCCTCTCCATTAATCAGAGATAAATACTACAAAAAGGAAAGTAAAAGGGCCTCAGTAGTTGGGGATTCGTTTGTGGCTTGAGGTAGTTAAGTGTGGTTTGTGGTAACAGTCCAAGCTGCAGTAAAATATTTATCCTCCCATGTGAAATGTATCTGATTGTCAAATTTGACGGCCTGACTTGTGAAACAATTTTTATATCTTATCCTGTACATAGTTTATTTAGGTTCATTTGTGCATAGATTAATTCTAGAAATATAGTATATATAAAGATTCATAGATTATCATCTCAAACTTTAATTTTATTTTATTACTCTTTAAACTTTAATTACCCTTGTATTCAATTTGAATATATAGCTTAGTGAGGAATATAATGTATAACACTGTGTTATTTATTAATAGTAGTTACGGATAGTTCATTAAAATTGAAGTTTAATTATGTTCCAACAAAGTCCCTATTCATGGATTTGAAGGACTCCAACATTTGTGGAAGAGAGTGGTTTCTCCCAATTGTTCTCTCACATAAGCATTACGGATGTTCATATCTGGAAGCTCTCATCACCAAAAATATTGTATGCATAAATATAGATAGTAAGAGATAAAATCTTTCTATATAGCATAAGATTCATTAAAAAAGGTATAAGGAGTGCCGACCCAATTACAACAAACACACAGTTGCAAAGGGTTTGAATGATTTAATGCATAAAGCCACATGTCAAAAGCAATCAATACAGTTGGTGAGGTAGAACTAGAGTAGAAAACGGACATTACATTATTGATTTATCTATGATATTTCTTTCCCAGTTTCAGTTTTCAGTAAGGTCTTTCTCCATAGTAGTTCCCAGGAGGATAATAATTGCAAGTCATGAACACTCCCTGACCATTAGTACAGGTAACACTAGCACACCCAACTCTCCTTGTTGCACCCCACACAATCTGAGTGTAATGTCCACACATCTGTCCATAGGCACAATAGTTGCTCCAATAATTGTAATATTTAAACTCTTCAACCCATGCACCAACAGCCTGCGCCGGTTTCCACCCTGTGCCACTGCCCCAGAATATGTTCTCGCCATATGGACCCTCTGAGTGCTCTAGGGCACAGTCATTGACCCTTTGATTCGCGTACCATTGCGCATAGTGTGCCAGCCTTGTGTCCCACACCAGTGGCTTCAACCTCACAGCGTATCGAGCAGCATTCTGAGGAATCAAGAATTGGCTTGCTATGCTTCGGTTTAATGCATGAGTGGTTGAGACTAGCAATAGCAACAACAAGGTGACGGTGAGAGAATAATGTGTAGAATGTCTCATTGTGTTTTGATGAGGTACTAAAGATTTGAGGAGGGGTACTCTTACTAGTTAGTGGAAAGGATGTATTTATAATAATTATATAAGTTGGACGCTAGGGAGTTGAATTGAGATGAAAGTGAAACCAACATTGTTAATGTTAACTAAACTGGGTGGCATCCATGTTCTATGGTCGTTGCATTTTTATACTTTTATTATTGCTACAAGAAACATATTTAATAGGAAAGCAATATATTGATGCCTCCATTCTTATCTAAGCCGCAAAATGAATGTTTTTTTAAAGGCCAACTCATTATTTGGTGTTGGACTTTGTGGTTTGTGGGGTGTAATGAACTCCCTTGACGTAAGTCCAAAATTAGATTAATATTTAATTAAAAATAAATAATAAAAAGAAACAGAAACAGTGAAGGAGACCCAGTTCTGAAGCAGGGAGGAAGAAAACCCCAGTTAAGGAAGGAGGGAGAAAAATTTGGATTCAAAAATAATAATAAAAAAAATTAATCATGTGAAATTCTTTCAACCTTATTTAGAGTTAAAAGCTAATTGTGAGGTAGAAATAAAAATAAATATACATTGTATATCAAAAGAATTTAATTATATTGTTTTTACAGGTCTAACATAAATTGTGATAATGCAAGATAGATTTTTTTTGGAGACCTTAAGTTCAATATGTTTTTTAGAATAATTTACTAATGAATCTTAAATAACCTCATATTTTATTCACTCGGGTCATGCCTTATTTAATTATATAATAATATAACAATGATTACTACTATCAACAACAACAAAATATTAGATGAATTTATAAATTCAGTGATATCTTTGATCAAACAAATTGATTTAAAAAAGAATAATAGTATATTAATAATATTTTACTTGTGAATGTAAAAAATAATTTGGAACCTTATGAACTTGGGCCGTGTGGCACACTCATAGGGCCGACTCTATTTCATTTCCACCTGGAAGAAGGCCGACTCTATGTCATAATAGAGATTATCTCCATTAATGAAGAGATAAGTGAGGTGTAAGAAAATGCAAAATAAAAAATGAAAAAATAATTCAATCATTCTATTACACTTGTAATGACTTTTTTGTCCTTAAAACCAAGTGTAATAATATCATTTGTCTATCCATTAATGGAGATGATCCTACTTATCCATCAAAATAAGATGAATGCTGGTTTGGCAGTTTATTGGAAACTTTCAAGAAATGTCATATCTTTAGTTTTTATGTTAATTTTTTTTGGATATGATATATAAAATTTATGTTGACTAATTCCCAATTTTCCTTCCAAGTTATGTTTTGTATATGAAGTGGAAAAAGTTAAAGTTATTTCTTTAGTTTTTATGTTAATTTTTTTTTAATATGATATATAAAAAGTGGAAGATGAAAGTACTTTATTTATTAAAAGTTTTAACTTACGTTGTGTATATATAAAACATAACCCATTTTCTTCCTGGAGGTACTTACTTTCTTTGCTGTCGTATCTGACGTAGTAACCACCCAAGATAGCTACAATGGTGTACAAAATGGGATTAATATGATTCGCTATTGAAATGAAATGAATAAGCATAGATTGTACGTGAATGAATCAGTACTCTCCCAGTTTCTTAGCTTAATGACTATAGTTGGGTATGGTAGAAAATGAGTCATGTTCTAGAAATAATATTTAAATTTTGGAAAACGATTATCTTACACATCTTTTT
This sequence comes from Lupinus albus, assembly GCA_009771035.1. NCBI lineage: Eukaryota > Viridiplantae > Streptophyta > Magnoliopsida > Fabales > Fabaceae > Lupinus > Lupinus albus. The sequence goes on from CM020005.1 coordinate 1,680,453, forward strand.
TGTTTACATTATGCTTCAAGTCATTTATTCATTGTTGCTTTCAAATAAAAAGCCTTTTCTTTCGTGCTTATACAATATTTTAAGAAGAAATTGAAGTACAATGAATGAAAATATGATTATTGTTAAATATTATAAAATTTAAATTGATACTTAAATACTTTTTAGTTGTGACGATATTTTGTTAGAATTCTTGGTGATAGTTTGTAAAACCAAAGAGTAAGAAGTGTGGACAGATTCATTGTTTCGCTAATCAATGGATGATTTGTTCATGAGTAAACCAAATATGTCTTTTCATCCTCTCTTTTTTTTTTAATTTCTTCATGAACAGATAAAATTATCAAGAAATCCATTATAAATAGATTTCGTTTATCTCCACTATCCCTGACATGTCCTATTAAGGATAATGGCATTCTCTAAAATCATTCAAATTCTTCCTATTGAAAATGTATGCGAGAACTGATTATAAAACATACCATACAGATGGTATGTATGCACTAAAAGATACAGAAATACAAATTATATAGCAGAGGAATATCATCTATCTTGCTGCTATATCAAGTGATTAAATTCAAGTTTGAATCACAATTTATCCGAACTCATTTTCTTCTCTTCACCACATTTTATTAACAAGAATACTATAATTCTATTTTTGGTTAGAATGTGTGATGATGGTTGCACAAAGCAGAGGCCTTAGAGGAATATAGGCTTCCATTTATTTAGTCATCTCTAGAGGCAATCCTCATATTCAGTGACCAAAGCCTAAAAGATTCTTGTAGAGGATAAGAACAAAAGGGATATTTATTTAACATAAGTGAGTGTGTGGTATACTTAAAAGTAGAATATCTGCTATACTATTGGAACTAGGAAGTTTAAGATATTTAAGCACATCCTCATAACATCAGAGAAAACAAGAGGCTAAGAAAATTTCATTTCCAATTTACTATTTTTTTTGTGCGGTAAATATGGCTATATTTAGGTCGTTTGTATATGTATGTGAGGTACACCTGTGTGGCTATGCATACACCAAGAAAAAGGTTGTTTGGTCTTTAATCACATCAAGATCTACCACTCAATTAACTAGCTTAAGAACAAACAAATGAGATCATGATTATTAACCATTACGTTGGAAATTAATGCTCTCTTTCAGTTTTAATTCACACAGGTTTGGGTAGTTAGTGATTTTAAAAGTGCACGTTTGCACCATGCATTAAAAACATAGACTCCTTACCAAATAAAACATATTCTACACGCTCTTTGCACATACCTACCTGTACATAAAAACCATCCAGTTTGTTAAGACATGCAACTCAAGTTTAGAAGACTTTAATTTCTTTGTTACACATCACGCAGGAACTTACTATAAAAACATACCATAAACCTTTTCCAGAGGGTATGCATAAACATAGTGATACCAATTAATCAAGTGATCAATTCAATAGTAGATCATATTTCTGCCATGAAAAGTATCCCAATTGCTCCCAAACATGTGGCGGTTCTGGCTTTCCCATTCGGGACACATGCCGGACCACTCCTAAGCCTGGTTCTAAGAATTGCAGCTGAGGACTCCAATGTGAGATTTTCATTCTTTAGCACACGCGCATCGAATGCGAAAATATTCGAAATAAATAGGGGTGACCTAGGGAACATACACCCTTATAATGTCCATGATGGTTTTCCAGAGGGTCATGTGCCAGGGCACCCTATGGAAGCAATTGGAAAGTTCATATATGCAATGCCAGGGAACTTTAAGAGTGCAATTGATAAGGTGGTGGCTGAGACAGGGAAGAAAATTACTTGCTTGATTACTGATGCATTTTATTGGTTTGGTGCTGAGATGGCAAAGGAATTTGGTTGCAATTGGGTTCCTTTATGGACTGCAGGGCCTCACTCTGTCCTTGTCCATATTGAAACCGATCTTCTTAGGAAAAGAGTATCCTCCAATGGTAAGAACATTTTCTAACTCACTAATATGGAATTACTTCATCAAGAAATCTTCCATCTTCTCCTAATGTAATGAACGTAAGACTATAAGCAAGATGAATATTAATTCCTCTCCACATGTATATATCAAAATTAAAATTTGGTTAGTGGTCACAACCACTATAAAAAACATAGATGTGTGTTCTATTTTTGATTATTCAAACTACACCAAATTCAAATTAGTTGTTCCTTAATATGTTACACATATATAAACTTGTTCATTGCAGTGTATAACTGAATAATATTTGATTAGTTTAGGTAAGTAATCTATTTGACAAGAATATGATTGTTGTGGTTGTTATGCAGATTGTGGTGACCCAAGTATTGATTTCATTCCTGGTTATTCTGGAGTAAAGGTATCTGATTTGCCTGAAGGGGTAGTGAAGGATATAGATAGCCCTATGGCAACTTTGCTATACAAAATGGGAGCAACATTGTCTCAAGCAACCGTGGTTGCTATGAACTCTTTTGCTGATGTACACCCTGTTATTGTAGGTGTCCTAAAATCAAAATTCAAAATGCTATTAAACATTGGTCCATTCAATAGGACAACCCCACAACATCATATCCCTGATGAGGCACATTGCCTAGAATGGTTGAAACAGCATGACAAGGTATCAGTAGTATATGTTAGCTTTGGAAGTGTGATAACACCTCCACCCCATGAACTGTTTGCACTAGCAGAGGCCTTAGAGGAATGTAAGTACCCATTTATTTGGGCATTTAAGGGCAATCCTGAAAAACAATTACCAAAAGGGTTCTTAGAAAGGACAAAGAAAGAAGGGAAAGTTGTTGAATGGGCACCACAAAATGAAATACTTCAACATCCATCAGTTGGTGTATGTGTGACACATTGTGGATGGAACTCAATATTGGAATGTATGGTTGGTGGTGTACCAATGATTTGTAGGCCATTTTTTGGAGACCAGAAATTGAACAACAGAATGCTTGAACATGGTTGGGGGGTTGGTGTGGGAATTGAGAATGGAGCTTTCACAAAGGCAAACACAGTAAGAGCTTTGGGATTAATATTGTCAAGTGATAAAGGGAAGATGATGAGGAAAAAGGTACTAGAACTAAAGGAGCGTGCAATAGCAGCAATTCAACATGATGGTACTTCTATACGGGATTTCACTACTTTGATAAACATTGTCATACGTTAAAATTTAAGGTTCATATCGAGTGGGGAAGCAAAGATATATAACTATCTCAGTACGTTTTTTTGCAGTCTTTTGGTTATGATTTCCCAAAAATAACAACTAAATGATTGTGTATTAGACATATAAATATACCAGTACAAATTAGTCATATGTAGCAGAGGAATATCATATATCTTGCTGCATTATCAAGTGATCAATATTGAAAAGTTCTATCATCCATACATCATGAAATTTGGTGTTCCTATATATCTTATTTTTACACTTAGTTCTAAGTGATCAATATTGAAAAGTTCTATCATCCATATTGAATTGTCTTTTCATTTTTCTTTTTGACTAGTTTTACGCATCACTTTCCTCTCTAGTGAGAGGATCCATACTCATTCCAGACACATGCAGGCCCTCTCCTCTAGCACACGTGCAACTTTTAGAAACTCATCTCATTCTTCTCTTCCTCAAATTTAACAATATTTTATATTTTTCGGTCTAGAAGGTTGGATGGTATCCAAGAAATAGATGAACCACCAATTTTCTAACTGGGCTCATAGCATAAGTAAGACACATGTACTTGGGCTCATGCTCATTCACCATTTCTATTTGACTGCTAAATTGGAAAGGAATCCTATCCGTTTATCATAATTTACTTTTAATAAATTATGAGGGCAAAACTGTTGTATGTAAACATCAAGAGGCTCATCTAAAGTAAGGCATAGAATGTAATATACATTGACAAAATTTTGATATAACTCATTAGTTGAATATAATAATTTGAACCTTTTATTACTCAATAATCTACATTATTATTGCACTTAGGAACTAACCCATATTACACAATGGTCTTACATATACTCTATAATCTAATGTTATTTTCAATAAGAAAATAAAGTATCTTCTCGTACCAATAGATAATTATCTCACTCGGCCTTATGATAATTGTCTTATTTTTGTAGTTTTTATAATTATTCATATTCTTGCGCAAAAGAGTTAAATAAGACATGTTATGATTTTAGTGGCTGAAAAAATAATTTATATATTAATACGAGGAAATAACTTATTCTCTTTCAATAATAAGACATTTATTTATTTACGATTGAATGTATTTATCTTAGAACCTACTTGATCACATTGTCTCATTTTTACATTATGATAACTCTATATTTCTTTAAGGTAAGGTAGAAAATGCTTGTGAATAAAAATGTAACTTTACACATTATTATTATTATTATTATTATTATTATTATTATTATTATATTATTATTATTATTATTATTATTCATAAATGAATAAATGATATATGGATCGTGTAAAATATATAAATATTTTCAAAACCAACCGAAGAGAATGGAGATCACGTGCAGATATTCATATCTGTCACTTCATTAAGAAGAAAAACCACAAAAACTTTTATCTAATATAAAGCTTTCTACCTTCTCAATATTACCTTAGCAGAAAAGCCAGCTTTTATTCTCTTTCCAAACCCTAGGAGAACTGTTTTACATATATGAAATGCATTTTTTAGGTGCACAGGCTACATCATGCAGCACATTTCGGCTCATTTAGTAAATATAGGTTTCTCAGATTACAACATACCGAGCTTCAAATTAATGGAACGTTTATGTTAAAAGCTTACTATCAGGAATTCAGGATGATATGTATCAAGGGACTTCTAGTTATATGTTCAGAACAAAGTAGGAGAATCTACCTTGTAAGACATTGAAGGAGTACTCAAACATTGATTTACATTATTAAATATATTCACCATTTTTTTTACAAAACAAGCTACCCGTTCTTCTCATTCTCCGCATCTTATAACAAATTAAGACAACAAATCACCATAGGTAAGTAATTAAAGCGAAATCCTTGTGACTACAAACTGTAACCTAGTTCATAATCTTGGAACATTCCTTCTGGCATAAGAGCTGGAGTAGTTGATGAATCCCAAGAGCTCGTGGTTGCTGACTTGGCATCAGAAACATTGGACCACCAAATCAAGCTGCTATTGTCCTTTGAACCATTCATCTCTCTGAAACAATCAAATTCAGCCATATTCTGTTCTTCCTGTGGCAAGTAACTACCCATTGTAGTTCTATTGTTGAGAATGTCATCAAGTTCAGTAATTTGCAGTGTACAAGCTTGCTGAAGTCCCATATTAGTCGTTTGCTCAACAATACTTGATGAGTACATAGGAGTATTATTCCCAGAATTAGCAATGAAGGGAACTGAACTATTATTCAAAGTATTCTCCAAATGACCAATTACCTTTGGAGCATTGATATTTGCACCATTTTGTTGAAGTAAATCACCAATAACAGTAATTGGTTTATAGAACTCATCATTTTGTCCTTGCATCAAAGGGTTAGAGTTAGAGCTGTCATTCAAAGATTGCTGTATCACCTTTTCTTGGGAAGGATGCAACTTAGGCCACAGTGAATAGTTACTGTAGAAAGAGAAAGGGTTTTGAAGGCTTTGGAGTTGCATATGCAGCTGAAGTCTTTCAAGAGCAGAATTGCTTAGGGAATTACTAGATGAATTCTCTTCTATTCCATTTGTTTCTTTTGTGTTGAAGTTAGATTGTTTGCGCCTCCCAAGCAGCTTCTTCTTCAACCTTGTGTTCCAATAGTTCTTGATATCATTATCTGTCCTTCCAGGTAATTGTGCTGCAATAATGGACCACCTATATACAGATAAAACTGTTGAAATTAGAGTGATACTCAGTTTCTAAGAATAAGTAGAAGTAACATGGAGTGATTCTAGTGACAAAGAAAAGGGACAAAAGAGAATATGTTGAAAAACTATAGCATAGATAGAGATTTAATAATGGTTTAATTTTTGGGAGAGAATTAAGGACCTGCTTCCAATGCTAATGTAAAGACTGCAGATGATGTTGTCTTCATCTTCAGTAAATCCACCATGCTTGATGTTAGGTCTCAAGTAATTCAACCACCTAAGCCTACAACTCTTTCCACATCTCTTGATCCCTACAAATTGTTTGTATCCATATATATTAATAATTATAAGGTATATATGCAAAACAATATATACTCTAAGAAGATATTAATTAATGTAATTAACAAATGAGAGTTAGGATATGTACCAATTTTCTGAGGAAGAGCAATCCAATTTCCACCGGTTCCATTTTTTTCAATGTATTCTTTGAGTGCATCATCCTCTTCTGGAGACCAAGGTCCTTTCTTAACATTAGCCTTGTCACAGCATGGAGCTCTACCCATCTTTTTCTTGTTTTAATTGCTTTGTTATCTCTCTAATCTCTTTCTGTCTTTTGTTGAAGAGAAGGGTTACTGAGATTGTTGGGGAAACATTGGTGAAAGAAGAGAAGAATTTATAGGTAAGAAGAGTGGATGATGTGATGGTTAAAAGGACAAAAAGTCTTACCCCCTCCCTTCCCCTAACTAGCTATATTCAACTCCATATTTTTCTTCATCTAGGGTTTATTCGTCTCTCTCTCTCTCTCTTCCTTTTTGGATTAGTTAGCTCATCCGCGTAATAATGCATGCAACTAGACAAACATAACATAAAACCTCATCTTCTTTTCCATAAAATATTACACAACTTTTTCACAGGTTCATTAGTTTAATACTTAAACCCGAGCCCTACATATATTTGATCAAAAGAAGCCTCCATCCTCTTAGTTTGTCGTCATTGTCCTCGAAAATGTTCCATTTTCAAGCCTTCCCAACTATATTAGTAGTTTATTCATATCTTTGCTTGTATTTTCAGTAAATGATGTACCTATTTGCTAGTAATTATTTCTTTAATCATAAGTAATTAATTAACTCAATAAGTTCTCATGGAAAATGTACCAGAAAGGAGACACAAATTACTATGGTTCATTAAATAACAACTACTCCTATGCAGAAAATATATATGAGCTTGGTGATTACGTAGCCCATATGCAAAGAGTGAAAATATTGCACATATATATCACATCAAAAAATGGAGGAAATTAAATGTTGCACATGCAATTTTTTAGGTGAATAATGAAGCATTTGCATTTAATTAGCCAAAAACAAAAAATGTTGCACAGAGCCACAGACATGTGCTGCTTCCTGACTTTTTTGCTCTTTCCCTTTCTTCCCATCTATATAATTGGAACATTATCTAAATATGTTATGCTTGAATATCACATATCCTATAACGATGGTTTCTAAAAGTCAAATAATCATGCGACAAATTGGTTCATCATAGGCATGTACTGAAAGTTTTCTTTTTTAAGTAAGCTAGGTTTCTGAATGTTTAATTAAGCTCCACATACACAGCAATATTTCATTTTTAAGCAGGTCTCGACATATATATATATTATAAAAGGTTAAGCTAGGGAATGAAATGTTTATTAGAAACCAATATATATCTATTGACAAGCTGGTGATGAAGGGTAGAAAAAGTCAATCCCTTGAAAATGTTTGCTTTCACCACAAAATCATAACCAACTGATTCTTACTTTGCAACCAAATCAATGAAAACATGATCCTTCCCGTCATGACAAGATATTTTCCACGAAAGTTCATGTTCTTTGACTCTCAAGTGTATTTCTTTCAACCGGCCTATAAAATCAACAGATATGAACAACAGACGTAAAATTATTCTTTAACATCTGCTTAATATTAACTTAATTAATTATTATTTAGAAATTAAAGTATAAAGATGTGATACTAGCTGAAACCTAATAATTATGTAAAGCTACTTCGAAAATAGCTTTCTAAAACTAGCTCTCTAAAACTTCACCAAGCAACTTTACTAGTTTCTTTTGTTAAGCTCATAAACCATATTCTATCAAATAAACTATAAGTAGTGTATTTGATGATTAAGTGGCAAGGAGTTCTGCAGTATCACCCTTCTTGGGGTCTAGACTTTAGTAGATATCTATTAGTTCAACTACATATATTGATGATTGTTGATAAAGTAAACATATATTGATGATTGAGAATTTTCTCAGTCAATTAAGGCGAAAATCTATATACTTATGATTGAGTAATAATCACTGATGAAAAACATGCTATAATCCTTACTTATCCGTCGTAGTTACATAGGATCAAGGCACACTCTGGCTCTCCTAGAAGCCTAGCTATCATGTATAATTTAAAGAAAAGCTAGCTCTTTGATAGGTCTTGAACTTGGGGTTGATAGAACAATAATGCAACTATGAGATAGTAAAAGAAGAAAATGAAAAAGTTAAACATTTGTTTTATATTAATCGTGGGATAAGCTTTATATAGTTTTTATTTATTGTTGGGTTATTATCAACAAACAAACCCCAACATTTTGTTTAATCTTTATTGGTTGAATTTATCTTGTTTCTACCTCTTTGACAAGTTGGGTAGGGAAGTGTATCAAAATTAGAAAAGAAGTAAAAGCCAAACAGAAAGGTCTTTGAAATTCAATTGTTTTTCAGAATAAGCACCACTCATTGACCTGTGTATCCTAATTTAATACTCCATGTAGTGCAATTTTTTAATCAAGAGGCAAGAAAATAGAGGCCCGGAACCACACCAACATAGAAATATAACAAGAGGAAACTATCAAATTCAAAAAGCACTAGGCTCCCATATTTATAAACATTAATATCTTTATCATCAAATAGTCTCACATCTTTAGGACGAAGAAAACATGGTTCTGTTTGTCTTTCTCCTTAACTAAGATTCTTGCATTGACGCTCTGTATTTAATTTTTTTCTTCAAGAAAACTAGAGGTGAAGAAACGGGGAAAAAGAACAGTACATTTCATCATCAAGATGACCAATCTAGTGGAACTACTTATGAACACAGTTTTGGTGAGAGGATAAACATGGAAGTACAATAACAAAAAAATATTGGCAATTATTGATGCACCTTTAATTTATTCAACTATTGTGTACAGTATAATTTTATTTTACGAATTATATACAGTATCATTTGATACAATGCCAATTTTTTCTTTTGAATGTTTGCTGGCTTCTATTGGATGGAAATTAACGTACTTTTGGTTGTGATTACACAATTGGTTTACTTTATCCCCATTTATATGTAATTTATGGTATTACTATAAAATCTAAACCATCCATTGATTAATAATATGTCTTAATGTTAGAATTGATAAAATATAAATGTTGTCTCTCCTAGTGGGATGAGGATCACATGTCTCCATTTACGTCCCATTTGGTGTATCAAACCAATCAGAAAATTCCATTGAAGTAAAAATATAAATAACAAAATCAGAAAATAATAATTGAATATTATTTTATGAAGTTTGATCGGTTAGGGACATAGAGACAAAAAAATCTTGGGACAGAGGATCCTGGTCCGTTATAGTGATTGTAAGACTAATTCTTGAGTCATGATGGTAATTGGAATAAGGTTTTTCTTCCATAGTGATGATATTGTGATTCAAATTTCAACCTCCTAAATAAACTTGGTTCGGACTTTTTCACTAGCACTATAACCTGGGTAGGATTGATAAAATAAATCTATGGAGAGCTTCTCTTTACTCTAAACTTTTATAGTAAAAGAAAATTTAGGTGTACAACCACATAGTTGATATTGTGATATTCATATATTTATCTTGCATATTTTTTATTTTTCTGTTGGGTTAATAGAGTTGGCTTGATCTTAAACTTGAATATAAATAACTATAATATGCAATGGTTTATTCCAAATTACTGGATTTTGCTTTTGTTACATATCTTTGTGCTGATCCAAGAAAGTATAACTTTGCTATCATGACACCTTGGGTTCTATTTGTTTAATTAAATAATTTTAATGCAACAGAATGAAGATAAGGATGGATCAAATAAAGTAGCTTTAATATATAAATAGGAAGTGATTTCGTAGAAAGACCCTTCTTCCCTTATATATGTCGTCACTGGAGTTGACAAAGATGCTATCCTAGTGGACTAATTGGATTCCTATTTCTTTATGCTAACCTACTTCAATTCAGTATTAATTCTTCTTTGATATGACACTAATCATCAATTGAATACGTGTTGCTTATAATAAATACGAACCAAACTGTTACTATATGACTATCTCTGTTTCATGCATATTTTTGTAAAATAATACGTACCAATAGGCATTGTCAACAGACCCTTTCCGCCACTTATCCCTCTCTTTCTCAAATCAACCTAACAAACCTATGTTGATACTTGTATCACACATCTAGGTTATTGAGCCATACACAAGTGTTGATTCATTTTTTATTTTATTTAAATCATATAGTATTTGGATTTCAGAAAAGCAAAACATTTAACCCAGTTCATGTTAAGTAAGACCATATTACGTGGTATGACTACAAAAAAAGTATTGATTTAGTTTGAAAATATAAAAATCATCAAAAACTAAATGCAAAAAGTTTCAAAGTAATAGTCTTAGAATATAATATCCCTATAATTTAAGCTGAATAAGTTTCAAAGTAATAGTCTTATCAAGATTTAATAGTTAATACTAGTCGTTGGATAAGTGAAAATCAGTTTTCTCAGTCATAATAATGCAATATTTGTAATAAAACATAACAAAAAATGATGGAGGTAAACTTTTCTTCTTTTATAGAAACGTAAATGTTATTATTCTTGGTGATTAATCATGATATAGGTATAAAACACGTGTCCGAAATCTGGGTACTTTGACTTGAATACAAAAGTCTCCCCCGTGTGTTAGGTATGAGGGCCAAGGGAGTAGATATAGATGTTGATTGTGTCACACAAATTGACTTTATGGATTTTTCTTCACATTGAGAGTTGGTGAATGATGCCACATACTCTTTACTTAAACTTCACTGTTTAATCATTAAAATCCCCACATTGAAACAACATCTACTTTTGAATGATAAGAGATAGGTGCAACAAATTTAATGGTGTCAACGAGATTTGCCATTCACCATTTTGTCATATAAATCAGCTTTTTAGTGGTATAAATTTTATATGAATTTGCCTTGCCAAAATAGTATAGAAGCAATCTAAACAATGTTTTTTAAATTGGTTTATTATTACAGAGTTATTAACAGGAGGATTTTTTTTTTATTTTCATTTTTTTCAATTGCATTGGATACATGGTAATAAAGTCGTCCCTAACCTCAATTTTCCTTGAAAATATGGTGTTTCTGCTATATAACATGGCAATATCTAATGTCAATCATGAATAACTCCACTCTGAAAAGACATTTCTTTACTTGCTTAACCATTGTAGGTTGTGATTTCTTACAATCAACGTTACAATATTTCTTTGTATTTCCTTATCAAAATTCACATGTTCTTATATTCCAATTCATTCTCTTATATTCACATGTTTATAATTAAGAGAGATTAGTGCATGTAGTAAACCATTATTTGGTCTTCCAAGACATGAGTACATAAACAGCTTTCATGGGACAAATCAAGGGGTATCTTCATTAAACAAAACAATGCCACAAAGACACTCAAATTCTGGATAAGTAAGAACATCCCTGAAGTTGTATTATCCACATTTTACAAGAGAAGCAGGACCTTTCGTTGTGTAAAGAATTACCTTTATACAACTTCAGAGCCAAAACACATGAAGCACACATATTTGTATGATTGAGAATATATGGTATCAAAATAATAAAGCCATTGGAATAAAATAGAGGAGAAATTGAATTTGTAATTGGTGGCAAATAGAAGTGGCATAAACAACTTGTGTTCCTCCATATGAAGCACGGACTTGTAGTAGGTTAATTTATGTACACATCCCTCCAGAAGGCATGGTTCCTCCTCAGATGATGGTAAAAGCACAACTATTGCTACCATCACCCTGCATGCAAAACTGAAAAGGCCAGGTAGAGTACGATTAAAACCACACATTATCAAAAGGAAACATCTTTCTAGCAAATATTTACAATCACATGATAATAAAACCTCACCCTACATGTAGCTTTCTACGGAGCACCATGCCGCTTCAAAGAGAAAATCCATGCTACAGTGCAAATTAACTGCACTAAGGAAAATAGCATTGAAGGCAACGTTACAAAAGTTTTTTTGGCTAAACCAAGGCAAGATATTACAATCTAAGCTTTGGATAAGGTTGAATACAAGGCTCCTTTTAATATATATTCTCCCCCTCCTTTACCAATTCTAAGCTATATAGAGTGCAAGAAGGGTAGTTGACTGTTTTAAGATCAATTGTCTATTTCACATTCATTGCAGCAGCCATACTCCTCAGCTTCTTAGAAATTTCTGAAAATGATGGCCGTTCTGCAGGATCAGAAGCCCAACAACTTTCCATTAGAGACTTCCACTCAGGATCACACCATGTTGGGGTTTGAGGACGTAAGCTGCCGTTCACAATTCCTCCTGCAACACAAAATAAGACGAGAGTAAATATTTATAAGTCTGCAACATGTAATGGATTGGATGCATGACAATTTTGGAAGCCTGACTGTAGCTGCTGAATGCTGTAATGAGATGTGCTATTCTCCAATTAAGTCACAACTTTTTGGAACAATTTAGGACATTCATATCCCAACATTTTTCCAGAAGCATCTACAATTGGTTGCTTTGGAAATGGCAAAGGTAGATAAATGCATGATGAAAAACTCAACAGAGGCAGACAAACAGACACGGCACAGAGAAAATTTACGAGTGAGGAAGAGGAGAAAGAGAACCAGAACCACAAGTTAACAAGAAAGAGCAACTGCCAAAAAAAATTACAAAAATTCCATGTCAGTGTTATTTTGCTTGAATACAATGGAAACCAGGTTCAACACCCTATTACAGTTGACAAAATCCTCTAAGGAATAAAAGTATAAAACAAAAACTTAAAAACAGTTGTCAGTTATCAATTTCCTGAGCGAAGCATGATATTCAGGAGTACCAATCCTCTTACAACATACAGAGAGTGAGGTAGAATAACTATTGCAAGCAAAAATGGAAAAGCATATTATTATAGCAAAACAAATGCCTATCAAAAAAAATATAGCAAAACAAATTGCTCTATGCACTTGGTTTGTTACTTGGTTCTCACCTATTATTGAAGCACAATGCATATTAGCATAGGGTTCATCCCCTGTGAGTACTTCCCACATGACTATCCCGAATGAGTAAACATCAATCTACATCACAAGTATAGATGCAAGGAAAGATCATCACAAAAGATGTGAAAGGGATATTATCAATGTAAATTCAAACAGCCATGCCAAGAATACCTTCTCTGACACCATAGTGCTTTTCCCGCTAAGAAGTTCAGGTGCCATCCATGGCAAAGTTCCTCGTACCCCTCCTGACACTAGAGTGTGCTGTTTGACCTTTGATAAACCCAAATCACCAATCTGAAAAATACACAATGTTTCAATCTCTGCTATCAGGTTATATATACACACAAACACGTATATATAATATGTATATATAGTATATTCACACACACAAAAATACATACATGTGTATGCAGATGTATGTGAGATTTTAAGTATACATACACACACACACACATATATATAATATGTATATGTAGTATATGCACACACATAAATACATGCATGTGTATGTGAGATTTTAAGTATAATTGGTGCCAGTCATTTATACACCACAACTAGAAATTTGGACAGATCTGAACATGAATTTCCTAAAATATGCATCATGGATTATTGGATCCAAACTCTTATGGGTACCTTGCAGACAGGCCGTTGTGGATCTCTCATATTGACCAATAGATTCTCGCATTTCAAATCAAAATGCACAATGTTCTTGCCATGCAAATACTCCATCCCAAATGCAGCATCCATAGCTATTATGAGCCTCTTACGACGATCTATCGTCCTGTTAAATGGCTCAGAGTAAACAATATATCAGTCCATAAGGGCTTTCAGTTTTTTTTTTTGGGGGGGGGGATGCATCACATTGCTTGAAAACAGCGATGAAATATAAATTCGACTCAATGCATGCGCCAAATTACCTATCTTTCTTATGCAAGAACTGTTTTAAAGATCCATTAACCATGAACTCTGTCACAGTTGCTAAAGAACCATCAGGGCCATCACGAACAATACCATAGAAGGAGACAACATTTGGATGATGTAATGAACTCAACATCAATGCTTCTTTCCAAAAATCTGCAATCTGGAATGACAACCAATTGAAATCAGTATATATAGCTTGGGACTCAAATTACTTGTTTGTAATACTTGGTCCACCATCCCTCTATTCTAAATATCATTGTACTGCAGGAAAATCAAGATGTTCCATCCTACATTCCTACATAAAACAAATGTCGCTCTATGTTGAGTAAAATAGTCACACTCTCTAACCGGGCTATAACCAATGAATTGCATGCCACCTCGATTGATCTTACTACAATCCCAAAACTAACTCTATAAAAGATTAGGTCATGTTGTATGTGTGTGTATAATACATTCAAATATTTGTTGGGGGCCACAATTTCAGCCTTTTGATAACCTCATAATAAAACAAAATGTAAATATTTTTCATGTCGCTAACTTTTTTTTAGCAAGATTGAACATTCATAACACGGGAGGACAGGGAAAAAAATTGTATTCTAAATGTTTGAATCAACAACTATTTAAAAGAAAGGAAAAAACTATCAGATAAAAATATTACCAATCTCGCTCTTTCAGATGGTCTTCCAGCAAAACAGCTAGCTTTTATTCTCTTAATGGCAACATCAGAACCCTTCCATTTCCCATGATAAACAGCTCCATAAGTTCCAGAACCTAGCTCACGGTTCTCCTCCAAATCATCATTTTTAATTGTCTGAAAAAAAATGATCAGCCTACCATCAAACCTAAGACATGTGGGAAAAGGAAACCCAGAAAAAGACCTTTAAAAAATGGAAAAGAAAACATGATAAGAACATAATGGATTTTGAGTAAGATGGCATGAAAACCTGCAAACCCCTAGCAATTGCTTCTTCCTCGGCCTCTGTAGGCTCAATTTTAGAAGTATCCACGTGGTCATTTTCAGGTTCCAATTCTAAATCATCATGAGCATTCTACAAGAGAAAATAAATACATATTATATATAAGGCAGCATAAATTAACCTCAAGCACAATCACACTCACCTCTCATAGAAGAAAACAAATATACTTTTCATACTAAAAATAAAAAATAAAATCACTTTATCCTAACCGCTTGTTCTACTTCATTCGCTGTTTCTTCTTTGGGTGTTGAATTGTGCATCTGTGAATTGTCATGCTCCTCAGCTTTTGCTCTCACCTCCTCGGCGCCTTCTAATGCAGCCTTTTTTACAGAAGCAATCAACTCAGGCAAGAAACTGAATTGATCAACCAAATGCTTAGAATCTTCTGGAGCAGAAGGGTCTTTATCTGCCAGTTGCTCAACATTTTCACACTCTGCTGCAGGTTGACCGGCAGCTTCGAATACATTCTCTATGATTTTATTTTGCTCTGAAAAAGATATACTCTGCGGCTGTGCATTATAGTTTTCAACATTGTCGTGAACCATGTTAACAGATGATTTTGGCAGCTGCACAGGTTCCAAGAAAGTGCTAGTATTTATGTCCTGTGATGGGTAGATGGCATCTACAGTAATTGGATGTTGATTTTCCTGACCAATGGCATTTGAACTCATTTTCAGAGTCTGTGCATAAGGATGTTCTGAGATAGCTAACCCATCATGTCCTGACAATATCCGTGTGGAATCAACCAAAGGAATAGTGTTTTGACTATCTGGCCCAACAAAAAATCCTGGGTTGCTCTCTACCCTGACTAATCCAGCATTTATCATACCATTCACCTGATGAGATGGAGTAGATACCTCGTAAGATGGTCTAATATGAACTGGAGTGGGAGCATTTCTCCAGAAAGCATGCCCAGATACATGTCCACGGGGCACAGCATATTGACTATCTACTGCATAAGGAAAAGGAGGATTTCCAAACCGGATACTGCGCTCTTCAAGGGCGGGAATTTGAATATGTGCTATAGTAGGCATGGTTTGGTCAGGAAATAGCTCAGCCCCCAATTCAGGTCCAGGTCGTTGCTGAACATAGTTGGCAGACAGAGTATGTCCATCATTCACACTACCATGCCTAGACAAGTAAGTATGCCCCTCATTCACACTACCATGCCTAGACAAGTAAGTATGTCCCTCATTCACACTACCATGCCTAGACAAGTTTATAACAAGATCATTACTAGGCTCATTCGGATAGATAGCATTCACCGTAGTTGAGGGGCATTCTGCACATGGATTACCAACAACTGGTGGGAGTCCATTACTGAAATTGTTAGGAAGCTCCAGAGATGGTTGACCTCTCGGAAAACTTATGCGACAGTGGTCACATATACTGTTCCCATCTACAACATTAGGGCCATGAAGAATGTTTCCTGGAAACCCTGACTTCTCAACATGCGGTGGTGGGGCTGTTGGCACCCACACAACATTTTCAGGATATTGTGGTTGATTGTCATACACATGATGTCGAGCATACTCTTCGGGCACTCCATAATCCGGTAACTCAGGAAACGGCCCTCGGTACATTGCACTTGAAGGAGAAGGTGGAAATTCTACAAGTGGTCTTGAGTCATGGTGAGCATGATGCCTAGGAGAGTAGAAAGCAGGACTCCATGGAGAATCCATTTCACTAAACCTCTGACTCATAGGTTGCTGCTGGTGCTGAATGGCAACATTATGCAAATTATACTGTGGGGGCATAGATAGTTCCCCACTTCTCTGGTTATGAATCCCACGTTCGACACTAATTGGATTATAGAATTGATCAGGCACATGGATATCCTCAACAGGGTTCATAATAGTAAACTCCATTTGATTCAACATCCTAAAATCAGAAACATCATTTAAACTATTCAATGCATCAACATATCTTCTCTCATTACCATCCCCGTCAATGAAGTGTGAGGAACCATCCTGCTCCAATTGCGAAAACAAGAAAATCCTGAGCCTAGTGAATCCATCACCTGAACCTAACTTATCATACTCTTCCATCATGTTAACCACATCATCGTCATTGACAACAGAGACAAGGGCATCAAGATCCTCATCAGGTTGCTGGTACTTCAACACAGAAGCACCATCATACAACTCTCTCATCTTCATCATCAATTCCTCATAGCTAATATCACGTGGAACACTCACAATACGTGTCTCTCCACCTACATAACGTAATCTCCCATCCTGCGGTCGTGGTATTATGCTCCCTAGAAAGCTACATAGGAATTTAACACGCCGGGTTTCTTCATTGGAACCGGGACCAGAACCACTGGTGGCCGGTGATGGAACCGCGGTGGGGCTATCCATCAAATACTGATGTTGTGTATGATGGTGAATGTTATCAAATAAATTATTATCAGACTGGCTCAAACATTGAAACCCTTTATTATTACACATGACATGAGAGCATCACTCAGAGCATATATGTATAACCATGCGTGGAATGAGGGAGAATAATGAAAAGAGACAAAATTTATATAAAGGGGAAAGAAAAATGAAGGAAAAGATTATTGAACAATAATAATCCAAAGGTGTGAGCAGAGATACAAAAAAGTTCCAAAATTTCAGGAGGAGAATGCATTAGTTGGCGATACCTGAGATAGCGAATTCAGTTATACCCAGATAACAAAATTAGAAATTTTATTGTGAAATGATGACCCAATGACGAAATTATTAAGATTAGTTAGTTGGGTCTATCTGTATCTCACGCGCTGGGTATTGGTAGTGGGTTTAAGTTGTCGTGAGATGGTGGAAGTGAGTTATGAGCTGAAGGAGAGAGAAGAATTATTAAGGTTGGATTGATTGAAGAGAATTTCAAAGATGATACGAAGAAGGAAAGAGAAATTTGGGTTGATGCGATGCCTGGTTGCGATGTTCTGTTCCACGTGCCAACCTCTCCTAATAGTATTTTCTTTGAATATTATTTATTTATCACTCCGGAATATATGCTCTTGAATTCTTCACCACACACCCTCACTCTACTTCTTTTTTCCCTTCATTCATCAACTTCTTATTTCTTTCCACCCCACATATATTATTAATATAAGAGTGTTGGTGTGGAAAAAGAATTCATATGTGGGGAAGTTAAGTAGAAAAATATTCAATGTATTTAATATACTATTTCCCGTGTAAACTTTAAGCATTTAATTCCTTAAGAGTTAAAGTACTTGTTTATTTTTTTAATAATATATGTTAAGTTTATTATTTCGTCATAATAATAATTGATCCAGGAAATTGTTTTTCTTATTTATTTTCCCCCTTCCATCAACTTTTGATTTATATTCAGCCCATGTATGATTGTAGACCTGTCAAAATGGGCCGGGTATAGCGGGTCGGCCCGCTAAGGCCCGAAAATGTATAGGGCTTGTGTACTAAAGTTTGAGTATTTTAGTTAAACCGGGCTTTTTAGCCCGGCCCGGCCGGGCCACAATAAATTCGGGTCAGGCTTACCCGTTCGGGTTCGGGCCATTGTCTACTCATTTTCTTCTCTCTCATTTGGCTTTTCTTACCTGTGCATTTTACATGATGTAATCGATTACGATATACTGGTAATCGATTACAACATATGAAAAGCATTAGTTTTTGCTGTTTTTTAAACATTGTAATCGATTACACAATCCTGGTAATCGATTACATGCTGATAAACTAATCAGACCTGTGCATTTTACATGATGTAATCGATTACAATATACTCGTAATCGATTACAACATATTAAAAACATCAGTTTTTTGCATTGGTGTAAATAATAAAATAATCCGGGCCGGCCCGCCGCAGCCTGCTTTGGGCGGGTTTGGGCCTCATTTTTAGCAACATAAAACATAACCGGGTTTTTTAGCCCGAATCAAAAGCGGGCTAGCCCGAACCCGTCCGGGTAACCCGTTTTGATAGGTATATATGATTGTGTGGGTTATGTTAATAATATATATGTTTTGATCCCTTTTTAGTAAATTATTGATTCGAAAACTTGTTCAAAAACTAACCAGTGTATAATCTTTTTATAGTTTGCTCACCAAAAGATGAGAAAATAAATTTAGAATTTAAGCTTAAAAATAGAGTTAGATAGCATTAGTTATACATGTATCAATAGAAGATCTTAGATAAACACCTGCTTATAAGCACGGTAATGATATCATGGTTTTTCTTTTCTTTTCTTTTCTTTTCAAATCTGGGGTATTTAACTATTTATGACTCAGTTTTGCATTAGTTGTGATTAGATCCTTCTCAAACCCCAAAACCTAAATAATAGAAGGATCTCTTCCTAAGCCAGCTATGGATAGTTAAGCTATCAACAACTTTTGTAACCAAACTTCGTATATCCCCCCTCACCTTTTCTGAAAAACGAGGGTGGTTGGAAGAAGCATAAGTGGCTTCTTCTGAAGCAAAAGCGCGTCTAAGACATAGGAGGTGGAGGTCGATGATTTGAAAGTCTATCCTTAAAAACTCACGTTTCTTTTCTTAAAAACTCACAAGAATAAAAGGGTGGGAATAACAAGTAGTGTTTGAAACTTTACAGGGACCCGCTACATTTAAATATGCCTTTCAACTGGTCCAGATTTAAGGAAGTCCTATCACATAATATGGCACTGCCTGGAACAAGAATATCATATAAATAATTTCGATAAGGTATTAAGTCAACTGTTTTGACGATTCAACACAATTTTCACCTTTTATCTGAGTTTATGATCGGTATGTGCAACATCAAGCTCCATGTGGGTTTTGTTTAAGGAAGTATAAGATGCCAATGAGCCTGTACATGTAACTTGTCTTTTCTTGTATCCTTGAGCTCTTCAATGCCTAACCTACTACCAAAAAGGTATAACCATTTTGAAACAGATAATGATCAAACTAGTAATATTCAGTTTTGAGTTCCGGCAATTTGCAAAGCTATGCCAAGGCTTGAGCCATCATGGAACGAAACTCGAGCTGCTGTGTATAAAGGCCACGGAAGATCTTGTATTTGGCATCGTGGTATTTTTTAACCTTTGGATCTTTAGATGGATGAATGACCTGCCAAAATTCATGCACTTTAGTAGCCCATCAGGGAAAATTAGGAGCAGCAGAGTCTTATTTCATGAAATGAAAACACCTAGCTCGTACAGCGTAGAGACAACAATAAGAGGAAGACATTAGGATAGAAAATATGGGGTTTTATCACAGCCAATTGAAATTCAATAGCTCAGTTCAGGACTTGCCTACTCATCTTTGCACTGTTAATGAGATGCATACATTATGAGTATAAATGACTAATGCAACCTCTCACTGCTTGGTGGCACATTCGCAAGACTACACAGTATAACAAATGATATATCTGTTTTTCTAACAAGTAGTAACTAGGAAGTAGCACATCAGAAAATATTGAAAGGATTGAATGCATATGTTTTTACACTTTTACGAGAATTATGAACCTCGAGATATTGTATGTGAGTAGACTATAACAAATTATTATTTTTTAAAGTAAAATGTGACATTGATCCTGCAAAGATACAGTGTTCACAAAATAAGTCATCAATATTCAAAAGTTTAAAATGGCCACCACATAATGTAAAATTAAGACCCTGAAAGGCGTCTGTAAGTAAAGTCCTTAGAAGGACCGTTGTGATAGTCATGTTAAAATTTCAGGACTTATTTGATGATCATTTTCTTTGGAGGACTGATTCGAGGTTTTACTCTTCTTTTTTTACCAGGAAGATATATTAAAAAATTGAAACCATGCTATGTTCTTCATGCCAATTTGACTACACATTTCATTTTAGTATCATCCCTACATGTAACTTATTGCAATTGACCTGTAATCTGAAAAAAAATTACTTGTGTTTAATTTTTAATTATTTCAAAATAGAAGGAAATTATTCCACACCTGTCCAGAAGCATTAAGGGATTTCATTGCCTCACTAAGGCTCCAATATTTCCTTGAAGCAACAGCACCCAGGATAGCAGCACCCAAGAGCACAGATTCACTCTCCCTTGGAAGAATAATAGGGCAACCTGGGACAATTATAACTGTGATTTACTATTTTTTTAAACATAGTATAAACTAATGCTTTGATACCTTCTTTGTCATTTCTTATCATTAGGGAGCACAGGAAACTTAATCATTTTTTATTAATGAACTAAAAATGTAAAATAAGATAGAACCCAGAGTCCCAGATCATGGAACAACTACAACCCAATTTTTGTGAGGGAACATAAGATGCCAAATAATTCTGCTGATGACAAAGTTTGAGATAGTAGCTGTCTAGCAGGGTTGTATTATATACACACAATTTAGATATATTTCATATAAGATTGAAGTTCTTGACACATTATCCTGTTTTACTACAGCTAAATTACTGATTTATTATTATTTTGTTATTTTAATGGTTATCATTGGACAAGGTAAGAAACCCTAGACGCTAGCATATTTTTGCTAACCTTTAAAATCGGAACACAAGTGTCATTTGTCACACGGAAAAAAGTCCACACTAATATGTACGGCAATGATATCTTATCAGAATATGTAACACAATGAAAAGGGTCCAATAAAAAAACACTCAATAATACCAATAATATCAGCATGTTCCTGAATGTAGATAGGGTTCTTTGATAGGCCACCACATGCAAGAAGAGTGTTGATCTGCAAGCAAAGACAGAACAATCACATTAATAAAAGCCATCAAATCTGCATCAACAACCTAAGTAATGACAATTGAAGCCAAAAAAGTAGTAACAACATGAAATGCATGTGATAGCATTGTGCATCCTTACTTTGTGACCATGGGCATTGCAATGCTCTACAATGTGACGGGTGCCATACGCAATGCCCTGCACAGCTGCCAGGTATAGAAGAGCCAACTGTTTCTCACTCGTGTCAAGTGTCAAACCATAGATAACTCCTTTTGATTTTGGGTCTGCAATGGGAGACCTGTGTAATCATGTATATCAGCCTATTATTTGGAAGCCATTATGGCATATAGCAGAGGGGAAGTCATCATTGGCCATAAAATACCTGTTCCCATGGTGGTCAGGAAGAACATGTAAATCTTCAGCCAAGGCAGCAACAAAGGATTTCTTTTGCTCAATCATCATTGTTTCCAGGAGCTTGTTCAGAAGGTCAAACACTGAAATCTCTGAAACATTAAAGCACAGAACAATTAGCTAGTCTAGTTAAGACATTCATAAAAGGCGACTAATCTGACTTTTTAAATGTTAATTAAAATACATATTTATTATACTCCATTGAAGAAAAGTTCTTACTTTGAGAAGCAGCTCGATTTGCAAGCAGTGGAGAAGCAGCGTGGCTTTCAATTATATGATCCAATAATGCACCAGTAGCACTCTGTCCACCTTCAGTCAGCCAATATTCTGGTACCATTGCTGAAAGTTTGGACAAAGAATCAGGTTACAACATAAAATGCAAGAGAAACAATGATGAATGTTTAGATTAATCTTAAATGAAATATAAGATGTTGAAATTAAACAGCATATCCTTCAGATGATCCTTTCTGATGTAATCCTTCAGTTACTGTTACCTCTTACAATTTATAACCCTATAAATATCAATTTCGACAAAGAGGAACTAATCATAACACAAATAATGACTTTTCAAAGGACAGATGCATGAATGATGTTAATGAGAATGTTAGAATGTATGAAAGTATCTCACAATATCTTAAATTAGCTTATAGAGAATATCTATAGGATATTTGGATATCAAGAGAATGTCTCATATTATGATCATATGTTTGTTTAAAATATCTTAGAAGATCTCTTAGGATTGAAATTATTCTATCTTATATTTTATGATATATTTGCTTAAGTAATCAGAAGTCTAACATTAGTATAAATAGGGGATAGTGTTATGTCTTCTATATCCAAGTTCCAAGAAAGCAGCTTTTATTTATGAGTTTCGACGACAACCAATCAACTTAAAATTATTACCAGAAGGGAAAATCTACTTCTCACTTGAAACTGTAACTTTCAATCATCTTGGTATTAACAAGTGTAAAATGCAAGAATTGCCATAGTAGCCACCTTATTAGATAATCTAGGGACCACAATTATTTCAAAATGTCAACCAAAATGGAGAAACTGGTATATTGTACCTGACCAAAACGGACCCCAAACCCCAGGAATGAATAATTTGCTCCGGGATACACCCATATGGCATGTAGAAGTTCCACAAACTAACACCATGCGGTTGGAAATCGCATCCTTGTCATGTTCTGAGGATATGTTATTTTTTCAGGTAAGAAATACCAATGCTTTATCCAAACAACTACAATCATAAGGTAAGTCACAACAACCTTCAGCTTCTGATGGTGGCACGCTTTCAATGACCCCCACCCCACCAGCATGAGCATCAATTAGTGATGTCCCAACAGGAATTCCCGGTACAAGACCCAGTTCCTGAAAATTTCAACCCATCAGAAGTATTAAAAAGCAGCTGCATCATAGGAGTTTATCACATCAAATCGAACCAATCTCCACAGAAGGAGGAAGGTAGTACTCATATTCTTCCCACTAAGCAATATATATTTGCTTTGTTAATGAAGCTCAAGGAAGCACTGGGTTCAAACAACAAAGGAATGCAAAATCTTCAATAAGAATTTCTTGCCTTCGCAGCAGTAGGAGTAAGGCCAGAACCCAGAGGATGGCCAGGGAAAGCAACACTTCGTCCTGTTATTATGTACAATTATCATGTTGAGAAGCCAGAAGATGGAAATAGATTGAATAGCACAAGCAATAGATAATTAATCGTAAGCTTACTCAAAGCTTACCCCCATTAATCTCTGCATCACGCATGAAAAAACAAGAACTATTTAAGAAAAAACCAATTACAACTTTCGAACTTAAATCATAACTAAGCATACTGCACCTTAGCACTGTTTTTTCATATTGAACTTCCAAAGGGGGAAAATAATTAAGTTCAATACAAAACCTAAGGTGGACTAAAACAGTTTCCACTTGCACCAAAATATTCCATAAGATTATTTCCTTACTTTAAAATTTGCTAGACAAGTAATAAAATTTTGAAATAGTCCTGGTCAAAGAGATCGATATTTGCACACATACTTCCCATCTCATACTTAAATCTTGTAAGCACATAAAATATATTAACAAATAGGGAACACCAAATCACCAATAGCATATAGCATTTACTCCTTTTCCACTTCAGTTGGAGAACAAGTCGTCTACTAAAACAGGAATTTTGCAATTACGCAACAGTTAAGACTCAGGACTCAAGCTGACATAAAATATGGAATTTGCATTAAGTCCGCATTAGACAGTCTCAAAGCTTATCACTAGTGAAAGTGGGTAGGCCAATGTCAGTCAAATGAAATACCTATCTTAGCATGATGTCCTTCAATAAGATCACCCAAACCAATTTCCTCCCAAAATTCATCATCCCACCCACAGGCTTCCATATCTCTGGAGTTTTGATCATTGATATGCTGCATGTGTGCATGACCAAGATATGTCCATTTACAAACTGTGGTGCACAGACTGCGAGTATCATCTCCAGTTGCCCTACAGAAATTGCCATAAATTAATCAAAGTGAAGTACCACTTGAATTGAACATCAAACTGATACTAGACATCAAGAAGTCTTTAGGAATGTAATAAGATACCTATATGACAACCAATCACTCAAGTCCATCCATCTGAAAACCATAGCCCAAGATTCTTGCAAATTTTCTTTAACCCAGAGAAGCTGAGAAGTTAGATTCCATCATTAAAAGTTTGATAAAGCTATAACTGAATACTATAAAAGTTAATCATACTCAAAACCAGTTGAATTGTGCAGCAATTTTCCAGTTTTAGTATCTTCAAGATGTAAATACTCGGTAATATAACTTTTCTGGTAGTCAAGTTTACTTAACCACAATACTCCAAATAAGAACACTACTAATACAAAACAAGAAGATCAAGGAAACAAAAAAGTTAAAGGAGGAAATACCTTTTTTCATGAAAGAATGATCTATTCATACATTATTCCTACAAATCCTATCAACTGTATCTAGTTGGTCATCTACTCAGATTAACCATGATTTATAAGCTTAATCCAAGACAGATGGAAAGGGCCTATCCAAGTTGCAGATGCGGTATTTAACATCATCAGTAATCACTGTATCAACAGTTGTACAGGCAGCCATAATAATCTAAAATTACACTGCACTTGGATCTTTTATACAATAAATAGATATAAGGAGGGGAATGCTTAAAATAGAATTTAGTAGACAACATACTATGTACAATGACCATTGGTGAAATAATGGCACTAGTTCAGATGGTACCTTTGGTGGTTGCATTTCGGGTGAAAGAGCTCCACCACAGTACTGTAGTACAGGTGAATTACAGGAATTGATCTTTTCAGCTTGTTCTACAGCTCTATGATCCATCCATACTATCACATTTCTTCTTGAATCACCACTCCAAGAAACCGAAACAGGTGAGCTGTCAGCATCCACTGCGACTGTTTTTCAAGTTACAGTCACTTCATTTGCACATTAAACCTTCCACATTGTAAAAGGACTAAAAAATATCAATTTTAAAAATGTTACATACCAAGAGAACAAGTAGCTGCAAATCCCAGACCCTTTACTTCTGTAGGTGCAACTTTTGCCTGAGAGCAAGCTGCTTTCACAGCAGCGCAAATTGCGAGCCATATATCTGTAGAGGATTGCTGTTTAGAACAAAAATAAGAATCTACGTTATTTATAAAATATAAAATACATACATGCTAAAGCATTGAAAACGGAAAGCAGAAACAAATATCCAACACAACAGGAACTACTGTCTGTAAACTGAAACCACCCCTTCCCTATTTCCAATATCAACATAATAGACCAACCAGCTGTTTCAATAGAAAATCAAGAAGAAACATGATTTAGATTGATTTGATCTTGGAGATACTAGATTCCAGCACACATCTCGTCTAGCCATCCCAGAAACTAAACCATAAAAAGATACTATAGCCTCGTAGAGCACCAGAACCACCGATGATATATAAACTCCACAGTGTCATACACTAGTTTCATTTGTCATCAATACCTATAGCAATAATAACTGAACCCTACACATGATATGGAGTCACTGCCCTAGTAACTAAGTGAACATGTCTTAATTGTTGCAATAACTGTAATTAATTGCAATATCATCAGCTTTAGGTATTCATTCATATATATATATATATATATATATATATCTAATGAAAGTTCATTTACATAGCAGGGGTGAAAAAGAGTACCTCAACACATGCGCCGTTTTTCCATATCTGTATTGGGCTGCTTGATGAACCAAGAAGTTTTCCTTCCTCATCAAACAAACCTGTGTTAGCAGTGAAAAGACGAAATCAATTTATACAAATTTTACACACCTCTATATATACACTACTAGCAGAACAATAACAAGGAACATTAAAGGAATGAGAAATTGGATAAATCAGAGCATGAGTGAATGAGAAGAAGAGACCAGCACGAGCGCTGCCGGTGCCGACGTCGACACCGAGGAAGACGGAGCGAAGAGGATCGGCGACGGGAGATTTAGGGGAAGACATTTCAGTAGTGCGAGGGAATTGGGGAGTATCGATAAACATTCTCAATATCTATTATTTATATTTTGTCACTACCTATCAGATATTTTCATTTTTTTATCATCACTCACCCACCATTGTCATTTGCCACGCTCGTCGTTCTTTTTCATTCACACTTCTCACTCACTACCATCATCCTCTCTAGCACGATGGGATATTCATTATTATTTCGTATATAAATTTTTATACGGATAATATAATTATTAATTATATTTGAAAAATAATATTGCCAAGATCACCAATTTGGTCCAATGGTCCATGATGTGGATTTGCAATTTGATCTTATAATTTGGTCAAATTGTTAAGAACATTAGTGGGCTTCACGATAATCTAGATATGTTTCATTCTATTTAATTTTCTCAAAAAATTGTAATAACCCATCTTTTTCATAAGAACCTTATTCTCAATTTATGGCAAATTGGCAACACATCTTTCACGATGGAAATGGTGCAGGTGAGGAGGTGGTAGCAATTTTCTAGATTGTTGCAAAATGGGATCGAGTAGATTTGATGTGTGGGTGCACAGCCCATTGGAAAGAATACGAATACGATGATAACAGTTTAAATTACAGTATAAATTTATAAATTCAATGCAATATGTAAATGTGATAAATAATACAATATAATATATAAAACTTATACAATTTATACACATATCCAATGTATTATGTTACATTGAGTTAGAAAGAAATATGTAATAAGGAAGACCAAGTACTACTAGTCACAATTTATTAGACATGAAAGTAAGAACGTGAGATAATTGTATATTTTTTACACTCTTATTATATAAAATATCATTTATGTTAATCGTTATTAATTATTTTTAAAAATAATACAAATTAATAGGAAATAATGTATTGTCTGTATATAAATTTTTACATTTACTTCGTTTTGTTACACAAATGACATTCCTTCACATTTTGGTTAAGAAACTAATCAATTTTAAGGTGTGTAGGTGTCCATTCCAACAAATATTATTCTTAAAAATCGAACTCTTAACTTTTTTGTTATTGTATGAATCGATTGTTGATAAATCTTTTAGACTTATAATACATATATAATAATCTCATTCAAATCTTTTAGACTTATAATGCATAAATAATAATCTCATTTTTATATATAAACTTAAGGACAGGTCAACATTTCTCAATTTTGGAACTATGAATTTTCTCATGACATTTCAACATCTTTTCCCGCCATTTTACTTATATTACCTCTCATTTTTTTAAATGACATTAGAAAACCCTTTTCGGTCTCTTAGAGATACCTCTGGTTGTAGATTAGTATTTATTTCTTCATTCTATACTTCAATTTCAAATTGGATTATAATAAGAAATTTTTTGCCGTACCATTCACTATTAATTCATATGTTAATAATATGTTAACCATAAATATCACTCAACAACAATAGGATAATAGTGTTGTCAATATAATGAAGTATAATTAACAGATGGATTGACAGCACAAAAACTTACATTAAACTCTTTCAAATTTGTGTTTCCTTTTTTCAAGTAATTAAGTTGTTATTAAATTCTCAAGAAAACGTGACATCGTTTTCTTTCCCTCTTTAATTTCCGCCTTATTATCTAATAATAGCGACTCCCTTGACTGTGACACTCACCATCTCCACTCTTTCGCCATGTTCCGCTTCTCTTCCCTCTTTCTCTGCCGTCATAGCCATCGCCGCCGCCATTCCCTCCGCCACCTATCTTCTCTCACTTCTCAACCTCTCGAGCTACCACTCTCCTTCCCAACCTATTTCATTTGGGGCTCCAACACCGGCGTCGGTAAAACCCTAGTCTCCGCCGGAATCGCCGCATCCACCCTCCTTTCTCCACACTCTCAATTCCACTACCTCAAGCCCATTCAAACCGGCTTCCCTTCCGACTCTGATTCCCGCTTCGTCATCGATAAGGTCGCCCAGCTTCTTTTCCTCCGCAACCCTCACACTCCTCTTTTTGCCTCTCACCGTGTCCTCAATGTTTCGTCAGCTGCAATGGAACGCTCAATTGAAAACCACAAAATTGGTGAACAAGGGTTTGGGGCGTCCAAATTGATTTGCAAGACATTGTATGCATGGGAAGAGGCGGTGTCGCCGCATTTGGCGGCAGAGAGGGAAGGTTTGAAGGTGAAGGACTCGTCGGTTCTGGAAACATTGCATAGTTGTTTCAGAGATGTGTTGGAAAGTGGGGCTGATAAGGAGAGATCGGAAATCATGTGTGTGGTTGAAACTGCAGGTGGTGTGGCAAGTCCAGGTCCTTCTGGATCACTACAATGTGACTTGTATAGGTGTGTAATATAATCTTATCATTCTTACTTTTATACGATGGGTTCGATTTTGATTCCAAATTAAGGAGTATATAGACTTGGGTAGCTCGGCATTTGTTATTGCAATTTCATCTGAAGATTAATCCTAATTTCACATACTAATGCTGATGGTATGGAAACTCAGCAGAGATAAGAATTTTTCCTTGGATGACTAGACAAGATAATATTAGTAATAAATGCATTAAAGAGAAAGTCGAGATTATACCTCTATATAGAAAAGATGGCAGGATCACATAGAAGAAGAATTGTAGAAATCCCACTAAAGAAAGTAGATCAGTTGGAGAGATAGAGGGAGTCCAAAAAAGTAATTATAAGCGAAACATAAGGATTTAGATATACATAGTTGTCACACAATTTATGGTTAAGACATTCTGACATTATTTGATCCATGTAGCGGACAACTCCAATGAGAAAAGACTGGATTGTTGTTGTTGGTTACATATTCATTTATATTAATTTGATTTTTTATTCTTCTGGCTTAAAAATCATGCTGTTTGGCTTTGATCCTTTCCTTGCTACTTCGTCAGAGAGTCACCATTTATGGTTAAGTGATAATATTTAGTCAAACAAAGCAAACATGCTTCATGCACTCTCTGGAATTGATGCTGAACAGTGACGCATGAGGCATAGACTTACAGCATCTACATTTTTTTGTTAAATTTACCGTTTCATGTTAGGCCATTCCGTATTCCTGCTGTTCTTGTTGGAGATGGACGGCTAGGAGGTATTTCTGGAACAATTTCAGCTTATGAGAGCTTAACACTTCGAGGTTATGACGTTGTTGCTGTTGTCCTTGAAGATCATGGTCTTTTAAATGAGGGTCCACTAATGTCTTATACACGAAACAAGTAAGCCTGATTACTAGTTTCTATATTTCCTTTTTTGTTTGTGACACGAAGCACAGAGAATTTTGCATAATATTAAAGAATAACTTATGTTTTTTTTCTTTCTCAGGATGCTTTTCTTAAAACTGAAACTTTTGTACTGGAATTTTTAGTAATGAAAAGGTGAGCACTAAATAATGTTCGAAAATATTTTTATCCTGGCCACTGAATGTGTATTGAAGGAAAAAATGACTTTTAAATACACAAATTATTCTGTCTAGGAAAATATTGTAATTTATCAAGTTAAAAGTGGAAAGGGTTTTTATGCTGAATGCACATTGTGACGTTCTTAATGAATTGGTTTTCACTTTCAGCACTTTTTATTTTATTTTAATTTTTGAAATTTTTACTTAAATTCATTTTTGCCAGGTATTGAACAAGAACCGCTAAGAGCTTGTAACATTACTTCTAAGTATAGTGTATTTTATAATAATTAATTTTGAAAGTATTGGTTTTGAAAGATTATTTTTTTCCTTTAAAGGAGTTTTAAATAGTAGCATGTATCCAAATTTCTGTATGGCCACATTTATGTTTCAACTGATCAGTTATTTTTTTGGGTTTGATCTTTCTGCCTTTTCGCAACATGATTGCCCTATGTACTTACATACTTTTCTTGCCTTCTTCATGCAGGGTTCCGATTCTAGTGTTGCCACCTGTTCCAAAAGATCCATCTAATGACCTAATGGAATGGTTTGAAGGTTGTCATTCCTTATTTAGTAATCTAAAGGAAATAATGCACTCTGCTTATTTTGAGAGAATCAAAAAGTTGCATGAAATGCCAAGGAAGGCAAGGGATATCATCTGGTGGCCTTTCACTCAACATAAACTTGTACCAGATGGAGCAGTAACAGTAATTGATTCACGCTGTGGTGAGAACTTTGCAGTCTTCAAGGTTTGTTTTAAATAAAATTAAAATCTATGTATAGTTATCTCCACAACCTTTCAGGTCAATCGCCATTTCACATTTTTTTTAAACTGTAATCTATATTTACCAAAGAACTGAACATCTATGTGATTCTAAGTTATGATTATTTCAAAGGCTCAGGATGCAGAAGTCATAGCACCAGTATTTGATGCATGTGCCAGTTGGTGGACTCAAGGACCTGATGCTGTATTGCAGGTCATTCTCATGCTCCTTTTATAGCACCAAAATGCTGTGTTGCTAGTTGGATGTCCATTATAACATCTCTGGTGTTTTCCTTTAATGTAATTTTTGCATTGAGCTGATTTCAGACTGAGCTTGCTAGGGAGATGGGATATGCTGCTGCAAGATATGGGCATGTAATGTTTCCCGAGAATGTTCACGAGCCAGCTTTAAATTGTGCTGAGGTTTTGCTTGAAGGTGTAGGGAAAGGTTAGTGTGTCCCTTTCTCACTTCCACATCTGTCTTGTATTTTTTTTTATTTGTAGGAATTTACCGAAATGGTTGTTTGTAATTTGTATTTAAAATATAGGAATTCTGATCTTAGGGCTTTTTAGTGAATGAATACTTAGGTTATAAATATACTTTTCAGATCTATTTTGGGTTAGTCTTTTACTAGGATTGAGTTTGTGCAGGTTGGGCTTCTCGAGTATATTTTTCGGACAATGGATCTACAGCAATTGAGATTGCTCTGAAGATGGCATTTCGCAAATTTTCTGTTGACCATGGACTAATTCCAAATTCTCTTGACGATACCACAGATGGGAGTTCCACTGACCTTCTGGTTGGCACTTCATCCCTTTAATTAACCTATGGTAGTTTTGGCCTAGTTGTAGAGTAATAGAGTTTATTTTTTAACTGTGAGACTGATATTCTGTAAAAGCAATGCTATGAAGCACACAATATATCTGTTAATGCTTGTGGGTTAAAATATTCCAGGTCCTTGCACTTCTGAGATCATATCACGGTGACACATTGGGTGCTATGGAAGCACAGGCACCATCAGCTTATACAGGCTTCCTGCAACAACCATGGTATAAACATTGTCTACTACTATATATGTGTAGGATTGAGTCTTGCTGACGTGCCTCTAGTCTCTTTACTACTTGAACTCACTCATATCATTTTGCACTTTACAAAGTTATATGTGCTACATTTGTATTAAAACAGTAAGCATGTGCCTTTTTAGAAATATCTGTGTAAAACAGTATAAAAGGTATTAGAAGATAGACCAAAAATAGATATAAGCTGTTTGCTTGTGAGTTTCTGTTTAGCATAAGTCAGCTTGGCGACTTAATTTATTTCAATGTAAAATATATTCTTTATCCTTATCGTGTGTGTATTAAAGACTTGTGTAAAAAGCACTTGATATTGTTTGTGAATTCTTATTGTTGATGCCATAGATCCTCATTTCTTGCAGTATATTTTACTTATATTTTACAAGCCACTGCCCAGCAATTGTTTCTAGTCTTCTAAATCTAGCTAATACTCCATAAACCCTTCTAAATTTCAATTCTCAATTTCATAGGTACACTGGAAGAGGACTTTTTCTGGATCCTCCTTCTGTCTTTATGCGCAATAATACATGGATGCTTTCCTTGCCTCAAGGGTTTCATTTGGAAAAACTAAAACTTGATAGTATCAGTTAAGTTAAAAATTTCCAAATTCCAACTTTAATTCCCTTTATTGGTTACTGTTTAGAATGTCACTGTTTATTTTATTGACACCTTCACAGGCTTTTCTTCGCACACGGAAATATTTCACAAGGGCAGGGATAAGTCCGAGCTTGCTACAGTTTATTCATCTTACATATCAAAACAATTATCTGGATTTAAAGGGTCGAATAATATTGGAGCATTGATTATTGAACCAGGCAAGATATTTTGTGACCTTTCTTTCACAGATTATTAAGTGCCATTGTAGTTCAACTCTCTCCTCCTTTGCCTTTAGTTACCTAGCTGTTTTTATATTATATTTGTGAACTTCTCTGTAGTTATACAAGGTTCTGGCGGAATGCATATGGTTGATCCACTTTTTCAGCGTGTACTTGTTAATGAGTGCCGGAGTAGAAAAATTCCAGTTATCTTTGATGAGGTTTTTACTGGTTTTTGGCGTCTCGGAGTTGAGGTCATTTCCCTTAATGACCAGTATTCTCTTTTCTTGTTTATACAAACTGTATTGTATATATTTTCATTTATTTGATTAGCAGTTTATATTTCTTTTCACAGACTGCAGTGGAGCTAATCCATTGTGTACCAGATATAGCCTGCTTTGGAAAGCTGATGACTGGTGGAATTATACCATTGGCTGCCACCTTGGCAACAAATGCCGTGTTTGATTCTTTTATTGGAGACTCAAAGGTATTGCAATATTTTTGGGAAGATTTTATTTCGGTGGTTTGACTGACATAAAATTGCTGTTGTATTTTTTGTTTTGATGCTGATGGAATATCTTGCTAATTTTACTGAATACTAATTTACTGGTGCATTTGCTCGTAGCTGTATATCATCTGATGAAAACTACTTGGTTATTCTCCAACTTTTTAATTTCTTTTATTAACCTATATAAACTATTAAGCTGCTTGAAATAGTTGCTTAATCTTCCCCGTGGATTTTCGGGCTGGTCTTTATACAACAAATGTAAAAGTAGAACTATCATAGTATCATGCCAGAAAATCATTCTGCATGGTGAGTATTTCCCCTAGTCGCGTAGTGACTGTAGTCCTTTATTTTGTGCATCAACTGTTTCTAGTGTACTAGAAATAGGATGCAACAAATAATGGTTTCCCTATTTTTAAGTTTCTGCTGGGTTTGAATATTTTATTTGCCTTTTGGTTAGGAGTTTGTATTGTGTTTATGCAAAACAAAGTTCGTTGACAGTGTTTTGATGGCATAATAAAATATCGTGTCCTCTTGTTCTGGTTAGCTGAAGGCCCTTTTGCATGGACATTCTTACTCTGCACATCCTATGGGCTGCATGGCTGCTGCTAAATCCATCCCATGGTTTAAAGACCCTTGTTCAAACCCTAATATCACTTCTGAAGGACGATTGCTTAGGGAGGTATGGTTACTGTATTCTGTGCTTCTTACAGCATACCGTAATAATATAAACAATGAGTGCATGTTTAATCCATAGGTTGCTATAATATTTCCAAAAGTATGCAGATTCAGATTGTCTTGCTTAGCTATATGGAGTAAGGATGATTTATCAGCCTTTTCTCAATGTATTTGTTTCATTTTAAATGACCAAAGTGGGTTTCCTGTCATTTAATGAAGGATTTGTTGTCACTATATCATGCATTTCTGTACCTATGTCTGCATGTTTTTGTGCATATAAATCAGATCCATGTGTAGTGGTTTCCCTCTAACTTTCTTCACGTTACTTTTGCTTGCCCTCATAACATGATTTAGCTTCTTTATTCAACTCAAAATAGAGTTTAGGGAATGTATAAAAGTAGATGTCTCACGTCATGAAAGTCTTTCTTGGAAACCGTTTTATTGGATAGTAATCATGAGTATATTTTTCTGTTGATTGTAACTTCTTGTTTTGATAAACATTTTATGAGTTGTTCCAACAATTATGGGACGTGACAACATCACCTTCGGAACTTCTCATGTTAAATACTTTGTTCAATATTTCTGCCTTAATAGAGTAATGTAAATTTTATTTGATTTTGATTTTGCATTTGCAGTTATGGGATGATAAAATGGTTCGACAGCTCTCATCCCACTCTG
This sequence comes from Lupinus albus, assembly GCA_009771035.1. Classification (NCBI taxonomy): domain Eukaryota; kingdom Viridiplantae; phylum Streptophyta; class Magnoliopsida; order Fabales; family Fabaceae; genus Lupinus; species Lupinus albus. The sequence goes on from CM020005.1 coordinate 1,714,956, forward strand.
CTGTTCAAAGAGTAGTTGCATTAGGAACTCTCTGTGCCTTGGAATTAAAAGCGGAAGGCAGTAATGCTGGGTATTATTTTATAAACTTTACCCCTTCCCATCTATAATTTTGAGCATCCTATTCCAGAATTCCTTAGATAGAGAACCAAATGTGTTGCAATGTTTAAAATTAATGTTTCATATCTGTACGCGTTTGTACTACTGTTTTGCTTGAGGGAAACCCCAAATAATTTTGATATGGAGTCCCTCTAAAATATGATGAAAAGAAAGCTCTCGTGAAAGGATGGTTCTCTTGACTTTTGCAACCTGTAGGTTGACAGCATTTAGTGATACTAGATGTTGTAAACATCTTTTTCTCTTATCAGCCCTTCAAGTTGTCATCTGGAATAAAGCTCTCATATTTTATAAGGAAATGAACTGCAGAAAGTAGTGTTTATATACGGTTGCTCATGCCATTGTTTTCGCAATATTTTTTCTATTTTCAAGAGAAAACACTAAATTTACAAATAAAGCTTCATTTGTAAAATGTTTTAACAACTAAAATACGACATCAAAGGGGTATGTAAGTGTAGATGGGTATTTGTATGTAAGTATCGTGGTGCATTGCACCCTTGAAGAGGTTTTCTTCTAAATTGTCAAGTTTTGCACAGGTATGGATCATTGTATGCAAGATCTCTTCTGCAGCATCTTCGGGAAGATGGTGTTTACATGAGGCCCATCGGTAATGTCATTTATCTCTTGTGTGGACCTTGCACGTCTCCAGAAATTTGCCATCAGTTACTCCTCAAACTCTATAAGAGGCTTGAAGGCTTTGATGGAATGAAGAATTGAGAATCCTGAAACTTGTAACCTGGTTACCTATTAGACAAGTTTAATATTTCTACTATTGATTTTACCCTGTTATAGTCGAACATATTATAAATTACAGTGTTATTAAAAACATATACTATTTAATATTAGATTCTATGTTTAGTTTGTTACTTATAATTGTATCTTAATTGGTGTACTTAATTCTTATTTTGATTTTGTACGAAGACATTTATTCCAAAACAATTCTAAAGAATATGGTTTGACAATTATTTTGTATAACAGTAACATTTATAATAAAGATCATTAATTTTTTATTATATATGATTACGTTTGTAATTACATTTGTGAAAGAAAAAGAGGATGTCAGCTGTTGATAAGAGAATGACGTGATGGGAGAGAAGCTGACTCATAGAATGGTGTCTGTAGTGATCAGTGACGTGGCAATTGCACACCAGCCACCATTATTTATCAACTCTGATCCTCCCAACGTACGGCTACGATTGTCCCTCTGGTCTCCTTCTTCAACGACAACCACCCATTCATTAATACCTCAACATGGTTCTGGCCTTCTGGGACCACTGTTATAATCACCATCTATTGGGTAACTGAAATAGACTTACAGTGTTACTCAAAGTAGGTAATCATTCCTCCTCAGCTGAAAAATGTAATATGAAAACAAAAACAAAGACGCCATAGTAGACCATAATCACACGAAGCTATTGTTTAGGCTAAGAAAGTTGTTGTTTCATGTTTTAACTTTTAAGATTTTATCTTCTCTCTCACCAAACACTCTTCCAACTCCAACTTCCTCTCTCTCTCTCTCTCTCTCAGGTCCTACCAACTTACTATACATGTAATTCGAGCTCACTTTGCTTGTTATAATGTTCTAGATCTGTAATTTGTTTCCCACTTTAGACTGTAATTGCTAGGGTTTCTCTCTTTATTGATTTATTAATTATTACTATTAATGTTTTGTAGAATAGTTAATAATGGTGTACTTTTGTGGTTCTTGTAGTGGTTGCAGATTTAGTAGTCTTGGGGTATTGGAACGAGGTTTAAATGCAGAGGCCAACAAGGGACCCAAATAGTAACAATATGGGGAAAAGATCACTGGAAGGTGGTGGAGAAGATGACCAGCCTCAAAGAAAAAGGCCTGCTCTTGCTAGGTAATCAATGCATTTTCTTCAATTTTGTGGTTCTATGAATTTCATTTTTTTTATCCACCAATTTTTAGTATAATTTTTTATTATTTGTATTACTATTTTCCACTAGTTGGCAAATATGAGCAATGATGTTTATATTTTTTTGGGGGCATATGCTAGTTTAATTTTGTCTAGTTGCTTTTTGTGCTGATTCTTACTTAGAAGCAGGTCAAAGGAATCTCAACGTAACTCACCGTAATTGAATATTCTGTTTACTTCTAATTTTTGAAGATATTTTTCATATTGGTTATTGGTTATATCACTATTCCTAATCTTTGGCCCAAAGTAGTTCTGCTAGTTGAGTTAGATAAGTGTGTGTGCCTATCAAGAAGAGTCCTGCCAACTTCCTAAGTTGCCACTGTGGTCATACTTTATATTGTCAGTTGTCATAGATAGTGCTGAATATTACTTGTTACTGTGTTTGAGACAACCCGCTTCAAGATGGTTTTATTTCTGTCTTTCATTATTGTGGTACCATCATGGGCATGAAGGATTCTTCCTGATATTTTCTTCTCTAATCCAAATTCTCTTGCAAAAAGTTGATACTCCGAATATAATAAATGTTGAGATCTGAGGGATTGTACCTCTTTGCTTATGATGTGGAAAATTCATTACCACCCCTTGAACAACAGTCAAAAGACTCTGAAACCTTGCTTTCTTGGTTAGGAAGGGTCTTGTGTTGAGAGTATGGTGGGAATGAAATGAATCAGTAACAAATGAAAAGTTTCAGTTTTTTATTTCAAGTAAATCAGTCTGAATACTTATTAAAAATAATTTAGAAACTTATTTGCTAAACTTACAATAAAAAAGGTTTTATTTCTTATTAGTTTTCATCAATATGACTACCTTTTTTGTAATTTATTTTCTATAGCTCCTTATAATTGATTCCAACGTGTTTTGCAGTGTAATTGTGGAAGCTCTCAAGGTGGACAGTTTGCAGAAACTTTGCTCATCATTAGAACCTATTCTTCGCCGAGTTGTAAGACATTTAGCTTCACACTGCTTTCTACTATTTACATTCTAGAAAATTATTGTCATTTCCCTCCAATTGGAAGCCATTTTTACACATTGAATAAATTCTTACAACTCATATAATCTTTTATGCAATTTGATGGTGTTGGAGCATTATGACTAGTTTGTGCACATTTCCCTGCCTATTTGTAACTGACACCAATAAATTAAGTTTCATACTGATTTTGCTTGCCTAAGCAAACTTGTTTATTGTTCACAGTGGATTGGGTGTCCATTTTTTGTTCAGTGTTTCATTTAACCCTATCTTTTCCTTCCTTGTTATGATTTGGTATGTGATTGTGAAAAGAGATGATACCATATTCATAGAAATTATACTATAATATGTTTAGTTACTTATAACTAAAAGTTTCTGCTTTTGGTCCCTTTTTTGGGTTGAAGTTTCAGCATTTGGTTCTTAATTAGTTAAATGGTACTTATGTGAACAGGTAAGTGAAGAAGTGGAGCGGGCTCTGGCAAAGTTAGGTCCTGCAAGACTTAGTGGGAGGTTTAAGAAAATATTTTCATTTTGCGGAGATTAGTTTCTAAATATTTATAGTTTAGTAACTTTCCATATCATTACTATATGTTTTCCCATGCTTTTCATGTATTGTCTGTAGACCTAGCAAAGGTAGAATTGAATCTGTTGAGGTAACAAATATTAGCTCACTGTCTAGTGTCTACTTTTGAGTTTTGAATCCCCTTTTTACTCAAGTTGATTTCGTGGTGTAAATTATTAGGTACTCTTGAAGTTCATAACTTTTTTTTATCTTGGATGGATAGGATTTCTACTCTCTGGAAATTATGTCAGTTTTATTGCAGCATCAAGGAATAGGATAATGATGCCATGCAATAAATGGCTGTGTAGGTTCTTTCATACATGTGCTAATTTGCATACTGTGTGTCTATTGGTTGTGGACGGGGTTATTGACTTTACATCTTCCCTCAATTTTCTTATCCAAAATAGCCACTGACTTATGTTACTCCTTGAATCTTCACCAAATTGGAGAATGGTTACCATTCTGGTCCAGTGTTGTTTTTTTGTCTTTGTTAAAGTTACAAAGTTAAATTTCCATTTACCTTTCTCTTTTCTTCTAATATAATGGTCCATTCTTTATAGAGTTGAGACTGGTATTTCCTATATCTACGTTATGTCACTCTCACCACTGTAATGCCACCATAATATTTCCTATATATATGTTATGTACCTCTTGTTGAGACTGGTATTTAATATTATCATTACAAAAATTTCAGGTCTTCCCCAAAAATGATTGAAGGTCCGGATGGTAGAAACTTGAGGCTGCATTTTAGGTCCCGGCTGTCTCTTCCCCTGTTCACTGGAGGAAAGGTGGAAGGCGAGCAGGGGGCTCCAGTTCATGTTGTTTTGATTGATGCCAATACTAGAAATGTTGTAACATCTGGACCTGAAGCCTGCATGAAACTCGACGTTGTTGTCCTTGAAGGTGATTTTAATAATGAAGATGATGTAGATTGGACTCAAGAAGAATTTGAAAGCCATGTGGTGAAAGAACGGGATGGAAAGAGACCTTTATTGACTGGGGAGTTGCAAGTGACTCTCAAGGAAGGAATTGGAACATTGGGGGAACTGACCTTTACAGACAATTCAAGCTGGATAAGGAGCCGGAAATTCAGGCTTGGCTTGAAGGTTGCATCAGGTTTTTGTGAGTCCATACGCATCCGTGAAGCTAAGACAGAGGCTTTCAATGTTAAGGATCATAGAGGAGAATGTAGGGTTATGTTTTTGTATTTTCTGCTTTTTCTCTAGCACCAGTGATCTTCCTGCTTCCACATTACAATACCATCTTTAAACTGTTATGTTCTGTTCTTTGCAGTATATAAGAAGCATTATCCTCCTGCTTTGACTGATGAAGTTTGGAGATTGGAGAAGATAGGCAAGGATGGGTCATTTCACAAGAAGCTGAATAATGCTGGAATATGCACAGTCGAACAATTCCTTCGGCTCGTGGTTAAAGATTCGCAGAAATTGCGGAATGTAAGTTTGGATTTGTTTTAATCTTGAAGTTATGTTCCAATCATATTCTAATATTGTTCAACTGTATTGGCATGCTTTGTTGCTTCGATCTTAGGCTTTTCTTTTTGTTTTAATGAGGACATGTTATCCTCTTCCTAAAATCTTCCTTCTCATCTAATATTATATTATATTTTTAAATAAAAAATGTATTGTTCAACTGTAGATCCTTGGGAGTGGTATGTCAAACAAGATGTGGGAAGCTCTCTTAGATCATGCAAAGACCTGTGTCTTAACCGGGAAGCTTTATGTTTATTACCCAGAAGATACAAGAAATGTTGGTGTTATTTTTAACAACATCTATGAGCTGCGTGGCCTTATAGCAGGAGAAGAATTCTTTTCTGCTGATTCTCTCACTAATAGCCAGAAGGTTAGTCCGCTTCAGATGTTCCTTTCTCTGGTATCTGTAGTACTGCTATTATTACCTTCTTTTAAGTGTTTCATGAGTCTGTATTCATTGTTTGTCCTCCAAACATTGAGCATGCATTTTGTTGCTGGCATACTTAAATCTACTTATACAGTTGTAGTGTAATGCTGTCTTTATGTTTTTACTTTCTCTCATTAGCAAACATAGCAGTATTGAACACAACTAGACAAATACATGTTATGTTGCTCACCAAGAAATCGTAGATAGTGGTCAGGATCGTAACATTTTAGTTTTATTGAGGCTCAAAGTTTGCAGTTTCCTTTTAATGCTTTCTTCGAGGAATAGGGTAAGCTTATGATACCTTTAAAATGGTTTTGCAAGTCCAGGTTTATGTAGATTCCTTGGTGAAGAAGGCATATGAAAATTGGGATCAGGTTATAGAGTATGATGGCAAATCACTTGTGAGTGTTGGGGAAAATAATGATGTAGCTGACAGTGAACTTCAAATTGAGTCAATTGATTACACTAGTGGTTTGGATCATCCACTACATTTGCCAGTGCTCCCAGTCTGTGTTCCTTCGGAAGAGCAAATGAATTCCGGGATGTCAGTTGGAGGTAAGCATTAGCATTTCCTTGAACTCCAATTTAAATAATCCTCTCTTTTGATTCTGTCCCCTCCTTTTCTTTTGGACTGTTGATGTCATATTTTCAGTTACTTGTGTTTCTCAAATATGATTTCTGATACTAATGAAAGAAGTGAGATGTCTTCTATGATATTGTTAGTAAACTAAAATTTTGATATTAACTGTTTTCTGCTCCTCTCCACCCCCTTGGACAAAAAATAAGAGACCCCTTACATATACATGAATAAAATTTTGCTTATTTCCAAAGTTCTATGCAATACAATCCTTTTTCAGGTTATAATGATCATATGGTACCAAGATATCCAGGGCAGTTACTGATAGAAAATTCCAGCTCACGGAACCAGTTTGACAGCTCATTATATCTGTCTAATGACCAGTTAATCAACAATACTCAACAAAACCAAACCACTAGAAATGGCCGTGGTGCAATTGGGTTAGCTCTCGGTCCTCTTCAATCATCAACATCAGGGTTTCTTGCTGGCAGCTCTTCTATTCAGCCATCTACTACCAACCCTTTTGATGATTGGTCACACAACAGAGACAAGGGGGTGGATGAATTCTTTTCAGAGGATGAAATCCGCCTTAGAAGTAATGAGATGCTAGAAAATGAAGAAATGCAGCACTTGCTTCGCCTCTTAAGCATGGGAGGTAATTCCTCCATGAATGTTGAGGATGGCTATTCATCATTCCATTCATTCATGCCATCACCTATGCCAAACTTTGACGAGGATCGCTCTCGTCCAGGCAGAGCTGTTGTAGGATGGCTAAAGATCAAGGCAGCAATGAGGTGGGGCTTTTTTATCAGGAAGATAGCAGCTGAGAAGCGGGCACAAATAGAGGAGTTAGATGAATAGGTCATTTGGACAAATGATTTCAGGCTTAATAGGCAGCCTTCAGATTTTACACACATGTTATGCAATTTAGTTGTCTTCATCAGTGACAACCAAATTGTGCAGTTCATGGGTGTTAACATTCTTAGGATGCACCTCTGTATCTGATTTTACTGCAAGTTTGTACAGTACAGTGTCCTGTACAGTATTTTAATTCTTAGGAAAACTATGATTGTTTTCTGTTTTCCACTTTTGTGCTCATGCTCCTTTATTATCACATTTCCATTAATTCCGAAGCAACTGTCATTTCAGTTGATAACTTAGATTTGTCACCTCACTTGATTGATGTATATGAATTATGATCTACTTAAGTTTCTAGCTGTGTTATCATCATCTTCAGTGGATCATTCTGGTTCTTCAATTTTTTTTATATCTGGTATCTTAATGGAGCCAGGAACCTGAAGCACTTGATGTAGAACCTGAGGCACAAGATGATGCTCCAGAATACCAGATGCAAGCTTCAGCATTGAAATTTCTGTAGGATGCAGTGAAGGGAGCTTGTGTCCAATCTGTCTTAACAAGTCCACCTCTTGTTGCCTAGTCATCTGCATTCCACAAACTAGAATATATTCTCATTGGCTGGTTCTTTGGGAAGGGAACACCAACACTCTCTTAGTTCATGAACACTCTAATGGGAGTGCCATCAACAGAGAATCTGAATATAAAGAGTAAGTGAAATTAATTATAAGTCTATGTAGGAATAGGAAGGAGAAAAAAGAAAGAGAATGGTAAATGTACTTGAAGGATGAGATTGAAGACTTACATAATTTGCTGGGGGTTCCAAGTGATAGTATAGTTGTGGAAATCAGCAGTTGGGTCAAACCAAAGATAGAATTGTTGTTCTCTGTTTCCTTTGCCTTGGCTGAACACGTTAGTGTGAAGAATGTATGGGTCACCACTCAAGTTTCCAAGAAATTCAAAGTCTATTTCATCCCAAGTTGACCCTTTTGAAGATAACTGCAAACAAGATCATAGATTTATTATCAAGCCTGAATAACAATGAAATATAAAGATACAAATAAATAGACCTTCAATGAAGTTATAGTTATAATAACTTGCATAATAAGCAGTGACAGTGCCAGCAGAGTTTCCTGGGACAAGCTTGAGTTGCATGTCAATGTTGCCAAAAAGATACTCATTCTTTGATTGGAATCCTGAACCAGAAGCTTTGTCTAGTGATAAAGTGAGTAACTCCCCATTGTTGAGTATATTGGCGCGGCCATCTCCTCAAGTTATTTCAAAATCATTGTTCAAATTACCAGCAAAAGTAACCATATAGTGAAGTGGAAATGGTATGGGAAGAAACTTAAGTTGGTATTTATAGTAAGGTAGGTAGTGGAGGAAAAACATGCGAAATTGCAAAGAGATAATAAACTAAGGTGGACACGGTTGTTGTCTTTGTTTATTAAAAAATAAAGTGTCTAGATGGCACGCGGTTGTTCTTTTTCATATTAAGTTTGAATGTCAAAGGTTGGTGTTGAGAATGAACCCTTTTTGTGTGACATTATTACCAATTGCCAACCAAGCATGAAATATTTCCAGCTAAACTAATAATTCTCTACACCTAAAGGAGCCTCCACCGCCATACACTTACGGGTTTAGACACGGGTCTTGTATGTCAACCTAAACGTAGATGAATATTAGAGTATGGATGAGAATGAGAATATATTAGTTTATTTTTCATAAAGTATATTTGGATTAATAGAGTATTATATTAGGGGTTTGCTAACATGGGGAATGTGCATTTTCAGTTAGGTACATGTTAGCAAGGTGTACCAAAAAATTTGGACAAAATTACCCTTAAAGTTTTGTCTAACATGTTTTAGTAACTAGGGATACATATTTGATTATTGATTAATCTTTATCGTCCTAAACTTCAACTACCTTAAAATAATATATTTATAAGTCTTATCTCTTTTTTTTTAGTTTCTCTAAATTTTAAGGTCTAAATTGATCCAAAGTGTGAGACCTATAAATAAGTTTCACACATAAATAAACTAATATATTTTACCTATAAATAAATCAAATATATTACATACTCTTGCAAGAGAATGATTCAATCCCACTTTGAGTTTTTTTAGTTTGAATTAGACTTTTTAATTATATAAACTTAAAATTAGACTTACCCCAACTTTTGTTGTTGTTAAATAATAGGTTGTGCCAGACTAAACCAAATATAGAGCAGCACCATATATACATATGCCAGATAACTTGATCTTCACTCATCAGCTCATCCCTAAGTATCGATCATGCTCCTTTAAATAAACTTGTTTCTAAAGTAAGATAATTAGAATGTATTTACATTTCTCCATTAGATTTGATCTACAATGCAAATATTTTTTACACTACTATATATCACCAATTATGGGTGGCTTGATATTGCATGACTAAATCATATCACGTAATTTTACACACTGATACAACAAAATAAATCATATTCCAATGCTATTATTAATATTCAATAGTAAGTACAATTTGTTAAAAGAAAAATGAAACAATTATAATAATCTACTAAATTTATAACAAACAATTTGGATTTGGCTCTACACGTGATATTCATATTTTACATAGTACAAAGTCACAAACAGCAGAGAAACATAAAGAAAGAATAAAAGAATAATGCATAGGATCTTATTATTATATTTTTCTATCCTAAGCATGCATGATGTAATTGTTGAAGAACTAGAAGCGTGTGCATTCAAGTGGTAGACCCTGTGGAAACCTCTTCTTATCCACACAGTAATTGTAAATCATGTAATTCTTCTGTACCCATCGCAGCCTTTGTTGACCACTTGTATCCAACTCTTGCCTTAGCCATGTAGAGGAAGTTGAATTAGGAGAATTTGATTTACATGATGATTTTCCATTACTCCATACACAAGCATTTGCATTGAAATTCCTATAGGATGCAGTGAATGGAGCTTTTGACCAATCTGTCTTAATGAGTCCACCCCTTGTAGCCCAATTATCTGCATTCCATAAACTTGAGTATATCCTCATTGCCTGATTCTTTGGAAATGGAACTCCAATTAATTCCAAATTCTTAAACTCCCTTATTGGGGTCCCATCAACTGAGAAGCTGAAAGAAACACATGTATAATAAATAATGTAACCAGTTAGTAACTTAATTAATGAATTACACATACAAGAATATATGAACTAACTAGCTAGCTAGCTAGCTGTAATTTTATATAGGACTAATTAATGAGGAGATTGTATACTTACACAATGTGTTGAGGATTCCAGAGAATAGAATAAGTGTGGAAATCTGAAGTTGGGTCAAACCAAAGATAGAATTGTTGCTCTCTATTGCCCTTGCCTTGGCTGAACACATTGGTGTGTAGAATATATGGATCACCACTTAGGTTCCCCAAGAATTCGAAATCAATCTCATCCCAATTTGATCCCTTTGAAGATAGCTGGTAAAAAAGAAAGAAACGTTCATTCATTTGTTAGTCATGTGATTGAAGTATTGAGCATTCATGCAATATATATCATACCCAAAAAATGAGTAGTGAGTGGGTGTTTATATAAAACTTACATAATAGGCTGTGACAGTGCCAGCAGAGTTTCCAGGAACCAACTTGAGTTGCATATCAATCTTGCCATATAGATATTCATTCTTAGACTGAAATCCAGAACCAGAAGCTTTGTCAAGAGAAAGAGTAAGAAGATTGTTGTTGTTGAGTATTTTAGCACGACCATCTCCCCATGTAATCTGAAAGTCTTGGTTGAAGTTACCAGCAGCACAGAGAACAATACAAAGGCTCACAAGCATAAGAGTAAAAAGAAGGCTTAAAGAGGTGGTAGAAGCCATGATATGATAACTAAGAAGAATCTGTTCTTTTTTTCTTTTCTTTCAATGTAAGTGTAAGCTAAGAAATGTGGTGTGAAGCTTCAAAGGTTTAAGCATTATATATAGTAGCGGGAAATTAAATGAGTTTGTTGCATCAAGTAGTAAAGGAAGAAGATAGGAAGGTGCTCTGTCAAATAAGCTGTAGATAGTTGTATGGGTAATTAAGAAGAAAGCTGTCAAAAGCTGAAAAGCTCTAAGGTCAAAATCAACTTTATTGTATATTTAATAAATCAATATCAATATTAGTACAAGTAGGGAAAGGTTATGACTAGGGAAGAAAGAGCAGGGTGTATTATAATGCATGGTTTTTAGGAGTTGACACAGTCCCTATCTTCATGTCATTATTAAGTATATATCTTCCATAGAATTGTACATTGTTTTTGAGTAGCTGTTGCCAGATAAGTATGGTATGGTTGAAGTGGTAAACATTGTACGGAGTGTGACATAACTAAGCACATAAATTTTATATGGTCCTATGAACTTAATCATAAAATTAAGTTCATATTTTAGATTGCAAAAAAAAAACAATAAAATATGTAGAAATTTGTAACACATAATTAATGAACTTTTTAAGAGTTTAGAAGTGAAGAATTATTTGAATGGGTCATGTAAAGAAAATGTTAGTTATATTGATAAAATCTGGGCACAACAAAACTAAAATCAATATCCTAGTGTATAGGATCAATGAATGCCTTTCATGAACGCCACATATGACTTTACCCTATGAGACAGCAAAAGCAATTAATTATTTATTAAATATTGTTTTGGTAAGTTCTGGCGATTAAGATCAGCATTAATGTGCATCTCTAAATTTGTCATTGAAATGAAAGTGAGAGAGAAAATTAATAAGAGAAACAAAAATGTATATATTAATAGTATGTGTAGATACTATTATATCATTCGTCATTTATATTTAACCATTAACCTACATCTCTATTACATTAATTTTGTGTTTTAGTAGCTACCTAATTTTGATTTTTGAAGTTTTAAAGAAATAAATCAAAACATCAATAGTATATAGATATTATATTCTTAATAATTTTATAATTTTTATTTGAAAATATTTCTTCCCTAATTTTATTTCATGGAAAACTTGTTTAATTTTCTTGTACCATAACATAAAAAGTCATACTAAATATGTTTACAAAAGTTTCTAATAACTAAAAATTTATGCCTTTCTTTTTTTAATGCCTACAATATTATTATTTTTTATTGTTCATCCATTCTAAAGTATTTAAAGCAACCACAATGTTCTTCATGGTTTCATTTCATAATTTTGTCACACCAACAAATAATAGGATACATGTTATATTATCGGTGTTGTCCACACATTATCACTTATTAGGGTGTGTTTGACAATCCTTTATATAAGTTAGTGAATAAACATATTTGATCTAAATAAGTTTATAATCATCTTTAGCTAGAGAGGATTTTCAGAAAAGCGTGACCTTTATAAGTGGTTATTTGATTAGCTCTTGTGAATTATTTCTTTTAATTATGTCACTCGAATATTAGAATTTAGAAGACCCCACTTACGCACCAACTTGGTGATTGCGTTTTGTGATAGAAAATGCAAAAGCGCGTCCTAATATCACAATTCACAACCAAACCACTTCCAACATCATTTGTTGATTTGGTTGTGCTACTATAAGCGACAAGCAATGGAACATTAGTACATGACAGCTAATTACTAATAATAATTAATATTCGATACACCACAACGCAAACCCAACAACTACACCTTCCATAGCACCTTCCTTAATCTTTGCACAACTATAAATACCATTCCTACTTCTCTTTCACAATCATCCCTTCATCGCTCTATCAACTCAAAATAAAATCCATTAGTACTAGTAAGCTACGTATACAATTTGATATTAGTTATGGCATCTTTTAGTTGCAACTGTTCAACAATAACTATCCTCTCTTTATTGGCATTGTCATCTTTTATGATAGCTTCAGCTGCTGACTTGAACCAAGATTTTGATATTACTTGGGGTGATGGCCGTGCCAAAATACTCAACAATGGCGAGCTTCTCACTCTTTCACTTGACAAAGCCTCTGGCTCTGGGTTTCAGTCTAAGAAAGAGTATCTCTATGGAAAGATTGATATGCAGCTTAAACTTGTTGCTGGAAACTCTGCTGGCACTGTCACTGCCTATTATGTAAGTACCTTAACACTTCATATATGTCTTAATGTTGATTCTACTAATATATAGTTTTGAATTCCTCTTTTTTAGTTTTCTAAATTTGGTTTATGTAATATAGTTATCATCAAAAGGCTCAAACTGGGATGAGATTGACTTCGAATTCTTGGGGAATTTGAGTGGTGACCCATATATCCTTCACACCAATGTGTTTAGCCGAGGCAAAGGTAATAGAGAGCAACAATTCTACCTATGGTTTGACCCAACTGCTGATTTTCACACCTACTCCATCCTCTGGAACCCTCAACGCATTGTGTAAGTTACTCTTATCTTATGCAATCCTCAAAATAAGAAATAAAATTAACATGTTCTTCTGCCTTGTGCTGGAAGTAATGTAACTAAAATACTCTGTTTCCTCTGTTTCAGTTTTTCTGTGGATGGTACCCCAATCAGAGAATTCAAGAACTTAGAGTCAGTTGGAGTTCCATTCCCAAAGAACCAACCGATGAGGATATACTCGAGTCTGTGGAATGCAGATGATTGGGCCACAAGGGGAGGACTTGTTAAGACAGACTGGACCCAAGCTCCTTTCACTGCTTCATATAGAAACTTCAATGCCAATGCTTGCACCATTTCATCTGGAACATCTTCTTGTTCTTCAAACACTGCATCTTCTTCTACTAATGCCTCTTGGTTCTCTCAAGAGCTTGACTCAACTAGTCAAGATAGGCTCAAGTGGGTTCAGAGCAATTACATGATATACAATTACTGCACTGATTCTAAAAGATTTCCACAGGGCTTCCCTCTGGAATGCAAAAGTGCTTAGGCTTCTATAGAATTACATGACATACAGTTTGTTCTTCTTTTCTTCTGTAATTTCTTATATGATATTCTTTCATTCATTGTTTGAGTCACATGTTATTTATATTTCAGAATAATACAGATCATTAATTCAAATGGTTACTTATTCCTTTCTTATGCAGAAAATTTCCAAGGTCTAAGCTTAGTTAGGACTGTCCAGTACATATTATTGAAGAAAGTAATGCTAAAACATATTATTGAAGAAAGTATTATGGGTTTACGTTTTGTTGAATAATTTTGCTGTTTCACCTTATTTGACCCATGAGAAATGTAAAATGAAAGAAGGGTTCCTCTTAATTGACTTTGGATAATAAGATCCTAATCCTCCGTTGTTCCCCACCTTTCTTTTAACACAAATTTAAGTTGATCGGTTCAACGGGTCCAAGACTTTAAATAAGTGGTGTCAAAGAAGACACATGTATCTAGATTAGGAATAAATAAACTACCTCTCTAGTCTCCTTTTAGAATTCTCCCCTTCTAGTAACAAAGTATCTCTTTTTTTGGCTAGTAGATTATATTGGGGAAGTTTAATTGTGAATTCTAATTGTAAACATGATGATTCTTTAAATCATAATTCTCAATTATGAAAGGAATTTTGTGTTGTTTGAAGCTACGAGATGGAGTAGATAGTAACTTTCTAGAACTATGCCTCTGATTTGATACCAGAACCAGTGTTTTACTTGCAATAAAAGATAAAGTGACAGCACTTTGGGTTGGAACTAAGAATCATTAACTTCACACGTTTATAAGAGCCAAACCTAGGAACTCAGCCACTGCTTCGTTATGTTTAAAATAATTGCCTTCCTTACAAAGCACCACGAAATGGACCACTTAAAAACTTAGGATTACTATTATGCAAAGTAAGTGAATTCAATTGCGATCCAGCTATTTAGTTCACACTTCACCCCGCCAACCAAATTTTATTATTCAAATATATTTTCACAGGGACTACTATAAATTGGAGTACCAAATACACATAAACCTCACAAGGACTATATTCCAATTCCCTTTTCTTATCAATTTGTGAACCAAATACACAAACCTATTCAGCAAATAACATAGCTGCATAACATTATATTTTTTCCAATGGCTGTTTTCTCTTCTGTTACGCTTGTTATAGCGTTTCTAATATTTACACCTTCTATGGTTGCCTTTGCTGGTATTAACTTGTACCAAGATGTTGACATTACTTGGGGAGATGGAAGGGGTAAGATTGTGAACAATGGCCAGCTTCTTACTCTGTCCCTTGACAGAGCCTCTGGCTCTGGCTTTCAATCCAAGAATGAGTTTCTATATGCCAATATTGACACGCAAATCAAACTTGTCCCTGGGAATTCCGCTGGCACTGTCACTGCTTATTACGTGAGTTGCTTAATCAATCCTATTCATCTAATTCAATAACAAGATAAGATAAGGACAACATGAGTTTTTGTTTTTATTTATGTCTTTGAAACATGAAATATAGAACGAACATAAAAAAAAGGCGACAGATAATATTAAATATGTATGTAAGTGTAAATAACTGTGAAACATATACTAAAAATATTAATATTGACGTGACTTGAATAACTATGAACTCAAAAGAGTGCCTCTTAAATAATAATTTGCTCAACTCTCACAAGTGAACATGCCTAATGGCTACCCATGAATCATGAACTTCATTCTAATATGTAATTTGTGCATTATGCAGTTACGTTCAGAAGGATTATCTTGGGATGAGTTAGACTTTGAGTTCCTAGGAAATCTGAGTGGTGATCCTTATATAGTTCATACTAATGTATACACCCAAGGCAAAGGTAGCAGAGAACAGCAATTTTACCTTTGGTTTGACCCAACTGCAGATTTTCATACCTATTCCATTCACTGGAGTCCTGAACATGTTGTGTAAGTTTATAAAATCCACAGTTATATATTATCTTAAACTTCATTAAGTTGACTTTTAAGATTGATTTTTCAGGTTCTATGTTGATGGGAAACCACTTAGGAAGTTTAAGAACTTGGAGGGTGTGGGTGTTCCCTATCCAAAGAACCAGCCTATGAGATTATACTCAAGTCTATGGAATGCTGATGATTGGGCAACAAGAGGAGGACTTGTGAAGACAGATTGGAGTCAAGCTCCATTCACTGCTTCTTTCATGAACTTCAGTGCTAATGGTTGTGTTTGGTCCAATGGTGTTTCTTCTTGCAACTCAAACTCTTCCCATAATGCTTGGCTCTCTCAACAGTTTGACTCTACAAGCCAGAAGAGGCTAAACTGGGTTCGGAAAAAATACATGATTTACAATTACTGCACAGACACTAAGCGATTCCCTCAAGGCCTCCCTCTTGAATGCACGATCCGCACCAACTCATAGGATAGTACGTTCATCATGCTTTTGCATATTTTTGTGTATTATTTTCTTCACCTTATATCATTTTGCAATTCTTTTTGCTGTTTGATTTGAATTATATTCAGATGTCAGCGTCGTGTAATAGTGTTAGTTATTAATTGAAGTATAAAAGAATAAAATGGCATACTGTATTCTTGAGCAAGAAAAAGAAGACCACTTTTATGATTATTATTTTGGACTCGAACGAATCTAGTGAATCATGGTATTTATATTTAGACATGAGTTATAAACACTTAGAAGTTAAAAACAGGGCTTACCCGAAGTGACAATAAGTTATGAGGATTTGCCTTGTAGATTGATTATAACAAAAATAGTGCCCTTTCTAATTTTGCCCCATATGATATGGGTATGAGTAGTATCACCTTGTTCATGTTCAAAACAAGTAAATGAGAAAATTGAAAACCACTTTCCAACTACTATTTTACACACAAGTCAGAAAAACACTTTCTATTAAAAAATGGTTTAACATTAATTAATTTCTTTGTAGGAATAGGAACACGTTGTTGGGCAAGAAAAAAGATAGAAGGACTATTCAATTCAAGTCGCAACTCAATTTTCCTATGTGCACCGAAATTCATCATCATCGTGTAAAGGAATAAAAAAAGGAATAGTTTATTTCAACACATATAAAAATAAATAATTAAGTGTCGCTCAACTTTTATGGCAATACCCTTTTTGGTAACTAAAAAATAATTAAGTGCATAAAAAATAGAGATCCAAGCGAATGAGTTATGATGAATAATAAATAACAGAGATTAGTTAACTGTTGATATTACTAGTATCTACCAACCGTGGATAGTTATCTACCTGCAATGTCTAAAGAAGCATCAATAGTATGCATCTCCCACAACTCAATAGATGAATCAGGTTGGAACTAAAATTAAGAATATTGATATACAGTACGTTTCATCTGAAAAAACAATGGAATTTAGAATGGCGAGAGGGGAAGTTTATCTAAGGATTTCTACAATACTTGTATTGGTATTAGCAGCATGTTTAATTGCTTTTGATACTGAAACAAAGGTTATAGTATTAACTATTGAAAAGAAGGTTACCTACAAAGATGTGAATGCTCTCAAGTAAGAAGTAAGAACAACTCTCTCCATCTAATTATATCTTTGTTTGTTCATCAATTGCTATGGCTAAATTGAAGGTAGGTGGATTGCATGTTTTTTTCAGGATATTGGTTTATATTACATCTTTGGCTGCTGGTTATAACATGCTTCAATTATGCAAACAGGCTTATTCTGGAAGCAACTTCAGAGGGTCTTATATAAGCATCAAAGCATGGCTTGGGTTTCCTTCTTGTTGGATCAGGTAATTACTCTTTTCCTGGTTTTCATTTATATGTATGCATGCATTTAAAACGTTTTCCTGGTTCTATAGCTTCTTTTTTTTAACATTTGGACATTCATTCATTATTCAAGGATACTGGATATATAATAATATGAAGAGAGAAAAATATGTGATTTTTACAAATAAAAAAAATTTGACAGCTGTGGGATTTGAACCCACGCCCTTTCGGACCAGAGCCTAAATCTGGCGCCTTAGACCACTCGGCCAAACTGTCACCTTCATGCTATTCTATTCAAAATTTAATAAGATCTTTTTATTATTTTTTATACTATTAATTATTAAATTAGAGGGATAAATAAGTAAGAAAATATTGTATACTAGTTATAAATTTTTTTGCATGAATCAACATATTATCCATTATTTGGTTGTGTAACCATTTTCTTACACGTGTCATAAGTAAATATATTTAAAATTTTGGTTGATTTAAATTATATTATATTTTTAAATAGTTTATAATAAATGTAAATAGTTAATGATTATACATAATTTGGTAAATGATTCAAAAGTTATCTCAAAAATATCAAATCATCAAAACATTATTCACAAGTTTGTTGTATGTCACAACCAACAGCAAGGTGAGTGATTATGGTACATCCAAAATTCAATATGTGATGAAATAAGTGTGGAAACAAAGTTTTGCTAAAAAATTATACTCACAACTATGTTAACTAACACAACATGAATCAAACAACATTCAAATATGGCTACCTAGGCTATAGAACATTGAACATGCAATTTTTCAAACCAACAAAATGACTATTCTAAACACTACTCGAATGAAGATATTAATAACTACACTACACTATACAATACTATTAACTATAACTACTACTAAGAATTCGTAAGTCATTTACCAAAGATTAGGAAGTGATTCCTAAGTTGTTTACCAAAGATTATCTCTCGAGCAAAGGTTCAAATACCCTACACACGCAAACAAGGGGGGGGGGGGTTATTTGCAATGAAATTAAGTAATTGCATAAATCGTAGGTAAATTACGGAAATAGTAAAATGGCTAAATCCCTTTTGATTCAATTGTTCACAATCATGCACTAGAGAATTGATTAACTAAGCGAAAATTAGTTCTCAAAACCTATTTCTAAACCATGGAATTAAGTCAGCCATAATCTGAATTAGGGTAGAAGAAATCAACATAAAAAACCGAAATTGCATTAAGAACTAAACTTCAAGAGTTGTGATACATTACAAAATGAATTTAGTTTAGAAATTTAACCTTCCATTAAAGGAAGAATCAAAACCGAAAATAAAGAAGAAAATGAGAAAAATCGAAAAACCTAGGAGAGAAAGCATAATGGAAATGAAATATGGAATGTGGAATTTACTATGGAATGGAATGGAATACGAATTCTCTAGCCTAAAAGTAACTAAGACGAAAATGAGACATAAACAATGGGTCCAAAACCCAAAACAAAATTACAAATAAAAAGATCATAAACTAAAATACATTACTCACTTCAGCATGCATCATCCGCTTATAATGTCCTTGGTGCCAAATATGACCTGAAAATGGTATAGATTTAATCAGGTTAAATAGACCAAAATTAACTCATATCAGAAATAATAGTGTAATACACTAAACTATGCCAAACAAGGTCAATTAGGTACTAAGAATCATTAACAATGGTAAAATAAGATTATGAATAATATGTAATATATGACTCATCAGTATGATATCACGTATACCAAACACGAACCCAAAAATTAACATCAGGTAAAACACGAACCCACGAGTTTGGTTTTCATTATCATCCCTACCGCGGGCCGCCCACATATCCAATAGAAAAGCCTGTGGGCATTGCGAACAAACGAGAAGGGCTAAACGGCCAAAAGGACAAAAGGCCCGTGGGCTTTGCTTATTTTACCGTCTATAATCTATGAAGTAAGGACTTTCTTCCGGTCTATTTGTCTCTTTTGTTCAACAATTGTTTGGGCTAAAGTAAAGAGAAATTTGGTTACACTATTAAGTCCGAGGATATTTTTTATCCTCCCATTTTTGGGCTAGACCTTGTACATTTGAGAGAATTTGACTATACTTCGGCTAGAGCTCTGTACATTTCGGTTCTTTTGACAATTGAGAATCTATGCAATACAAAGTTTGAATTTAAGACCCCCAAAAAACTAAGCATTAAGTTGTATAATGTAGGTTGAAAAACCATTTTAAAAAAAATTGAGATACATGGTGAAATAATAAATGAAAATTAGTTAAGAGATAAAAATAATTTAAATTAGTGTATGAAGAGAAGTTGGTAACTTTAAGATGAATGTAATATCTATGCATCGTCACCGTAAGGATTTATACACAATTTGTATATCAAACAGTCAAAATTTAAAGGATTAAATACCTTTTTTTCCTTTTATCTGTTTAAGAATGTCCGATTTGAGTTTTTCTCATTGTTTGGATTTATTACCATCCTTTATTTTTATAAAACACACACTTTTATGGAATAATAAAGATATTTAAAATAAAATAAAAACATTAGAAATTTGATGTTTATATATCAGTCTTCTTCATATTGTAAATGATATAATCCGAAGGACAGTGCAAGGATAAGAGGAGGTGTATATTACATCAAAAAGGCAAAAATCTGATGGAAAGGAAACAAGAAAAATAAAATAAAAAAGGAAAATACAGATTCAGAAGAATGAAAGTGAAACCGCTGTCATGCATGGTTTTATGACTTGTTGGATACAGCTTTGTTTTGATCCAATAATACCACACTTTATGTAAAAAAGCAAAGGGATATAATTGTGGCTTTTAGTGTCCATTACGTATGAAATTCTTTTAGCTGTTGTTTCACTTAACAGGCTTTGATTACTTTAGAATTCGGTTAAAATGTTTCAAACCAGTGTTGCAGAAATGTAAACATTATCCCAAGCAAGCTACCATAATATATGGCGTCTGTTTATTGAACTGAAAATTCTAATTACCGTCTTAGCTTGGAAATTTCCATAATATGGCTCATACCATTAGTGATTTAATATTAAACCCCATATATGATGTTATTTTAATTACATATAATTTCTATATTTCATGATAACTTCTTGCCAACAATTGTCTTGTATTAGCGGTATCCCACAGTCAATAATCAAATATTAATTTCTTTCGAAATGATGGACAGTTTATCCCAACCAAACGTTTTTCATACACATATTAATTAAGTAATCATAAATTAAAAATCCAACATTGAAAAATACAGTTTTAAAATTTATAATAGGTTAAATACTTTTTTTTTTAATGAAAGAAAGATTCTCTTAAATACTAGATAATCCAATACTAAATAAAGATGATAACACATGTTCACATCTTCATTTGTAAATAAAAATGATTTTAAACAATCAATCTCCATTTAGCTCATATTCTGGAACTTTTGAGATGATTTTAGCCTCTTTTTTTATTAGTACAAGGCTTCAATTTAGATTCCTTAACCATATAGTCCACTTAAACTACAAAAATGATATATTTGCGTACTAAATCTTCTTACCCACCAGAAAGTGTTATATGTTAAAAAATGATAATTTTTTTGTACTATTAAAGATATTTTCTCACATTTTTGAATATAGAACTAATCATTTTCGACATGCATGGATGTCCCTCCCAATTTGTCTATCTTAAAAATTGAAACTTTGACTTTTTGATTATCATGTGGATTTAGCATTTGATCATATCAACGTTGAAAAAGAGAAACTTGGAGTAGGAAGTGATTTATAAAGGCTAAATTCCAGAAGGCACTTCAACGTGTAGATTGACTGGAACAAGAAAGGCACTGAAATTGTTGTTAGATTTTAGCTAAACCGGTAAAAAAGAGAAGTGCATAACAAGTTGGGCTTCTACCTTAAATATAAGTTGTTGAATAAGCAAGTAACAAAGAGTGTGTCCCACATAAGGACCAAGTAGAGGGCGTAAGGGACTCACAGTCAAGGATATATGGACCCACTACATAGATAATGATGATGAGATTATGTGCTATTTAGGGGCATGGATTGATGGATCATAAACTTAAAGAAACATGGCCCCTCACAACACTAACTTGTTATTATGGCCGACCAAATCGAACCCACGTAGAGTTTTCAAAGTACCCGGCAACAATCACTAACTTGTTTACAAATGTTCTATCGAACTTCTACCTTTTGACATTTGAGGCTTCTCAAGGGTAATTCCATTTTTTAACATGCATTGCAAAAGAACAGTAATTATGACACACTTGAAGCAATTCTTTCCTTCTTCCTTACCGAACATTATTTTCTCCAATTTGTAACTGTCAACTATAAAATAACAACTAGTTTTTTCCATTCTAAAATAAAGGTAAGATTAATTAGATTTAACAGCATTCTGCACCTTACGTTCCTCTTCAATTATCCTTATTTATTTCCTATTATTTGTCTTCTTTTATTTCTTTGTTCTTCTAATTATTTACTTCACTGGACATATATGGTGGGTTGAGATCCTCTCTCATATCAAGGGTCCAATACCGGAATATGAGATAAAGAATAAGTTTGATCTTTGTTAATTTTAATTTATTCAAAAAATACTAAAATATGAACTGCTAAAAAATTCTTTATATCGTATGTGAACATCTTTATCTAGTATTAGACTTTACAATATCAAATATGATATCTACTGATATATTTTGGGTTGGAATCATCTCAATTGATGCAATATAAATCAAAGAAAGAGAGTGGTAATTTTGAATATTTCCAAAATTATTAAAATCTTGACTGTTAAACAAATTTGTGTCATGTGTCAATGGGACCTTTTAGTACTATTGAATATCTCTATCTTCAAATTGTTTAAGGAAGTCCTAAGAAAATCAACTTTTTATAATTAATTTTTTTTGTTAAAATATATGAAGATAAGAATAACCCTTATAAGGGAGAAAGCTAATAAACCACAAAAAAAAAAATATGATAACCATCAACAATTTAGATAAATAATACATGATGACATCTTATGTCCCAAAATTAAAAGTGTATCACTTCATGTGTTATCATTTATGATTGATTATAAAATATTTAATTATCAAATTTTTAACTTAAATATATTTTTCAACTAATTATAAATAGGTGACACATGGAATGATACACTTTTTAGGAATATAAGATGTGGTCTTGTAAATACCAAGGAAAAATCAATTAGCTAAACTTAGGAAGTACAATTCACTCTTAAATAACACAAATCACATAATCAATTAGCTTGTCACCCATTAATTACTTCATTCACAATGACTAAAAATTTCAACACTCACAAGAGTTTACGTGGACTAAAAGAATACATAAAATGATGAGATTATGAAGTGTCACCATAATCTCAAAATCCTTATTCTCTCATATAATTATTATATGATTAAAAATAGTTAAATCATTAAAATTGTAAAATCTAGCTTACACTTTTTCTTTCATGTATCCCTCGTCATAATAAATAGGATTTAATTAATTGATAATATAAAAAATAATTTATTATCTTTAATGCATCATTAGTTATACAACAATGTATTGAAAACAAAAACAACTTAAATGAATTTAATATCATTAATGCATCACTCGTTATCCAATGACCGATGTTGATTGATTTTGTAAAATATAAAAAGATGTATATCCTCACAAGATAATTTTACATTGTTATTGAATCATTCAATATTTATATTATTTAATTATTAACTTTAAAGTAGAAGTAATATAAATAATTGAAAATTAATATATTTACTATGTTTAAATGTTTATAGTGTCCGCATATATATTATACTATATTATAAAATTATATTATTAGTGTACAATCCTTTGTTTCATATAAATAGGCAACTAACTCACTCGTGTACCCCAAAAAAAAAACAATGTACCAAAAAATATAAAGAGTTAAGTTGATCAACAAAATGTTGGTATAGTGATGTAAGACATTGCTAGATCTCAGAATGAGCAAAAGGTTAATAAATCAATTTCTGAGAGCGTCATTTGTTATGAGGACATCCACACACCGTGAAAGTAATTAGTTTCTTACCCAAAAGGTGAATGAATGCTCTTGATAGTATAAAAAATATAAATAATTCATTTAAATTGAATTTGTTCTATACAGTAAAACCCTTGTAATTTAATTATTTTTTAATGTGAAAAACGATCTCATCTTCATTAACGGAGAGACATGTAAGTTTTTTATGTGTATTATAAGGGTAAATATGTAATCATCTTTTAAATAAAAAGGGTAAAAGTGACATTGTATATTCCACTTTCTTTGACTTTTTTGGTACTTACCTCTCCATTAATGGAGAAAAGTGATAAAAGTGTTACTCAAAAATATATTTACTCTTGAGACATTGAGAGGCAATCATAGCGCACAACTGCACAGGATTTTACTAGTCAGAATCGTTAGTTTCATAGCAGATTAAGGGTAAAGCAAGTAAAGTATATATTTATATATTTGCTTTTGATTATCATCCACATGAATTATCTTTCATAAAAAAAAATTAAGTTAAACATACTCCATGAAGCTTATGATTCAATTGTTTATCCTCTTCAGGGAGTTGTAGCAAAGCCGAGAAAGAGATACACTTTTGTTTTCTCCCATGATAAAAAAATGAAATGCATGTCAGGGACAATAAAAATGCTTTGTGAAAAAGACATTAGTTTGTGTCAATAATTAAATGACATGTAACTTTTAATTGCTGCACACATATGCACCCTTTTCAACAACAAAAAACTTATATATGCGTCTTTCCAACCAGGGACGTGAACCAACAAGACCATGTGATGAACTTTCAGACTGCATACTAGAAAACAAAAACAAAAGAAAATTTTATTAAATGACACTTGCTGCATGTAGAAAGTCACAAGGAAACTGAACCTCAGTCACCATATCGCAACATGACTCCATAAATTATACCATTTATGCGTTTAAGTTTTAAATTGTGCTTCTGCCACTCTTTCATGTATATATTATATTAACAAGAAATGTAGCATGGAAATCCCTAAAAATTTGCATGCAATTGTTATTCTGATCAGGCACTTGACTTTATTAATGTTGTTCAATTTTATTTTATCAAACTTCTTCATTTCTTTTATATTAAAAAAATATCTCATTTTGAATGATAAATAATATTCTACCATGCTTACAGTACAAAAAGGAACAAAGAAAACAATAAAAATAGAAACAGTCATCAATATAGTAACCGGTGTAACCTGAAATTCAGCTTCCTTCTTTACCCTCTAAAGAAAAGTGACAGTGGTACCACCTTATTAGGGTCTAAAAGTGTCACTTGAAATTGTCACAATAACAATCATTGATTCCCCAACTCACCTCGAGCCCCTTTGTTTTTTTATAGGCAAAGAAATATATTAAGATAACATAAGAGATGCTCAACCCAATACAAAGCCTTTCTTATTTGTGCATTCTTTGGTTCAGAATGATTCATCATAGATAAGAATCTTCTTTAGAACTACTTCAAAGCCTTAAGGACAAGTCAAGTTGGCTAACATCTTCTTGAACATTTTCAGAAGTATAGCCACGTGACCAAGAAGGTACCCCTTCTTTAGAACCGTAGTTAAACTCTCTTATTTCCCCAACAAACCTCGTACCTTGTCCTTGGTTTTTCATTACCCCAAGAGCACGACCAAGATGGTGTTGTTGGTGTGAATTAGCACTGAAATTTGGTCTTCTTTCTTGTCCTCCTTCTCCATAAGCTTGCATGGCTGAACTCAGCTCCCTACTCTTCTTGGCCAGAGTCCTCTCCAGCTTATGAGCATTTTGGTGTCCTCCCAAAGCTTGTGAACTATAAAACTTTCTCTGACAATAGTTGCATGAGAATATCCTAGGTTCCATTGAAGTAACAGGAGGTGAAGATGAAGAAGAGGAAGAAGGGTCAAGGAGAAGATCAAGATTGAGTGAATTGTTCTCATCTGATTGCCTTAGGTGAAGAGAAGTATTAGGATGATGGAAATTCATGGGTATAGCTAGAGACAGATGAAGGAAGGATATAAACAATAGAGAGGAAAAGATATAGGGTATGATGTGAAGTGGGGGTGAGAGTGATTTTTATGCAATATAGGAGGCTCTAAGGTTCACTGTTCCTGAAAACACAAACATACAGTACTATATTTAGTGAGAAAAAAAAGATGGTGTATATTTAGTGACATAGAGAGACATATATTTGCAAGATCAGTGGAGAATCATAGAGGTTGTCTCCTTCATTAATGGCAGAATTTGGATCATTTGTCGGTCGATGGTTAAATAATAAATAATGAAACCTCCTACTCAGATCGATTAATCAGGTTTATATGTATTCGAACTGTTTTTTAGTCTTTGAGAATATGTGAAATGTTTGCTATTTAAGCATCTAATCACAAGTCCTATCCAGCATCGATCGTTGTGACCCTTATCAACAAGGAGTTGAAACTTAAAATCATACAGTGTTACATCAGACTACTAATTTTGGAATTGCAATGCGGGCAAGATAAACCTTCTTGACTAGACTAAATTATAATGGGCATGATTGGAGATAATTTTCACATTTTGTCTTAAATTAAAGGCATACTATGTTCATGTTTTGCTATCTGTCCATTGAAGATTGGACAAACGGTGCCGTTGTAACAAAATTAGCGGCTTAGATTAATAAACATTGAAGCATCGTGCTCAAAGACCTCTTATTATTTACGGCTCTATATGTATAATGGTCAATCTATAAGCCATGCATATCTGTCTAACTACAAAGGCTTATTAACATTTTGGTTCTATTCAATCAATAATGGAAGAAAAATCCTCATGTTAATTGAATTGAACTTATCCAATGAGCATTTCCATTCAAAGCCAATATCTAGCACAAAATGATTTGTGAATTACCTAATACTCCTCATATATACACAAGGTAGGTGAGAGCCTCATAACATTCCTGGGTTACGTTGTTTTAGGGAGATATACAATTAGAAATCAATGAAGTGTACTTCTTAATTGTTAGTGTCTCCTTAGGCATTCACAAACGTCTTTTATATTCTTTAATGGATCCACTACTTATTTTATATTTGTTTATACGTGCTAACAATTTAAGAAGACTCACGCCAGTGTATAGATATCTATCATTTCCCTTGAAATACACATAAAACGAGTTGAGAAATAGTAATCAATTCTTAATAAAAATGAATAAGAATGTTTCCCACACTAGAGAATACTATGGTAAACATTCATTAAAATTTAACAACCCACCCTTTAGAGACAAATACTTCAAAAATCAAAGAAAAATATAATTTTTAATGACATATTTATCATTCTACTTATAATAAAATTACACATTTGTTATTGAAAACAAATGAAAATATATGTATTTGTCCCTCCAATAATAAAGAGGATGCTTGTTCCCAAATATATGTACTTGTCCATCCCAAATATATGCTCCCCGTCTCTGAATTTTAACTAATATACAAATTTGTGGACTGAACCAAGCACATGGGAGAAAGATTTATATAATGTAGCATAGCAGACAAATTAAATTTGTGCCCTTCCTCCACAGAAGTATTTGTTGTAACATAATATGTACACAATCCCTTCATGGAATAGGCTTCAATATAACATAATAATAAACCATGATTGGAGGTTCATATGGGAGATACAATTATACCATGATTGGAGGTTCATATGGGAGATACAATTATAAAATGTAGTGGCAGACAAATTAAATTCGTACCCTTCCTCCACACAGGTATTTGTTATAACACATGTAATCCCATCGTGGAATAGGGTTCAATATAACATAATAATAAACCATGATGGGGGGATCATAGTCTTCTATAGTCGGCTAAGATTGAGGTGTGTATTGTTTGTATATGGAATTGAGGTCTTAAACTATGTCCTATTGTTTGTATATTGAATTAAGGTCTTAAACGATATCCAATTTTCTATCTACCAATTAAAATACTACTTTTTTGTTTTTTAAAAAAAAAAATTATTTATATAACAACGAGTAATTGGTCCGAGAGAGAGAATAATACACCGTTGACTCATGTTCATGTAAATCATCGGCACATAGTAAACCAAGAAACTACATCATGTTGCCTTATGTTCACTCACTTAGTCTTAAGATTCCAAAAATAAGATAAACTAGAAAACCACCTTCACAAGAAGGAAATAATAACGAATTAATGCATAAAACAATTTCCAATGATGTGCAAAATGATTTTTACTACAAATTATGGACTGAAAACTAGTATGATATAAAAACTCTTGTAACTTTAATACCATATTTTTATTTATTAATAAACATAATATAATTTTGCATGTTATTTGAACAACTCAATTTTAATAGTTTCTCCTACAATGTAATAAATTAAGTTGTATATACTCTCTTACTTTTTATATTTTATTTACCTGCATACCATAAAATTCATATGAAAGCCAAAATAACTCAAGATCATCACAATTTTGAATGTAAAAATAACTTGGAACATAAATAAATATACAGTTTTTAAGTCCAATCTAAAAGTAAGAAAAACATTGATGAGATGGAATCATAGGCTTTTGTCTCCTGTTGAGGTTTGGAATTGATATATATATGCGAAGGGCTGACTCAAATCACAAACTTGTTTGTGTTTTTGTGGCTTCCCATAAACAAAATACATTGAACTACAACTCTACGTGGATGAGATGAGGTTCTCTTCTTTAGCTTGTGGTTGATAATCTCTACTGTGTTCCTCCACTGTAAATAGTTCCTCTCATTTTTCCTAGTCATACTCATTTCTTTTGTCAAACTCATTATATCAGCTTTATACTTTAGTTGTTGATAGCATATGTGACTTCTGATGAAGCGATCATTAAGCTCCAAAGTGGACATGCTTGCCTCATCACTTGCAACTACTCATGATGCTAAGTAATTTCTTTTTCATGCTGCATTTTGATGTATTGTTTCATGGCTGAAAATACTTCGAAGATCTTCCCATTTTCGACCTCACATCATACGGTACCGTTTCTCCTCATTATTTGCATATATACAATTAAATGAAATCGGATAAGTTTGATGCCAAGGAAGTATGTCATTTGCCTTAACAAAAAATATTTTCATAAATATATATTATTTCCACAATGCTATATCTCATAATAACAAATAAATCTAATTTTTTTAGGAAAGTGACATTATAACATACTAATCTGATATATGGCAGTAAGTGACACATTAACAAGATTTTAGACTTATTTATTAAAATAATATATTAGTTTCTAATATTTCTACATTAAGTATCATTTAACTAGAAAATTTTAGGTGGATGGAAAAACTTTTTCTCCCACATCACTAATTAACTACATTAATGTCAGAGCTGAGAAAAACATTATCTAATATGAATTGAGCCCGCATGTTTGCATTCAGGGTATCCTCTCGCTTCAAACATTTTTTTTCTGGGATGAAGTCCACGTGCATTCATCAATAATATTATTAATTAATAATAGCAATTATCATCATCAATACGAAAGACTAGGTACAAAGACATATCCTTTCACTGTGCAAAGATGGGAAGTGGGATTCGACTTTGACAAGCTGAACAAGTCAAATAACGACAATAATTGTTTATCATCCAATTAGTGAGTTATTTTACTGATACTGACACTTGACTTGATATTCAATGTAACCAAAGAGTTATTTGTCTCACTAGGGTAATTTAAACTTCTATTTGCTCAATTTAAGGCCGAGGTCATGATGGAGTTGTGCGAAATAAGGTTGTCCATTACCTAATTCTAAATGTTAGTTGAGTTATTTTTTTAACCTGAATCTAACCATGGATCAAAAGTTAACCTGATCCTAAATATTTTTTGGGCCACTCTTTGAACATCAACACAATCTTATATCTGATTAAATATAATGCATAAAATATTTTAAATATTACTTATTATTATGTATATGTAATTTTGACATAAAAATGATATATATATTTTGTTAGTCATGTATATATAATGGAAAAAAATTAGAGAATGAGTAATACTTTCGACCAATGAGATGTTCATTATTCTGTATAGAATTGAATATAGACACATACAAACATAATAAATGTGTAACTATAAGACAAGTCTGGGTGTGTCATGTTTATTTAATATCTGACTCTAAATATTGTCAAGATGAATGCTCCTTAATCATTTGTTATAGTCCACCACTATTGTCCGATTTTCCCTCCCTTCAGAAATACTTAATTAAAATAAATATTTAATTAAAAATATTCACCTTCATTTAAGTATAGTTGATTAAAATTTCAAGATAATTTTAATATTATTTTTTAAATTGGTATTTTGATATCATATATTTTAAAATCTATTTTTGAGGGTTGAGTTTTAGAGAAGAAAAAAAGAAAATGTATATTTGAAAGTCATATCATAAATATATTTATGACTTGAAGTATTCTATTTTCTTCTATTTCCCTTTAAAATCTAACTCATAAACTAATCATAATTTGTGTATGTAGACATGGTTTCTAGGGAAGATTTATTGTCCACATGAACATAATAAGTGTATTACCATAATTAAAAATACATGTGTCATATTTTGAATAATTAATTAAGTTGATAATAGAGCTGTGAGACATTAAATATGTATTTAGGTTTAAACCACACCTATGCTATTTTAACTTTTCATTAAAAAAATGATTGTAAGAAAAAAATTAAAATTAAGTACCTCCTCGCTGAAATTTTGACTCAGCCGTCAAAGCTCTTTGAACATATAAATATGTCACTCAACTTGATCATCTTTACTAACTTTCTATTTTAAAATGTATCTTTTAATTACACATTGATTACCATTGTTCTTAGTGTTTAATAAAATGAACTAGCTGTATATTTTGTACTTCAACAGGGGAAGGTGTTATATGGAGCTGAGGAAGTTAAGTTAGGAAAGTCATAAAGAAAGAGGTATGGACCATATCTATTTGTTTGTGTAGTGAGGGTGAGTTAGCTAGTAGACTAGGTAGGTAAAGTGAAGGTACAACGTTGGCTAGTGGTTGTGTGGATAGAAATAAAAAAGAGATGAGGACAAACATATGATAAAACTACAGTCCCTTATGCGAGTTGCAGATATATATAATGCTTCTAATGAGATATATAATTGGTGGCAGACAAAAGAGTAACACTAGTTGACCCCAAGTAACATAGTACTCTACTCTCGTCTCATATTGGAACATGAGGTGTTACCAACCATTTACCACATTGTTGCCCTATCCTCTTCAAGTGGGGACTTTTTTTGTTAAGTAAAATGTATTAAAATCAGTATAAGGGTCCTCATCTAATATAAGAGAAATATCATAAGTTGATTTTTTTATAAGATAATATAATATAAGTTTTTAGATCGTTACACTAATTAAGAAGAACTAAGAGTGTAGGACTAGGAACTATTGTTTGACAAAAACCCAAGTGGGAATTAGAAATTGGAAGTGTTGCATATTCGTATATGTAGTGTGTCTGAACTAGATTAGGATGATTTTTGTTTAATCTTAATTGACTCAATAATTTGATATAGTCATATTTTTTTTATCTAAATCTGTCCCTACCTTAATTCCTACCTGAAACATTAATTAAGAAAAAGCTAGTTGACTATCAATTATATAAACAGGCCTAATGAATAGAGATAGATATATGTCTCCAAAAAAAAGTGTATCATTTCTTGTTCTAGACCATTTTAATAAGTAATATAAAAATATTACATTTTATTTTTAAAAGTTTTTTATTTATGCGATAATATCTGATTGGACTAAGAGAGAGAATAAGACACTGATACAAATGATATTTGTTATGTGTAATTAGCTAACATACTCATTTAACGAGATTATCTTTTATTTTTATCACTGATTATTTTTTTTAGGAAACTTGTAGTAGCACAGATAAAACTCTTAACTATTCTATAATCAAACTTCATCTGGCATAGATGAAACTCTTAACTCTACATGTTTATCTGGTTGAAAATATATATGTTGAAAAGTAATGGAATGTCAGATGCACTGTTAAAGCACGTTTGTTGGTTACAGTAATATTCAAGCTAATATTAATACTTGAACGCATCGTCTACTTACAAGTTACAATTACAATTCCCATTGAAATAATGTTGACTTAGATAAATTTGGTCAAACTTAGATATTGCTAACTTATTCTAAACTAATAGCAAGATTAATCAGAAAAACATTGTAAAATATAAGTAAACAAAAAGTTAATAGAAAGCAAGTAATTGAATTGACTCAATTTCTGTCGGTAATTAATTAATAGGGATGAATATAAAACATGTGATTATTTTAATTATTGTGAGCAAGAGTTGGGCCGTAGGACTTGAAGGAAGATTTCACGAAACCAAGATGAGCTACCCATCAAAATAAAAGCCTATCCAATTAAAGAAAAGCCCATATTGGGCTAAGAATATAAGATTTCATAAACACACCAGACCTGAAAAATGACATGCTCACAAGTTGAAAGAGTTCAGAACTCCCGATGATGTTCTAGTGTTAATGTAATCAATTTTTGGTGCAAGCTTGTCATATTTTAGTACGTTGTTCTTGTCATTGAGTTCTTTATTTTCATCTATTTTATTTAGGTGATAATTATCTCCTTTGAGATTTTATTATCTTTGTTTCCATCACTACTAGTCATGATTTTATTTCCTAGTGATATGTTTGTGGTTTAGTGGTTGGTTCTTACATTATTGAATTATTTATGGAAATATATAAAAGTCGTATAATTGTATTTATAATAATGACATACAAAAACAAGAAGAAAACCAACATGACTTTCTTGTGTCACAAGGAACTAATTGGTCTGTACTAAACCTTCGTTAAGCCTTGCACTTAATTCCTTACGCAGAATTTTGCCTGAGGCTGCTTTAGGAATAGTGTCTGTGAAGATAACTCTATTGATTCTCTTGTAAGATACCACCTGCCAAAAGCACACACACATATCCAGAATAAAACATTAAAACCAAAAATAAATAAATACCAATAGATAATTAATACATATGAGACTTTAGTTAGAGAACTCTTCTTTTTTAGTCAAATTAATTTGTAATCTACAGTAAGATATGAAATTATATTTTAATTAATTTATTACTATTCACTTATTTAACATACACGCTTCAAGAGGATATAGTAATATATAATGTGATACATATAAACTACTCTTCATATATGTCTAATAATATTTTCGATTGTTATAAATAGATATTAATTTAACATGTATTTGTGAGGGATCTTTTTTTCAAGTAATAGAAAAATGATTCATTTTAAAGTGTTTTAATTGTAACCTTAAACTCCTCCACACACTCCTATATATACAATAAAGAAACTACTAATAATTTTGGTAGAGAGAACCTGTTGTGAAATGTAATGTTTGATTTCATCTTCAGTGATCTTAGAACCATTTGATCTCACGACAAATGCAACTGGAACTTCTCCAGCAACTTCATGTTTCAAGCTGAAACCAACATCAACGATATCATTCATCATATATTACAATAAACTATTACCTAAAAAACTTAAAATAAAATTTTTATAACTGCAAATTTTATTAGGAATGAAGCAAGAGGATTACTTCAGCACAAAACAAGATCACAGTCCTTATAACATCAAAAACCAGAAAGCAAAAATAGACACCTAACTAACATATACACTAAGGCTAGAACCTCCTCACCAACAATTTCTTTCATTCAACGGGTGACTATAATTTTTATTGGTATGGCAACTTTTTATTTACATTCTTTATTATAGAATCAATCTTTCTTATTAAATATTTAAAAAATAATAATTTCCATGAATTTTTGTTGCTGTTAAATATTGAATACATTTGGCTTTGAAAAGTATATATATTAAGCAACCAACTTACGGTACAACAGCAGCATCAGAAATATTTGGGTGAGCAATCAACATTGCTTCAAGTTCAGCAGGAGCTACTTGAAATCCATTGTATTTGATTAGTTCCTTTAATCGATCAACGATGAAAAGCTCATCATCTTCGTCAAAATAACCAATATCACCTGTGTGGAGCCATCCTTCTTTGTCTATAGTTCTCTTTGTGGCCTCTGGGTCATTTAGATATCCTTACCAACCACAAACCATATAAAGTATCTTTAGAAAGAAGTCAAAAAAACATTGCACATATATTTTAGTATATATTAATATCATTCTTTTTCACCCCTTTTAATATCATTCCAAGAAATTAAACAGTCATCCTATTATATTTAGGTTAGGTAGAAATTCATTAATGAGCATAATATTATGCATTGAAACTACAAAATTCATCATTACTTATATTTAAGAGTGGTGAATAATAATTAAATATTAATGAAAAATGATATAATGTAAATAAACTCTTACCATCTTACCATATGTACAATATAGTACATACAATCTTGTCATCTTGTTGATCAAATATACAATCTAGTCTAAGGGAGTACTCCATTGTTCATTTAATTTATCTTGATCTATTTACGATGCTATAATTAGGTAAGATTCTAATGAATCATGTGGCTGTAGAGCATTATCAGTGGGTTACATGTGTATGTCTATTGTCAAGTGATTGAGACTACTTGGACCCACTAGTAATGACTTCATTGTGAGGAAAAAACATGGTAAAATTAGTTACGTGAGAATGTCGACTTCATCCATAGATTCACTTGAAAAATGACAATTTTGAAATAATCCATACCAAAAGAAGTACTCATTAATAGCGAAGAGTAGTGATATCAAACATGTGTCTACGAATACATCATCTTCTTTGAACTTTTCATACCGACAATATGATAATCATCAATTCCCATAATTCTAGTAAATGGAAAACATGGGCTGTCTATTGTTTAAAAGTATAGGTTCTACGAAAATGTTTAAAGTCTAAAAAAAACTAAACTAAATTTAGAATAAAATTACATGTATGGTCTATGGGATGACTGATTACTAGATAAATTAAAAATTAAAAGCAAATTTTCGGTTTTGGCTAGCAAAGACAACTACCATTTTTGGTTTTATCTAATTTACATGACAATTTTAGATATTTTTTAATCAAGTTGAGGAATATGCATGAAAATATTATTTAAATTTGCCAATTATATGTATTTTTCAAAATTTTCTTTAATTTCCACTCAACTACTCAAGTAATTAATTAATTTTTTCATAATTAATTAATATAAGAATATTTCGATAACAATAAAATTAATAAACTTTGACAATCGTCCTGTAAAAAGTACTAAAACTAAGAAAGGTTGGTAAATAATAATATTCCTTCAACAGTCCTCTTGTGCTGGTGCTAAGCACTTTCTATACTGCTTGCTATCCATATAAAATGGTGGGTAGGTGTAAAGATGCTTTTGGTGGGAATATGGTGTATTGGGAGAACATATAAAGCACCCAGGCTATGATTACAAACCGGGATAACCCCCACCCCCACCTCTAGAAAAAAGCATATATAAGTAGGTAAAATCTATGTATTTAATATATTAGTTAACACAAGTTTCATCATTGACCAAATGAAAATAATTTAAACTTAATTGGATGCATAATGGATTAAACATAACATCCATATCTAATTAATGATAACAAAAAGTGTGCTAAAGAAGAATTTTACAAGGAAAATTAATATTTCTTGTGAATGTAAATTTTTCATAGAGTCATTATATTATTTACCATTCATTTCTATATTTATGTTACTTTTACTTATGATTTAATATTTAATCATAATATAAATTAAATATGGATATTGTATTGATAATATAAAAAATACTTATACGTATATATTAATTCCTTAATTGAATGTAGAGGTGTAATATTTATGAAATGATGGTATAAAGATATATAGATAGTGTATTATTCATCATTCACTTATATTATTTTATTTAAGAGATAATGTAAAAGATACTGAAAACTAACTTTGATTGGTTAATTTGATCGGTTCATCGATGGTCGACAAGTATGATGATCTTAATAATGATCATGCACATATTCTCTAGTAATAATCTCTAAAAGACAAGTAGAGTTCCCCATCTTTACCAAACTCACAACTACTACCATAGAGTCGCATCTTTTTCACAATTTTTGTACTATTTCATATATGAAATAATATGGAATATATATTCCATTGTAACTATAAAAATCACCATTACTATTTCATATACAAAACGACATAAAAGTTGGGAGAGAAATTGTACTCCCTACATATAGTCATATAGATTATAGACTAGTAAAAATAAGAACAAACACTAATTATTAGACCCGTGATTTTCTTTCTCCATATGATTAGTAGAAAACTAGAAATCCTCCATTACAGATGACAAAAAGGTGAATAATCACATAAATTCCTAATTTATTATAGTAGTTGGTATCTTCAATCTCTATCATATTCAATGATATATATGAATAATATGATAGTCAACCATGTTTCTATGTATCATAAATAAAGTTATTTGTGGATTCAAATTATATAAAAGATAAAAAGCAAATAAAATATAGATATAATTAATAAGTCTAGTTATAAAAGAAGAAATTTGATTGTATAAATAATTTTATTGGTCAGGAATTGAGATGTGGAGGGGAGAGAAAAATGCACTCAGAAAGTTTTGCTTGGAGTTTACATTTCAGTCATATTAAAGTTAAAATAATAAAGGAAACACCATCTTAGAGGAGAACATGTTATTTGGTGTTAAGTGAGAATTATTGCATGATTCGAAATTAATGATCATGTAATAATTTGTCCTGATAACATTGGTAGTATGGGATGTATTAGTATATTATATAGTGAAGATATATAAATATGAATACCTTTCATAACTTTTGTGCCTCTAACGCAAATTTCACCAGTTTTGTTTGTGGGAAGTGAAGCACCCATATCTACGTCCACGATTTTTATCTCAGCATTTCGTACAACGCTTCCGCATGCACCTAACTTTGTCTTGAATGGCTCCTTTGCAAATGCTAAGCTTATGCAAAGTGGCCCAGCCTCTGTCATCCCATATCCCTGTTTATCGAAATTCAAGATCAATTTTAATCCTTCTGTGATTACTATGGTTAAATTTAATCCATATATTTGCAATCAATTAATTTTCTTCTTTTAGTTTTTATTCTATGCCGAACACGTGCGTTATTACATATAAACTATACATTTAAAATTACATAAATATGAATTATATTATGTTTAATTCAATATTCAGAAAATCATCATTATTAGAATAAATATTGACTTTATAAGTTGCAATTAATTATAAAAATAAAACAATAGAGTTTAAGAATTATATAAATTATAGAGTTTAATGTCAAATTTATTTTAAAGAGTTCATTTCACTTAATAGATAAACTGTGCTGTATAAAAAAATACACCAAAAGTGCATCACTATTAAAAATTCCTATAGATTTTTTTAACTTTTATTTTTGTTTAAGATAAAAAGTTTAATAAAATAATTCAAGTTATGAAATGAGAGAAAATGAAGTAACTAAATATGAAAATGAGATAAATCATGATATGAAGCGTATGGAATGGAGAGGTTTGACCTGTCCAAGTATGGCATTTGGAAGCCTAGTTTTCAGAGCTTCTCCAATCTCCATTCCCATTGGTGCTGCACCTGTTATCACTGCCCGAACACACGACAAGTCGTATCTCACTGCATCCCCATTCTTAACTAATGCCAAAATAATTGGCGGCACCAACGACGCCACCGTCACCTTGTACTTCTCTATATACTCCAGCAATGTACTCGTCTCATATTTCGGCACGATCAAAACCGTTGCTCCAGAACGTATACCACACAGCAAAATCGAGTTAAGCGCGTAGATATGAAACATTGGAAGCACACAGAGAAGCACGTCGTCGCTGTCACTGTATTGGTGTGGGTTCTCACCATCAACAAGCTGCGCCACCGTGGTTACTAAATTTTTATGTGTTAACATTACTCCCTTAGGTAAACCACTCGTTCCTGAAGAGAAAGGGATTGCAACGACGTCGTCTGGGCTAATTTTAACGTCTGGGATTTCTCTCTCGTCAGCGTTAGTTAACACCGTGAAGTTTAAAACACCTTCCTCTTGTGATGAATCAATGCATATTACCTTGACATCGTTGCTTTCACAGTAAGTTTTTATTTTGTCCACGTAAGCAGCGTGTGTTATGATCAGTTTTGCTTTCGTGGCCTCCGCTTGTTTAGCCAGCTCAGCCGGCGTGTAAGAGGGGTTAGCGGTGGTGACGGCGCAGCCACGGTGTGAGGCGCCCAAAAAGGAGAGGGCGAACTGGGGACAGTTGCGAAGGATGAGCATGATGACGTCACCCTGATGGATTCCGATTTTGTCGAGGCCGGTGGCGATTCTGCGGGAGGCGAGGTCGACTTCGGCGTAGGTGAGGGTGTCGCCGGTGTCGGCATTGACAAGGCATGGACGGTGTTCGAATTGGGAGAGGTTTTGGAAGCAGTAAGAGTGTAGAGGAAGATGGGTGGGAATGGGAATATCGGGTAGTTTGGAACGGAAGATGAATTCTTGAGAAGGAGGAGTTGCAGGTGCCATTTTGGTGGGAGAGGTTGGAATTTTTTCTAAGTTTGGTGAAAATGGTGCCACTCTCTATAACTTTATAATAATTGGTTTTGGCTTTTCCCTCTAGTGGGTTTGGTGAGATATTGACATTCACACCTTTTGATTTCTATGCCACCATATGTATTTACACATCCTTATTAGTGGTTCATGATTTGGAATACCAACTAAAATCAACGTACATGTCCTTTATATTATCATATATTACTAGAGTTTAATATCCTTGCCAGTAAAACTTTTAACACAGCAGATATATCATTCATGGTTAAACTGTAGAGGACCATGTTTGTTGAGTAATGTTACTTTCAAGTCGTATACCACCAATAATATCTTGCCGCCATTAACAAACTTAAGACAGCATTCTAAGTTTCTAACGCTATTTACTTTCAAGATACTCCATCAACCGGAGATAAACTGCATTTGTCCTCAATCTGGGTCAAACAGGACCTTCACCCACTTTTTGTTTGACCCATCCTCATGTATAAATTGTCATATATAGGGAGATTAGTTTACCGGATTTCCACCAAGATATTTATAAGCATGGTATAAACTTGCAGAGCAGCACTACTCAACTCATATTATTATATTACTCCAAAGGTCACTAGGTATAAATTAAAAAAAAAATTCCTATAACATTGTTGATATTTGATATCCCTCTACTAGTTAGTCGCATGTGTGGTGCACAAAT
This sequence comes from Lupinus albus, assembly GCA_009771035.1. NCBI lineage: Eukaryota > Viridiplantae > Streptophyta > Magnoliopsida > Fabales > Fabaceae > Lupinus > Lupinus albus. The sequence continues at coordinate 1,753,724 of CM020005.1, forward strand.
TTTTATATAAAAAAAATTAATTTGTAATTTTATTATTAATTTTTAAATATTTAATATACAAAATTAGTTCAACAAAAAAATTATGAAGTTTTTAATTATTTCTTATATTATACCAATGTGTGATGAATTTGATAAGGCCTTATCCATCTTCATTTCTTTATTTAATACACTTCTAGGCTAATCCCACTATTCTTTAGTTACTTTTTGTTTTTGGGCTTAGAACTTTCTAATTGGGCTTATTTTAGCAAATCCTACACAAAACAAACAAAAAATCTCATACTTGTGATCCAGACAAACTAAAATAATCTAAAAGTCCTAATTGTGCAAGAAATGCATGCAAAGTAGAAGCTAAATGAGAATAAAGTGTATCTTCCTACCAATAGATAATTTACCTTCTCTAACCCAGTAAAAAAATGACATGTATATTGTTTTGTTTAATTTTAAAAATATTATTATAGCAAATGATTAAATGGTACACATGTCACGATTTTGTAAATACTATACAATTTTTTAATTCTTCTATCTGATTAACTAATGGATCAAATATCATGTTTAGTTGATAACTCGGTTGATAAATTGAAGGAGCCTCTTCATGCTTTGGAGTTCTGATTCGGATTAAACGAGCTATGTTGTAACCAAACAAAAAATGATGTTTAGAACAATCCTCTGAACCCGTGTGATAAACGGTGGCAAAGCAAACGTGGTTTGCATTTTTAACCCCAAAAAGTATTACATAGCGTACGGGTGTGCCTGATCAGTCACGCGATTTTTTCTCTCTTGGCAGATGAAGCCGGTAAGTAATGGATCCAATGCATGAAAATAACTGGTAAGAATCATATCCATAAGTACCACAAAAATAAAATAAAAACATAATATACGAACACATTTGTAAACTTTTATATATATTGAAATAACATTTTTGTAATTAATAATATAAGAAAAAATAAGTATATATATCTCTATTAATGGATCATTTTTCGAAAATAACATATTTAATTAAGGCAAAGAATATAGTGTTTCATGAATCTCTTGTTCGTAGGTTGGCACCGAAACCATGTGGTGTTAACAGTAACTACTAACTATTAATGTCTTGGAAACTTCAAACTTAAAAGAATTATTTTGGGGTCAATGGCGTTACTTGCTTTACAGTCAAGTATGGCGTGAATGGTACTGAAGCCTCCTTTGTTCATGCAAATATGCCTAACCCACTTTACAGTAAACCCAATCAAGCGAGACTTCGCATACCCTCTTATCTCAATTTCTTAATAGCTCCTTTCTCACGCCACTCTCCAATTATATAATCAGTAACTAATCCATAAAGTTGCTCAATTCTAGGCATACATTAGGGATATGTAACCAACTTATGCATCTTTTTTTCCCAGTAGCATGTTAAGTTACTTGAATTTACCCAATATTTAATTAATTCCCGCTTCTACTACAATCTTTCTTCAACTAATTAACCATACTAATTAGTCAATTATTTTACAAGATGATATGTTATACTAGTAGGAAATAAGAATAGCTTATTGCCGATCACACTGTTTACAAGAGAAGTCAAAACTCAAAAGGGAAAGGGAAATCCCACTAGCACGAAAAAGAGCATTAATGCCGTTACATCTAAGAAACTGAGAAATTTATTATCTTCTTCACATAGATCCACACAAGGTTTTTGCACCCTTAACCCTTCCTTTTCACAGAAAATAATCCCTCTCTTCTGAAGCTTCAATAATCAATCCAATGATGGTAAAGTCTCCAAAGCCAAAACAAGGAAGAAGTTTTTTCATCCTCTCTTGTTTCATATTCATCTTTTTCCTCTGTTTGTTAGCTTCCATAAACGAAGTTCGATTCAATGGCCTACTAAGGTTTGGTCGATGCGCTCTCTCAAACAATACACTCACTACAACTTCTTCCTCTTCCAAAGAAGATGAAATCCGAATCCTAATCGCGGTTCTCACACTCCCGGACCAATACCTGCGCCGCCACTTCCTCCGCCTCATCTATGGCTCACAAAACCCAGAATTTGCAAAAGTGGACGTCAAGTTCGTGTTCTGCAACTTAACCAAAGATGATCAAAAAGTTCTTGTAGCATTGGAAATCATGCGCTACGACGACATCATAATCCTAAACTGCACAGAGAACATGAACAAAGGAAAAACTTCAACCTTCTTCTCCACCTTGCCAGTGATATTCAACGAAACCAATGGTAATAGTAATACTAATAATGCACCTTACCCTCCTTACCACTATGTAATGAAAGCAGATGATGACACGTTCGTGAGACTCAACAGTTTGGTGGAGTCGTTAAAACCGTTACCTAGAGAAGATTTGTACTATGGGTTCGTGATACCGTGTGGGAGCATGGACCCTTTTAAACACTACATGTCTGGGATGGGGTTTGTGGTATCATGGGACATAGTGGAATGGATTCATGGTTCTGATATTCCTAAGAAACATGTTGAGGGACCAGAGGATAAAGTGTTTGGGGATTGGATGCGATGGGGTAGGCGTGGCCAGAATAGGTTTAATGCTAAATGGTCTATGTATAATTATCCTGATCCACCTTCAGTTTGTTCACATGAACTTGTGTCTAATACTATTGCGGTTCATTTGTTGAAGAATCAAGAGAAGTGGATTCATACTCTCAATTTCTTCAATTTTACCCGTCATTTGAAGCCATCCAAGATGTATCATATTTCTTAGCTGTTTCGTCATTCTATTTTTGTCTTACCCATTTTGTTTATTTTTTCAAATATGATCAATAATAATGCTATCATATATATTATTCGATTCGTAGTTTTTATATGTAATACAAACCAACTTGTTCTATAGCCTGTTCTGTACAAAAAGGGTTCATTGTGAATTAACTAACCTTGCGAAATCAAAAGCATATCAATTAAAACAGGGAAACAGGGAAAGAGCAGAGAAAACAGTATTTACATTATAGAACGTAAACCTGTCAGCAAGTAATTTTGATATACATATAAGATAACTTCGGTAGGCGATATCAATCATTAATTTGATCTAATACTTTCTAGTACTTCTACAAGATAATTTTGCTTAGTTTTATGTTCAATGGGTACTTTACATCTTTTAGGTGAAACACTAAATCTGTTATTGAGGATTGTTTTGTATTTATTTCCGTGTCAAAAGAAAAAAATTATCTACATATTTAGATGTGCAAATATACAATTGCATTCTTAAATATGAGAGGAGAATTAACAAAACAGTCCTTTTAATTCATAAAAAATGCATGACATGATTTGATTCTTTTTTATGGGAACATTAAATTAACTTGATATCAACTTTTCTCACAGTAATACAAAGTTTTATTTCAATTTCTTAATTATAGCAATACAGTAAAAAATTACTATTTACTTCATTTTTATTTTCTACAAATAAATGCTGTGATATTTTTAATTGGTAAGGTTTATATGAGGATAAAGTTAATCTCAATATTATACTTACCATACACTGAAATGAACGTTAAAAAGAGGATTTTCTTAACAAATTAGGATAAAAACTCATTAAAAAATACTTTTATACTAGAACTTACGCAGAGTTATAAAACAGAAAATGAGGAACATTAACAGCGTAGCTAAATAAGGAATAAGGAATAAGGAAGAGGAAGAAGATTGTAGAATCGTGTGTGTTGGTGTGAGTGAAAATGTCACAAGGCGATACAATACCCCTTCATCCTCATTTATCTTCTCAATCTGACATTGATGAGATCGAAAATCTCATGAATGCTTCTCCGGCCACCGTTCTCCCCGCCAGACCCCCCAGTCCCCCACGCGCTTCTATCCCTGTTTCTTCTTCACCCTTCATTCCTTCCAATCTTCCACCTCTTCCTTCCAAATCTTCTTCTTCTTCTTCTTCTTCTTCTACTCAAAATCACATTCCCAAACCTCCTTCTCTACCTGTCCCTTCTCGACCCGATCTGGCTCCAACCGGGTTTGGATCTCCTCCTAATACTCTCACCGAACCCGTTTGGGACACTGTGAAAAGGGATCTGTCGAGGATTGTTAGCAATCTCAAACTTGTGGTGTTTCCTAACCCCTTCCGTGAGGATCCTGGTAAGGCTTTGAGGGATTGGGATCTGTGGGGTCCATTCTTCTTCATCGTTTTTCTTGGTCTCATTCTTTCTTGGTCTGCTTCTGTTAAGAAGGTACCCTCTAACTACTTCATCTTTCTTTATACATTTTGATTTTATTTTATTGTATGGTTGTTGCAAATGCAAAATAAACAGAGTCTTTATTCCAGGATCGTAAGGGTTCCATTTGAGACACACTTATTGGCATGTTTGTCTTTGATATAAATCTTGATAGGTTCTTGCATAGTGTGGTCACAGCCTCAAGATGAATTGGAGCAAGTTTTCCTTAAATCACTCTTTCATGTCTTGATTTATTTCTAGCATTTTGTTAACATCAGCCCTTAGGGACAAGTATAAGGAATCAAAAGAGATAATTTTGTATTGGGAAATGATGCATTCACTATAACAAGTAACAGTGGACTTAGTTTCTCAATGTACACTTCCCTTTCCTAATCTTAAACTGTTAGTTATCCTTATAATGCATACCATTCGGTAATGGTTAACAAAACCGTATTGTTAATTATACTCTTTTATCTTGTTTCTATTGAATTAGTTCTTTTGCTGGATTCTATTCAATTTGTGGTTTAGCATTTGATCCGTCTTTACATATTGTTGACACTCATTATATATTGGTTCTCTCTTTGTGTGTATGTGTGTTGATACTATATTGTTCGGTTTGTGAATATACTTGATAGAGCAGAACTGAACAGAACAGGGTGGAATAGAACATATTTAAACTGTTTACTATGTTTGATGACCTTAGAACAAAACAGGACATACAAATTCTGTGCTGTGTGTGGCATTAGTTGAACAAAACAGGACATCCGTCTTTACAGGACTCATTGATTACAAAATAAGTCCCTCTCCTGTTTGTTTGAATTTATGGGTTTTTTCTCCATCTCTCTAACCGTGTCAAACACCATAAGTGATTTCCAACCATGAAGTTTGGTTTGAATCATAAAGGAAACTTGGTTGTATAGTTTGTCTTTATTTCATGTCCATTGCTGTGCTGTTGTATAGTGTATACAAGCCATTTTGCAACCAACACACATTCCTTTACAATTTCATGTCGGCAAAGTTCTTTAGTCTGGACATGGCAAGGTCACCATTTTTCTTTTAAATTGAGGAGACTCGATGAGATTTCTATGGAAAATGTGATAGACCAAGAGAAGGGGGATGGAGAGTTGGAGACAGAGACAGGCAGATCAAGGAATCAAGAATTGGATAGGGGAAGAGAATTCCACATAATAGAGGGTATCTTGGTCAATAATAATTACATCATAAGAGCTTTCTGTTCTGTTCCAGTGGTGGAACCAAACATGGGATAGAACCCATCTGTCTTGTTCATACCTCTCCTTTTCTGATTACACCTAAAGAGCTGAAGTGCTCATACTTTGAAGCTTTGGGCTGATGGGTCATCCAGTGAGCAAGTAGCCTGGTAGATACCAGTTATAATGATTTGGTGCTGCTAGGTTTATCCAGCTTAACCTTCAGTTCTTTAAACTTTATAAAACAGTGGCTGTGATGGATGAAATTAAGAGCATTTTATTGGCTATAATACTCTGAAATATATTTATATATAGACTGTCATTACCAAAGGACAGACCGGCAGATAACTGTTAGGGTAGTCTGTGTTTTCAGTCTGAAGGATTACTGCAAGATGCTGATTGTTTGAATTACTCGGTTGCATCTATCAACAGAATCTATTTCTTCTGTGATACAAAGAAATTGTATATAGATTTCTTTTCCTTTTATCCTTTCCGGGGTTTGTTTAGTTGACTTTCAATTGGGAACCTATATAAGTTTAATGAGGCATGATATGTTAGTGTGGAGCCGATAGTTGTAATTCATTTTACTAACATTTTCTCATATATGCCATAGCATTAACCAATTGCATATGTACCACTATAAAACTTCAGTTTGCTTGGAGTTCAGTTAGATCTGTATCAAGGGTTCAAATTTCTTAGTTCATTCCTTTGTACTGCTATTGTCATTTTGGTAGCTCCCTGCCTTTTTGGTGTTGTAATCTGCATGATGTTTTGGATGGTTACAAAGTGAATATGGTTGGTTTAAGTCATGTCTCCTTCCTAATATTTTCTCTGGTTGTTTCGCAGTCTGAGGTTTTTGCTGTTGCATTTGCTTTACTTGCTGCTGGCGCTGTAATTTTGACATTGAATGTACTGCTTCTGGTAATAGCCTCTTTCTCTCTTCCGTCTAGTCATTATATAGTGTCAGCTTTGATTTTTTCAGTATCTTGTTTCTGTGTTCTGTTGGAGTTTGGTAAAATATCTATTTTCATGTGCAAAAAAGGAAGATTTAATTGTACATAGAGGATGCCTAATTGAGAGAAAAAAGAGTTGGGGGAACCTAACCATTCTTGAAAGTTTACTTTGTGAGTGATGGGAAACAAATATTTGACTCTCACTCTTCAAATTTTCAGGGTGGACACATTATTTTCTTCCAGAGTCTGAGTCTGCTGGGTTATTGCTTGTTCCCTCTGGACATTGGTGCATTAATTTGTATGTTAAAGAACAATGTCATACTGAAAATTGTGGTGGTGAGTGTGACATTGGCTTGGAGCTCTTGGGCTGCATATCCTTTCATGAGTTCTGCTGTCAATCCTAGGAGAAAAGCTCTTGCACTCTACCCAGTTTTTCTCATGTATGTATCTGTTGGTTTTCTCATCATTGCCATTGACTAAATTCATCAATGCTTCTAATTACTATATTCCCATAACTTCTTGGAATACAATTCTAATAGGAATTTTTGTTTATTGATCAACCTTTTTAAATTCTTTTCACCCTTATTTTGTGCTCCTGCCCCATCTTTTGTATGTTTAATATTTTGGTTAGGTATATTTGGACACAGACAGTTGTATAATACTACGTGGAAGTTATATGATGGGATGAAACCTACAACAGCCATCTTGTTAAAGTTATGTTCACCCATTCTATTATTTAATATTTGAATGTGAATACTGATAATTTTGATGGACCCAGAGAAAGCCAGAAAGAGGGAGTTAGAAAATTAGTGTGTTATATTTTGGCTACATGCTCTCAACTTCGTGGATATTGATAACTAGAACTAGAATAGGCCACTTGGCTCCAAATTCTCTATTAATCTTTCCTAACTCAGCAAATGGCCAATCTCTCTATTTAAACTTGTTATAAGAATCTTAATAACAAATTAAGTCTAAATATTTTGATAGCCATGAAAATCTCACACCAATTGTGATTTAAAGTATTAGGAATCTGAGGTCCAATAAAAAGATATTTTTTACAATTAAAAAAATAATGTATTGATGTGAAGGTAAAATAAATGTAGTAAAATTAGTGGATAAAGTCCTATAAGCTATTTCAAGTTTTAAAGGGATCCTAAACAATATTTCTTTCAAATAAATCATGAATCTTATTGTCAAGAAAATGGTGTAGAAAGAAAAATAAAAGGAGAGAGCAATAATATTATTTTAAAAAATTAATAAAATGAGAAGGAAATGATGAGAGTTACTAAATTTGAAACAATAAACTTTTTTAGCATCTATTTAGAACTTGAAAATAACTTAGAGTAATTCATTAGTTTTTCCAACAAATATGTGTATTTTTGTACTTAATAATAAATTTATTATTTTTAAATTAAGTTATGTTAATCGTTATAAATAAATATTTGTGTACTTTCAAATAGTTATATTGTTTGCAGGTAAAGTTAGTATTTATTGTAAAAGTGTTTGATATTAGTGTAGGAAAGAACAAAATGTACGGTGCACGGAGTGAGGAGGCACATATACAGATGCATTACTGCGTCACTGTCCTCTCTGTTCTGTAACCATCTTTGGGGTTTGATGTGATAGATTGTGAATTTGTGGTACGTCAATGCTGAAGCGAAGAGGCAGAGACACAGAGAGAGTTTGCTTTACGTAATGGGTCACCTTTTAACTTTATCGCCAGAGTGATGTGTTGTATGGATCTCACATCTATGCTTATATTTGGTAACAGTATATATCTTATTTCATAATTTGTATGTCATCAATCAGTTGAAAAATATTTAATAATTAAACTTTCAATTTAAATATATTTTCTTAATCGATCAGTCTAACCTACTAAACCAATGTGGAGTTATTGCAAAATGTAGAATAGATGGTTCAGACACGCGAGAGAATAGAGAAGACGATTTTGTTGATAGAAAAATGAAGGCAACATTCATGAGGGTCACTGTGTAGTGTGAGGAAAAGGACACTGTTGAGCTAGGTTTCGTGTTAGTATAACTAATGAGGTTTGAAGATAGAAATGAAGAAAATGAATGAGTGAGTGTGTCAAGAAAATAGTTTTTCTGATCGCATTTCAGGAATCCTAGTCAGGCATCTGTTGCAGCACAAAACCTGATATGAAGATAAAATATTCATATTAGTATAAAGGAAAAAAGAATCATTTGAAAAGCTCTCCGTAAATTCACCCACTCAAGTTCCGCACCCAACCCCATAAAATTAGGACCCATCTCTGATTTCTTCCCATCCCCACACTCCAAACCCCGTTCTCTTTTTTCCACCCTCTATTCTTGGCCTAATTGTATCATATATTTGTGTAATGCTCTGAGGTACGAATGACTTGGTGAGTTGAAACATGTTAAGACTTGTCCTTACCCGACCCTAAATGTTGTTTGGACCATTTTTCTGAATATGGACTCTATCCTACATCCGGATTTAACCCGACCTTAAATATTCACAGGGTCAGTCTTTAAACTCGGACCCGACCCTAGACTCAATTAAATATAAAGTATACTCATTTTACATAAAGTCTTCTAAATATTATTTATTATGGTGAATATGTAATTTGACATATAAAATAATATATGTGTATATATTATTAAACACATATATGATAAAAAATTAGAGAATCAATGATATTTTCGACCAAAAAAATATAATTAGTATATATTTGAACAGAGACACATACAAACATGACGAGAAAGTGAAAATGGAACGGGTCGGAACGAGTCTCGTTTGGTCCCTACTTGACCCTAAATATTGATTGTGTCTAATTTTTAAACCCGAACTTGGCCCTAGACCCGATGAGACCCGACCCTTTTCAGGTCCGACCACGATCGGGACATTCCGAGTGAGCGGGTAGGGTAGGGTCGGGTCTTGCTCACCCCTACTTTTGGATTGTATAGTTATATCTTTTAATAAGTGTAATTGAGAGGAATCGATCACTTCATTTCTTTGTTCTGTCTGAAAATCTAATAAACCGTGCACGTCTATAACAACAACTTATGTTATAAGTTAATATGTTATATCCTTCCCATTGGCGCTGGTCCCTTTATTCCCTCCATTTTTTCCATAAACTTGCCTTCTCTATTCCCATCAGGCCATCCCCACCCCAATTTTGGTCCCATACAACCCGTTGTCTCTTGTCTTATTTGACTATTCAATATCTCAACTAATCACAATTTATTTGCTAATCATAAAGGACTAATAGCTAATTAATCATCTATTGGCAATTGGCAGAGAGAGAGAGGGGATAGATGTTGATAATACTATCCATTCCCTTCTATAAATACAACCTGGATCAGTTTCAATAAGTCTAAAACCATTCTACTCTTACCATCTTCCACAGGCGCCAAAAAAGCAGAAACCTTTAGAAGAAAGAAAGAAAAAAGGGGGAAATAATGAAAGAGTACTGGACCTCTTTGGCATCACTTCTAGGTGTCTTTGCTTTCTGCCAAACCATTATCCAATCACTATTCCCACCACACCTTCGCTTTGCTTCACTCAAATTCTTCTACCATTTCTTCCACTGCTTCTCCTCCTACTGCTACTTCGACATCACGGAGATTGACGGCGTCAACACCAACGAACTCTACAACGCCGTCCAACTCTACCTCAGCTCCCATATCTCCGTCACCGGAACCCGTCTCAGCCTCACACGTGCCCTCAACTCCACCGCTTTCACCTTCGGTCTTGCCAACAATGACACCATCACCGATACTTTTAACGGCGTTAATGTCCTCTGGGAACATATCGTTACCCAAAGACAATCTCAAACCTTCTCGTGGCGACCACTCCCCGATGAGAAGCGTGGCTTCACGCTCCGGATCAAGAAAAAGGATAAAACCCTGATCCTAAAATCATACCTTGATTACATTATGGATAAAGCGAACGAGATTCGAAGGAAGAACCAAGATAGGCTTTTGTACACGAATTCACGAGGTGGTTCATTGGATTCAAGGGGCCACCCTTGGGAATCAGTGCCGTTTAAACATCCAAGCACTTTTGACACATTGGCTATGGATCCTTCGAAGAAAAATGAGATCATGGATGATTTGCAAGATTTTTCAAATGGTCAATGTTTTTATCAGAAAACTGGTAGGGCTTGGAAGAGGGGTTACCTTCTTTATGGTCCTCCAGGGACTGGAAAATCTAGCATGATTGCTGCTATGGCTAATTACCTTGGCTATGATATTTACGATTTGGAGTTAACTGAAGTGAATAACAATTCTGAACTTAGAAAGCTTCTTATGAAGACTAGTTCTAAGTCTATTATTGTTATTGAAGATATTGATTGCTCTATTAACCTCACTAACAGAAAGAAAAACAAAATTAGTGGTGTTGGTAGTTCTAGAGGTTACTATGATTTAAGTGCACCTGAACTTCGAGGTGTGGGTGGAAATGAAGAAGGTGGTGGAAATTCGATTACGCTTTCAGGTTTGTTGAATTTCAGTGATGGGTTATGGTCTTGCTGTGGAAGTGAGAGGATTTTTGTGTTTACAACTAATCACATTGAGAAGCTTGACCCGGCTCTGTTACGTAGTGGGAGAATGGATATGCACATTTTCATGAGTTACTGTTCCTTCTCTGCGTTGAAGATTCTGCTTAAGAATTATTTGGGGTGTGAAGGTAGTGACTTGGATGAATCAGTTTTGAAGGAATTGGAGGATGTTGTTGACGTGGCACGGATGAGCCCTGCTGATATAAGTGAGGTTTTGATCAAGAACCGTAGGAAGAAGGAGAAGGCAGTGATTGAGTTGTTGGAAATTTTGAAGGTAAGGGCACAGAGGAATGAGAATATTGAAGGGGATGAAGAGCAGGAGAAAAGGGCTTTGGATAGTGACAGTCCTAGACAAGAGTCTCAGATTGAGGACACTTGCAAGGAAGGTGAGGTAGAAGAAGAGAAGATTGAGTGAGTAATACTAGATTAATAGTGATCATGTTGTAACAATTCTTCTACGGGAAATGTTGGATGAAGCTATTGCCTTAAACATGTCATATTGTTCTGTTTTTTTATTAATAGTTTTGAAAAATGGAATTTTATGGGAAATTTATTTGCAAGATCAATTTTGCACACACAAAAAACATTATTGAATTTGATGAGTTGGTTTATGTTTTGAGTATATAATCTTAAATATTATTATACCACAATAATCATTATCTAAAATCAGAATCTATATATATGAAACACTTGTTTAAGATTTTGTTTCCCTTATACATTTTGATCTGGAGGATGGAAGGACTTTACAACCAGACATGGTTGGGGAGCCAGCTGGGATGTGTTGGTAAACATCTGGGTGCACATGGTACGGGAAAGGTTAGTAACTTGATGCAACATGTAGGGAATATGAGTAATAAGTGGGGTAGAGTAGTATTATTGCCTAACAAGTTGATCTTATAGAATTTGGTAACTATAATATTGGTGCTGTAATTTAGCATTATCCTACATGCCAAAAATATGTTGTTGGGGTAATGCCCTGCCCAACCCATAATTGCATGCTTCAGCTTAATAATTTGAACTTGGAAGAGGTTTCAAGATAGACCAATTGTCACACAGCTAAAAAATATACTTAAATTGCATATTTTGCATTTCAAACTGCAAAATAGTGAATTAGTGATTGAGATCCTGTACTTTTACTGGGAAGGTGATTTTTGTTAACTGTGTGAAACTTAGCGGAAAACCTTTTTCTTTAAGAATAAAAAACCAAGTTTGCCTTATGTGTCTGTTTGCGATTTGGATTATTACCGTTAACCTAAACTACTTACTGTTCGAATGGATATAATCAGAATGAAAAGGTTGCTTTGGGAACAAGTAAGAATTGTCTCTATTAATGGAGAGGTTGTACACGAGAGATAAACACTTCAAAACTCAAACATTTTGAAGGGAAGGAACATGAAGAAGTAGGAACTTAAGGAACATAGGAACTTAAGGAATTAAAGAAAACAAAAAAGTATTATTTTGAAGTGAATGATCCATGCCTTAGCAGAGAAATCCACACATGCGTGGAAGTCCGCATGCATGCGTTTGATTTATTTATTTTATTTTTTTAATTGAATTCAAATCACAAACATTCTTTTTGCTGTGTTGTTAACAATGTAAAAATTATGAGCATGTCAGTGAGCAATTCTAGACCCAAACATTAGTAAAACTCGATATTAAATATTATTCGATTCTAATGTAAAACAATATATACTAATGTATTACTCTTCTAATTAAAAATTACTTTTATAATTAAGGATTAAAATGTGAGCACATTTGATTTATTTTTGCTAGAATCCCTAGAAAAAGAAATTTTCTCATTTGATTTAGAGATTATCCAAAGTATTATTTAAGGAATTTAAGCATTTAATTTGGAACTAGATTAAATAATTTTCAGTACATTAAAATATAGTTCAAGAATTTTTTGTAAACAATATCTTAAAATACTTATTAACAAATTTCCTTTTTGCCGTATTAGAAGGGAATGAGTAAAATCTCAATAACCCATTTGTAAAATTTATAAAAAATCAAATACACAATGCAATTCAAACAATTATTACACACAGAGCCCGGAAAAGGAATAAGATGGAAATAAATTAGAGAGACGTGACTCTCTCTTCAATTGCTTCTTTGTTTCGTCATAACTCACAAGAGAGAGAGAATCCACGAGCAAATCCAACTACCTAGCTTCTCTTGATGCTCTTCTTCACCAGAGATTGCTTCGTATACGAGTTTCCTTCGAATTTTGGTTAATTTTGTGGTTGGGGATTTGGGGTTTTTGAAGATGTTGGTAGCTAATAGTTTTGATCTATGGCGGAAGGACTCTTTCTTCTCTGCAGCGGAGGAGGTTCAGGAATCAGCTGATATGTACGGCCCCGCTTTTTTATTTGCATTTCATTTTTTTGCTATTTATGTACTTATTTATTTGTATTTTTCTTTGTCTGTAATTGATTTTTTATTTCGTGTCTGCAAACGAATTTTGTTCTGCGTCTCGATTATTATTATTATTATGGTTCTGTTGGGGGCTTTTCCTTTAGTTCATTGACGATTCTAGTGTCTTTTGTTGCGCTGATTCTAGTTCTGGTCTCCTATTTTCCTTACTCAATTTGTTGCTGTTTCTTACACTTCTGTATTGTCTATTTCGGTTTTAAACTTGTAGTAGGTCGCTCGTTCATTTTTATCTTAAACAAAATTTATGCTCAATTTTCTATTTATTTATGGAATAATGCATACACGGGGTGGTGGAACATTAGCTTCAAAATTTTCAATGTTTTTATTTATTTATCTGGTTAAGTACTGAATTACTTGTCCCCAGCATGCCAGGTTCTTCTGGGGGGGGGGGGGGGGAACTTCAGTCATGGATGATGGTCGTGCAATTGCATGACCATTTCCCTTGTTAAGTTTTCCCTGATTTTGTAGGGAGCCTAGTCATTTATTGAAGTTTTTTAGGGAAACATCATTGTAGTTCTATTTGACTTGAATTTCATATCTATCTATCTAGAATGGAATCTGCTTATCGGGCATGGTTAAGAGAGAGGAGAGAAAGGTCAGCTTCTGGTGGATTAAATGAACTATGCAGGGAGCTGCAAACTGCTTTAGGTACTGCTAAATGGCAGGTATATACTCCTAATGAATATATGTTTTGTCTCAAAAATCTTGAATCTTATTATTTATTTTCCGAAGTTAACTCTCTTATAGTATTGAATATTCTCTTTCAAATTTTCTATTGTTTATTTTCTGTTTTGATCATGATGGAATAGATGGAAGAATTTGAGAAAGCGGTCAGGCTAAACTGTCGATATCACGGTGATGACAACATAACCACTAGGCATAGGCAGTTTATTTCTGCTATCGAAAGCCAAATTTCCCAGGTTGAACAAGCATTAAGGGAATCTTTTACTGAAGAAGGTAAGCAACCCTTTCGGTGGGTAAATCTCAACGAAGAAGAGCGAGATGATTTGGCTGCATTTCTATCTGGAACATGTCAGACCATACAAAGCTCTAAGGATGAGTGTGTAGAGGACACCCCCTCCTTCAAAAAGGTTAATCCTTCCTTGAAAACCTTCGTTCAGGAGAAATTAGTCAATAAAGAAGATAAAAATGGAAGGGTAAATGCAGCCAGCAACTGGGATATCTCTACTATTGATAAGGTTTCCGAAGATTTCAGATCTCTTAACAAGGATAGGGATCATGTGATAGAAATAAAAGCAGGTTCTGTTTCTAGAAACAGTGACGAGGTAGTGTCTCAAACAGATAGGACAACTAGTACAAGGAAGACATGTAGTCCTCCAAATTATAGTGCTTTAAAAATTGTAATTGCTGGAGATGAGCGGAGAAATAAACCTACAAGGCCTCTTGAGGCCACCCCGAAAGAGAAAGGATCCAGACCTCTCTTCTGGAAACAAAAATGGGAAGAATATCCTCAAGCCATGCGTGCAGTTCGTATGCTCAATCAGGTTATATGAGTATATTTTTATGAAAGACATAGATGGGAAATATGGGAACTATTTTGTATGTTTTCTCTTCTGTGCTTACAGTCTACATTTCTGAAATATGTCCCAATATTTGTACATTCCAAGGAGTTGCTAATGAATTTCTCATACTCTACAGTGTTCTGGTCGCATTGGTTTATTCAACATACAATTTCAAAGTCCTTTACAATTGCGATATGCTTGTTCTTTTCAAGTTACGGTTGCCCTAATGTTGATCATTTTTCTCATGGGTAAGACTTTCAATTTCCTGCTCCTAAAGGATTTTTGGCCTCTGGGAGTTCCATCTGTATCAAAATTGTCTCTAATTTATGTTTATTTCAGCTTTATTGTAATGTGTGTTTATGATCTCTTAATCAAGACACGCTTCTAAAATATTGTTCCAATACCTTGGCTTCTATTTGAAGGCATCATATTTATTTGTTTGTTCTTTTTTATTCTTCTTTGGTGTGTGGCATTACATCAATGAATCTTTTGCTTTTGCAGGGCTTTACATTGTGATAATCTCATAGACAGAGGAGGTCACTGGCTGTGTGAGATTTCTGGGTGTAGTGGTGGGACAAGTCCACTAAAGAGGCAGGGAAGGCAATCAATCTCACCTTATAATTTGTGGTTGTTGAGATTAAGGTGAATTATTACCTGTGTGTGGATACTGATAGGATAACCACTCTACATCCTATAGGAATTGGTTTCTATTTTAGTTTCCTGGGCTGTCAATTGTATACACATTCGTCTAATATTTAATGCTGGTTTCACTCTATTTGATCTCAATATAGTTCTATTTGGATGCAACCTTAATGACATTGTAGAATTTGCATGTTGTGCAAAATTGATGACAAACTTACACTGGTACATGCGATTTTGTGTTTGGTAACATCCTTGAGGAAGGTGTATAACTCAGTCAATTGGTTTATTTGACAAAAGATATTTAAGAAAAACTCTAATGGAGATGGTAAATAGGTCTTTTGGAGTTGACTTGAGGCTTATAAATTGAGCTTTTAAATCATTTGTACATTTTAGCCAATTAGTTAATTTTATCTAAAACTTTCAATTCAATTACCTAACTTACTCGTCAAAAACATTACCAATATTTTTTTTAAATCAATAAAAATAGACAAAACGTGTTTAATATATTAAGAACTACTTTAAACAAGATGTCTTTGTTTTTTAGACAATTATTATTATTTTTTAAATAGTATCGAGTGAGTGGCTTTTAAATGATTCAAGTTTACTTTTTCAACTCACTTGGGTGTGGATTTGATATTGGCAATACCTCAAGTGCTTACTCTTATATATACTTGGTAAAGTTAGAGTTTTACAAAACTAGCTATTATATATGAGTTCAGAATGGGGAAGGACGGAGTAAATTATATATACAATTTTATATATAAATAAGATAACAGTTTCGGAAGTGAAATGTATCACTTCCATGAGTCGAAGTTCCAAAAAAATTGTGAAATTATGTGGCATGGATAACAGTCATCATTAGGAGTTTAGGATTGGCTTTGTGAATTTTGATATACAGAAGAAGCCCATTAGGAACAAATGCTACGATGTATTTGTGTAGGTAGCACCTATACTTATAAATAGATTATACTCTATGACAGTTTAAGAAAATAAAAGTAACTTATAAACATAGCTTATTAAGATATTTCTATAATATCTTTTTTTGCTTATTTTATTAAGCTTGCTAGAGTAACATTATATAAAAAAATAAATAGTCATTTTGGTTTGTTTAAAAAAGTTCATCAATAAATATTTAATTAAACAATTTATCAAAGCGCACGGTGCACCCATGGTTAAGGAAATGTGCTCTTTGTCTGCGACACTTAAGCTGAAACCCTGAGCTACAACCTTGAGCTAGACAATATAGGAGTTCATTAACTTCTCTAAAGTGAAAACACTGATGCAATATGCTTGACAATTATTTCATATACTTGTTAACAATTGCGTGTTATACTATTATTATAATAAACATAGTTGGCGTTTAATCTTTTTGATTCATGTTCACGCTGTATCCTTCAAATTCAGTGAAAATTATTACATCTGAAGTGGGGGGCCAGTCCCAAAAGTTATGGTAATGTAGCTTTTATCATGTTCAACAAGCCATTCACATTTCACAGGTAATGTCAACATGAACATGAAAAACTATGAAACCAATTATTTAAATAGTATATGCACTTAACATAATTATGTTGCCATTTGGTATTCACTCATAAGTCATAAGTTATAGATATCTTAGCTTGTTTGCTTCAAGGGTAAGGTTCTCCTTTACTCTACAGAGAATAAACAGCACAGTCTCTCAATTATGATACAAATTGAGTAGAGAATATGATGCTACGGATAACTTCATTTCCAAGTTTTTTTCACGACTTAAACATATAAATTTACTAAGCTCAAAACTCAACCTAAGAAGTAAGTGGAGTGAGCTTAGTAAATTTTTCACACTGTGCTTGGTTAAGAAATTGAAGTGAAAAGAAAGGAAATGATGAAATAAAATTTAAAGGAAAAAAAATTATATTAAGTGAGGTGATTTTTAGTTATTTGGTTTGAAAGAAATGTGGCGTTATTGACGTTCTTAAGTGTCTATTTGCTCCCTATGTTCAGATTTAAAAAAACATTATAGTAACAGATTTTCTAGTTACAAAGTAAAAGTAAAAAAAATACTATGTAAAAGATGTGTTTAGTGACAGCGTGTATTGTTGTTAACGACTATTTTAAGGGCATCATATATTGAAAATTTCATGAACAGAAACCTTTTATTTAAAAGTAATAATTTTAAATTTTAAAGACATTAAATATAAATATAAAAAATCAATGGATCAATTCTTTTCTCGTTCCTTAACATTATGCTTAATTATATTACTTATTGGCCTTACTCTTACTCTAATTATTTAAACTACATGCATTCGGATGATTAGTTTTTGTTTCTTATTATATGACACTTTCCTGAGATCCTTGTTGTTAATTGCATTCTCTACTTTGGGATGCGTTTTTATTAAGAACGTAATCCTATATATCTCGCAATATGGTCCTGTGTGTGTTCTCTGAAACAAATAATAGATTTCAATAATATGTTGTTAGGAGATATAAAATAAAATGATAGATTCACTTACTCCAAAAATTAGTTTTAATTGAATTGTTTATCTTATTGTTCTATGTTCTATCAATGAAGAATGCTTGTTCTCTCTGCACAAAAACTTCTATATCTTGAAGAAGGAGAGAAGAGAGACAATGATAGATCAACTAAAGAAAATTTTAAATGCCATGGAAATTAACACCATTAAATTTAAATGTCATCGAAATTATAAATCTACGTACATTTGATTCAAAGCATATGAAGACATATTGTTCATCAGTGACATAATTCAGCTATTGAATGATGGTGGGGTCGTTGTTAGCACAAGTAGTTTATACTTTATTTAAAGCACTACTGGTCTGGTTTGATCAACTTCACTGGCCATCCCATAATAATAAGCCCAAAAAAGTCAACTACATTTCATATGAGATCACCTGTTTTAAAATGGTGTTCTTATCTTTGTCCCGACCAATAAAATATCGTATTTCATTTAAAAAATTCACTTATTTGCATTTCTTTTCTTTTCTTGCATTTCTTTCTCTTTTCCCCCATCCCTACATTTCATAATTCAAAAATTACACGTTTTTCAAGTTTTAAGTGTTCTCACCTCACTTGATTTTAAATATATAATTGTTACAAGGCGTTAAGAAGAAATAAAAATCAATTGCAAGCACCCAAGCAGCACCAATAATAGCACATTATTCTAATATCACTGCTGGCTTATGATACTTATGACATAGGTAATTGAATACTAACAAATAACAATCAAGTCATGAGCAATATATTATAAATTTCACTTGGGATGAATTAAAAATACAACAATGTTATATAGATTACCCATTCCTAAAACTTAATCCTACAAAAGTATTATATATGATGATTTGTCTTATTTTGTAATAAAACCTTTAAGTGAATCATTTAAAGGTGATCTTTTCCACGATCAGATGTACGTGCAATAAATGTGAAGCAAGAAAAATATATGAATTAAAATCATAAAATCAATTAAATTCCATCCAAATACATATATAAAGCAAAGAAATGATTAAAGTATTAACACATGCAAGATGTGGGTCATATTTGTCTTGCTTTTAGGTTCGCTAAACGTGTTTGGAGTAAAGTCTTTGATGGTGTGGCTTTGCCTATGCCTGTGCTGGTCTCGTTAGTGGATTCGTATCACTATTTGATGTGACTGGTGAATTTCTGGTTTATGGTAACAGCTTTCTTTTTAAAGGTGAATCATAAGAAAGTGTATGGGTGCTTCACTTCATCGAAGTTCAATTGTGGATTTGTTTCTCATCGTGGTGGAAGCTATGTATTTGTGAGGTTAGAGTACACTTATATAGTACTCTCTTTAATAATATGTTCTTGCTTAAAAAATTAAGAAAATGATTGGTGGACATATTTTTCAGAAGAAAAAAAAATGCTTATGAGAGAATTAGAATTTAACAAACATCATATTATCTATGCAAAATTTTAAAACGCTGGTAGCAATGATAGAAACAAACCAAAATAGCAAATCCAAAAAAGAGAGTACATACAGACATTATAAGGTGCCATTCTTTGAGTCATTCTCATCTCTCATATTTCTCGTGATTGTCATTTACACCTATTATTAATAGGCACCAACTAACCAGCAAAAGTAACTTGGAATCTAGGATTAAAAAATAAATAAATAAAATAAACAAATCCTCTCATTTACTCAGAGGGACTATGACCCTTTATGGATCGCCACAATACACAATCTTTCCTTTCTTAAGTCCATATTATATTTTCTATAGATGAAGCAATGTTTCAATGTCCAATGTAAAAACACGTCAAATTATAATTGTATATGATTACAATTTGTATGAACTTCCATCATATCTCGTGGGCGTGCCCCTCACGTGACATTAAGATTCTAAGATGCTTGCGGCATAGGAAACGACGTCGTCACAGTGACGCTGCTGGGATCCTTGCAGCTCAATGCCTTCAGTATTCTCCACGATACCTTGCCGGAGAACCGATTCACTCCACCGTTATCCGGAACCGGAAACATCGTTGTGGACGGATTCCGGCGAAACTGTCGATTCTTGATATCATTGAGCACCATCTCATGCGGCACCTTCATTGTCCCAAACATAATTGAATACCAGCGTGGCTTCATTGCTTTTTTATCAGACATCATAACGTTCCTCGTAGAGAAGCTCCGATCATACTCTAACGCCGGATAAATGACGTCATCTAATCGCTGATAATCCATGGACCTACTATTCCTCATCAGAGAGGAGAGAGACTCTGATCTTCTGCGATTGATGTGTGGTAATTTCTTTGGTTCTGTGAGAATAGTTTTGTCTTTGTCTTTGTCCTTAAAGGGTACTAGTTTTCCGCAAGAAATGATATCTTCTGCAGGGCACATATCAGAGGTGATGGTGAAGCCGTTGAAGAACTCAAATAATTCATTGGAGTCGTGTAATGGTGACACCATAATTTCCTTAAACGACGTGTCGTTCAAGTTGTTGTGTTTGCTGCTTGAGTTTTGATTTAGTGCCTCTTCATCATGATCATCATCTTCCACTACTTGGAGTTTGTCTTCTTCCATATTTGAAGAGCAAGTAAAGAGAGAGAGAAGAAAGTGACTACTAAATAGAGGAATTGTTTGAAGGATGCAAAAGAGGGAGGAGGTATATATATATATATATGGTTTATTTTATTTACGTTTAAATGCTTATATGTGTTTTTTGGACCATAAAATCAAAAGCACAAAAAAAAACTAAGGAGCATTTTTAGTATTTTCCGATTTATGCTTTTTTGTTTGGAGTATATAGGAGGTATTTACGTTTGGGCTTTATCCTCGAGGTGATTTCGGTTTATTTGTCGGGCTTCTGGATTAAATAGAAAAGGGAAGGAAGCTGATAAAGAAAAGCATCTAGAAAGCCCAACAGATAAAGGTGAACAGAGGAGGGAAATGAATAATCCATTGTCCATTTCAGTGAAAAGGATAGTGAATGCTGATAGTACATACAATAATTCCAAAAGAGAAAATGTTCTCGTGGCTATCATAACCAGAGAGGGTCCAATTTTAAGATATTTCTAGTTTGCATCAAATCCTTGCGAGGTTTTGTTTTCATTCTATTTATAAAATTATTTTTCATATTCTATATCAAATAATAATTGTTACCAAAATATTCTTTAATTCAAGCAATTTAAATGGAAAAACAAAATGTATGTCTAACAAATCGCTCGAATTCCTAATTGATAGATCTCTTCATAATTTAAAAAAAAAATCAATAATACTCCTAAATTTATAATTTTCAATCAGAAATAAAACACCCACTTCACTTTATTGATCAATTCGTAATTTTCAATCTGAAATTAATACTTGAATTCACAAATCTTACAGATATTTCAAGAAATAATACTCCTAAATATATAAAACGAGATTGATACACTGAAAGAACAACCAAGCAACGCCAATCAACCTTAATCCATCCATATAACAAAGAGTTACAGAGTTTCCCAGAACTTTTAAAAGAGTTTTCCCAATTTCTTGGTATTGAATGCGTGGCAGTGGCAACATAGTATCTTTCCCCAAATTTCTGTTGTAGTGATAATATCAAAAGAATTTCTTGGTATTGGTTTTATATGTTTATGCTTTTAAAAAAACAAAGAAGACGGTGGCTTTGTTGAGTTATTGTTTCCTGTTGGAACTTATGTTGTTGTGAAAATGAAAAAACTCAAAGTTTTATATAGTGAGATTTCTTCTCACAAGTCCCACGTTGAAAGATTTTAAAAAAAAATCTCACAAGTCCCACATTGGAGAACGCAAGAATTGCGACAAAATCTTATTCTATAAATGGAAGCATTCTCCCTTCATATTTTCATGGTTGACTTGTTGGTAGTGGTCCTTTACATTTATCTGCATGTGCTCCATTTGTCGATTTAAATTAGAGGAAGGTTGAGCCCTTTAAATTTAAGGCTATTTTACAAGCTCCATATTTAATTGGGTTGTTCAATTACTTGCTATAAAAAACATCTAGTTCCCAAAGTTATAGGTGGAAAAATATGAGTTTTAAATTACAATAATTTTTACAAGTATATTTTATGATTTTTTAATATATTTTTTTCATTTATTCATCTCCAAAATATATTTATCAAATGCATGTTAACCGCTCATTGATTGCAAGTTGAGTTTTGAAAAATTGGGCTATAGAGTGATGAGACACACTTGTTAAATATCTCCAAAAAATTATTTTGCAAAGAGAGTGTAAGGGTTAGACTCAACTATTATAAGGGGAGAAGAGATAGAGAGAATGAGCAGAAAGTATAGATGGAGGTTGAATCCATGCTTTTTACATGTTTCCCAACTCAATCGTCAACAACTTGACATACTCTACTGGATCAATCTATATATTATTAACTTTTTGGGAACTCTTTAAAAATCAATAAAAAACAATTGTCTCAACAAGTTGAATATAATTTTTATGTGTTTAATTAATACACCATTTTCTAATGAATATTTTTCTCATTTAATTTCTGTCACTCTTTTTATATAAATATATAAGTTTAAAGTCTATGAAATGGACTAAAAGAATTGATGAGGACAAAAGCTATGCACATAGGATAATTGTTGTTGCCTTAGGTTGTTGGCAAATGTAGAAACTAGAAACAGGTAATGTAGTTGTGGCAACCAATAGCATGTACTACCTACACTGGGTGGTCTCCACCTCCTCCCAACTACACCAATTCAACTTTGAAGAAAATAATTATTGAGTGGAAACTTTATAATATGTTCCTTACTCCCACTGATATTGAAAAATAATTAATTTTACCAGTTATTCAAATAAAGACATTTCCTGGTCTTGCAAGACAAAACTGTTTAATTGTTCTTCTGATCTCAATAATGGTGCAATCACTTTTAGTACTACAAATATTATTTACTTGATACATGAGTATAAGTTAATGATTCAAATTTTTAAACAAATTGCACTATCGTTATAATAATTTAATCTTTTTTTAATTTGTATCTGGAATTTAGAATATAAAAAACAGAAAATTGGTGTTTTTTTGGTATATAGAGTTCCTTAATTAACTTATAATATTCTTCATAACGTGACACTATAAAAAAATTATTGTTTAATTTATAATTCTATTTGACACAACTAGTCTGTAGTTGTTAATGTAACCAGCCATGAGCTTATAAATGTGTAACGTGTATGATAAAATTACCTTTTAAAGCAGCTGAAATTTATTAAATGACTAAAAAAATACATATAGTATTTATTTTCTATTTCTTAATTTTTTTATTAATTACATAATAATATTTAATTAAAATAATTAAATAGGTAGATAATTAAGTAAATATTAGTATTTTGGGTAAAATTGTTATTAATTTTATAACTAAATAAACATTAGGGTATATTATTATTAATATCTTCATAATTATTTATTTACTTATTTAATTATCTACATAATTTGGTAAAGTCATTAGTAATTATTTCTAACAGTTATTTATAATTATTAGTAATCTATTTTGATAAATTTTAAAATGATAGAGTTAACTATTGAATTATTGAAAGCTCTTGTGATTTTGAAAAGAAAAAAAAACTAATTGAAATAATTTGTTTTCAAATGTTACATACTATATAAGTTTCATCTTAATTTAGTTAATCAAACAATTCTAATAATTTATTGAGAAGTTACAAATTACAATTTTGTCACTACGTAATATAATCTAAGGACAAAGATTCTATGTCCTAAAAAATTCTTGTATTATGTTCTTAGTCAATCAAACTTTACAAAATAATATTAAATTTTTAATTTTTATTTTTAATTGAATAAAGTTTTTTGATTGACTTGTTACACATAGTGAAATATGAATTGGGACATGTGATCCATCCATGCATTAATGTCAGAGCCTAAATCATCTTTTGTGTTCTCATAAACTAGCAGGGAAGCACCTAGATCCATAATCGTTACTTTTTACTTTAATAACTTTCATATTGGACCGTTATATACATCATTTTGCAAACACCGCTCATAAGCAGAGGGAATGGGTTTAATCAGCATTCAAGGTTAGTAGGATACGTGTCTGTGTGTGTCCACAGGAAAGAACATTTATTTATATTAAGGACATTGTCAACTTGTTTGAGTGCAAGTTTTGAACTTTCTCTTAACCTAGCTTATTGAATTTCACTTCCCATATTTAACAATGAATCATTTGCAGTTTCTATATCTATGTACATTTTGATATTGGTAATGCATGTAAAAAAAACGTATTATGCAACGGAATTGAAACACGGTTGCACGCTGATATGAAAAATAAAATAAAAATTAAACTTTATTTTTTCTTCTATTATAGGAATTAAATAACTAAATAAAAGAGTTTATCCAGAAAATTAAATATCCTTTTATTCATATAAGCTCACATAGGCTTTACATGTGCTTGCAATTGGATTTGACTCATAATCAGAATATCTTGCTGGCGTTAATCAAACACATTTTTCTTGTAGTTTAACCTGCTCACACTCTCATATATCTCAATTAAACACATGTTGTAGCCACTGTCAAATTTATTTGATTAGTTCTAACGTTTTGTAGATGCACAAATCTCCCCCTTGTGATTAACCAAACAATTGTGCAGGTGATCTCACTTATGCTTCTTCTCTTGTACTTGTTGCAGCTTTCCTTGAGTTCCCCTTCACTGGAAGTATCCGAATTCTCTTTGCCACACGTACAAAATCCCTAATTAATGTATGGATGCAAATACACAACAATCAAATTTGGTCGCTACATTTACTTATGATACTAATCACTTTATAATAGAAATTAAAAAATTACTTCTTGGTAAGAAAAGAAGTGTGCACATGGAGATGAAAACTACTGCAGACTTATAATCAAACCCCCCAATCTATTACTTATTATCCACCAACAATGGCTACTGCTTCAGCCAGTTTGATAATTGATATTCAACAACCTAGTATGTTAAAATATAATTGCAAAAAATCCAAACATCCATGAAATAAAAATATATAGATGAAAACTTTTAGGCAAGAAAAAAGTGTGATTTTTTGATCCCGGACAGCTGATGCTGTAGTTCATCAAACATGTTTGTTTTTCATTACTTTGGATAAAATAAAGGTCTTTCTTAAAAGAAAACGTGCACTCTCTTAAAATGTTTCTAATTAAGAGTTATTTTGAATAGTAAAAAATATAAATCAATCTAAATATACAAGAATTCATTTGGGTACTAACAAAACTGTTACCATAATTTATGAACAGACACATACAAGTTGTAATAAAGGAAGAAGAGGCAAAGTAATTGTAATTAAAGAGTTAAAGAAGAGCCTCACTTCCAACTGAGATCGCCTGCAAGAAGAAGATCGTTCTCCATGTCTTCATAAGCAATAAGGTAACCAGGAATTGCATTAGATAGATCAAGATGATCATCATTCTCCATGTTTCCTTCATCACCCTCCACAAACATTTGTCTAAGTGCCTTGGCGAGACTTTGGTAGCTCGCATGGTTATGGAGGTTGATGCGCTGACAGATCGAACGGCCTTCAAGAACCACTGTCACTGCTGGGACTACTGTGGACACTAGATCATCGTCCCCAAGAAAGCCTTGGAATTTGTTTCTACAGTTATTATTGTTATTATCACCATAGAAAGCCAAAGAAGAAGAATTTGAAGCTACCTCCATAATATGCTGTTGCCATCTCCTTTTCATTGAGTCTTGTCTTTGAGGGTCAAAACTGTTCATTTTATGATCAAAGGTGAGTTTAGTTGATGATGAGTCGTGGGAGAAAAAGATATATATTTATAAGAAAATACACAAGAGATGCAGCAAATGGTTGTAGTGTTAATACAGTATCGAAGGTAGAATTAAGGATCTGAATGAGAGCGAGGGATCCAAACTGAAAAGGGATTTACGTGTATGGAGTATGGGAGAAGCTCTTATCATAAAGGGGATATCATTATATTGATCAAAATCTGAAAACTTGTGGGATTACATGTATGCATGTATTTGATGTGGTTTTGATGAGAAAAATGAAATACATATATAAGAGTGTGAGAGAGGGGGAAGAGAGATAGGAGAGCTCATCAATGTTGGGAGAGGTCAAATGAGGAGAGATCAATTGTCTCATTTCTCAATTTCCTAATTTCGTGTTCAGATCCAATCAAAAATTTACACTTTATTAAAAAAAAGAATTATCAAAATACAATTAACATTTTTATATTATTTATAAAAAAAATAATTAACTTGAGACATGAGAATGTAATTATTTTAGGACAGTTGATTCCCACTCAGGTTAGATAGGTATCTAAAAACAATTTGCTCACTCCAAGCATGTCCCCAAATTTATTACGAAATAATCAAGATATTATGTTATGTTAGTTAGCAAAAATTAAATATTCATCATATTTTCTATTGGTATGTTAGTTAGCAAAAATTATAATTTTGCATTCCTTTAAAATTAATTATTTATTGTATTATTATTTAATGATAGTTTATATATATATATATATATATATATATATATATATGAATTATTATAAAATATATTTAAATTTATAATTAAACTTTAAAATTGGTTGATTATCTACTTAATCATATGAGTATTCAATATGAGTGCAAGTATGAGCTAGAAAAAACAATAAGTGTGTTCACCCCACCCTATTTCCATGATGTTATCCCAACCTCATGGCTTAGTTTTCCTTTTTAAAGACCATTTAATAGCTCCCCAAACTCTTAATTTCTCCCTAGTCGCTATCAAAATATCTCAATCTCCCATGTCCGTAGCAATTTTTGGAAAAATGTAAACGGATATATATTATTTTATAGTGTTGGGAAATGTTAATGTATTTATTTTAAACGGATATATATTATTTTATAGTGTTGGGAAATGTTAATGTATTTATTTTAAATATGAGTTAGAAATAGTTGAAAATCAATTGCGAACAATTTTAAACGCATAGTAATCTACTTCAAAAACTATTTAATGTGAACTTTATTTTTTATAAATTACACTGATTTTTTTTTCCAGATAATTAGAAACCAAATATTTCATGCAGAATTAATGAATATTTAGTGATGATATTGATTGAGAGGGAATGGAAGAGAGAACATAGGCAAGTTGGTAGTGACTGTAGGGAGAGGACAAGATAGATCGAATAGGGTGGGGCGGGGATGTTTGCTTGTGATTGCAAAAGAGGCTTTTTTTTTTTTTTTTGGATTATCAATAATATATCTTCAACTTTTAGGTAAAAAATTAATTTCATTTGAAATGCATGATTATGTTTTCCAACAAGTATTACTTTCCAAAATTAAACATTTAACTTTTTTGTCACCCTCTTATTTATTATGGTCTTACATACTAGACCAATGTAGTGTGAATCTCCTGTATTTCCATAAATATAAGTGCCTTATATGTTTAATTCAACTTTTATCAGGGTGGTTCTTGTTGTCAGGATCACTTAAAACAATACAAATTTCATGGGGATGGCCATAAACATTAATTAACGCGTCAAGAAAAAGCAACCTAATTAAGAAATACATACAAGAGTAAAGAAAAGTTAACACAATCTTGAAAGTTGAAGTGTGCATGAGCAATAGAGATGGCCGCGCTGTGGTCGCCGAACGATTTGCAACACAGTGGAAGAATCCCAAGGAGTTTAATTTGCTCCATCAGTTAAACATTTTTTTACACAACGGATAAGATCGGGGGAAGCATACCCTTAATACAGAACAATTTAAACAGAATTTATAGTCAATTTGATAAATGCTTGTTTATTTTTTAGATTAATACATCATAGTTTATTTAAAAAGAGAAAAGTGGTGATGAAAGCCAATTCACTAGTTAAGAGAGTTAATTTTTATTTCACTAGTTGAGAGAATTAATTTTTATTAAAAAAATTAAAAGACTTTGGTGGAAAAGAGATTGTACCACGTTGGTGATTTTGTCTATGGAAGATATCTTAATATATATGCACCAAAACTTAAAACGGTTTTGATCTCCTATCTATTTATTTTATTTTAATTTCTCTACCTAGTGTTCCCGACATAAAACTTTTCGATACCTAAATTTGTTCATGTAATTCCAAACAATTGGTGATATTAATTTATGAGAATGATTAGTTATTTGTTTTAAAGGATAAGTAGGTGAAGGTACGATAGCATGTCTGATATAGTCGAGTTTATTAAACAAACTCTGATATTTCATAATTTTCGAGATATATATAGAGAGGATAATGACATGCTTTCTGGTCAGCTCACTTAAATGGAAAAGTTTACATAATTCTTTACCATGCTATCCGTTCAATTATGAAATTATGATTTTCATTTTTACCAACAAAAAAGGAATTTATGATTTTCACTTGGTTACAAACTACTTTGTGCTCTAACTGGTTCACAATGTGTACGTGCATGGCTTCAAGAGAAAATATTCACGGTTTCAAACTGAAAGTAGGCAGGACCAAGTTTCAAGGATAAGTTGGATTTTGTTGACCTTAATTACTGTTAGACAATGGGTAAGAATTATTATTTCATGAATGTCTTAAATCACTTACATTAAGAATTATTATTAATTTTTCCTGTAAACTTCACTGCAACAACGCATATAGCTAACACAGTTAGGCACCGTTTTAGGGAAACCAAATTGGTAATTCAACCAAAAAATAGTGTTTTTGTCTTACTTTTCCCCCCATCTTCTCTTTTCAGTTGTAGATCAGATTACCTTTATAAATGAAACTCGCTAGCTACCACATCACATGTGATATGACCCAATGAAGAACCCAACTAATTAACATTACTAAAATATCCGTATGAAGGGTATAGATTATTATTTTTCCAAAGTCAAGTAATTTGGCATTCAAATTTTGTTGCCTGGTTACATGGTACTAGGCCACCATCGATTTTGTTGTTAAATAACCAAGAGGCTTCAAATTGAAGCACCATACTACCAAAAAATACAAAAGTAACCAACATTTCAATTTGCAGGTGGCAATTGATTTTATCAACAACACATGCAAGCTGGGATTATAAATTCATCACTTTGGGATTCGTTGATGTAGTGTGTGGAGTTTGTGTGATTTGTCTCTGCATAGGATTGTGTGAGACCAAAGCGTTCATACATTGACTGTGATGGGAATCTGGTTTGTAAGAGTTATACAGTTTGTGTATCAGTGTAAGTATTTAATACGGTTATGAAAGGGATGATATATAAGAGTTGTTCATCATATGGACATCTACTTCATAATCAAATAGAGGGTAAATGTTAAAACTATTAAAGAAATGAGAAAAAAAATGTATCTATGAAGATTTACACTAACGATCAATAGATTTTAGATTCAAAGGAAATTAATAAAATATATCTTGAGGTAAAAATCTCTTCTTATAGTGTAAATTAATAAAATAAAATCTAAAATGCATGCAATATAAGAAGTTCTTGTATGTAACACCACAAAATGAAATAGATTGCAAAAAAGGTAAGATTGAGACGAAAAAAATGCCAAATTGATTATTGATAAGAAAAAAAGTATCACATATTTCGTTCTCAAAAAATAAAAAACACATTGACCTTGAAAATTTTCAAACAATATCTACACCATTATGGTTTGATCTATGTGTGAAATCTTCGCGTATCAATTTAAAGTTTTTAATTTTCGAAAAACTAAATAAATTGGAGTTTTTATTTTTTATTCTAAGAACAACGAGGAGAATGGTTAGCAATATTATATCACATTTTTAGTTAATTGTTTGCTTGAACTGAACGAAAAATAAGGCAAAAAAAACATGTTTACTGGGCCATAAATTACGCCGATAACTGGGCCGAAGGGACTGGGCCAGAATCGTTACCTTTGAGGATGAAACCCTAATCTCCACGTGAAGCTCACGCAGCGTGCCTTCATCATCGGTGTTGCGTTTCATCGTTTTTTCTTCGCAATATTCAGCAATGGCTGTGAGTATCTTCTTCTTGCATTGAATCCCTTAATAATTCATTTTCCTTATATTCAATTTATTCATTCTGTATTAGCTTAGTGTTTTCAATTCCAGCGACGCAATTTTGTGCTTCATCATTGTGCTTGTGTTCATGCATTATGATTAAGCTATGTTTTCTTTTTATTAATATAATTAATGTGTTGTTACTCATGTTTTTCAGACTATACCTGTAAATCCCAAACCTTTCTTGAACAATTTGACAGGGAAACATGTTATTGTCAAACTAAAGTGGGGAATGGAGTACAAGGGTATTATGCTCCAACTTTTCTATTGTTAATTATATCACAATTACAATTACAATTTCAATTTCATTATTTATTCATTATCTCATCAAATACTGCATTATTCTAATTTCCTGTTAATGTTATTTTTTATTTTTTTATCAGGTTATCTTGTTTCCGTAGATTCCTACATGAACTTGCAGGTGAATTTCTAAATTAACTTTTGTTTACTCCATTATAATAAATTTTGGTTGGGGCTCTTGGCATAGTTGCTAAATTTCATTTGTAATATTGGTGAATGTCTCTGTAGCTAGCCAATACTGAAGAGTACATTGAGGGTCAATTCACTGGAAATTTAGGAGAGATTTTAATCAGGTAATTTCTGTCTCTACTTTTATTTGCTGGTTGCTTATGTTTTCTTGCTATTATTAGGTTATGAAAAATTCAATATGGTTTTCACTATGTTTTGAACTCGAAGTCACCATTGATATCTAGGTTCTGTTTCTCTAGCATGTAAAACCTGTCTTACACTATGTTTGGTGGCATGTTTTTTATCCTGGAGGTATATGACTTTTGATTCACGCTGGTAGTTAAATTGAACAAACTGATCTCTGCCTCGGGTTTAAAATGCCTAAAACTACTTATACAGTTCTTCCTCTTTTTTCAATTTTATGGTTATATAATTCTTAGTTGTATTTTTATGGAAGTACTAGATTGGTTCGAAAATGAAATGTGATCCTTTTTGTCAAAAAAGCAGAGTTTAAGCAAGATGTACTTTGGGTTTGTTTCCACCTGAAGATATATGATTTAAATATTATAGGCAATTCTAATTCATTACTTTACTTTTATAATTGTCTTGTATTTTTTTCAGAGTGGTGATCCACTTACTCCAATAGTAAGTTTTTTTAAACTTACTCCACATCTTAGCCATCAATTCTAGGGAAATCCAATAGTTTAAATCTACCACAAATTCAAACCATTGGATTTCCCTAGAATTGATGGCCAAGATGTGGAGTAAGTTTAAAAAACTTACTCTTGGAGTCAATGGATCCCTCCTCTCTTTTTTTATTAATCACTGTCTTGTATTTGTACATTAAGAAGGCATGAGAACTTGATATACTGTTATG
Source organism: Lupinus albus (assembly GCA_009771035.1). NCBI lineage: Eukaryota > Viridiplantae > Streptophyta > Magnoliopsida > Fabales > Fabaceae > Lupinus > Lupinus albus. The sequence goes on from CM020005.1 coordinate 1,784,947, forward strand.
GTTGACGCCTGTTAATTGGGGTTCATGAGATAGCTGAAGAAAAGTAATAGCACGTCATATTGTAAAAAAATTAAAATTATGGTGGATTTTGTGTTTCATAACACAATCAAAATGTCTAAAAAACAAACATGCATCTGGGTTTGCCATTTCTTAAATAGAACAGTTAAGTCTTCTTTCACTGTCTGTATTTCTAGATGTAACAATGTTCTCTACCTTCGGGGAGTACCAGAGGATGAAGAAATTGAAGATGCTCCAGAAGATTAGAATGATAAACTTGCTAATTGCTGACATAAACAGAGCCCCATTATTTACTGTTTTTGTATGTCAGTTTATCTGTAGTATCAATGTTGTACTCGCTAATATTTTGCCTATGTTCAAAGTGTTCACATTTCTTCAGATGATATTGTGTAAATCTGATGTTACTTAATGGCCTTTTAAGGTATCAAATAGTGTATCAATGAGACAAACGGCTTTTAAACCTGGTCAATTTACCAACTCCTAAAGTTGGAAATTTGAGTCAACTTTCACAGCATAACAATTTTATACGACAATCCAGCAAGTAACCTCAAAATTGTTGCTATTCAAAATATACGTGTTCACATTAACAACTCCGAACACTTGAATGAGTCATATTATGAAGGCAAAACATATTTTATGTTTTAAGATATGAGGTTTTAATTGAAACAGTGACTTGTATGAGCTTGTTATTTATGAATTTGGCAGGGAGGAATTAACTTTTCTACAAGATTCCTATTCTGTTAGAACATATAGTACCTTGATGTTCCTATTTTACATATCATTAATGACCATGTTTTGTTCTACACATATTGTCAAATGCCAAGCATGATACGAATGTTTTGTTTAATACCAGCCTCCAAATGTATACGAATGCAGGACGTAACTACTGTAATATTCCGTTTCATTATCTTCTTTATATACAACAATGGGGTCTTGCCAATTTTCTTGCTACTGTTATGTAACATTAGCTAAAATATATATCACATCTCTTCTTTTAGATCTCCACGAATCTCCCTTATTTATATGCATCCACATCACTCACCCCTTCACGGCAGAGGTGAGTTGAAAGGGAAGTTAGTGGGATGTTTTTGATATGTTTTAATATAGTTATAATCATTTTAATAAAAAATTGAAATAAATAAATATAATATTTATTTCTAAAAAGTATATTTTTAAATAGTTTATATACCAATACTAGTTACAAAGACACACACAATTAGATCAAAACATCAAAAATTCGATTCTTAGAAATAACATTTATTAGAAGGGATAACCATTTACTCCCAAGAAAATTAGTACCTTTATTAAAAAAAAGAGGAAAGAAGTAACTCCATAAATTTCTCAAACAGAGAATAGAGGGCCACATTTATTTGTGAGGTGTAAACTCTCTGGCGTGTTCACTAAAGTGGTGCATTATTAATTTCAATAATGTTGGTTGCAGAGCTTGATGGGTTCAAAATAAAATTTGATGGGAAAGCTTGAGTCAATTTAGTTTAAAGAATGTATTTACTTAAAAGATCATAGCTCAAAAATAAGTTTCAAAATATTTATGGAATTCAGAAAACTAGCTAGTCTAAAAATATTCCTTTGAAACTGTAACAGATAATTTGTCTTTAACCTCAATACCTTGAATTATTTTTGTTATTTCAACATAATCTCCCCATCTTAAGGTTTGAAAATATAGATTATCCCAAGGAGAGGGAAAACAATGCAAGGAGAGGGACCTCATAATATATTCCACATAATGTAGCATAAGTCAGAGCAGATATCACTGTTTTTCAAGTTATGCAATTTGCTCATGTATTATATGTTTATTATATTTGGTAATGATTTATAAGCAGAGGCAAACTAATAATATTCAGTTGTTCACCGGTCTTTTTCAATAAAAACAATCATTTAATGCAGCGGAAAAATTCAAAACAATAACAATAGTATTGATTGATAATCTCAGTCCCACGACCACAAAATAAGGCGTTGCAGTCGTTATAGAAATTGTTAACAACTACTATAAACAAAAATCACTTATTGAATTGGAGGCAGTCTCATTTGAATTTCTATTAACTTACGTAAGAGCTGACACGAGGCATGCGTCACTATTGACTTAGTTTACTCGGCTTATTATTCGTATCCATTTATGATAACCAGACCAAGATATAAAATAAACTGAGATTTATATTGTATACATCTTAGCATCATTGACTCTATTTAGTAATGTTATATCTTCAATTTTTTCATCTTTCAATTATTCTCTTCAAAATTATAAAACCACGAACCACATGTACATATATATTGTGTTGTGTGTGTGGGGTAATATAAAGATTTAATATGCATGATATGATAGTATAAGTATTTTTTATTATTGTCAACCTATCATCTGTCACTTATATGATGATGTAGCAGCCATTTGAATCCACTTAATTTTATTTTACCATGCATAGTGGCAATTTAATTTAGGATAAACTTGGTTTCAATATACATGGCATTTTGGAGTATCAACTTTTATATTATATTGCCATTGCGGCTTGCAGAAAATCGACCAAAACAACAAGAAATGAAAATTGCAACAGATCCAAGTCTCACTCGTATGGGAGATTATGCCAAACTGAGATACTACAACTCTAACAACAATAATTGTAAAAGTGATTTTTTTATCTCCAGACATTTTATTGGTATAAAAGGAACCTTTCAGGTTCATACAAAACAAGAAAGCTGAAGTACATAATTCATATTATAGGTATAAACAATGCATCTTTTAAGTTACACAAACAACAAAGAATCCTTGGAAAATATTATAGTAAAAAAGAATCATAGGACTATTGCCGTGATGGCAACAATCAGAAGACTCTCCACTCCCACATTTTGAGCACACATAATGGAAGGGTTGCAAATAGGCCCTTCCAATATCTTGTACCCACAATTCATCAACACAGTGAGTTTTAATATTATCTTCTTCTACGCCATGGCTTACGTTCAGATAACATTACCATACATCACGCAGATACCTGCCATTCGTTTGTAGGTTCTTTATCATGCTCTCAGCCTTTGAACTATCAAGAGAACCCTGAATCTCACAAGTACAAGAACTTGGTTAGCTAGAGACTCAAAAATACTTCACAATTTACAAAAGGCTCTAGGAATAGATCCGAAGAATACTGAAGGTGGATATTATTAGAAGATGGGAAGGTAATGATGGAAATAAGGGTCCCCCAAGATGTTCAAAGAAAGATGTGGCCTTTCTTCAAATACCACATCAAAGTAATGTCTATAATTTCTATTCAATTATTAACTATTGAAAGACATGATGTCTTGTCCACATGCTCCAGAAAATATATTTTGTTTGGTAGTGTATATGCTAACCAACCAAAAATGTTAAATCTAAAAGCTCTGTCGTCATACAACAATACAAGGCAGCAAAACCCATCAATAATGATAATTAAAACATAACCATTTAAGATTAAATATACCTGCTCTTGTAAAATTGTGTACAGGCTGCGGTGTACATCCCTAGCCATGCCCTTGGCATCACCACACACATAAACGTAAGCTCCCTGAGATATCAAGTTCCAAATTTCTGAAGCCTGGACATAGCAAAGTGTTGATTAATAGAAAGCTCAAATCATTATTTGGTAATCAATTGGATTTGAGATGGTTGTACTTGTAGAGGCTTTAAAAAAGTAGGTACCTTCTCCATCATTTTATGTTGCACATATTCCTTGGTAGGCCCCTCTCGTGAGAAAGCAACAATGAGCTCAGAAAGTGCGCCACTATCAACAAAGTGGTTCAACTCATCTTCATAGATATAGTCCTTTAACAACAACAATAATAATCAATTAGTACTTAAATCTAAATATAAAGCCCTCTCTTACACTGGGACTTAGCCAGACACACGAGAAATCATAAATCCGCACAGAGGATGGGTCACTCACCATTTGACGGTTCCTGCATCCGAAGAATAAAATGGAGGTGCCAAGCTCAGCTCCACCTTCTTTCAAAGCTAATCTTTCCTGAATTGCAAATAAAAAATATATACAAATAACTGGCTTAGGTAGCTGAATGGAAGAAAACATTAGGAGATTGAATGTCAGGTCTGTTGGTTCAAACCTGTAAGAAACCCCTAAAAGGGGCCAATCCAGTGCCAGGACCAATCATGATTATAGGGACTTTATTATCAGCAGGGAGTTTAAAATTGGACTGCCGAACAAAGATAGGAGCCCAACTGCAGTCCTGGCTTTTCTCCAATGACACAGAATTCTGGGCACCAAACCAAAAGTAAAGTTATGTTTTCAAAATGGCATCATATAAAGTTGAGTTTGATCACTGAAAAAAAAAAGACAGATTTCTAGGGCTAATTACTACTGTCGGAAAAAGTGGCCAGATATTCTTGATTGTAACAATATTCTTTTACTATGGTGTGATTTTCACATGAAAAATTCAAATTATCCTCCTCGTATTCAAAGTCAGTCTTTTTAGCATTGATTATATCTTGCCAAAAATACTCTGAGAAACAAGTAAATACAAGTAGGTACCTTCATCCAAGTTGAACACACTCCTTTATGAATCCTTCCAGTGGGCATTTTATCATGGACTAATGCACATGTAACATGGATTCTGGATGGAGCCATCCTGTGAACAATTTTAGCAAACAGTAAGTACAACATAAACATATTAATGCAGAGAGCCAGGAAGAAGAAAACATGCCACAAAACTATGTTCCCTCTTTAGCTCGTTGCAGAATTTAGTAAGCATCATGTAGTGGTGATTATTTTGTAAGTGTTGAGCAGATACCCAGACTTCTAAGACTTAGATTAAGGAAAGCTAAGGGTTAAATGGGTTGGCTAAGAAATAAGTTGGTAGGACTCAGGTAATCAGAACACCTTGGATATTGTGACTTTCTAAGCCAAATATGTTAAAGGTATGCACTAATTAGTAATTCACTATTTACTGCATGCTAAAAGTCAAGTTAATAGCGAAGAAGTGAAGCACAACAAGGCTTCTCCAACTTGATCTCATCACTAGTCTCTCGTCTCTCCCTACATGCCCACACAATCCCACATGTACAAACAATAATGCAAGAATTGCAAATAGAAACTAACCTTGGAGATGATGAGATTGAATAAAACCTTGGCTGCAGACGGGGAGCAACTGATGCAAAAAATACACCAAGGGGGGGTTTGGCTGATGGAAATTCAGCCATGACCTCAAGCAGACATCTCTGACTGGTAATCACCCACTCTGAATATTCATCCTGTACAGGCAAGCCAAAATAGGATACATATTAGAACCATAAGCACAAAAGGTTTATATAATCCTGCAAGGTATAAAAAAAATGATGACCTTTCCAGCAGGTGAAGCAAGATGTCTTAGTCGATCAGCTTCAGATGGATCAGATGCATGAGCGGCTAGGGCAAGCAAGGTAGACTGGAAAATATGCACATAGAATTATTACTTGTTAAAAAAGTAAATATCTTAAGAAGATTAATGGGTAAATGTTGAAATTAATAGTGCATCAAACTCAAGGAGCACCTTTTTGGGTGAACTCAAAACATCCGCATATTGAGCTATTGCTGTTCTTAAAGTGCAGGGTGGAAATGGAGGCAGCAAGGAGCTTCCACTGAGTGGTTTCCCATCTTCGTCGTCGGTATGGAGGGATAAATACGTATCTGGTGAAAAACCTAATAGCCTTACAGCCTCTTCCACAGTCTCAGATAAATTCTCACTGTAAACGCCAACATGGTCCCCAGTTTCATATCTGTGAAATAATACAACCAGAAGAATAAGGTAGGTGTCAGTACAATATAATGTTATATATATAGACAAGTGTGTTTCAATGTTTATATTTCCACATGCAGACACTTACGCAACTCCAGTGCCAGAAATGTCAAATTCTAAATGAGTGCAAGAACGATCAGATGCAGGAGTATGAAGTTCCTTTCGCACAGCCACATTTGACCTTCACAGGTTGTAAGTATACATGTCAGATTACAGTATAGCAAAAATCCAATTTGCAATTGAATATAATACTGTAGAATACCTGACTGGATGTTGAGCATCCACGGTGGCATGACCGTTTACATTATGCCACTTCTTTTCTTCAACAACTGCATCTAACGAATCGTGAATAACAACCCGGTACTCCAAAACAGCAGCAGTATAAGGTGTAGATACAGTTTTATCATCCTCATCTCTAAGCAGTTGATCCAATTGCGGCCACAATTCTTCTTTCCTGCAATTACAGTAATCAGTTAGGAGAGGAGAAAGAGATTAAAATGTCTGCACAGAAATACAGTCCAGCTCCAATAGATTCAAATCAACTAATATTCCAATACCATGCAGTGAAGTCATCTTCTATGCATTGATCATCATCTCCTAGACCCACTGGGAGAAGACGCTTCCCGCCTGAATTTTGACAAGAAATTGGGGGTAAGAATCTATCAAAGGGGTAAAAACCTAAAACTGACAATTAGTATATTTAAACTTCGTAATACGTGAACTTTTTACCAGCAGGATTTATGTGAATCACGTTAAGTAACGAACCAGCAGAGAAGGTTACTAGCAAGTAACAACTAACAGAATTTAATTACTTGTGGAAGAACAGTAGTCGTTTCATGGTAAAAATCATGATGATATAAAGGTTTGGTATTTGGATACTCTCATGCGAGAGTCCAGTGAAGAGAGATAGACACAAGACTTTTGTATTAGAATTATGAGGGGCTATGCAAAGATTGAAAAGGTGAAAAACATTTTGTGTGAACCTCTCTCTTAAAATAACATGTCATCTGAGATTCTCTTGTGAATCCAGATCCAAAGAATTATAATAATATTTGCATTTACAGTATTAACAAAGAAGAGTTTAAACTTTTTGCACATGCATCACAGTTTCGACCAACACCCTCCATTGTAGGTTGTAGTGGCAAAAACCAAAGGAGCAAAAGAAAGTGAGAAACTGGAGTTGGTAAAATATTGTGCAATCATAGCAACATTATTTAATATTCTTTGAAATGCTGGTTCCTTGCAAGCCTAGTGTCGAAGTAATCATCATGTGCAAATGAAATTAAGTCCACAATTTCCCAGGGAAATTCATGAATATGTGATGAAGAGAATAATTACCTTGGTCAGCTAGAATCTCATCAACTTCTTTAGCCACCTGTACCAATTGACATAGACATAAGATAATGCATAGCAACTAGTGAGTCCATAATTAGCAGTACATGAGTTGTATATAAACCTTGTTAAAATGCTCATACTGCCTATTTCCAAGGCCAAACACACCATAATGAAGATTTTGGAGCCATTCTCCCCTCTCATTCCCCTAAAATCACAGCCACACAATCAAGATACAGTACAATTTTACACTTAAAATTAATCAAACTCGAGCAAGCATCAAACATACCTCCGTAAACCATTTATAAAATCTCGCAGCATTGTCAGTTGGCTCACCATCACCATATCTACACACCCACGTAACGAAAGATTAATAAATCACCAACAACATCACTTAGCACAAACATAAACAAACAATGATGACTACAAAATTAGAAACAGGACACACTTACGTAGCCAGAAAGAAAAGAGCCAGAGTCTCCTTCTTCAATTTCTCTTCGTACTCATCCTCCTCGGCTGCATAGTCATCCTGATCATCATCATGACATAAGCATCAAAATTCATGTAACTAACAAACCTTGTGTAGAGACCCAAATTGATCCCCAAAAAATGTGAAGCCATATTTTGTAGCTCAAAAAATGAAAAAAAAAATGACCCCGACTAACATGTTCATAAAATTTAATTTCATCGATGTTTGAGGACCAAGTAGAATTTTTTTTTTTGCAGGGACCAAGCTTTTTGCATGTTTTTTATTATAAGGACCAATTTGTGTCTCTAATCGCAAAGCTTTGAGTCATAGTGTATTGTTTTAAGTTTTAATATTACTATTTGTTGAAGTTATAGTAGTAGTACCAAATCGACGATTCTAAAGGTAGCTTTATCGTATCGTGCTTTAGCTTCTTCAGCTACAGCTTTAGCGAAACCTTCAGCAGTACCAGTCTGAGTACCGAAAAAGATAGTAACCTTTTTCTTGCCATCATCGAGCTCCACGTCATCATCGAGTGATTTCTCAATGAGACGTTTCGGAACCTCAAGTGGTTTAATCTTGTTAGCATTAGATCTTCGCCATATGAAGAACACAACGAAGCCGATGAGAACCGCGACGGAGGTTGTGAAGAGCATGACGAAGTCGCGGTTCTCGAGAATGATGGAGGCAACGGCATCGGAAGAGAGAGTGGAGGGGTCAAAGTTGCCTTTAATAATGGCGGACATGAGATCGAGAGGGGAGATTTTCATGGAGGAGGTTGAGTCTTGCATGGTTGAAGAAAGTTGGAGGGAATTGAAATCCAAGGAAAGGGAAAATGGGTGGAAATACTATTCCACTCACAAGGTTGGTGGGTGAGGAATTAGGTGGGAGTTGAAAGATACTGAGTTTTTTTCTGAATAAAATAGAAATGAGAATGGAGGGGTTTATATTGGGATCTAGAACTGGAAGGGAAACCATCAAGACCAAGGACATATTCAATAATAAAAAGGAATATTCATCAATCTTTGGGAGTATTGAAGAGACATATAATACTGAAACAAAAATAAGTATAATTTATTAAGGAGGAGGGATCCACTTACTCCAATAGTAAGTGGAAAATGACTTACTCCACATCCCAACCATTCAATCTTGGAATCCAACGGTTTAGATGTACTTACCAATTCAAACCATTGGATTTTCCAAAATTGGATGGTTGAGATGTGAAGTAAGTCATTTTAATAATATAATATTTTTATTATTGAAAACGAATGGTGAAATAAACAAATATAGAGGAAGATTCTGTAATCTGAATAATACAACCCCACCAAACCAGAGTAGTCATACCCACCTAATACCTTCTTCCTCTATCCATAATTGAGTAAGACTCATCTTTATTAATGGAGAGACAAATATCCAAAAAAATTAAAGAAAGTGGAAGATATAATATCACTTTTGCTCTTTTTATTTAAAAGATGATTATACATTTACCGTTAGAATACATATAAAAATTCACCCATAACCACGGTTGCTTCCTTCATTTTTTTCCTTATGCTTTCGTCCCTTTTTATAAATACTTATTGTCTTTTTAAAAAGGAGTTGAGAAATGGTAATTTTTTAAATGGTATTTATAATATTATGCCATATAATTTATTGAAGCTTTTATTTATTTTAGTAAAGGTTTTAATAAATGAAAATTCATTAATTGAATATTAACCTATTTGGATTACAACTCAATAGATTTATCATTACTTTGTATTATATATATATATTTTGATAACAAGTTATTTGCTTGTACCCATTCTAAAATATCATTTTCAAGCAAGTAATCAAAATATTAGATAATAAACATTAATTTTTTTATATTTGTGTATTTTGTCAAATAGATACAAAATAAATCATGTTTTTTATATTTAAAACTACTCTTTACCGGGCTTGGATTGTATGAATCAACTCTAAATTTTTCATTAAAGATTAAAATGCATTTACAACATTTTTGCCTTCACAATACTCAAATTCAATTGTTATTTTTCATATTATTGTAATCAATGTTTAATGAAGAGTTTAAATTATGACATCATGTATTTTACGATTCTAGTCTTCCAACTAATACAAGAAAGTGCCATATTCAAAATATATTTGATAAACTTTAAACTGGAAATAACTAGATTTAAGACTTGTATGTGATTTATTATCATTTACTTTCACTCTTTAAGCCAACCCATTACTTTGTATTCCCAGCAATAATAGTCCAAATATTTACGGTGTGATATTTAATATGACTGTTATGAATAAAAATGTGAATAATTTAGAGTTAAGTTTGAAGAGAAGAAATACTTAAATAATTCTAATGTGGTAAAAAATTTATAGGGTAATGCGTTTAAACTGATTGAACAAAGGGGAAATATTTCCCTTAAGCTCCATAATGATATAATTTTAAACTCAATTGGATAAAATCTTTACGCGCTATAAGTGAATTTGGCAAAGCTCGACGAATTTAGATCATGTTTGATAAGGTCAAAATGCCTTATATATATTTGAGAGGATTTTAAAATGGTGTTTTATGACATGTTAATATGCTATAGTATAAAACAAGAAATGTTCTGTTTGAGGGTGAGAAAATCACATTTTATAAGAATTTACATATATATACGAAAAAATATGCATTTCAAACATTGAAAACAGTGCATTTTTTATTTTTAACACTCACCTAATTTTGGGGCCTTTTCTTATGGAAGTAAAGGAGCTGATTAATCATTCTATTAAATTAATTAAAACATACATGAAGAGAGAGAAAAGTACTTCATAAATGAAACTGCTGAAATGTTGAAAAATTATGCGATCCATAACTGATATTTTTCATAGAAGCGTGTTTTTTTTCCTCCATTAGAAGCATGTCAATTGATACACAAACATCATGTCAGAAAAAAAGGTAGATTATTTGGGGGGTCTACATAAAAAGGAAACCATAAATAATAAGACAGCAATGTTGGGACTCTTCCCTAAGAGTATAATGTGAATGATTTTGAATCTTATCCATTAATGAAGAGATAAATAAATTTTTTATGTATATTATAAAGGTAAATATGTAATCATTTTTTAAATAAATATGATAAAATTGATATTGTATCTTTCACTTTCTTTGATTTTTTTGGGTATTTGTCTATCCATTAATGGAGATGAGTCTTACTCGGGAATAGTTAAAAGAATAGTTATTGTGTGTTTGTATTAAGAGAATGTAGTAGTTAAAAGAATAGTTATTGTGTATTTACAAACATTTGTGTTGAAGGGTTCTTTTACTAACATAAATATAACGAGGAGGACTCATCTCGGGAAGATTTTTAGGTGTATTTTAAAGATAAATATGTAATCTTTTTTTAAATAAAAATGACAAAAATAATATTACATCTTTTATTTTATTTTTTATTTTTTGGGTTGGAAAATGGGGAGAGTAAAAATGACGGGATGCAAGATGCGACCCAACAAATAAATGAAACGTGGAAGGATGCAACCCAATAAAGAAATGAAACGTGGAAGGATGCAACCAAACAAATAAATGAAACGTGGAAGCATATTCGTCCCACGTTTCTGATATATCCATCTACAACACCGTCATTTCAGGGGAGAATTTAATAGCTCTTTTATATTTCAGTCAAATATTTATTTTGGGGTAAAAATTAGAGTAATTATATGGATACCATTATACAAATAACTATTCTATTTAAACATACACACATCATTCTTAATTGTATATATCTATTATAGTCATCACTTTTGTAATATGGATAAATGTAATTTCTTAAATAATAAATGATAACGAATGTAATTAAGTTAAACAAAATATATTAGATTGTGAAGACAATATCAAATTTTATGTATGTTAATTATTTTTGTTAGTTACAATATATACCGTAAAAGTGACTTAGACATCTCCTTAGAATTATTGATGTAGTTTGTAAAGACTAAAAATAATGAATTAGACATTGATTCTCATAGTATCTGAACTATCTTCCCATTATACCATATTTTGTTTAACTTAATTATGTTCATTACCATTTTGTTTTGGTTTTGAAAAGAGATTAATGCTTTATCTGATTTCACTAAAACTCATAGGCGTTAGTGTTATTTATCAAATTATATATCATTAATATTTTATTCATCATTGTTTATTTGCATAATGATCGAATATAAATATGAGTGGTATAAAAATATCTTGCACTATTAGTCATATATTATTTTCTCTTTATATTTTCAAAACATCCTTAATATTTATATGTCATCACTAATACAGAAAAAATTCTCTTCATTATTGGAGATATAAGTTTTTATTTTGTTTTTTATTTTGAAGGGTATATATATAATCTTATCAAAAATCAAATGGATAAAAATAACATTTCATCTTCTATTTTCTTTGATTTTTTAGAGTAATTCCATATCTATTAATGGAAATGAATCTTATTCTACTAGCACCATTTGTTACCATTCAATAAGGGCTTTTCTAATGAGCTTTCTGCCACGTTGCTCAATGATGCGCCCCTTTCAGCTCCTGTTGGAAATTTGCATGGTTAAAAGTTGAAAAGCATCTTCCGTGAGTGCTGTGAGTTTAATTTGTCATTATATTTTGGACAAATAATTGCATAAAGTACAATGCAAAATATCACACTAGTTCATTGAAAGCATTAGATGGTCCTTCTCCAATTTTTAACTCATTCAGTTATTTATAAATTTTGTTCTATACTGTTTCAGATTTTGTTTATATAACAAAATTGTTATATTTTACAAACAGGTTTGTTGCAAGTTTTTATTCTTGAAGGAAAATCCCAACTTCACTCAAAGATGACGTTAGCTAGAACAAACTATTGACAACTCAATAAATGTTCTGCTACATATTCCATAAGCTCTTTAAACTTTAAAGTCATATAAGGTGTGTGTGAATTGTTTTCTAGGGCAATAAAATGAAAGAGAAAGGTTAAAAAAGCTATTTTATGAATAATGTCTCACCTAGAAGCACCAGAAGTCCATATATGTTTAATTGGCAAACCAACCAATCTACTCGGATGTGAAATTGTCATTGACAATTGAATGAAACAATGAAACCCACGTGAAGAGATTTTAATTCGTTGAATTATGCTTACGGCATGAAGATGACCGAGAGTGGCTAACTGCCATATTATGTGTTGACAAAGCACAAAATGATATTTCGATGATAACATAAGTGAACTATGGAAGGTTAAGGACAAACCTAAATAACAAATATTCATATGTATCCATTGTAGGAAACACGTGTAGATACGCATTCCTACTTGATAAACTTTGAACGATAATGTTTTCTTAAACTTCACAAATAAGTAAAAACAATAAGTTATGCAAAATGATACAAATTACGTTCCTTTTTTGATATTTTTAATGAGTGTCCAATAGCAATTTTAAGTCACTAAAAATGAATATCTTACATTGGGAATTAAAACATTTATACAATGTATATGAATTGACTAATTCCCAATGCAAACTTTCCTATTCTATAAAGTTAGAATGAATGTGATAGCACATATTAGAAAAACTTTTTTTTAGGTTCTTGTTACATTATTCATTAAGGTTGGTTGAAAAGTGTAATTAAAAAATTAGTTAATATGATTAAGGGGTTTCTATAAATAGCAATTCATAACTATCAATTTGAACTAACACACAAAAATAGAAACCACATGATATTCACTTCTCACATCTACAATTTTCTTCTCTGCATGATCCTTTATGCATATTCTACGTTCATTCTCACCGTTTCATTTCATTTTCATTCATTCCATTCACAATTTAATTTCTTTGTTCCAACAAAGTTTGATTGTGCTTTTTCCTCCCCATTTTTATCAAGATGGTAAATATATAAAAGCATGGGTAATTAATTGCAAGATTATAAAATTGTAGTTAGAAAATATTATCTTACAAGCTCATAAGTTATTGAGGTAAGCTAGGTCAAATAAAGTAGTTAGCTTATAAGTTTTTCACTTGTGTTACTAAATACAATCATATAGGTTTATTTTATTTACATCCGATAGCTAGTTTATCAAATAATCATATCAAACAACAAGCTTACTAAAATACTATATTATAAAAGAAGACAAAGAGAATGTGGTACATAATCTTTATGTTTTCTTCCCCCTCTCTATTCACTTGTATAAGTTTTATTGAGTATTCTCCAATGGACGAGAGACTCACCAGTGAGATAGTTCCCAATATTAAACCCAATTACCTCATTCATCCTCTCTATATTGTTCTTATGTTATAAGAATAAAAGAATACAATCTATTTATTTTATTCACAACTCAAGATTTGTAGTTATGTATTGTTTCTGGTTATAAATATAATATATAGAAGTTTCTGAACATTTTTTTATAAAAAAATTATATTAAAAACATCATAGGGGGTGTTAGTCCAATATAAGAGAAAATTCAGGAGTTGATATTTTTAGTAGCTAAAATATGCCAAAGTTTTACCATAATATATTGATTAAGATCGACTTTTTGGACTTGATTGGTTTTTCAATTTTTATAATTAAATATGACATAAAGTCCATGTCAAATGACAACCTAAATTTGACAATTGATATTTGATTTATTTATTTTTTTAAAAATGAACTACTCTGGATATTGTATAAAAAAATTAATTCAAAATAATAAAAACAATAATGACAAATGATAAAAAAATCTGACAACAGACAGCTCTAGCCCAAAATGTTATTCCCTCTATTTCACTCCGATTGCTTAAAAATCAGAGTTGGTTTTATAAAAATTCAAACATGCTTTTATCCATTTCTTTAACATGTGCCTTTTAACACATATCTACTCATATCAGGAGATAATTTGCCTTCTCCGGCCAGTAAAAGAATGACATGTGTATTATTTTGTTTTAGAAATATTTTTATAGAAAATGATTAAATGGTGTCATAATTTTAGTTGTTGGAGAAAATAATTTATCTAGGAGATACATTATTATCATTAAACAATAACATTCCTTATCATAACATTGTTAATGTCCAGCGACAGACCATGTGATCCTTAGTTGGGGCACGTGCCCCACTGTGAATAAATTTTTATCGCACGATTTGTCCCTATAGTATGAACAAAGTGCACTTAAAAGTCAATACAAGTCTTTTACTATCATGTTTTCAAATTAAAGTGAAATCTATTCTATTCTATTCTATTCGACCATTCTAATATTATTCACCCATCTCGCAAGCAAGTGCTAGAGCAACATGTGATATGGTGTGAGAGATTATTGGCTAAGTAGTGATTATATAAACACTTGTGCAGGAAATAATTATTAAACTCTAAAGACATTATTCTATTTTGATATTTCATTGTCATATGATTTACATTTTGAGCACCCATTGACTGGCACGGGTAATCAAAATGTTTGATTGTAATAGAAATTTATATTTTTAATGCTGTGAATTTAAGTATATATCCTAGAAGATACACTACATTTCTAATTTTAATTTTTAATATGTGATCATATTTTTAAACCAAAGTGAAAGTACATATAAGAGATAACAAATCTCTATTCCTTGAAGCAAAGTGAAGTTTTCACTACACAAAGTTTGTGTTTGCCTTTCTAGTTGTGTGTAAAAGACCTGCATTAGCGCCATAATCCCAACCAAAATGTTACCAACAAACATGATCCCACATTTCACACACAAGACAATAACCGACACGTGGCAAAGCATTCACGTGATACCAGCTGCACCTTAATATGTGGATGGTACAAAACAAATATTCAGCTCAGCGCCACAGAGAATCATCAAATTGCAATTATTATTCCCAACACAATTCCATGATTCAAATATTGGGCACCGCTTAGTAAGAATTTCTTAGATCTGAAACCACACACTTATTATACGGAAACAGAAGAATCAGTGTATTTTCAACAATGCCAGAGGGAGACATGGATCTTAGGGTAATTTCCATCAATCCCTAATTCACATTCTTCATTCTCATTTCTAAATCTATCTTTCTTTTATATATATGCAGTCATCTTCTCATTCTGCCTCCACAATCGGGTTAGTTAACCCTATTTATAGTATAATCTTCAACTTACTATTTTCATTTTGCTCTTTCATCCATTTCGCGAATCACATTGTAGCGTTGATTGCTTTTTCTGGTCTTTAATTCAGAGAGTATGCGTTTGCCGATGTGGGGAATTTGGAGCATTGCGCTAAGTATTTGAACCAATCACTTGTAACGTTTGGGTTTCCAGCTTCCCTGGATCTCTTCGCAAATGACCCTGTGAGAATTGATCTTCCATTCTTGTGTATTGCTTTTTTGTTTTTGCTTGAATAAGAGGAAAAAAAGAGAGGATGTTGTTTGTTTTTTGAACATGTATTGCATTGTGTAGGTTTCCATTGCGCGGACTTGCAATTGCATATACTTTTTGCTTCAACAGAGACAGCGCGACTTTGAATTTAGAGAGTCATCTCATGAACAAAGACAGCGGTAATTCCTCCATGCAAAAATCTATGTTTGAGTTTATAGAAATGGTGCGTAATTAAATGGAATGATGCTATGCTCTTTTGTTTTGAATTGTTTAAAATAGAATGAAATTGAATGCTTCTATTTTTATTCCTTTAATTGAACCAGTTATTCACTCTATTCCATCATAAAATATGCAAACAATAGTATGATAACTTTTTCTCATTCCATTATTATTATTATTATTATTCCGCCTGTAAATCTGTAATTGAATACCCGAATAAGTTTTTCTCCCTTTTGGGGTATTAGATAAGATGCAAGGCCTCTTTATAAGACTTCATCTCAATTCTTAAACACAGTATTAGTGTCTGACTGATAAGTGTTTTTCTTTTGATGTCATAGACTATTATCTGACATATCTAGATTGGAGGCTAAGGTTGAGAGGCTTGAAGGACAACTGCAAGCCAAAGACAGGGAGATAGCAACCATTACTAGAACAGTAAGGCCATGCTTAAAAATCTGTTTTGTGAAACTTAAAGCATTTTAATGTAGTACATTCTTACTTAAAGGAAAAGAACACATAGTATATCTATTTTGCTGCAAGCACACACAATAACTTCCTTCGTTACTAAGTTATGCTATTAGATTTATTTTTTTATATGGGTATTTCATTATCGTGATAATTGTTCTTGTTTAGGAAGCTAAAAAGACTGCAGCTCTCAAGACCCAAATTGAGAAGCTGCAACAGGAAAGGGATGAATTTCAGAGAATGGTTATTGGTAATCAGGTAAGAAACTGGATCTACTTTTCTTATTTATTGCCGGGTCTTGCTTGGCAGTGGGCAACACCAACTTCAAATTGGATAAAATTTGATTCTTGTCAATGTGACTATGAATTCTGCCAAAGCAAGTAAGGACTCAACAGATGCATGAGCTGAAAAAGAAGGAAAAGGAATACATAAAGTTGCAGGTAGGATATCTTTTGATTTTTCTTATTGAAAGGAAGATATTTAGGTGATTGGTGCTTTATTGATAGGGACTTAACTTTACTGATGAGTTATTGGATAAATCCATCAATTAAAATATTTGGAAATGAAGGCCCCGTACATTCTACTTGCAGGAGAGGCTAAATCAAGTGTTGATGGAGAAAAAGAAGGAATCTAGATCAGGCATGGAGATAATGAATTTGCTCCAGGTATCAACTGTCCATATTGTTTTAACTTTGACCAGAAGATTGTCATTTCCATTATGATTTGGTATTTATGATGTGTAAACAGAAGGAAGGGCGGCAACGTGGAACATGGAATGGGAAGAAGGCTGACAATGATTTTTATAAAAAGATCGTACGCAGATTGATAAGCTTTTTGTCCCTGTTATTATTAACTCTTTGTATTCCAGAGACATCTTCAGCTTCCTTACAGTTTACTTATAACATTGAAAGGTCGACACTTACGAATCAAAAAATCAAGAACTGATGGCAGAGAATGCTGATTTAAGAGCATTGTTGAGATCAATGCAGGTAGGCTTCACCAATTGATGTTATTTGCTGAAATTTCTACTTGTTGACAAGGTTATGAATGCAGCACGTTTTTTTTTCTACCTCTGTATTTTTTTACTATCCTTGATTTGATTTTTTTATATTCTATTAACTTTTGCTTTGTTATCATTCATGTACACCTGTGCAATAATTGGTTTGCCACTTGCATTCCACTACCACATCCATTCTTTAAAATTTTATGTATTGAGACTGATTTTGGACATGAAATCAGAGGTATAATTTTTTATGTGCCCTTAGGAATTAATTGTTTCCGTGATGCTAAGTGCAAAAAATGGGAGAGGAAAAAATGAAGAATATTAACTAGTTGTCAATTGGGTGGTGGGTATTGGTGGCTTTCAAACTTTGTTCTTCATCCATTCTTATGATTTGTATATTTGTATCTCACCTAGGCTCTGTACTCCCCTCACATGAAGGCCATTATCCTGTTATTCCACTTCCTCTAAGGGCCAGGGTCCATGACCTACATTCTGAGATTTGTGAGTGTACTGGTTGCAGGTGGATATGCGTGATTTTTTAAATGCTCCTAATGGGCTACCAAAGGAATCGCTCACTGCCAATGAAAGAGTTGAGAGTGATCCTTCACGATCTCCATTGGTTGGGAGAACGGTATGGAAGCTTATTAATTATTAATTCTTTACGCTGTGTGTAACTACTATATGAATCTAATAAGTTTGTTACACATCCAGGATGTATTCGACCTTCCTTTTCACATGGCCAGAGACCAAATAGAAGAAAGTCTTCGAAACAAGATGGCTTCCATAAAGGTAAATTACTTAACTGTATCATTTTGCAGTTTCCATCTGTAAGCATTTGCAGTTTCAGGTATGAATTGTTTGTGTTTAGTTGTTAATGGCTTGAAATTTGAAATATGAAGGAACGCATGGTTCAATTGCAAGATGCTCAGAAAGGATCAGAAGTTACTTCTGAAGCTACTGAGAGGGAGCTTGAGCTTGAAGCTCAACTTGTTGAAGCAAGGAGCATCATACAAGAGCAGGTAATGTTTTGTGCTCTTGCAATTACAAGATAGGTGCAACTGTGCAAGGCAGACTAGGATGTAAAATCTACAAAGGCTGCTCTAGTAAAAAATACTTTTGACTTTTTATGGTGTTTGGCTGAAGTACAAAAATGCTTTAAAAAGGCAACTTAAGTAAAAGAAACCTAACGGCTATTAAAGAGAAACAAGAGATTTGGTGCTTCTTTTAGGAAGCAAAGCACAAATTTCTCAGCAAGGTAAAGCAGGCACTTAAGCAGAAGAGAGTGGCAGTGATACTCTCTTGAATCTCTATACTAGGTTGAATGAAATTTCATGTTCAGATACTGTAAATTAAATTAAAATTTGTATTATGCCTAAATGTTGGAGCGTTGCTTCAATCTGTCGTTCATACAATCTCTGCATGACTATAAAGTTCAGATTTGATATATATTTTTGATCCATGTGGCTTCTATTCTTAAAAAAATATAAAGAACTTGAGATCAATATACTTGTTGATCTGTTTTTTATTGGGGTTCTAAACAGTTTTTCCCCCTCATACAACCTGCAAGTAACAAATGGTTTTCTCTTTGAACAAATCCAAGAGTTTTTTCTTCTTAATTGTGCTTTTCAATCTAGCTGTATGACATTAGTTTGTGTAGCACCGTTGTGTTAAAATTGACAGTGCAATGCATATTTAGGTTTGAGAATAATATTTTAATGTGTTGTATTGCAGGCGTCAATAATGTCTAAACATATTGCAAAGTCTGATAGGCCAAGGTACTATCAGCATAATTCTGAGTTGTTAAGAACTGTGTAATTACGTAGAGATGCAGCAAACTGAAATGTTTTTTTGTAAAATTTATTTCACAGGGAATCTCTCATTCCAACATCTGCTGAGGTATGTATTTCTATACATGTTTATCTTTCCTGTTTTGAGTGAGAATCATGTTATTTGTAATCTTTTTTTCATATATAACTGAGATCCTGAAGGCTATCATAGTGTCAGTATGTTGTGGATTTGTAGCGTGGACCAGTGGTTGTTTAAAAGTAGCTTTGGAGAATTATTTGTACTGAGATGGTATAGTTTATTTTGTGAAGTGAATAGGCTCAAACAAACTTGTGAAATTTTCCTTGCACTAATATCCTATATCGAGTCTGTTAAATTGCCAAATGAGATAGTTTTGTATTATAGCATCTGATATCTGTATATATACTGCCTTTTGATTTTTGTGTACACAATTGGGAAGTTAGGCATTGGTGTCTAGTGGTCTCAATCTTGAATATAAATTCGAAAATATCAGCTATCTTTATTGGGATATGGCTTATCACTTCTGTTTAACGTACCAGTTACCAAGCAACAATGTTTGCATATCTCAATAGCTCATTAGTTCATATGATTCACTTGGCATGAATAGGACCAGATAAATTTTGTCTTAACTTTATCTATGATTAGGTCGTGTTGATTATTTCTCTTCTCATTTCTGTCTCTGAGTGAGTTTAAAAGGAAAGATTTGATGTTTTGACTTAGGTTTCTCCTTGCAAGTTTAAATGATAATTGTGATTTGAAAATGGCTTCAATTTATGCTTGTGTTTCTTAAAAGTTAAAACCCATCCGTTCCCTTGTAATGAAGGGAGAACCTCATTTGGCACCTTCCTAGACATCTGGTTTTGAAGATAAAACTTAAATGTTACCTGCAAATGACAGTTGAAAACGATCTTTCTTATCACAATTTTCCCCTATTGACAGAAGAAGGGGTCAAAGTATTAATTGTGGCATGGTTTCTGTCTGTGAGGTTTCCCTTGCTGATTCTTGTATGAGTCAATACTTTTATTCTCCCCACTTAACTTTGATTAACATAAGATTGTGAATTCATCGTGGTAAAATTATTGCTGTCATTGTATCCTGTCTTGCAATAGGTTTGTTGTCACTTGTTCCAAATCGCCATGTTGATGACCCCTGCATTGTGTTTCTTGGTTTACAGGCAGTGTAACTAGTAGCAAAGCTGAAGCACTCATATTTGATGTTTGGTGTGATTAAATTGGCTCTGTAGCTTACAATGCAGGAACAGGGAGCTATAGGCATGTCATTGCACTCGCCTATGGTAGAATGTCATTGTGTAATTAGTATTAGTATAATGTAATTAGTATCATTTCACCCTTGGAAATGCTCCTAGAAGAAACAAAGATTTTATGTCATAGGGACTAATCAAACTAAGTAGTATTTAATATGGGCAGCCAGAGAAAGGTTTTATTTATGAAACATTATATTATGACATTTCCCCTACTTAAACTTATTTTATAATCATTGATAAAAATTAGCCAGGTAAATGATCGATGAAAAATATATCATAAGGGTGTGAGAATAATGGATATTGATAGTGAGTTAGTAACACTCCCATATGTACATTAAATTCCAAAGGGCGTTCGTGGGAGACTTTCTCAAGAAAAGTTTACGGGAAGTTTTTTTCAAAATGACTGGGGACGAAATTGGAAATTAATGTGAACCACAGTAAAAAACTTAAAACCATTTATCTAATACTTATAATGTAATATTTATGTATTGTTATGGTAAAGATTAATAAATAGTCCCTATATCATTTATTGTTGGTTTATATTACTTGTAATTAGAATTCAAAAAATGATCAAATATTAGCGGTAGATAGTGCAATATTAATATAAATATTTCTTAGATGGTTAGTAGAGGCATCGTTTTCTCTACTTATTAAAACTAAACCATGCGAATCTTTTACGCAAACAGCATAATGAAAATCCAGAAGTGAGTGACTCCATAAATGTTACTTCAATCTCTTCTTGCACTTGAAACTAGAATTTTGGTAAAATGCATGGGAAAGCAACCCAATATTGTGGAAGGCTTTCTTCCATGTACTTCACTGAAGGTACTCCCTGAGCTTGTTGATGAGTGCCTTGAAGGACGACTTTTCATGATTGAGAGAGAAGAAGAAGAAGAAGAAGAAAAACTTGAACCTTGAGGTGATGTCATAGATTCAGAATCAGTGCTGCAATATTCTAATCTTGCAAATACATCCAAGTCAAACAAATTTCCCATTTGGGTCTTCTTCCCTTTTCCACGTTTTTCCTTCTTGTTCCAGATCCTGAACCTTGACCTAGTTGAAGGTTTTGGGTTGTCCATGATGCATGTCTTTGGTAACCCTAGGCTGAGAAGTGCTGGTGGGGGAGTGAGAAGTGGAGGAAGCTCTTCTTTTGGTGATTCTTTTGCTATCCCTGGTTTCATTTCCCATTTGAATGGAACACCTTCACCGCTCCTATAGTATGAGATACGTGAGGAGCATCCAATAGAGGATTTCCTACAAAGTATGTTGCTCAACGAAATGTTCATTGGCTCCTCAATATCAAAATCCATCTTAGTTTTTCCAATCAAGAAAGTTCTACGTCGTTTTTATGTATAGGGCTCGAAGAATGATGGATTATTTGCTTATTTGGGTACATGTTATATATATATATATATGTATATGTATAACGTTTTCCCATTTAATTAAGAGTGAAAAGAACACTCAGTTTCCAAGTTAGTTAGATTGATTAATGATATGATAATCCGTGATTTCTAGTTTGAGTGACATGAAATCTTGTTTATATTGACAATGAAAGAAATTGGAAAGCAGAGTAGAAATTTATCGTTGTTTCTAAGGTATTATTACAATAATATGATGTTATATCTATAATACTGTATGTTGGGTGTCTTTACTGCATGTGCAGTAACCAAACCCGCAAGACTTGGCAATCTTAGCTTCTCAGACAATGTATATTGTTACATTAATTTTCTATCAGAAATTGAGATTGACCATCTTAGCCTTTTGCAATGATGAGGGCAATGCCATTCAGGGCAAACATATTGGGGGTTAAAGTTGTCAATGAAAACTAAGGATTTTGTATAGAATTAATATATGAAAACTAAAGCCAATCTGCTATGTGTGTTCACAACGTACTGGGCACATAGCTTTGGTTGGAATGTTGATAACTTTTCTCCATTGCTAAGAAAGCAAAGTCCATTACTTTGAAAATAACCTACTGTTTCATTTTTGAATTGTAATTAAGAATGAAGTTGACTTTTGACAATTCGTTATTTTTAATTATAGTTTGTAACTTTAACATATAGTAGTGTGATCTGGAACAGTTAACCTAACTATGGAAGATTTGTAGCCTTCATGTGTGGTCTATATAGTAGTTAAAGTATTATTATATGCATGCCTTAAGAGACACTCAGACACGACCACTTTTGTTCTAACCGAATCCAAGAAAAAACTTCATTACGATTAAGGGGCCTCCTCATTAATGTAATGGACTAATGGCTTATAGATAAAGTAGCTTATACGTGTTATTTATTTATCACCCGAAAACAGGCAATAAATAAATAAAGAAAATGGTGGGAAAGCAATTATTACTATTTAATTTTTATTTTCATCCCAAAGAAAGGGAAAATGGGAGTTACATTTGTGCAATTTCAAATTTATCATCTCAGCCTCTGGCTTTGGGTTTGCAGAAGAAGGAAGTATGTATTCGACGAGCCAGTTCGATGGAAACGCAGCCTTCTCCGGCGGTGGTTTCATGCCCTCTCAGGCTACTCAGTCCACTGACTCTTCCTCCTTTCCCTCCAGAGTAAGCCACCACCTTCTCTTACCTCCACATTTTATTTTATTTATTTTCACTTTTCACTGCGTTTTCATTAGTATCCGTAATCGAACTATAATTACACAACCGCAACACTAATTACACTCTGATTATAGGTTTTCACCGTGTACTCGCTCTTCGTGTCTAGGGTTTAGGGTTTATGCTCAAGTGCTCTATTTATTTATTTATTTATTTTTATTATCTTGCAGAATCGTGATGCACAGTCCCTGCTTCCTCTAACAGTCAAGCAGATAAACGATGCGTTTCTGTCAAGTGATGATAAGACCAATTTGATTATTGATGGTGTTGACGTTAACAATGTGAGTGTGTTCGATCTTAGCTTTTCAATTTGTTATGATTGTGGCTCTCTTTGTTCTGTCAATTTGAGTTAAAATCAATGTGTCTAGGTCACTCTTGTGGGAAGAGTATGCAACAAAGCTGGAAGGATTACTGATGTTACTTTTGTGCTTGATGATGGCACTGGAAGGATTGAGTGTAATAAATGGTGAATGTTGTTCAATATGTCTTACCTTGTTAACATGTCACTCTTTTCTTCGTGTGTTTTTTATTTCCTTATGGTCAATGATGAGTTCTTCTTTATCTGCAGGCTTCAAGAAGCTGTAGATAGTAATGAAGTGGATGGTATCTTGTATGTTTATCTATTGCGTTCCCACACAGCTTTTCCATTTGACATTGAAAGTTTGTATTAGAAGCTTGAGTACTTTTATGTTTGAGCATTTTCCATACGGTTGTGTTTATCGCAATTGCGGGAAAGAGCAACCGATGCGGCCACAGTTGCAGCGCAATGTGCTTGCAGAGACTCCTACAACAGCAATATTGCGGCCGCAATGGTGGTTGGGGACTGCAATTTATAACCCTATCATATTGCTTTGTTGTTTTAATTTTTTTTATAAAAAGAAGTGGTTTATTATTGTTGAACCTTGAGCACATAAGCACTCTTGCATTCCATAGCAAACCCTGTTTGTATTTCATATTTATATGTGTCATTACATCTATTTGATGGGTTTCTAGCAATAGAATTGGCGAGAGACAGCTTATCTTTTTGCATTGAGGCTGTTTGTAAAGTTGTAGCTGCCACCTGAGCATTTTCTTATTTTCAAAGAAAAATGCTCTTTCTGATTGTACTATACTAAAATTGTAGTTTCATTATTAGGGATGGAATGTATGTGCGTCTCCATGGACACTTGAAAGGTTTTCAGGGTAAAAGGTCCTTAAATGTTTTCTCGTTCAGGTATCATACAAATTGCAAAGTTTACCTTTCACTATTTAAAATGTCTTGGAAATTGTTATCACAACTATTACAAAACGATGTTTCCCTTTTAACTTTTATGAAATGACTAAATATGGGCTAGTCTTCTTTTTGCCCAAGTGATGAGGTGGCGGGCCTGTTATTTTGCTTGGAGTTTAATACTTGACTTGTGTAATTTTCAGGCCTGTGACTGACTTTAATGAGATTGCCAGCCATTTCATTGATTGTGTATATGTCCATCTCTATAATTCCAAAATACGGGTAAAGGCTATAAATTTGTTAACTATATATTCGAGTTTGACATTGTATAATGTGTATATAGGTTAAGTTTTAACAAGTCTGTAGTCTGCACCATACTTCTGTGTATTTTCTGATATGTCGCACGATAACAGCTTCAAGCTGGTGTCCCAAATCAGCAACATGTTACCAATTCCACACCTATTACTCCCACAAAAGGTTATCAAGCTTATGCCGTCCCACCAAATCCAGTAAGGGAGAAAATCATGGTTTTCATTTTTTACTTCATTCTTATTCAGTGTTCTGACTGGTTTGTTACTCCTCCTTTGTAGTTTTCTGGTCAACCTAAAAATGCTCCGAAGAGCGTTGAAGATATGGTCTTAGATATTTTGCATCTTCCAACAAACAGGTAACCTTTTATAAGTGGTTTTGTATGTTATTTAATTTGCTAGAAGATCTAACTAATTCCCTTCTTGATGCATTGTCTTGCCCAAATGATCGTTTATCCTTGTGGTATAAGGTGACTTAGTGCATGATGCCACCACCTAGTAGGGTCCACGGAGGGTATACATACGCAGTCTTACCCTCACAAATGGAGACGTTATTTCGATTAACGACCATGTTGAGCCTGTAATTTGAATGGCTGATGAGTGAAGTTCTCTGGCATGATTTTTATTGGTACTCATGAGTCCTACTGGGGGTTGGAGGAAATGTATCCTTGTCTATTTTCCTCTTACGATCTGAAAGAATCCTAAGAATGTGGGATCTGCTACATCATTTCTTAAAGTAAATAGAATCCCCCATGTGTCATCTAGAATAAAATTTACAATGGCGTATATATTGGTCAAAATTAAACAGTGAAGCAACTAATATTTTTGGAACAGTTAATTACATATTCCAAGGTTAATACAATCATAGATTTATCACACGAGCTTACATATAATCAAGTCTGCACTTATTTGCTTTTTACATGCTTTTGTAGAATAATGCGTTTACCAATCTTCTTTGTTTCTCCAGTCCCTAAACTTATATTATTGTGTTTGTGTATTCTTTGTGGAATTTAGTATTTTACTATACTCTTGCAGGATTATGTCCAGTATTTTACTATACTCTTGCAGGATTATGTCCAGTATTTTTTACCTTAAGTTTCTGTTATTGATGTTTCAGGTCAAGGGATGAGGGAGTCCCTCGTGATCTTATTGCACAGCATCTTGGAATTCCTATGGATAAGCTCATGTCTCTTTCCTCCCTCACTTTCCTTCTCAAGCTTTCTAAAATTTTAAAATGTATTGACTCATTCAAATTTTGCAGGTTGGCTATTAAAAATCTTATCGAGGAAGGCAACATTTATGAAGCTATAGCTGATCACTATAAGTCTATCATCAATGGTTGATATCTTTGATTAAAAAGACATCAATCTTGCTAGCGTTCTTTCTTAAGTAATGATCCTTGTGCGTGCTCAACTTTGCTTATTTTTTTGTGGTAGTGATGTTAGATATGTGAACAATGCAGAGCAGCAGTTCTGCTAGATTTTGATGAACTTGATTTTCTTTTCTCTTGGTAACTAATGTTAGTATGAATTGGTGACAGTTATAGTTTATGATATGGAATGTATCTACTCCGAAAAAAGGATGTCAGAATGATCTATATTAACCAATTTTTGAGGGCTTATCGCCATTGTAATCAGCAATGGCACATTACAATTAATACATATTCATATAATATCTTAACATGAATTGGGTACAAACGTGTTAGGTGGTTTGGTGATGATATTTGTCCACTTATGATCTGTATCCATAAACTGAATAACTATTGTGCCTTTGTGCACATTATGTGATGAAGTGATGGTTAATATCAATTTGCCTGCTCTTGAATGAAGTATTGGATTCTTTGATAGATTGATTATAACAATATTGTCACATTGGAGAGGAGTTTTACTTATAACCATATTGTAGTCTTCCATTTGACACTTGATCAGCATTAACTTGTACAAGATATGTGTTCAGATTACGCATTTCATAACAATGCTATATCTTGTCTCCAATGAAGTGGCATTTCCCAATGATGCTTCTTCTTTCAACTCTATCATGAGTGTAGTCATTATCACAAAATTATACTAACTTGTACTCATCCCTTTTCTCTATATACCTTTGTTCTACCTTTTTATCTTTGTTGTCTTCGTTCAATAATGTAGTTTGATCAATTGGTGTATTTGTTGGTTTTCCATCACCCATCTTAATTTTCTTCATGAGTTCTTTCGTGTACTTCGATATATGAACATATATTGCATCTATTGTGTGTTTCACTTAAAGTCCAAGGAATAATTTGAGTTCTCTGATTATGCTCGTTTCAAATTCATTTTCCTTTAGCTTGGAGAAATCCTTGCACAAAGATTCACCAATAGTACCAAATATTATGATAAACAACATGATTTTCTCAAAAGGGTAGTATCAACGTTTTCTGTGGCAAATCTATTTTCCAATGAGTAAATTGTCCTTTCGTAGGGGTACCAAAGTCCAAACTTCACTTTTGTTAATCCGGTTTAGCTATTCTCGCACAGATAAGATAAAACTTTCATCTACATAGATTCATAGTGTTTTGGGCTCCATGTTAGAGATTAATTTGGATTCATAAATAAATACAATATTTCCTAGACGGAATAAGCTGTCCGTTGTTTAGATTAAAATAAAGTAAAACATTGAATTAATGTTTCTTCGTAATTTTTTTAATCTAAACCTTCCAATATAGTCTTGGCTTTTACTATATAATATGATTTCCGAGGAAACTCTTGGGATGATAAAAAATCCAGTTTAGTTAAATACAGCAGGAGTGTTTGTTAAACTTTTGTCTTTTAGTTAAATTTTATACTGTTCCTTCCGGGTTTACCCTTGGGAGTTGTGGTTGAAGGAACATGGGGCACATTCATATAACTTTTTGCTAGTTAATTTGAACCAATTACCTTTTTGGTACATTCATAGAGGTGAGGGTGATAATCACCTAACAAAGAAATTTAAAAAGTTGCATCTGTATATAAAACACCACTGAATGAACTGTTTAATACGTCAATCATATGCATTGTACGCTGAGTTTGAGGTTCTGATGACGATGGAAACCATATACGTTGATGTGAAGAGAAATAATAAACCTAAGAAAACAACATTGTAGACAAAACGAATTCCGAAATTAATCTTAAATAACTGTTGTCACCGGTGAATTATCACTCTTGTACCAATTTACTTCTCTTAGTTAGAGTAGTGGGCAGATAAAATAAAAAAATCTTAATCATGCACGTATATTATGAATCATGATCAGTAATAATATTGAAATATAATAGATTTAATAAGCTAGCCTCATTCAATAACCCACACCCGCATAAGCAAACAAGCCTTCCATCCCATCATTTTTGTAAGTTTTTACGGGGAGGATCCACTTACTAAGTGGAAAAACTTACTCTTCATCATGATCATTCATTTTTTGGAAATTAAATGGTTTAAATTGGACCATTGAATTTTCTAAAATTGGATAACTAAGATGAAGAGTAAGTCTTATCACCTTACTCTTTGAGTAAGTGGATCCCTCCTCGGCTTTTATATATTCATTTCGTCGGCGCCATGTAGTGCACATTATAAGGGTATCCCATCATTGTTTAGGCAAATGTCATTTTCATTTCAACTATAATGCACTTTATCTTTTCCTTTTCTTTCATTTCCTTCGCATCAATCATTAAGCTCCACGCCAATAAAATATCTATCTTATTATAGTCTTTGATTCTGTTGGATTCTGCCACGTACCCTTAACCTATCTTATTAAATTCTCTTATTCATAATATTCAAATTAAATACCCTTATTATATTATGTCTTTTCGGCACTGAAGTCTGTGTACATTGATGATTCTCTTTACATTGATATAACTAGAACTAAAATACTAATTGCAAAAGATATGTGAAGTTTAAGTAAGAAACAGTTTATACTTTATAGTATGGTAAAAATTGCTTTATTTTGCCTCTTTGGAACCATAAGTTTGACTAAACAGTATACATTAAGTACAGTGCCACCATATATATGGAAGAAAATCAACAACCACATAACGTGTTGATCACCAACTCCTTTTCCCTTTTCCATTTTTAGTGTTGAAAAAAGAAAGCATTATTAATGTGGGGGTGGAATATAAGCTAACCCCATTATGCAAATAAGGAAATAGCTTGGCAGCATGCAAAATGGAAAAGAATTATACATCATAGCAAACACAACATAATTGAATTGTGAAGAAGCTTTCTTTACAAAATAACAAAAATAAGAAAATCATGCATAGGAGTAGGACCCACCCTTTCTTTAATGTTTGGGTAATTTGTGGGGCAACCAATGTGAGTTAACCAAGTTGTGACTCTTGTTGATTCTCATCTTATATTTCAGTCACTGACTCACTGCCATACCAACAAAATTTAACACTCCTTGTTATCCAATCTGACACGTGTCTGTATTTGGACAGTTTTGCCCCTCCTTTTAAAAAAGAGTAATATATGTTTGAAATGAATAAAATCGAAGATTAGGAATAGAGGGCACTTATCATCCCATATATACATGGTTGATGGTTCTCCATTCTGATGTAAGAGTTTATGGTGCCGCTTATAGATAGCATAGCACACGCCACTCCAAATAATAAATGTCATCTACCTAATTCATGCAAAACAAACCAAGGTATTTGTATTCCAATAATTTAGAATTTGGACTTGGACTTTTTTTATTCTAATTTTCAACAAAAAGAAAGCTCAAATGATAATTTAAGAGTTTTGTTATTGATGTTGAAAATTTAAAAGCCAGTAAAGTTTCTCCTTATATCAGGAGATAAATTACCCATTTCATCCACTAAAATCATGACATATGTGTTATTTCATTCTTTTGTACAAAAATATTTCTAAAAATAAAAAAACAATAAGATACATATTATAATTTTAGTAGGTGGAAATATATGATGAATAATTTATTCTAAATAGGATTTAGCTAATCTAGAATAAATTTAATAAATATCAGAGGATAAATTAAATAGTCATAAATGTTATTGGTCTAATAGAGTAAGACTTTGCTAGATTTAATTAAAGGCCAAAAATGTCAAATGTTTTCTTAAAGCATTACTTGTTGGAAGATATATCCACACATCCTAAAATGGATTCCTTACTTATAGGCTGAAAAATATAATTGGTAATACAAAAAAATTATTTCTTATCATCAAAATTTAATAAAGTCATATTATTTATGGGCCTAAGAATCTACAATTCACGTGTGTTAGTAATTATATTGACTGTTTCTCTTGAAAATATATAATAAAGTGTTGAATTGTTGAATAAAATGAAGAAAATAAGTAAAACACATGATTGAAGTAACCGAGGGAAATATATTTATTGATTTATATGTATGTACGTTTATTTATTTTGGTTTAACCTTGTGCCGGTAAAAAAATGACCTTTCCAACGTGAAAACGTTGATTGCTGAATGAGCATGCAGCCGCTTTTTCATTAATTGATTTTTTATTTATGTAGCAATCGCTTTTTTCAATTTTCTTTCTCTCTCAACAAGTAAGAAGTGAGAACCTTTGTTTCTCTCTCCAAAAACAAGATCCTCCTCCTCCTCGAATCTCTCTATTCCACTGAGAGATAGAGAAGCAGCTTTCGGTTAATGTATTCGTTCTCTCTTCAACAATTTCAAGCATCTTTTCTCGGTATGTGTTATTACTTACGTTAATATTTATATCTATCAAAACACGTCAATCACTCTTTCTGTTTACATCACTTTATTATATTTTTTCTAATATATTCTTTCTTTACGTAGTCATTAATCTTTTTCTATTGTTTATGTATAAATTATTATAAGGGTAAGTATACATTTTTTAAAAATACCCAGTTATAATTTAATTCCTTTTCAATCTAACTTATATCTTCGTCTTATTCATTTTTTAATTTATAATTTTTTTGTTGCGTTTATTTTTTACTGTTCATATATGGCAACTTATGATGCAGGCCGCGTTCTATATTGTGTAGGTTCGAAGAAGTTTCGTGTTTTCGGCGGTAATGTGGTGGAGTGAGTGATTCACTAGTATTGTATTGTTATGGCTACTGATTCGTCTTATGAGGGTAACAATTCCTTAACTTTATTATTTTGTCTATACTTTTCATGTTTATGACACTATTGTTGAAGCTGGTATGATTGAATTCTACGAAGGATTTGTTTACTGCGTGGTTCTCTGTCTCAGGGGACTTAATTCACTCGCTAATTTAACGATCCACCGGTTGATTAATCTGTATAGTGTTTTAGCATTATCAACAAGTATGATTTTATATTTTTATGTGTTTTTATTTAATTTATTGAACCTTGGGTGATAATTTACCTTTTCTATTTTCTATTTTTTCGGTTGAAAATTAATTTTTTGGCTTGAAAGCTACAGTGTTGGCTTTGATTGCTTAGTTGTTACCCACATTTGGGGCCATTAACAGTTCATGACTAGAGTGAAGTTAACTATTTTATTGATGCATTATGAGGAAGGCTTGATTTACTATGCTTCAATTTTATGATATTGGGTTAGTTCATCAAGTATTCAAGTGCAAAATCTGCAAGCTACACAATTAAATTCTCTATTGAGTATCTATTGGGAGGATATAGAGTCACCTATAAAAAGTCAAAAGAAGTTGGTCCAATTGCCTAATTAGATTACTTAATCAGTCTATAACATTACACTAGAGTTCTGCTATATTTCTACTCAATTTCAAGTGGAGGGGATATCCTTGTTATGCAAATTCAACAAGTGTACATGGTTTATCATGTTGCCTATTGTTGGATGTGTTGAAGTTAGGTTACTCTAGAACTGATATATTTTTTATGTTTCCATCATCCTAGGTGTTGCGCTTGATCATTCAAAATGCAGTAAGTTGAGTATGGAGGAAAAAAGAGAACTTGTATATGAAATATCTAAGTCTCATGGTGCATCCGAGATGCTCCAATCGTGGAGTCGTCAAGAGATTTTACAAATCTTGTGTGCAGAGATGGGAAAAGAAAGGAAGTATACTGGGCTAACAAAGTTGAAAATTGTAGAACACCTTCTAAAAATTGTTTCTGAAAAGAAGTCTGAATGCCATGAAATTACAAAAGACTCTGGACTAAATTCTTCTCCTGCACACGGTCATAAATCTTCAAAAAGGCAGAGGAAAATTGAAAGTCCATCTCGATTTCCTGTGCCTGCAAAGAATGTTTCAGCCAATAATGGTGACGATATGGGTAGTGCCACATACTGCAAAAACTCTGCTTGCAAAGCTACATTAAATCAAGCAGATGCGTTTTGCAAACGATGTTCATGCTGCATTTGCCATCAATATGATGACAACAAAGATCCTAGCCTATGGTTAATATGTAGCTCTGAGCCTCCTTTTCCTGGTGCTTCTTGTGGCTTGTCATGCCATCTTGAGTGTGCTTTAAAGCATGATGGTTCTTGCATTGGCAAAAATGGTGAACGTCCCAAGCTGGATGGAGGCTTCTACTGTGTTTCTTGTGGGAAATTAAATGATTTACTCGGGTAATTATACTGCTATGTTTTGTAGTTTTCTTTTATGATATCTAGCACTCATTTAAAATTTTCTGATAGCTAAAGCCTGGATGAGTAAGTACTATATTCTGTTTAGGATGAAATTTTGGAAGATGTAGTATACAATCAATCTCATCCAGGCTTATTTCTTAAAATGTTTTAGATGCTGGAGAAAACACCTAATGGTAGCTAAAGATACCAGACGTGTGGACATACTCTGTTATCGTGTCTCCTTAAGCCAAAGACTATTACAAGGGACTAAAATCTATCAAGAACTTTACGAAATTGTTGATGAAGCGGTGAAGAAACTGAAACCTGAAGTTGGTCCACTTATTGATTCACCAGTGAAGATTGGTAGGGGGATTGTGAACAGGCTTTCATCAGGACCTGAGGTTCAGAAACTCTGTGGTTTGGCTGTGGAAACACTTGATTCACTGCTTTCTAAAAGGATCTTAACTTCACCACCTACTCCATCAAAACAAGGTGACCACTCCCCCCCCCCCCCCCCCCCCCCCCCCCCCCCCCCTACCCCACTGCATTTTCTCTTGTGGCTCTATATCATTGTAATAAGGTACATGTTCATCTACTGATTTGGTGGTGGTCTGTGTGACAAGGATAGTAAATGTGTTTTTTGGGACTAAGTACTTCACTAATTTTACACATATTTTATCTTAATATATAGTTTTTGTGTGGGAGGTCGTATAGAATTACTAGAGTGTAAGAATTAATTTGAAAGAGTGAGCTTTTCAGGAACATTCACCCAAAATTAATTTCAGGTTTTTAATTGGTGATGGTACCAAAATTACTTTGGCCAGGAAATTTAACAATGTTAATGAACTTTTGGGGACCAGAGATCCTCCAAGATTATTCTTTTATTCTATGCTTGCATTGGATTTTTTACCAATGGGTCTAGATTCTCAAAGAAGGTAGTTACTGATCTTTCTGTCGTTACTTGACATTTTCAGGTGCTAACTTGCTTGCTCCAAATATGGTGAGATTTGAAGATATCACTGCGACATCCCTCACTGTTATTTTAGTTTCTGAAGACCCTTGTACAGAAAATATTGCTGGTTACACCTTGTGGCATCGTAAAGTTGATGATGTGGACTATCCAGTGGACCCGACTTGCACTTTGCTTCTACCAAATAGAAGGTTCAATATCAGGGGTTTAACTCCAGCTACGGAATACATTTTCAAAGTTGTTTCCAATGATTCAAAGGAGTTGGGCATGTGCAAAGTTCATATCTCAACAGAGCTTGGTGAGGGTGAAGTTCATATTTGCTCAGCAACAGAAAGAAGTCAGAGCCCAACAACTAACTGTAGTAGCCTTTCCAATCCATCATCAGTGGAAGATGAAACTAATAACAATAATCCATATAGTGATCAGACTGATAATCGAGCAGAACAATATCATACTTATCACATGGATTCTGATCATCTTGCTTCTGGAAATTTATCCAATGATGCTATAAACTGTTCCAATATAGGTGGAGTAGGACTTCTCACTGACACAGATTCTTTGTCAGACAAACTGCATGCAGTTGGAACAACTGGCTCCATACCTGGTACTGATGTACTAAAGCTTGAAAACAATCATTCACCGGAGGAACAAGTCATTGAAGATGGGTTGAATTCCCCTGTTCAAACTGGGAGGGAATGTGTGCCCTTAGTAGGTACCTCAGAAGACTTGCCTAATACTCCATGCAAGTTGGAAATACTTAAGGATGGGCCTGGAAGAAATGGCAGATCTAAATCCAGAGGCAATGATCAAGATAATGGATCTGGAAAAAAAGAAGGACCCCAAGATGGAAGCACATCCAAGAAGAGAAGTGGGGAAAGACAAGATGAGGGGTGTGCTGATCGAGATTTTGAGTATTATGTGAAGGTGATCAGATATTTGGAGTGTGAAGGACATATAGAAAAGAACTTCAGGCAAAAGTTTCTGACTTGGTACAGCTTAAGAGCAACTCCTCAAGAAGTGAGGATTGTGAAAATATACATTGATACATTCATTGAAGATCCTTCATCTCTTGCAGAGCAGCTTGTGGACACCTTTTCAGAGTGTATATCAAGCAAGAAAACATCAATGGTGCCAGCTGGGTTTTGCATGAAACTTTGGCATTGATTGTAGATCCAGATCTTGGAACCCATTCTGGGTTGTGGTGCTGTAATTCTTTAGATCTAAATATTCTCCATTTAGACAAGTTATGAAATATATTTATTACAGCATTATCATTCATATGATATGGTGATGTAAGTATTCTAGATTACTTATTTTATTATACAGTTAGTTACACTATGTCTAATTGATATTTCTTTTTCAATCTGGGAACTCAGTCTGCATTATATTATTGCTAAACTTTTGGTATATAACAAAGGATTTATGCCAAAATTAAGCGATCTCTAGTTTTGTATGGAGAATAGTGTTCTTCCTTAATCCTTATGATGCCTCAGTGTCAACTGAAAAACGAAAATGATAACACAGTTTCATAGTGAACCGATATATGTTGTCCTATTTGGTGTACCAGGCCAATCACATTATCTTGTTTCATTAAAATAAAAAATTATAAAAATATAAAATAATATTTTATATTATTTAGTGAATTTTTATTGGATTGAGACATGTGACAAGATACATTTGAGACAGATGATCCCAGTCAATTTCATAGTATGAGAGTTATTATTTGTGTGAAGGCTTTAGACATTGGGTTATCAAGAAACCTTATAATTGAGGTTCTGATTAAAATTTTAAAATATTAATTAAATAAAAATATTCAGTAGTATATTTTCATTTGCATTTTGTTTTCGGACATTGCAAGTAAAGTTCACCTAATCAGAGGAATCATTTGTTTATTTTATCAATAATACTGTTAAAATGTGTTTTCAACTTTATGGCAGAACAGAAACTCCTCATTTCTAAGTACAAAAGTTAAACAAAATTGTGAGAGGACATGCTATTGTACTATTGACTGTTGATGAAATCAAAGCTTTGTACCTAAATAATTTATCCACTTTCCTGTACTTACACTACATCAATTCAACACCAAACATTTATTTAACTCATCTATACTACCATATCCCCGCTCCTCCTTTTATTATTCTTATTTTTGAAATTCAACTTTCCTTTCAACATCTACTTGTCTCAGTAAAATATTCTCTTGGAAATTTTAATATAACAAAATATTTTTGATCTTCTTCAATAATGGAGGGTGATGGAGATAGTAACTGTGACATAAATGGCCCAGATTTTAAGTGATGAAGATAGTGTTTTAGATGATCTCAACTGCATTTTATATCGAACTTCAAACTGTCAATTAAATTAGAAAATAAAGCTAATGTAATACAACTTCAGTTAGTTGGTTTCATAATCTGAAATGCCTAGTATCAGTAACTCAATGGTTCTATTAGCAACTACCAAATTAAAATCTATGTGATTATTTAAAGAATTCCATGGCGAATATTCTTTTATATGATAGGATATGCTAAGCTATGGAATACTTGAAATCAAAGCAAGGCAATTACTTTTGTATATAATATTGACTTTTATATGATTTATAAGTAGTTGTCGAATTTTGCCTTTCTTCTACAAGTTTATCATTTACATTGTTGATAATTAATAAACGATGACAATCATATGTAATAAAAAAAATATCACTAATTTAAGATTATTTCAAGACTTAATTTTCTCCGATTTATTTTTGACTAAAGAGAGGAAGTTTACAATGTCCATTACAGCAGTTACCTTACAACATAGCATTTATGTAGAGTTATCACTAGTAGATAAATTTGGTTGGATATTAGTACTAATAATTTTTATCAATTACATGTGGATGGATATGTTATTGTCACTTTTATAGCTTCATTTGTAAAACCACACCTCTACCAGATTTCATGCATCTGCACTATAAGTATAATAACTAGGATGACATTGGCCATGCAAGTCAATGAATGTTTCTTACACTTAATAAGTTTTAATGTCAAGTGGTTGCAATTATAACATCAGCATACGACCAAATTGGATTTGAATCGATATTTACAATTGTTTTATAGCGTTCTATGCTATATTTATAATAGATTGAACTAGCTAGAGAACACAACTAATTCAATCACCCCAACAAATAATTAAATACATAAGAAACCCACAAGAAACACCTTCAAATTAGTTTCGACCTATTATTTATTTTGAGAATGTAAAAAAATGCAGCCATCATCTTAAAAAAAAGATATATATGCACCCACCAAATTTGAAAAAAAGAAGCTACTCATTAGGGCATAGAAAATTGATGATAGATGTCTCATTTTCAATTGTTTTATGCACAAAAAAACTTCAGTCAATTAATCCAGTACTTACTGTACATTGAAGCTAAAAAATTTCTTATTAAATAAATATAGTGCTTTGATGAATGAAACTTGACTGTTTCGTTTAGTTTGTCTAATACTTGATTTTAATCTTTATGAAATTAAACTTTTCTTTATAATAGCTACTGAGATTAGATTAATGGTAAGATATTTGAATAGTTTGCATGAGTCCATAGATTCAGCTCTTTTTTATGAGTGTACAAAAAATACTGGTCTAGCCTCAAGCTTTAACTTATTTAACTAAGCAAAGATTGATTAAATGTGTTATGCGTCAAACTCAAATAATTTAAAAATAACGTATTTATATTATTATAAATACTGCAGGCGTAAATCTGTATATATTATATGTATATATGGGCAAATGGTTAACCATTATAAGTGGTTATGAATAGCATCATTCGTAAATCTAAATAATAACATGATAAGATATTTTTATCTTTTTATAAAATAGAATAATAATTTTATTATTGAAAATATAAGGAAAATTGGTACTTCCCCAAACCACACTGACCAGCAAAGCAGGTAGGCAGGGATCATATAAATCAAAGGTAAGAAGACACCTGCAAGTTGTAAATTAAAAGAACTTAAAAATGATAGACAAAAGTTTCTAATATTTTTCTTCATAATATCCTGTCATCTTCATTTTAATGTAAACGTGTGACATATATTTGTGGAATACGTTTTTAACAACTTTTAAATGATACAATACTCTCATCCCCTAGCCCACTCCTAAAGAAGATATTATATTCAGTACACACAAAAAAGTGTTTATCTTATGTAACTTATTTAATTATTTAAGTTATATCTGAAGTTGTAAAATAAATTTGTTGAGCTTTCTTATGCTTGTTAAATTCTCACCCTTCACAAGTAGGTTTTGATATATTTTAATATGAAGTCAACTTTGTTAAGAGCCATCATTTTGACAAGAGTTTTATCTAATCATTATCTTAATTTGAGGGGATAAATTCACATATATCTGTTAAAATGTTTATAGTTGGTTAAAAACTATTACAGTTGACACATGAATACCACATAGGATGAGATAACATATTTGGTCTTAACCATTCTAAGTTAGATCTATTCGTCCATCTAACCCATCAAACCAGCCACTATTAAAATTACATTATTTTCACCCTCTCACTCTTTCTCTTTTATTCATTTTGTTCT
The DNA here is from genome assembly GCA_009771035.1 of Lupinus albus. Taxonomy (NCBI): domain Eukaryota; kingdom Viridiplantae; phylum Streptophyta; class Magnoliopsida; order Fabales; family Fabaceae; genus Lupinus; species Lupinus albus. Next base: position 1,822,771 of record CM020005.1, read on the forward strand.
TTTGGGATTAAAATAAAGAATGCACTATGTGAATCTCGTGAAGAGGGAGCAAATCAGAAAAAGAACATGACATGTAGCTACCCTGATTCATTGGAGAGTGTTCATGACCTAAGGAACTTTAATGGCTAAAAGGTATCCACACGCGAATGTTTACTTATAAGTTGGCGAGAAAGGGACTCTGTCGTTTACACCATCCAAGATTGTGGTGCAACAAAAACTAAATATCATCATGCATTGTTTCACTATTGGCCCTATCTTACGCTTCAATAACAAGCACATATATGTTTACACACGTATACATTAACCAACCAAAAGTGTCCATGTAATTCAAAAAGTGATGTTGTTTGTTATAACTCGTGACATTATTGATTTCATATTGATCTAATATGAGTATATGACAGAGAATTTAATACCCAATAAATATATTGATTATAAGTACAAGTCTTAATCTTCACATTGCTTCACAAGATCAAGAAAGGGATGAAATGCATCATGAGTTTATGCTTGTCACTGTGGCCTTCTTATAACTGCTACAAGATATATGATTAATGATAACCAATAAATATATCATCTGCACAAACCACCAAATTTTCACCGTCAATCATCCCACAAATTTGTTCATGTGTTCCTTTTTGCTTATAATATCATTTTTTATAGATGAGAAGTTGAATCATTAATTTTTATGGACTGTATATATAATATCACAAATAACAAATTATCATCATTATAAGTGTACAATATTGAATATTGGTAGATATATTTGGGATAAAGTATTATCTTATCATTAATTCGTAACATCTTTTGCTTCTATACTATTAACTCATATTTGACTTTGTGCAATCATTTATCAATTCTAAACTTCTACTCATCAACTTTTGGTTTGTTTTTATCATTTCCTCTGTCTTAGAAAGATAAAAAATATATTTAGAAAACTATCATAAAATTATCAATATTTTTGGGATGAAAGTATTATGAAATGTAAGGCATCATAAGTGTCTCCTGAAATCAAGGAATTATAAACCGAAAACTTGTTGAAAAGTTTCCTTTAACCATAACCCCTCTAATCATACCTTGTGAAACACACTTTACATTTGAATTAGGTCTTTATTTGGTGTGTTATCAACTAGTGATGACTCTCTGGAAGTTTAATAATAGCTTGGTGTCATAGTACGCTTCATTTTTATATTAAAAGAATCTTTAACTATTTCATATATATATAGGGGTTAGGTCTTTATTCGCGCACGGTACTTATACAGTTAATTGAATAAATATCTCAGTTCTATTTTATTGTATTTGCCATTTTAATAAACTCATACTTTCACTTTATAAAGCTAGACTGATAATATCCACAAAAGGGTACAACTTCTTCAATTAGTTCTAATTACTGTATACTTTCAAGTCCAACCTAAAAGGGTACAACTTCTTCAATTATTTCTAATTGCTGTATACTTTCAAGTCCAACCTAATAACTCTGGACTCTGGCATATGGATGTGACTTAGGGGTGGTAAATGGTTGGATTTGGATAGTTTTAAATTTGGACAAAAATGGATGGATGAAAAGTCATTCATCAATCCATTTAAATCATATTTTAAGTTATCCAATTCATCCATATCTAATGGATTATAATCCATCTAATTCATCCATGACTCCATTTTCATGGATTTGGATGGATGAATATTCAATCCAATCCATGATTTCATATTTTTACAATATGTTTTCTTTTTATAAAAAAAACATTTTTAATAAGTTTTTTTAAAACATGTTTAAAAATGAAAAACATTTTTAATAAGTTTTTTTAAAACATGTTTAAAACTTTTGAAGTTTTTATCCGAAACTTAAAATAATAATAAATTTAAAAAATTAACTTTAAAGTTTTTAAGGGTAAATCATATGGTTAAACTTATACTTTCGGTGTTAAAACCTTTAGGTGAGCTTCAAGTTAGTGTTATTAAAAAAAATTGATGTATATCATAAAATTCATATATTCTTTTTTTTATTTCTCTCACTCTTCATATTTTTTTTGTTACAAACATAAATTATATATATATATATATATATATATTTAAATTACATGATTGATAGATAGTTGAAATATCCAATTGAAGGAAATATAAGAGAAATAGAATTGACAAGAAATGTTAAACACTCAATGCAATTTTATGTGAAGGTTAAGTAAAAAAAGATTTTATACCCAAACCAAGATGACCAATAAACTTCTAGCAATCACAAATCCACAAAATTAAAGCATATTCTCATTAATATTTGAGACTAAAATAATATAAATTTACAATGTTGCATTAACATAAGTTTTAAGCTTAAAAATAACTAGTAACATAATTACTCTGATGAGGGAGCCACATGTATAATAATCAACAAATAATTTATCATTCCAACACGAGCATCCACATAACAATACAACAAATAATATTTTAATGTATATATAAGGAATCAAAAGATATATCAATCAATCTTGAAGGAACATCAAAATTAAAATAAACTATTGGAAGAAACAAAACCTTCAATGGAGATGAGAATGTACGAAAATATTGGAAAAAAACTCTCCATAGATGAAGAAAGTAAGCTTTTGTTGACAGAATATTTTTGTTAGAAAGGGTAATTCCACTTTTGAATGAATTAATTTGTAAAAAAGGAATTTGCACATTGTTTTGAGGGAAAAAAAAGTTTTTATTTTTACTTTTTTTTAGATGGATTGGGTATCCATCCAAATGGATATCCATTGGATATAATGAATGGATTTGAATCCATCCATTATCAACACTATCCATTGGATTATATCCATTTAAATTCATTAGTTCTAATGGATGGATTTGGATCAATCGTGGATTGCGGATAATTTTGCCACCCGTTACATTACATGCTCACCATCACTAAACAGCAAGGACTTCATATTACAAGAAAATAAGCCAAATCGAATAGTTTTTTTATTATCCTAACAAACAACATGGGGGTTTCATATACATTTTGCATCTCATGTATTAGGTCTACCATTACATCTTCTAATTCCATAATTAAAAGAACCCCTACCCTTACATGTATATTGTTATTAGTATAACTGATATTGCTTGAGTGCTTGTGCTATTATTATATTTTCCTAAATGTTAGGGTCAGTTTGACCATTTAAGATATTAGTTAATGGATTCTTTCTATTTTTGAGTTTTAATTAAGGACAAATATGCATATATCAATCACTTTAAGAATTAGAAAATTGTAAAATAACACCATGGAACATGCAGCTCAGTAGTAGAGAGGGACTGTGATCAAATTACCCATGGACAAAAGCTACGTCACATGGCATGTTTTGCAACTTGTGTTACTATTACACTGCTTACACACACAAAAACTTGGGTAATTGAGTATTCAATGTTAATTAGCTGAATAAACCAAATTCAAACCCACATAAATAGAGGAGGGGCCATAGAGTTGAATATGCTCATTCATCCTATCTTACCCTCACTATACTATAGCTTGGTCCATTCCATTTTTGGTTCTCTCCTCAACACTTCAATAATCAATTAGTCTAGTTGAATTTTTACTTGGATAAACGAGACAAATAATTTAAGCAGGTCCCTAGTCACATGACCAATTATCCAATAATGACACGTTAAAATTAAATTTTGGTGTCTTTTTGTGTGTCTATATGTTTATGAGCCTCAAAGTACAACTACTTAGTTATTTCTCTGTTCTGGAATTCTCTAACTGCTCTGCATGAAACAGAGTCCCCTGTTTCTTATTCATTGCAATGAAGTATATTCGGACTACTAGCTTGAAGAGGCTCTTCTCTTTGAAAAGATGGGGTTTGTGGGAACAAATTCTGAGACCCAATGATGAAGTGAACAATGAGAGCTTGAAGATTGTTCCAAGTGAAGAACGAGAAGAAAAACATTCTCAAAGGCCTACATGGAAATGCTTCTCTTATGAAGAATTGTTTGATGCCACCAATGGCTTCAGTGCAGGTGCTTAAGATTACTTACTTACATTGAAAATCACAAGTATCTTTCATTGTCATTCTGTGATTGAAAGTTATATTTTTTGTTTGTTTGTTGTATCAGCAAATTTGGTTGGTAAAGGAGGGTATGCAGAGGTTTACAAGGGAACACTGAAAGATGGTGAAAAAATTGCAGTGAAAAGGCTCACAAAAACTTCAAGGGATGAGAGGAAGGAGAAAGAGTTTTTGACAGAGATTGGTACAATTGGTCATGTTCGACATCCTAACGTGTTGTCTCTAATGGGGTGTTGTATTGATAATGGCCTTTACCTTGTTTTTGAGCTATCCTCTACAGGCTCTATTGCATCTCTTCTTCATGGTACATACCTTTTTATTTATTATTATTTTGTCATAAAAATTGAATTTTTGGCAGAAAAACTTGTCATGTTATCTGGGTTTGGTGTTAATAGTGTCTATAAATTTTGTTGTAGATGAAAAATTGCCTCCAGTGGATTGGGAAACAAGGCATAAGATAGCTCTTGGAACTGCACGTGGCCTTCACTACTTGCACAAAGGATGTAAGAGGAGGATAATCCATAGGGACATTAAGGCTTCAAATATTCTGTTGACACTAGATTTTGAACCACGGGTGATTTTAACCTCTACTGTTTTATTTACCTATATTAGTTGAACCAAGTTTTTTATTTTTATGGAAATTTATGTTTTGATTTACGGCAGATATCTGATTTTGGACTAGCAAAATGGCTTCCATCACAATGGACTCATCATTCAATTGCTCCAATAGAAGGGACATTTGGGTACTTTTCTTTTCCAGGTTCCTTTAGTGATATTAGTTATGTTTGTGTTAAATTGAAGAAAAGAATAATAATGGTTTTGATTTTTGAAAATGGGAATGTTGTTTCTTTTGCAGACATTTGGCACCTGAGTACTATTTGCATGGAGTTGTGGATGAGAAAACAGATGTATTTGCCTTTGGTGTTTTCATGTTAGAAGTTATCTCTGGAAGAAAACCAGTGGATAGTTCTCACCAAAGCTTACATAGCTGGGTATGTAGTATTCCCTTTTAGGCTTGAAACTTCATTCTTTTATGAACTTGCCTTGTTACATGAGAAATCCCTTTTTTGGTTTCTTCTATTCTTTGGCTATAATAATAATGAATTTACTTTTATTAGCTTATTTAATTTAATGGTTTATAAGTTTATTTTGAATTAACAGGCTAAGCCAATATTGAACAAAGGAGAGATAGAAAAGCTGGTAGATCCAAGACTTGAAGGGACCTATGATGTAATACAGTTAAAAAGACTTGCCTTTGCAGCTTCTCTTTGCATCAGAGCATCTTCAACATGGAGACCTATCATGAGTGAGGTAACTTAAGTTAATGCCTTATTATTACTTCTTCAAATGCTAGCAAGACTTGGATTTTAGATTTTAATAAATGTTGATTTTATTAGTCAGTTTTTTTTTTGTAAGGAACTAATTTATTTCTGAATGTGTGGTTGTTTCTCTCAGTAAGTGTCGCTTACAGAAATTTAATCTCGATTAATGTTGGTGCATTATATTGCTGCTTACTATGCTTATATGATTTAGTGGAAATAATTTTGTAATGAGACATGTTCATGTTATTGGTGACTCAGAAGTGTCCCTTCCCAGGTGGTTAACTGCAATAAGTCTTTTATTTATCACATTGTAGCATATGTGGCGTGTTCCATCAATCCAATTATTTCCTTTCATCAAGTGGCAAATATATTACATATATTGAAATATTAAGATGAATTTCCTAGCTTCAAACAATCAAACTATCTAAATATAATAACATTAATGTCACCTGTCATTTTATTTAATTATGAAGGCTTTGCTTAGATGATTATAGGACTCATTCATATATTATCAATGCCACTGGCTGCTTTTTCATTTGTCCATGCATGTTGAATAGTCACTTGATGTCCTCTCCCACCTAATTCTAACTTTTATGCTAATAAGACAGAAAAGAGCAAATGATTACAATGCTAGAAATAGAACTCAATATAATGTCTAATAATGTTACATTCTTTAACTTTAGAAGATTAGAAATGGTCAAAATATTATTAATATATGTAAATTGTATTCTTTTAGTTTTAGATAAATGTTAATGAGTGATATAAGAACAATTATTAAGAAATTCAAAAATAGAACAAAAGTAGAATAGACTATTATGCACTCTTGACCTTACTGAAAAATGATATAATCATGATTCAAACGTTATATTTTACAGCCAATGTACAAATATGGATTTCTTGACAAATTCCCTAACATGATTGTTAAACTTAGCTAGACAAGTTAATCATTGGGATTGTGGGCCTCACTCATGCTCTTGTTGTGAAGCAATAATGATTTTTTACGTTGCACATAAAGGGTCAGAAAAATGATAGCATAGATAAAGTGCAAAATTGTCTGTAAAGTGATATATGGAGCATCTAAAGTTTAAAGTACTGAACTTTAGTGGTCTTTAATTTCGTTTATCTTGTTTCAAATTGACAGGTATTAGAGGTAATGGAGGGGGAAGAAATAAATAAGGAGAGGTGGAAAATGCCAGAGGAAGAAGAAGAGCAAGAAGAGGAGTTCTGGGGTTTTGAGGATCTGGAATATGAATATGATAGTTCTTTTTCAATGTCTCTACCAGACTCCATTGGAAGTACTTAGCATAAAGGAATTAGGTGTTGTTTTTATGTACATGTATATACACATCTTACACAGATGAAACATTAGAGGATGCTTATGTGGATGTAAAATATTTGTCAATAATGTACGGAGTGTCGGCAACACGAGAAGGAAAATGACGCAACAAGGTTGTTTTGGCACACACCAGTAGTAGTAATGTGAAACAAAATTGAGATGATTGGATCCAAAAGTTGTCTACTCAATGATGTGACTAATCATAACGTGAAATATATGAGGTTTTGGATAGAGACACTGGAAATAATTTGTTCATAATGACCGTTCATATTTTTCAAGCTCATGTTGCAATATTTCGGGTTAGTACCGGGGTTATATGATTTGTTCTACATTTTTTATAAACCACTTGACTTAATGGGAGTGGAAAAAGGAAAACAAGAAACCCATTTGTGAGTATTTTCAGAAACATCTTGATCACAATGGCGTGATGAAAGGAAAAAACGAAAAAGTAGTTTTAATGAAGGCAAAAGACGATTGATCACTATATTAAAGATCACAATTCAAAATACTGTTACAAACGAACTAAGGCTTCCATAGCATTCACCCACTATACTACCTAGACTCATTCACATTGAATTACAAGTCCACAAAAATGATAGCACTGCAACCTTATCCCTCACAAGTCATAACATCACTTTAAAAGACTTGGAATCCAACCACAAACATTGCTGTCAAAAAAATTGTCCTGATAACTGAATAGTATATAAGTAAAAGTAATTAGGAAGGCAAAATTTGGGAGGAAACAAAAGAACTCCTCAAGAATACTCTCAAGGTGAAGTCTTTTGTTGTCCAATATCTTCCAGATCCAGCTAACTTGACAAAGTTCCAATGTATTGACTAGGACAGACCAACCTGCAGCAGCTAGTACGTAGTTTACAGCCCTAAAGTAGTGAACATCAACCACCTCAACTTGAAGCCCGGTCTTTACGGCTCTTGAGCTCTGCTGATAGGAAGTGGACCTTAGGCAAATAAACAATATCATCCCTTTCAAGTCATTCTACAATAGCAGTCCTTTTCTCCAGCAGAGACTCCAAAAATTCCGAACACAATTTAGTGAGGGGTGGCAACATATGTGATTCCCCTTTAAATATGGTTTCCCAAGGCCTCTCTGATGCGGCAGACAAAACAGATATAACCTTGTTCCTTTTCAAATCAAATTTGGGTAGCTCTCCATAAATAGATGCATATCCAAATTGTCCTGAAATAATGGCAAAAAGGAAAATGAAAAACTAAAATAAATATACAATCCCATAAAAAAGGTCAAGTATTAAACTGATTAAAAACTATTTCATATATGTGGAGCACATAGAAAAAACTGGAAATAAACACAACATTGATGATGAATTGATGTAATCTCACCTGTTTCTTCAATGGCAACAAGATCGTCCGGCCTAGTCAAGCTAAGTTCATGGGCTTCTTTGACATATGGATCAAAGAGGACAAACTCACGGTCTCCATTTATATATGCAAGCAGTGTCTGTGGTGTTTTCCCAACAACAGCTGCTACTTCAGAGAGATCTCCTTTAAGAAAACCAAGCCCCCCTCCCTTGGCCTGAATGTAAACAATAGGATAGAGGAAACAACCAAACACAGTAAATCTTCTTCCACATTAAGGATTTTGTTTAGGTACTAGACCGACTAAAAATTTAAACCATCTGAAGTGTCTTGTATTTCTATTCTTTTAGGCCCAGAGTGGAGGAAGAACGAAATCATAATTTAATGTAGTTTCTATCTCAGAGACAACGCAACAACTCTACCTTTCACTTATTCTGTTATGAAAAAACTTCAGTCAAGTCAATATTCTTTTTTAGTGCCTGTGGTATTGTTCTTCAATAAATGTATAAATACATTATTTCATTATATTGCACGATGTTCAGGCAGATGCTATGTTTTTTGTTCTTCTAGTAGTGTTAGTGTGTTCACTTTGTATGCCTCCTAAGTCCTAAGGCTAAAAATAAGGGGAAGAATGTTCTGTGTGGAATCATGTACATTTAAGCTTTTTAGCATGTTCCTGAACCGTAAAATGCGTTATGACAAAATAAAAAAATTTAACAATGGTTCTTGATATGATTCACAATTTGACAACTGCTTCTAGATGCTTACTTGATTGACAGCTTATTTGATGACCTGTGGCCTATTGTCAGATTTTTTTAGACAATGTTTTGGAAACAGATAACTTGCTGGTAAAGAAAAGATACAAACAATACCTTTGTGACAGACCAGGAAGCCACAGGAACAGGGTCTGTTACGTTGAATAATAAGATTAGTCCATCGCCTTTAAATGTATGTTTACTTGATTCGGGAAGAAGAGCAAGGATAGCAAAATAAGATGAATCCAGTGCACAGGAGACAGCTGCATAAACATGAATCGGAATTTGGTCAGATCAACACTATTCTTTTCATGGAGCCAATGGTTTAGAATAAAGGGGGGAAATCTGGTGACATTGCAAGAAGGCACGCAGGGTAGAAACTTGAATGACAAGTACTTATGCCATAATGCAGAAAAAGAAATTATGAGACATGAAAAGTCAATGTGAGTATACATCAAGATTATCTTAGGGAAAATATTGTCTCCAAACCTTCTACTTGAAGCCTGTATGACCAAGATGACGCTAGCTTTGACATATTCCAAACAGACAGCTGTGGTTTTGAGCCATGAGATACAGCTAGCAGATACTCTGATTTTCCAGCAAAGTTAAGGCTCACAATTGGCTAAAAAGGAAACAAGAAAAAATAAGAGGAAAGTAGAATGTTTCTAAAATACAGATCTCAAAGGCAACACAATATATGCATGTATACTTGAAGTCTTGAATGTTTCTAGCCAGATAATGACCCAAAAATTGAAGGGTGTATTAGATTTTCTGCTCGCAGCAGTAGAATTAAAATCATTATGCGAACTCCACAAACTAATGATGAATAAATGCCATGACAAGTATTCACCATCCAGGTGATGGGCTACCACGTCTTGTTTGTTAAAATGGAGCAAATATTTAACAGTGTTCAAGTGTGAAGCAGTGAGATAGAGATAGAGATGACTAGTGTTCAAGAAAATCACCGTTGAAGTCTCCCCCACAACAGCCACAAGCACATTCTTATCCGGGTCCCACAATGTAATAACAGTGTCCGCTGCAACAGCCAGCACAGAACCATCAGCTGAAAAAGCAGCAGCTCTCATTGCTTTATTTCTGCAAAGGAGTGTTAGCCATATCATTAACTTGGGCTCCAAAATAAGCAATTGAGATTAATATCATTTTTTGCTTTTCCCATTGAGATTGAAACCACGTCTTTCATTTGCAAATTAAGTAAACTTACTAAATTGTTGCCAATGGGGACCAAAACACAATAAATGGAAGACCATAAAGTGCAGCTCTCCAAGCGCAATGCGAACACATAAATAAGAAATGGAATAAAACAGCCCGCTAAGAGGATTTGACAAAGAATCAGGAACTCTAAAAAAGAGAAGTTCATCCCACCACTAATCCTCTTAGATAAAGGTTACTTGGGCAGAAAACCTGTCCTTATTTAATATCCTATCAACTGCTACACTTTAATATATGCATTTTAAAGGCAAAGCTTAAACAGTAAACCTTTTGTAGTTTTTTGCCTTAAGATTCTTTCCTACAGTAAAAACAGATATTAGTTCTAGCAATTAAAGCAGGATTACATACTTGTATGATCCAACAGCATGACACATCCAACCAGAATTTTGAAGCATCTGGTTTTTCTGCTGAACTTCATTCTTGCGCCATATCTGAAACACGTAAACCAGTGAATAGTCGCCACATTCCAGAAACAAAAACTGACCATAAATAAAAACTTATCTAAAAATACCTTGAAATCTCCACCATATGATGAGCTCACAGCCATATGACGGGTTGGATGGAAGGCAACAGCAGAAATATGAGCATCCCTATCAACAAGTAGGAATTTGTCAACTCAACATTCTATATATCCAAAGGCAGTAAGGCACCACACAACTAATATTCAGGTTGATGAAGTATAAGATTCTGGAAATGTCAACTAATAGTAAGAAAAAATTAAACACAACCACTACGCCTACATAATGTAGGCACAGTGGGACTAATATAACCAGGATAGATTTTCTCAATTTTTTTCAATTTTTTTTTTGCTAAAATAATCCATGGACATACCTGTGAGGTTCATAAATAAGGGTGGATACTGAAAATCGCCTGCTATCTGTATCCAAATCCCAAAATTTCAAACAAACAAGACCTCCTATTCCTTCTTCAGGAAGCTTGACTTCAACAGTACCCATCATAGAACCATCAATGGATAGCTCCACCAAGGTCACTACCACCTGTAACCACATCATCCCATGCAAATGAATGAAATGATGAAACAAATTTACTTGTCAACCAAATGATTTAGAAGTTGACAAAAGATATGTGAATACTTATAAGCAACATGACAACTATTACATGTAACATAACATACCGTGATGTCATCAACTGGATGGTGATTTCTTTCACAGGCTTGAACCTGCAAAGGGATATAATTTAACTTAAGAATAATGAAATAGCCTAAAGGATTCTTAAAAAATTGGTGTTAGAAAAGAACCAAAGGAAAGAGTTAGAAATGAAGACCTCTATACAACCAACATAAAGTTTACCCATGATCTGCACCAATTTAGAGTAGAGACAACAAGATATTGTCTATGAAAAATACAGGACTGATATGGGCGGCTCACTGCACGAGGCTCCCACCTAGTGAGGTCTGGAGAGGGTAGTTATATGCAGCCTTACCCCCACAATCAGAGAGGCTATTTCAAGGATTTTTTAACTTGTGACCTCGCGGTCACTACGCAGCAACCTTACAGTTGAGTCAAGGCTCGCCCAGACCATACTGTACAGATATGGGATTTAAAATAACTTCAAAAGGAAGAGGAATGGCCCCTTAACTTTAATTAAATGTAGTAATGTACAAAGTGATAACTGACAGCTTCCCTCAGACAAAAACTAATACCTCATAAAGTCCGCGATTTGCAAACAAGCTGTAGAATTGGATACAATAGTTCTCTGTCTGTACAGCCACTAAACCAGAAGTGTAGTCAAAGGCAGCAGCTCTGCTGGAAAAACTTTCACATACTTTTTCAGATGACAAACGCGGCTGAAAAACCAAGAGTGCAATCCAAATGTTATATCAAGCTCCAGCGCATGCAAGTTTTATGCCAGCAGCCAGAAAACATTTTTTTAGATCGATACAAAATGTTTTATAAAAAAACTAAATGTTTTGCATAAAAGTTCTTTGGTATTGCAATTTGAAAAAGTAAATTCAGAAGAAAGTTCTAGTAATGGTGTAATTTTCCAAAGACTTAAAAGATTTTTTACATTTATAAAGATAAGGAACATCAGAGCTTTCTCAATGCATTAGGTATATTATTAGGACATGTTGAGTTGTGAAACAAGAATGTGAAGGGAGATGAGAACTAACCTTGATCCCAGAAATAGACATCATTATTTCCATTGAAGGGACCTTTAATATATGAATTTGGTTATCTGCACAAGATATCTGAATAACTTTCATTAGTTGAAAAGTACAATGAGCTTGTGTGGTGTCAACTGTCAGGACAGTTTGAGATACTTCAAATCATATCACATATTCAACTACAAATAAGTAGTACTTACCAAGGAAAGTGAAGGATCTGGAGAATCTACAAAATACAGAAGTGGAGACCCAATTCTTGGTAAAAATTTCTTCTTTCCTGTGTCTAACTGCCAAAGAACCAGAACTCCTTCCTTCCCACCTAATATATGAAACCAAAGAGACAAAATATAATATTTAAAATTTGTCATAGAAAAATGAGAACGAGAGGGTTGACTATATATATCACAGCTTATGCTTTCTCAAATAGATTTGAAGTATAACTTTTTCAGATAACAAGCTTTAAGTATAAATTGAAACCATAAAGAAATTAACCGGGTGGATTGTTAAATATAGTCTATCTATACCTGAATACAGATAGGCTCCATCTGAAGAAAAAGATAAAAGATTTACTCCAGAAGAGTGCCAATGCCATGTGGAGCAAGATTCAGCATCATCATTTTCCCTTACCCCGGGCTTATCTTCACCATCATTCATTGGTCTTCGGTTAACTAGTCCACTACTGTCTAAAAACTTCTGAGTACCAAATCCTCTCCAAATTAAAACTCTTCCAGTTACATCACCTGCAGCAACAATTCTATCTGTTGGATGGAATGAAAGAACTGTAAAAGTCTTTGTATGATGCAGGGTAATCTTCTTTGGCACAGCAGATTCGGAATCCGTATTAGGAACTTTCCATATATGAAGCCTGCGCTTGTCTTTTATACCCAAAAATTTCCCTGATGGACTAACGGTCAAAGATTCTGGTCTTTCAGTCTGTCAAAAAGTGTGAAACCATTGGAGCACTTTAGAAACAACAATAGGTGACAATTAAGTTAAACTCTCACATAGATTGACATCATACTAAGATGAATATATCACGTAACTTATGGTAAGAGGAAATATTACTACAAGCACTTAAGGTTTTGAACCTATCATCTTTAGGTGGCATTTGGAATCAAGAATGTTTTGATATTCCTGGGAATCTTACTTGGGAATATCAATTCCGATGTCTGGTAGAAGATTGGAAAAAATTAGCACGAAAGTAACATTCTAAGGAAATGTTAAATTGTGAAGTGAGAATGTTGAATTCCATCTTTTTAGCTGGGATTGTTGGAATCATGTGGGAATCTTACCTTTTTTTTGTGAAATGACTCTCATGCCATTCTCTCCTGTAACTTCTTATTTTCAAGAAAGGGTGTTTTGGGAAAATAAATCAGATTCCCAGGAATGTTTATATCATCCAAATAACACAACCAAACATAGGAATGAAACATACACAAGTATCACATTCCCAGACATCACTTTCATGGGAGTGTGCTAAAAAAATATTACTGCTACCAAAATCACCTTAGGGATAACACTTGGCTCCCTCTTAGATACTTAACAAAAACGACCTTAATTTTAAAATCAGCTGTGCTATGTTGTAAAAGAAGATAACTAAACTGAATAGAACAAAATGGGCAAGCTGTGCAAATCACTTATTACAGCTCAAACATTTGATCTAATAAACATTCAATATGTAATCACATTAAGCTAGGAACCATTAAGAAGTTGCAAGAATAAAAGTAATGAAAGTCAAATATAATCAAGGCCAAGCTGCAGACAATGCTTAACAAAGTTAGCATAAAAATCATTCCGCTAAATTCAGCCATTACACCATTTGAACGAGCTTAGTATCTTCCTACAATCCTAAGATGCCATGTAGCGCAACTAAATGCAAAACATCTTGTAACACAAATCATACCTCCTTTAAAATAAGCTTGCTAGTGGCACGGTGGTTTGTCAAATTACACTTTCTAATCTTGTGCAAGCTCTCTTGGGCTTTACTAGGTAGAACAGACACATAAGCAAAAATGTTAGGTGATGTTGCTTTGTTTTCTTCTGGAGGGCGCATTATTGAAGGTATCACCTACAATATTAACATTTTATTAAACAAATATTCATGAAATAAATAATTAATAAATAAATAAAAATAATAGGAATATTTAGCAGAAGAGGGTTTTTGAATACCATAGAGGTAATGGGAGATTGAAGATCAAGTGTTTTAATGCATTCAGGGATAGAGAAGTCCCAGTAGCGAATGGTTCCGTCAATGGAAGCGGTCCAACAGTTAGATAAAACATTAATAGTAGATGGAACGACGATAACGGAGGTAACGGTGTGAGTGTGACCTTCCAATGATGAAATTTGAAGACAAGTGGAAGTGCTGAAAATGGAGACGGTGTTACCGGTGCAAACAAGAAGACGCTTTCCGTCGTTGGAGAAAGCCGGAGGAGATGACACGTAGTTTTGGCCTCCCCTTATCATCTTCCTTCTGTTTCTGAAACCCTAATAGTAGTGTTAGAAAGAAAGGTTCTATTACTGATACACTGATTAACTCAACAACAGAAAAGGCGGCATAAGAAAAAGGAGAAGAGGGTCTACATGGGCTATTCTACGTTTTAGCCCAACTAGGGTTTGGGCCCTAATTTTTCTATTCCCATCGATACTCAATCATGTTATATCAAGAATCAACTAGGCATATTTTTCCCTTTATTTTTTACTAGAGTATCTTATTTTATTATATTAAGTATTCAATTTGTATATATTTTATTTTATATAATTAAAATATTTTTGTATTAAGAGTACTTTATGTTATAAAATGTAATTAATGTGTTAATGGTAGTTATCTAGAATTATATGATTTTTTCTAGAAATTAAAAAAAATGTAAGGGCAAAATAGGAAATTATAAATTACAACATGGTGGTAGTTATTTCATGTTTTTGCTTTATATATAGTAAGTATAGAAGTATAGATAATAAAAGTGTAAAATAAGAAAGAATGTCATTGAATATTATATTTTCATTTGTTTCTTAGAAACATTTATCTCTACATTAATAGAAATGTATTATTATTTTTTGGTTTATTACAAAAATACATTAATAGTTCTAAGAATATGTTTAGAACCTTAAATCATTGTTGTGATAACTGGATCGGACCGGACGGTCGACCGGTTCGACCACTGACCGGACTTGAAAACGACTTCGTTTTGTAGTCTTAATCGAATGAGTAGTTGGACCACTTTGAACCTGTGAAATTCCTATTCGACCGTGCTAAACCCGATTAAACCGAAATAACCCGAAGGAAAAACCGGACAATTCACTTAAATTTTTAAAAAATGGAATATTACTCTAATGTTTTGTTTTATTTTGGTCCCAAAAATATAGAGATATAACTTCAACATAGTTATATAAAACTTTACATTTACATATATTTATATTTATAGATAAAAATTATTAATTATATTTAAAATCATCTGGTCCGACCGGTCGGCTTAATTGTTTAAACCGGTTAGACCTAATACGGAAGCTCTTCCGGCTTGACGTCCGATTCGGGTTTCACAACGTTGCTTTAAATAACGAAACTCTTATATTTGTTTGTAAGGAACCAGAAATAATGAAAATACATTGACTCTTATACTATTTGGATTTGTCTACACAATATACAATATTTTTTCAACTTAATTATACTCACTACATGTTTATTTTTTAAATTTGTCCTTATATTTCATATGGGGTAGTTAATATAATATATGCCCAAAATTATGGATAATTTGTCGAATAACAAAACAAAGACGTGTGATTTGTTTAATTTCACAAAAACTCAGTAGTGTAAGTGTAATTTACTCTGAAATATATACAATAACTGTATAGGAGTTTTATACATTATCACTGCATTATTCATTATTCAAATTTAATTGTCATTACCTTTTCAAAAAAATAATACAACTAAATGATGAATAATACAATGAAAGTATATAAATTTTTACATTGATAATACATAAATATTATACTCTAACAAAATTAGGTATAAAATTATAACAAATATAAGTAGAACAATTAAATAAATATAATAGATGAAAATAATCTATTTTGTCTAAATAAAATGTGAACACAATAAATATAAAACTTGAGTCAATGCTCTCAACACAAAAATTCAAGATACCTCAACAATACAAGAAAATAACGTTCGAAGGGATATTGATGTCTTATACGTCAGATATGACATGATCCATTAAAATGTGGTATATTAACAAATGTAATATATATGTACTGTTAGAATAAATATTTATATACATTTAATGTATTATCCACAGTTCATTTGACTTAATTATTTGAAGAGTGAATAATAATTAAGAATGAATTA
Organism: Lupinus albus; assembly: GCA_009771035.1. Lineage (NCBI taxonomy): Eukaryota > Viridiplantae > Streptophyta > Magnoliopsida > Fabales > Fabaceae > Lupinus > Lupinus albus. The sequence goes on from CM020005.1 coordinate 1,839,241, forward strand.
TGATGATACAATAATAGTATATAAAACTCATTCACATATTTTTGGACAACAAACTTGCATATACAAAAATATGATGTAAGTGCAATCAATACAAAATGATCATAGCATCCCAGCCAAATTGCCAACCAGAAATGATATATCTCAACAGGACAACTTTAATATTTTTCTAAGATATTAAATTTATCATTTTTAATGTATTATTATTTTTAAAATTCTTAAATCATGATTCTTTATCGCTTTTCAAAGTTTTTTTAATGAGGATCAATGCTGCAACTATTCATCTGAGGTTACCTATTGGTACAAAAAGATACAACCAAATACATTTGAGTTTGATGAATCCGACGAGTGCATAATTTGTGAGGAGCATAAGGAATTATATGGATGAATATTGCAGTTTGCATCAAGAAAACGCACCATTTGCTTTTGTTCACGGCAGTATATGATACAAACTCAATGTGACATGAAATATAAAGTTATTGAGCTACTTGATAGTTCAAAAAATCTATTAATCATCGAAAATATTATATTAGTCTAAATTATCGGATCTCATTTTGTCTAGCAGACTTTAAAGACAAGAAATAGGGGAAACATATGTGACAAAGATTTAAAGTTGTACAGAGATGGTTTGGTGAAGAAAAAGAGTTTTCATAACTATATTTTGAAGGCATCATATGATTACTTTTGAATAACATGACCAATACAATAAAAACTAATAGAAAAAGGGAAACTTGCATTTATTATTAATTTTTTGGTATGAACTATATGTCTCCTACTTACTTCAGCCATGTATAATCACAATGGATATGGATGGTCTAAGCTTACGTTACAAAATGCAATTATGCACTCCACAAAAAAAGAGATTTGGATCACCTATCCCGAACGGTGTCACATTTCAAATCCAGACCAATAACATATTATTATATGAATAAAATAAAATTTTAAAAAACAAAATGTATCATTCTTATTAGTTTGAGACATAAATTATAAAATCGTTTGAGACAAATGATCTATGTCCCAAAAAACGTGCTATTCGTATAAATTTCAATAATATTAGTAATGGCCTGCGCAAGAAGTCAAACATTTGTTAGTTGTGAAAACCTACTAGCTATATATATATATATAAGTTATGGAGGATGTGGATATTGGTGTTTTGTTACTTTTGTTTGACCGATGAGAACCACATGCAGTCACAAATGAAGAAGACAAATCAATTATTATTCAATAATGGAAGATGTAAGAAAATGAAAACGTGGTTGGTGATAAAAGTCATCATGAAATACCGTATTTTCTTAATATATGACAAGTGGAGACGCCTCTTATAGAAATTTAAGTATCTGCTCCATTTACTGTACGTGTTCATTCTTGCTCCAGATTGTGGAGATAATTAGAACCACTTCAATTCGCTGTTGTTCTATATATGCATGGATTACCATTCATTCCTATAAACAAACTTAATGCTCATATTTAGTTATAGATTTATATAGAAGACCACGAAAATAAAATGATTGGATCACAAAATTGTTAGAACATGAAAGAAAGAAACAGAAAGAATGGAAGAATCACAGCAATGACAGGAGAAAAGAATGAAGAAGATGATGAATAGAACAACTTTCTATTATTGGCAATATTACTCAACAGTTAACTAATTAACAGAAAACTGAAGCCTACTTATAGAAACTTTTCAAACTAAACTTCTAACTACTTCAGCCCACATGATGCTAGTTACAAGGCCCATTCCACTTAATCAAGCTATAGTGAGGATAACAAAACTCAACAAAAATACGTGCAAGTAGTTATAGATTTATATACAAGAAGCTAACTACTATCTATTCTCACATATTTAACAATACCTTAATTCGTCATTTTAGGATTTTCATATCACTATGATATAGAACACATGTTAATGATACATAAGGAAGTAAGTTTGCATCTAAATATTAAAAATATCACATCTCAAGATATTAAATAAATTATTTCTCAATGTAAATATATTAACATGTGTGGTAAGACACACACTAAACACCAGACATTCCAAGCTTGTTTTTCCTTCTTCTTTTCCAAATAAGTTTCATATAAATACTGTATATCATACTGGCTGGTGAACCCGCCTTCATATTAATACAATATTTACATTATTAACTGATGTAAACCAAAAAATACTGATAAAAAAATAATAGTATTTTTATAATAAAAATTTGTTACCTTTGAATATAAAAAAACAAAAAATGTGACATTACTTGCTTGGCGCATTTCTAAATTGTAATGGAAACGAGTCGCGGCAGATAAATGACCATGATCTGTAAAACTGTTTCAAAAGTCAAAAAAGTTGAAAAGTTGAAAAGTTGAAGAGTGACTCTGACTGGTACGAGAAACGTTGCTCACTTTAATAAAGTCACAATAAACCAGAAAATGGGTAATGGCAAAACGCTAACCTATATTGGTAAGGATTACAAATAGAAAATTTTGTATTAAAGATAGAAAATTAAGTACTTTAAAATTTAAATTTATACTTTTCAATATAAATTTTACATTTGGAATTTTTAACTAAATAGCTAGCAAGACCAAAAAGGCAAAAACTATACCGTACTAATGTTTGAGAATGAGTAACAAAAATGTAACGTTGTATTGAAAATGGTATATTTATTATACTGAGTTGTTGACTTAATTTCTCAACTTATTATATATTTTCTAATTACATATCTTAATCCGGAAGAGAAACAATATAAATGGCCCGAATTAGTCATCAAATTACTTGACTTCATCTCATTAAAATATCTTTATTTGTAAAAATTCATTTAAGTAATGGTGGAAATGGGTAAAAACAACAACATATCAATGGTTTATTATATGATTTATAATATATTGTTATATTATATCAGACTTTTCATAAACATGTTAGACTCAAGTTTTTAAAAAGTCTATTTAGTTTAAAAGCCTAACAAGCCTATCTAAGTATTCATATTATACAATTTTAATATAGGTAATATTATTTTATATGTAACTTTAATATAAAAATGTATACAAAAAATTATAATTTAGTTTTTATGATTAGATTAACCTAATTAAAAATAAGTATATTACTCTATTTAAATATAGAAATGATGTTTTGTTTCAAAACTTTTATATTATAATATACATTTAAATATGTCAACATGTCATATCAGGCTTTTAAATAAATTAAACTTAAGTTTTGATTTTTTAAACACGTACTCTTATATATGCTATATAAACTCAATCTATTTAAGATAAAATATCAATTATTTCTTTAATTAAATTTATCAAACACCTTTAAGATAAAAGTAAAGATTAATCATTTAAATGAGTCAAATTCAATTTTTATTAAGTCACATTTTTTTATTACATTGATTTTAATAAGACTAGTGATATATTTTCTTATAGAATCTCTTATAATATAAGAAAATGAAATAAAATACTTCTCTTTAACACATGTTAGTATTTTTTTTGTTGTTCGAGAAGTATTTTGAACATTATCGTGAATTAAATTTATTTAAAATTTATTTTACAATGAGGAGAAATTATATATTATTCTTGTAATGAATCATGATTTATGAGTATGGAAAAATTTATAAAACCTCCTTAAATTTTATGTATTTTGTAAGTAGATAATGTAAATTATTTTTCTTCCTATAATTACTTATTAAACTTTAACTATTGGTGAAATTAATCACTACATACAATTTTAAATTAATAATAATGAAACAAAAAAATTAATAATTTTTTAATTTTTTAATAGACAAAATTTGGAATATATTTTGTAACGGCTAACGACACATCATTCTTACTCCATGAGAGAGTGTGTTCCAATTTTCCACTCTTATTGGACCGTCCGAGTCCAATAGGATTGTTGATAGTGCTACATCCAGATCCAAGAGAATAATTCAACCACCAATCAAATTTAAAGATTATATTTAGATTAGTTTTGAAGGAATATGATCCTAAATTTAAATATTATCTTATCTAATTATGAGAATATTATGATAAAATTATATTTAAATCATCTTTAAATTTACGATTATCAATCTATAGATTAGTTTTTTAGTATTATTTAAACAATGTTAAACCTCATTCAAATGATATATGAATAAAATCAATATTTTTTTAATCTTAATTCTTAGATAATTAGTTATCTTCAACCCTTTGTATTATTAGAGATTTACGACCTAACTTGAAGAGTATATATATAAATACACTATCTGATATGATCTCCTCAACTTCCCCCTTTTGTAACCAAGAAAGGTATCATTGTTCCTTTTTTAAACTCACTTTTCCTTTTCTGTCTCATAATTTTACTTTTCACAACTTCAACAAACATGGCTACCAGCCTTGAGGAAATCAAGAACGAGGGTGTTGATCTGGTATTTTACTTCATGCTCCCTTCTTTTTTACCATTTTCTCTTACTCATTTCTATTTCTGCATCTATTTTTTAAATCCATTCTTCTTTATATTCTCAATAATATCTATCCCACTTGGGTACAGAATAATCGTTAAATGTCTTTCCTCTTTTATATATAATTATATATAAATAGATATAAGATGATGTGCAGTACGCAAGAACTAATGAGGTTGAGGCCTTGAGGGTACCCCACAATAAGAAACTATTATAATATACATTCTTCCCTTTATTCTTTATTATTTATATTTAATAATTTTGACTCATTATACTAATAGTATATCAACTCGCCGCCTATTAATTTAATTATTAAGTAACAAATTTATGCTTATGCTTGAACTCACCATTCTTGGGTTATCAACTGATCCTGATTAGAGATCTTGACACGTGAGACTAATTTTGTTTTAAAGATTCAGAGTTAGTGACTTTTTAACTTAAATAATTTAGAAACTTTTAAAATTTTCTTCCACTACATTTTACTATTGTAGAAGATCTCATTTCGCTATTATCACATTTAATAGTGTAAAATATATAGTTATATTAATGATTTATAACGACCAATTTATCAGAAGAAATTAATATTTTTCATCCTCTTATAATATTTATGAAACTATCGAATGTGTCAGGGCTTTGTCTGGAGGTGGGAATTTTAGGGACATGCATGTGTAGGTAAAATATTTTGAGTAGTTTTTTCCGTGGTACTTTAAGCCTTTCTATATTTCTTTTTTGTCCCACCCTAACCGATGCAGTAGGGACCACAGTTTTTTCACATTTTTTTTAATCATATTCATCAATTGTTTTCAAATACACAATTAATTCAATTGTCGAAAAATATAAATATGTTTAGATAGTGTAAACATAATTTTTTTCTGACCATTAGATAATTTTTTCTGTAGTGAAATACACATAAATATTTTTATTAATTTAATTAGAAATTAATTTAAAGATGAAGGTGTGAATTTTTAAAACCCAAAGTACCAGGTAATTCAACACGAAGCAAGTTAGACCAAGTTGTTAAAATGTAACCAAACAGGTTATAAGTTATAAGGATCATAATATGTTTGTCTATGTCATAAATTAAGTATTAAACCAATAACATATTTACATACAAATTGTGAAGATGTATAGATACTAAATACATATTTACATGCATATCTATGTGTTTAAGTGTTAATATTGGTTAAATATGAAACAATGAATTATGAAAATAATATAAAAATATTTTATCACGTCAATATTTTTTGTGTGAGATTAGACAGTATGTATGTTTTATACATCTATTTTTAGTAATTAGAATCAACCTTGAAGTGGAAACTTAAAGAACATTTTGAAAATAAATTGCATCCTCTTTTGAAACTTAGAAATATCCGTTTGTTCTGTTTCTATATTATAAAGTAGAAATTAGTGATAGGAGGTCACGTGAAAGAATTTGATCAATATTTATCAAATGCCATTTCCGTATATATGGCATTTCCTGATTTAATTTATTGTCAATTTTTATTAGAATGTGTTCTTTTGTTAAAAAAATTGAAAATGTTTATTCTGTTGAACTTTTATATTAGTGTACTGTGTGGCCATGCAGTCTCAAATATATGTATCTAATTGATCTATCGTAATCTATATCCGGGACAAAAACAAAGAACATGAAAGCTCTATATAATTCATTTACACCAGCAATCATATATAAACATAAATAAATTAAAGCTAGATAGACTTGCACTAACAAATCTTCCAAATATATATAAGAAAAAAAGCAAAGTGATTTAAAAAGTGATTAAAGTTGCAGCACTATTTGTTGAGATGGAAAATGCTAGAGTGAGTGTTACCTTGGAATGTGTTAATCAACCCAGTTTTCTTATATCACTTGTTTTCAGGAACGTATTCCTATTGATGAGGTGTTCGAGCAATTGAAATGCACCAAAGAAGGTTTGTCCTCGGCGGAAGGAGCCAATCGGTTTGTAATATTTGGACCAAACAAGCTTGAAGAGAAAAAGGTCCCTTCCTATATGATGCCATAGTCTAATATATCCTTAAGATAAAATAACTTAATACAACTACTGATTGGTAATACTTATAATGAAATAGGAAAGCAAATTTCTAAAGTTTCTTGGGTTCATGTGGAATCCTTTGTCATGGGTCATGGAAGCTGCAGCAATTATGGCAATTGCTCTTGCAAATGGTGATGGGAAGCCCCCAGATTGGCAAGACTTTGTTGGTATAGTTTGCTTGTTGGTGATCAACTCTACCATCAGTTTCATTGAAGAAAATAATGCTGGAAATGCTGCTGCTGCTCTTATGGCTGGTCTTGCTCCCAAGACAAAGGTAAATAAATTAAAGTTTGTTTCTTTGTTTTATGCATTGATTAACTGAATATGCTTCTGATTTCAAAGATATGTGTGGTTAATGGGGCCTATATATAAAGAGAGTGCATGTCGATTATGACTGAAGATATCAAAAGTGAGGACCTGATAATGAGAAAAAAAATTAGAGGTCTTGCTCTCACATCTCATTTATGGCAGTGTAAAAGTGAATGGTTATGAACTTCGAAGACATTGGTTTTGATATTTGAAGTGCTCCAGCATCTAGAAATTAGAAGTAACAAGTTTAAGCCTTTGTTTTAATGACTGTTCAATACTGACCTTGTTTCTTGCAGGTGCTTAGAGATGGTAAATGGAGTGAGGAAGAGGCTGCAATTCTAGTCCCTGGAGACATCATAAGCATCAAACTAGGTGACATTGTTCCTGCTGATGCTCGTCTTCTTGAGGGTGATCCTTTGAAGATTGATCAATCTGCCCTAACTGGAGAGTCACTTCCCGTAACTAAAAATCCCGGGGATGAAGTTTTCTCTGGCTCAACTTGTAAACAAGGAGAAATTGAAGCTATTGTCATTGCAACTGGTGTCCATACATTTTTCGGGAAGGCTGCTCACTTGGTGGATAGTACCAACCAGGTTGGACATTTCCAAAAAGTGCTTACAGCAATTGGAAACTTTTGTATTTGTTCCATTGCAATAGGTATGTTGGCTGAGATCATAGTCATGTACCCAATTCAGCACCGGAAGTACAGAGATGGAATTGATAACCTTTTGGTCCTCTTGATTGGAGGAATTCCCATTGCTATGCCCACTGTGTTGTCTGTGACGATGGCCATTGGTTCTCATAGGCTCTCTCAGCAGGGCGCTATCACCAAGCGAATGACTGCCATTGAAGAAATGGCTGGTATGGATGTCCTCTGTAGTGACAAGACAGGGACACTCACCCTTAACAAGCTCAGTGTGGACAAGAACTTGATTGAGGTCTTTGCAAAGGGAGTGGACAAAGAACACGTGATGCTTCTTGCTGCAAGAGCATCCAGGACTGAAAACCAGGATGCCATAGATGCTGCCATTGTTGGAATGCTTGCTGACCCAAAAGAGGTTTCACTTCTTTCACTTTCACCAATTTCTATTATGGAGTTCTTTGTTTGAAAATTGTTGATGAAACTGGTTATATTGAACAAATTGTGCTTTGCACAGGCTAGGGCTGGGATAAGAGAAGTGCACTTCCTTCCATTCAATCCCGTTGACAAGAGAACTGCTTTAACTTACATTGATGCTGATGGAAATTGGCACCGGGCAAGCAAAGGTGCCCCCGAACAGGTAAGCTCATGATTCAGTTCTATCTGAATTAGTGATTTTTGTTGTCACTCTGGATGCTAATTTTTCTGGGGGAACAGATCATTACCTTATGTAAACTCAGGGAAGATGTTGCAACGAAGGCTCATGTTATCATTGATAAGTTTGCAGAGAGAGGGTTGCGTTCATTGGCCGTTGCTAGACAGGTTTTATAGCTTCTCCTTCATGTTTGTAGCTGTGTTGAAACTTTTACATTTCCTTTTCACACTACCATCCTGATTCTTCTGTTCTATTTCTGTAGGAAGTTCATGAGAAAACAAAAGAAAGTGTTGGTGGTCCATGGCAATTTGTTGGTTTGTTGCCATTGTTTGACCCCCCGAGGCATGATAGTGCTGAAACTATTCGCAAAGCTCTTAATCTTGGTGTAAATGTCAAGATGATTACTGGTAACTATTCTCACTCAGTTATTCCCCATGCAACAAAAAATACCTATCTTGTAAATTAGTATCTATTGTCAAACATGATCAAGTCAATATCGTGCATTTTATTATGTTCTCTAGGTGATCAACTTGCCATAGCCAAGGAGACTGGCCGAAGACTTGGGATGGGAACAAATATGTATCCATCTTCTTCCTTGCTTGGTCAAGACAAAGATGCAAGTGTTGCTGCACTTCCAATAGAAGAGTTGATTGAGAAGGCAGATGGATTTGCTGGAGTCTTTCCAGGTCTTTAGGAGTTTGTGCTGCTGACTTTCCCCATTATGTTTCTTTGAAATGATAGAATTACTAATTATGTTTTTATCATCTTTTTTATACCTATAGAGCACAAATATGAAATTGTAAAGAAGTTGCAAGAGAGGAAACACATTTGTGGAATGACCGGAGATGGTGTCAATGATGCTCCGGCTTTGAAGAAGGCTGATATTGGAATTGCTGTTGCTGATGCCACCGATGCTGCAAGAGGTGCTTCTGATATCGTCTTGACAGAACCTGGATTGAGTGTTATTATTAGTGCAGTCTTAACTAGCAGGGCAATTTTCCAAAGAATGAAGAACTACACGGTTTGTTGCTCGTACCTCATAAACGTATAATCTATTTCGCTCTACTTGTCCCTAAATTAACACATTTTGCTTCATTTTCTTTGTATTTCAGATCTATGCAGTATCTATAACTATCCGTATAGTGGTAAGTGGATACTAATGTTATGACTATATGTATATCATTACATAAAGGAATAAATGAATATTCACCAGTTTGGATTCTCTTTATTTCTAAATGCAGCTTGGCTTCATGCTCATTGCACTGATCTGGAAATTCGACTTCTCTCCTTTTATGGTTTTGATTATTGCCATTCTTAACGATGGTAAAGCTCTTGGTAGAATATTACTCTGAATTCTGAAATTGTCATACTTTTATGTTCCTAATTGTCATACTTTTAGGAACAATCATGACAATTTCAAAGGATAGGGTGAAGCCATCTCCCTTGCCTGATAGCTGGAAACTGAGAGAAATATTTGCTACTGGGATTGTTCTTGGAAGTTACTTGGCATTGATGTCTGTTATATTTTTTTGGGCAATGAAAGAAAATTCTTTCTTCCCGGTAAGAAATATTAAACTCTCATGCCATTATTCCAGCATGTACCTTTCAAAATTGTTGTTTTGGATAAAATATGTAGCACCCTTGATTATTGTTGCAGGACAAATTTAATGTTAGGCACTTGACTCATGAGGAAATGATGTCTGCATTGTATCTACAAGTCAGTATAGTTAGCCAGGCTCTAATATTTGTAACCCGTTCCCGTAGCTGGTCCTTTGTTGAACGCCCAGGATTGCTATTAATGGGTGCTTTCCTTATTGCTCAGCTGGTAAGTATGATGTTCCATTTATTCTCCAAGAGTTGTTGTAGTCATGCAACTGAGATATGGTGCAAATTATTAATAGTTTCTTTTTACAACTCATAATATTTTGAGCTTATGGACTTGCAGGTTGCTACACTTATAGCAGTATATGCTAATTGGGGCTTTGCAAAGGTCAAAGGAATTGGATGGGGTTGGGCAGGAGTCATTTGGCTCTACAGTATAGTCTTTTATTTTCCTCTTGATATAATGAAGTTTGCCATCCGATACATATTGAGTGGCAAAGCTTGGGTAAACATGCTAGAAAACAAGGTATTTGTTAATTATTATTTTTTTGTTTCTTTAATGAATGTTGATATTAAAGAGGTAAGGCTGGAAATAACCTCATCGCTTGTGGAGGTAAGATTGCATACATCTAGCTTCCGCAGACCCACTAAGTAGAAGCCTCGTAGATTTAGCCGTCCTTTTTAATGAATGTTGATAGTTTTCAAGAGTAAATATTGACTTGTTATTTCAAAATGCTTGTCAGACTGCATTCACCACCAAGAAAGACTATGGTAAAGAAGAGAGGGAAGCACAATGGGCAGTGGCTCAGAGAACCTTGCATGGACTTCAACCACCAGAACCTTCCAATATTTTCATTGAAAAGAGTAGTTATAGAGAACTCAGTGAGATTGCTGAGCAAGCCAAGAGAAGAGCTGAAGTTGCAAGGTAAGGAATCACACACCCTTGACTTCAAAAGAATCATTCCATGCTTCTCTGTTTGTTGCATTCAGAGCCATTCTTTCAGTGGAATTTCTTTCTTTTCTACCTATTCTTACAGATTTCGTGAGCTTCACACACTTAAGGGACACGTTGAGTCTGTGGTGAAGCTTAAAGGTCTGGTCATTGATACAATCCAGCAGCACTATACTATGTGAAAAACACTAGAAAATCATATAGTGAGAGGGACTTAACTATATAAATATAGAAAATCATATATTTAGTGGCATACTTGATACTTGAAACAAGAAGAGACAAGGAGAAGATTTAACTATATAAATGCTTATTAGGTAGAGAGAGTTAAGACTGTAATATAACTCTCCTAGTCTGCATTTTACTAATTTTTTCTATAGAATGTACTTTCAGTCTTTCCTTTTTTCTATGGTTATGGCCTCTGGGTGCTCTGTTTCCTCATTCCTTGTTCTCTATTTTATTCGTATGTCACATTATTAAGGTGGCCATGTATCATTAGATATTTTAAATAGCAAAATTTCTATGCTTCGTTTGGCAAATATACACTGAGACACTCTTAATGTTATTTTCAGGGCAGTGTTCCGTCTTAATTGTTCTGGGTTCTAAAAACCATTTCCTTACCAATATACATTAACTCATTTAAGCCCAAAAGAAGAAAATAAGCCACCATAACAATAATCTTACTTTCATAATGCTTGCAATACACTCTTTTTGACACATGCTTTAATAAATCACATCTAATGATTATTTGTTTTTAATTTATATATTTTAAAAAGAGTATGAGTTGTGACTTGGTAAAATGATGTATTAAAAAGTGTATAAAGCAACGATTTATGGTATTTTTCTAGTTGGGCCTGGTGCAATCTATCCTAATTTCACCTTGATTTCCAGTTTTAACACCTACCCTTCCCAACTTAGTAATAGCTGCAATAAAAGCACTCTGAAAAGCTCCTTCATTTGATGCAAATAAGTTGACTGTGGCCTTTGACCTTGCATCTGTAAACAACACCTGATCAGAAGTAAAGAGACCTCTTCCTTGAACCACATTCTTGAAATATTGATTATCAAACTTTTGAGGGGTCACATGGTACATGTTTATAGCAATTCTAGGATCAACTTTTAGAGGGCACATCTGTCTAAGCTGGAGTGCATATTGTGAATTTAATGTTGGGTCAATCCTATTTATGGGGCTGAACTTGTAAATTCCACTTGAGAAGCGGTTGCAGTGAGAAAATCCAATTGTATGTGCTCCTAATATATATTAAAACATATACGCTTCTTGAGAAAAAATAAAATACTAACATTTTTAACTAAGATTCTTTCTCGAGTAGTACAATATTGAATCAAATTTATGCTAGTAAAATCACCTGACAATGCTATCATATCTGATTGGGAGAGGCCATTGGTACTAAACATGGAATTGAGTTGATCCAAATTGAATTCAGGGTGAGGAAGATGATGTTGAACATTGGCCTTAGTAGATACTTTACCGTCACGCCTTCCCAGTTCAACGTTATAAAATTGATACTGACCTGCAGAAAGCAGTCATGGAAGAAGAGTCTAAGAGTGGCAGGAGCAGTCACAAAGGTTTGTTGGAACTTGTGTGCCACAGCAGAATGTACTAACTGCTCCACATTTGGGCATGTTTTGTTGTAGAAGCCATGACTTAGTTGTGCTGATGAGCTTCTAGTACTTATTAAGACAATAAGCAATGGTAACAACACAAAGCTACTATATTCCGTCGCTAATAATTCTTTTGCTTCTAATTAACATCTCTATGATCCTTTTATATAGTTATTTATCATTTTATGGACCAACACACTTAATTGGAGAATGATTAATTAGGTAAAAATGTTAATGTATAGTGAAGTAATAAAATAAGTTGGTGTTTACAAATATGAATAATCTATACTAATATAAAGGGAAAACACAAAATAACCACCAATGATGGTGTAATTTTTGTTTTCTATTTTGCCCTTACATTTTTTAATTTCTACAAAAAAAACCATATAATCATAAGTAACTACCATTAACACATTAACCACATATCTCACCTTAAATAAATTATAATAAATACATTTTTTAACATAAAGTATTATTAATACAAAAACATTCTAATTGTATAAAATAAAAATATAAAAATTGAATACTTAATATAATAAAATAAGAATGCGGGTCGGCAGACACGAAGTGTCTGTCGACACACTAGTATGATAATAGTGACGAATTGGTAGGTATGCAGGACCACCTATAAGCATGTTCATGATGATGGAAGAACATTTTATTTATGCACTGACTAGGAAAAAGGTACAAAAGTTATAATTACATGTTATCATCTTAAAACACAATCATTCTCACCATTTCACCAAACACCTCGTTATGCTTTCCTCTAATAATCATTAACTCTTCACCGTTTTCCTTATTCTATTGCTGTTGGAACAAGAATTATTAACCCTTCTTCTTTATCCTTCTTCCTCGTCTAAATTCCTTTTTTGTGTTGTTGTTTCTTTTTTTACGACCACATACCATTCTCTTCTTTAAAATAATAATTTCATGAAATTATCAAATTTTATATGTTTCCCATGTGTTCGTTGAAATGCTTGAATGACTATACAATAGGTGATTGCATTTTTTTATGTTGTCTCTACAACCTTCATATAGAAGGTACTTTGATTGAGGTGAGAACATGCTGTATGAATTTCAAGGTTAAAATTGCTTGCCTTCTTGCTACCTTAGAGTCATTTTAGTATCATAAACAAGATTTTTTTTAACTTCACAACAGGTAGGAGCCATTTGACACATACCCAGATGCAGCATGTCTCTTTTTTGTTGAGAAAAATAGGTGTGGTTTAATTTAGGACGTGAAGGAGCACATACCATTGGTATGGCAAGGTGTTAGAGTTTTTGTTGAAGGATTTATGGAGATTTTGGATCAACATCAAGAGTAGAATACATTATGAAAGAAACATGATCTTATTTGTGTACCTAGGAAAGCTTAAGGAAAGGCTGAAATTGTGGATGAAGTATGCATTATTTACTGAATCTCTCCGGAAGGCAGAGAATACCCTTTTAAGTTTTATGATTTGCTAAAATCATTGACATATTAAGCAATAGCATGTGTACATGATGTTATGTAACTGATGCAACAAATTAATATATTATAAGACATGATAGTTTTGTTTTTTATTCCTTGTGGTTTATTAACTTATAAAACAGTAAGGATTGAGTAATTGATAACAAAGTAATTCCTATTTAGAATATATTGCTAAAATATGCCTAATGACTTCAACAGTTTCAACACATTTGGAACTAAAATACACATTGGCTGTTGCAAATGATGCACTTAAGAAATTCAGTCAATATAATGCCAAAGAATGTATTTTGAAATCAAACATTGACATTAGACTGGTGTACACATTAAAAAATTCAAATCAAACATTGTTGTACTAAAGAAACACACTCAATATAATGGCAATTCATTGTAGCATAAGTACTAACAATACATAAGATATAAAACTATCAGTTCATTTATACACAGAACATTTTCCTACAAGTTTTTTTGTTGTGGCCATGTTCTCCACACTTCGTGCATTTCTTCCTTTTGATTGACGACTGTTGGAGAATGAAAGTGTGATGATGCAGAATCAGAGAGAAGAAGATTGTGAGTTTTAGAGGAAGAGAGTTTAGAGAGAGTTATGAAAAGAATACTTCAAAATGCATTAACCATAAAGGAACCATCATACACCTATTTATAGTATTTCATACACCAACTAACTATAACTACTTTCTGTTTATAGTAAGGATTACATTTCAACAATGACTTGATAAGTGATACTTCAAGACCACTCTTAAATCTACAATTTTGAGTAACCTTTTCTCCATCCTTTCTTCTTCCTTTTGTACGTGATATATGTGGGTTTCCAATAATTAAATGTGGTGCTTCTGTTACTTCCTCTAGTATGACAGTTTCATTCACAATTGTGTGGCTTGACTCCAAAACAATTAGTGAACTTGTTTTCATTATAATTGCTGACTTATGTGTGTTGCTCAATTCTTAAATAATAAACTTATACATCTCCTTTGACTCTTCAGCCAAATCAACTAATATGCTTGTTTGTTGTTGAGCATGCATCCTTCGTACAATCTTTGAAGTAGTAAATTCAGCATCAAAATTATTTTCAATATAACTAGCCTCAATACCTTTGTTAGCTTCCTTAGGCCAACGTTTCAAAATAAAGTGGTAAGGAATTTGAACAACTATACCCATAAATTCATACATTTGACAATCACATTTAGCAATCTTTGAGTCTAAATTTATGTCAACAATGACAATATCTTGGATATCATAACAACTAGAAACTTGATACACATACTTTACCTTAGTTTTCACATTATTTTTAAGAATAAATCTGAGTCATTGAACTTTTATAAAATGAAGGTTCAGGATGAGGAATAACTTAATCCACTTACTCCTGGATTAAGTGGATCTCTCCCCATATTTTTTTATATAACTAATGTGAAGATAATTCAACTTTTTAAAATTTTGATTTGGTGTCTAGTCTCTACATAAAAACCCATAATGTTATTGCTACGTCTAATTTAAATGAACATTAAACCCCTATATCTACTACTATCTTGGAAAAAGAAAATAGATAAATACAACTTTTCATCTGCATTATTTTCCTTTTCTCATACAAAAAAGTGTATAGAAGTTCATGTACATTTTAGAAGTACAACAGATACCACTCACATAAAAACAAGGAAACCATACTATGTGAAAAAGGTTAAGCATTCACTGTTAACAATTTGGGCTATGTCAAAGGACGAAGAAGAAATATTAACCTTTTTAGAGTGTATAATTGATTTTTTCAAAGGTAAATGACAAATCCCGTTATAGTTATGGAATGCCAACCCTGGTAGTTTATTCATATTTTGGAGATTTTCAATTAGATTGCATGTTACCACCTTTGACAAGTAGCAACCTTCTTCTCCTTTCAGACTAAACTTTTTTAGAACATTAATAATGTTTAGGACTGTGAAGGAGCCATGTAAATAAAGAAGTGATTAAATTTAAGTTGGTTGATTTCTTATAACACCTATGCCAATCTTGTATTTGGGACGACTTTTATATTTAAGTACTATCTTCTTATGGGACACCCCTTGATGCATAATGATCAGTGGAACAATAGTTTTATGAGAGAAAAAATGTATACAACTACAGTATAAGAGTTTTTTACATTGTTGATGTATCATCCGTCATTTATACTTAATCACCATTAACTACAAATGAACGGTAATATACTGTCTGCGCATAAATCTTTGTGCATATGAGCTATTAAAGTAAGGCAAGAAGGAGGAACCAATTTACAAGAAACAGCCATCACTTGTTCAAGTGCCTGATCCTTCAATATAACAAAGAAAAAAGTTCACATGAAACAAGAATTTGAGTTGCAATAGTAAATCAGTAATAACAACAACTATGATAATAAAATAATAACACTTTTATTTCCAAAGCAAATAATGAATTGAGTGGCTGTTACAATCTGCTGTACACTAAGCATTATCCTCAATTATGAATACAACCTAAGTATTGCAAGCCCAATTGCTTTACCAAAACAATTTTGAATATATGAATGATTAACAAGAAACTATCAAACAAAAGTGGAGTAGTGGCTAATCTCTAGTTTCTCTCTTCATCATAAAAAGCTCATATGTGTCCCTTTCACTTCCATAATTTCAATTTGTCATTTCAAAACAGATAGCAAGTTTCCTGAGCCTGTCAAACAAGGCACAGTGTACTTGAAGACTTAGAACAATTGAACAGCCATTTTAAGTTTGTTCTGTTTCCATTTTGGCAACTTGTAAAATTCATTTTTAGCCATCCCTAACTTCTCTTTGAACTCTGCCACTGAAAGATACGCCTGCATCCATGCATCATGATCATGCTCAAACAAGTCAGAACTATGCAACTTCCAAAGATTACAGAAAAAAAAATATGAGAGGCAATTTCATTATACCTCTCGTTTAGTCACATCAATGTCTGTCACAGGATCTTCAGAGGCTGTGCTAACGCGATCAAATGGGTAAACTGGGAGGCCTTCATCGTCTTCAGATTCACCCTCTTTCACGTCTTCCTGTATAGTAAAAGATTCTATTCTGCTGTTCATAGAATCCTCGTCTTGCTCATTTTTATTGGGGCTTGATTTGGAGGAATCTGAACTCGCTTCATATCATAACAAACCAAATAACGAATAAGGCATTATTCACTAAAGCAAAATTCTAATGCTAACATCAAATCTCAAAGGAGAGGAATCAATAAACTGATCTTTTATTCCATACTTCTCAATGACCGAGGTATCAAACTATCTCGTGCTGATGGTGGCTGTTCAAAAGTAGAAGTAAGCTGAGCTATCGCTGCGGCTTTAGGACCAAGTTTAATTGAATCTGGTGACATAGATTTTGGATATAGTTTTCTAATCATTGGAGGAGGAGTTGAAAGGTTCCTATCTTTAGGATTCTCAAAATTAGCTGCTAGTGCAGTAAAGGCTGGAGATCTTCCCCTCACACGAACACGATCAGGACTGACAGACATGCTGCGTGAACGCTGGGATTTTTCTGGAAGACTACTAGACCTTCCCCCATATGCTACAGATGCTCTTCGTTTGGGTTTCTGATAATGTATCACATATTCAACAACCAAACAAACAAATGCAAATATGATAAAAATAGTAATATGAAGACCTTGTGTTTTTAATAAGATTCTGTGCAAATTAATTGGTTGATTGATATATGAAGTACAACAAAGAAGCAGTTATCCAAGATTGTAAAGGAAGAAAGAAAATAGCCTTACATCCAAAGGTAGAGTACCACCACTTTTGACTATCGTAAGCTTCCTTTGAAATGAGTTTCCCAGCATCTTCCCCCACCCAAAGCGAAAGAAATTGTTGTCAATAGTCAATTTTAAATCCATTTAAATTTTTTAAAGTCATATCATTTCACTGTTACATTGAGAAACTTACTGCAGATCTTGCAGACTCCCATTTAAAGAAGTGAGTGAAGAAAGGTGGCTCACTGCCTTCCATGACAACATATATTGGAGCTACACGAGATACTTTTTCTAGAAGAAAATCGTGCTCGAGAAATTTCTGTTCACTTGAGAAAAAATAAGTTAAGAATTGTACAACTGACTTCTGAAATACTAATAGATGTAAAAAATGCTGAAAATGCTTTACTAAAAAATTTCTGGTGTTCAAATGTTAAAGAGTTGTCTGGTTTAATCCATATCAAGAACTAAAGACCGAACAATTAACCAAAGTCTTAAGAAGATTAGCAATGGAGTCTTCAAAATACTACTTGCTAAAATATACTAGCATGACTGTATAGCAATAGCTTCTGGCTAAAGCAAAACCAGTTATATACCTCACCAATTGTTAAGGCCTGCGATCTACTCTTGGGGTCAAACTTCTGGCCAACCCATACAAAGATTGCCGAGTGAATATCCAAGATGAAAATATCTTCCGTCATCAAATCATCCTGAGAGAAGTTGTATATCTCTTTCACCTGTAAACATTGCTTCAGATTAATACATTGCATCAGAAATAGACCCAAATACTTGAATATAAGCAAAGTATAGCACACAACAGTAAATTACACATCAGTCAATTCACCCTTAAGATTCCTATACAAATGCTTTTATTTCAAGTTGAGGGATTGAAAAAAGTGGCCAGTAAAGGAAGCCAAAATGACCATAACCACATTGCATAAGATTATCAGATTGTTTAATAAAAAGTAGAGGTTAGTGACATGATGTTTTTATATTGGTCAGGTTGGCTGTATTTTCCCCCTATTTTGCTGTTATTATGCCAACCACTTATATGAGTTTGACTTGCACCTTTGCCATCCATGTCAGAAATCTTTTCAACAAGTTATTATCAAGAATTCATGATAAATCACAGGACAAATGACTGAGTTATCAGAAACACACTGAATGCCCTCATAATAACTTAATGTGAGAATGCATATTTCCATCCATATTTTTTTAAAGCAGTGCTGATGTTTGGGAAAGTGTATTCCAGAACTTTATGTTGTCCCTGTTTTTAGTTTTTCATTGCTCATCATCATTCTTATGAACTGCAATTTATGTTTTTCCAATATTATCAGCTTGACCAAACTAGCTGCTTCTAAATCCTACTGAATCTATCATAATTTGTGCTTAGAATGGATTGCCTCATTTTACCTTTTTTTAATATGAAGTGCAACTTAACACATTATAAATGATATTTAAAAAGCCAAGAACTTCTTTAATATGCACTCGTACCAAGCATAATTCCCAAATCATGAATATTAACAGTGACTTTAACCAATAGGATATAATAGATCAGTGGGTGTACACACCTTTAGTTCTCCTGCATGTTGGCCAGTCAGGCATAAAAAAGAATCATAAGCAAGTCAGCCATTTGCATTGAGAAAGAGTGGGGCATGGGGAGGTCAAGATCAAATAGGTATTCTAGCTGACAGGAAATTCATCATTACCTTTTGAGAAGTTGCAAGAAAATAGGTGAGGATCATTTTCAGCTTCTCTCACAATCTTTTGAGTGGGATATTCTGTTTTTCCTCCTAATATCTCCCAAAACTTCTCAGATTCTGTGTTTTCCTTTTGTAGTTTGCATTGCAAATCCGGCTGCAGACAATCAGCAAGAATATGTTTTAATTAATAACCAGTGATATATTTTTTATTTTGGCGAATTTAGCTGGACATTATGGCTAGGGGCAACTGCTGCCTGTTGGGATTGATACCTGAACCCGGACTACAGAGCCAATCCTATTTTTAGCTACAGTAAATTTGGCAACAATCCATATATTTAACATTTTTCAACAGTGAAACATAAAATCTCAGCCACTTTTAGCTGCTTATGCAACATGTATATATAGCAACTCAAGCCTTAGTCCCATTAAAATCTTCAACATATGTTTGTCCAACACTTATGTCAATGAAAAAACCATTTGGTGTTTGTTAGGATTTAGGAAGAATAGTTTTTTCTTCACATTGAGTATGTCTTGGAACATATCAGACCTTTATCAAATCCAGCATTCTGTCAACAAGTTCCTGGTCATCTGCAGTTGTAAAACTTCCTGACCATGAAAAGACAGTAGGCCCATCATGTAGTATGTAGCAATATGCAGAATTCAAGGAGGAAGCAACCTGGTTAAGAAAAAAATTGTGTTTACATAGATGCAATCTGTATATCCAAACTTAGTTGTCCATACAAAATGATTGGATAGAGATAGCCACCATAAAGAGAGAAAATGACATACTGGGTCAGTTTGTATAGCTTGCATATTTTCAGGTCCAAAGCCCTGGATGCGGAATAATGCAATGCCCTCCCCATTGTATGTCTCATCTGGTATATCCTTTTCCGCAATGTAATTCTTGTATCCATCACTAAGTCCACCCTAGAGGGATGAAAGAAATGGCCAATAATAAATAAAAATATTATATTCATAAAAGAGTGAAGTTTTTTCTTAGTTATACCAATATCAGAATCCTACAAACCTTAAAAACAATGAAGCTTTGGAGGATAGAATGAAATTGAATTGGTTCACTGCCTTCATAAATACGAGCCTTCAATCAATTACACATGGATAACATCAATAAGGACACGTGCAGTGAGCAAAGACAATATCTAAATAAATAGAATAACACGTTTGAAGAAACATTACCAGGGAGGGAATAAACTTCATTGATTCTACCATTTTGCCTGCCATTGAAAGAGCTGATGCTCTATCTTCCTACTTTCAACAAAAAAAGTAAGGAATTCAAACTCTTCTTGGGAAAAGCATCACACAAATAACACACGGAGTTTAACTTGGATTGGTCAAACATGTCTGCATCCACGGATGAGAAAAGTCTGCAATCATAATGATTACAGGATAATGTTTGAAGGCACTTTCAATCTCCTTTCCCTACAAAGTCCTCTCCATTACCCCTACATCTCTACTTGGCCTCTCAATCTTCACGGACCTCATTCTTGTAACTTTACAAATTCCCCATTACAAGTATTTATAACCCAGGAGTACTTGATTGACAAGTAACCACCTCCACTTGCCAAGCAATACTACTTGGTTTTCAAGCCTTTGATAACTTTCCTAGGTTCCTACTGAAATGATATATCTTGCGTATCTCTCACATATGTTTCTCATTATCATATATATATACATATATAGAAATCTCAATATTAATTACGAAATATGAATCTACCAATAAAATAGGAAACTCAATCTTCAAATTAGGAACTTAAGTCAACCCCAACACAGGGTAATGCAAACTTATAGAAAGACTACATAAGCATTCTGTTATGCATTTATTAAATGCTTTCTGGTCCCAAACAATTGCAGATGCTGTGTACAGTGTTCTTACATACATAACCTATGATTCAATGATATGGTTTTCAGTTCCAGGTGAATATTCGCAGACAGATTATATATATACACACATTAAAAATCTTAATAAAAACATATGCAAGAAGAACTAGAATAATTTTCACCTCAACACTATTGTTTCCAATCCATGTTCCTATAAGATGCTCTTCCTTATCATCTCCAGGATATGAATACTGAAAGATGTAGCAATCTCCACTATAAAATTTTGACTGGTCAGAGGCTGGAAGAAGAACCTTTTTCTGACCGCTCACACGCCAAACCTGTGCAGTTATGGTAAAGCTCTTGTTAACAAGAGAAGCAAAAGAGCAGTTTTGGAAATGAAGTACCACAATAACTCTACCCAAATAACAAGAAGTACGGAGCATATCTTCTAAACTCTCTGAGGAAAGCTAATTATCATATGCTTATGAAGCAAGACAAATATTGGGTAACATCTCAACCATAACCATTCATAAACTTCAACAATGGGAGACAGATGGAGTTTCAAGGATACAGTTATTGTGGTTCTTAAAGATACACTGATTATAAGTAATCGATTAGAGAGCATACATAAGACCACAAAAGTAAAACAAAAGAATGCAGAACAAGAGATATCATTTTTAATAGATTATTTGCTGCAAAAACTAGTAGAATACCTGCAAATGCCCTGTGCAATCTATGTAGGCTTGAGGTTCTTCTTTTACAGGATCAGTTTTCAAGAGACCCTTGACATCCAATCCTTGACGTTTTAGAAGTGCTAGAAAGTCATAGACCAAAAACAAAGTAGAATATAACAACTGCCTGGTCAATGATGCTGACAAAACGAATTTAAAGGTGGGAAAACTTATCCATGCAAATAACATCTGCAAAGTTCATTTAAAACTAACCTGCTACCTTGCCACGCCCATCTTCAGCCTGTGCTACATTAGTTGTCTGAGGCCAAGAATCAAACTTGGACTTGAACATCACAGTTTCAAATCCTTCAATCAAACGAATTATGTAGGACTTTGAGCGGCCAGTGCCACCTATTAACTCCTGTTTTTTGGTCAATGGAAATTCAAGAGTCATTAAAACTAGACTAAAATGCTAAAAAAACAATACTTAGAAAGAAACAAGACATGTTACATCTGCAGCACCACTTGCACTTTTTCTCTCATCTAGAGAAGATTTTCTGCCCATCCATGCAAACACTTCCAACCCACAATCTATAATATAGCATTTATTTGTGTCCAGTAATTCCCTTGTCAAAGAATCAGTCTCAATGGGTTCTGCCTTCCCCTTTTCAACACTGGAAAAGTCATACAATTTCATTGTTACTAGGAAAACCAATGTTTCAATGTAAGTAATCTTCAACATTATAATTGTCTCAATAATTAGCATTATTTTCAAATTCTCAGAATTATCAAGGTATGCAACTTCAGGATAAAAGAATAGTAAATTTTGTAACAGTTTTATATTGGTAAAAACAGACAAGGGGGAAAAGAAAAAGGTTACAAACACATTCAAACACAAATGCTTTCATGATTTCATCCGAATATCATTTGTCTGATAGAGGAATGGAAAATACTGAAGTGCAAGTATAAAAACAAAATACTAGTGGGCAAACTAGAAAAACATATTACCACAACAGCCTTGGAGGATGAGAATCAGCAAGCTTATCATCATCGTTGACTGTTTTCCGTGGAAGAGGAGCAAAGCCCCCAAAGAAACCCCAGAATTCTCCAGTTTCAGAATCAGACATCAACCTTCCATCCTCTGCATGGAAGTTCGGGTATATGCATCCAATTAGTGATACTAAGCACTGGTTTTTAAAACATAAAAAGCACTTCACACTTACCAACAGCAGCTATATCACACTTTCCATCATGGTAGGTATCCTTAATATACTGTACAACTTCCAATGCTTTTGCCCTTTCTTGAATAGATGAATTGGAACCATTAAATTGGAAGATTTTGGAATCAGTATCCAGAATAAAAATATCATCATGGCTGAGTGAAGATCGAGCAAAAGGAACCTATAACCAACACAAATAGCAAATGAACAAGCAGAAAAATAATGTTTCCATGCATGCGTGGCGTCTTTAGACAGTGTTCACAATACAAGATTCAGACCTCAATGAGTCAATGGAAGGGACTAATATTAAACTTGCCTCTTTGACATGTACAACATGTTTCCCTCTGCATACATACAATCTTGTTTTATGTTCTTCAGCTTCAACATGTTTAAAACCAGAGGCAGCTCCACCTTCTTGAGGTATAATACATGGTTTGAAATAAGACAGGAATTTTTCAGTTTCATGACCTTGTACTTCACGATATTGAACAGCACGTCCTCCTAGAGCTGCATCCAACTCAACTGTCTTGATGGCTGCAGCACCCGCTTCATCCTATTTTATAATTATGATCATCAATTAAAAATTGTATAGAAATAAACTACATCAAACATTAAATTAAAACAGGGGGATGGGAATAGTGTAAACAACAAAACTTACCTGACTGGTTTTTTTGCCAAGCCAGTAATGGATATCATGGAGCAGAGCACCACTTTTTGTACCAGTTGTCTGCATGGAGAGGATAAGAAAGAAAAAAACTGTGATACTAATGAATGACAATGCATCCTATATGATATAGCAAGTACAAGAAAGTGGAAAACGTAAAAACTAACGGATTAACAGTTATCCACAAAAATCAATATAAAAAAAGAACAGTGTAAGTGCAAATCCCCTACAATCTTGTTTGAAATACCACACCCCGTTCGTTTGTGTTGAGAATACAACATCCCCCTCTTCACATGCTTACATAAATACTAGCACTTAGAGAAAACACATCATAAACACTTTTCCCACAAATTTAATGTGGTTCTACCAGACATGTCTACTAATGAACATCACCGTACAAGTTACAACTTTTGTGGACAAAGTTGCAAACCTTCTACTAATGAAACTCTTATGGACAAATTTACCTACCAATATTGTGATTTGTCATGACAGGAACAGTAGGATTTTAAAATTACAATTTCCATGCAATACAGTAACACATAGAAATGCTAACTTCTTCCAACAATGAATACCAACATTAGGCAAGCATTCTATGAATAAACGAACATTTGGAAAACATGGGTTACCTTTAGAATCACATAGGAGTCCCCGGTGAAGAACTTCCCACAAGAAGACTGAGAGATGGGAACTGGATTAAAATTCTCAATTCGCCATATTTCAAGTCCACTGTAAATGGTTAAGGTGAACAAGCTTGAAACAAATACAGAACTAAACACAGAATAGAATCAAATGAAGCGGCAACCATGAATGGTTCACACAGAATAGTACAATATATTATTGATAACTAGCGCAGGATACGACTTTTGTCCTGCTCCCTTGAAAGCTGGATCCAAATCTCTAATAGAAATGGACATGATACTCTCTCACTATCTGGTCTTCCACAACCTAGCTTGAATTTAGCAAGGAATTACCTGAAAGGAAGCCATGAATCAATCATGAACCTTGAAAGGTAATCTCTAAGTGTTCTTTGGCTGAAGCCCACATAATAGTGGGTGAAAGAAGGAAATGTAAATGCTTCCACTGACTTTATTTGAGCCAAAGGCAAATTGATCAACATATGATACAAAAGGTTAATGTCATTAATTGATACTTCAGTATACATGGGATGATAATAGAAACTAAAACTGTAAGCCTAGCCAGGTTGTGGTTTTAAGATATAAGTAAATGCATTTATGCTCCCTGACATACAGTCAAAATCACTAATGACTTTAATTTATACCAGTTAAATAGCATATCAAATTGGAAAATAATGAATATACAAATAATAAAAAGTCTAAAGCTTGCTGCTGCTGCTGCTAGTGAAACGGGCACATCCTAATACCTAGTTGGTATTGGTATAACATCCTAAATGCCACATTGTTCCAACCACACTTAACTTTGTATCTATCTCCTTACCTCAATCTTTCTATTGAATGCCTTTAGCTTTAGAGATTGCAGTTTCAGTAATTATACATACCTCAATCTTCATATGAACCCGTGTATGCAACTATGCATTCAGGTGACATGAATTTGTGTATGTACAAGCCACAACAGTTCAGCTTATCTCAAAAACTCAACAAGCTAAAATTTCACATTTTCCAAAGTTTAAAATTTTTTATATCCCCTATTTAAGTGCAACAACAGACCAATCAAGAAGCCGATCAAGATTTAAGCAAACTCTTAAAAGGCTTATATGAACTTAGAGTTAAACCAGTGCAAAAAAGAATGAAAGGCATTCCCGGCCTCATACCTGGAATTTCAAAATTTTGAGAAACCAAAAAGAAGAAGGGATGAAATAGAAATCCAAACTTAACTGCAAATTTGGTGAAAATCAGAACTTTCAGGAAATAGAGATTGGGGAAAAGCTAGAGTGATTGGGAAGAATCAGAAGAAGTTGAAAAGGTGGTGAGAGAAGAGAGAGAAAGGGAGGGAATGATGAATTGCCAAATGTGCTTATCACCAACGCAATAAAAGCTAACAAGCACTTGAAATGTAAAAGCTGAAATTAAGAATTATAATTTAAGTCACATTTTGTGTGTGAAAATCACACATGGAAACAGAGAAAAGGGAACCCTTTTCAATGATTTGTCCCTGTCCTCAGCCTCTTTCAAGTGCCATTTTGACATTGCATTCAAAAGGGCTTCAAATTCTCAAATTAAATGCAGTTGGATTCAAAATCTTGGATGCATGAAAAGTTGTAAATGAAAATTAGGGGTAAGGTAAGAGGATGAGAACATGTACCTTTTTACCAATCAGCTACACAAGAAAGATCCATTCTTGTTTGGTTTTAGAGGGTAAAATGCTGAAAATGCATGTAAACAAATCAAGTTCTGTTTCTATAATTTGGTTCTTTTTTCTTTCTGGCTAATGAAATTCAATATTATTTTTTTAATTTGAGGGAAGGGAAATGAATGAAAAAGGATGGTTGGTAATGGAGGAAGTTGAGCTCCGAATTATGAGGATTGGATGCGAGAAAGAGAGAAACCAGGAAAGTTTGGTCAAGGCCATTGCCACTACTCATTCATGCAATGCAATGCAATACAATTCGCATATAAGGTGAACGTTTATACTGCATCATCTCATTTATATTTAAGATTTGGTGATTAAAAAATAATGTTGAATAATACAATAACTAAATAATGTTATATTAGGCAATTAGAATTTCATAATATTTCTTGCATGAACAGTAATTGACTGTTTTTGATATATGGATTATAGAATATATATTGAATTATTTATTTATCACATATTTTTACTAATATAGGGAAATTATATCTCGTTCATTATACTAGTTACTGTATAAAGTAAGATTTTGAAAACAATCGATTAATAATAGGTTAAGCCTAGAACTGCCACTTAGCAAAAGTTTAAATGAAACATACATTTAACTATAATATTATTATTATTAAGATGACTAATAATCTATACTAATATACAAAGGGAAAAGACAAAATAATTACCCATGATGGTGTAATTTGTGTTTTTCTATTTTGTCTTTACTAATTTATATTTTTTACCAAAAAATCATATAACATATTTCCTCATTTTATGTTCCATGTTTGTTTATGTAACTTTTACGGTTTTTCAATTCGAACACGATAATTTTTCCACATGGATCAATGCAATATTACACGACAGTTTATCATTTTCATTTGTTAGATGCAAAATTGCAAATCATGTTGTATTAATTTTGTTATAGTTATGAAAAATGTAATAAAAATATACAAATTAATTACAATTCACTCAATAGAAAAGCGGGTTGACAGTCAACA
Organism: Lupinus albus; assembly: GCA_009771035.1. Taxonomy (NCBI): domain Eukaryota; kingdom Viridiplantae; phylum Streptophyta; class Magnoliopsida; order Fabales; family Fabaceae; genus Lupinus; species Lupinus albus. Next base: position 1,866,084 of record CM020005.1, read on the forward strand.
CCCTAATATTCAGTAACTTAAATAAAACAATCAATTATCACATGTTTTTCAAAATCACTTTCTAATAGTAAGTTAAAAAACTTTGTTCCACATCTTAATAATCTATTATGTTAAAATCCAGTGATTTTAATTAGTAAGTAAATCTGAACCATTAAATTTTTCTAAGTAAATGAATCACTACTGATACTAATAATAATAATACATATGTTGATCATATAATTTATTTTACATACATATTAATTTCCTACATTTTATATTATTAAACAATAGATAAGATTAAGATATCCCAGCATGGTAAAAAAAATTAGTCCTAATTCCATTTTTTATTAAATACACAGTGGGATGATGATTGAGAGGGTTAAATTGCAAAAAATTAGTTCAACTAAAGTATTTATTAATATACCCCCAACCATAAACAATATTTGCTATAATAATATCCATTCATCGCTTCACCGGTTATTGTAGGTAACCCATACGAGGAGCATGTCTACTACACTACTACCGATAAATACCATATAATTTTCCTCTCGTGGTTTTTCTCCCTTATATACTAAAAAATAGAAGAAAAAAATAAAATAAAAAAGTGGAACTAGGGTTTTAGGGTTTCTAGACTTTTAGTGTTGTGATTTGTGAACTCAATTGGAGATGGCGTCTCGGCCGGAGGCGATAGCGCCGCCGGAGATATTCTACGATGATGTTGAAGCTCGCAAGTATACCTCTTCTTCCCGCATTGTTCAAATTCAGGTTCTTATTCTTCCTTCCTTTTCTTCTATTCAAATTAATTAATTATTACCTGAGATTTTTTCATATATTAATCTGATTTTGTTTATTTATGTAAGGCTGAATTGTCTGAGAGAGCGTTGGAGCTACTAGCTTTGCCCGAAGATGGCGTTCCTAAGTTACTCCTTGACATTGGTAAATTCACTTATTCATCATTAGGATTTAAGATTCTTTTGAATATTTGATTGTAATTGATTAGTTTCTCTTGTGTAGGTTGTGGATCAGGACTTAGTGGTGAGACTCTCTCTGAGGATGGACACCATTGGATTGGCTTGGATATTTCACCTTCCATGCTTAGTATGTTTTTCAATTCCCCTCTTAACTATTCTATTTTCTTTTATTTTTTATTCATTCATATCTTATGTATTTTGCATTATATCTGTTAAATTATAGATATTGCGGTAGAGCGAGAGGTCGAGGGCGACCTTTTACTTGCTGACATGGGTCAGGTATTACCTCAAAACATTCAATTTCTTTCCAAGTGGCTTTGGAATACTTTTGCCTGTTTAACAAGTTTCCCCTTTCCATGTTATTCGCTTGTGTTTATTTCCGAACTCGACAGTTATGTGATAGAAGTGACTCATGCTTAGGTAATAAGATTCTTGCTGACTCTGCATCTTGCCTTATGGTCTTCTTTTCCCTTCTCTTTGGTTTCAGGGTTTAGGGCTTCGTCCTGGTGTTATTGACGGGGCCATCAGTATATCTGCCGTTCAGGTCTGTTTTCTTCATGCTCCACACTTCATATATGTGTTGTTATTGGTAACTTACATTTTAGGATATTGTATTCTGTTATACACCATACCTGTTGATGTTTGCCTTTAAATCAAATCCCAAACTCCCTTAAAAGAGACTTGCTAGGAATGAGCCAATTGCAACATAAGTATACACACTTTAGAAACAACAAATGGGTGGTAGCATGTGAAAAAACTAAACTACCAAAAAAGTATTACCACATTAAATGTGAATAAGTAATGCCTTTTACAAGATGCACAAATGTTGCATCTTTTAAAATGCCGGTGAACAGAATTCTAGCTTGAAGTTTATTTGTTACAACCGATATCCCATTTTGATTTGTTTCCCCCATATAAATAAGTGATGTTTCTGCCAAACTTGGTTGGGTGTGTCTCATTTTTGCTCTTTATTTTTTGAATTTTTATATGATGTTGCAGTGGCTATGCAATGCTGATAAGTCCTCCCACAACCCACGATTAAGATTAAAGTATGCTCCTTTTCTTACTTATTGTACGACATTTCATTATTTATAGTTTTCTAGACCTGTATATTTGGAGTCTCTTTAAACTCAAAGCACATGGAGACTTAGATGGTTCTTCAACTCTATCATCTTGTGATCCAAGGAGTATGCTGAATTCTATAGTCTTTACTCTGTTGATTAATAACAGTAATCTCAATTTCTTTTGTAGGGCTTTTTTCACTTCTTTATACAAATGCTTATCAAATGGTGCTAGAGCAGTATTTCAAGTGTATCCTGAAAATATAGATCAGCGTGAATTGATTTTGAATGCTGCAATGCGTGCTGGATTTGCTGGTGGTATAGTTGTTGATTTCCCACACAGGTATGACCAAATCTACAGAACTACCTGGGCTAAATTATGATTTTTTAGTGTTTGTTCTGTCGTCCAGCTCAATATCATTTTGGTATTGATATCATGTTTTCTGGTTAATGGAGTCTTGTGACAGGCTAACCGTCTAATGAAAATGAAGACATAATATTTTACATTTTACTGAAGTAAAAAATATATATTACGATGCTCAAAATCTCAAAGTTGTTTTTGATCCATTCTCTGTTCATCTAACACTGCCTGTGTTTGTTCTTCATAGCTATATTGGTATGAAGTGACTGAAATTTATTAATATTTTATCTTAGAAGGGATCATCTTAAACCATGTATTTTCCTTACCTGAGATATAGCTTCCCTAGCATACACTTCAGTAGGAAGGATGGGAAGAGGATGATCACAATCACAATTCATAAATGCATAAATGCATAACAAATCTGAACATATGCGGGTGAATTGTTGATTCATTCCACTCACTTGATGTACAGTCCTGTGTATTTTCACCTTTTTTATATGCACACTCCTAAAGAAAATGAATGTAGTTGATTCTAAAGGTAGTTTTTAGCTATGTTTCATTCTGAAAAGATTACTCCCTATCCTTTTTGAGCATAGTGTTCTACTAACTGTTAAACAATTGTTTTATAATAGTTCTAAGAAGAGAAAAGAGTTTCTTGTTCTCACATGTGGTCAACGATCAATGAATGCATCCATGCCCAATGGTAAAGATGAAGATGGGGAGAGTTGCTCTGATGATGACATGGAAGAGGACGAAAATCAAACAGTGAGTCTTAACTGCATTTCATGAACTCAGTTCAGGGCTTTACCAAGATGCACTGGACTTATTTTTAAATAAAAATATATTCCTTTAAAAAATATGGCTATTGTTGTGAAGCACCTGGCAGTTTATAAACCATACCAGTATATAAATTTGAGCCAGTTTTTGTTGCAAAGCACCTGACAGAAAAGGCTTTCCATTAGTTAATGAAAACTATGTTGACAAGCTGCATGTTACATGTTTCCCTCTTATCCTTGCTTTCACAGCTTACAATTATATTGCTTTATTAAGCGGAAATAAAATTACTGCAGGTATGCATCTCAGACAGGCATAGACCCCGGAAGAAGCTGAAAGGAAATAAGAGTAGTAAGGGGAGGGAATGGATCATGAGGAAGAAGGATCAAATGAGAAGAAGAGGAAATGTAGTTCCTCCTAATACCAAGTACACGGGTAGGAAACGAAAGGATCGCTTTTGATCTGATTTATGGTGTTTGCCTCTCAGCCTTGCATATACCTGATCATATTTATTAATGGGCTGCATCTTGTTCTGGTTGCTTATATGCATTTTCAAAGTTCCTTCTGTCAAAATCTACAGCCTTGGAGAATATTTTTCATGTACGAATTATGGTATACAGTTGTTTTGGAACTCCAAGCTAAATGGCTAAGATTTAAGTTGTGTTGGTGTTTATTTTTTAAAATGCATATAACCTTTATGAGTTACCATAAGTTGTATGTTTTAGTAAATACATATTATGTTATAAAGTCAGTGATTTTTGCATTATACATTTATCATGGTACGAAAGTTGCAACTACACGGATGCATCTAAGGTTTTCCTGACACTTTTTTAAAAGCTCCATAAACTCAACCAGAATGCAATATTCCATCATCACATGTTGGCTCTTCTTACATCACCTTTGTCACCTTACCCCATTGCAACCCTTATTACCACTAATTTATTGTGTAAATTTTGTGTTATTTTGATAGATAATTTCAACTTTTGGGTATATCTTGCATTGCACATTAAGAGTGTTTAAATCTAGCCAATGAAGTTTAGTCCAAATATCAAAGAGCTCTACGATGACCACCATTTGGAAAGAAAAAACAGATGAGAATGATGGGAGATTCGGTTTCCTTCTCCTTGTCTGAATAGTCCTTCAAATTTGAAGAACTATAAAATGCTCCTAAAAAATAATAAAATATGGTTTTTTGAATGACATAAAACCTTTACCTCCCCTTCCTTTTACTTCATTCTCCTTCATCCAAACCAAACCCTTGAAAAACTTGCATTCACTTACTCCCATTTGCTAAGCTTAACTAACTAAATAATACCAAGAAGAAAATGCGAAACATATCTATGTTCCAGTCCTACAAGAAGTATGCTTCAAATTTACATTCTCCCATTGTTTAACAAGTTCATTGTATCCCTCAGCACAACCAACAGCAAACTCTGCCATTGAGCTCATAGCAGCTGACATTCCAGCACAAAGTACCTTAGTAGCAACTTCAGCCAATTTCTCATTACTCATCATTACCTCTTCCACCGTTTCCAAATTCTCTTTTGATCCAACCAGATTTTGCTGAGAATCTTCTCTAAGATGCTGTGCATAGAAGGACGCTATACCAGCCGCAAAAAAGTCTATGCCTCCAAGCACTGTTGCTTCTTGTATTGCATCAAGACGCCTTGACCACTGAACACAAAGTCCAAATAACGGATGTGTGCCGCTGGATCGGCGAGGAGAGCATGTTAACTTTGATGCATCAGGTTCACATCTCATACATCGTAGAAGCCAGCTGGTTAGTGCATGAATATATGATCTTTGAGAGGTGGTCCATGACTCAAAGGTGTTTCTCCAATTCCTCAACTCAGTTTCAAGATTAGAGGCAGAACGAGCAAGTCTGTGCGGATCGGTTATTGACATAGCTGACTGTTTTCTGATATTGACTTTAGAAGTAGTGCCAGCTAGAAGAATCTTAGCTTCATCTAAGGTTATCTTTTGTGTCTGATGACATTCTGCCATCGCTTTCCACATCCTTGCCAACCTGTAGTAGTATAGTAGTTTGTATAGTAGAATCAGCAACCATGATATCTGCATCTTATCTTTAAGAAACTAAGAATTGAAGCATGACCATACACAGCATGAGTGAGTTTTGTAAAGACTATAATAAGTGCGTGATAAAGTTTTTCCCCAAAATGGATATATAATTTGGTCCTGTCTGGACAAGGACATAAGTAGATGGCTAAGTTGAAAACCAATCTTTTTAAAGTAAGTATGAGCTAACAATTTAACCGAGTAATGCTGAGCGAAATCTAGCATCGTAGTTCTCCAAAAAATAGTTTACTGAAGACGTTCTAGTATTATATAGTAGGAAAACTAGTTTGAGCAGATAAGAGACATACATGACAAACTGTAATATTGATAGTATGTTTGAATTCTTGAAGTATAAAAACTTATTAAATTTTGGCCTAAGGTTTACAGTTCAAACAAAGTTGTATGAGATTTTATGCATACCCTTGCACCAAATCAAGAAGTTGGAGTTGCAACTCTTCATCCCTCAGAGTTTCAATTCTCTGTGAAATAGCTTCAATAGAGTGTATTGAAACCGTTATCTGGGCATGTAGATCTCTGATGGCTGCTCTTGTTTTATCCACAGAAGAGGGATCCTCTCCTTTTACATCATGTCTCATGAATTGCTGACATTTCTTCTCATATTCAATCCGAACACGTTCTCCGGACTGTTGAAGAAATTGGGCATAACAATAAGTTTCACATACGTAAAATTGTATGAATCATAAGGCACGATGACCTGTAACAATAATAATCTAATAATTTATAAAATGGAAGACTGTATGGAAAAAATTAGTGAATGTAATTTAAAATGGTTGAAATGTGTCTCAGCCGCAATACTTCAAAATCCTATTTAAGGGCTAATATTAACTAGAAGCTAAACCTCTGGAATGAATAAGTACTTTTCAAATACTATCTTAGGGTACCTTTAAGCATAATATTGTACATTGATGGATTCTATAACCTAATAAGTAAATATTGATTTTGTTCACCCTTGAAGGATTGTCTACATAGCAGCTTGCTGATAGAGTTGAACAAAGTCCAGCAATGGCTTTCAAGGCTATAAGTTCCAATAAGCTATATTTCAAGCAGAAATATGTACCAACCATGTCATCTGAGAGAAGTTTCATGAAATAGTTTTATAATGCATATTAGTTCATGAATGATGGTAGCATTTCAATACTATACCTTGACTTCCTCATAGAGCTTCTTCTCCCATGCATATAACCTTTCTAGTGTTGACTGATGACTACCAGAAAACACACACTGCTCCTCTAATACATCACTTATGCATTCATTATCTTCATCTCTATTACTTGAAGGATTTGCTACAAATCTTGATGAGGTAGAGCGGAATAGAGCTACTGGATTCAACAATTTTGATGCTGAAACAGAAATATAATCTTAACTTTACAGAAAGAACAAGGATGTAGTAAAATCAAATTAGAACTTGGGAACTAAAGTAAGATTATTTCTACATGCAATACAAATTACACATGCATTTTGTATACTGTAGATTGACTTTTGAAAGGTATATTGGGAAGCACAAGAGAAAAGAAAATGCATTATTGACTTTGAGTCTTCACTTTTGTCATCCGAGTTATGTACTTTCTTTATTAAAGACTCAATAGCTAATGGGTCAAGCTGCTTATACTGTATATATGTAGCATTTTTATAAAAAATATTTGCAACATATTTTTATTTATACGGTGCCCTCCCTCTAATCCTTTCTGGATCTGTCCCTCATAGTAACTTAACAACATTTGCGTGACAAAATCAATATCAAGATTTCTCCAACCTATTGAAACTTTCATATCACCTCCATAGATAAGAATTTTGAGGATGCATGCTATTCTTGAAATTTGAGGCTAAACACACAATTCTAAGCACTATTAAATGCAGGAGCATGCAAGAACACTTTAAACAAAGTGAAAATATAAACTTAATACTTCCATCAAACCTGAGATTTCACTAGATGTGGATATATACTGAGCTTTATTGGCCTCTAACAATACTGAGAAATCACTGGCTGCACTGCAGACCATTGTGAATTGAGCTTCAAGATCCTTAATCACTTCTGCCATGCTTGTCGGCCTTCGGTCCACATAAACAGTAAAACCAGGTGTTTCTTCCTTTGCTACTTGGTTTTCAATTGTTACTTCCCCATGGCTGGATCCAATATGAGCAGCAGTTTGAGCTTTTGATACTTGAAAACTGTCACTGACATTGGCTTGTGAGTCTGTGACTTGATGCACAGTTCTGGTTTCATTATCTGTCCCCTCTTCAATCCCCTCCTCATCATCTTCATCAACATCTTCAACCATGACTTCTTCATTGGAGGAATTTATATCAATTTTGGTTCTTTCTTCTGCAACATTTCTTTTTCCAGCAAAATTTTCTTCTTCAGTTTCATCTTCCAGGTCTGGTATTCCTTCTTCTTCCCGGACCTGCCTCAGTCCTCTATTTTCATCGTCCGTAGCATACTGTTCAAGGTTACTATGGGTAGGGTAACCATAATAATCTAGTGTTGAAAAGGGGTTCCAAAAGAAATCCCATTGGGAGGTTTGAGGTGAAGGGGGAGGGATAATAGGCCTGTTATTGGGGGGATAAGCAAAAATGGAGCCATTCATGGGTGAGGATTGCATTGAAAAATAACTATCAATGCCAAATTGGTGCATGGGAGAATACATTTCAACTCGAAAAATTTCGGGTGATTGAGGCCTTTCCTCGACTGAAATTGGTGGATTACCACCCGGCCTGAGGTGATTCACTTTCAAAGTTGAATTAGGTCCAAACTCAATGGTTTTTGGGATGAAGGTTTTTGATGATATGGAAATGAAGGCAGGACTAGTTTTCTTCACCGGTGTGACAGGTGGAGTTATGAATGAATCTAACGACATCTCGTCTCCTTCAATGTAATCAAGCAATGCAGCTGAAACTCTTTTCAGAGATTGGATGTATGCTATGTGCCCATAAGCAAATTGAGTTCTTTGCTCAATAGCTTGTTTGATGAATTTCTTTCTATCTTTACAAAGCTGAACTGCTTCTTCATCATCCAACCTTGATTGAGAACATCCCATATCTCTTGGTTTCCCTTTAGCCCTACGAATATATCAGCCTTGCATTGAAATTGAAATCAAAGGAGGAGAATCTGTATGCAGAAACACAAAAGCTGAATATATGCAAACATGAAAGCAAAAGAAAAGGAAAAAAATCAATGTAATATTAGAACCAAAGAAAGAAATCCATCCACCAATGTTAATAAAGTTGGATTCTTTTCTTTATTTTGAAGACATAGGACAATGGAAATGGAGCATTGTAGAGAAATAAGTAATGGATGTTTATAAAGAATCCCCTTTCTCTTCAGAAAACAAAACTATGCTCTATCTCGATACATATACATTGAAAAATCAGGGAATTTTTAAACACATAAAATCTCAAAAAAAAAACGTTTCCGAGTGCAAAATAATAAAATGCAAACATTGAAACAGTGGTGAATAAGGCAAATTAACAAAAGAAGAATACCACTCTCCACAAACTAGAAACAAAAAAAAATGTAATGAAGAGCTACATTGGTGTTAAATGCTAATCTGAAAAATATGATGTTTGGTTAGTGGAAAAAAGAAGAATATGCAGAAAGAGACAATAATGAGAAGTGAACAGTTGTTTGGTTTTGAAGATTGAAAGATAGAAAGGGGAAGTAAAGAAGCATGCATACCTGAAACATAGAATGGAGATTGAGAGTGAGAGAAGAACAGAAAGAGACGTTGAGAAAAAGAAGCAACGGTCAAAAATACACAAACACTAAAGAAACAAACACTGTTCCTGTCAGCAATATATTTATTGACTGCAACAATTGTGAGATAACTTACTTTTATTTATTTATTTAATTTTCAATATTTTTTTAATTAGATAGGATCTCTACTCGACTCTAACATCTTTCTTGGGAAAATAACTACTCAACTCCAACATCTTTGTTGGGAAAATAAAATAATTATCAACCCTTTACTTACCCTTTTCTATTTCAAAGTCCACAGTTTTGGTGCAACTATAACACACAAGTCATATGTATGATTTTGTATTTCAGTATAATCATTAGTGAATTTCTTTATGTATTAGTATAATCATAATACTAATACATATGTGATTTTAAGTGTGTTTTTTTTTTAATACTAAGGTTATCTTGATAAAGAACTAATTTTGTTTAGGTATATATTATACTAAGGTTCATTTTAATAAGTTTTGTTTATATGAAAACTATTTGTGTGATTGACAAATGATAAAAAAAAACTAAATTTTTTTATTGCATCACAATTTATACACTTTAATTATTAATTAGATTAAAATATTTCAATTATTTTATTAAGTGTAATACATCAAATAGATATATACAATTTTCAAATATTTTATTTTCAATATCTAAACATGGACTTTCTCAAACAACAGACGACTTATTACTAAATAAAAAATATATTTAACCTCTCTGAAATTTTGAATAAAATTAAAAGAATAAAATAACTCATTTGAAAATCAATTATCTCAACTCACTACTAAAATTTTCTACAAATATTTTTATAAAAACTAAAAAATAGAACACATGTCATAATTTTAGTGACCGAATGAAATAACTTATCTCATAGTATAAGGAAATAATGTATTCTCTAAAATAAAAAATGAGACAAACTATGAAAGTAAAAAAAAATTAGAGAAATGAATATGAATGAAACCATGTAAGTAACGGTTTGACCAAGACTTTTGGTAGTTGTAACTAGCAGTTCACAAACAGAAACACACACAATTCACCTGAATTTAGTGAGTGGAAGGAATGAAGGTTAGTTGATGATCCAACGTAGTCCTTGTGGTCTGCCAGAGTAATTTGTTGGCCTTGGTGACTTTGGTAATGTTAATTTAGTACTTCTAAATAACGAGTTTATTAAAAGAAAGAACATAGGAAAAAAAAAGGAGAGGAAATAATTTAGAAAAGCAAAAAAGGTTATGGGGACATGAAAGAAAGAAAAAGAGAAAGTAGGTTGAGGTCCCTATGGTAAATGCCCATGCATTCATCCTCTTCTTTCAAGTTTCACTATGCCCATAGCAATTCTACATAATTTAACTAGAATTATCTCAATAGAGGATACATGTTGTATAAACACTAAAGTGAATGAATTAAAGTATAAATCCACATTATAAGTATATTTAGTTGTAAACAACATGATTTTTTTACCAATATAATTGGTAGATAATTGAGGAGTTTCTTATACATAATGTTATTGCTAGTATTGTTAAATTTATCAACAAATAAATATAAATTTCTATAATTATCTTTCGTTAATTATGTTCATTTATTTCCTCTTTATACTCAATTAATTAATGACTTTATTTTCATGAGATAGTATGTCTTAACTAAGTTAGAGAAAACTCAATGTGAAATACATTTTCCTAAACTTTTATTCTATAAGCAAACCAAAAATTTGGAAACCCCTTTTCATGTATGGACCCCAGCCCTAAGCCCAATCTAGCTCAATACATAATCCGAGACATGGTCCAATTTCTGATGTATATCTGTTTTTGTAATGGGCAAGTCTGCACTAATTGAAATAGTTAACAACACTAACTCAAGTAAAATGCATTACACATAGATTTTATCATATAGATAAAAAATCAAATCCTTGGTAGAATGAAATAAATCATATCCGGATATAGTAAAAGATAAATTTAAATTAAATTAAGTAACTAAACCCAGTAATAATAAAAAATGCTATGTCAGTATCATTTGAGGATGGTGACTGTGAAATCAAATCATCTTGTCATTTGAAATTGGAAATGGCATGTTATAATTTGCAATATTTATCCCAACAAATTAATGATGGTGTGACAAATTGGAAAAGTGATTCAGCAAAATCCACCATTTTATGTGATATGCTTCTTCCTACGCTCTCTTTTTCTCACAAGAAAAGGCACAGTACCTAGATATAGTAGGAAAAGGGTCATTGGGATCATGATAATTGAGTAAAAAAGAGAGGTGAATTTGATCTTTTGACCACCCTACCCCAACCATATTCATATTTGTGTAGTGCCCACAAGTTTGCACAAAGGGGTATGTGGATTGGTCATTGGTGACATTTTTCCACTACATATAGTTCATCAATTATCATATGGTCCAATATCCTTATAATACATAATGAATGATGATATTCTAAATCACATTTACTGTCATGTCTTAAATCAATTAAAATGGAATAAAAATAAACAAAGTCATGAAAGTTTTTAACTAACATTATATATTTTGATTAGTTTAGAAAAAACTCAGGGATGTTTCTTTTACCTTATGATTTTGATTTCAATTTCTACTTGAAGATGTTGTGATTTTTTGTTGGGTATCCGAGAAGATATAAAGTTGAAAGTTTTAGAGGGAGATGAGAATGTTTGAGAGAGGTGGGTTTCAAGAATGGTGACGTGTTGGACTCGCCAACGTTGACAGAATATGTCACGCAAAGTCAATAGTTAACAGTCCATGTAGATCAAAATCGTTAATGTTAAGTGACGGAATGGACGGGAGAACTGACGTGGGTCCATATTAAAATTGTTGGAGATTAAATTATTAATTTATATTTATGAGAAACCAACTTGATAAAGTAAGGGATCAAAATAATTATTCTTTTAAATATATTATCTTATTTATGATGGCGTGATCATTTCTAGATACTTACAACTTTAGTTAGATTTAGGTCATTTAATATTGTTATCACTTTTCTCTTCATTTATTTAACATCATGTGCCCTAGTTATTTTATTCACAGTATAAAGCACTTACTAAATATATTTGTTATATTAAAAGCATGGAACAAAACATACTTGACATCTTAGTTATCCATTTTAGCATAATAATTAAAATTAATAAATATATTTAAACCATTAAATTTTCCTACTAAAATTTAAAGTAAGTTTTTTAAACTTAATTTTAAAGTAAATAGATCATCTCTAAAAAAAATGTAGACATCCCACGAAAATTAAAAAAAGGAAAAAGAAATAAGATGACGTTGTGTTTGGTCAGATGAGTGCATAAAGGATGTTTGTTCCCATCGTGCAGGCAGGGGAGCAAATAATAGACTATAAGAGCTTTAGCTTATCATTGTATATGATAACTTATATTAATTTAGTTAGTTCCCATATTTTTTTTTAATATATTTTAGGTAGTTATAAAAGTAGTTTCATCAAACAAATCTAATTTAATAAGATACAGTATAATCTCACAACTACAAGCTAATTTTGGAAGAAAATTGTTTACTCTGATTTTATTAATCAATGATCCTTATTTATTCTCTGTCACTGATTCAAGAACTAATATCAAGACATTCGTCCCCTTATTGGTCTACTACATTATTGTATATAAATGCACCTTTTGTTAAACAAGATAATCAATCATAATAAAGAAATAGTCTCCTAAGTGTAATAATTAATTAAAAATAAGATAATATAATTAGTAATAAAATATAATATATTGTTTTTTAAGCTCCAAGAGCACTAATTAATAGGTGCCAACTTTCTAAACATAAGTAAAAAAGAAACAAATTTGTATATTGAGTGATAGATAATAGATACAGAGGTACGAAAAGAATTTATATAAGGTAACATTGCTTTTCGTGTTTAATATTAGGTAAAGTTATTTACCTTTCAATTACGTATTCATATTTTATTAATTACTTAAAATTAAAATGAATTTAAAATACTGAGATCCCAATTAATAACTTCTAACCCATGGTGTTCATTTAATATTTGTGTTAGAAACTAATTACTTTTAATTGTTTGATTGTCTATACTAACAAATATGATTCCCAAAATGTTAGAGTATTAGTTGCTAGCCTTATACAATACACAAAATCTCATAGTACTTCACACTACTTGATTAACTTGTTTTGTGGATTGAATTTGATTTAGTTCCACTAAGATTGTTTTCCAAGGCGCACCCAATTCAACAAAACACTAGGACAAAAAATATTCTCTTCAATACAATTGTGGAAAAACTAATAATTATAACCATCCCTAGGATGTGCTGAAAATTTATTTTATCCTTATTTTTATTTGAGATCTTATAACTAACTATGAAACTTCACAATACGAAAAGTATATAGTTTAAAGGTAAAATTAAAATGGGAAAATAATTGTACTTTTAATGAATTCAAATATAAAAATGATTTTTGTAATGAAGTCATTTGCAAATATTATAGTCATTCTTTTAATTTTTGAAAGATATTAAATTGGATGTATTAAACACCTCATAATATTATAGTCATTCAAAGTACAATATTTAATCACAGCTTGTTGAAAAAACATACTGTTCTTATCACCAGTTCACCGAAAATAATGCGCGTGTGAGTCATGATGCATGATATTGCAAGTATAGATTAATCCTCTAGATAAATAATTACAACTTTTTGGCTAGAAGTTTATTTTGTTTAACACAATTATAATCAACTTTTGTCTCATTAGTGTTTTTAAGAGGACCACCTAGTTAAACTTTAAACACAATAATCACTAACATAATCACAAACGAACTGGAGGAGGAAAAAGTTCACTTAACTCATGCTATGAGAGATTCCAAAAAATAGTGGATTCTAGCCTAATTAAGTCCACCATAACCGTTTTTCTTCCAACAAAAAAGCAACTACAAAGGCCATAGAGGAATAATCTCCATTATTTCACACTACATAATACTAAATATTGTCACTCCAATGATAATTAAATATGAATAATGTATGATACATTGACAATGCATAAATATATCGTTAGTGCATATATATTTTTTTGAAAGAAATTTTTTTCTATGGATAATCTGATCATACTTTTTTATGGGCAGATTTATTTATAGGGAATTAAAAAGGGATACTTAATCCATGTTGATAAAAGTAACATGATGAACCCAACATAGAAATACATGAAAAATGATTGATACACCGGCACGAGAACTGAATATGCTATTCGCCCCGAAAATTTTATTCCAAAACCAAGACCTAACTTTATCCAGAATACTTACCACATGAAATGTATTTTTTTACGGGGAGAGATCCACTTACTCCAAAAAACACTTACTCTTCATCTTAGCCATCCAATCTTAAAAAATTCAATGGCTTAGATGTACTCACCAATTCAAACCATTGGATTTCCCAAGAATGAATGGTCATGATGTGGAGTAAGTGTTTTTCCACTTACTCTTGGAGTAAGTGGATCCCTCCCCTTTTTTTACTACTATATTTATTACAAAAGAGTTGAGTACCTAACTGTTCGTTTGGCGTTATATGGGTTTAGTCATGGTTGTTATGTAATGCCTTAATGAGAAATAGACCAAACAAAGCTCTCTAAGAAGAGAAGATTTTCATGATGTGTAGTGTACATAGTTGAGCATGGAGATATACACATACATAATCATAATGACTAAACTTTCTTTGATGTAGTGATTTTGTTATATGACATTTTCCATTTTCCATTTTCCATTTTGGTGTTGCCACTTTGCCTTGCTCCTTCTCCTCTTTCCCAATGTTGTGAGTTGATGGGGTTACGTTGTGAATTTGTGGAATATTTAGAGGGCTTTAATGGTATTGGGCCTACCACGGAAGGTTTAGTTTTTAGAATTAGAATGTAATAATGGGGAAAATAGTTTTAGTGTGATAACAATAAATCTGTGTCATAAATCATTCATGAATGATTAGAATTAAAAGTTAGTTGTTGGATATATGATAATAATATGCACATATCTTTTAATCTTAACTATTCGAATAAAATCTTATATATGGTCTATATTAATTATTTTCATTTATCACGATAGTGCATTGTTCTCATGTGAGTCGAGATCAACTCTTCCCTCTCCATAATATATGAAAATTGGGATATCTAGCATATGAGTAATGATACCAGCCGCATAAAAAACAACATATAAGGCCTCCTATAAGGCTATAATCAAGAAAATAATATACGTTAGTTTATAAACAAATTGTTAATTAATAAGCAAATATTATCTGGAGACATATATCACGTTCCTATGTATGTAACAGTATAATATTACATTTATAGTCTTATGGGGTATATCATTTTTCTTAATGTATAATAATGATGAAAAAAATAGAGTTACAATATATATAAAATATTTGAAGTATATGTAACCCATTTTGTCAATAAAAAGGGTGATATACCTAAACGTTGTTTTTGCATAACCAATACATTGCAATAGAAGATCAATGATCTTATTCTCTTTATTCCTTAGTATCCTTGAAATTCCTTTTATTCCACGTTCATGCTTGTTTGCATCAAATACTTTAACTATATTCTATCCGTCTTTCTTTCTTTCCCTCTATTTTTAAGTAATTAACCCGAATTGCTGTCATATGAATGGAGAATTTCGCCTTAAGTTTTCCTGTTTTTGATTTACTTATTGTAGCTCATGGAGTCATAGTCAAAACACAATCTGTTTTGTTTTTCCTTATAGAAAATAGACAAACAAGGAAAATTAATGTTTATAGTTTATAATATCATTTTTTATTAACCTCTAGAGATGCATTTTTTACCTAAAGAAAAAAATGCCAGACAGGTTAAAATCCATATAGTATAAAAAAAAACTATCTAATTAAAACCTGAACAACTCAACCCATTTAATTAGTTTAATCTAAATGTACAAAACTGAAAGGGAGTAACACCCAAAACTGAAACTAGTCACATCTAAGTGTCGGAAGCATCTAAGAATAGCCATGGTTAGAGAGAGCATCAGCAACAAAGTTAATTAGCTTTTCTAAACACATGAATTTACGTACCAAAAAAACATTGGTGACTGTAAGTGATTGTTGCACCCATAGACTTGAATTACCATACAACTTAAACTATTCACAGAAAGATTAAGGGTCTTGATCAAAGAAGATAAATTGGCATAAAGTTTCAAGAAAGTGAATGAATCTTTAATCATGTGTATTCAAATCATATCAATCTACATTACATTAATGGAATGCTTAAAGTGTTTAAATAAGAAAAATAAAATCCTAACTAATCTAAAGATAAAGCCTAAATATACTCAAAGATAAGATAAAGAGATAAGATGATAATTAGTTGCTGGATAGTAAGTAATCTTTGACTGAGTCAGGCTGGCCTATGTGACCGAGCCAACCTGACCTGTGTGTCTTTGATTTGGTGCGCCAGGGTTGGGCGCTGGCTTTGTTGCTGACCGAGGCAGGCTGGCTTTCGTGACCGAGCTAGCCTGACCTGTGTGTCTTTGATTTGGTGCACCAAGATTGGGCACTATCTTTGCTGTTGACCGAGGCAGGCTGACCTTCGTGACCGAGCCAACCTGACCCTTGTGATTTGCTTCTGGTTCTGACCGACGTGGCTTTGAGTTTTGGGCGCATGATGCGTGATACTTGGCTCATGCTTGGCTATTAACTATTTCTAAATATAGTAAATATAATCAAATATTAATAGAGATGCCAAGACACAGGTAACATGTTTAGTTAGCTTGATCCTCCATGGGAGTTTCCTTTCTAATAAAAGAGTTTGACTTCTTTTTTTAAATATATACATTGTTTTAATCAATGTTATAAAACTCAGTTTGGACCGTTCAACCATAAACTGGACATATGATTGGTGAGCCTCTCATCTAACCGGTTTTATATTAAAATTAGTTTGACTAGGTCAATTTAAGCCTAAAATTGAGTCAATAAAAAATATTTTTTTAAAAACAATAAAAGCAATATCATTAAGATGACAAAAATAAATGATTTTAACTTTTTTTAGTTATGTTTATCATTTATTAACTTATATTTTATCAAAATTTTCATTGTTTAATTAAATTTTAAATTTATTGTGCATTTTTACAATTAAAACATATCGCATATGTTGTTTTATGCTGTTTGCCAGTGACATTTTATTGTAATCAAATATTCTTTGTTGAAAATTAGTTTGGTACGATAATGTTTTTAAATTTGGACTATAAAATTATTATATAATGTTAATTATTATTATGATATTTTTTTAATTTCTAATGTAAATGGAGTGTCTATCCATTGACTCGTCGACCCAATACTTTGACTGAGTCGTTGACCAGTTTGAGTTTAATTGCACTTGTTTTAACCATTTTAAATTATTGAATATAACAAATGACTATGGGTATTATACTCAATCCATGAACATCAGAATTTATTATAGCCTAAATTCATGTAGTATAAACAAAAATAGCTAAATACTATTCTTATATGACTTAAATCATACAACAAGAAATGAATGTTTACTTTATTAATTAAATGAATGATTTAATGAGATTGAATTTAATAGAAAGAAATTAACCAACTTATTATATAGAAAATATAATAGACCTAATTTTACTTAACTCATACCAAATCTATTTTACATATGTTTTAATCATGAAAATTATAAGATTGCTTGTTATACAAAAGGTAAGTGGATTTAATCCAAGAAAATATTAAAAAAAATATTTTTACATTCCCACAAACACCATATTATCATGAAATGGCATTATATATTAAGATTTGTTCTGCAAAAGAAAGTTTAGTGGGATTGCTAAAAAGTGATTACAAAAGGAGATGGGGAAAGAAGTCGGTGAGACTAAAATATTAGATTATATAGTTAAAAGGCAGCTTAAAGTTTAGCTTCAATAATGGATATTTTGATGCATTCATAAAGTTGTACTATGTATAACTTCTTTAATGCATCTTAAGATTTAAGAAGGGTTATTTAATAATTTATATATTTATGATTATTACATCCCGTTATTATTTTAAACATGTTAAATTCATAAATCATAATTTAATATAATCTTAATAACAAAATGAAATTTAAGTAATTAAGTAGAGTGTTAAAAAACATTCCTGTTTCATTTATCATTTTTAAGTTTATGACAATGTATAGCAGAATTGTTTTATTTGATATATAACTTGTTTTAGAAACTATACTATTTTTCAAATATTTTAATAAAAATTAATTTCAAATATATGGATTTAAATATAAAGTTTCAAACACATCCACCCATATAAGATTCAATTTACAGATCGATATAGTTTAAAGTTTAACTATTATACAATTATGCAAGTAAGTTAAACTATTATACTTTTTGCTCACCATAAAGAAGACTATAAAGATTAGGTCGCATGTGATGAAGTGAATCAAAGAAATTAAAGTTTTATGTTTTAGTTTGAATTTCTCATGCTCCAATGTACTAAAATCACAAGAAAATGTGGATTCTTAGGTGGATTCCATTTTAGGCCTGCTTGATTCTCCACTACCTTTGTCTCATCCCCAAGAGGAAGGCACATAAAAATTATCTCAAAAGAAAAAATAATTAAAAGTTTGGCAAATGAATCTTTCTTGATATTATTCTTCTAAATATAACAAGATCATGCAGAAGATACCCATAATAAAATTATAAATGTATATATAAGTATAATATAAAATATAAATTAAAATAATTGTGAATGTTTTTCGCTTGAAAAAATTTATCCTCTGAACAACGGTTTCTAATCTTTTCCCAAAGAAAACGATTAAATGAAAATATGATAAGGAAAATATAAATCTTTTAAAAAAGTTTAGGGGATGGTGGATAAAATTAACTTGCAGCATATTACTTTGAAAACAACTAAAAACTTACAGTTATATATATATATATATAAATAAGTAAGTAAAATAAAATTATTGGATAAAACAAATTGAAATTTGCATGATGAGACTAAATTAATTTCCAAATAAAAAACAAATAGAAAATCTTAGGAAATAGACAAATGATAAATGGGACAGAGTGTGAGGGAAGTGAAAGATTACATCGAAAGGTTCAATCTATGTCCTTTGATTCCTTTCCAAATCACATTGCACTCTTTATTGTTTCCTCTTTATATTTGAGTTATATTTCCATTACTTTAAAAGCAAATAAAAATACAACTTGATGTTTTAATCATTCTAATTATAATAAATGAATGAGTTAGAAGATCTAAACCATTGGATTCATTAGAATTGATGGCTAAGATGTGTAATAAGTTTAAAAAACTTACTATTATAATCAATAAATCTCTCCTCGTGATGAAATTATAATTTTATTATTAAAAACAAAAGGAAATACATGCATTTATCTTTTTATTATTCGAGATGATACTTATTCTTTATATGTGTTTGTTCTATAGAAATCATTTGTCCCAATTTCTTGTCTCCTTCTAATAAGTATCACTTAACTAAAAATATTCTAAAAATACAAAATAATATTTTTATATTATTTGGAGAAGAAAGTTGATTGAGAACATAATCACTTTGGGATAAGGGAACCTTAAAGATCACTTAGTATATAGACATGTCACTTAAATTTTTAGGACACTAAAATAGTAAAAATACTTATAAGTGACCTTTCATTTCCTTTAGCACAAGATCACCTTTATGTATTGAGTCAAAAATTATCCTTGATTAAAAATATAGTTAATTACATTTACACCACTGAGTTTTAGTGAATTTACACAAACCACCCATCTTTTTTTGTCTTTACACATCCCTTACACAAAGTACCCCTTATTTTGTACATATATTACACTGAGATATAAATGTAACATTTTAAACAAAAACATGTAATGTGTGTAATTAAGTTAAACAAAATATTGTATATTGTTTAGACAAATCTAAATAATATAAGAGTCAATGCATCTTCATTGTTCTGTTAATTACAAAATAGTATAAATGTTATATAAATATCTCAATAGAATTATTAATATATTGTGTAATGAAACAAAAATAATAAAATGACACTCAATTTTGTACTATTTGGAATTGTCTATACAATATATAATATTTTGTTTAACTTAATTACATTCATAACACATTTTTTGTTTAAAATATTACACTTATATCTCTTCAGTGTAATATATGTATATAACTGAGGGATGTGAGTATAAATAACTCTTAAAAATATGATATTAAGTCTTATCTAATATATTTATTAATATGAGTGAAGTGTTGTCCTTATGTCCAATATTGCGCCTCATATTACACCTTAGCTAGAATTTAATAGCCTTTTTTGTTTTAAAATATTTGATTCATTAAAAAAAAGTGGTAGAGGTTATCTTAAATTTTCATTAAATTCCTTTACGTTTCCATCCTTTTATTTCTATTTCTGTTATTTTTTTCCTTTTTAAAAAAAAAAGGACATTTCATAAATTTATTAATTTTTATTTTATTTTTTCATACTCTTTAATGGCATAAAGAAATAACCAAATTTATTCAAGTTAAAAAAAAAGTTAATTTTAACATTTGTCATATAAAAATGATTTCATTGTTATCATCTACTATATAGCACTTTATAATTATTTTCTTTTTTGATCCTATAATTATTGATGTATATAAAAACCAAGGGTTTTATTGATGTACAATGATTTTATAAACCAAGAATTTTTTTGATTATACAAATGATTTTTTGAAAGGGGTAGAGAATCATTTGGATAATCAAAAAAATCCTTGCCTATTTTCTCTCTTTTTTCTCTACCTTTTTTCTCTCCAGTTTTCTCTACCATTTTTACTCAACCCCTACACCTAATTATAATAAAACCCACACCACCCACCTTTAACCACTCTTATCCCTAAACAAATATTATAGCTTTATTTTAAGGGATTTTAATCCCAACTTAAAATTCTGGTTTGACCAGATAATAATAATTATTATTATTTTGAAAATTCGGATTTGTTTAAATTAAAAAAAACATTCAAAGCATATTTTTAGACTTTCTATTTATTTACTTTAATAAATTCAAAATAATTATAAAAAATAAAAAAATATAACTATAATTATTTTATAGTTGATCAATATAAAAATTTCAAAAATATTAAATAATTTTTTTTATCATTTATTATTTTAGGAAAAAGGATTGTGGGCTTCTAGAAGTCCACTTCCAATTTAAGCTTTACCATTATTATTATTTTCTTATTTTTTTTTTTTTTTTTTTTTTTTTGTAAATCTTATAAAACATGTGTTGGAATTTTTCTTGCCCAAATAAAAATGAGTGTTCACAAGGAACCTTGAAGATTACATGTCACAATTTGATGTCTTAAGCCATATCCTCGTTCAATAATATACTCACACGTCACGTAAATTTTTAGCCCACGTAAAAAAATATTCATTCATATGTGACCTGTCATTTCCTTTATATGGTAGTATATCATTGGGTGAGATAAGTTTAAAGACACCGAGTTGAAACAATTGATCTCCATTCTTTCTTATATCATAGCCACTTGAGTTAGAAATCTTCAGTATATTTATTTGATATATTCATTTGATTACAATAAAATTATGAATTTTCACATTAAAAAGGGAAAACATGTACTTCTGTAGAGGGACCTACTAGTTGGCCTACTTAAGCTCCGACCCTCTGCCACTAACATCACCAACTATTTTCTCTTCATTCTCATAAGCAGGTGTTTTTCTTTAAGTCTGAACTTTTTCTGTTCCAACGTTGGACCATGTTTCACTCACACACAAACATGGTTTTCCTTGTTTAATTTTTTTTTTCTTGTTATATATTTCTTCTCTCTGTATTATCTGTGATTCAGCTGTATTTTATTTCTATTCCACTGATCAATACCTTTCTCATCAACTATGCTACATAAGTTAAATATATTTTATGCTCTTTGGTAAGGTTTTGAAACTAAATTAAGAAAAGGTGTTTCATTTGGGTCTAATAAACTGTTGTTGTGGTGTAAGGGGTAGCAGGTGGTGATAGAAGAAGCTTTGTTGGAGAGGCAAGTATGGCTTCACAGGAAAAAAAGTTGCAGAAGAGTTACTTTGATGTGCTGGGTTTGTGTTGCTCCTCAGAGGTGCCACTAATTGAAAACATCCTCAAACCTCTTGTAGGGGTCAAAGATGTTTCAGTCATTGTTCCATCTAGAACTGTTATTGTTGTTCATGACATTCTTCTCATTTCCCAACTAGAAATTCGTAAGTAACTCTATTCTTCTCCCTATTTTCTTAATTACTTTATTTTGCTGCTTTTAAACTTCTTGTTTGTCATTGTAAATGCATTTCATGATGTGCTAGCGTGACCCTTGTGGTTATTTTTAATGATAAATTATTATTTTCTCACATCTTTACACTTCACATGTAAATTTTCAATCATTGGTAAAAAAACGTATATTGAAAATAACACTAAATAAATTGTATATCCGATAAAAAAGTGATGCGTGAACAAGATTTTCGTGTGACTTCCAAAGCCATGTGTTTTATCATATATAAGATGGAGAATCAAATGTCAATATTTTCATTGTCATTGCTTGGACCACCACATTGGTGTTCCTTGATTTAAGAAAAAGGTGCCGGTACATAATATTATGATGATTATCAACTTGTATAACATATTTGGTTAAAAAAGCCTTAGAAGCTTGCTTTTGGGGTTACTCTTCTGTGTTTTAATTTATCATCTTTTATCCTTAAATAGAGTACATAACTGATCTTCTGAGGAAACCTTTATATGATTAAAACGTTACGTGTTGGTGTCAAAATTGCTTTGCTAATGAAAATTGAAATATACACCTATAATAAATTAAACGAACTACCCTCATTCCCATGTGTTCCATGATAAATCCTCTAAACATGGAGCATTATACACTTTCCATTTGAAATAAATGGTGCATTTTTTTAAATAGATAATATTCGTGTAAGTAAAAATGGATAAATGATGAAGTAATTGGATGAAGATCCTTTAATATTTTTTCATAATCCGGGCAGCATCATTTTTTTAGAAAAGTATTATTAGAAAGAACTTTTTTATTATCTCAAATTCTCAAGTTTTAAATGAGCTGATACCTTGAGAAAAAAATGGTCTGAAATTTGGAACATGGCACGGATTATCATTTTGTGTGCTCTAAACTTCTTTATTGCGTTTTCTTCTAGATTTTTATAGAAAGGATTTTATATTTGTGCTGACAAAAGAAATAAAAGTTTTCTGAATAATTTTTTGTAACAGTTAAAGCTCTGAATAAAGCTAGACTTCAAGCAAATATTAGAATGTATGGGAATGAAAAGCACCCAAATAGATGGCCAAGCCCTTATGCCATTGCTTCTGGGGTTCTACTTTTGCTTTCATTTCTAAAGTATGTGTATCATCCTTTGCAATATCTGGCCTTAGGAGCAGTTGCTGCGGGTGCCTTTCCTATCATCTTAAAAGCTATTGTGTCCATTCGGAACCTTAGATTTGACATTAACATTCTCATCATTATAGCAGGTAATATGTTATTATTATTATTGCATTTACATTCCTATTGAACCTTATTTCTTGTTAAATGTTAATCAACTAGTC
Source organism: Lupinus albus (assembly GCA_009771035.1). Lineage (NCBI taxonomy): Eukaryota > Viridiplantae > Streptophyta > Magnoliopsida > Fabales > Fabaceae > Lupinus > Lupinus albus. The sequence goes on from CM020005.1 coordinate 1,889,592, forward strand.
CTCTTTAGGATAATAAGCTGAAAGTGTGACATAGAATTTAGATTAAGAGCATTTAATTAAAAAAAGGTGGCAAAGGGACATTCTATTCTCTTAAGATATGAATGAACTGAAATATTTGGTTTAAATTAGGGATGACAAAAATATTCGACCCGAGAATATCCGTAAAAAAATATCTCATGGGAACAAATATCATGATATTTGTCCAGTGGGTACCCGCATATATATTTTAGTTAAATATTTTATATTTAATTATTATTATTTTAATATTATATTTGAATGTTTTATTATTATTTTATAAACCCACCATATGGACCACACCACGTTTAGGCTCAAATACATTCACAAAGAAGGACTATGTACTATTTTCTTTAAATAAAAAGTATGTTGTTTCATTATACTTTACATTACTTTGAGTAAAATAGTTGAACGAATGTGCATTTGTGTGATTCTTGCTTAAAATACAATATTTGAGTAATAGCCAATAAACACATGAATAGAATGATGACTGATAATACAATCTAACTTTTTATCATACTTTTGAACCCTTTTCTTTTTTGAAAATATATTCCTATTTATCTTTTCATCACACCACATATCCCTCCACTTTCCCTGCCTGCATTATCCGAGAAGGAAATAATAAATGAATGTTGCCCTTTGCTCATGAATCTGGCAAGTCATCAAAGTTCGATGTTTTCATGAAAAGGCTTAATTTTAGCCATTTACATAACATGCATAGTAAAAAAGAAAAAGACTTACGTGTATACGTATGAATAAAATCTTAACAATCATTAAAAATTAATTTTAATTAAAATTTAGTTATAAATAATAACAACAAAAAGTATAAATGCATTTATTTGCAAATGTGACGTATTCTATGTGTCTCTATATAAGTTTTTCTTCATAGAAAGTTATGAGAGTTTTGTGTGTCTACTTATTTTCTATTATTGGTGGGAAAACGTATCTAACTTCAAGTATGAGCTAACGTGAAAGGGGCGACCTTCAACTCCACAAAACATGTTAGCCAATAGCAAGTACGAATCCATAAAGTTTATGAAGAAACAGACAAGAATGAAGAAGTGTCGTAACGTCTTTTATGATGTTTATAGAATGGAATGAAATTACTTAACTAAGGAACTAAAAAAGATATTATTGTGTGGTATAACCTTTTTTTGTTAAGACATATCACATAAGTGATACCTTACCCATGTGAATAACTATTAGCTCCTTTGGTTCTTTATGATAAATGATCTTTACCGTAAACTTTATCCAAAATTACATTTTTGCCGCTTACAATATATATAGCTTCCAAGCTTTCAAAAATAATGTTTAGATTGTTTAATTAGGCTGATTTGTATTTTATTTTTTATAAAGTTATTGGGACAATTGCTATGAATGATTATTTGGAAGCCGGGACCATTGTTTTCCTCTTCTCAATTGCGGAATGGCTTGAGACAAGGGCAAGTCACAAGGTATTTATTTATATGGTCATAATCAAATGAAGTACTCATGCTTTCTAATTCTTTTTAGAAAATTAAGTTCATCATTGTTTAAACTCATATACTTTTGCTTTCATATCACCACCTATATTATATTATATATATATATAGGTGTTGAGTATTTAATTTTGTCTCGTACGTGGAAATTGACTTTACCATTACAAACTTATATATTTGTATTTGATTTCATTTACATAGAGTGTTTATTTATATTCCCGATATTTCTAAACTGTATATTTTTATCATGCATTGTTACATTTTTTTAGTAAAATAGACACTAATTTATTTTTTTATTATTGAAAAAACATTAAATATCTACTACATTATTACTTTTAATATTTTCTTTCATAGCAAAGAGATACTATTTTTTTATCAATTTCCTTATTGCTTACAAATAGAAAATTGTGATTTTAAGAGTATAAGAATAAGCACTATTATGTGGGTGAGGAAGAAAAGTAGATGAATGTAAAGTAGCCCATTTTTGCATGGTATTTCATGTGCTCCTATGTTTGAATTCATGCAATAACCACTGTAAAACATTATAAATTTGATACAGGCAAACTCAGTAATGTCATCATTGATGAACATAGCCCCTCAAAAAGCAGTGATAGCTGAAACAGGAGAGGTGGTGGATGTTGATACGGTGAAAGTAAACACCATTCTTGCAGTTAAAGCTGGGGAGGTGATACCCATTGATGGGATTGTTGTAGATGGAGACTGTGAAGTTGATGAGAAAACATTGACCGGTGAATCATTCCCAGTGCCTAAACAAAAGGGTTCTATTGTTTGGGCTGGCACCATCAATTTAAATGGTAAACTCTGTCTTAATTATCTCTCTCATATATGCATCAGAGAAAAAAATAGTGTCTAGGTACAAGAGCATAACATAAAAATAAGGGATGTGAGTATGTGACATGTGAGTAAAACTTTCCTATAGTGTGTGATAATTACTAAGTAGTATAACATCAAAGAACTTTAACCTTTGGGTAATTACACTAACGAAAACTAGTTGAGAGTTTTTCAATTATCAATTTGCCGACCCCACCTAGTGGAATGATGGATAGGTTGTTGTTGTTGTATCAATTTGCTAATTTGAATAACTGATATATGTTTCCTTGATTGGCTAAAAGGTTATATCAGTGTGAAAACTACTGCATTACCTGAGGATTGTGTTGTGGCTAAAATGACAAAGCTTGTGGAAGAAGCTCAAAACAGCAAAACCAGCACTCAAAGATTGATTGACAAGTTTGCCATATATTACACCCCAGGTTGGTCAAATTTTAAACTAAATGTTTTCATCATTCCTTAACCTGAGAATGTAATTTTTGAATAGTCTCTCCAATGTTCTTGTCAGTGTTTAAGTGAACAGATAAAAGGTTATTTTCACTTGCATTTGAACTCTTTGCATGAACACCCTTGGTTACTTGTTACAACATTACATTGTCTCTTACCAAAGCCATGACAAGGTTAGGCTTTAGAGTACTCTGTTTGCGAGTTGGGGCTTTGAAGGAGAAGGAAGGGAAATAGAATATTTCATAACCATCTTACAAGTATATTTCATTTCATAGGTTATATGTCTTTTCATTCCTTCCATTACCCGCCGAAAACCAACCAACTAGCAAACATACCTTTTAAGCTGTAGAACAGAATTCAATTCTCACTGGTTTAGATTTCTGTCAATTTATTTCTTGCACACAGTCAATTTCAATGGCCTTATTTTTTGGTGGTAATATTTTCAGCTGTGGTAGTCATATCAGCCCTTGTAGCAGTGATTCCACTTGCCTTAAAAGTCCATAATGAGAGACACTGGCTTCACTTTGCATTGGTTATTTTAGTAAGTGCATGTCCATGTGCACTTATCCTTTCAACACCAGTTGCAACTTTTTGTGCTTATACAAAAGCAGCTAAATCTGGTCTTCTCATCAAAGGAGGTGATCATCTTGAAACACTAGCAAAAATTAAGGTCATGGCTTTTGACAAAACTGGTACCATAACAAGGGGTGAATTTGTGGTGACAAATTTTCAGTCTCTTTCAGATGACATTGATTTGAACACATTGCTTTACTGGTGAGGCTACCCCTCTTTTCCAAATTTAACACATCAGTGAAAGGTGATGCATTTCTTGTAACAAATTTAACACTTTTCAGGGTGTCAAGCATTGAAGGCAAGTCAAGTCATCCCTTGGCAGAAGCAATTATTGATCATGGAAGGTCTCTCTCCATTGAATCAAAGCCTGAAAATGTGATGGAATTTCAAAATTTTCCTGGAGAAGGAGTATGTGGAAAAATTGATGAGCGAGTTCTTTACATTGGAAACAAAAAAATTGCTACTAGAGCTGGCTGTGAAACAGGTCAATGCCTTTCTCTTGTTGACTGTGATTAAGTGATTTCCATAACTTATTTCAATGTTCTGTTAAGCTAATAAGTAATAAATAACCATTGTGCCTTGTGCTCTCTAAGTGAAGTGTTCATTAATGTGGTTTTATTTCACAGTTCCAACCTTACAAGGTGAAATTCACAGAGGAAAAACCACTGGATACATATACTCGGACGGAACCCCGATCGGAATTTTCTCTCTCTCAGATGCTTGCCGGTTAGGTGTTGAGGAGGCCATAGGGCAGCTGAAGTCATTGGGAATAAAAACCAGTATGCTTACTGGAGATAGTGAAGCAGCTGCAATGCAAGCACATGAGCAGGTGTCTAACTCTGTATACCTTCCTTTATTAATATAAATGATTAGTGTAACATTCTATATTTTCAAACAAAATCTACTTATTTATTATATGCCTTCAAACATAACTTGAACTTACTAGTTACTAATAAGGCTGTAGTGTTAGCATTTACTTCACATGGAGTTATAGAACTAACATTGATTTCATGTACAGCTAGGGAAGGCTCTGGAGTTAGTCCATGCAGAACTTTTGCCAGAAGACAAAGTAAAAATAATCTCAGAATTTAAAAAGGAAGGTCCAACAGCAATGGTTGGAGATGGTGTGAACGATGCGCCTGCATTAGCTACAGCAGATATAGGAATCTCAATGGGCATTTCAGGTTCTGCATTGGCAAGTGAGACAAGCAATATAATTCTTATGTCCAATGACATTAGGAAGATACCAGAAGCCGTTAAGCTTGCAAGAAAAGCTCATAGGAAAGTAATAGAAAATATTGTTTTATCAGTGATTACTAAGGCTGCAATTATTGGTTTAGCCATTGGTGGTTATCCAATTATTTGGGCTGCAGTTCTTGCTGATGTTGGGACATGTCTCTTGGTCATCTTGAACAGCATGTTGCTTTTGCGAAATGGACACAATCATGGAGGAAAATGTTGTACATCTTCTACTCAGCCTAACGCCCACAATCATGATCACCAACACCATGATCATCATCATCAACACAATCATGATCATGATCACCAACACAATCATGATCATCATCACCTGTGTGATCATGATCATAAGTAATCAACCTCAACATCATCATAGGTCATCATTGGTGTTGGATAATTAATGGAAGAACTATTTACAGATGATGAGTACTGTCTATTTATTATCATACAACCAAAATCATTCATGTCATATCATGAAGAATGAGCATTACAGAAACATCGTGGATGAATATAGATTATCTATTGTACAGTACATACAGATTATGATATATGACATGTATTATTATGCAGATTTTCAATTATTTCCAATTCAAGTCTTTTTTTAATCTTCAAATTATTTTGGGTCTCACATTCCAGTATTAGAGAGGATCTCAACCCGTCGTAGATATATTTGTAGAATATAATAAATGAACTTTTGTACCAAAATCCATGTTTATGGTGGAAAGTTTGTAGGTTATTTGATCTTGTAAGTTTTTATAAAAAGTTAGTTAAGTGGTTGGTGGTTAGAAAGTTAATAGTTGGGTTTGTAGTAGTTGCTTGATTTACAAGCTTTCTTTTTCTTTTTTTCTTTTGTATAAATAATTCTAATCAATGAGAATAATATAGATTTCTTAATTCTCTTCTCGCTCTTGATTTATAATAAAAGGCATGAAATAGTAATGTCCCTTTTAATTCAAATTCTGCGAAGACTAATTTTCTTTTGAATTCAAGTTTTTTGAAGAAGAGTAATGATTATCCTTATTTATTATTTCTATTTCTTTCCATTATAAAATATAAATAAAACCTTTAGTAATAATTCTCATGAGAATCATATTCACATGCATACTTGATTATTTTAATTTTGCTAATAAAATAATAGTTCTAATATTTGTATGCATGATACAAAATTTCTAAGGAAATTGTTCACAAAACATAGAAAAGTTGCGTGAGAAGTGTGGCTCCCAAACATATTCATGCAAGTGTAATGAGTGCCCTTCAAAATCTAAGTTTAGGTGGAAGTGTTAAGCATAGTAATACCGTGGAGAGTCCTTGCTTCAAGTTAACAGTATTCAACTCTTAACACTAATTCCTTTCATATTATCCTTCTCACTTTTAGCTTTGTCCTGTTCACTATCCAAGAGTTCTAAGATACAAGTAGAGAGTTCATTTCTTTAGTAGCTGATAACGCCAGCATGCCATATTATTCGACCAACCATTACATGAAAAAGTGAGAAGGATAATATACTTATAAAGTATCTTCCAATGAATTTAGGAATTAAACCTTGAAAATATTATTTTCATACCTATGAATATAGGAATTAAACCTTCAAATTATATACTTATAAAGTTTGAGCTCCTTACACTTGGATTATCATGTATACAAAAAAGTTGATAGAAGTGCAAATTAGAAGTATTAGTGGCGCTCTATCCTCCTTTTTTTTAAATAAAAATATTGTCATATAAGACAATACGAATGCATGATATCATTTTGTAATGTTTATAAAATAAAACTTTATACAATGTTTATGACAACCCCTATCCTTGTAAACTAGATGTATTTGTAATTTAATTTAATTTAATTCTATTTTTTATACATCATATTACAAAAAACGGTGTGTTAAATAAAATTTTACTAGGCATTCAACCCATTTTAAAACAATCAGGTTTAAGAGGTTTAAAATATATACTCATTCATAGTTTGTAAAGCAAGTGATATATCATTATTATTTACATGATTTTGTTTTTTGATTGGGTATTTCTGCATAATTAAGTAAAGTTCCCACGTAATGAAAATAAAATATTTGAACCATTAAAGACACATAAGTTAAAAAAGATTTCAACCAATTCATTATTCAATAAAATAAAAAGAAAAAGTGAGACTAACATTTTTTTCTTTTCAAATTACAAAATGTCATATTTTTGGAAGTCAAACTCTAAAGAAGACAAATATACTTTTTGATAGGGATGGGTCAATATAATATATATGGAATTGTTTGGTCAAACTTCATTTCCCATCATTTTCTCTCTATCACTCTGATAACTGGAAGAACAAATTCCACTCATGGAACCCATGCACATCTCAGAATCTATTTCTATAAAGCCAATAGAATTGAATACCTTCATTTACATCCATCCATATTAAGAAAAGTGGACTGAAGTTTTAGTTGGTTGGATTTAATTTTTGAACCTAAACCTAGATCTAAAACTAACATGATCCAAATTCGATCGGATCGATATTTTAACCGAACTCAACCCTAGATTTGTTAATGAGTTATAATAAAAACATCTATAGTATAACTAATCCTAAGTTCAAGAATAAATATAATTAACCAATAACCATACAAAAATAATTTTACCAAACCTAAGATTAAGAAAAAAATAAAACAAAACAATTCTTCCACATAACCCTGCATGCATTACACTAATATTAAAACTCATAATCATCAGGCCATGAACATAACGGAAGACCTGGCCAGAAACAACAGCCTTCAGCTCCCCAATGAACAAGAACAAGTTACAAATATAGTAATAACTAAGATGCAGTTTTGTTATAAATAAATAAATAAATATTATTATATATATATAATCCTTCAATTGATTTTCTTGATAGGTATTAAACAAAACATTGATAAAAAAAGTACTTATATTGAATACCTTGAAAATATTAAAAACATTTAACAGTTTCTCTATCCAGGATTAGGCAGGGGAGATTTAAAATTATTCATATTGACAGTATCATATGTACTAAAGTACTACTAATTATCACAATTCCGAAACTTTAGAATAGGCCAATAACATCATGTTACATTAATTGTGCAATGACTATGGAAAAAGTAAAAGCAAATTCTTCTGGTATTGAGTAAGTAACTGGGTATCTATATTTACATTGTATCATGAGAATGACACGTACACAGTGATGAGTCAAAATGTAATCAGCTAAACTTTTGTGAGAACAAATTGTGATTGACAATGCCATATCAGAAACATAGGGCAATCAACTAATACTCTCTGACTCCATTTCCCGCCTATATTCTTGTCCCATAATAACAGTAAGTCAATCAACACACACTGTTTCAGGAAGAAAATATAATCAGTCAACTTTTGATTGTTCCTAATTCTTAAAGCAACACGTCGCAAAATTAGAACTGATTCCAAACAAGAAGAACAGTTTTGGATATGGAGCATATATAGCATCTCTATGTAAGTACGTATTGCAACTCCAATATGAGCACGAAAGAATATTTATTGTTAAGTACTTTATGGAAGACAAAGAGGGATGAAGGCTGATATATTGTAAGCAAAAGAGAGATGAAAAAATATTTGTTTTCCTTTGCAATGTGATGGAATTAAATGAATATTTTTTCAACAAAATTATATTCATAGAGTATTTCTATGGATATTGGCTTGCATCCAGTATGAAAACGAGAAGCAAATCGACGCATTTATGCATCATTGGAGAATAAAGAATATGGCATTAGAGTAAATTACACTCACACCCCTGAATTTTAATAAAATTACATAAACTACCTCTCCTTTTTTGTAGTTACACGAATCACTCCTAATTTTATACATATGTTACACTACCTCTGCATGATATAAAACTGTAATATTTTAAACAAAAAATGTGTAACATGTGTAATTAATTAAACACAATATTGTATATTGTGTAGACAAATTCAAATAATATAATAGTCAATACATCTTTATTATTTGACTCGTTATAAAATAGTACGAGAGTTATTTAAACATATATTTGACATTATTAATGTATTTTGTAATGACACAAAAATAATAAAGAAACACTGACTTTTGTACTATTTGAAGTGTTACACAATATAAAATATTTTGTTTAACTTAATTACATTCATCACACGTTTTTTTGTTTAAAATATTACACTTTTATAACATGCAGTGAGTCAGTGTAATATATGTATAAAACTAGAGGTGGTTCATGTAGGAGGGAGTGGTGGTTCGTGTAAGGACAAAGAATTGAGGGGTGGTTTGTGTAATTTCATTAAAACTCAGAGGGTGTGAGTGTAATCTATATACTATATAAGAAAACTAAGTCCTTGGCATGTTAGCCATGACATGTGTCATCACCACAATCACTCATTTCCCTCCAAAAAAAATTCATTCATTTCCCTCCAACATTGTCAATCTATACATGTTCATTTCATTTAAGTTTTCTCATCATATTTGATATTTGATTATGAATCTTTAAATAATTCAAATGTCAAAAATATAATGTTTCTTCATTGTTCTAAAAAGACAACTCTTCATGGAAGTTAACTTAATATATTTGTTTATCTTTGAATCTATGTTATGGTAAAAACAAAACTTTATTGTTATCAAATTAAAATATACTATGAATACAATTTTTTATCTTAGATTTTTATTGAATTTATTAATCATTACATATGTTATATATTTATTAAAAAATGACACCATAATTTTTTAATTATCTCTCAAATGTATTGTATAAGTTAATTAAAGATAATAAAATGTCATCTATCTATAAAAATACATAGTAGAAAACTAACAATAAATGAAAATTCATAAGGGAATAAAAATTGCATAGGTGAATAATGACAATAAATTTTGTTATACTATTGTAATTTGTAATCGAATAAGTGAATAAATATTGTCTATCAGTTGCAAACTAATAATTAATAATTACTTTGAATAAATATCGTCGACCATTAGGAAAGAAATAAAACTGGTAAAAATAAGGGAATGGAAACACATATTGTCATTTAATGTGGTGTTTATGGGTGATATCGATAATGTTATTAAAGGTGGACAATAATGTATATTAATCACTATATGCAAATTAGTATGTCTGCTTTATTTTAAAAAAAAATCTAAAAATTTAATTATAATTTTCTCATTTTCATTACTGTCGTTAAAATATTTTAACAGTTTTAATCCTAAATAATTTAGGTCTCCATTATTTTGAGAAAAAAACTAAACTATATAATTACAACTTATCTATTTCAATGATCATTTATTACTAAATTTCATTTCTATCTATTAAAATATTATTTTCGAAGTTGTCATACTAAATCATTAAACCTGAAAAGTACTAATCATTAAATTACTTATTAAAAATATGAAATATGAAATAATAAATCAATTATACTAACATCTACTAAGAAATATTATCTTAGAAGTAAAATAAATTATAAACAAGTTACATTAAGAAATTATCACAATAAATCATAAAATTAAACAAATTTTCCATATGTACGTGTATATTAATAATGAACAATATAAGTTTTTATTATATTTATTAGTTAGCCAAATATATAGACTATAGAGCATGAAAATCAATCAAGAAAATACAAAAGTGTATGAGTAACATGTATTTTCTTAGCAATGTGAATGTACTGATAACATATGTGTTTTTAACCATGTGAATGCACTGGTCACATATGTCTTCTTAATGTACATGTAATATGTATGTTTTAACCATGCAAATACACAAATAACTTGTGTTCTTAACCATATGAATGCATATGTAATATATATTCTGAATCATATAAAAAAATATCGTCCCATGCAAATGCACGGGTCACTTGCTAGTTTACTTTTAAAATAATGTCTTATGAGAGATAATACATAAAAAAAACTTCCCTCTAATATTTATACAATGATAATGCAAACATCTATACATACTTTATATTTACCGGCCAACCTCCTTTTATTCTTATTTTATAATTATTAATCATTTTTTTGGGAGACAATAATGTAATATAATAAATCATGATAAAATATGTGAAAAGGTGATATAAGAATATCAATTTTTCTCATAAATTACTCTTCATTGCGACCCATCATCAAGACTCCTTGGATCCACAAGAATAAATGCATAGAAATGTATACATGTACATAGAGGCATCCTTGATATTATCACACTTTCCATACACCACTTTTACATCTACTACTTTAAGTATTATTAATCACAAAAGTTATCTTTGGAAACAAATGATCAATGGAAAAAGGTGGAATATGAGCATTTTTCTAGATAAAAATATGCATGCAAGGAATGAATAGTTAGTATGCTTCTTTGAATTTTAATCTTTGAGAGAGGTATTTGGCAATATTGATTTCTTTTCAACTTCAATCACACTCTTTAAACTCTTCTGAATTCGTGTTCTGGCAGAAGTTATTCGATAGCAGAATCAAAATCTTGAGATAATCAAGAGTCAACTGCATGATTAGGTGCACAAAGAGATAATATATATGCATTACAAAATCAACCAAGAGTTTGAAAAGAAATGAGTTAAGTCAAAACCAACATGAAATTGGTTCCAATGCAAAGATGGTGGATAAGAAGCATCGTATAACGTAGGGCCACATGCACTTTGGAAGAATTCCACAGGGAATTGTCTCTATCAATAGTGTGGATTTTTGAGATGTAGGACACTACCCTTTGGCCTTGTTTACCTATAAATACACTTGAATATGATGATCAAGTTCATAATAGAGCCTATGGAAACATGATTGAATCTCAACGTGGTTTGCTCAAGTGCCTTGCATGAAGAGGAAAGAGAGTAGATTTGAGCCAGGGATGACTTGCCGGCATGAAAAGCTACATTTTATATATGCTTGTTGTCGTGAGTTGTCCCTGGCTCATGTTTGCTCCCCTCCCTCTCATATGAGACTCTGAAGAGCTTTGAAATATTCATTGCATTGCACCCACTGAATGGTTTACTTATGATGTATATACATGTCGTTTATGAACAACATAATCTGAAAACAAGAGGGTATAGTATTAAACAAGTTAAAGCTTTGGTTTTTTGGGTTGGTGGGTTGTTTTTCTCTTAATTTCCTAAGCTAAAAATTTAATGAAAAATCCTACGGCAATGTTACTTTTGTATGCAAGAACATGTTTAGTCTCTTAAATATTTAAGAAATACAGAAACCTTTATCATGTTTAATTTTGTTAGTTTTACTTGGAAGATAACATAATTTGCCTAGATTTTGTAACTTGTGTAGTGCACTTTTGAAAAATATTTTTGAAGTTAGATTCTAGTTTCTTGTTGTTATTAAAAAGAATGTGTTAAAATATAACCCGGCAAAAAAAACAGGAAAATAAAAGTGATATTTGGTGAGTGAATATGCAGATTGACTCAATAAAATAAAAACCTAAAAAAATGAGGGAGTGAGTACTCACCTCATAAGAATTGACCAGTGAGTTTCTTAATGGACAGAGTAAGTAACATTTTGTATTTTCAACTGAACAATGTGCAAGTTTACAAAGATCAACCATATGATGACTTGATATGATTCCCCAAAAATTTGTCATAGAATTAGAAAAACTAAGATAACCCACAATGGAGGAAAAAGAATAAGTCATTCATACATCATTCACTAAGGAAGTAAACACTAAATGGTTAGCCTCCCCTGTTCACTTGAGGCCACCCACCACCCTAACTGTAAGGCCAGTTTACCTTGCACATAATATCTGAAGCTGGCACGCGATCAAGCCTCGATAACGATGCGATTTACAACTCTCGTGCCATATGAGAAATCAAGATGGGGGCCAAAAGCAACCAACTTATCCGACCAAAGAATGGATCAAACTAGCTGGCCTCAAGGTGTTGAATAATTGGAAAATAGATGCAACAATTTATCCAGTGTTTCAGGTGTGAATTTCCTTGCAAATAGGTAACATGGCTTCTGAATCCCATTCCATAAGCAAGGCCATCTTTGCACTTCTCTCTGCAGAAACATAAGATAATTCGTCAAGCTGCATAATTTATTCTCAATCAATCAGATCAAGGAAGCTTTCATATAGCTTACCTTCTCGTCACTGGTGACGTGCACACTAACATCAATGGACTGCAAATAATAAAACAGTTACCATGAATACCCATTCCATGTAACTCGACATCAAAATAAATTGAAAATAACAAACATAGGTTGTTGTGTAAGTTACAGTTGCAGCAGGACTATACCGTAATATTCTTCAAAAGCTCATACGTAATATCCTGAGTCCTATATGATTTTGGATGCCATTTTCTCTCAGACCAGTCAACATGAGTTAATGACCAGTTTGCAATTCCACCAGGATCAACCATCTAAACCAGAGGCATAAGTCATTTAGCTGAAGGTTGAAAATGGTTAAGATAAAAGAACAGTATTGCAAGTGAAATCCACACCTGGAAGAAAGTCGGCAAGTAGTGCTCATCAGCAATGCAATTTTTCCCATCCAAACCAGGCTGTCATAGTAAGAAATTTCACATTAATACATAATTCACAAGTCCATGGATAATACAGATAATTTACACATCAGCTTTATGTTGCAATAAGGCATTTTTCTACTCTGGATTCTGGAAAGGGATTTAACATTCTGAATTATTATGAGGAAGTAGATGGTCTAATAACCTCAAACATATAAACCATAACACTAGGACATGACATAACTATATAAATAATTTGTACATAGGTCCATCTTGCCACGGAGAAAAAGGTTTTTTTTTTCTAGTTTTGAAAAAGATGTTGCAGGGAAGTGTTGGCTAAAATTCTGAATAATCATAGGGAACTTAGATGGTCCAATCACCTTAACAATTTAAAATCCCTTTTGTGGGGCCTTATACCTGTACCGGTAGCCATTAACAATGCCACTATCAGTTTTCTTTTTCCAAGTGTTTGAAAAGGAGCGATAAATGAAACCAACACTTCCCTGTAACATCCAGCACAATGTTTTCACAGCATACATGTTTTTGAGAGAAAAACTTGTAGAAGGAACCATCAAACGAAGTAAGAAAGTGCAGTATTCATACAGTGCTTAAGATATAATTTTAAGCAAATGTAAGAGGCGCATAATCAGAATCTTGAATCTCAGAAAATGAAATAGTAAACTTGCTTTGCTTGACAACGACTAAGATAATTTAAAGAACTAACGGTTGAATCACAAAAAACACATTAGGAAAATGAATTTAAACATCAATATTCAATAATAACAAAATGAAATAAAAGTGTTCTATATTTCAACAGTAGTGATATTTAAAAACCAGGAAGAATATTAAAAAACTTCACCTGACAGTACGCCTGAAATTTTGAGTAATATAGATGATCAGCCATAACTAAAACAGCATGCTGCCGCTTCATAGAAAACCACTGCAAAAGAAGTTAAATAATGATACGAGTCTAAATCAGTGACAAGTCAACACCATTAAATATATACTTTTTGATCCGCAAAGCCTTATAGATTATGTATGAAAACTACAAGGAATAGTTCTGTGATCATGTTGAAACATGGTAGAATGCAGATTGGGCTACAATAAGAAATAGGAGTAAGGGATTTCATGTTAAAGCCTACAACAACAGCCAAACCTGAATCCTACTAGGTGAGGTCGGCTTGTAAAGCTTATTGACATAAATCACAGAAAATGTTATAGAATGATGGCAACTTCCATCTATCCAGTTGGCATCATATGAAAAGGGCAATGATAAAATAGACTAGCCAAAGTATTTTGTTCAAAAGTTATATTATTTTCAGAATAATGCATTAAGTTTCTATTTAAAATGTTGAATTCCTAGTGCAATATGACTGTAACATTGTAACAAGAATATACCTGTGCACCCTTTCTAAAGTCCTTCACCTCAATTTCAGGTAACATGTGTTCTGAATATCTGCCATTGCCATGAGGGCCAGGATCCTTAAAGCTAATAAGAAAACGGAAAGGTCACATCAGAAAAGGACATCAAATTGATAGCAGAAAGCAGGAGAAAAGCTAAAAACTCAGCAAAAACCCACAGTAAGACACCATGTAATACTGCCAGACATACCAATCTACAAAGCTGATATTTGTAGACATCAGATAGTTGTAAATATAATCAAAATTATACAAAGGCACACAGCTGCAAAACCAATATAAACAAATCAGAAACTAAATAAACCAATAATAATTACTAGGGAAGAACAGAATTAACAGCAGTCTCATAGCCCATTTACCTATCAGAGAGTAGAACAAATTGCTGGTTGTCAGGATCTTGAAGGGCATTTGCCAATAGCCGTCTCTCTGCATCAACCATAGAAATTTTCCCCCACACCACCTAAACAAGACAACGTCTGATTACAAGCCACTCACTATAAAATCACGGACTAGTGGCAACAAAAGAAATTTACACTTGCTATCATCCTATCGCAGTTGCTATTGTTAGGATTAAAATACATTCAGAAACTATTTAAGAAAGAATAACATTTAAATACAATAGGATACAACATTTCTCAAGCATGCTAAAGTAGATTCACATACAGTTCAGACCCTGAGCTTACCGACTCCTGATGTTATGATAATGAAAAAACAAATATACTATAATCCCATATTTAACAAGAAGTAAATTGTGCAATAGAGTTTTGTACTTTTATCTTAGGTTACCATTACCAACACAAAATATTGTGGCCTCTCAGGTTGTCAGGCTATGCTGCTACTAGTTCTCCTTTCTGCTCTGGATAAATAAAATATCTATGATGTTGAACTACTATAGCATAATATTTCCAGACCCATACACTAAATGTTCATAGTATCGGTTCATCTCTCAATAAATAATAATAATCTATTTCCTACAATCAAAAGTCAAGAGTCCAACATGAGGAGAAAAATTAAGTCACACATTAGACTAGAATTTGCAATACAGAACATATATTTGACCATACAACACACTGAAGACGCCACAATTCAAAATAATAGTAAAATGAACAGTTACAAGACTATATGCACCTGGTTACTGCGAATATCCCGATTAAGAAAATATCGGCTCACATGAACTGGCTTAGTCTGGGATGCATGCACATAAACAGAGAACCTCCCTTCATGACCCTGCCAAAAAGTATAAGAGCATTTTCCAGGTAAATGCACAATAGAAGATGAACAGGATGCCAAGACAATCACGTACCAACAAAGTTACAAGAACAAATATGGATGTTCATTCATTACAATACATTTATCAGGCACATCAACAACATCATATATGAGACATTAAATAAATAGAACTCTGAAGTAAGCGCCCAAAGCTGTGATAGGACATCATTGTCACAACTGTTTCAAACAGAACATCTTATCTAATAGGGAAGGGAATGTCCGAATGTGAGTCGACTTGGAAGAACTAGCAATGTCTACCCACCACATTATCCATTGCTTTCAAATGCAATGTTGTATAATGCTAAATTGAGATCATGGACTGCTCCACTTAGTGAAGTAGAGAAGAATGTTGACAATTTTCATGTAGAGCGTCAGTGCCAGTTAAAGGTGCAATATACCTACTGTTAACCATCCCAATTCAGATTTCTAACAGAAAGAAGAAAATCTCAGATTCTCCCATATCCCCATATCTCGAAACTTTTTTTACAAGAATCACCAAAGACAGACGAAGGAGTTCCTTCCAATCATAGAGGAACTCCTAGTGTGTCAGTTGAACATGCAATAAGCCATTTCTCTTACTGGGCAATATAAAAAAAAATTGCAGAATATAAACTACTCTGGCTATATTCCCTGAGATTATACATTCTAAAATAGACATGTAAGAAATTAAGATAGACAAGTAACAAATTCTTACTTGGAAAAAGTTGTCCCACAATCTTTCAAATGGTAGAGAACCAGGCGACAAAAACATAAAAGCAAGTTTAGGATGTTTTGAAACAATTGGTGGTGAATTCAAAATATCCTTAATAACAACACGTGCTGCAATCTCCTCGTCGGTGTATTCTCTCACAGGAATAGGTGGAAGCCAATCAGCAAAACCCTTGCAGCCTCTAGAAGAGAAGACATAACAGGCTGAACTGGTTCGCGGAGGATAGATATAAGCACATATTAGAAAGGCACATACAAATAGAACCAAGACAATTATCCACATTGGCTTCTTTATATGATGACGATTGCGCGAACCAGGCATTGTGTGCAAATCACCCATGCCTAGACGCCAAACTTTCGCTGACTTCATAAATGCATCACAGTTTCAAATAATGAATGGATAGATTGATGCAGAAAAAAATCTGAAAAGAAAGATAAAAGAAAGCATGTATTAGCAAAAATAGCAATAGGAGCAAAGAACTCAAAATTTGGAAGTTAAAGTTGAAATGGTCATAACCAACAACAACAACCGAAGGAGTCAAAATAAAACAGATGATGAAATAACATGCAAAAACAAAACAAAACATGACAAACACATCACCTAATTATTAATACAAAAAATAGAAATGAGAATGGGAATGAGAGGGAGAATACTTGGAATAATGAAAAAGGATGAAAATTGATTAATTGAAGTGGAAAGATCTATTATGAAAGAGGGGGATTAAGTTCTGTATGGGGTTTCAGAAATAATAATGCTTAAAACGGGAATCCATTTTTGTTAAACGTCGACTTCTCTTAACGCTTTCTTTCTGTTAAAAAACTGCTCAAAAGATTGGTCTTTACCATTTCAACACGGCGATTGGTCTTCCCCATTTCTACATTTTCTTTAATATTTTTATTTAATAATTTGACCCAATCGCACTGGTGGCGCGTGTTGCTTATTTGAGTATTGTTGATTGGTATCTGGTCTGGCATCGGGAACAACAACCCCCAATAGTGCCATGTCTTCGCCTCGCCCATCATTCGACATAAGTGTTTTTTTATGAATAAACACACAAAACGATGAATGGAAAAATACTCTCAGACATTTTAATTATTTATTTGTATTATTTTTTTAAAAAGTCAATAATTAAAAATTAATGTTAAATGATATAATAATAATATAAAAAAAAAACTTTTATGCTAATAATGTATTTTTCTTATTTAACAATTTTTCTAACTTAAGTTATTTGTGATGTATTAATACATAGACGTTTAGTACCTAATCTTATTCCCTAAGAAATAAGAACAGAGGAAGGCTAAGTAATCAAATTGGTCTTCATTAAAATCTAAATGATCTAATGAAAATATAGAATATTTAACGATAATGACACGATGTCACGTGTCTTGTTTCATTGGAGAATAATACTTCCAAAGGACATTTCCTCATACAATAATTCATTGTTTCTGCATAAAGTTAAATTGTACTTATTTCTTTTTAAAAAAGTGTGGTAATAATATAATAATGTGAATACAACACCTGTCAATTAGTAAAAAAACAAGATGGAAACAAAATCCCTTTAGGAAACCACTAAGCAATTCCCCTGGTTGGTAACTAAATAGTCGATTTTTTAAAGTCAGTGTCATTGGCATTTGACAGTGCAATTGGCTCACTGGAGTGACAAGATGCCAGAAATGTGTTGCAGAAACCAACATCCATGATTCATGTTTGTGCATGTGCTCCTCCTCAGCTACTACTACTTTAAAATATCCAACCATTGTAAGTTTCCCCTTCTTAAATTTGGAAGTCAAGGCCAACAAAATGGTTAATAATCTTAATACCATGTGGATAATATTTTAATAATTAGAAAGGGTAATACATTCAACTAAATTTATATAAAATACCATTACATATTAGTAGTGTAATGAGAGGTTCATTTATCAACCTTATTGGAATAAATAATAATGGGATAACATATAGGCTAAGGTTTCAATTAAGACACTCATAATTGTTTTCTTTTATAGGTGAAGAATGTTTTTTAAAACCAGAGGTGGGAGAGCATAACTTGTAACTAGTTGTAGGAAATTGAACCCAAACATCCACATTTACTTGCAATTCTACTATCTCACTTTGCAATTCTACTGTATCACATTATCTTACATTTGGTTGATTATGTATTTAGATCGAACGATTTTTACTAAAAAAAACAATCAAAACTGAACGCAATCACATCTTAATGCCACTAAATATAATGCGGTATTTTATTATCTTTAAAGAGAAATTTGCGCGATCCGAATTCATGATATCATAGACTTACAATCATTGATTTTATCAATGAACTGTGAAATTAATGACTATAAATATATGAGATTATGGATTTGACTCACAAAAATAGATACTTAGACGTGAGGGTAATATGTCTACTAAACTCATACTATTTTAGCACTTGCACTCCACCGTCAAGACTCAATAATTTAAAAAGAATATTCGCACATTTCCATTTGCTTCATTGCTAAGCGTGACATAACGAAATGATTATAGATATGAAAGGAAAATATGCATTATTTAATTTTAGCGCATGTTGTGAAAGATTTTCACCTATTTATACAAATCATAAATTTTGTAAAGTGACTATAATTGAGTTTGAAGCGAGGCCTTAATATTGTTTAATATATGGTTGTTTAAATCTAAATTACATAGTTTCGCTAAGGAAAAATCATTTTATAGTGTGTGTCTATTTTAATGTCTCGCTTCTAGGAACTAAATTATTAATTCTTTTTATGATATTAAATATCTAACGAAGTCTTAAATTATTATATTAACATATTGTTTGTGACCAAGGTATAAAAATGTTGGTATTGACGTTAAGTCATGGAACATTAGAGCATCAAGGTTTTTCCTATTCTTATAATTTAATATATAAATGGCTAGGAGGACATAATGTAACCCCATTTTATTTCGTAAATAGGTGAAAAAATATAATAACAATGATATAGTATGAGTCAAAAGACAACATTGGTTAGGAGGGTAATTTTCACAACCCAAAATAAATTATTTCTTTACTACTATAACTTAAAAGTGTAAAAAATTATAATAAAGTGAAGGGTTTCATTTCCTGTTATTAATAAAAATATATAATTAATGTTTTTTCTTTCTAAATTAATGTTTTTCTAAAAATGAATACTGAATTCCCTAAAAATAAGTACAAATATCATCACTTACCAACAAAAATAAAATAGATTTACCTAATTTTGCAAAGCATCAACTGATCAAATTAAACTTTAAATTTAAGATAAAAAAAGGTATCCTAAATCTATTGTAAGTGATGGAAGTAAAATGAAATCAAATTTAGTTGAACAAAAATAAAATTATAATATAAATGTAATAGTAACAATATAAAATAACGATTATAATAGTAACAAAATCATGAGACAAATTAATAGATTATTATTTTTTATAAATGTAATGACCCAAATGAAATGATTGGCAAAATTCAACAATGACCAGAATTTTTGCAGAAGAAAAATACACAGCTCAATTTAGCACACACAATTCTCCATTACCTTTTCTTATTCTTATTCTTATTCTTCTTTCCATTAGGGTTAACAAATAAACTTGTTATTCATTCTGTCTCTTTTTCTTTTCTTCTTCCGAGACTAAAGAAAGAGAGACAGAAATTGAAGAAGCGGAGAATCTGCAGAAGAAACGTGCAATTCCTCAAACCCAATCATTTCCTTTGTCTAGCTTAAAGTTTCAATTTTTAGCTTTCCCAGAAAGAAATTCGAGTAATTTGTTTCATTTCTTGAGCCCGTGCTTCAGCATTTTAGACAAATTTTGTTGATTTTTCTGTAAAGCTTGTATTTTGTTGATTTTCGTTGCCTCTGAGCATCTCGGTCGGTGAGGAATTGGTGGATAATCATGTCGCCGACTGTAATGGGTCCTCCATTGCCGAAATCATCGTCGGTGTCGTTGGTGAGCTCCGACAACGTTTCAGATAGATTGAGTGATCAATTCGAAGACCTTAGAAGTTTGCAGTGGCGTATAAATCTCGGGGTTTTGCCTTCTTCTCCTTCAACTTCCATTGATGATCTTCGTCGCACCACCGCTGATTCTAGAAGGAGGTAACATACTCATTTTGTTTGTATGTAGTGGTTTTGTCTAATTGGGAATTTAATATATTATAATTTTGTTGGTCCAATCACAAGTCTTTGGAGACATCTGATTTTTTTTCCTCGAAAGAAAAAGGACTTGAAACTTGAAAGCTATATTCGGGGAAAAAATATCGTTTTCATTGGATAAATTCTGACTTATGAATTTTGGGCTCTATTCATTCAGTCAAAGTGAATAATATTTTATTGGCCTTGGAGGAACTTTAAAAGAAAATTAAGCTGTTTTTTAATCTGGCATTGAGGGTTTTTTGTATTAATGATTGATTAGGAATTTGTCAGCTATTACAATTTATACTTCAACTATAGTATTTCCATCTTGAGAATTGAGTTTTTAGGCTCAGGTGTTTCTTGATGTTTGTCTCTGTCATGATTTTGGACTAAAATCAATTGTTTTTTCTTTAAGACATTCCGTTCCTTTTAACCTTGTCAGGTATGCCAGTTTGAGAGGACACCTCCTGGTTGATCCACATATTTCAAAGGATGGAAGTAGATCACCCTCACCCAATCTTATCATAGATAACCCACTCTCACAAAATCCAGGTTAAGTATTTTTCTTGCACTCCATTACTGCATGCGTGTGTGTATGCACGTATGCATAGAATAATGGCAATTGACAAATGATGAGGCAAAAGGGGGGTTGATGTAAAAGAAAGGCAACTATATTGTTTTATATGTCATCGTAGTGTTGCCCCTGAACTTTGGAATACCATCAAGCATATTTCTAGCTAGTCTATCTAACCCTCAATCTTTTGCCATCGAACTTTATCCATGATGGCGATAACATGACTTTTATATGCAGATAGTACATGGGGTCGCTATTTTCGCAATGCAGAGCTGGAGAGGATGGTTGATCAGGATTTATCACGTTTATACCCAGAACATGGCAGCTATTTCCAGACACCAGGATGCCAAGGCACTTTGAGACGAATTTTATTATTATGGTGTCTGAGACACCCAGAGTGTGGTTATAGACAAGGTAAGCTGTTCAGACAAGCAATATTTGCATACAATACATTAGCTTCAATTGAATTTTCCTTTTGAATATGTTTTCTCATATTCCGATGGCTGTGTTATTTTTCCTTCGTACAACATATAAGTAGCTATAGAGGAGGACATTCATCTTTGTTTTTAGAAAGCTTTCAATTTCTCATTTACGACAGGTGTATTACTTTTTTCCCCCAACCTTGTAAAATATAGCACATCTGGTTGAACTAAACTTTTACCTTCCCAATCACAATAAGGCTCATCATATGTTTTATTCATGCCCAGTTTCATATTATTATGTTGAAAAAAATAAATACCTCAAGGCTGTGATCAATGGGCTTTACTTAATATTTCTATCATATATTATTTACTGCCAACACATTTTTAGTTACTTCTGCATTTAATATTGTTCCATAATCTTATGTATGAACCTTGCAGTAAAAACTTCAACTGCTTTTCGTGAGATGCATTCATTACTGAACATTAAATTGATTAGTTGTTGGGAGACCTTTTACTTTGTAAAATATAAATCCCCTTATTTTTTGATTCCAGGTTTCTGTATAGCTTATTTTGTGCTAGAATTTTGTTATACAAATAGTTGATCTTACCTTATTGGGTTTCTTTCATTTGTTGTTTTTATAGGAATGCATGAGTTACTTGCTCCACTTCTTTATGTTTTGCAAGTGGATGTCGAGAGTCATTCAGATGTTCGAAAAGTTTATGAAGATCACTTCACTGACAGATTTGATGGCCTTTTTTGTCAAGAAAATGATCTTTCTTACAACTTCGATTTTAGAAAATCTCCAGACTTGATGGATGATGAAATTGGCTCACATGGAAATGCAATGAAAATCAAGACTCTTGATGAGCTTGATCCTAAGATAAGGACCATTGTATTGCTAAGTGATGCTTATGGGGCTGAAGGTGAACTTGGCATTGTTTTATCTGAGAAGTTCATGGAGCATGATGCTTATTGTATGTTTGATGCTTTAATGAATGGGTCTCGTGGTTCAGTTGCAATGGTCGATTTCTTCTCCTATTCTCCTCTAGCTGGGTCCCATAGTGGCTTGCCTCCTGTAATTGAAGCTTCAACTGCATTGTATTATTTGTTGTCTTGTGTGGATTCATCACTGCATAGCCATCTTGTTGATCTTGGTGTTGAACCCCAGTACTTTGCTCTCCGCTGGTTGCGAGTTTTATTTGGTCGGGAATTTTCACTTGCCAACCTGTTGATCATCTGGGACGAGATTTTTTTATCAGATAATGATAAGGTGGTAAAGTGTGCTGAGGACAACACTGACTCTGGTTTTAATATCTTTCATTCATCTCGTGGAGCATTTATCTCTGCTATGGCTGTAGCAATGTTACTTCATTTAAGAACTTCACTACTCGCCACTGAAAATCCTACGACCTGTCTCCAGAGATTACTAAGCTTCCCTGAGAAGACTAATATTAAGAAACTACTAGAGAAGGCAAAATCCTTGCAAGCTCTTGCATTGAGTTCTGATATTTCATCCTCAACACCTTCATTTGTAGGAGGTCACAACCAAGGTAAATCAATTATTACAAGATCTCGGACCCTTCCATCTGAATCAGATTCTCCAAAAACTCCTCTGAATTTGTTTCCTGATAGCTACTGGGAAGAACAGTGGAGAGTTGTCCACAAGGCTGAGGAACATAAGAAAGATGAATTACAAAAACAGGTTCCAACTCGTAAAAAGGGATGGACGGAAAAGGTAAAGTTGAGTTTGAAAAGAGCAGAATCCCATCCATTTTCATCAACAATTAAGACTGGTAAAAAGGAATCTGAGGTAAATGTTAGGCACAATTTGTTAGAAGACCTTTCTAAGGAACTAGGCTTTGAAGAAGATACAGAAAAACTGCACTGTCATGAATTTGTATGCCAGCAGGATAATCTTTCTGTGGCAGGTGAAGTGGAGCAAGAAAGTGATGGTTCTGAAGGCTGCAACAGTTATTCTGCCGATGATAGATGTCTGAGTGGAAACATTGGCAGTGAGGAAAACTTGTCTATAACTTCTGGTCTTGCTAGTCCTCCTAATGAGGCCAATGATCATGAAAATTACTTGGGGAAAAGTAGTGTTGGGTCTAACTTATTTCTTGATGAAATTAATGAAATTACAAATATCAGTCCTGTAGATTCACCTCTTCCAATCTCTGATCCTCCTGAGTGCATATCTCAGACATCAGGGTGCAAAAATGATTCCATGGGAAATTTGGCTACAAATGCTAAGGAGAGAAAAGTGAATAAATTTCAGTGGCTTTGGAAGTTTGGGCGGAATAATGGCCAAGTTATATCTGAGAAAGGAGAAGGTGTTTCTGAGGCTGTAAAACCTACGAACAAGAAATATAATGATCGTAGTACAACATCCTCTTCTACAGCCGACGCAAATTGTAGTTCTGTAAGTTGCAATGGGGATTCTGTGGATCAGAATGAGATGAGGACTTTGAGGAATATTGGTCAGTCTATGCTTGAGCATATTCAGGTAAGGCTCTTTCCGAGCATTACTTAATGACAGTTTAGTGAGTGAAGATACAATGTCAATATTTTTATTTTGATTCTGAGAACACAATTGATGCATTCAAACCTGTTAAATTGCAGGTGATTGAGTCTTCTATCCAACTAGAGCCGGGCGATAACTTGTCTAAATATGTTCTGGTTACCACAGGGCAAGTTACTGCCATGACAGCTCTAAAGGAGCTTCGTAAAATTAGCGATCTTCTATCTGAGATGTGAGCCACATCTTACATTGGCATAGCTGCCGCGTTCCGATTTTCAGCTGCATGTATATATAATTATTCATTGCAATTATTTAGTTCTCCAATAAATTCTGTTTGTCCCCCTTCTTTTGCTCACTAGTTTTGCAGATGTTGAGAGAGATGAATATGTAAATTAAAGAATACAAGATACATAAATAAATTATAATAATTCCAAATATTATTGCTTAACTTTTGCTTGGATACATACTTGTTTTGCATTTTATAATGTTTTTGGCTCTTTGCTAAAGCAATACCAAACCGTATTGAATTCAAACTTTAGATGGGTCAATTTTCCATTTAGACTTCAACATTCCAGCACACCACCCATTTCTACAGTCAAAATTTAAATCTATAAGATTAATCTAAAGTATCAACTAGTAAATTATATTCTGTGAATCCAACACTGATAGCTGTTACATTTGTAAGATATGAAGTTATGCATTAGAAGCTTTAAATTATAAACTACAAAAAAATACCTAAGGAAACTACATACACACATACAAAAAACAGTGTCCACTGTAAAAAAAAATCTGACATGAATGAACCAAAAGCACTCGTAATTTTGATTTGGAGATATACGAGTTTAGAACAAACAAGTCGTAGCCGGATAAAAAACATCGTAGCAACAATCCATCAGAACAAGTGGCCAATAGAATTATGACGAATGCATGCGCCTTTGGGTCAAGCTAAGCATTTTCAAGTAAAAAATATTTACACCCCGTATTCCAATTTCCAACCATGGTGATTCTTTTAACCCATTTAATCAACTAATTTATTTAATCCAAGAATTATTACATTGTTACAATCCTTCAATACGGCTATCAGTCACAAATATATCTGTGTCTTAAAAGTAAGATTTTCCTTTAATCGAATTAAGTGAGATTCACAAATATATCTCCTCAGCAGGAAGATATTGTGAGGGTTGACAACAAATATGTTATTTGATAACTTACAAGGACAACTCTAATCACAATTCGGTGAGATCCTTTGAATTGAGTTTAACATCCTATAAAATTGAATTGAATCAAACCAAAGAAACAAATCCGGTTTTGGTTTAATGATTTTGTTGATTTTTTTAAAAGAAATGGTCTTTTTTGTTTTGTTTCTCTTCTATTGTTGAATCTTTTTCGCCATCGTCCAATATCAACCGTGAAGCTAATCAAAGGAAGCAAAACTCTTTCTCTTACTACGGCTGAATCATTGCTGAACTCTTCATCATTAATGGAGGCTGTGTTTTAATCACTGGCCAGAAAACCCACATACAACTAAAGACACATACTTTTAATCATTTCCCTATTCCAGTAGTGTAAACTTTTCATGAAATCCTTCCTCATTCTTCAACAATGTTGCCACTGTGTTGTTGTAGTTTTTGTGTTCAACACACGTTTTACACAAATCCATTTTGATATAGCATTCTAAACACAATGTTCTGTCCGAATAGGATTCGTTCTGTCCTTTTTAAGATTTTGAGGACATATTTAATACTTTATTTATTTCAAGGACAAAAATAGGATAACAATAACAAATTCAGGATTCTTGGGCCTCTACTATAAAATAATCTATTTACTGTTCTTTGTTGTATTATAAAAAACATTTCAGGTCCATTTAGGAAGCGCATCCCATCGCTCTCTCTGTGTTTGATTGATGATGGCTAGGTTGATTGCAAAGACCCTTCTCCTCCGTGAAGCCACCACCGCATCACGGTGGCTGAATAGCCCTTGTTGTTCTACAATCCTAGCATCTTCTCATCATCGCAACCAATCATCACACGCAACAAAACCCAAATCCCAAATACCCAAGATAGAGAGAGAGGAATCCGATGCGGGTTTGAAGTTGTTAGAGGATCATATCCAACGAATCATAGTAAAAAAAGCTACCCCTGATTGGCTTCCATTCCTTCCTGGCTCCTCCTTTTGGGTCCCACCAACTCCTTCTCCTTCCACCTTCTTCAATAATATCACCGCCCAGCGCCACCATCACAACCCTCTCTCCATATCCCTTCGTGGTTCCCCCCATTCTCAGAATCTACACATTCCAGGTTTTTATCCAATTTCCCTTTAAATTTGCATTTTAAAGATCCTGTTTTTATGAATTGTGGATCAATTTCTTTGCTTGTTAGGGTTTGACCACCAACCTACAAAATGGTTATAAATGCTAATGATGT
Source organism: Lupinus albus (assembly GCA_009771035.1). Classification (NCBI taxonomy): domain Eukaryota; kingdom Viridiplantae; phylum Streptophyta; class Magnoliopsida; order Fabales; family Fabaceae; genus Lupinus; species Lupinus albus. Next base: position 1,916,108 of record CM020005.1, read on the forward strand.
ATTTGTTTGTGTGTGTTGTGAATCCAGAGAATGAATCTGGTAATAGCGGGGAAGGTAGTGTGGAGATAAATAATACACCAGAAGGGATGGAGGTGGTGACGGTGAAAGTGAAGCTTCTCACTATTCCAGAAAACATATCTCTTACTGAAGATGAGGAAGGATGATTCTATTGTTTGATTCATTCAGCTTCTGTGGTGAGCGAATTATCTTTACTTTTCCTCATTTTTTCATTTAAGAAATGGTTTTTGTATGATCGTAATTTGAAGCCTACTTATCTTTCTAATGTCTATGTATGATTTTCAAGTGAAGCAACATAATAAGGGTCTTCTGATTCTGATATTTAAATGCTTGTTTGGTGGGGATGTTGCTAGGAATGCTAATCCAGGAAAAAAGAAAGTTGAAATTCAGCTGTTAGGATCAGAACAAAATTTTTTATCCAATCATTTTTTAAGCCTAAACATAGAGCCCTAAAAAAGGTAAGATGTGGAATTAAAAACAATTGTCTAGTTGTTTGTTATAGAGAATTTTGGTTTTTAAATTCGCTATAGATTATTTCTCCCCTCTGATTTTGTTTGGCTAGTTGGTTTGGGTGTGCCTTTACTTTCAATCACCCATGTCATTTTTTGGCTTGGATGTGCAAGCAATCTGATTTACCAGTCGTCACAGCACTATTGTATCCTATTCATTTTCTTTCGAAATCTTAGTCACACATATGTACTGTCACAACTTCTGCATACAACGATGGTGCCTGTGTAGAAATGTAAATGTTGGTCTGTGACTATTAATGTCTGTAGTATTTGTACAAGAGGACTACAGGAATATACGTGGTCTACATTAGCAGATGTGCTTACACATATTAATATACGGTTCCAAATGTTACAGGTAGTTTTTTTTTTAAGGTTTGGTCTCTAATTAGAATGAAGGGGGAGGAAAATTTTGTTGCCAATTATATGATTTTATTGTGTAGAGTCTTGCATCTTATCGTTTGAGCATTGTCTTGGGTTTGGATATATTTACACAACCATTTAGTAATACTGTCTTACCTCAATTTGTGCATGATCCAGCATTCCAGGGTTGCAACCTATGAATACTGAGAAGGTAAAAAAAGAGGGAACAAGATATTTGAGGATGGGGAAGCTTGTGCATAGAAGAATAAGGCATGCAAAGGGAAATTCCTAGGTTGTTTTGAGACTAACCCTTTTCACTCCACTTGGTCTCTTTTAAGTTATTTTGTACATACTTGGTTGCTTGACCCGGTTGTATAAATAATCAATATGTGTTTGGGTATTTTCAATGCTGTCATGTTGAACCTTTCAGACAGGCTGATGTATGTATTTATGCAATTACTAATACAAAAGGTTCTTTCAATATGCATCTGAACGACTAAACACGTACTCAATTTGTTTAATATTGATGTATTATATGATATAACTGCTGTGGATAAGAGGTATATAAGCTTTGTTGCTGAAAGTTACAAGGTTTAGAATTTGATGTATTAGAGACTATATATGTGCATGATTCACAGGTAACATAAAGACTGTTTGAGAAATTTTGTGCAACTTCATTGAAAGCCCATTTTTTTGCCACTGATAGTAGAGGCCATAACGCTAAGAAAATAAAATTGTAATAGAATTGTAGGCAATTTGTTCCTGACTTCGTTGCTTCTGTCAAAGTTAGGGCCTCTTTGTGTTTCTGAGTTGAAATTTTGGAGAGAAAATAAAGGAAATAGAAGACTTGAGAGTCATAACATTCTCTTATCTTCGAATGAACCCAAGAGAGGGCAGTAGTTGAAGGTTACAAAAATATAGATATATTCTTTAAATTGAAAACTGAAGTCTCGAAAAGTGCTTTACTGCCACTAAATTATATCATCTTTGAGCATTTGTCTATAATCTGGCCTCGTAACAAATCGCCCCTGCCTTAAGCCCTCGAGTGTGACAAACACAATGAAGCCATAATTCAGTGTATTTGCTTATCATTTTTTTCGATATGCAGCACCATATCTAACACACTCTTAGTTCATTTTCCTAGTTCTGAAGTTTGGTATTTTGCCCAACCATCATTACATTACAATTATAATGCTAACAAAAAACAAACAAATTCTATTTTCAGAACATATATATGATTTTCCATATTTGAATCTGGACTACACAACATTATTGTTTTATTCAACGAGTAATATAATAGAGAAAGAATATGAAGATAATATTTTGATAGGGATCAGAAGTGGAAAACATACATGTTATGATTTGCTAACAGAAAATAGAAAAAGCAAAAATGAAAGAAGAAATAAAACAAATGGAATAATATGGATCCTGAAAAGGTACTCTCCATGATGATGCATGCATCTCAATATCCAATTATGATAATCATAATATCATAAAAGCAGATATTCTTATCCTTAACTGGGTGGTGGTACCTTCATTCTGAGCCGTCGATCAGTGTTGACCTTTCTGACCTGATACCTGATCTTCTTGGAGAAGAGACGCGTACGCCGCTTTTCTTTGAAGCGTAGCACACTAGCTTCTCTCACTCCTCCATTCTCCCACAACAAATCAATCTCAGACAACCTAGCCTGTTCCCCACAATGCCAACCCAAAACGTTAACTGTGTATCCTATACTAACATATATCAAATTCTATATACTACTACTATTACATTCTTCACTATACAATATTATAACAGAAAAGTGGTTCGATTGATTAAGATTTCAACTTTCAACAAAGTCTTATTAAAGGCTTCAACGAATTATTATCAGGACAATAATGATAATTGAAAGAAAATCGTTACTTTAATTATTTTTTATTCGTCTAGAACAATAATGATAATTGTAACAGGAGCAATAATACTCAAGAATTTGATTGGTCACTCAAAATTAGAAAACTTACTGTGACGTCATTTCCCGATGCGTCGGAAATCGGGCTGTCATCGGCGAACGGTGACCCCTTATCAGACCATGCATTCTTCACCTCCTTGTAATTCAATTTCAACATCAAACCCGGATTCGATTTCGCCATTGGATTTCCCTTCACCGGTTCCGGGTTCTTCACCTCCACCTTCTTTTTCTTTTTCTTCTCTGCCGCCGCCGGAGGCTGAGGAGGAAGCTTGTTGGTTATTTTTGGTGAGATTCGTAGAATATCAACCGCCGGCAAATTCCACCAGTTTCCACCGTCATCTACATGGCGGAGAGCCCTTCTCAAACCGAACCGGCAATCCAATTTTCCTCCAAAACCAATCGCCGGAATCCCCAGACACGTGACGGCACCGTTAGTGTCTTCTTGCTCCGCCACGCTACCCATAATACTATCTATCCCCTCTTCAATTTCCTCATCGAGAATCGATTCCGCATCGAAATCTTCACCACAATCATCCTCCAATTCCAGGGAATTTATCATCGCCGATGCCGAATTTATCTCCCTCGAACTCACCACCTTAGGCTCCATTGAAAAACCAGGCTTATGTTGATGGAGCAAAAAGGAAGAAGATGAGTCAAAAACCCTGAAAGGTAATAGTACTTCCGATGAAGGAGGTTCTTCGAAAAATAAATTCGGCGGTGGTGGTGGATGTGTTTTGAGGCTTTTTGAAGGGAAGAGGTTTGGATATGCGGTGGAGAGAAGTGCTGCGGCTTCATTGTAGATTTGATTGGGTCTCTTTCTTGGGGTTCTGGGTTTTGTAGTTGAGATTGTTAATGGGGAGTTGCTTGATTCTGAGATTGTTGAAGATGGTGAAGAAGAAGAAGAAGAACACACTGAGAATGAAGCTGATTTCAGAAATTCCAAATCTAACCCATAAGTTCTTCCTCCACCTCCACTTAAACACGGTGAAGACATTTCTATTATATAACTGCAACTTCTAGAACCTCAATAGGTTTTGAATTAAGCACGAACAAAAAGTTTCATTTTTGCTTAACTGGGAAACAGGACTTGGCAGGAAAAACAAAAAGAAAATCTATTAGGAAATAGGTAAAACCCTAAACCCAAAAAGGTACAAGGAACAAAAAGTTGTTTTTTTATTATTAAAAAAGGAACAAAATCCCCAGAGGTTTATGAATACATAATATAACAGGGAGAGAAGAATGGCAAATTCCCCCAGAAGCACATAAATAAAAAATTGCTCAACTCTCTAATTTGTAAATTCTGTGAAAGTCAATAAAAAATTAAAAGAAAGAGTATTCCAAATCCCAAGTTAAAAAAAGATGTTATTGGTGTTGCAGAAGTACGTACTAGTAATGTGAAATCGGGGAAGTTGAGGAATAAGGGAAAGCAAGAGGATGAAAAGTGAGAAGAGATGTTGAATGAGAGAAAGTGAGAGAGAGAGAGAGATAAAAGGAAAAGAGGTGTTGGGGGTTTGTACATATAGGGAAGGGGCAATTGGCAGTGAAATAAGACTATAACCACCGACTGAGTGAAAGAGAATGGGGGAAGTCACACTTGGGAGTAGAGGAAGTGGAGTGAAGAAACAAAGAACTGTGTAGAGATGAGAACGAAAGAAGAGACAATTTTGTTCCTCACTTTTCTCTCCTCTTCTATTCTAGGACCACTTCAATTAACCTCCTATTCTACTACCTGTGTTTCATTTTACCCTTTCAATTATCTTACGTTCTTCTTTTACTATAATATCCTTTTTTGCCAACAGAAAATGTACATGATATTTGAGGTGGTAAAACTTTTTATTGCTATGGTTGGACATGGGCAGTTTGGTAATTGATTAATTAAATTCTTAAGGATGGCGAAGCATGGATGTACTTACGGGATTATTCCATTCCATACCATACCTCCTGCGAAGCTTTTTTCTAAATTATGGAAAGGACTCCTTATCTGGTGACGCGGCACGATTTGATTGGGTACCTTAGATTTCATGGCTTACGTGGCATACTTTTTATAGTTTAGCGGTTGCTCAGTTTTTCACGTGTACGAAGGAAAGAGGTAAGATTTTGGATGTGTTCTAAACATCAATGATTCCAACCTTTTTGGTGTCTTCTTCATTTTATCTATGGCACTCAACCATACTACGTTGCATAAATATTTTATCACACAATTCTCCCCAAATATTCAACTATATGCATAAATACTTTGTCAAATATATTCAATACTTGAGACATGCTCATAGAGAGGGGAAATTGGTTGTGGTAATTTTTTAATTTTATTGGTTAAAAATATTAAATTATTTGAAATTTAAATAAATAAAACAATCGGGTCTACTTAAGGGGTCAAGGGTGTGTTACTTGCTTGGATATTCCTCCTCTCTCTTTAGTTCCCTAGTTACTTTTCATCATTTTAACCCGTTAATAATTCTAAATAAATAAAAATTGTCATTTAACTTTTTTATTCTATAATAAGTAGCAACTACATAAAATTCAAATCCTTAAAGGAAATAAAGATTACACATAAAAGAATATAAATTAGGGTCAAACAAAAAGTATATTACAAAAGTTGGTGTTGAAAAGTATAGTAGTAACAATTTTCTAGAGTATTAATATGGTAAATGCTTTGACATTATAAATATTATTGTATCTGTTTGTTGATCCGCATTCTTATTTTGTAATATTAAATATTTAATTTTTATATATTTTATTTTAGAAAATTATATCACATTTTTTTGTATTGAGTGGACATGATATTATAATTTATGTAATAGAAAATATGAAAATGAACTTTGATATAATTAAAATCTTTTATTAAAAATTGAATTTATGATTTGATATTTTTGGCATATGCAACTTCCTCTTAACTTCCATTATTATTTATTTTAGAGAAGGGGTTCACATACTCCAAAAGTAAGTTTAAAAAATTTACTTCACATTTTAACCATCAATTCTATGAAATTTAATGGTTTAGATCTACTCACTAGTTCAAACCATTTGATTTCTCTAAAATTGACGGCTAAGATGTGAAATAAGTTTTTTAAACTTATTCTTGGAGTAAGTGGATCATCTCCCTTTCTTTTATCGTATTATAAAATATTGTAATAATAATAGTTAATTAAAACGACAAAATATGCAAGAGAAAATTACACCATGTAGATATTTATAAGATGTTTTGGCTTTATATATAATATATAACTAGTATGTCGATATGAACTTTGTGTGTGTCAACCCACATTGTATGATACAAAGTATTTAACTTTTTTTATGTTTAGTTTACATTATCTTATAAGTTTTTTTTGTCTTTATCATATGATAATAATGTTTAATTTAACATGAGAGTGGTGGTTAATTTGTTGGTGGCTATTATATAGAATTATTAATTTTTATTATAGAAATTAAATAATGTTAAATGCAAAGTAGGGAAATGAGATTACATTATATAATAGTTATATCATATTTTATCTTTATATATAACTAGCGTGTTGACAAACACTCACGTGTATGTCAACCTGTTTTTTTATTGACTGAAGTGTAATTGATTTGTATATTTTTATTACATTTTTCATAACTATAACAAAATCAACAAAACATGATTTGAAATTTTACATGTTAAACAATAAAAATGATAAACTGTTGTGTTCAAATATTGTCTTGATCCATGTGAAAAAATTGTCATGTTCAAATAAAAACTATAAAATTTACATAAACAAACATGAAACATAAAATGAGGAAATAAGTTATATGGTTTTTTGGTAGAAAATATAGATTAGTAAGGGCAAAATAGGAAAACACAAATTACACCATCATTGATAGTTATTTTGTGTTTTCTTTTATATATTATATATTAGTATAGTGGAAAATAAATATATATAGATAAAAGATATAGATAAATATGTGCATTTTATGACTTATTATCAAATTAAAGTACGTCTGTAATGACTAAGTGATAGAATTGAAACCTTATTATTATTATTACTAGCAAGGTACCCGTGCATACGCACGAGATAATACTTTTTGTCTTGTGATTAAGAACACAAATATTATATGAGTATTAATAGAGTACCTTTTGATCCATAAAGATCATTTCTAACGAAGGAGCAACATAACGTTCAACATGTCAAAGACTTGTATGTCGTTCCTTCTATTTCCAAGTATCCTTTGAAGAATTGATTTCTTCAATGAAATTAGCTTGACGTGCCATGCCGACTTCATAAATATATTATTTACCCATTAATATTTCATTTGTTAATAATGAAGTACAAATGATATGAAAGAGATTAAGAACTGAATAAACTAACCTTAGTAGAACATAAAACCTATTCAAACGTCAACAATCACAAGGGCTTGTGATTAAAGACAAACAATCGAAACAAAAAAACACTAACTCATAAAAGAAATAGAAATAACAAACAACGTCAAAACATTCTATAAAAGACAACCCAGAAATAGAAAGAAAAAATAAGAACAAAATAAAATATTAGTTTTCTAATATGAAATAATAAACTTAAATAAAAAACAACAACAAACAACTATGTAAAACCAAACAAAGATATTGAAAAAACAAATAACAACAAAGTGAAACTTTAAATTTTTAGTATCACAAAAAATAAAACTAAAAGTAAAAGTTTACCTTTTTAGAGTGCCAGAATGAAAGGGTGAAATGGGAAGATTTTGAAAGGAAAAAGTGGATAATGAAATCTATTAAAGGAAAATTGTAGATGAAAATGAAGATTTGAGATTGGAAATGAAGAGTTCTTGGAGAATGGAGAAGGAATAATAATAATAATAAAGGATAATAATTAGCATAATAATAAAGCATATTTTTTGGGATAATGAGATATTAAATGAAAATTGTAAATGGAAACGAAGAGTTGTGATTGGAAATGAAGAGTTGTTGGAGAATGGAGAAATGATAATAATAATAATAAAGGATAATAATTGGGATAATAATAAAGCCTAATTTTTTGGGATAATGTGGTATTAAAGGAAAATTATAAATGGAAATGAAGAGTTGATTGTGTGGTAGGATAATGGAGAAGAAAATATTGCATGAGAAGCTGACACGTGACGGAGCATGAGAAGCCGACACGTGACAGATGAATATGTCAAGGAACATTATTTTATTATATAGGTAATAGATTAAGTCATATAAGAGTTGATTTAGGGAAATAAATGAAGATTTTTGTTGGAAAAAGAATATGATAATAAATGTGTATAATAATATTTTTATGAAATCATGAATGATCATTAAGTATAATAATTATATTCATTCTAATTGAATTATTCATGAATATTGCGGTATGGTAATGGTGATGAATGATGATTAATTGTTGAGTATAATTTTAAAGATATGTATCTGATGATTAATATAAATGAATATATAATAAATGTGTATAATAATAAGATAATATGATTGTTAATTAGAGTATGAGACATTAATATGATTGCTTTCACAATATTATAAGAATTTAAAGCCCAGTTATAAGAATTGATTTTTGGAAAATGAAGAAATATAAGAATTGATTTAGGGAGGAATATATAAGGAATATGGATAATAGGATTGGTAATCGGAATATGAGATATCAATAGAATTGCTTTCACAATATTATAATAATTTAAAGCTCCACTTATAATAAGAATTGATTTAGGGAAATTAATTGTTAGGTATAATTTTAAACATATGTAGCTAATGATTAATAGAAATTAATATAAATAAATTTATATGGAATGTGTATAATAATATTGATAAGAATTGATTTATGGGGAAATATATAAGAAATGTGTATAATAGGATTTCTAATCAGAGTATGAAATATTAATATGATTGCTTTCAGAATATTATACGCATTTAAAATCTCACTTATAAGAATTGGTTTAAGGGAAATATATAATGAATGTGCATAATGGTATAATGGAATTGCTAATGAGATATCAATAGAATGTGCACAATATTATAAGAATGGAGAAATATAAGAATTGATTTAGGGAAATAAAGAAAGATTTTTTGTGGGAAAAAGAATATAATAATAAATGTGTATAATGATTTTTTTATGAAATCATGAATGATCATTAATTATAATAATTATATTAATTCTAATTGAATTATTCATGAATATTCCAGAATGATAATAATGATGAATGTTGATTTTAAACATATGTACATGGTGATTAATAGAAATTAAGATAATAGAATTGCTAATGAGAGTATGAGATATTCATAGAATTGCTTTCCCACCACATCATAACACCGATATTTTACAATTATTACCAACACTCTTTGCTTACAATCTCATGATTCTTTTTCTTCTTCTTAGGTAACATTACATCATACTTTAATTATCTTTATTTCTCATTCTAAGTTTTTTAATATTCTGACTTTGTGATTTTTGTTAGAAAGAGTTCATCATTTTCGGGATAATGTTGATGAGAATTTAAAGAATTATTTTTGTTTTTACATAATCAAACCGCAATTTCCTTTAGGTAATGATAATTGCATATGTGCGTAATAGGATAATCTTACAATCTCATGATTCTTTTTATTTTTCTTAGCTAACATTATATTACATCATACTTTAATTTTCTTCATTTCTCATTCAAAGTTTTTCATTATTCTGACTTTGTGATTTTTGTTATAGAGAGTTCATCATTTTCGAGATAATGTGGATGGAAATTTAAAGAATTATTTTTGTTTTTACATAATCAAACAACATAATAGGATAAGAATTATTTTTGTTTCCCTAAACTCATATATCTTTAATATAAATTAATATGAGAATATTATAATGAATGTGCATAATAGTATAATAGAATTCATATTTTTAGGGAAAATGAAGAAATATAATAATTGATTTAGTGAAAATGAAGAAAGATTTTTTGATGTAAAATGAATATGAGTATATGTGAATATGATTAAGTGTTTAGTAGAAAAATGAAGGATTAATAAATGTGATATGCATGTGTCATTTTGATGTATGATATGAATGTAGAGGTTAATGATACAATATGAGACTATGCATAGTAGTTGATGGTTTGATGTATGATATGAATGTAGATGATAATGATACATGTTAGTTGGTGAGAGTGTTTGAGTGGGAAAACTTTGCATGAGAATATGACATTTGTCAAAGACTAATAATGGATAACCTTTTTTTCTTATAGTATAATAGATTACACATCGACTAAACTCTTTTTAGTGAACCGTTTTCATTTTTTAATTCAAGGGAGCAAACTATCTTCACCTTGCATATTGCTTATAAAAGTCGTAGCTCACACGTAAGGAATGAAATCATGAGTGATTACTTTTTTTTGTCTGCGTTTGCGCATGTCATTTTCTCATTCAGATATTTAGAAATATTAAATATCAATATCCAACTGTATCTTCGAAGCTGAAATTTAAATAATATACACGGGATAAATTTATTCTGTATATTCATAAACACCCAATGGTTTATTATATATGTCTTATATGATACGGTTTAAAGTTTTTTCAAATTTCAATTGACAAGCTGTAAAAAAAAATCAAAGTACATTTCAAACATAGGAGCAATGGTAGTGGCTTATTGTGTGGTCAATTGTACATTATTATAGTGTTAATTAAAATACTTGATTCTAACTATAAGCATTTTAAAAATTACATTATTATAGTGTTAATCAAATGTAAGGTACAATATTAATAGTTATAAGATAAAGTTACCGTTTGTTCCATATAAGATAGTAAATATTAAGAATGGGTGAATTAGAAAAGTGATGTGATAGCCTTGTCAGGTGATATTTGGCAGCATCTTATTATCATCACAAGTGGGTGAGTTGGGTTTGTCTACAACCATTGAAATTGGATAAACGCATGGCAGTGGGAGTGTACGATTTTATATAAGGTTCAGATTTCATCAAAACATGTGATTCTATCAGTTGCACCAATCACCTATTACTCGACTCTCCATGTTATCTTCTAAATATTATCTTTAACCCGTGTAAGCTTTTCTAACGTGTGGATATGTACATAGCCACAACTTCATTTAATCTTCTTCATTTAAATTATCTCCATATCATTAATAGTATTATAATGATAATGTATAATACTTCTAAACCCCACATTTTTCTCTTTAAATGGAATATTTACCCTACAATTATATTTCTAAAAAGTGATGTATGTCCTAAATTCGACCGACACTTTGGCAAGCCATACAAAGCATGGTAATTGACAAGATGGGTTAAAATTTAATGTAATGACTAAGAAGACCTTGGTTTAGTGATAAAATGTCACAATTTAATCATTTTATTAATCTATCTGCTTTTACCATCATTTTATTAATCTATCTGCTTTTACCAACAAGGTATGGTTATCCCTAAGTATTGTAACAAAGGTTTAATGTTCAATATTTATGTAACTCAAAATATATTAATCTATTACCCATAAGATATCAAATATTATTAGTTCATGAAAAAATCTTCACTTTCCTTTTAAATAATCACAGATGTCTAATTAAGGTGCAAAAACTTATGCTCTATTGTTATACCAATTCATCCCAAATTGCTAAGTGTTGTGTTACTAAAAAAAACTAAATTTTTTCGTCCCAAATTGCAAGGTTGCAGTGGACAATACCCAAATGAAAAGAAACCTATTGGCTCGAAGTATATAACAACCTTAGAAGGTTTACATGGGTCACTAGGCAGAGCCACCTCTGAAGCAGAGTGTCACTATCTTATACAGCAAATGAGTTGATGAAGTAATCACATACTTACAAAAGGAAAAACATATTTGGGGGACCATGACATATTGTGTCTTCCACCCTTGGCTGCTACTATTGTCATATGAATCATCCCAGATCTAATGTCTTTAGATCTTATTAGATATACTTGCTAGTAAGCAATTTGGACTTTTTACCTTAATAATTGTTGTATTGGTAGCCCGCAACAATGACACGAGACAATCTTTACTGGTTGAGTCACAATCAAGTCGCTCTCTTTAAGACGTTTCGTGGTACTGTCTCAAGGTGCAAGCAGACTATCAATCACGCCGTTCCCAGGATAAAACAATCCAACTATCTGTTATACGATATTTTACTGCATTGTAAGAATCGTTCTCGAATACACCCAAAAATATGGTTTCCAGTGCCAATTCCGAAATACCCACAATATTAGATGCCTGTTCCAATTCTAGTGCCACAAAAATAAAGGGAGTGAAAGAGGCCAGAATTGCGTCGGTATAATCGTACTTGCTCTTGTTGCAAGTAACAATGAGGAGGGGAGACCTCTATTTATAGCGTGAGGCCTCCAACCGACCCTCCATCCAACGGTCCAGAAAAAATCCATCTAAGGCGTGGAGGAAAATAGGCACAGATCCACCTCCTCAAATATCGGGTCATCATGCACCTTATGGATCCTTCTCGTTTTCCACGTGTGATGACTTAGTCAATATTGACTTTGTCATCCACACAGGTCCTTTGGCATAGGCCCAATGGCCTAAAAGAATTAATAAATAAAAAATTTATTTTTTAAAAAAAGAATGTTGGGCCCAAGCCCAAGCCGAGCCGGACGGACGGCGGCAGAGGTAGTGGTGCGCGCGTGTGGGGGGGTTTTGTGACCCCTTGGGGCACACCCCAATGGTAGGACTTGAGCCTTATAAGGTCTTTCACATTCCTTTCTCCAACCAATGTGAGACTTGGAGAGTTTTTTGAAATTCACTCCAAACTCACTCTTTAATGGTCACTTTAATGCATCTTAAAACCAACAATTTTCAACAATAATATATGAACTTGTTGTTAAAGTTTCATCTAAAAAATAATTAAAAATGAGAGGAGTAGTTCAATAGATATTTAAATCATTCTCGATATCATGAGGTAGACTTACATTTGACCTATAACTAAATGACATATTTTGACCCATGACAACGGGAAAAAAATTGGGCTTTGGTTAAGGTTTCATTTCAAAACCGATTGATAATGAGAGAAGTGTATTTAAACTATTCCCAAGACAATGAGTTAGGGATATAAAATTTATTTCTCTAAACTTATAACGATTTTTTGAGTCAGAGGATACTAAGCTACGACCTGAGCACAAACCCAATTTTTTTCTTTTAAAAGAGAAGACAACTTTGATGTTGTTGGGTCCTGAAGGTGATATGTTTTCATTAGATAGCAAAAGTTGGTTGTGTTGGGCTACTCAAAGTTCCTATTTTGATATTTTTTTCCCACTTTTTCCATGATGTTCAAATGTAGGTTTCCTTTCTGGGCCTTGAGTTTGATTTGTAAGTCGCAAAATATTTACGTATTTTTTATAAACATTATCCACGTAAATTTGAACTGTAGTTGTTGGTTTAGCACTTTAGCATGTAAGCTTTTCAAAGAGAATAAAACAGACACATATATATATATATATAATGAAAATAATAAGAGTAATATTTGAAAAAATAGAAATAGACTGTAGAATATATGAAGAATCCAAAGTTCAGATGATAGAATATATATTAATGTACTTAAAAAATAGTGTAACGTTGATGCCTTAATATGAGTCTTAATGATAGAATATATGAAAAATACAAAATTGAATATTAAAAACTGAACAATAATATTGGATAATGAATAGGAGTATAAATGTGTATTAATTTTATAAAATATGATCTATTTAGTTGGGAAACATGATAAAGTTTAAACATGGATATGAAATGAAGGAAGTTAATGATATGAAAAACTTGTATAAAAATTGTGGAACCTTCACCTAATCTAATCAACAAATTATTTAATCTAATATTTAGGAGTGAGTTATGCGATAATAATGCAATACTATAAAAAAATGATAACAATTAATATGAATCATTAAATATTATTTGAATGATCAAAATTAAAATAAATATGCACATGATTATCACGTAACTAATAAATAAATTTTAATCATAAACACTCACTCACGAGTCAGACCCCTCTACATTACTGGTGATAACAATTAGCTAAAAATACATTGAAAAACTAAAAGACAATGACACTTTTATCTCTTAAATGACATTACATTTTTATCATTAAAAATATAATACAAAATCTAACTTTAGTGAGGTAGATTAGTATCATTCCTCCTAATGAATCATCATTCAAGATGACATATTTCATAGAGTGAGACTCAAGGAAAAGTAACATACATTGATATTTATATCATTTTCATTTAAAATAAAATTACAATTTTAACCTTAGAATACGGATGAAAAAATCACTTCTATCTAACGGAGATAGAGTCTTACTCTATTTGAGAAGGTGGGCCATATCTTTGTAGAGGTTCTTCCACAAACAAAGTTATCTTCAAGTATTGACTCAAGACCTTAAACAAGTGGCAAGTGTTGTAGAAACGAAATAATGCCGACCTTGAACTTGTTCACCAACGTCCCCGTCGACTCTGTCATTGCTTCTGATATTCTCAGAGATGCCACCAAAGCTGTTTCCAAAATCATCGGAAAACCCGAATCGGTTAAGCCATCCCTTTTCTCTTTTCTTCTTTTCTTCAGTATTGACCACCACTTGTTTGATTAAATTACTCTTTAAATACTAAATACCAACACAAACTTCTTTACCCTGGGTTTTTTAGTCAACAACATCAATTTTACATAATGTTCTCTTATTTTAGTTTTCAGTATATAATTTGACATAAAATTGTAATTTTTTTGTATATATATTTCAGTATGTGATGATTTTGTTGAATGGGGGAGTGCCAATTGCATTTAGTGGCACTGAAGAGCCAGCTGCTTATGGTGAACTTATCTCAATTGGAGGCCTTAGTCCAAGTGTCAATGGAAAACTGAGCTCTACAATTGCTGAAATTCTTCAAACTAAGCTATACATTGATAGCTCCCGTTTCTATATCAAGTTTTATGACGTTCAGGTATACTGTTCCTCATTTCTTTGATATAGCTTATAAGATTTTTATATTTTTTGGAGATTGTAAATCAGTATTTGTTTCTGTCTTTATACAAAAATAGCTATTAACTTTATACTGTATTTCAGGGGATTGGCTGCTAACAATACAAGTTTTTTTTTAATAAAACTAAAATACAAATTATTTACTTATAGATTGATTTCTGATGTTGTTTAGCAATCTATAATAATAACATGAAAAATATGTTTGCTACCTTTATCTCATTTTCTGTACCCTCTATCATCTCTATTGCTCTTCTCATAGAGAAGTGTCTTGAAATGATTTTGTTTTTTCTTCTTCATTTTTATTTAGAATTTGCTGAAGTATGTGTATAACATTTATCATGTTGGTTGTGTCAATAACATCAATCCATAACAACTGCCTTTCTATGAGATGAAAGTCATATAGTTATAGGTTTTGGTAATATCTGTTCATTACTCACATTCTATATCTTGTTTTATTTGTCTCATGGTGCAGCGATCATTCTTTGGGTTCAATGGCTCAACCTTTTGATCGGACTTTCATCCTAGTCATGGACTTACGGAGATTCCAAAGAACAAATATCTGGCTAAAGAATACATGTGTGGATTATTAGTTTATTAGAAATTTTATGCATGGTGTAGTTAAAGAATACAAGTGTGATATATCAGAATGGGCAAATTTGTCATCCATCTTATGTCCCTCTTTTTCATCTTTTCAAGATTCATGCCTTCAATTTATTGTTTCTTGATAGGGAAAGAGATACCTTTTTCAAGCAAGTAAACCTCCTAAAAGCATTCTGTCATACATTCTGTTGTGAATGTTTGGAATCATTTTAACACAGTTAACAATTACATTCTGTCATGCATCTCTTCAAGTCATATTTATATAGATGCTAGTGCATTGCATATCGATTTTATTTCTTAGCATGAATTAAACAAATAAAGCCACTAAAAGCATCAGAAACAGTTAGATAAAGGTTTCTATCTACTATTACATCATTAATTGATTTTAATCTCTGAAACAGATTAAGAAAAGGAAAGAAATATGACTTTATTCAGCATGAGGTTAAGACGCATAACTCAGAATTCCAGTCAGAATATGTAACATACAACATTTGCACTACAGAGCAGAGCAACCGCAGACATCATTTGACATAATAGATAAATGCAACAGCTACAGCTGCATTATAATTCATGTTTAAATGTAAGTTTATAAAATTATAAGAGAATAGTCCCTGATTTCCCTCCACATTTTGACTATGTTTCAGCTTTGGTATCGGATTCTAGCATGTGTGGTATCCACAAGTCAACAAGGCAAAATAAGTTGTTGAAATCTATATTGAAGTGTTAGAAAGTGTTAAGAGGGTGAAATCTTGATATTGTCCTTATGAGGATTAAAAGTATAATTGCAAAATCTGATGACATCTGAGGAGTAAATGTAGTTCTTGATGGTTAAAAATGAACTATTGATGTAAAATTTTCTATCCCTACCTTTTTATACATTAATAATAAGTTTAATATTAATGTTGTTTTCCATGTTATGTATTTTTTTGGGTACTATCAAGGGTATTCCCTCATCATATGGATAAGTGATCACTTTCGAGATACTAACCCTCTCAACAAGTGTCGCTTACAAGAATTGAATAGTTGACATTTTGATCATCCTATAGATCTAACAGGACCTTATACCACTAGACAAATATATTGTTGTTTTAATAGTAGGTGTTTGATATATTGACTCTGTGATTGTATTCTTCTATAATAATGTTAACAAAATCAATATTTGTTAAATACATCCTTCATTTTCATCCCTAATCATCTTAACCATTAAAGAACCTTTTTCCTTTACATTTTATTTAAAACCACTAAGTCTAATTCACACCCCCTTATTACCAATAATTACATTGAAATAGCAATATCAGGACTTAGGACCGTTTAGTTTATTTTCTAATTTTAAATCTGAAGTAAAATGAATTTCCTGAAAGGCCCAAACTGAACCTTAATTTCCCAAAATGCAGTGTCGGGTTTTATTAAGAAGAACCACCCGTTTTGAGTGATGTCGCTCCTCCGTATAACATGGAACACAGAAACAGAGCAATCTCCTCCGACATTTATTCCTCAAACATTTTTTCCCTTTTTGCACCATCAATTATTTCATTCTCATTATTGCTTATTAATAATCACTATCTCATTGGTTTGTTGTTTAATTGAAGAAATCTTTGATTGAATGGGGAAAAAGTCTTATTCATCTTCGTCTACATGGCGTTATATTCAACCTCGCTATTACATAAAGAGACCTAAACGACTCGCATTACTCTTTCTCTTTTTCATCTGTCTTACTTCGCTTTACTATGATCGCCAATCGCTTAACCGGGATCATCAGGTACCATTTCTTGATTTTCTTCACTCTATTCTTATTTTTAATTCTATTTCTTTCTTTTATTATTATTATTATTATTTGTCTCACCATTTGAATTTTGCTTCTGGAATCTAGCCATAGTGCCAATCAAAATATTCAATAATCTGTTAAAATAACTATTTAAAAAGACAACAAAGAAAAGAACACCCCATTGCACAAGATTCCGAACCATGATTTCTATGTCACAAGATAGACAACTTGATGTTCTTTTAAAAAGACAACAAAGCCTTTATCAAAATTCTGTCGAAGTTATCTTAAGATTTTTGATTAATTATTCCCTACAGGCACATGCATTTTTCAAGAATTGTTCGTGTTGTCTAAAGCTAGTTTATTAGTGCTTCTCTTTTTTTTCCTGTGCAGGAGGATATTTTGAAATTAAAAGATGAGGTTGCCAACTTGCAAAATATAGTAAGATATGCATATTATGATCATCCAAAGGGTTGCTGTTGTACATTTGTGTTAAATTTTTTGGGCATTTAATGGCATTGTTGGCTTAGTTTGAACTATTTGGATTTGCAGCTGCTAGAAATGAAGACCAATATGAATGGCTCATCAGAGACAGGGAGTATCCAAAATGGTGAAAGTTTCAGTGAATTAACCAAGAGCATTTCTGTTGAGGATGATGCTATTAGCATACAACGAAGGGAGAAAGTAAAAGATGCTATGCTTCATGCATGGACATCTTATGAAAACTATGCTTGGGGCATGGATGAACTTAAGGTTTTCTATAATATTTATTTATTTATTTTGACTGTACTTCATGTGATAAGTTTTGTGTCTATTGCTTGTTTTGCTGCTCCCCTCCTTTTGAGTTCAAATACTTGAGCTATCTTATGCTTTACTAGAGTAGTTAGTAATTCATTGTTATGGAAAAAAAGGATCAACTAGCATCGCATTGCACTTCCTAAACTGTATTTTGCTGATATACGTTCATGTCAATAAAGCCCATAAGCATGATTAGGGAGTAAAACTTATTCTCTTTCACATTTCTTGTTACAACTGTAAGTCTGTAACCAGTTATGATATTAACTTGTGAATCTACTCACCAATTAATTTTGGCTCACAAGGAGGTGATGACAATTCTTTTGGTTAAGTGGAGGCTTGAAAAAGAGATATATCTACCCTGTACTGAAACTAGAAATTTCACTCAGCTTTTGATTCTTTAGGGATTTATCAAATTTTGCATTACAAGGCACAATCATATGTGCACATTTATTTATGCTATTTCCCAGAGTTTGGAATGATTTTCATCCAGGAAGTATTTCCTTTCTGTCCTTCACATATCGGCTCTTTCATTTCCTTCGTGACAAAATCTGAATTATGCAACTAATTAGTTTGCTATTATTCCCCTTACAGCCTGAAACAAGGATCGGTGTTGACAGTTTTGGTGGTCTAGGGGCAACTTTAGTAGATTCACTTGACACACTATATATAATGGGTCTTGATTCCCAGTTCAAAAGAGCTAGAGAGTGAGTTGAACTTTATTTTTAATACAGTTGGTTACGCAGCCTGCTTATCTATATGTGCTTCCAAATATTTGTGTATGTGTTTTCCTGTGAATGTTATTCTTGATTTCTTTTTACATTTTTTTAACTTCTCTGTGATGGGTTGAATTGGAAAAGTAAAAATGGAGAAAGGATTTCCTCTTTATTCTGGGTCCTGGTCTCTGGGGAATATCTCATAACCACTCATTTGTGTGAGTATGGGTGTTTGAATGTTGATGTAATCTTGTTTCAATTTTCTAGTTTCTCTATCGAGGGGTTGTTACATTCAAAGCATCTAATATAATGAGTATTGCAGGTGGATTGCAAAATCATTGTATTTTAACAAGGACATTGAAGTTAGTGTGTTCGAGACAACCATAAGGTTGAATTAGAAGGTTCAATCTTATTTGTATTGGACTGCTTTCTCCCTGCCTGATATTTGTTGTAACTTGGCTGATTGCAGCAGATTTTGCCTTTTCGTCCTTTTTTTCTTTCTCATCTGTCTATTATTTTGGTTTATACAGAGTTCTGGGTGGTCTTCTTAGTGCATATGATCTCTCTGATGACAAATTATTTCTTGAAAAGGCTAGAGATATTGCAGATAGGCTGTTGCCTGCTTGGAAAACACCTTCAGGAATCCCCTTTAATAGAATTAACTTGGCAAATGGAAATGCAAATAATCCCAGGTGGCAACGGGTATGTTTAGGCCTCACTATGCACTCCATCTAGTCTGTCCTTCTTCCTATCTGAATTTCTTGATAATGTTAGTGTCACTTATATTGATTATGAAAGGGTTTGCACAGTGAACGAAAGTGAGTTACATGCCCCTCCTGAGTTAATGAGTGTTAGATTTATCTAGAACAAAAATGTATTTTTTATAGAAAATAACTTTTCTCAGATGCTATTTTAATTTCATGTCATTCTCTGGACACTGTTGGCAAGAGTCTCTAAGGCTCTTCATAGAGGTTAAAAGGGCTCATAAGGTGATACAGAATAGTATACTTGTTATTTTTACATCAGCTATTTCTGTTGGGTTTGCGGTGTCTCTTTTGGCAATACAATGTTATGTAGTTTATTTTCTTTTTTTCTTGCAACTGGTTATCTGGTTTTATTTGATTAAAAAAATATTTGAACCTTATTTGGAATTATTTGCATATGTTTATCAGCATTAGTCCTTATCCAGAGTAGTGAATAAGGTTTCCTTCCTGTAGCTTGTTTTATGATCTTAATTAATTGTTCTATGTTTGCTAGGGAAACAGTATTCTTGCAGATTCTGGTTCAGAGCAACTTGAATTTATTGCTCTCTCTCAAAGGACAAAAGACCCCAAGTACCAACAGAAGGTTAGCTATTGCTGCCTTTTATGTGTTTCCAGAATAATACTCTCTTGCTATCAATAATTTTCAGTTTTGATTCTTACTTGAGGTGAACTAGTTCCACGTATTCTTGTCTTTCACAATCCCTAATCACACTGATCTTCAGTGTCATGATTTTGTGCGAGAGTAGAAGATTCTTTATGTCAGTATTGAGGCATTTGCCTTCCGATAATTCAGGTGGAGAAGGTCATCAAAGAGCTTCGTAGAATTTTTCCTAAGGATGGGTTGCTTCCTATATATATTAATCCACTAACAGGAATTGTGTCAACTGGAACAATTACATTTGGTGCTATGGGTGACAGGTAATTATTAATGACACTAATAGTATCTTATAACTTCAGCATTTCATGATCTTAACTTTATGCATAATTTTGTTGAACTCTAATGAGCCTTATAGAATTTAGATGATACAGATGATTTGTTGACCCTTTATGAGGAATGAAACAGCTTGATGAAAAATCTAATAGAACAGATGAATTTAGTGATCTGAATCGATTGCCCATATTGATGCGTTACGGTTACTGTTAATATGTAATAAATTGGAGATATGAATATTTATGGATTCAGAGGGTGCATTATGATTTTTAATATGTTAATGTGCACTATAATAGTGGTCACCAATTACTAGAGATGTTTCAATATGTGCATACTGTGTAATCTTTACATATTTTAAAGGAAGATCATTGGTGAAAAATAGCAAAGTTGATTATTCAGCTGAACTATATGTTGTTTTCTGTTGATTGGTAGTAACAGTGTGACAAATGACAACATGTCAAAAGCAAATGTCATCTGGCGTGTTTAACCTTGACTAGGTTGTAGACTGCTTGCCATTTTCCAAATTCCTTTTCGACACACTTAAAAAGGCTGCCCACTTACGTCTTGCAGTTTCTACGAGTATCTACTCAAGGCTTGGATACAAGGGAACAAAACTGAAGCAGTAAAATTTTACAGGTGATTAACTTGGAACACTAATTGTCTTTTGAAAAATCAAGTTTTCCTTGTCTTTAAATGGTTATAAATTATTGATCTTGTCACGTGTGACAAGGCTTGTACTTAACTTTACCTTACTCTTGCACCATGTACAGATTTTGCTGCCATAAGGACCGCTACAGATCCTGTTCCCAAAATTGTGCATTTTTTAATATTTTTATATTTAATGAAAGTAAATTTTGTTATTCTTGGAGCTCTCCAAAGTGTATATTCTACAAAACACCTGATTTGTGACAAACATGCCATCACTAACTTCTATGCTCTTGTGGCATGTTTTTTCTGTTTGATTTGATATGCTACAACCATCTGGCACAGCTTTCTTTTTTCTGTAATATGAAAGTTCAAACTTGGAATTAGGCCTGCACCTGGGCCCTTGTATGTTTAAATGTGCAAGCAAATGGTGTATTCAGGGAAATGTGGGAGACATCAATGAAAGGTCTTGAAAGCTTGGTTAGAAAGTCAACACCATCTTCTTTTACATACATATCTGAGAAACTTGGAAATGAACTCTATCATAAGGTATTATTTGAAAGGGAAGTTTATACAACCTTAGCTGAGTATGTTATGAAAAAAATCTCTGATCTCCTTGTCTTTGTTTCAGATGGATGAATTAGCCTGTTTTGTTCCTGGAATGCTGGCTTTGGGATCATCTGGCTACAGTCCTGGAGAAGCTGGCAAATTTATGTCTCTTGCAGAGGAGGTAATACTTTAGAAGTATATAACATTGGGCGGTTCAAACTGTTGAAGCTGTGGGTGACCTTGTGTTTTTGGTCAAGAAACATTATACTAAAACATCATTTCTCCCAACAGCTTAAATTGTCGACTATAGGAATGATTTTATATTTCTAAAACCAACAATTTCTGAATCAATCACCATATACATTAGTTTCAATACTTTTTATTTGGTTTGTTCTTGACTGAAGGATTATCCTCTAAACAAACTGAAACTTAAGTTCTTGACATATTTAACGTCAAGAGTGCTTTTGTTTTCTGGCATCGTGTTCATGTTCTGTTACCTATTACTTTAATAGTTGATATCATTCAATCTGTGCTGGCCCTATAAGGCAAAGGTCCCAGATTGAGACTTGCCTCTAATACAGATTTGATATGTAATAGTATTAGCAATATAATACACCAGGGAAACCAAGAAGGATCGAAGCTTCAATAACAATGATGGAAAATTAAAAAATTAAGAGACAAGAGTAACAATAGAAGGATAAAGAAAAAAAATCAGAGAATGAAAGAGCTATTTCCACCCAAATGGCTTAAACCACCCCGAAATCTCCTAGATTGTATCCCCTTCCACCCTCCCACCCCTCTATTTATTCTCTCCACTAATTTGCCTGTTCATTTGCCATAACCCCTAAGGTAAATCCTAGATGCCACCTTTACTCTCTCCCCTCCTCCTTGTTGCCCCTTTTACCCTTGTTTACTTGTGTCTATCATGACGTTTTCAGCCTCTAGTTTTCCTTATTAAAAAATAGGTTGTTGTTTATCTGCTTTCTTATTGTTTCTGATTAATCTGTTTTGCTTTTATTTATGATCATATCTATGCCAACTTCCAAATGGATATTTGAATATTATTTTATGGTGAATAAAGCCCTGGTAATGTAGATGTTGAGAAATATTTTTGTTTGTTAGCATTCCTCCAAAATTTATAAATATCAGAAGCATATAATTGCTAGTCAATGATTTTTAATTACATCCAAATTCTTGATAGTTTTGGTAAGGTAGTGTCACACTTCTTGCCCTTTTCCCTTGGAGTCGTAATCATCATCCAGGACAGACTAAAGAATTAGGTTGATTATTGCAACTTTTTTCTCTATCTGGCCTAACCTCATAGCAGCCAAATTTTAGATTTAATTGAATAGTAGGGAATTAATTTTATTCAAAAAAGAAAGGTTTTTAATTGTAAGTACTACTGTACTAGTTTGTGACAGCACATTATTGGTTTAGCTAGAAATTTTTTATTTCCAAACTTGTACTAATTCCATTGCATCATGTTATGAAGCTTGCATGGACTTGTTACAATTTCTACCAGTCAACACCAACTAAATTGGCAGGGGAGAACTATTTTTTCCGTAAGGAAGAGGTTTGAATCTTTTATTCTCAAGTTCTTTACAAGTCTCGTAAGATGTTTGTGTCCTAAGGTAAAGAAAATTGCAGGATATGACTGTTGGCACCTCGTGGAATATCCAAAGGCCTGAAACAATTGAGTCACTCTTCTACCTCTGGCGTTTAACCGGAAACAAGACATACCAAGAATGGGGTTGGGATATTTTCCAAGCATTTGAAAACAACTCTCGAACTGAGACAGGATATGTTGGACTCAAAGATGTAAGAACTCCTCAAACCCCGTTCAACTCCAAAACGGTTTGTTCTCTTAGCCATGGAAAAGCTGCATGCATTGTTGAAATATTCATGTTTTCCTTGTGTTCTAAAATGTTATAAAATCTCCATTAGAGGAAAACCCTGCAGAAACTGGTGGTATGAGATGATTATAAGTAATGTATGTTCAATCAAAAACTGTTTGGATTTATAGATTCCTTTTTTTAAGTTCTTTGTCTTTATGAGGAAGATTTTATCATGCATTATAAAGAGAATGATTATACAATGAAGAATTTGCCTGTTTCTAACTTGTGCACTACAGAACATAACTAAACGATGGCTAAATACTCAGGTGACTACTGGTGACAAAGATAATATGATGCAGAGCTTCTTCCTTGCGGAAACACTTAAGTACCTTTATCTCTTGTTTTCACCTCCATCAATCATCTCTCTTGATGAATGGGTGTTCAACACAGAAGCTCACCCTTTAAGAATTGTGACTAGAAATGATCCTCATGAGGAATTGAGTGTCGGCCAAGAAGAGAAATTTCCACGCCATTTGTATGGTAGAAAAGAAGGTAGATTGGATCACAAGTAATTTAAGTGTTGCTTTAAGCTTATGGTAAGTAAACCCTGCAGATTTCTGAGTTCCCTACTCTCAAATTAGATCCTGGACTTCAACTCGGTGCCGTGTAACAGCATTTGTTGTCGTCTTTGCATGAGAGTGACCTCATTTTTATTAATGGGTCGAACGAGGGACAACTTGTCCCGCTTTATCAACGTACAGTTTGACTGTCTATCACCTTTAATCTGAAGTTACATGTTAATGTGGTGAAGAATACTTGGATGGTTTACTTCTTTGTATAGCAGTAGGATAAAATTGGTGTAAATGCCATAGTAGAAATAGAAACTAATATTTTTTTAATCATTTTTTTGGCACAATTGTAAATCCTTGTGTATCAGTTGACTGACCATTTAGAGGAATGTGGCGCAACTATAGATTAAGTGATTCAGTTTTGAAATGTTCAGATTTATGGCTATTCATTGGGCGTGGTTGAGTTCTAATTTGTGTTAAAACTCGGGCCTTTAATGCCTAAGAAAGTTATAGTGCCAGTTCTGCTAACTCTTTAATTTTGCAGTAAATATGGTCCTTGATTCTAGTTTTTTCGGTTATGCTGAGTCTCCTGATAGTGTGAGTGGCTTCTTGGTTGATTTGCTATTTATACCAACACAAGAACAGTCATGCAAATCTGATATTATCTATTCACCCCAACAAGTTCTAATAAGCTTTGTGTGGCTGTTGTAAATGAAATGAGATTAATAGAGGCAAATTATTATACTATAGTATTGTTGTTTGTTGTTATTACAGATGATGAATTCTAGAGGTGGCAAAACATGCTACTTGTCAAGCAAAAAAATGGAGTACTATATTGACATCCTAAGCCAGACATTAGATCATGTCCTGGCCGGGTTTGGGAACTATTGGGTGGAGTAAAAAACTTGGACTCCAAATAAACATTTTAAACCCCACAACTCATGTGGACAAAGTCACATGTATTTTCTCCCAGAAAAACACATGTCATGCATTGTCGAGGGGTTTAAAGTGTATTTTGTAGTTTTAAAATCTAAATTATATTTTTATAAGACCTATAAGGCTATATAACCTATGAGGATAATGATGTCTCAAATGCTTGAACTGCTAACTTGCTTATGTACATATTTAAAAATGACAAATTGGACTCACCAGATTCCAACAATCACAGTAACTATCTTAGTCACAATTCATATCGATTAAATCTATGCCTGCAAGAATATTCGTTTAAAAAAATATGGCCATGGCATTGTGTTGGACCCGTTTGTAAGCAGTAATAAGTTTACCATACTCCAAAACTAACTTCAGAATTTGTCACTATTCCCACTGTCCAAGAGTGAGAAAGTGGGAGCACAAAGGATGAGAATAAAAAATGAAAGAGGAGATTAAGAAGCTCAAGCAAAGAGACATTCCTACCAAAAAAGCTAAACACATGCATCCCCCACCAACTCACTTTTATGATTACACAGAGTGGAGTTGAGTCTTTTTTAAAGGAAAAAATGTTTATGAATTAAATATGATGAAAGAAAAGTATCATTCATTCCCTTGTTGCTTAGAATTTCCATGCAAGTTTAAAGGTATAGAGAATGATATTAATCATATTTAACTCTTCACTCAAGAATGTGGATTATAAAGATGATGATAGGAGCAAAAAGTATGAAAGTATAATCTTGTACTATCTCTTGAAAGCAGTGATGGTGTTTAAAAGAGAATCCATGGTATGGTAGGGGAGAACTTGAAAAGGAGAGCCATGAGATAAAGATAAAGAGAAAAGATGGGTAGTGTTGTGTCAGCTTGATATGACATGTGTTTTCCCCACACTTCAAAGGATTTGTTTGTTTGTTGTCACAAACATCAGGAAAATTTTAATGGAGAATAGGCATTGAAAAAAACATCGAAAAATTAAAGTGCATTGACATTAATATTCTTTAATTTACACTTATATTATATCTTAATCGTTAAAAATACACTATAAATTAGGACTGTTATCTCCATTACCGGAGAGGAATCGGACTCATAGGAATTGGCCTCAATTGCCTTTGGTGTTTTTCCATGCTCCCTCAAGTCACACTTTATGACTAATTTGTGCATTCTTTAGGTATAAACAGGAGATCAACATCTTCTCCGGTACTATAAAGAAAAATATATAAATAAAAAATGATATAACATTTTTGACATTTAAATATAATATAATAACAATTTTACTCTTAGGTGTAAGGGAAATCAATAACTTATCTTTCGAGAATAAAATATTTTCCAACTCTATAAGGTACATACTTTACCTTTTTGTTTGCTACAATAAATGCCTTGAGTTACTATTAAAGGAATGCAACATAAAAAAGCAACATTATTGGTTTTTAATATAATTTCTTATTTATCTTCCTAGTTAACATTCAATTTTGTGCACTTATGCATGTGCTTTGTATAAGAGAGCGGCAAAGAAGCTGGGAAAACGGAAAGATAATTAAGTTGGATCCTAGATCATTAAAGGCCTCAAAATAAAGATACCAAAAAAGAAAAGTTTATACTTTTATTTGAATCTCAATCTAATGATTTAAATACATGGATCCATTTTCTTATGACCGAATAAAGGTGAGTGTAGCTTTTTGACTATAATAGTACTGACAGTGTATGGATCAGAAGTTAGAGAGAAAGTATGAATTTCCTCCATTTGGTTCAGGAGGAGGAATGAGAAGAAATAATGAAAAGTGTGGTGGGACCCACCAAATTTGTTTCTCCTCCAAAGTGAGGAGAAAAAAGATCAAGATCTGTTATCTCAAACTGTATCACAAAATCATGTCACAGAGCAATGATATTGAAATAAAAAATAAGAAGTAATGAATATTATAATTTTTGTAATTAACATGAATGTTTTCATCGATACGGACATGATTTGAAACATAATTTTGGATGATAAATCATTGTTGAGGGAGGAGTGAGGAAGAAACACTCATTTCTTTATATTCTTTTTCTATACAACCAAACACCACTAAAATTCACTCTATTTCTCATCTATTTCTCATATTTTTCTCTCTTTTCATTCTCTTTCTCACATATTTCTCTCTTCTTATTTTCTCCTTCCATCCAAATGAAGCCTTAGGCTATCTTTGGTAGAGTAGAGAAATGAGAGAAAAAGAATGAGAGGAGAGAAATTTAGGAGAAATGAAGTCACTTTCTCGTTTGGTTGAGGGAGATGTTTAAAGGGAGATAAATAAAAAGCAGTGTGACCCCATATATATTTCTCTTCCCAAGTGAGGAGAAAATGAGAGGAGAAGATGAACTCATCTGTTGTCTCAAACTGTGTCTCAAATCATATCCCAGAGCAATGATATTGAAGCAAAAAAATAAAAAATAATGAATATTATAATTTTTTTAATTGACATAAATGTTTTCATTAATCTGAGACATGATTTGAAACATAATTTTGGAC
The DNA here is from genome assembly GCA_009771035.1 of Lupinus albus. Classification (NCBI taxonomy): domain Eukaryota; kingdom Viridiplantae; phylum Streptophyta; class Magnoliopsida; order Fabales; family Fabaceae; genus Lupinus; species Lupinus albus. Next base: position 1,943,470 of record CM020005.1, read on the forward strand.
GATAAATCATTGTTCATGGAAGAGTGAGGAATAAACATTCATTTCTTTTTCTTCCTTTTCCATGCAACAAAACAACACTAAAATTCACTATATTTCTCATCTCTTTCTCTCTTTTCACTCTCTCTCATATTTCTCTCTTCTTCTTTTCTTCCTACAACCAAACGAAGCCTTAAGATTAATTTTTATAATTTTTCAAGTAATAGTATTTATATGTTATTTATAACATATTCAACTAATGAATTATTTCAATAATTGAATTACTTGTTATAAGTAATAATATTTATATTTATTAAATATATAATTTAATTCACATGTTATTTAATGATTTAATAAGTGAAATATTGATTAAACCATTATACTTCCTTAATAATATTGCCACCGGTATGATAGTATATTATTAATAAGAATGTTTTTCCTACATCTTATATCTAAAAAATGTGTCACTCTATGTGTTATCACTTATGATTGATCAGAAATATACTTAATTATTAAATTTTTAACTTAAATATAATTTTTTAACCAATCACAAATGGGTAGCACATAAAGTAATACACTTTTTGGGAGAGAAGATGTGTTTCCAAAATTACTATAGTATGTACATGATAGTAGTGATGTGAGTTGATCAATGATTAGGCCAATAACAACTCAAATTCCCTTTTTGATTCGGATTTTCAGCTTTAAGTGATATATACATACATACATATATACATACATACATATATATATATATATATAATTGCTTAAAATGATAATTAGTTAATGCTTGCTAATTTAATTTTTGGAAGATTCAAACGTGATTAACAAATTAAACACCTGAATCAATACTCAATTTACTTAATTATAGTTCTACACTTGATTTAGCTAAAGTCCATATTAAGTAACATCTATTCCAGTAGAATAAATATATTCAATTAAAAAGCAATTATTTGTGTAAAGTACTATCTTTTATTACATGTTAAATGAGAGAGCAGAAACAAATTAGTGGTAAGAAAACATTCTTTTATAAACTTCTGATTATCTCTCAAAGCTAAGATTGGTTTTGATGGTCCAATCAAATGCATAAAGCTGTGTAAGCAGCAAAATGATTGAGTTGGAATGGACAAAAGGAAAGACAGTTTGGAAACTACATAAATTCTCAATTGCTGTCTATGTCACTTCCAACCGTCTCACTGGAATGGGACAAGTTTCAGTCACATGAAATAATTTGAGACATTCCTTTGTATTATTGCACATATATTCTTATTTGAATAATTTTCTTACAAATCTTCAAATACTATAACAAAGTTATATATATCCTATCAATTATTAATGAAGATCGAAGTATATAGTTGTATACCATTTTTCTTTCTACACTTGTATACTGAATTTAAATAATAATTCATGGAATCTTCAAGGACTTCATTCTTATCCCATCCTCCAACATTACAGTATTATTATTATTATTCTTTTCCATGCCCTACTTACTTTCCTTTCACATTTTTGGATTGAGATGAAAGGGAGATGGGAATTCCTGCCATTTACACTTGACATTGGAAATGATGACTTTGTAATTTTGTATATATATTCTCCTTACTATATTGTCATGTTGGAGACAAAATCTTTTCACCAAGTATTGATGTGTTTAGGGTTTTTGTGTTAAAGGAAGTCTAGTACCTTTTAGGATATATGGAATAATAACATTTTATAATGACTTGCATGTTTTTTCTTTGAACTAATTTGTGATTAAAGTTAAGCATCAGAACTTGGTTTAGACTTAGTACAGTCCAACAAAATAAAGTTCAGTGTCACGGTTATTAAGCATAAAGGTTAAGATCAATGGAATACATATGCAAGAAATGGAAAGCAGTTAAGCTAGAGGTCTATTCAAAAACCAGCATTCTGTGAACACAATGCATTATTTTCTGATCAATTTCAGGGTGTTTTTGAAAGGTCTATTTTCAACCCAGCAGAATTTGTTTGTTATGAGTAGCCTATGACCTATTTTGGTACCTTAGCATATATAGCATAGCATGGCTAGGCTTTGGTTTGTTTTGTTATGCTTCACTTAATATTATATGTGTCATTGTTCCCTCTGCCAATTTGTCTATCAATCAGGTTATGATAAAGCTTTTTGTACATCATAATTATCTGATTACTAATACTTATGAGTGACCATTTTTGTGATACAATTTTCTTTGTCTAACTGTCAGACCAAAAGGGTTGCAAAAGGGATACCCTAAACATAATAAAATTAACAGCCAGGTCATGATTCTTTTCCAAAATACTAATATATATTTTAAGGTTTCTACTTGTCCTTTTGCTACAAATTTATATATATTAGTTAGTTGCATTAGTATTTTCATAATTTTTGAATAAGTTGTCCTTTAATTACAATTTAAAAGTTTACAACATTCCTATATTTAGTACAAACAGTTGGTGCATTTGTAAGTCTGACCATGTCTGAGAATATAACATAGGAAACAAAATATGGAACAGATTCATGAATATAAACACATAGAAAACTTAAAAGGTTAGGATTTTTATAAAATATTTAGGAACTTAGAGATTAGATGTTAGTTTCAGTGCAGAAAGTTTAGTCCAGGGAAGTGAAAAGATCATCTCTGATGCATAAGCATATGTATAAAGAGAGAAAGAGAAGGTACGGATTCAGATTGTAAAAAGGTGAAATCAAAGAAAATGCAGCAAAAAAACATGCAATTCAGAATTTTGTGTTAGGAACAGAGGAGTGTACGTGAGATTCAAGGGGAACTCATTAAAGTGCATGAACATAAAATTCTTCAAAACTTGGAGATGCAGGGGATCGAACCCTGTACCTCTCGCATGCAAAGCGAGCGCTCTACCATTTGAGCTACATCCCCATGTGTTATTATGGACAAATTATTAGTTACTCATAAAATATTAATAAAGTACTTTTTTTGAGTTATTTTGCTTAACTTGACGTAGGAATGCATGGAATGGGATAACGTATAGCCATTTAAATATCAATTACACAATAGCCACTAATCACCAAACCTTACTTTTTAATTTGACAATTTTCATTTATTTGACATATTCAAAGACGTAGACACAATATAGAAAGACATCTATAGATAAAAGAATATAGATAAAAATCTTGAACAATCCAGCTAGGTAGGTAGGTGTGTATCTCACCAACGAATCTTTCTTTTCAATCTTATTTCTAGTCACCTTTTCAAATTAAATATAACCCCCATTGTTGATATTTATTTTATATTTAAGTATTCTTTAGCTAAAGGAATGTCTGCAGTATATTTATGGGAGGGATCCACTTACTCCAAAAAACACTTACTCTTCATCTTAGCCATCCAATCTTAAAATATTCAATGGTTTAGATGTACTCACCAATTCAAACCATTGGATTTCAAAAAATGAATGGTCATGATGTGGAGTAAGTGTTTTTCCACTTACTCTTGGAGTAAGTGGATCCCTCCCCTTTAATAAAAGCAAAGAGAAAGAAAGAGATCCGTGATATTTGTTTTTTATCGGGATTAGTGTAATACAAAGAGAGGGAGTGGCAGTAATGATGGGAATAGGTTCTCTTCTCATCCTTTTGCAGTCAATATAAAAATAAAGTGAAATATTTATATACTCATGATATAAAGATTTATACTTATTATTCATTTATATTATTTTTTTAAAAAAGTTAATAATAATTAAAAATTAATATTAGATGATGGATTTGCAATGTATGAAACTCTTTGGTTGTTAGTGTATATATTATTATTATTTTTTTGTTGTTGATAGAAATATGGCTTAGAGAAATAAATGAAGGAACATACTTTCATGACTTTACCTTTTCTGTCTTTCCCTTCACCACTTTCTTTGCTTTACTACCATCAACCTCTTTAATCATGCTCTTAGATTTCAGTAACAAAAGCCTCCTCTTATTTCTCCTCTACACATTTGATTTCTAAGCATGTGAACAAATTATGTTGCTAGTAAATTTTAATTTTATGGAATGATATAGTCTAATACTCCCATACGTAGTTAAAATGTGACTTAGCCACAATTGTGACAATACACTTGTAACTGTCATGGTAAGTACAATATTATGATTGACGCACATCCCACAAGTTTAAAGATTGTGCTACAAGCCATAATTGAAAGTTAATCATTTTTATTGTTTTATAAATAATGCTAAAAGCACGTATTGACAATTAATTGACATTTTATTACATGTTGGTATATTCAACCACTAAACATGTGAATTGATTCCAAACCCGCAATGACAAGTCTTATAAGAAGAGGTTAAGTTAGAATCTCTTTGTCACCCATGTGATCGTATTCTATATATCATTATCGATCTATTCATGTAATTGTATATATGATTGTATACTCATTCCTCTTTGAGTTGTCATGAACTTATTAATTAACGTAACTGAGTCATGAAGTTATAAGTATCATGCATGTATAACATGTCTTTTTTCTCCAATGTCAGTCTAATCATCATTCTGTCCATGATATGACAACCTCTAAATACAACATTTTAGCAATCACTTGCAACTCTAGTTTCTTGGTATATTGAGAAACTAGGCCACATTTTAGCAATTAGATAATGAGAACGAAAAAAATGTACCTACTCACTAGCTTTTATATTGTCAATATATTACCCATTGAATCTTAAATATAAAAGATGTATATGAATGATAAAGAATGTTTTATTGTGTATAAAACTTTACACTAATAATATATAAATGTTACATTCTTAGATAACTAGCATATTTTTTTTAAATATCGTGATATTTAAAAAATTCATAACATATATATCATATGTACTTTTTAGAGAATTTGCAATATAGAGAATTAGCACATATCCTTAGTTAGGACACATGCAATATTGATATAAGGTGACATTGAGACTTGTTTTGGTTTTGGGTTGGGATATTGATAAAAATGTATATGTAAATAAGTTGAGGTCCTTCATTGTATATAGGTTGTGTTTAGTAAACCTATATATTACTGTACGTATTTTTATATCCTTTGATCATATGCTTCCCACCTTCATAACCTTGTGCGTCCTTAGTTAAAAACTTGTAAACCTATATATTCATTAATTAATGATATATAGCAAACAATGAAGTCTTGAAAACTACATGAGGAAATCTGAAGCAGCAAGAAATGACAGTTGAAGGGTTTGATTAAGCATTCCCCCAGGAAAAGGGGTTGGAATGTTTTGGGAGTGAGTACGTAAAAGTTACACTAGTCACTAGTGGAGAATTGTAATTGGAAAAAGAAAACCAAGAAAGAGAGAGAGAGAGAGAGTATTTCTGGCTACATTTATTGTATAAAGTTGCACGCTAGTCCTTCTTTTTCTACAATTTCACCTCCCCAAATATCTTTATATTCTAACTTTTTGAGTCAGGAGTGACTGTGATTTTGTTTGGTAATTTATAGAGAATAGAGATGTGTATATATATGCATGAGAATCTATAAAAGAATCTGCAATGTTCGCTTTGCAACTTGTATGGGACCCATGCATCCAATATATATATTCCCTTATCGGTTTTAATTCATAAAACTAGTAATGAAATGCCTAAGTATGCAAATTAGTACTTTGTTAATGAAAATTTGTTATGGAACATTGGAAACAAACCATTCATTAATTATATCACAATGATAAATTACTTAAACTGCACATTCACAATTAATCCATAAAGGGAACACGACCCTTTTCTTCCAACTAGAGTAATCCTATACCTTTTGATCAAACTTTGAAATATAATGTTCCAATGATTTGAGAACACCCCCTTTCATTCAAAACCATCCTTTTTGTTTTTGTTAAAGAGCATTGATGACCCCAAAATGACCCATCTTATTATTACCTACTTAGTGGTGTCTCCCTCTTTAATCAGAAGAAGAAAAGGATATAAAGAGTGTTCAAACAACAAACATAGGAGCCCCCCACCAAATCACATATGATACATTCTTTTCACTGTTTTTTTAAGCTTTTTGAAGCTTCACAATAACCAATCTGAGATCCGCTACATTAAGCTTTCAATCATGAGATAAGTGTAAACGACAAGAGTCATTTAGCTTAAAATGTATAAGTGCAATAAATTAGCTTTTTACAAAGTAATAACCCAGGCCAATATCTATGACTTTGACTGAAAAGTATACCTTATTGCTTTACTTACCTCAAAAATTTAAATGTCCCAGGAGTACTACCGTTTCACTCTATGTATTTCTTCTATAGTTTTTACTCTGGTCCATGTAAAAATATTTTATTAGTTAAACACTTTAAATAACTTTGACCAATTTTTCTTTTTATGATGACAAAAATTAAAATACGCATACAAGAACTAAGATCATAAAAAAAAAGATATTGAATTGAGGAAAGGGGATAAGGAGAGAATCCTGATATACCACTTTACTCATCATTCCCATGGTGCTTTGAAGCTTTACAGTTTTGAATGTTCTTTCCAACTGAAGCACTTCTTTGTTATTGCACATTCTTTTGATGCACTAGAGAATGAGAGTAAGCAACGTAATTAGAATAATATACTTTTATTCCCTACTATTATTCTATGTCTTTGTTTCTTTTTTCTTGAATCTACCTTAAACTCTTGAAAGATCGTTGTCGATATTAGATTCCAAGATCAAGCACCATGCTCCTATTTTCTTTTAGAAATTATATCATAAATTCAAAAGTAAAGGTTCTAGTGATTATTTTTTTCCTCATCATACGCATTTAACTTCAAGTCCTGCAAGGGTCAAATTAATGTGACTACGTGAGGACCCATATGCTTATTTTTTCATACGCAATTGGTCAAAGTTATGTCTAATCCTTTGCTTGTCTTCACAGTAACTCTTAGTTTTGCATGGAAGACGTCATAACCATAGGAAATGAAGTACCAAAAGTGAAACAATTCAGGAAACTTAATAGCATAAGCATTAACTTCATGTTTATCCATCTTAATTTTTCTATGGTAAAAATAGAAAGTAGTTGTCTCAATAATAATATCAAACATCAATCTCTTCTTTTTATATATTATTAAGAGAAATTTTAGGTGTATATAACATTGCTCTTTCTTAATCTTAATCCGTGTATCATTTCAAACGTTAACCTTTAAGAAATAGATGAAATAATAATTAAGTTGAATTGCATTAGTTATGGTATGATATTATTCTTCAACTTCTAAATGTGAATATAACTTAACACAAAAAAGATAGTTATGCTGTTATGGTATGGTTTCATCTCGAGATCTTATTGTTCTTTGGGTGAGGATAACATAAAGCTAAATTTTATGTAAAATAAAAAACCTAGAAATAAAATGAAACTACAGGGTTTCTCTTTATACACAATATGCATGGAATATATACTCAGCAAACCTTGAGGGTTGAAAACATTGAACCGAAGTAGTGAAAATGTTACGTTAGAAAAAGTTGGTAATTAAACTGTTGCAGGAAATTGTTTTCTGGTTTCCAAGAGAGGGGATATGAATTACATAAAGGAAATGTGAAAACAAATGGATATGAATTAAAACAGTACATAGCAGTTTTGGATCCTTTATTTGGTAACAGAAAAGGTGTTTTTAAGTGGGTGGTTGGAAATGAGATGAGATTAAGACAAAAGGTGATTGCTGTTTGCAGGAAAAGAGAGAGAGAGAGAAGTGAAACTGAAAATGTACCAATAATGCCATATAGGATAGCAGACAGAGGGTTGCTTTTAGGGTACTTGGGGATAAAATGTTGTCCCTCTAAGACAATTGGCGTGGAGACAGAGATAACATAGTATAGTGGTGCAATGTACATATGATCAAAGAAACATTAAAACAAAATGTATTCCTAATTCTTTTCTCTTTGTGGAATTATTTTCATTTATTGTTGTTGCTCTCTTATTTTCATGCTTTTATACATTATATAGTTATATTAATTAGTTGCCAAAACCTATTCAATAAATAATCTATTTGTTCTTAATTACTTACAGCTAATAAAGAGTCTTGCCATAAATGAGTTATTGTTTGGATAATACATTTATAATAATTACTCAATAACAGTTACTATTTGGATATACAAATAAGATAGTTATGGGAAAAAGCTACATCTCTTACAAATAAAAAACTATTCCTTTAAACAAAGATAAACCAAATGAGAATAAAAGAACAAATAATATCAGTGTGAAGGAGTATAAAGAAGCGGTGAGGCCTACTAGTCAGGTTCATTTCTAAAGCCTTAACCACTTGCATTAAGCTTTCTCTCAATACTCATTGTCTCTCTTAGCATTTATCTGAGTTTTAAACCACCAACCATCCTTGAAATCCTTAGGATCCACGCTTCTTCCTAGGTGGTCATATATACACATCTCATCTTATAAAAAGAGAGGGTGGTGTGGTGTTTGAAGAGAAGAGGAGGATAAGAATACAAAGAAGAAGTGTGGTAGTGAACAAAAAAGAGTTCTTCAGTCACAAAGGGGGGTAAAGGGGGAGGGTTTTATCCAAGTGATGCGATCAGGAGGCTGTGCGTTGCAGCAGACCCTCACAGCTGAGGCTGCTTCAATCTTGAAGCACTCTCTGGGTTTGGCTCGTAGGAGGGGCCATGCACAGGTCACACCTTTGCATGTAGCAGCAACATTGCTAAGCCTAAGAGCAAGTTCCTTCACAAGGGGTTGTCTCAAATCTCAGCCTCACCAAACTTCACACCCTCTTCAATGCAAAGCCCTTGAGCTTTGTTTCAATGTTGCCCTCCACAGGCTTCCAACAACACCACCTCCTTTGATCCACACTTCTCATCAGCCTTCTTTTTCCAATGCTCTCATTGCTGCACTCAAGAGAGCACAGGCTCACCAGAGAAGGGGTTCCATTGAGCAACAGCAACAGCAGCCACTTCTCACTATCAGGGTTGAGCTTGAACAACTCATCATATCCATTCTTGATGACCCTAGTGTTAGCAGGGTTATGAGAGAAGCTGGATTTTCTAGCACTGATGTTAAGAACAACATAGAGGACTCTTCTTCATCACCTTCTTCTGTTTTTCAGTGTTACAATACTTCTGGTGGTGTGTTTTCTTCTCCTTGTTCACCTTCTGCTAGTGAGAGCAACCCTCTCCGTCGTTTCAGGCCGAATCATTTCTTGTCTGCTTACACTTCTGAGTTCAACAACCAGGTTCTATTTTCTCCACCAAAGAAAGCACCATTGTATCCTTATCATACCACTGGTGCAGCAGCATCTTCTACGAAAGATGATATTAAGGTGGTTTTTGATATCTTCTTGAGGAAGAAGAAAAAGAATACTGTGATAGTTAGTGACTCAGTTTCATTGACTGAAGGCCTGGTGGGAGAGGTAATGAAAAGGTTTCAAAGATCAGAGGTACCTGATGAGTTGAAGTCAACACATTTTATAAAGTTTCAGTTTTCACCAATTTCTTTGAGGTACATGAAAAGGGATGAGGTTGAAATGAAAGTCCAAGAGCTGAAAAGGAAGGTGAACTCTGTTGCATCAGGAGGAGGAGGAGGAGGGAGTGCCATTTTTTATATTGGAGACCTGAAATGGATAATGGAAGGACATTTCAGTAAAAAAGATCAAGAAGGGTCCCTGGATGGTGAAGTTTCTGGTTATAACCCAGTTGATCATTTGGTTTCAGAAATTGGAAAGTTATTCTGTGACTTTGGAACCTCAAACACTAAGGTGTGGCTCATGGCTACTGCAAGTTATCAAACATACATGAGGTGTCAAATTAAGCAACCCTCTCTTGAGTCTCAGTGGGCTCTTCAAGCTGTTCCTGTTCCATCAGGTGGACTTGCTTTGAGTCTCCATGCTCCCAGGTAATTATTATTCCTTTGCTTAATAACTACTATGATTTAATGCAGAACCAATCAATGACTTTAAAATGCAAATAAAAAGGAGGGACAATAAAGGAAAGAAAGGAAAACATTTGAACATATAAAGTGTTCCTAACATGAGCTTTGGTTGGTAGGTATGGCAAATGTGAAGCATATACTATCTGCTTTACTTTAGTTTGTCAGTATATCACCTCTTTAGACCTCACGCATTCACATGATAGTGGGTTGGAGAAACCATACTTTACCAAAAGGACAGTTGTATTTACTTTTATAAATATACCTTATTGCAACCCTTAGAGTAATTAAGACATGTGATAATAGATACACAAGTGACAAGAATTGGAACAGAAAATCAGATTATGATGTAGTAATACTTATTGATATGCTGAATTCAATAGTGCAATTTTTTTTAATATATAATGTTAATTTATTGGATTTTATGCACACATTGCAGTGTCCTTGATTCAAAGATGACCATCTCCCAGAACCCATATCATATGCTGGAAAAAAAGCTCTTCAATAACAAGGAGCAGCAGGATAATCTCTATTTCTGTGAAGAATGTGCCTCCAATTATGAAAAGGAAGCTCAATTTCTCAAAACAGACCAGAAAAAAATACTTCCTTTCTGGCTTCAATGTCATGACATGGAAGCAAATCAGAAGGTAACAAATTATACAAGTTAATTTATCTGTTTATAATACAACACCTGATGATGAGTGCACAATAGCTCTGTGTATTAGTGAAGAAGTTTTAGTGGCTTATAATAGATACAACTTTTTTCAGGATGAGCTCACCAAGTTGAAAACAAAATGGAATAGATTGTGCCACTGTCTCCACCAAAGCAAACAGCATCTGAACAAAGCCAACAGTAATTACAATTGGAATGGAAAGATTTACCCCTATAACTCATCAAGCTCTATATCCTTTGCCAACAATACCTATAGCTCAAGTCGTGTACCCTGTTTCCAGCGTCAAAAATCATGCATTGAGTTCAATTTCAGTGACAAAAAGCCAACAGCAGAGCCAGTCTTGGATTCCGTTGAGGGCATGCCAGAAGGTAAAGAAGTAAGGACTACTCTTGCTCTTGGAAATGGTGGTTCAGGTGAGACGGTGGGGGATATAACTAATAGAACACTCCGAAGAGCTCATATTTGTAAACTATTGCAGGAGAATGTGGCATGGCATTCTGAGACTGTTCCTTCAATAGCTGAGGTCTTGCTTGACTCACAATCAGCAAAGCAAAGTAACATTACTTGGTTACTGATGCAAGGTAATGACTCCATTGGAAAAAGAAGGATGGCACTTGCAGTTGCAGAATCAGTTTTTAGCTCGGTTGATAAGTTCCTTCACTTAGACATGCTAAGGAAAGAAACTTCAATAGCTCCATTCTCTGACTTGCTCGCAGGAGCTTTGAAAATCCATCAACAGCTTGTTGTGTTTATAGAAAATATTGACTTTGTTGATGCCCAATTCAAGAAATTACTTGCTGGTGGATTTGAAACAGGAAAATTTGGAAATTTAACAAGGAATTCAGATAAGTTAGGCCAATTGATATTCATATTATCAAATGGTGGTTCCACAAGAAGTGATGAGCATAACCATGATTCTGTGATCAAGTTGTTATTGCAGGTGAGTGAAACCAAACCAAACTTAGAGGCAGCTTGTTTAGGCCTCAAACGCCAGACTGAACTGGATTTCTTTTCCAAGATCAAGAGACCAAAATTTGAAGAGAAGGAAGAGCCATTGTTGGTTTCTGAACAAGGTGGCCTAAAGAAAGACTTTTCAAGACGGTCAAGTTTTAACACCCTTGATCTGAATTTGAAGGCTGATGAAGAGGATGACAAAAAAGGTGACAGTAGCCCAAATTCAAGTGATTTAACTAGAGAAACTATGGCTGATTCATTAAACTCAAACTGTTTTCTTGACTTAATTGAGAACCGGTTCGAGTTTAACACAAGTCAAGCTAAGGACAAAGAGATGGCAGAGCTGTTCTTATCTAAGATCAAAGCATCCTTCGACGATGTTTATGGCAAGCAATGTTTGGTTAATTTTAGTGTAGATGAGAGGGTGATTGAGGAAATGTATGTAGGGTGTGGTTATTTTACTAACAGCTTATTTGAGAAATGGCTCAGAGACATTTTTCAAAATAGCTTGCAGACAGTTAGCTATGGAGGGAAAGAGAGTATAGTTGTTAGGCTTAGTTGGGGTGGTAAAGGAGATAGGAAATTGGATAATGGGTTTATGAGTTCAACTCTACCAAAGGGTATCCAAGTTAACTACTTAATGGAATGAGGGCATTTGGGTATACTGAGGGTGTTTGGGTATACTGATCAGTTTTTCTTGTAAAATTGTCAAAAATGATGTGATATGGAGGATACCTGGTGTAACTGTTAATTTTCATAATAGCACTTGTTTGTTTGTTTCTGTTTCAACTTTGAGTCAACCATTTCTTTCTGAAGTTCATTCGATGGTTTATTCTTCAAATTAGAGGGAGGGTCTTTGGTATACTGATGTCTAAGTATTAAAGAAATTTATATTCCGAAGAACAGTCATAACATTATGACGATTACGTATATTCATTAATCAGGTTTGAGCCATGCATGATGCACCCAACCCGAAGAAAATGAAAATAATCTCTCTACTACAACTCAACATTGACCCTTTATCGTTCTAATTTATTTTATTCAAAATTCGGTATCATTAGTTCATTACAATGACAATGTTATTATCATCTCCACCAAACAAATATAGCCACGTTTCCCAGCGGGAGTAGGATTAATCCATTAATGGAGAGACAAATGATTTTTTATGTGTATTGTAAGGGTAAATATGTAATCTTCTTTTAAATAAAAATGATAAAAGTGACATTACATCTTCCACTTTCTTTGATTTTTTTGGGTACTTGTCTCTCAGAGAGAATTCTTACCCTAGCAGCGGATAGTGATGAGTTAGTACACCAACTCCAAGGGGCCCCACTCACCTACTCCATCTAACTTTTCCCTCCGATTTTATATATATCTATCTTCTCTTCTTCCAATCCAATTCATAATTAGCAATGGCGATGGAATCAGAGGTAACCTCTAACTTCTGGGGCACCATGCCAGAAGAGGAGTATTATACTTCTCAAGGGGTGCGCAACACCAAATCATATTTCGACACTCCCAACGGTAAAATCTTCACCCAGAGTTTTCTTCCCCTTAACATCCAACCTGACCAACTCAAAGCCACCGTCTTCATGACCCACGGTTACGGCTCCGACACCGGCTGGCTCTTCCAGAAGATCTGCATCACCTTCGCCTCTTGGGGCTACGCCGTCTTCGCCGCCGACCTCCTCGGTCACGGTCGCTCCGATGGCCTCCGATGCTACCTCGGCGACATGAATAAAATCGCCGCTACCTCGCTCCACTTCTTCCTCCACGTCCGTCGCAGCGAACCCTACAACCACCTCCCGGCGTTCCTCTTCGGCGAGTCCATGGGGGGACTCGCCACTTTACTAATGTACTTCCAATCAGAACCTGACACGTGGACAGGGTTAATGTTCACCGCGCCGCTTTTCGTGATTCCTGAGGATATGAAACCCAGCAAAGTACATTTATTTATGTACGGTCTTTTATTCGGTCTAGCTGACACGTGGGCGTCAATGCCAGATAACAAGATGGTTGGGAAGGCAATAAGGGATCCTGAGAAATTGAAGATTATAGCATCAAATCCTAGGAGATACACGGGCCCACCTAGGGTGGGAACAATGAGGGAACTTCTAAGGGTGACTCAGTATGTACAGGATAATTTCTCAAAGGTAACCACACCATTTTTTACTGGTCATGGAACTGCGGATGGTGTAACTTGTCCTTCTTCTTCTAAGTTGTTGTATGAGAAGGCTTCCAGTGAGGACAAGACTTTGAAGCTATATGATGGGATGTATCATTCTTTGATTCAGGGGGAGCCAGATGAGAGTGCTAACCTTGTTTTGGCAGATTTGAGGGACTGGATTGATGAGAGGGTAAGAAGATATGGCCCTGGTAGTAACAATCCTCACTAAATTGTAATAATCCTTGGTCTTCATCTCATTGTAATTCCTGTTTGAGGTGGTCGTGTCAACAGTCAATCAATACTTGCATATCAGCAAAAATATATGTCCATCAATATTTTCATTATTGATTATTATTGTATGAACTATGTTTATGTACCTAAATTGTGTGCAATCATAAAAAAGTATAATGGAACAAGATTTTACATTACTCCACGTAATTAGCATTAACACACTTCAATAACATCCTTTCCATATAGGAAAAAGAAAGAAACCAAAAAAAGAAGGAAAAGCTTTCTTTATGGGGTTCCCTCAGATCTACATTTCATACAGATCTTCATTATGTAATGGGGTAATAAAATGATACGGGGCCTAGGTTAGAGGGCTAAAAAATGTGAGAAAAGGGGTAAACTTACAGATCAAGACAAGGGATAGCTAGGATACAAAAAAGAATGATTCTAGACCACAAAGGCTAATCTACAAATCTGGTATGTGTTTTTGGTGCATATACAAAGGGTAATGATACTTAATAATAATTTCTTACCCCTTGAACAAACAACCTACTATTGTATTACAAGCCGTGTTCTACAAGAAAGGGAATCCTCTGGAACACATTCAGGTGAGCTCTACAAATCTGTTGCAGCTTCAAGGTTGAGCAAAGGTTTTAGTCTTCTATGAACCTCATTACTCAGAAAATTAATCTCTTCCACAATCATGGAGAAAGCAGATTTGCATGACTCCTCATCCCTGAATGCCAATGTCCATCTTCCATCTACCAAAGTTTTTGTCTTCATTTTGCCATGCTCACTAAATTTGGCAGGATCCAGAAAGGGTAGAGAGGATGGGCGGATCCGCAGGTGTAACCATTTTGAATGTTTTTCATCAATCTTGGGCTAAACATTGTGAACAAAAATTGATAGTAAGATTATTATATACTGACTTGTCAAACTTAATCCAAACAACAAATCAAATAAATTGATAAAATTATAAACAATTTAATTCTAGATAATTGAGTCAATAACTTTTTACTAAATGAGGGGCTATGTATACCTAAACAATAAAAATAGATTTACCATGAGATACTATTTTTGTAATGTTTCCAAATGATTTTGTATCATAATTGTCAACTAACCAAATAACATGGTCCAAGATTAAAATGCAAGGGTAACAGATAATCATACATACATTGCACCCAGCCAAAGGTGCAGTAACTCTAACAACTCCATGGGTCTTCTTTAGGGGCAATTCTTCTGCCAGAACGAGCCACCCAGATGAACGTGAAGAGATTGCTAGAAAGCAAAAATGACGTTCTTTTCCTCTCTCGAAAGCTATTCTACAAGGCACGGCATTAACTGCAAATGGCAAGGGAAATTTGACAATAATTAGTTGATTGCAGTCTCAAAACAATATTATGTAGCTTTCTTCTATTGAACAGAAAGGAAATGCATACAGCAGAACCAAACAGAACTATGCACACATACAATAACTTCAAAAAAAGTATCACAAAAAAAAAATGAAAATATTGAAAATTTAGTTAATAAATAAACTATTATATATGGAAGACTCTAAATGTCCTTCAAATTTAAACTCAGTGAAATTTACTCGCATTTTTAGCTGCTGTCAAGTTTAATGCCAGAAGTATATAAATGTTCATGTAAGATTTCTTCTGATCTGTGATCATGAACTGCCATCTTTACAATAAATTTTACAATTATGGCCTCAGAAGTCAGAATCAGACATTGAACATACTAATTATTATCTTCTCACAGCTCATTAGTCTTGGAATCTTGGCATTGAAGAAAAACATCACCAGTTCCTTCTTCACTACATATTGACCCAAGCTTTGCAAGATGAGAAACAATCTTCTCATTTATGACCATCATAGAAACTTTAAAACAGCCATCTCGTGACAATTTCTAGGCCATATGTCTTGTCGTCAATCATTAGTTTGTTACTCGGCATTCAAGTTAGGTATTTATTACAATTTTTCAGTTTGATTGCTTAAGTGTGGCTGTGTATTTTGGGTTGGGTTCTCAGACTATGTTTTGCAATAAAAATATCAGACTACTCCAGAAAATTCGAGATGCTTCTGTTCTTTCTCTTTAACCTTCTCTCCCTCCCTTATCTCTCCTGATCCTCTTCCGTTTACTCTTCTATCAATCCTACACAAAAGCAGAAACCTCAACCAATGTACAATTGGCTGAGGGAATATAGGAAACTGCAGTTCAGATCACTAACCAAGGCCGACTTCAGTGCCTGTCTTTGGGCCTGATACATCAAGGCCAGAAGTCTGGGCACGGCAATTGACCGGTAGATCACCAGGAGGAGAAATTGGAGGTTGCTCAGGTAAAGCTCTATCAAGGGTGAATATTTGAATTTGGTGCAGCAGTACAAATACCTAAATGGGGAAAAAGACAATGAGAAGCTCTTCATCTTGTAAAGGTAAATAATCCATTAAGAACCAGAACTGACAATGGGATTAGTACTGCAGTATTCCTACTTTTAAAAGCCATGCATCACTCTAAACAAATAATATAAAGAATAAGCACAGACCTTCACCAACTCATGTATTTTTTGTCCTGCAGCAAATGATGATCCCTCTGGAATATCATCTGTGGGCACAACAGATACTTTATTTCAAGGCCTTCTTACTTTTCCCTCTATAATAGCAACGAGCTAAAGGAAAAATGAATGTTGAAACAGGTATAAGCTAACCTTCTGGAGATAACTTCTGCTGTGGCAAAAACATGGAATTTGGATCTTTGCGAGGACATGACGTCTCCATTGCTACAGGTAGAAAAAATTCTAGTTCAAGCACATTGGTAAATCTCATAAACACAACAACAACAAAGAACAGTATATTATATAATAATCACCTCTTTTACACTTTCTCCACTCACTGAAGAGAATGGTAATAAGAAAATCGGGCCAGATACCTCTAACCTGCTCTACAAGAGCAGATGCACAGTTCTTGTATGAAGCCTGTATTAGAAAGGAAATCAATAATTGCTTCAGGAGATGGACAAAGCATAGATGAATTAGCAAGACTGAGGCATTTGCATTTGCTACTGTGCTTTTTCTAATATACAATTAAAAATTAAAAAATAATCATACATGTTTTATTCACGAATATCACAAAAAATGGCTTTCATGTGTGGCTATTCTATTGAGGTAAAGAGAAGGGTGCTGAACAAGGCATGTTTTATCAAAAAGTGCAATCTTTTGGACCACATTTATCTTTTAAGCTCATTTATTATTTGACAATAAGCAAAGGAGTTATGGTTTCTTCAACATTTTTCCTACTTTTTTGTGTTCCAAAATGTACTCTCTCCAGTAGCAACTCTCTGTTCCATTATTCTGGAATTAACATAATTGTTCTGCAAATTTAGATATCCTGCAGTTACATTTAGGGTTTGTTTGTGAGTTGGTTATTGGAGGGCAATGGAGGGAAGGGAAAGGCTTCAAAACGATGAAATACACTTATGAGATGGTTATTAAGCTCACCTTTTCCCTTCCTTCCCGTCTAAAAACCAACTCACAAACAAACCCTTAATGGAGTCCCTCAAATGGGAATGGTAAGTTCATATATACAGCCCTGTATTTTATGTATTAGTTGTACAGTTATCATCTAAATTATTAGTATATTTTCATCAGTGAGAACTCGGTAACATTTATTCCATGACAACATTTGCAATGGGTCTGAGGTTTTAACTTAATTTTGTACAGGTCTCCTTTCTCAAATAACCCAGCTTCCTTTAAAAGTTCACAGAATTGATTAGAAAGTAATTATTTGATTGCTACATTATAGCAAGCACCAATATCATTTTAACCCACAAGCAAATGGGTGGTCTTTTGATACATTTGTAAATAATAAGTAACCAATCATAGTAGTGTGCATTAAGTTCTGTGTGCAAGTTGCAGGAAAAGCCTCATATACTCTTACTTTCAGCAATTCATGGTGATTGCTGTTGAATTCTGACTCGCTGTAAGGAAGCAACTGACGCAAAAGCCAACCACCGTCCCACAATGTTTCGGCAGATATATTAGAGCGGCAGAAGAGGCTTACTAATGCATCAATCAACTGAAAAACACACCATATATAATTACTAAACTCAAACATAACAAACTAAGATTACATTGTCTTCCAAGAGAAAAAATTATCTATTAGAAAAAAAGTAACTGTTAACGAGCATAACAAGCATAGTAATTTTGCCCGATACATGGGAGCTTCTAAAGAACCAAAACGTAGAATCTAAATGCTATTAAGAAGAAAAGAGAAAGGATGTCAATAGCAATTCACTTTTTAAGGCATAAACAGGTGACAAAGCCAAATGTCAACAGGGAGTAGATAAATTTGAAAGAGAATGTTGTTGTGAGTAGCATAAATTAAAAGAGAGTATTGGAGACAAAAGAAGCGATTAATAAGAACGATGACCGATATTAGAAATTCCAAATCTCAGCACAGAAGTTTCCGTGTAACAAATGTTAATGAAGTCAAATGCCAAACAGAATTATAAGCGACAGAGTCAACTTCCATATGACAAATTGAAACAAACAACTACTTTTATATAGTAGTGATCATAAATCACATTCATTGAGTATTCTAATATTAAAGCTCTACGACCTTAAATGAAAATATGAACATACCAATAATCAGTTAGGAACTTTTGCACAGTAAAAAGAAATTACTAGCAAGAATACACAACTAGGTATAAGCATTTACCTGAAATCTATGTACACGAGGGCTTATTCCAACATCAGTAGGGTGAAAGGATACACCATAATGCTCCTGTGAAACAGGGTAGATATAAGGCCAACCAGCAAGTGAAAGAGTCTTTATGTATCAGTAGTGAAAAAACAAAATAAAACAATGATTGTTGATGAACAGAAGGAACTGCAAACCTTGAACTTTTCAGGATAGAGATCAAGCTCACTGCCCGTGCTATCCCTTGGCAAGCCACTTTTGGAAGAAAAAAGTTGCTCTTCACCTGAAGCTTCACCGACTAAAGCTTGCTGCACAAATGAGAATTGCCAATCAAATGACATAATAACCAATAGACCAAAATCATCAAAAGTGAAAACAAGTACTAAGTGAGGAGGGTGTTCTGTACACTTATGAGACAAGCAACACCCTTGGACAAAATATCACAAAACGGGTATTTTGAACACAACTCATGATAGCTTATAACACCAAGTAGCATTTATGTTAGCTCACTCACAAGTCAGCTCTCATGCTACTGAAGGCAGCTTAAGTCACTTATTCTTTAATCACACACTATTTTTCTAAAAGTGTATGTGTTTTGGTCCCTTATCTCACAAACAACCCACAGGAGCACTTTCTCCTTCCTCTATATATCCCACCCCCATCAAAACCTTGAACTCTCAGGACACACACTTAGGCACTAAAGCATCCCACCTTTACACAGCATCTCACATCACTAGGAAGACCACCCATCACAGAAGCTCTCGTTATTCTTACCACTTCCTCCCACTATGCATCCTTCCTCTTCAATGTCAAGGGTAAAACATGAATCCGTTGACTAGATTCCACATGACCAATAGGACCCCCTTCATACCCACACCTCAAAACAATTTACCATAATAACAAAGGGAGTTGTGCAAAAGTCAACTTTCAAATGCTTATATATTAAAAATTTGAAAATAGAAGAATGTGACATACCAATAAGAGTTTCTTGTGCTTTTTGCGTTGTGGAAGAATTCCAAGCCCGTCGAGAACTGATTCATCAAGTTCTAAAGAACAAGGTATATTAAGAAAACAGAAAAGCATGCCACGGTATAAGACAAACAGAAATTCAGCGACAAAACCTTTGGTTTGCAGCAGAGTGGCAAGCATACTCAAAGAACCCAAAACTTTGATATCATCTCCATTTGTTATATATGAAAGCAAAACCTCCCTATGCCAGTCACATAAATCATAAAAAAAATGTGATATCCTACAAACTAAGTTTTAAATCGCAACTTAAAATAGAACAGCTGCACCATTATAAGAATGCCAAAAAATGTTATATAAATTAAAGCATGTACTAATACCCAGTTTACCAAGAAAATATACTTTGTTGTAACATTTTTCATTTTAAAAAGCACCAACAGAAGGATGTATATAAGAACCCAAGAATTAGAATTTCTTTTTTGAAAGAACACAATATTGCATATTTTCATCTGAAGAACAGATTAATTTATGGGCAGGAGAGTTTGGGCCGGCATGATACAGTCAGCTAGGTTTTTGGTTCCAGTCATAAGCAGGAAAAAATGTTCTCAAACTAACTTAAAAACAGTAATAGTAAGCAAAAAAGGTTGTACTTACCTTAAAGACAAATTTGAACTATTATAATTATTTTGATTTGGAACACTTTCTGGATGAAAACCTGAAGAACTAGAAGGGTATGAAACATTGACCGTTGAGTGTATTGCATCACTCTCAGTAACGTTACCATTATCTGACACATGGCTTACAGATGTGAAACCATCGTCAAATATATGACCATTGAATTTACCCCCACAACTTTTTGTAAAAGCTTCTAAGGGATAAAAAAGAGCAGCAGCTATGGTATTTGCCAAATCTTTGATTTTGACTATCCGCAAGATGCAAGAAAGCAAGTAGAGAGAAGTGACAACGCCACTTTGCATTTCCTGGATTAATGTGCTACTAAACATTAATAAGAATAAGTTGCATAATATAAATCACAATCTGCCCATAAACTTTTCTCAAAGATCAATGAACAGAGACAGAAAATAGATCAAAGTGAACTGACAAGGCCATAAGTGAAGTTTCATACATCATCGGCCGCTACCCTCAGAGAAGGAAGAAGCAATGGAAATATCAAAACCATCAGAATGCTGTCTGTTATTAGCCTTCCAACATCAGGAATCCCAGCTGAGACAACATCGCTAAAGTAGTACAGAATATCCTGAATTTCATCTAAAGCATTAATAAGTGTAGAGGTTGAATCTGGGTCTGCGGTTCTGCTACAGCATTCAGTAAACACAATTTCTCCTTCAGGATACAAGTACATCTTAAGCTGATATATGAATGAGAAAATAAGTTTTGATGCTTACATCAATGCATTAGATACTAGTCTATTTAAATCCATGCTTTGTTTCCTAAAAAATGAAACGAGGTTTGAGAAGTAATCTCTGTGAGGTGCGGTTGTTATATATCTATTAACAGAGTCATCTCCAACTGAAAATTGTACAGCAAGTGTATTAGACAATTACAATATTTTTCATCATAAAAGTTGAGGCCATGAAGGAAATGGAAGAGGAAAAAACTATAGAAAGGAGCCTGTATAAAGCAGTAAAATCTCACCATGATAAACATTAAGGGTCACAGCCCGTACTGCAGTGCGAACCATGTTCTCCTCATGAAAGGCAAAGCGTATTGCCTCAACATACAGTGGAAATGAAACTACTTCATCCTAGATGCACAGAAAGATATGGTGAAATGTTTGGACATGTCAAAAACAAAAGCAGAATTATCTCTTACCCAACTAAAAGATAAAAATTCAACCCTACGTAAAATGGATCAAAAAAGATTATTAAATATGAGAATGTGAAAAATTCACTGATCTCGGAAGACTTGACTTGTACAGACTAGCAATGTTTGAGCAGGCTCTTCTGTCAAAAATCATGAAAAGGTAGACCCGATGCACAAGACTCCCACTTAGTGGGGTCTGGGGAGGGTATATGTATGCAGCCCTACCCTCGCAAGCAAAGAAGTTGTTTCCAGGATTCTTGTGTCAAAAGTCATCCATTTTTTTCTTCTCATTCCTTTCTTCAATTTTCTTAACAATAACATGTCAATACATCAAGCTAAGTACAATAACCAGTGTCAATTACCCATCATATATAGCCATGAGCATACAGCTAGAAAACCCCACTAAGACGTCTCAATGCCACAAACATGTTAGCACCTAACCAAGAGTTATGAATACAACCTTACAAGTCTCCCTTAAGAACTATAAGTCGGACTATCATAATAAGAAGATTTTGAGAGCATTGAACTTACACCCTGAGTCTTCACAAGAAGAGAAATTGTACTCTTGTTCAATTTTCCACTTATTGCTCTTCAAAAACCAAGGAACATAAAAACCATAGAACTGATTAGTAATTAATATTAGTTATATTATACAAAGAAGAGGGGAAATCTACAAATTGTAGTGGCCGTGGAAAACAGATTCTATACAGTGCAATCATCAACCACCATTCAACAGCATGATAAATAAAATAACTTTAAACAAACCTTAGAAAGGATATGTAGTATGACAACAGCTCTTCATTTCGAAAGTCAAATGCATATGTTATCAGGTAATTTATATGTTCATTACTAAACATATAGTCTGCAAAATTTCAGCAAAGAATATGATTAGGCCCATTGTCATATCTCCTGAGGAAAAGAAACGGTCGAAAAGGTAACTTCATTTGATAAGTAACGTACATATAGCATGTTCACTTCTTAGGTTTTGGACCATAATGCTCACTGTTTGCAGTAACTGAAGCGGAACATTAACAGTCCTGCCAAGTTTAAGAATACGTACAAACTCCCCCATGACTTGATTTTCCATAAAAAATCTGCCACAAGCGATGATATAATAAACGTCCAGCACCACAACAATTATACCAAGGAACATGAGCACTAGGGGTTCTCACTCAAAAAAGGTTGGGTCATGTTGGTCGCCATAAGTTATCAACTCCGCAATTGATCTCAGTGCCTCAATAACAAAATCCTTCCACACATAACACAAGTTCAAGAAATTTGGAAAAGCGTGAAGAACGAATCAAAGAAAGTTATGAGCTGAAAATAGAGTAATTATAATACCTTATTAACGTCATTAATACTTTGCACCTTGCTCAACTGATCAGTTAAGTACCTGAACACCATAAGGACAACTACAATCAATTATTAACCAAATGTCAGACTGAACTAACCATTTATCTAACTGATTTATGGGCCGTCTGTTTAGGCTTAAAAAACATGACTCCACAAATGTGATTTTGGTAAAAGTGGTTTTTTTTAAAACAAAACAATATAGCCTCTCATAAAAACTGGATTTTAGATTATTTTTTTTCAGCTTCTGTTTTTCATAGAAGACGAACCAAACAATTGTGCAAATGTCAGAACAGTCATATTTTTTGTGTAAAAAAAAACTTAAGCAAACATCCCTTAACAACTTAAGAGTTTTTTGTAACATGCAATTAACTACTTGTCCAATTGAATTAACAAACATTACGTCACTTGTGAAATGAGTTTTTGTAACTAAGAGTAGAGTTGGCTGAGGTTCTCGAAAATATCTACAGAACAAAACTGGATCAATTAGGTAACCAATGTTCTTCAACGATTAAGAATGCGAAATTAATAAAATAATAATAAGATTGAAGAATTGGAAATATAAATGGGGGAGTAACCTGAGTTGATCTAAGGAAAAACGATCTCTAGATCTCCAGAAAGAATACCACATCATTGTAAAATTAGAACCTCAAATTGAATTCATCATCCCGTGACCAATTTGAAACTGCTCGATTATTCCGAGCAGCTTCGAAAGAATGGAGTGAAACTGATGAGAGAGGGTTCCCAAGATCGTGAGTAACCCAAATAAACAACACACTTGGTTTTGGATATTTGGAAATTGATTTGGTTGAAATGAAACACAGGAACGAAATTGTTCTATCGAAGTTGAAGCAAATTGGGAATCGATCAAATATTCAAAATATATTCAATTAATGAAATTTGTTTGATAAAATTATGATTGGGATGAGTATATGCTGCGGTGTTGGACGGTGAGGAAAATGCACCCGGTTCACGTAATGGGGCATGGATCATTATGTGGGTCGGGTTTCAAACCAATTAGGCCCACAATTATATTCCATGTTGTTTTGAACTAGTCCTGTTACGTTTTTTTTTTTTGGGCTGGATTGGTTTCCCAGTACTTTATTTTCTTCATTTTTAATATATTTTTAAGAATATAATATATATGCATTGTTGTCTTATGAGTATAATATTTATACACTATATAAATAAGTATTGGCAATCAGTGCGTTATACAACAGTCATTTGGATTATTTTTTAATAATCAATAATGATCGAAAATGAATTGTCGATGATATAATGACAATGTAAACAATTTTACACTATCGGTCAGTGTATATATATTTTTCTCAAGGTTCATGCACACTCATTATATCATGTATCATTTATATGTATTAAAATTAATTATGTTTAAACATAAATGCTGATAATGCAATTGTGAGTGCAAATATATTATTTTTTTCCTTTTTGTAGTAATGTTATATAATTGATGAAAAATAAGCATGTTGAAAGATAATTAAGAGATTTTCGTCAAATTAAAATACATATAATCAAAGAGTTAAAAATGTAAAAGATTTATATAGTCAATATCAACTATTAATTTATATTACATTTTTAAAGAGTTGATAATGATAAAATATGAATAATAGGATTATGCATTAACTCATAAAATATCATTGCATAAATTTTCTTTCACTTAATAAACTATTGAATTTTAGTCAAATTATTAGAAGATGCCTTTATTTTAAAATTATATGTATACTTCTATATAGTCTACAATGCTACTCAATCATAACAAGCAAATATATATGCATTTAAGTGAGAAAATTATGTTTAGAAATTTTATACTTTAAGAACTTAAGTCCGAATTTAATTCTTTTGCTTAGGGTTTACATATATGAGTATTTGTCCCTACAAGTAAGTATTTTTATGAGAAATTGAATGTTGGTTTCTGACTTGAAATTATGTATCCATTTTTTTAAATAGTACATTTTCCCCACCCCAAACTATGTCTTAATTTTAAGTTTTTAACACAATAAAAGTATATTTTTAATAAAACTACATTTTATTTTTAAACTAAAAACTCTTTTATTTGTTTATCAATTTCACAAGCATCCTCCTAATATATAAGACAATAATATTGTCCGTCATTACCTAAGTCCAATACAAATAAATGGGGTAGATATTGGCAAGTGAAGTTATTACCATTGGTTTTAAGGACAAAAATATTTATTAGAAGTGTAATAGAAAAATTGAATTATTTTTTCATTTTGCATTGTTATACACCTCAATTATCTCTCGATTAATGTACTCAAATAAATGCATCTCTTGTAGAGGGAGTTAAAGATGTCTAGATGCTTCTCACACGTACTAATACAAACCATATTCAGTATAAATATGACCAACTTAGCTTAGTTGGGTACAGCACACATGACCCCTCTCCATTGTTCTCAGCACCCACAACCTCACAAAACAACAATAGAGCAAGACTCTAAGTTACCCATCAAACCTAAGAAGAACAACAAAGAAAGTAACTGCAGCAGAAAAATGTGGTTTATGTGCCTTGGTGAGGGAGAAGATAAGGAACTTGGAAGACAAAAAGCCCCTGGATCATGCCCTTACTGTGGTGGTAAAGTTGAAGCCATGGATGTTGATAGACAATGGAGGTTTTGCTTCTTACCCATGTGTTCCAAGATCAAGAGGAAGTATTTTTGTACACAATGTGCTAGACGTTTAGAATTGTATTATTAGCCTCATGCCATATCTTGCTCCATGGTTTTGTGCCTCAACTATATATTTATTAGATATTAGATGAAGGGTTACCTTCTTGTAAATATAAATCAAACTACCCTTTTATTATTGTTCTTCTGTCTTTGTAACTTGCAAGGATTTGGCATTTTATTTTATTCATGATCTGTCTTCACTGTAATTTTTTTTGTCATCCATATTTTATGTTTAAAACAAAAGCTTTGATCTTTTTCAACCAGCATTATTAGTTTATTATTCTCTTTTTTCCTCTTGCAACCTCCTTCTTGATTGTTTTTCTGGGTTCAAACTCTTTTGTGTAACCACCATAACCTTACACTCATGTTAGCATTTAGCACCTTTAAGATGGCGTTGTTGTCTCAAGCTTGGTGCAGTTTTGAAATCATAATCCTTGTTGACGAGCACAACCTCTGCATCTAAAATGTTGTAGGCTTAACATAATCCACAGTATCTTCTACCCTTTTCCCTTACTTTTTGCCCATTTTATTTTTTTCTCTTGTCGTTTTTTGTTTTTTCCATTTCTAATCCCTATTCACTTAAGATTTGAGAAGCGAGAATGGGGTTTTGGATGACCATGAAAAGATAAATAGATATACTTTTCTTTATTTTTAATGACAAAAGTATAATTTTATTATAATACTTTAAAGAGAAGGGGTCGGACTTACATGCAATAATGTACTTACATGCAATAATGTACAGACGTATATAGTTTTTTATTCTGGGCATATATTATCCTTGTCCCCCTTCAAGGGTTCCAAGCTCATGCCATTGATTGATGTAAAATAAGTTCTAGTACAATCATAAGTTTAAAATGTACTTAGGAATAATATTAATAATTAAAGTAATACGATTCTTAGATTGTACCTTAATCTAGTTGATCCCGGGGGTTGATTGTTTTAGATTGATTGACAAGTTATATTTTAAAGCTAAGATTGTCCTTCGAATATACCAATGTTATTAGACTAATGAAACTAGTGTTTGCTATTACATTAGTGTGGTTAGTAAGTATAAATTTGTGTACATTGATTGACAAGTTATATTTTAAAGCTAAGATCATGTCCTTGGAATATACCAATGTAAAAATAATCTTGTACATATAAAGAATATTTTTGAAATTAAGTAAGGGTGTGTATTATATTATACTAACTCATATAAAGTAATGGAGAAGCGAGGAAAAGGGAAGGAGAAAATGAGGAAGTAAATAAAACTTTTATGTGGATTTTATGTATGTATATGTCTCTTCAAAACATCCTCTTAGTGCTTTTTAAAAAATCTTCCTTTGTTATTTAATAAAAAATCTTCCTCTGAAGTCTACGCATACTTTACATATTAAAATATGATGGACGATAAATCATTTAATACTATTAATGGTTAATATTATAATAACTCAATTATAGATGTATCTGAAAATTGATCCAAGTTCATGTGCTTTAGAAACAAAAGGATGACCTAAACTTTAGGGGAATCTCATCATTTTCTCTCCCACTAAATAGTACATAAGTTTCACTATCTTCTCATGTATCTCTTTCTCTCCTTTTTCTCCCTACTCTTTTTTTCTCACCCACCAATATTCAAACTCTCTACGGGAGGAGAAGAATAAGTATGAAGTTTCATCTTTAGCGATGAAAATAAGCCTTTTATTACGAAATGAAGTGAATAATACTATTGCCATAGATCATATTAACAAATATCTCACTCCTCAATATATATAGTAGGATTATTTGAAAATGAAAGTGACAATTTTTTTTAATATTCAAATTATATGTTTTGCAAGCTAATGCAATAATATTTTTGTAACGAAATAAAGTCGAACATTTATATAAGAATAATAATATTTTGTCATACAAAATTAACTTATAAATATTCTTACATCACATGTAAGCCACTCAAATATCACATTTTGTAAGAGTATTTTATATGAATTTTTGTTATATAACATTAGTGAGATGGATGACCTAAAGTCCCCAACTCACTTGTTTTTTCTTATATTATTACATGTAAGCTTTGAAGTCTCTGAATGATGGGCAAACCATAAAGAGGAAAAATAACAAGAGAAATGATTTAAGTACACTTGTACACGACTTTAGCACAATGCAATGCAAACTTGTACACGACTTTCAATTAGAGATTAGAGATTCCCTTGATATATGTCTTTAAATATTACAGTTCCCTTTAATTTTTACAATAGTATTAACCATATTTCTGTGTCTTTGCAAATTTATAGTGAAAAGTTCATTACAGCCCTCAGTTTGGTTCGTGCAGCATATGGATGAATAATGAAAAAAGGCTTTAAAGAAACTGACAGATCACGTGCATAAACTGTAAAATGTAGTCAGGTGACAGCATATTAGGCCCCACTCTACCTTATCTGACATGCACTCCACTAAATGTTGATATTTGATGATAGTTTTATGAATTTGTACTATATGGTAACACTTTTGTTGGAAGCTTTTGGAGATAAATTCCATATTAAGCAAACATATATAGTGGGCCCCACTCTGCCTTATTTAGCATGCACCCCTCTGCATTCTGAATCACTTTGTTCTATTGCCATCACATATCTTCATCCTATATCTTTTATCTCCCCAAACAAACCATAAAGCTGATACCAGAAAACGATTTATAAGTAACCTTTCCCCCCTAACATGCGGAAAGACCATTATCATTTTATTTTTTATAAACAATTTGTTATTCTCCAAGTAAAAGAAATCATAAACCGTAAGATTTGAATAAAAATGGATCGTCACATAGTTGTGATATTGTGCCAATGTGTTATAACTGAAAATGTATTTAATTATAATATTTTGGTCTACTACAATTTTTTGACTAACATAAAGTATATGACAAGATTTTTTTCTTGATAAAAAGCTACCAAAGTTGATTTCAAATGTAGCTTTTGTGGATTAGGCTTTGTAGTAAAGATATGTTTCAGTGATTCCACCAATTTGTAGTTAAGTGTTATAGTCCTAGCAGCATGATGTATTATTATGGAAGATAGTTCTGCAACCTTAGGAGATTGAGAAGATTTGAAGTGGGCCAAGAAAATAATAAACAAAACAAACTGTTACACCGGAAGCAGAAATTTTAGTGAATCAACATAGGTTTAGACAATTGCATACTTACATCCAATGGTGTAGTTACAATGCCATACATGAATTATCGAGAATCAGCCACAATGATGTTCACTATTTCAAAACTAACATGTTCAGCAACATATTTGTAGCAGCTATTATTGCTAATGAAGCAAGATGGGGAACTTGCATTGGTGCATCAATAAAAATTCAGACAAACTTCCAGAGCAAGTATTATTTGGTGCAGTAATTTATTATAGGCTTTATCATATGTAGTGTAATGAAGGGAAATTATTTTGTAAGGTTTTCATAAAGCAGACAATGAAAATGGTGCATGGCCTGCTCAACTCTAGGAGCATATCTCCCCACACAATATGCTGGGGACTGAAGGCCCTTCTGGACACCTTCACATAGCACAATATCTTCTATCTGCACATCAACAACAAATATATTCATTACTCTAGGAATATTGCAACATGAGGGGAATTTCTAGCCAAGTCTAGGAAACCAATGTTTGTACCTGCACTATTTCACTATCTTGTAAACTATTCTCAACATAATCTTTGTCATCCTGCTTAGACAAAGAAAAGGCTGTAGCAGTTAATTCTTTAAATTGACTGTATGTTCTAATGAGTACTTATTTTCTAACCTATGATACATAGAATTTAAACTCATTTAAGAGAACAGAAAAGGCTCATATCTCCGAGGAACTAATGAAATGAGCTTGTAAATCCTAGTTGAATTTCTGAAAAATCTGATATGCAGTGTTGCTTGGCTTAACTTGGCCTTAAGGTTTCACCATCTTCTACAAAGAATCCATCAAAGCTAGAAAGTTGTATTTAGGTGGAATCATTCAAAATATGAAAGCAAATCTTGGAAATTTTACTTAACATTTGATAACTTAGTCATCAATTAGCAGTCGTACTAAGTGTCTTGTTCCCTAAGTTTCTTCCAAATTTATTACCTGAATATACAGTGAGCAAAACAGACTATTCGCTCGTGTGGGTAAGACTATGTATATCCACTCTCTCATACCCCACTAGTTGAGAGCCTGTGCACTGGGCCGCCATTTTATAAGATTCATTATAATAGATTGAAATAGTAATGTTGATGTGAATTGAGCAGGATCTAATTATTATGCATCAACCCAAAAAATTGTCTTCTGTTGCCAAAAAATGTCAGCAATTTTTTTTCTTTCAGAAAAGGACCTATGCAGGAAATCACAAAATATCTTTGTATAACCATCAGTGCTCATCCCACAGGCCCTATAATTAGCAAGTTAGCACCAGGCAATTCTAGTCGCAGAGATTCTGAATCATGGGATAGAATGATGGGCTTGAATCATGAGATAAATATTAGGAATATGCTTACTTAACAACAAATTACCTTTAGAGAGTGATCAAGATAGTAGTCAAATACTACTTGACATTTGTTGGGTCCTAGTGGAAGTACGAGATTGGTGTCCATCCAAGGTCCATACCTGTCAGGCCGAAAAAGACTTCAACTCATGATAGCATGTTAATTTTCACAACAAATACATGGAAGATACAAAATTCATTTTTAGCATCAGTGAGATAACAAAGGAAGCACCTATTAATCATGAAGTTTGGATAAATAAAAGCATATATAGCTTTTCTTCCAAGTCGATCATAATTTTCTTCGCTCTTCCCTGAGTTGCTTTCACAACTTTGGATGCTAACCCTTTCAAACATCTGTCTCATTCATACCAATCTTTAATACATAAACAATCCCTTAACAAAGAACATCTGAAAATCTAGTTCCAGGATCACTCTATTATTTTAACTTTATATACCAAATTAACTAGATATCACAAAATAAACTTGGGAAGAGAGATATGTTTTTATGGATGGAGCAGGAAAGGTTGGAAGCTTGCACATGACAAAGGTACATGACTCAATTTGTCATGTTGTAGAGTGGCATGTAAAATGAAGACATTCTTTTTAAAAGAAAAAGGGTAGTAAAGAAGCATACTGAGATAGAATAGGAATCAAGCTTAAGACCAGATGCTAGGCCTTTATGTGCATATGGTACATGATAGCCACCATCTAAGTAGTTATCACAGAATACCTGCAAAAAAGAAAGACCCCATAATTACCAATATCCGTAGCAGTGTAGCACCCCATGAATACAACAACCTAGCCTTAGTTCCACTTGGCGGGGTAACGTCCCATGAATCATATATGAAAAATAACATTTTGTACAATTATAAGATGTGCTTTTAAATTTCTTGCAGGGGATGGCAATTAAATAATTGGCTTATCAACAGAATGGAGGGAAAACCTGGTAAAGTTATCAACAACAACGAAGTCTTAGTCCTACTAGGTGGGATCGGCTTCATGGATCGAACGACGTCATAAGGCTATTTCATAAATCATTTCAATTGACAAAGCATTCATCTCTAAATTTTTCCTAATCGTTTTGCCTATGGTTTTTGGTCTCTGCCTCTAGAAATTGCAGTAACCTCCATTTGATCTATTCTTCCTATTGATACTTCTAAAATTGTCATCAACATAAAAGGAAATGAAATGACACCCAAGTAGCTAAGTAATAATAAAAGTCCTAGGAAAAAATAATAAATTTAAGGTGAGCCAAGAGGTCATACCTTCCAATTGCATTCAATTGTGTATTCACGTCTACAAACATAACTTAGTGAAGAATCAACTCCATTGGTACTCAGTATTCCTGAACAGCTACCAAGCCATTCGCTTGCCACATTGTGACTATCAACTTCATTTTGGGAAAGACTCTCTTTTTCAAGATTGACGAGAACAAAAGGCCCCCAGGTAGCTACCTTGATTGGTATAAGTCCAAAATCCTACCCTTCATCGTCAGAGAAATTAGGCAACCTTTTCATTGTGAGGAGGAATATATTGTAAAACAGTAAAAGTAACTTATCATGGAACAGAACTACGCACTTTCACATTGAAATCCCGCATTCCTGATATCCTAGTTGCCTTAAGAAGTGCTCCATTTAAACCATATGTCCACCCCTGCAGAAACCATTATCTTCTCTTATATAAGTTTCCAAAAATAAAAAAGGAGAGAGGTAACAATTGAAACCTAAAATGAGAAACGATGAGGTACTGATAACATTTGATATAAGTATTAGGTCCTGATAATTTTTCTCCTATCCCACAAGGATCATAGCATATAAAAAGGAGGGTATCTGTAGTCTATAGAATAGAGAATCAAAATAATGTTCATGCATATCGACCAGTGTAGATAAACTTACATGGTAAGGACAGACAAAGCAAGATTTCTGTCCACTTCCAGAAGCAAGAAGAGAGGCATGATGACGGCAGACATTGTGAAAGGCACGAACCTTCCCACTCTCATCTCGACATACCACAAATTCCACATCTCCTAGTCTGCAATATTCAATCCTTCAACTGGTGCTCAGAAACTTGAAGGTAATAAAAATGAATAGAGTGCACAACTTAATAAGACACTCATAAATATCCTTTTTCATTTCCAAAAACCAAATGGACTAGACTTGATTAACTTTTATTGAAAAAGTTTACCTTCCAGTGAAAAAGTCAAGGGCATCCTTTATCTGCTCTGTGGATCCTGGTAAGCAAAATTAAGATAAAATTGAGAATTTTTGGGTGACAACAAATCCCATATAGATAATGTAGAATAGCACTTAGCAATGTTTAGAAGCCAACCCAGTGTCACTCCCTAGCTTTGTTCGCACTTCACATAAAGCACAAAATACAAATCCCATATTATTTGCCCCTCCAATCAAATCTAATGAACCAGAAGCACCCATATCCACTTAAATTCATATGATAAAGTCATCATCTTTAATTTTTGCAAAGCTATTTCAGTATTCAACATTTCAACATACATCATAAGCACACAAAAAAAAACAGTTTTTCTCTATCAATGAAGCTAATTACAGTTGTGTTGTATTCAAATGCAACATATTTAGTTTGTTTTCCTCTGCATTCTCGACAGGAATAGGAAATAAAAAAAAAGCCCAAAAAAGAAAGAATAAAAAGGTTGAAACTTGAAGCAGTAAAAACCGACCCACAACTTGCCATCCTGTGTAGAAGACGCGATGGAGTTCAAGGTTAAAGAAAGAAGGGTCTGTGTACCATGATGTGGGTGGCGTAACCGCTTCCTCTATAGGAATCTTAGGATTGAACTGGTCAACAAGTTTGTGATTCTGAGTGTTAGATACTGAATCACGAAGAGAGCAACGTGTGATTATTTCACGTTTGTTGGGAAAATTAAGGTTTCGAGGTTTACTGTGTCCGAGACAAAGGGTAAAGGGTTTCAGTGGCATAGCCATGGTGTGTTTTCCAATCAGTGTCTTTGCTCATTCTCTTTTTTACTATTTTTTTTGTTTAGGGTGAGATCCACTTACTCAAATAGATCAAATGGTTTAGATTTACCCTATAATTCAAACTATTTGAATTCCCTTATATCTAACCTCGAGTACTAGTGAATAGATCCCTAATTATAATCATGTTTAGGAGGTGGATTATCGTTAACTGCTATTCCAAAGAATTTTTTTATGACCAGAAACAAACACTCATTTGGGAGGAAAAGAGTTCATATATGTCACCATATTAATAACCAATCACCAACTCAAATTTAAAGTTGTTATTGTTATGATAACAAATACATATGAATTTATAATGTAATTTTTTTAAACAAAATCCTATAACAATAACATTGTACAACAAATGAGTTAACAATTATTGATCTATGATGAAATTTGAGAAATGATAATAAAAGATTATAACAGGTTATTGCTTTTTTTCCTCTGGAATTTTGGAATTTGACAGGATGTTAAAATAAGTGTACTTAATTTAACACTTTTAGCTTAGGAAAAGGTATTAAAATCGTTATATGATTAAAATTTTCATCTTTTGTTCCACTGTTATAACATTTTAATATTTAACAAAGGTGCATGTAATTAATGCGCAATATATGTAGGAAAATGATGCCTAATTTGTGAGTTGGGATCCTCTCCAGTACTGGATGTGAGACTCAGATTGTTTGAAATGTTAAAAAAAATGTTTTAATTAAAAATAATTTCAAATCTACACCATTAAAATTTTTTAAGTGCCACATGTTGTCATTTCTGGCTGTACTGGACCCTCCAGTACAGCAGAGGATCCATATTCCTAATTTGTGGATTGTTCGACATTTAATCGCCTTCTCACCAACCTCAGAAGATTATTCTAATAATTTCATTCAAAAATCTACCCTGATAACTAATAATCTATGTGAAGCAATACAACAAATAAATTAGTGTTCAAAAATTATGTTATGCTTGTAATTAAGCATGAATATCATTTATACATTGACAATATATGAGTTTTATATTTTGTTATTGTATTATATACTCTTAATGTTTAATTAATATTATTAATTAACTTCACAAAAAAATTAATACAAATGTATTATATATAAACCTTTTTAAGCTGATAATACATAAATTTTACACATTTTTTTTTCAAACCTAAAGAACAAAATGAGAATAAGACTCAACTACTTGAAAGTAACATAAAACTTATTAAAGGGGAGAATTTAATGCAATTATTCACAACTTACTACACTTAAAGACAAAACAACATAAAAAGTCTTAAAGTCGTCATCTTTTTTCTTATTATTAAGGTATCCTTTATTTCATGCTTAAAAAACTAATATATTTCAGAGTGTGTAACCGCCCCTCCCAACACGTATAACTCTTAAGAATTAAACATTTAACATTTTGGTCATCCTGATCAATGTTTTGTTGATACTTAAAGCCATCATCAAATAGTAGATTATCATGTTATATAATTAAATTTCTTAAATTTTTAAGGGTATTTTAAGGTAGTGGATATATTTTTTATCATGAAAGTAGTATGTATACAAGGAAGACACAAAAGTATTTAAAGCCTAAAGTTAATCTCCATGGTTAAATGTGTCGCTGGTACATTATAAATGATAAAGTAGTATTATTGGCGTAGTGTAAGGTAGAAGTATCTTTCCATGGACCAATGAAGCGACATAAATTTTAAAATGAGCGTTATATATTTATACTATTAGATAAAAATTTGTATGCAATCACTACATTGTCCATTTTTTATTTACAATATTTTTTATTAAATATAAATATTGAATAATGTAACTATAGTGTATATAACTAATACATTATCAATGTATTTTTTTTTTTTTTGCGTTAGACATTTATTTAATATGAAGTAGAAATGAATTAGCAAATGGTATTGTATGTAAGTATTATTAAAGAATAGAGAATGATGTCAAATGGGAATAGATTTTTATTTCCAACCTGGTCCAACATTTGAACAACTTGACATTGTTATTGACGAGCAGTATACGTTAACGCCATTGATATTCGCGGGTACCGTAATATTATACGGGATGAGAGTTTTTGCCTCTGAATTCAACCTCACAATACTTATTTTTCTTTTATGGAATATTATAGTGTGATAGCCTACATTTTATTTTTTTATATAATGTATACTCAGTTGTTATGTTTTTTACTAACTTTTATTGTTAAGTTCCATTGTTTAATTGCAATCATGGTTATTTTATCGTAGATATGAAGTTTAAAGCTAATCTCACACAATGTTTGTTATAGTGTATAATCACTACCATGAAAATGTTCTGTTTCACCTTCAAGTGGGGATAAACATGAGTTGGATTGAGCTATTTGAAAGTATGGAAACAAAAAAATAATAAGTAATTAGAATTGTTTTAGTTAAAATGATTTTATTCTTTATAACTTTTAATATATATATATATTAACTCTACACAACAAAAGTTATAATACAAATGAAATAATTTTGCTAAGATTTTTGTATTTATGTACAGTAAATATAAGAGTTATATAGCCTATTATGAAATGGCATGTAACACACATGATATGACCCAACGTACCTTGGATATTAGAAGTTAATTTGATAAAAAATCAATAAATACTTCAAAACAAATTGTGGTTCATCAGCCTAGAAAGTCAACTCACTAAAACTTTATTGTAGACAAATAATTAATATTAATGGAAGATCGTACGACCCTCATTAAATTGTGATAGAAGCAATGTTATAAAAATCGTATTATACCGGCTGGTTTAATCGGAAAATTGGTGAACCGGACCCATAACCGGTACGGTACGTATGTTATACCACATATGCAATAGAACTGGTGAAAATCGGCTGAAAATCGGTCAAAACCGGTTTAAACCGGCCGATTTGTACATTTTTTTTTAAATTTCAAATTTTGAATTCTTCAACTTCAATGTTTAATATTTGTGTCACTTTTTTGTATTTAAGTGATAATTTTGGATTAATATATGTTTTGCACTTTAGACTTTGATTTTATTAAAGACTTAATGTTTTTTGTTTGTGTGAATTTGAAGTAGATTATGAATATGGATTATAAATATGAATACCTACTTATTTGAAATTTTTTATTATAGGTTTACACATATATATAAGCAAGTATATCTGGTTTAACCGACATACGGTTTAATTACTGAATTATTGTATCACTCTACTAGTACCATGACTGATTTGATAACCGACATGATTTTTTTTACCAAAATATAAAGATTTATATATAATAAATATATCATTTATTTTAAATGGCCTATCTTATGGTAATTGAATTGTTTTGAATAGAATTGTGTTCTGTTGTGATTATGAGGATGGAGTGATAGGAATAAAAAAAGAAGGGAAATTGACTTGATCAAAGTGGGGAACGTGGCCACGCAAACCTTAGTACCAAGTTATACGGTTCATGTACTTGAATACGTCACCAACCAGTGGTGTTACATCACTCTGCCACCTTATTCCTTCTTATCCGTACGTCCTCTCCTTCTTCTCTTTTCCCATATAAACAATAACTCTCTTTCTCTTCTCTCCATTCACACCCTTTCCCTTCATTTCTTTTCCCTTTCACATTTAGTCACACCCTTCCCTTCATCATTAATCTCTCTCTCTCTCTCTCTCTTTTTCCTTTGTTTTTTTCGTTTCCAACTCATATACATCATCAAAAGAAAAAGGAGAATAGCTGTGTTATATATCGATCATTATATATAGTAATACTATAATTTGGAAAGATGATGTACGAACAGCAACGGTTTCAGCAGCCGATGCTGAAGATGGATATGAGGAAGAATACAGAGAGAACATCGAAAGCCATGGAGGAAAAGAAGCTTCAAATATTGGACCTGAGTGGCATGTCCTTGGAGTCCCTTCCTAGCCCTTCTCTCAATTTAGCTACCATTTGCAAGTTGGACCTCTCTAATAACAATCTTCAGGTATACTTAATATATAATATTATATATAGAAAATGAGTAAACTACTACGGATAATCCATTTATAATATATAATATTTTCTAAGTTTACAACTATATATAAAGGGTGTACGTTTACTTTTCAGAGTCTGAAAATGGATGCTCTCTATATCAACATATAATAAGGCTCCTACTATAGATGAATTTAGCCACAAAACAGGTCCACAAATAGAGGAAGTTGGATTAAGGGAAAGGGTAAAGGGAAATATGGATTAAGGGATTGGAGGCTAAAAAAATAATGAACATTTGGAGCACATAATATAATACAGATGGGATTGTTTTTGGTCTAGACTAGATACAATCACCTTCAAGTCAAATATATATCCATCTAAATATTAATTAATATCTTTCTGCTGTTTATATAATGTAATTCTGTAAATAATATTGGTTAGGCATGATTATTGTGGCCTAACAATAAACCTCAATCCACTAGCTAGGTTCAATTTTATATATGTGGAAAATACATTTAAGGTATCTTATATAAGTTGAATAAGAAACTACTTATTAAATAGCACCAGATATGTATGTACTATCTAGAAAAGGTCATAACTCAAAACGAACTTTGGTTTTCTTCTGCACTTATATTTCCCTTTTGACACACTTATCAGATGTTATTTTAATGTATACTATAATATATA
Source organism: Lupinus albus (assembly GCA_009771035.1). Taxonomy (NCBI): domain Eukaryota; kingdom Viridiplantae; phylum Streptophyta; class Magnoliopsida; order Fabales; family Fabaceae; genus Lupinus; species Lupinus albus. The sequence goes on from CM020005.1 coordinate 1,980,930, forward strand.
TAATATCTTCTGGTTGTATTTAGGTGCTTACATATTAGCATACGTCTTTTTTACTTCCCAAATAAATACGATCCTTAATAAATATCTTATTTTTGTATAATTTTGAAGAAAAAAATAAGTTTAGTTTTAATGATATTTGATTGAATATTGTAACAGAACATTCCGGAGTCGTTAACGGCAAGACTGCTGAACTTGATGGTATTGGATGTGCACTCTAACCAGCTTAGGTCTCTCCCCAATTCTATTGGCTGCCTCTCTAAGCTTAAGGTTTTGAATGTCTCTGCCAACCTCATTGAATACCTTCCAAAAACAATTGAGAATTGCAGGTTCACTTTTTTACCCCTCTTTCTACTTTCCCTTATTATAATTACTTTAAAAATACAAATATGAAATATGTGGAGAAAGAGGAAAACAACAAACAAAACCAAGTTATTTTGATACAAATATTTCTTTTTCTGGTGCAAATTACACCATCTCTACCCATAAACAGCTTATTAGGTTCCCAAAAAATTAAAGCAGGTTACGTTAGTCAGACAAAACAAAGTGCACGAAACAGTTTAAAACACTTGAGTATGCTATGCATTACAGTGATAATGATTCGTGGACCTATAATTTGTGTTTTTGTATGTTTCTTTGTCTATTATTGTATTGACACCTGAGGCATCGAGATACGCGCGTGAATCATCAGATCTCATCTTTGATTAGATTTTATATTATTAAACATATAATATCCAACATTCATTCATTCCATTTCTTAAATCATTCATCTTTCATCTTAATCATCATACCACCCTATGACTCCCTTATGAAATATGATATAATTTGCTTTCAAAGCTTATAAATTAACCATTGAATTTGAATGACTTTTTTTTATCAAATTGAATTTGAATTACTTTTCCAATAATACAAAAGATGTAATTTATTTTTGATAAAAGGTAGTATAATTTTCATCCTCGTAATTAAATTCAGATTAATTTTATAGACACTTCAAGTGAGTTTAACTTAATTATAAAAAAAAGGAACAACATTTTTATAATTCTTTTATAGCCTTTTACATAGCATTTATATTTTGGAAATAATAATGAATAAATAATCAGTAATTAAATGTAAAAATGATGATGTTTAAAATTTGGTGTTAGATAAAAAATTATGATTAAACAAGTCGTGCTCACCGCCCACAAATATCATAGGCTGTTATGTATCGCACATAGTGCTATAGTGGCAATAATTTTTTTTTAAAAAAAAATCCCTTATTTTCTTTGAGTGTCATTATAGCTGCATTTGGCTTCTATGTTAAAAAATAGGTGGGGGGACAGAATTTCCGGGAGTAACTTTTCACAAATTTTAATTTAAAATAAAAATAAAAATCTTAACCGTTTAAATTTTGCCTTTAATACGTGTCACAATCCTACATATGTATTGGTCTCCTCTAATGTAATGCAGAGGAGCCCAACTCAGGTGGGGACCACTGGCTAAAACAAATTATAAAAAAAATGTTAGGATATGTTCTTCCCCAAATTTTATATGGGACTTGTAAGTTTTTCATTTCAATATCTCAAAAGTCACTATTAATTGTGCATTAATTTCACCTAATTCTCTAAAAACAAAGTCAATTAATATTTTGATAATTTGGTTGAAAACATTCTAACAATTCACAATCGATAAAAACCAAGAGTGAGGACTAGACTCTACGGCAATTACCAAAGAAACTTAATTCAGCCGTATGGTATGCTGGTGAGAGACATAGATCATCTGTCCTAAAAATTGTGTCCCTTTATGTTCATGTACAATAAAGTTATACAAAGCAATATAAATTTGTTTTTATAATTTTATATTTAATTGAACGATACAATTTAATTGATGCGGGATACAGATGAGAACATGGACCGAGATATGAGATCTCCATCCCCGCTAAACATAGAGTCACAATGCATCGATCACTAGCAATAGTCAATACATGTTTTTTTTTTACAAAAAACTCTCCAATTCAAGAGCCTAATGTATTCACATTTGTATGTTTGATATAGACCCGTGTTCTTATATTTTAACTTTAAACCGTCAGATTATAATATGTTATAAATTGGAGAAAAAAAACAATCAATATTTTTTGCACATGTTGTTTTGTTTGTAATTTTTTATAAGCTAAACTAGTTAACAAATAAGTTTATTTTATAAACGAAACATATAAACACATAAAAGTCCACACAAACATGCACAAGAGCTTAGTTTACAAACAATAGTTTTTGTATCAAGTGATTCAAGTTTCTTTAGCTTGAGCAAAGATGGTAAATACCCTGAAAGGAAACTACTAATATACCATACTAATAATCCCGTTTTTAAATTGATAAAATCATGATTGTATTTTTAAATTTGTCATTAAGTAGTATTTATTGATGTAGTAGTTTAATGTAAATAACATGAATATGTTGTATGAACTTTGACCTATGAACAGAGCCTTAGAAGAACTGAATGCAAACTTCAATAAATTAAGTCAACTTCCAGACACAATAGGGTTTGAGCTCATAAACTTGAAGAAGTTATCAGTGAACTCCAACAAGCTACTCTTCCTTCCTCGTTCCACCTCTCACTTAACCACTCTGAGGGTCTTAGACGCTCGTCTCAATTGCCTAAGTTCTCTTCCTCAGGATCTCGAGAATCTCATCAACCTCGAAATCTTAAACGTTAGCCAAAACTTCCAATACCTTGATTCTCTACCCTACTCCATAGGCCTCCTCTTATCTTTAGTTGAACTAGACATCAGTTACAATAAGATTAAGTCCTTGCCTGACTCCATTGGGTGCCTGAAGAAGCTTCATAAGTTAAGCGTGGAAGGGAACCCCCTAGCTTCACCACCGCCTCTGGTGGTGGAGCAGGGATTGCATGCAGTGAAGGAGTACTTGTGTCAGAAGATGAACGCTGGGCATGAGAGCCCAACTAAGAAGAAGTCTTGGGTGGTGAAGTTGGTCAAATATGGGACTTTTAATGGATATGTTAGTAGAAGTGGGACTCGTGAAAGAGAGCAAGAACGTGAGGCTTTCATCATGCCTGAGTATAGAACTATTGATGGTCTTGCTTCACCACGCTATCTTGGAATGTTCTCACCTCGTCGCCTCTTTTCACCACGTACTTACTTCAACAAATGAAAGGGGCAATATTGTCTTTTTACTCAATGCATTGTTTAATAAGTTATTATATGATATTAGTATGAGTAGTACTTATGTGTGTGCTTCTTTAGTTTACAAGTTGATTAGGTTGTACTTATATATTAGGGTTATTGTAAAGTAGAATACTGCATCAGGAAAATGGTGCTATTGGTGGGTTGCTGAAATTAGGGTCTATTAATTAGTTGAATTACAGTCAGTGTAAGTGAGACATTATAGCCATAACTTGCTTCTTGTATGAAAATAAACTTCATATATTGTGGTTCTAGCCAATGTGTTATATGCCTACTTAATTTGAGACAAAGCAAACAAGCATGCCCAACCTAAAAACAAATATAACCCACCAAAAAAATGATTTTCCTTTATTTTTATTTCCTTCTTTCTCTAAACAAAACAAAGTGTGAACGTAAAAGCAAGTTGGTGAAAATCAGCAATTGGTCTAGAAAAGTTAGATTTGGAACTTTACGATTCAACTCTCCCCTAGCATATGTCAATCTCCGCAATAAAACCATTTCATAACCATCATTTAATGTTCCTTGTTATGGCCAAGCAACAATTTCATTTGATCCTAGCTCCAAAACTACAAGGAAATCTTTTTCAATTTGTACCCTTGTTGGGGCTTGTAGGGAAATAAGAACCACCCTCTTAAAGAACTCATTAAAGAGTTGAACAGCAACAATTTTATTAATAGATAAAGTTGCTATAAGATACAATAACAATAAGATATTACTTTTTATAGAAAACTAATTTAAAGATAAAATGTAACAAAGAGATAAAACATGATTTTATGATATTAACTAAATATCGAGTTAAGGTTATGTTGTTATAAATGATCACTTCTATTTGATTTACTTCTAGCTTGAATCCAGGTGGTGATTGTGGTCCTCTAGCATTTGGGTATCGTTAATTGTCCTCATTTGTCAACCTCTTTATTCTCTCATTCAATTGGATGGATAAGTATACCAACTTGAATGTACCTTTGTCTATCACCCTTTCCATATCTCTTAACAAGCACCAAATCAAGATAACGATTTAATCCTTTTTTTATGATAAAGATGCGTAAATCACGTTACATAAAAGACACTGTATAGATAAAAAAAACCACATTGAAGATTTGAAGCCAACACATTAAAGGACCCCCATCCTTAATCAACACCGTTGATATAGTGGTTTCTCAAAACAATATCGTTTGATCAGAATAATAATTATAATAATAAATGGTGAGAGGGTGTTAAACCCGACGGAGAAGCAGCGTTTGTTTTGTAGCAATAATTCCGTCACCACCGTCACAAATTCACGTGTCCATGCATGTCCTTCTCTCTCTTTCTAAGTTTTTTTGTTTTATATTATTACTCTGTTCTGTTTCCTCCTTTCCTAATATTTGATTTCAACTCAGCCAAACCAAACGCTAAGTGTTTTGTGCAGCAACCCCATTTGAGTTTTGAGCAGTTCCCTCTTCTAAAAATGTTCAATTTCTTATTAACCAATGATGTTAAAAAGATTCTCAAGCGCAAAGACAGCGATGCTGGTGAAACAGGTACTGTAAATGGAAAATTTTAAACACCCTTTTTTAGATTCTTTCACTTCAACTTTCAAGTGTTTAAAGTTTTCTCTTTTACTTAGCAAAATCAATGTTTCCCATTCTCTTACTTTGAATAGTGAAGGATATGAGGTGTAGATGGTATACCCTTTTTACTCTGTGCTTCTGGTTTACAGTGCATGTTCCGAAAATTCTTATTTTCTTCTGCTTGTTACTACTTTCTATCATTAGTACTGACATTTACTCTCCCTGCATTGTTTCCTCCACTTTCTTTCAATGTGGATTCAATTGCTCTGCCTCTGCTTGATGCTACTAATTTACTTAAGACATTATACTTCTGATTCTTATGCTAATACTTCTTTATTTCAAACTACATAAGTACATAGTGGTTAACCCACTTTTTTCAAGTTTTTCATGTGGTTCTTAGTATCCATGATTTATTTATTTATTTCCTATTATTATGTAGGCCTTGTTTATTAACGCCAGGCCTTTCAATTTTAATAATGATCTTGTTGATGGAATCCTTATGAATTCTTGAAGTTGCATTTTGTTAGACACACGGGTATTTTAGGAAGAATAACAGTGAGAGTAGGTGATTTGATTAGCCTAAAGCTGGGTGTAACAGAAATAACACAACAGCTGGAGTATCTTGTAATACTTGATAAGTTGATATATAAGAATGCCAATTTGAGACATAGTTGATGTTTTGCTTTAGTCCATAACTCTAAAATGAAACCTTCCCTAATATCTCATATCACCTTTTTTGCTCATTGTAGGAAGAGCTCTGGAGGACTTGAGAGCTTCTCTATTCAATGAGTTTCGTTCCTTGGAAGGTGTAAAACGTCAACAGCGCACAAGTGGTCCGGCTGCAGCACTTTTCTTCAATTTTCTTGTCGCAGTTGGTATTATTTTCATGAACAAAATGGTTTGTTTTTTCCCTCTCTTTTCTTTCAATATGGTTATGCCGCATTTTGTGTTAAAATTTGAGAGTTGCAGGATCTTGGATGCTGACTTTGTTGGACTTTTCTTTTCAGGTGCTTCAGACTGTTCAGTTCAAATTCCCTATACTTCTCTCACTAATTCACTATGCAGTGAGCTGGTTACTGATGGCTTTACTAAAAGTGTTTTCTTTGCTTCCTGCATCTCCTTCCTCAAAATCAACTCAGATGTCTGCTTTATTCAGTCTCGGAATTGTCATGTCTCTATCTACTGGCCTTGCTAATGTCAGCTTGAAGTATAATAGGTAGGTAACCGAAGTACCCAACTTTTCAAATTATTAGTTGAATTTGTCTTATACTCTCTTAATTTAATTTCTTTATCTTCAGCGTTGGTTTCTATCAGATGGCAAAGATTGCAGTAACACCTTCAATAGTTATGGCAGAATTTGTATTGTACAGGAAGAAAGTTTCTTGGCCCAAGGTAGGTGCATTCACTTTGGCTACACATGTCTATTTGATAGGTTTTGTCATTAACTCATTTGAAATATATGTATATTTGGTTCTATGAATTCCTGGAAGCATACATATCTTCTAAGTAAAATAATGTGTATCATGTAGCTAATCTCGTCCTTTCATCATGGCACGAAGTGCATGACCAAACAATAAAGCAGATATGCCTATTGAAAACCATCATGAGTCCTAACACTTCTATTGCACCTTCATGTTTGCAAACATAGTTGAACACCTCAGTAGATTTTAAGTGATTTCACATGAAATCATATGTGCTTATGATGGTCCATGAATGCAGCTGAAAATTGTAGTAGACCACAGGGGTCTACTCTATCTACTTGGACCATCGTTTTAGTATTTGAAATAGATCATTTTGTATGATGTTTTAGTGATCTATAAAATCATGCCTGTTGAAAAGCATTGTTTGCTTTACGTTGACCATGCTCTTTAGCCAGAATGTTCTGTTTATTCAATATTTCAGAAATAAGTTTCACATTGTTTTTCCTAGGAACTTGCATATTGTTTATGAGTGAGGGGAGGAAGTCAATAATGTGTCAAATATGGATCAGCATCTTAACAGAAGTAGTTAAATGAATTCAGCCTTTACCTTTAGGAGCATTGTAGTTTCTCTTTCGATTGACTCAAGAATTCAGAACTTCTGTACTCATCTCATTATAAATTGAAATGCTTACTAAAGTAATTGAAACTTTACAGGCATTAGCATTAACGGTGGTATCTATTGGTGTTGCTGTGGCTACAGTGACTGATCTGCAGTTCCAGTTATTTGGTGCTTGTGTAGCATTGGCATGGATTGTACCCAGCGCCGTAAACAAAATCCTCTGGTCCAGACTGCAGCAACAAGAGAATTGGGCAGCTTTGGCGTGAGTAATTCATTTACTTTTTCATTTGGACTTTCATATGTAACTTATTATACATCTATTTTTATATAACATTGATCTCCCCTCTCAATTCCCAAAGCTTATTTTCATCACATTATCTTTGCCAGTGCCTAATTTGTAGACTGATCAACAGGTTGATGTGGAAAATAACACCTATTACTTTAATATTTTTGGCTGCTATGATACCCTGGTTAGACCCTCCAGGTGTACTTTCCTTTGATTGGAACGTCGGTAACATGTTGGTGATCCTCTCATCAGCTATCCTTGGATTCTTGCTTCAGTGGTCCGGTGCTTTAGCTCTAGGGTAAGTGACATTCATTATTACTCTTAATTGTGTAATAATTTTATATGCAAAAATAATTTTAGTTTCTTTTAAAATATTAGAATGAATATATAGACCTTATTGGTTGAATTGTATCGGGGTTGTTTTAAAAAAGTTAGTGCTGATTTAAGAATGAATACATAGACATTGCTTAGTTTAATAGTTATGTGCTTATATGAAAGGTATGTATACACTGGCTAGTTACACGAGTAAATAAGAGTATTAATATAATTAATTAGGAAGAGTTTTAACATTGCATTTTCCTTGCTAAGTATTCACTGAAGAGTATTAATTATGATATCTTTGGGGACTTGGGGTTCTATTTTCTATATAATGTTGCTGGCTAGTTTGGTAATATATTGTCTCTCCTTTTGTTGCAATTTACAGTGCTACATCTCCCCTTTCACACGTTGTTCTTGGGCAGTTTAAGACATGTGTTATCCTCCTAGGAAACTATTATCTATTCGGATCCAATCCTGGCATAAGCAGTATCTTTGGTGCATGCACAGCTATTGCTGGTATGTCTGTTTACACTTACCTTAATCTGAAGCTGCATCAAAACAAGATATTTCCTGGACAGGCCTCCACTTTACCAAAATCTAGACATGACAAAGAAAATGGCAGCGCCCGTGATGGACATTACGGTGCAGAATCCGTCTAACACTACACGAGTTCATATGACTGATCATTTTTAATCTGTTTTCTGTGATTTCTACATTCTGATCTAACCATTTTGGGTGTTAATGAGGATGTGATTATACACGTACTAGGATAAATGGTTCTATTCAACTAGTCAACTTCTGCTAGAGTTTGAACCCCCATTTGTAAATAAATTATTTGGTGAATTCTTCAATAGAACTAAAACTTTCACTGCCTTCTATATGAGTTACTGTTGCATTTTGGCTTCCACAGATATCTCAATCTGCCACATATCCTCACGCCAGTTTCATATGCCAAATACCAATGAGTGAAAATAATTATATATAGTTATGTGAGCATCACTATATGAAAATGGAAAGTGACCGATGGCCCACCCAAATGAATGTTATTTATAAGAACACTAGCTCTAAATGCATGTGGTAAGTTTCAAATAAAGGACAAACGAAACATAAGAACATTATTTTTCAAAAAGAAAAAAGGAAGTGGATGCATTTTCATTTAAATGGTAGGTAGCACATACTAACAAACTTCATTGAATACCTTGCTTGTTTGTTAGAAATCTATCTCTTCTAAATTATTATAATGTTTAAACTCACCAATTCCTAATCTACATTATATTGTTGATTAGAATCTCACGTCTCTGATAATGAGACTGGGATGTTTGGATACACTCATTCTTATATGGAATTGACGTGTCCTACCAAAATGGGTTTTAGAGTTATAATTACATATGCATGGATATTTTAATTAAAATACTAAAATTTATAATAGTTTCTTAACGTATATACATTAACCTTAAACAAAAAAAACAACTCTACCTTTTTTCTCCCCCGTAAGTATTTTAGTTTACCGTGATACCTTATGAAGTCATTAGCTTTTAAAGGGGTGATAATGTTATGATTCTCATACTAAGAAGAATCTTAACCTATGAGGTTCTATTCTACCTATGACTAACAGGTGGAAGAAAAGGAAATACTAAGGTGTGTCCTAAAATGATGATATCCCTATGTCCCTAGCTACTTAATTTTCTCTTACAATATAAAATATTATTTTATATTTTTAAAAAATTTATTTTTATTTCAATAACATTTTTTTATTGGACTGAGACAATAAATAGGAAAAAAAATTACGCCAAATGATCTCGGGCAACTTCGATCAGAAGTTATTCCGAAGCCGACAACATGAAGAGCAAGTAAGATGTTGTCAGATGAAGCATGAACCAATGTCTTTTTATTGTTCTTCTTATAACTTTATAACACTCACTTTCACACACTATCCTCGACAACATGCTTTGCTTCTCCTACTCGCTATTCCTTGGCCTTTCTTCTTTTCTTTTCTTTACCTTTTTGCAGTCTTTTCTTCCTTTTGTCCTTATATACATCAATTTCTCCTATTTCTTATCTTCCGAGTTTTAACCGGCCATTTCCTTTCCCATGTAATACTTACCATTATTATTTAATGTTATCTATTATACTATAAGAAAAAAATGTTCTCCATTATTAGTTGTGGACACATGTCATCTTCTCATGCAAAGTTTTCCACCCAAACACTCCCACCAACAACCATGCATAGTCTCACATTGTATCATTGTCATCTACATTCATATCATACATCAAACCATCAACTACATAGTCCCACATTGTATCATTACCATCTACATTCATATCATACATCAAAATGACATATGCATGTCATTTCTCATATCATACATCAAAATGATACATGCATGTCACATTTATTAATCCTTCATTTTTTCTACCAAATACTTAATCATGTTCACATATTCTCATATTCATTTTTCATCCAAAAATCTTTCTTCATTTTCACTAAATGAATTCTTATATTTCTTCATTTTCCCTAAAATCATATTCTGATTAGCAATTCTATTATACTATTATTATGCACATTCATTATAATATTCTCATATTAATTTATATTAAAGATATATGAGTTTAGGGGGAAAAATAATTCATATCCTATTATGCTGTTTGATTATGTAAAACAAAAATAATTCTTTAAATTCTCATCCACATTATCCCAAAAATGATGAACTCTTTGTAACAAAAATCACAAAGTCAGAATAATGAAAAACTTTGAATGAGAAATGAAGAAAATTAAAGTAAGATGTAATATAATGTTACCTAAGAAGAAGAAAAAGAATCATGAGATTATAAGATTATCCTATTACGCACATATGCAATTACCATTACCTATAGGAAATTGCGGTTTGATTATGTAAAAAGAAAAATAATTCTTTAAATTTTCATCTACATTATCCCGAAAATGATGAATCTCTCTAACAAAAATCACAAAGTCAGAATATTAAAAAACATAGAATGAGAAATGAAGAAAATTAAAGTATGATGTAATGTTACCTAAGAAGAAGAAAAAAAATCATGAGATAGAAGAAAAAGAATCATGAGATTGTAAGCAAAAAGTGTTGGTAATAATTGTAAAATATCGGTGTTATGATGTGGTATGAAAGTAATTCTATAAATATCTCATACTCCGATTATCAATTCTATTATCTTATTATTATGCACATTTCTTATATATTAATTTCTATTAATCACCATGTACATATGTTTAAAATCAACATTCATCACTATTACCATTCTGGAATATTTATGAATAATTCAATTAGAATGAATATAATTATTATACTTAATGATCATTCATGATTTCATAAAAATATTATTATACACATTTATTCTCATATTTTTTCCCTCCAAAATTTTTCCTTTATTTCCCTAAATCAACTCTTATATGACTTAATTTTCCCTAAACTCATATTCTGATTAGCAATCTTCCTTACATGTAATGTGTGTTCTTAATCATATGACTATAAAATAACGTCTCATGCAAATTTACGGGTAACATGTTTGTTTTTAGCCATTAAAATGTACGAATCACACGTGTACTCTTAACAATAGGAATGCACGAGTAACATATGTGTTTTTAATTATGTGAATACACAAGTAACATGTGTATTTTTAACTATATGAATGCAAATATAGTACATGTCTACATTAACTATACGAATGCGAATAACACATGTGTCTTTTTAAAAATGTCAATGTAAGAATAACATGTGTGTTTTAACTATACGAATGCACGGGTAACATATGTGTTCTTAGTAATACGAATGCATGAGTAACATGTGTTTTTAATCATGCGAATACACAAGTAACATGTGTCTTTAACAATATGAATGCACGAGTAACATATGCATTTTTATTCATACAAATACACAAGTAACATATATGTTTTAACTATATGAATGTACATATAAAACGTGTATTCTTAAGCATACAGAAAAAATGTCACCCCGTGCATCCACACGGGTATCTTGCTATTATATATTGAACAATATCTTTCAATAATGAGTAATTATATTTTTATACTAATGTTAAAGAGAGAACTACATTGAGTGAAAAGAGTAATGGAATGAGAATAACATTTTTTATAAAATACATCTAATTGTTAACAATTTTAATGATCACATACTTTAATTCTTGTAATACTATCTAAAATAATCGTATAAAAATGAGTAGAATGATTATTTGTCATCTTAAACAATGACTTATATCCTGCATATCTTATATTAGAAAAACTAATTTTAATTTTAAAAAAATATGAAACATTTAAATATTGTTTTTAACATTTTCAATATTTTATCTATGTACTGTCTTCTCCTGTGAGGATTGAGAAGAGTCAGACTCAATTTTATTATATGATGTCACATTATCTGAAGGTAGTATTCACATCTGTGCCCCACTTTCACTCTCTTTCACCACCTTCCATTACCACTCTCTCAATTCTTCTCTTCTCCACGCCTTCTATAATCTTCTTCTCTCTACCGTTAAATAACCAAACATTCCTTCCCTCACACAAAGTTATACCCATTTCCTACTACTATAATAATATTAACCAAAGAGAGTTCATTTGTCTCTTAATTTTTGCAGAAATGGGTCTTCAAATGTTAGACGAATTTGAGCCAATTACGCCAATAAGAACCGTTGCTACCTCTAGAAAAACCTTCAGCCACCGCACAGAACTATCGGATCTAGACACAACAACAAAGGACGAGGTAAAGGAGGAAAAAGAAGAAGAGTGTCACACACCAACATCACCATCTCAAATATTGAAGACCCCATTGGTTTGTCCACCACCTCCAAAGAAACAACGAATAACTACAAGGAGTAATGTAATTGCACCTTCTCAACGCTTCTTTCAACTGCCTCATGATCTGGCTTCTGTTTTTGTGCTGCACCGTAAACCCAAGATCAGAAAAAACTCTTTGCTTGCCACATCCTATTCTTGACCACTGATATATATTCGAACATATATAATTTATTAAGCACCAAACTATAGGTGTTCTTTTTTCTCTTGTTAGTAGCATCTTTATTTTGTTGTTGTCTTATTTTGATTATTAGTAGTTGTAGATGGTGAATGATATATCTATTATTTGTCCTACCATAATGGTTTAAAAACAGAAATATTCATTATTTGTTTAATTGTTAGTAATCAAATACATGTTAAGTCATTTCTATCTATCTTTATTTGTTTCCATCAACGAGGTGGGTGGTTGATAGATCTGGAGCTAGGTTGCTAAAAGTGTGAAAATCATGGGATGGAAGAAGCTTGAGTTTGTTGTGAAATATGATGATGAGTAGGCACAATAAAGTTAAAGGTTTTGACATTAATGGAGTGGTGGATGGGTGATGGGGTGAGTTATAGATCCATAGTGTACTTTTGTTCATTTAAGAAACTCCATGAGAGTGAAGTGTTGTTGAAGGGACTTACTCCAATCACTCCAAAATCTGGTGCTTTGCCTGTTCATAGCAGTTACCACCTTTAACCCTTTTTACTCTACCCTACAATTTTGTTATTTTGGAAAGAACATGGGCACAAAACAAAGTTATTTTCATAATTTGCTATGTATATTGGAACTCATATTATACTCTAATCAAATGGCTGAATCTAACCTGCGAACTGATAATTAGTTCGCATGGATGCGAACAATATGTAGAAGTCGGTTTGAGTTATATTATCTTCGGCCCGTACAGAAGTCGGTTAGGCCCAAACCGACTTCTGTACATGGTGAAGTCGGTTTGGGCCAGTTTGACATCATAACACATAGAAGTCGGTTTGGGCCTAACCGACTTCTGTACATATTGGGCCCAATTTTTTTTTTTGTAATTTTGTGTTGATACCGACTTCTATATACATTTCGATTTAAGAAATGTTAACATAAGCACTTAGCACATTTGGTAAGACTACAACAAGGTGCTTAACTTACCAAATGTGCTAAGTGCTTATGTTAACATATTTTAAATCGAAATGTATATAGAAATCGCTATCAACACAAAATAAAAAAAAAAAAAATTGGGCCCAATATGTACAGAAGTCGGTTAGGCCCAAACCGACTTCTATGTGTTATGATGTCAAACTGGCCCAAACCGACTTCACCAAGAAAAATATTTCGAGTTGGACCCAATATGTACAGAAGTCGGTTAGGCCCAAACCGACTTCTGTACGGGCCGAATATAATATAGCCCAAACCAACTTCTACATGTGAATCCATGCGAACTAAATATCCGTTCGCAAGTTAGATTGGCCCTAATCAAACGAGTATAATATTCATAATAGTTAACTTCAAATCAAAGTCAAAGGGTATCCTAGATCATAAACATGGACCATACAATAATTTGTCCGTGTAGGCAAAACTCTACAAATACTTATCTTTTTTTTTGTTTTCAATGAGACTATTAATTAAGAAGTAATAATAAATAAGAGTAATATTGTAATCTTATAATATTTTAAAAAGCAAGAAATCCAACATTTTTATTGATATATAAATATAATTAAAAATGTATGTTTGTAGTTTTGTAGGGATGAAATTAATGTTATTACCTAATTTCGAATATAGGACAACAAAGTTAAGAGATTTTTAGTAATAAGATCAAAATTAACCAATAATGGGTTTATAAAGTAAAAGAAAAAACAACAATAGAAAATTTGAAGGAGGACGAAATTGATGATTTAGCAGGAAAAGTGTTGGGAAGTGAAGATGACACTTAAACTTGAAATCAATAAACAAAAACTCAAGTGTGAAGTACTTTGCAATCATATCCTGCACAAAAGTATAATTTTCAAGTTCATCAGTCATCACCAAAGCTAAATGCTCAGTTACCATTTAACATTTTGCCTTGAGAGTTTCTCATACATCCTCTAGAGCTCAAAACCACATACAAAAATTACAACCTCATACTATTGCACAAGTAACTCTGTTCTGGAGGTTTCTAGAAATTGTAAATTTGCTTGACTGAGCTACTTGTTAAGAATCAATACATTATTATTCTCTTGTTCATGCAGTTAGACTATATAACAATTTGAATTGAAGCTGAGAGCTTTTTAGCACCTGAATTATTTAGTTCACCACAGCAAGCTTTTACATGGTTGGACTCAATTGAATATCAGGTCTAAAATTTATTTTTTTAGTATGTATTTTCAATATCATATGATAGATACAACATGATAAGTTTATAACATCAAATTGTTACTTTCTTTGGAGGTATAAAACCACAAATTATTATTCAAAATTGAATGTTCCTAACATGTCTTAAACATAAGATCTCTATTCAACACCATATCTGAATCATAAGAGACTTGAAATAATATCTCAATAGCTTTTATATATTTTTTCCACCAAAAATAAATGTAAAGAACAACCATTCAGAGAATGGTACAAATACAATACAAATTAGAAGAACAATGTGAAGAACTAATGGAGAACCGGGAATGAAGAGAACTGCATGCTTTACAATGCCCGGAGGATGGCCTAGTTTTCAGTCTCTTTCACCAAGTTTTGGGTGCATATGAAGCCATGTATGTCACAAGCTCACCCTTATTATGCTTCACCCTGAATCTTTTACCAGATACTGTTGGCATATAAATAAGGTTCTTCTAAAGTGAATTTACCTAAAGTAATTAAATAAGAGTATATACATCCTTGATCTGGTAAACGCATAAAGATAAACTCAGTAAATGATCAAATGATGAATACACGCTTACTTTATAGACAAACTCACCTTACACCCACACACATGTGAGTAACATTAGGCACCTTTATCCAAAAACTGTGAAATCACAATTGATCAGCAGCCAAAGAATATATGATTTTTGGTGGATTCAATTAACCACCATCTGCCTGGCCCTTTTGGTGCACTGTCCGGGAACGAGTACCTCGCTTCATGCTATCAGCTGGATTCTCATTAGCTGCTTCAATCTTTTCTAATGTTTCAAGAACTTCTACCATTGATGGCCTAACTTTGGGTTCTGCTTGTATGCATTTGAGAGAAAGTTGAGCAACTTCAAATGCTAACTTGGGTGGATACTTGCCTTCCAACCTTGCATCCATATTGCTTCTCATTTTCCCTCTATTTAATAGATTTGATTTGAGCCACTTCTGTAAGGAAGACTCTTCCTGAGAGAGGCGCATTATATGACCTATCCGTGAGCCAGTCAGCATCTCTAACAAAACAATCCCGAATCCGTACACATCACTTTTCACAAACAAATGACCTATTCGTATTTGATTGGCATGAGAAGATTAGTGTCTCGCCGCATTTTCACAACACTGCAACATGTTTAAGAAAGGGTTAAGTTTTAGGACGAAAATTGTTCACATTACCTGTGGCAATGTATTCAGGAGCAGCATAGCCACTTGTTCCCATAACCCGTGTTGTTACATGAGACTGGTCAGGATAGGGAATAGCTTTGGCTAATCCAAAGTCAGATAATTTGGCTGTATATGTCTGTGGCAAAAACAAAAAATAGGAGTTATTATTTTTGGATTCCATTGAGTTAAGAAATGTCTTTCATTTTTCAAGACGAACAAAAGAACAATGTGTTATTGTATACTCAATGCCTAAAGAATGAAATGAAAGTTACATTGTCAAGTAATATATTTGAGGGCTTAAAATCCCTGTATACGATTTTCTTCTCTAAGGTGTGAAGAAAAGCCAGTCCCCTTGCTGCTCCAATCATAATCTTTAACCTTGTGTCCCAAGAAAGTGGACGAACACTTGCACCTCCTGCATAACCGAAATCATGGAGCGCAGGTCAGGGAAAATGAAAAATCTATTTCCTTAAAACAGTACACATCCTGGGAAGAATGAAGATTTGTGGGTGTCCTTTGATTGAACAATGTTATCAGTTCTTACTTCCAAATAGGTGGTTATCTAAGCTGCCGCGACTCAGAAACTCATACACCAGGAATAGTTGACTATCCTCTCGCCCTAATCCCAACAACCTCACAAGATTGGGATGAGAAAGCCTTCCTAAGAAATTCACCTCTGACTGCACCCAAAACAGACATCAAAATATATACAAGCAATAAGCCATTTAAAAGTGTGATTCTGGTTTTGAAGTGTTAATTTATGTTAATACCTGCCATTCCTCAAATCCTTGTCTGCTATCAGAATTCAATACTTTGATGGCAATAGTCAATTCCTCGGCTCTATTTGTACCGGTTCTCTCCTTAATCCAACCCTTGTATACTCTACCAAAACCTCCCTCTCCTAACAAAGTATCAGATCTGAAATTTTTAGTTGCTGCCTTCAGTTCTGCCAAAGTAAATACTGCCAAGTTTGCAACATCCAAGACCTGCCCATTAGGGAACTCTTTTTCATCTCTTGCTCGAGAGACTTGGCTATTCTCAGATCCTAGAAGAGATGTACTAGTATTGTTACTGCTACTTGGACCAAAGAACCGACTGATTCGCCCAGAGTTGCTGCTATGCCCAAGTGAAGTAGAATTGTAATTCTGTGATAATCTGGTGTTGCTGATACTAGCAGGAAACTGACTGCTTCCTGTTGCAAGATATGTAACAAGAATTTTAAAACTGTATTGACAGGACCAAACATTTCATATGAAAAAGGGATGAATTGCTACCCTTCTGTTCAATATAGCCAAACTACAAATCCAGTTTGATTTATTCACTCTTGCGTCTATAGTCTTGTAGGATCAATCGTTTACTACTAGGCCAAAAGCTAGAGTTATAATATAAGCGCGAGCTTATGTCCTTATGGGTTTCAGAAGAGCATTTGGCTAAAGGGGCTGCACCACTAATTGATAAAATAAAGCCAATAATTGAATTCTCTGTTCGATCAATAAATTAATTATATTAAAAGTTGATGCAAATGAAACTCTCAGATGAGTACTTATTATATTTGTACAAGTAAGACTGACAATTGTTCTATGTCCCCTTCCTATAAAATAATGATTTCAAAATCATGAATTATAAATATTTATGACAAAAGAAAGTGTTGTTATCATTTTAGTTTACCTAATAGATTTCTGCTGAAGGGATGAGTGACAGGGTCTGGAGAACCTGATTGAAGGCTCCAACAGTTCCCCATTGAAATCAAATAAAGCTAGCAGCACTCTACACTAGAAGAAGAACAAGAAAGCAGGGAAAGATAGAAATGTTGAAGGGTCTATCTGACTTTGTTTTATTGCATGGCAATGAAAACCGGTGCTAAAATTGAATAGGAGCATTTAACAACACTCTCAAAGACTTAAACAAGCATTGAAATGGATTGAAGTAAAATAGGTGAATCGTTTTTGGGCACGTGACAACCAATCAAAATTTTAATATATTTCTAAAAGAATTATAGTAAAGGTTTTGTTGTCTTTTAAGATATAATGGTTGTACACTTGTACTTGGAAAATTGTCACAAAGAAGCTTCCCCGAACACTCCAAGTAAATGCAATGCAAATATATTTGTTGATAATTTTTCTAGTGTCGGCAATATTTGGGGGCCCACAAATATTAAACAGGATATCATTGTTGATTAAATTTAAATAGAAAACCTAATAATGAAAATGCATAAACTTCAAAAATTTGAAATAACTCAGTATTTACTACTTAGTAAACCTTGTAATTAAAAATGCAAGCTAATGAGTTTCAAAATAAATGTGTAACTTGTAAAAAAAGGAGATTAGTTAAGGCATGCTGGTGAGTGCTGAGTGTATGAGATATGGTGTGAACATAGAATAAATGGATTAATATTTAGTAAACCGATATATTTGAATTGCATTACATTACATCATACCTTACGGCAGCTTGGTGCAGTGCCGTAACGATTTTTGTATTCGTTTTATTAAGGTATCTTGCTTCTAGATGAACTAATGTGAATTCATCTGCATCAATAATGGAATTATCAATACTTGCAACAAAAATCAGCAAAAACATACAAATAAAAACAAAGTAAACACTGTATATTTAACTGATATGACATTTCGTTTATAAAATTTAATTCACTCTACCTGTCTTATTCATTTTCAACACAATTTTGATTTTATAAGTGAAACATATTTATGTTAATTACATTACGTAGTTCTTAAGGCTGCAAAAAATGGTTTAACCATCATAAACTGTAGAACTTGAAAACATACTCTTGAATATACGGGCTTTTTATTGGGCTTGTATGTGATGATCCATAGACGTTGATCTACGTATCTGTGTATGATTTGGTTTCTGTGAGAACTGTGAAGCATGGAGAAGAGGAAAGAAGATGCAGTTGCAGCACGCGGCAAGAGGAAACGGAAACGGAAGAGTGATGTTCATGTTCGATGTTCTGATTCTAACGCCATATTCGCTGTGTTACTGGCATCAATCTCAAAATCCAACTCTCATCTCATTACTAATTGCTTACTTAAAATTCGTCCTTCTCTTCTCTCCCAACCCTCCACAATTAGGCCCATTCTAGCTTTGATTCCAACTCTTTTAACCTCAAAATGTTGTAAAATCGTGTCACGTGCTGCGGATATTGTTGGAGCTGCTTCACTTGTTTCGTTGGAGATGAATCAAGAGATTGTTTCTGATTCTGAGACTCTTAAGGCCTTAACATTATTATTGAGCCCTAACATAAGAAGAACGGTTCTGTTATCTGCTTGCAATGCCGTTTTGGACTTGTCTACTAACTCATTTGCACAACAACAACTCCTCAGGTTTTATATATTGGACAAACTAATGTAAGCTTTTATGATTTTATTTCTAGTAATTGGGTTCTCAAATTTTAATTTTTATCACTATGCTAGTGTTTGATTAGTTTTTAGAACATGACGGAACAGAAGCATTGGTGTTGTTACGTGTTTGTTGTACTTTATAAATAGAACAGATGAAAAATTAGAACAATTTGTTTCGTTTTTTATAGACTCGCCTCATTGTTTCATTTTTTATTTCAATGGTTATATTTCTAACTTGCTTTTTGTTCATTTGGTCATGTTCTGTTTTGGAAATATGTGCATGCCACTTCCTTTGTTTGTGCTCAGTGTATGATGTAATTTGTCGATGGACTAAACTATTTATTGACATTCATTAGGTTTGTATTTGTTCAGATTTTCAAGTGTTTAAAATCCGTCTCTTTATGGTCTGAGGGCAATGTATGTTTCTACTCTCTTAAGATTGGGATTATTGAAGATGAACTTTTAGTGGCTATTCTCAGTGCAACTATTATTCTTATTAATGCCTGTGAAGTTGAGCGCCTACAGAATATCCCGGCAAGCCTTTGTCAACCATTTCTGAGCCTTTTAAAACAGATCTGGTCAAATGTAAGTGATAATGTCTTAACCAAAGGTGCTATCAGATCAAATGAACAAGGACATCTTTGTAAAAGCCATATTGGAGTCAGTAATCTTGCAGAAAGCATCTTTAGGCTTTCCATGAACATGTCTCAACTTATTGTCCCTTTGCCATTTGAAGTAGTTAAAAGAGGTCTTTTTGGCACAAGTGGTATCAGTTTTGAAGATTTTATATCAAATCACTGGGAGGTTTCGTCCTTTATTGTAACAAAGACATCAGAGGATCTAAATATGCATGATATGTTTAGTTCATTTAAACAATCTTTGAGCTGGACCAATGTTCCTTCCCTTATTTCTTCGATTCTTCAAGGTCTGGTATCTTGTTTTCCTAGTGCCCCAGATGAACTGAACATCCTCAATTTTCTGAATGAGGTGAAAGGTAGACTGGGTTGTCCTATAATATATCAGCAGGATATACGAGTTGTAAAAACAGAGAAGCAATTAAGAAAAGAGATGCATTACTTTCAGGACTTTCATTCATGTGGCAGTAACAAACCTCAGCATTTTACTATGGATGATGTCTTAAAGTGTGGTCAGGCATATAAAGAGGGTTATACTGTTGCCTTGCGAGGTTTGGAGTTTCGCTATCAGAGCATTGCTGCTATTACAGATGCATTAGCACTTATGTTTGGCCAACCTTCAGTAGGTGCCAATTTGTACTTAACACCACCTAACTCTCAAGGGTTGGCTTGTCACTTTGATGATCATTGCGTATTTGTATGCCAGATTTTCGGTTCTAAGCAGTGGACGGTATTTTCTCAACCTAGTCAGCTCTTACCTCGCTTATATGATGATCTACATGGTTCTGATATTGATTGTACAAAAGCTTCTAAAAGAGAGTTCCTTCTCAGAGAGGGTGACATATTATATATTCCTAGAGGTTTTCCTCATGAAGCTTATACGAGCTCTGAAGTTGGTGATAATTCTTCTGGGTTTTCTTTGCACCTTACACTTAGTATTGAAGTTGAACCTCCTTTCGAGTAAGTAAAGGTTACCTTCAACTATTTTTTATAGGCTCAAATACAATATTATTTTGTGGTGCTTTCGGTTATAAAGCTTCCCTTTGTTCTCGTACACTTGCAGCTTTATTGATTTTATCATGGCCCTTTGCTTACTTTTCTCTTAATTAACGAGAAATGTGTTATATTTTAGTACAATAATGTTCCATGTTCCAATTATTATTCCATTGATAAGGATGAATATAAAATTATCAACCTTCTTGTAGGTTTCTCTTCATGCTCATACAAGAGTGAATCTAGGATTTTACTGTGGTGGTTAATGGGAACTGTGTTATATCTAAGTTTCTTCCATTTGGGAAGATTATTTTAACAATCAGGTTTTCGTATTAGTTTATGATTTTTTTTTTCATCTTATTCTGATTTTCCTTTTCCTTTGGTTGTAGGGGATTGCTAGATTTTAAGTCATTTTTTGGTCCTTATGTTGATAATCGACCCTGAAATTTTAAATGGGATTGCTAGGGTGTAATTTTAAGACATTGCATTGATCTTTGTAACTGAAAATGGGACAAGTAGTTGGAGAGACTTTAAGAAATGTAGTGTCATATACTGTTTGTTAAATGCAAATAAAAGATTGTATTTTCTACTTAGAGTTGACAATATTGTGGGTGTGTTTAAAAGCTGCTTTCTCTGATGATTTAATTCAGTTGCGCTCATTAATATTATATGTGCATATCATTAAACATAGGTGGGAAGGAGTAGCGCATTTTGCACTTCATCGCTGGAGTGAAACCTGGAAACAACAATGTGATGACTTGAACTCTTTATCTCAAAAATTTGATCTTCTGTCTGTAAATCTGTTACATGCTGCAATTGGGATCATCGGAAATTTTGATCCTTGCTTTCGGAAAGCATGCTTGAGTGCTGCAGTTTCTTTGCCACCAGATGTTTATAATATCCTTGTTCAGAGTCAGAGAAATACTTTTATCCACTTAATTGATAAAATACGTACTGAATCTAGATTCTTGGAAGTGCTGAGTAACATAGAGGTGGCAATTCAGAAAAATGAAAATCCATTTCAACAAAACAGATGGCTTTGGCTTCTTCATCTGGAAAAAGGGACTAGCAGTGGATGCAACACAAATAAATCTTCCATGATTGAAGACCTACTCTCTTTGTGTGCCCAACACAAGAACAAGTTAGAAGCTGCTTTTAATAATGTGAAGTCCAGATTTTGTAATGA
The DNA here is from genome assembly GCA_009771035.1 of Lupinus albus. NCBI lineage: Eukaryota > Viridiplantae > Streptophyta > Magnoliopsida > Fabales > Fabaceae > Lupinus > Lupinus albus. Next base: position 2,002,811 of record CM020005.1, read on the forward strand.
GGTGGTATTTGATGATGTAGTAACTAGTCACAGGATGCTGCTTCTGAAGTATAGAAAGACTAGAAAGCAATATATTAATGGAATGGTTTCACTTCATGATAGATTGTAATACTACTGTTCTATTTTTCTTCAATTGTCACGGGTTGGGCGAGTTATAGATGAAAGACCATTTTCATCTGGTTGAATGACATCACTAGCTGTCTAAACTCACCAAGTTATACATAGATCGTGTTGAGGAAATTAGATAGGCAATGAAAATGTATCATATGATAACTTTAAGTGTATAAATAAAATCACAAAACTTGTTTTCTCCCCACATAATGCATCACATTTATATATAGAAAAGAATAAGAACTATGATAGATGTCTGCATATATCTCTGGCCAGGTAAAACTAAACTAGAGGGTATTATTTGCTTCTACTATAACAGATCACTGGATTTGATTTGAAAAATCTCCCACCAACTAAACTAGGAAAGGAAATGTTATATCTTCCTATTATTTCAGCTTACAAAATTTTCAAACCACATAAATATGACATGTGTCAATAACTAATGCTTTACAAATTTGGATTATTTTAGAGAATAAAGTATATTCTTATACCAGGAGATAACTTACCTCCTTCAGCCAGTGAAAGAATGACATGTGTATTGTTTTGTTTTAGAAATATTTTTGTAGAAAATTATTAAATGGTACACATGTCACGATTTTAGTGACCGGAGGAAATAACTTATCTCCTCATTCTCTTATTTTATTCTTATCTCCTTTTTGGTGAATTGAAGGGAATAAAATCCCAAAAAAACAGAAACAAATTACAAGCCTCTATAAAAGAGCCAAAGAGGGTAAGTGAAAAAACAGATATATCAAGGGGGAAAATAAAGCATGAGCTGCATTTAAAACTCTACTAGGGACATGTCACAAATATCATTACACTGGTATATCATATGATTATATATTATGCATATATGTCTGAAATTCTACAGCAGGTCATCTAGATGAGAACTGATATTTATCAAATGACTATGGATAAACTTGCTTGCTTTTCCTGTAACAGATAGGGTTATAGGAATACACGTTTGAGACACCTTAGTCCTTGTGCATGCATGTGTTGCAAGTTTCAAGCACCAAATGATTTTCAATTTTAACACTTAACAGCAGCAATTTCCCTTTGCCTTGGGTAATATAATTGCTATTCCCTACCCTTTACTATGAGACTTTTCTTCAAAGTATTCAGCAAACAATTTACTATATATGGGAATGCTAACTCTCCATCACTCTAGTCTCTGGTCCAACCTCAATGTTTAACAACTAACAGCGCCTATTTAAGAATCTACAACTCATTTCAAATGAATGAGTTTATAGTATTCCCACTCATATAGTAGAACCCTTAAGGAACAGAATGTTGTTGCTCTTTGTCTTTGGCTTCCATAATTCATGAACCATTTATTTATGTTGTAAGTTCCTTTTGGTTATACTTTGAATAAGCAGGTATAAATATATTGTCGAGAGGGAATTGAAGTCAATTAATGAGGTTTGGTGAAATTTCTGAGCAGAGAGATGTGATGTATCAAAGTCTTTTACAACATATCCGAGGTACCATAGTTAATGTCCCATTCCTATAACCTTACTCTTATATTCTCACCTCTTTTCCCTCGCCTCACTTATTCACTGCTAATTATAATATCACATAGACCAATTCCTTTTGCTCTGCTTCTCTTGCTCTCTGTCTTAAGGAGTTGTTCTATAGTATATAGTATATACACTTGCAATGAGATTTCTAGAACTTATATTTGTGTTGTGCCTTTTGTTCTTGGCTTGTATTGGGTCCAACACTATGGCAAGGAAGACCATGTTTGTCACCAATATGTTTGATGGAGCAAAGGTGAAAAACACAAGCATGGCAGTAGATGATTCTCACACCAAGAGTAACAAAAACACCATCTCAGATGAAAAAAGAGTTGTTCCTACAGGTTCAAATCCATTACACAACAGGTAGAAGTAGAATCATCATTACCTTTGTTTTCAGCAACACATAGTCCAAAAACCGATTCTCCCCCATGAAGTGTTTTTTTTAGTCCTATATCAAATGTAATTTTGGAAGAAAATTATACATTTTGGAAGAAATGTGTACATTTTATCTTCCAAGTGACTTCCTTTGTCAGTTGAATTCCCTACCCACATTTTATCTTGTAAATGCATTGCAGAAAAGGTTTCTTTCTAAGACAATATTCATTAGCATTTCCTATTTTTTTTGTCTTTTATATACTGCCATATAATCACGTTTGCATGTAAAATGTAACTATTTTCATGTTTGTGCTGTGTTTGAGCGCCACAAGTATTGAGTATTGACTTTTCACCCCTTTCTCTTCAATAATAATATGCCAGTTTATACGAATATTATTTTACATTTGCACTGTCTATGCACTCGTATAAAGTATAAACTATACAGTATACAAAAACAATCACCTTATTAAAAAGAATTATCAAAATCTTTAATATGATAATTGTTTCTTGTTGGTGATAGATACAATAACATAGATTAGTGATATAGAAGAATTGGCATAATTAAGAGAAAATGACTTAAAAGAAGTAAGAGGAGTTGTTACGTAAAATTTGGGGTGGGATGTGGATATGATTTCAAAGGGGAAACAGAGAAAAAAGGTGGTGTGATCTGATCCATAACCTGCATTGTTAATGAAGAAACGGCATTGAATGTGTGTCGGGGGAGAAATGAATGTGGAGCCTGTGGTTTTATCTGCCATGCAGTATTAAATTGGAAGGGCAAGGCTTAACACACTTAACATGTCTTTTTGCCTTTGTCTCATTCTATGTATCCTAACAAAAGCTACTTTTTGACATAAATCATGGTGCTTTTCTATTCTCGTTTTAGGTCTCTTTCTTACTTTGTATGTCTCGAGAATTTGTTATAAGCATAGAATTCTATGTTACGTCCCATCACTTTTGGTATTTCAACATAGTCATAAGGGGGAAGGGGGAAAAGTCAAGGTTGCTTCTTTCATTCTTATTTTTTGTCTTCTCGATATCTTTTGATGAAGGGATGATTGGATAATAGTGTAATGGAAGATTTAGAATATGAATTGTGAATAGAAACATACTAAGGGTGATAAGGAATGATTTGGTTATCATTGTGTTTTATGTTTTGCACTATTAGTAAACAATATTGTGTGTGGGATTTTTAACACCAAGTTATCTTGCTCCTATCCTATTCTGCACTCTATCATATAATGTCATTATCGTATCCTGGCCATAATGATCATGCCATGATTAGACCCAGCTTTATCCCATCATAATCTTTTATCATTAATCATGTTTATTGACAAAAATAATGTATGGAAAATAAAATAGGAATATTTTCTCTTCTCTCAGAGTGCCTGTTTACACAGCAGGGTACTTTCCCCAAGAATACATGCATTAGCTAGAATTACCTCATCACAATTACCTCTTTATTAGGTAGCTCATTGCAATAACATGCCTTTAAATGGATAATGTTTGCTTTAAAGTTAGCATGTGATGTATTCATTATTTAATTTTAGTGAGTTAAGATCATCATGCACTTTACAGTAATCATCCATGAATATTTTCATACACGAGGGAAGTATGTACCCTGACCAACTTGAATGATTGATGTATTCGCCATGTGTCAAGTTTGCTTAATAAACATTGTAATTCTACATAACCACATGTAGAGTCAGATTTTGCTGTTCCTTTTGTTAGAACTTGTTTTCACATACTCACTACAATGGCAAGTATCTCATCCAACAAAGAATAAAAGAAAATATGAATAACGCATAAAAGGATAAAACTAACCTCCAAGTGCAAAATTAGAGAGCAAGAGAAGGCGCCAAATGAACTTGGTACGTTTGATGACAACTCAATGACAATTTATCTATGTAGAAATAATCGATAAAATCTTGACAATACATTAAAAATTTAATTATGTTTAAAGTTTAATCATAAGCGATTGTGCAAAAAATTTAAGTACATTTGCCTCTAAATATAAAGTGTTCTATGTCTCTACGAGTTTTTCAATTTTATTTGAGAGACAAAACAATGGTAACTCATAACTGATAAACTCTGTGTGTTGTCTTTGGAATCAGTTGAGTTGAGTCACGAGTCATTGTATGTCCTTCTTTTCTTGTTCATAATAATTTTGACTTTTTATATATTTATATATTAGAGCCCATTGGGAATAAGGAAACAAACCAACGGCACCAACTAATGGGTCAATTGGCCCAATAAATGTCAATCATCTTCATTTCCCTATTCATTTGATCTATTATTCAATAATTAATACCAGATATGCACTATATTCTGTAATTCAGAAGCATAGGTTATTAGGTTTCAAATTTTCATTTTATCGTGCACTTTTTAGGTTAAATGAATTTTAAAAAGGAGTTGAAATGCTACTTTAAATCGTGCTTAAAAGTATTTAAAATTTTATTTCAAACTATAGATGTACAAGTTTGATAAATATTTAAATAGATGCTTAGTTTTAGATTTGAAAATAACACCTTTGAAAGATGTTTTTGGGAACATATATTTCAACGCCATCTCGTTGACTTGTAGATTCCTCATTCGTGCAATATATTTTTTGGCCCCTATAAAGCATGACGATTTTACTTTTGGTCCTCATTTTTTTCTTTGTTTTACATGATCTATAACTTTAAAATACATGTTTTTGTTCATTGATAGTATATTCATTTTGTTAAGTGATCACATATGATTGGCGAAAAAGAGCATATTCACATGTGATGCGATGACTAAAAACAAAAAAGATACCTTTTAGGACTAAAGAAGGGCATTCATACCAAAAACAAATGTCATGGTCGAAAAGTATCTTTTGTTTAAATGAAAAGGAATTCTTACTTATAACACCAATCTTTACTCTGAGGCTCTATTTAGTTTAAGAGAATAAAATTGGTAGAGAGAAAAAGGTGAGAAAAATAGTGTGAATAAAGAAAGATGTGAGAAATAGAGATGATTTTTGTTAAAACTAATTTTTGTTACATGTGGGATAAAAAGATCTAAATTCATATAAACACCTGACACCTAAACGCATAAGCTCTGGCGAAGGCATAACAAATAGAAATACAACAATTCCAATTACTGACTCACTTTATCTCATGTCCAACTAAAATATTAATGGACATCTGAATCATGATTATAAACTATGGTCAGCAATTATAATTACAATATTACATTGTCATTGTACCGAGATGGGATAAAAGACATGCAATCCCAACCACGATTGTAGTATAAATTTAAAACACCAGACTATAATAATGGCCAGTTTTCTTATGTCCTATTTCTATAGCTGAAGAGTCAATAATACTTTATATTATGATACTGACAAAGTTTAAATCAAGAGTACATCCCAATAATGAGGTCTTCCAAGACACAAAAAGCTGTATCTTACTCATGAATCATCACTGTCATGAAAGAGAAGCTGGTTGGGCCAATATGAAATTAAAAACTTTTAAACTGAAAAGTAGAGAGTAGAATTGAAAGGGTGTGGAAAAAAGAAGAAAAAAAGTAGTATTGTTGCTGTCTCATCTGAAGATCTGACTACAGCAATAACATAATCCACTTAAGATTAATGTGAATGCTTAAGGAACCTGTTACTGATTATGGAATGTGAATTATATAATAACTTTGCCAGCATATAATATTGTAGCTGCTATAGCTTACAAAAGAGCATGCGTTCACAATGAAAATTAATTTAATCAGATGGCCAAAACAATAATCATATGCTAATCACAAAGATAAAAGGAAGCAATGAAAAGTTCAGCATAAATCCCTGAATTAATGTTTTATTGAAATATAATATGAAATCCATTAACAAGAGACTCGCATTTTTTGGTCTACATGTTCAAATCAAGCATATATATATAATCAAGTTTATAACATCATCACACAACTACTGAACAACTTTATTGGCCTCAATTTCCTAAATAACTTCACTACGTCCTCTTCTCCGAGCAAACCATTAATCTTGCTTACACGCTTATGATATAAATATAATAAGACTAGTTCAAAGATAGCAATACCAAAAATCTATAAACTTCATCCATGAACTAAGCCATAAGATAAAGCCATAAGCAGAATAGCAGCTTCCCTTTCGTCCCGAGGAAATACTTGTTTGAAAGCCACATTCTGACTTAATCTTAATGTCAAATCCTCGAAACTGAACTTGTTTCTACTTTGACTTGAGGGTTTGGCTATAAGCTTGCGCTTCTTTTTCATCTGTTGTGGTGCATACTCAACTTTGGACTTCTTCTCTTTTCCCTTCACGGATTTCTCAGCTGCTGCCACTACAATTGTGCCATTTCCTGATGCTGCTGCAGCCGCTGCCATGGCACGTCTCGCTTTCCTTTGTCTGATCCCACACGCATTGCATAGTGACTGTAATTACACCCAAAAAAGTTCAACATAATAATTATGACTATATGATAATTATATTCAATTTCTGCTGGTTGAGTTTGAAAGCCTGAGAAAGAGCTTAATAGATTTGTTGTATACTACTTGTATAGTTAACATTGGCATAGAGCTGAGGCACAGGAACCAAAAATGAAAAACCTAGAGCTAACAAATCATGGAAATAAAATATTTCATTCATGTACATCAAAATCTAACTGATGTTTCTTTATTGTTTAATGTATTTTTAAATATTGTACAAAGAAAATACATCAAATTTTGATGTTCAAAATATGATTGTTATGAAATTGTTTGGGTATGAGTAAGTTGGGATTTTTTTTAAAGATGTACCTTGGGACCCCTTGGACCACTCCTCCATAGAGGAGTCTTAGTGGTGTGGCAGTCAGCACAAACCCTAACAGTGTTATTATTGTGATTTGGATAATTGTTGCTGCTATTATCAGTTCCAAGAGGTGACAGTGGTTGCTTTTGATCTTCAAACTTCTGCATAGAGCTGCCTCCTACATATGAATCTGTGGTTTGACCTGAAACCATCATCTTTCGCATAATTCTTATCTTTGAAGGTAACCACTTCACTGAACCATCCTCATCAGCTGCTTGAAGATTTTCAGCCATATCTTCTTTCTTCCAAACTGTTACCTTACTTCCAATGCTGCTCTCGTGATTTTCTGATGCTGTATGATCCCTTGACGATCCACTAACAGGAATAACCTTCCTAGTCTAAAGATCACATGATAAAAAATTCAAATCAGTGAATAAAGTAGGAGAGAAAGTGATTGATCATCTACAGATATTTAGAAGAGTTTAGAGAAAAAATATATCAAATCCATCGTATAAAAAGATACATATAAGAAACAAAATTAAATGTCAAACTGACAAAACAAACTAATTACAATTTAAATTACAAGATATGATGATAAGTAGTAAGTTAACACATCTATAGGTAATACTGTTATTTTGCTAAGAAAAAGAATTGAATTAATATTAGAATACAAGGTTAGTCAACCCATATGAATCTTATATGTGAAATATAATATTATAGTAAATAAAAATGTGTGTCACCTCTTCAAGATAACTTGGTAAGTGATTTGGTTCCCAGAAGAAAGATCGTTGTTGATCATGATCCGATGGGTTGATGAGATCACTATGATGATATGATGGAGAAGAATATAAAGAAGAGGAGGCATGATGATTTGGAGTGAAGAGGTGGTGATGGTTATGATCGAGAGGAGGCATGACAGAAGATAGTGAATGGGGGTAAGCTGGTATCATTTGACACACACAGAAGAGAGAGATGGATCAGTGCAAGTGTGCAACTTAAATGGTCTTCTTTTGTTTTGTCTAGTAAGAGTGAGAGCAGAGAAGGCAAAATGATCATGTGATCTCCTCATATAATAATTATTACTAGTTCTTTTATTTCAAAATATATTCAATTAATAATGTTAATTGATGGATGAAAAATTATGTGTTAGTTTATATAAATTTATTTAAATTATAGTTTAAATAATTTAATTTATCTATATCGAAATTTAATTGATGGATTTCAATTTACCCAATGTATTTATGAATTTATTTTAATATGTTGGATGAATGAATATGCAATCTATTTGATTTTTTAAAGTGAACTAAAAGTACATTTGAAGAAAATCATTCTTTTAAAACAACTATTTCAATAAAGCATTTTTTTAAATCACTTTTAAAAAATCATTTGTTTTTTGGAAACGTTTTTTAAGAAATAATTTAAAAAAATGTTTTTTTTGAACTTTTTTTTTGCAATATACTACAAAGTGACATTTATGATTTTGTATGTATAGTTTTTAATAAATATTTATATGTGTTGTATATTTAATCAAGAAACTTTTTAAGTATTAACTATATATTAAAAAATCAAAGAGCATGTTTATGATTGTTTATTTCTTGATGAATTAGATATCTATCCGAATGGATATTCATTGGATATAATAGATGAATTTAAATCCATTAATAACTAAAATTATTTAATGGATGAATTTAGATAAATTATTTTATATGATTTAGATGAATTATGAATAATTATTTAGGGTCAATATATACATGATGGAATTTGTCTTTACAACACATAGATATTGAGAACATGGTTCATATCCAAGAAAGATAACATGCATTGATGATCAATAATATAAATTAACTAATAATTGCATACATATATATATATATATATTATTTAATGAAATGAAGTGTACTTAAATTCTAATTTTAACATTAACCAGAATTTGATTTAGTGATGTAAAATTTTACTATATTTCATTATCATGATAGGTCAAATGTTCAATTCATATAAACGACACTGTTCAGCATACAATGGAAAATTAATTTCTTACCTACTTGGGTGAGAAACACCTCTGTTATAACAAAATTACAATATTCACCATTCAAAGCAAATTTAAAGATAAGAATTCATTTTTTTCACACTAATATGGAGTTCTTGCTTATTTATATTCACTTATAATTATTCATTGTAACCTTTTATATGGTATAGGGTGTCAATATGCTCGTATCCTAGTGTCAATATATATCTCAAAACTAAAATTATACGAGTTTGTTATTTTAATACTTTCTCTGTTCCATTTTATAGGAGGGTTTTTTAATAGTTTTATTTGAATTAAGGAAATTGATTAACATAGTAATGTTATTTTTGCTATAATTATTTTCATTAATGACACTAATTTATTTTCCTTTTCACTCATTTAATGGTTTTCCTTATGTACTTTTGCAAAAATAAATTGTAATCACCAGCAAGGTTGGTCTAGCATTTTAATATCATGTTGCATTAAATAACAAAATGTTAAGGTTTTGATTTATGAGACAATATTTGTTGGAATCAGGTCAATGCATCCTGAAAGGGGTTAGCTCATTATCCATAGGGTGATTGATTACCCTTGATTTCAGTCTAATCTGGATGAGGCTAAAAAACACGGATACAAATTATGCATATCAAATTGTAGCCTAAACCCGCACTATGCGGGTTGTGGGTTGTGGCGGACCATCCGTTTTTTAACACTCTCGTTATGCTCAATGCAATTAAACTTATAGATTTAGGTATTGTGTTTGAGTTAAGACATGATGTCAAATTCACTTATATGAATTTTAACCTAACTCATTTATTAAATCTCTTATTTCTATTGGATTCTCACTCACTAATACAATATAATTTGTAACTTTATTTTAATATATAATATCATGTTAGTTTATAATAGTGGTAGTATAGACTCAAGTTCAAAATGAACTTTTTATTTGTCAAAGTATAATCACTATCATAATATATTATCATTATATTTTACTTTTTGTATGTTATATTTTAGTTTTTGTTGTAAAAGTTAAATCTAATTAAATACATAATTAAGAAATGAAATGTAGTTTCATTGAATATAAAGTTTTATCGTTCTTAAAATAAAATACACGCATCATACAATAAAACATGTGAAAAATATAATGATTTAATGTTAATAACAGCTTAATGATTTAGAAAAGGCATCACTATTATATTAGACATTCACGTGAGTTCATAACACCATCCAATAGAAGTCAAGTTAAAAAGACAAACTTAATGGATTGTGTGGAATGCTGTTATGCTGACCCCATGCACATGACAAAACCTTATCTGCACAATGTTTTTACCTACGGGAAACACAACACTTCATATTGTGTGTATCGATCCTCTCCATTAATTAAGAAACAACTGATATTATTATACTTGATTTTAATAACAAAAAATTCATTACAATTATAATAGAATGATTGAATTATCTTTTCATTTTCATTTTGCATTGTTTTACATATCACTTGTCTCTCTATTAATGTAGAGATTAATATTCTCTACGGTTAAAAATATCTGAAGGGATGAAAGTTTAATCTAGTAATTATAATTTGTTGTCTTTTTATATCATTTTTTATTTTTATTACAATAAATTTCTTTTTTATGTTCATATCAAGTTTATCACTTTTACCAAGTCTAATATTATAAAATTTAATTGGATCTTCAAACAAATCAAATATTAGATTTCTACTATAAACATATTTATTGATAGCTACAATTATATACCCAAAAAAACAGTTACATAGAGATACCTTCATTATAAAAAAGTTGCATCACTTTAAGGAAAACCCCCCTCATTATGCAGGACCTTAGTGTTGCCAAAACGCATTGAATGCTGGTGCAGGCAAATACACAAATCCCAACCGAAGAGAATTTTTTGGTATGGGGCAACAGCTTTTGCTCCTTAACCTCTTTAATCTTCACAACCCCCCTCCGATTTTTTTTTTCATGCGAATAAACGCCTTGTGCAAGTAAACAGAAAACAAAATAAGACTAAAGTGTCAATTTGTAAGAGATATATCATTTTATTTAATTAATTTCCCTAACATAATGTAAGATAATTTGAACAAGATAACATTTATGCATTATCATTGTAAAAAATATATAATTAATATATCATCTATCATTTATTTCTTTACTTTCCATTTATTTCTTTACTTTTTGAAGAGTCAATAATGATATGAATGATATATTATGCATGACACTATATATATTATCAATAAATATATTTTTTCTTTATTTTCAGTCATCGTGCTTAACCATCCAACAAATTATTATAATTAGTATTTGTATAGAAAACATTTCCAATGTTTTTTTATGTTTTTTTTGTACATGTTTCATATGCGCTTATGACATGAGTGCACCTAACTTTTTATTCAGTATTTGCTTTCTATTTCTATAATAAAAATATATAGCAAAACTCGGTTATAAGATGACGAGATGATTTAGTCTTGACTCCTGAGTCGTTTATATTAGCATTAGTAAAATAGCTAATGTATGATCATGTTAAGGAGTATTATTCAAAAAATAGATGAAGGGATAGTTTGATATCACATTAACATTGTTTAGTGCTGCACATATATATATATATATATATATATATATTTCACAATTTTTGTTTAGAATATGTTGTTATTATTTTATGTCAATATTAATAATATATATTCTTTTTAGTCATACTGGGTATCTTCTACCTTTTGAACAATCGACTAAATTCTTATCAAACGCTTCTAGCAAATGTTGTTATCAAAAATTAAATATTGATTTTTGACATCTCATAATCCTAAACACTAACTCCATATTAATAATTAGTAAATAATTTACTTCCTCCAGTCAGTAAAAGAATAACATATGTATTGTTTTGTTTTGTTTTAGAAATATTTTTGTAGAAATTGATTAAATAGTACACATGTCACGATTTTAGTGGCTGAATGACATAACTTATCTTCTTATACCAGGAGATATATTATTCTCATCAATTATATACATTTTAATCATAAATCAATTACCTAACTTTCTTATATCAAGTACGGTAATACATATGCATGTGAAGAGGGTTTGGTTGTGACCTAAGACCAAGTAGTATTTTGTGCCTCGTGTATGGTCCTCTCTAATTGATAAAAACAACACAGTGTGGTGAATCATGTACCATAGAAATTGAAGGCTCTTTTTTCTCGTTACCCTACAAAGATATAATAATTGATGGGTGGCAATCCTGCTACAACATTAGTAAACACAACGTAGCCAACAGAAAAATATCCTAAGAAGGAAAAATAAACTTCAAATCTAGACATACACAAACCTATGTACCACACTTCAACATGACAGGTAGCCCATAAAACAATATGGAACATGTAAGAGCTTTTTCTACAAATTAAAACAAGATTATTTATTTGTCTATATGTTTCCAAATGATAATATAATAAAATATTATGGTTATAATTTTTACGATGATGAAGTCGGCTACGTATGGGGTTTATAAATCACTCCTATGCATGTTTGATGGTAGTGTCAACGCTGTCAGTGATGGGGACTTGATGAGAAATGATATTATATTGTATATGCTGACTGTAATACAGAGTAAATCCAAAATTAGAGTACTTTTCAAAATTGGCAAGAGGACCAATGCTTTTGTGCTACATGACACTTTCTTTTCTCTCAATGACAGTAGGCCCATGGCCCCATCGCGTCTCTAAATCTCTGCCCCAAGATTTTATTGTGTTATGGGCAAAGGCAAGGTTGAGAGTGATATTAAGGATTTCATAATATTGTGAATTTGTGGTTATTGGGCGCTACCAATTACTTAGTGAGTTCTTACTCAATAGACATGAATAATATGGCATGGTTAGTTAGGATTCCCAATGGAATATTTATCAATTTTACTTTTTTTAATACTTCTTGGGATTAAAAAGATATATATTGGTTCTATTTTATCTTTTCAACAAGTTTAGTAAAGAGCATAATGGCCCTGTTGTTCCAATGGAGAGAAGAGCCTATGATTAGCTTTTGAGAAAATTTCCAAACCAACATTTTTAACTAAATCTGTCAATATCATATTTTACTATGTTCAACTCTATATTAGTGTTCTTATAAATAAAAATGTTTAAACCATATTCTGAAATAGAATGACTAAGGAAATTATGAATTCAGATCATCTCCAGTACTGAATGCGGATTATAAACTACGTGTGGTAGAAAACGACATATAAGAAAAGTCCTAATTTGATTAAAATAAATTTAAAAATTAACAAAAAAAAATTTATTTCTTTATATTTCATTATTCATCTCTCTAACATAGGAGAATATCCCAACTCAATTGTCTTGGGCTCAAAATTGAATGTCCTATAGAAGCCTTAGGTGAGGTAGGAAGAGTCCTACTCTTGATATATGACTAGATGGCATGTCCTTTGAGGGAGAACTCAAGGTATTATGTGTTAGAAAAATGATCAAACCTAAATGCTTTATATATAGTATATATCATAACATATCTTCCCTCCCAATATAAAAGTAATATATATTAAATGCATGTTATACTTTTCTAATTAATAAGAAATAAGTATTACATGAAGTAGTACACATGTTGAGACAACAAATATGGGATAAAGGATATTAAAGAGGTTTGACTATATATTTTATCATTTTTGCTTTGAACTCTCATTCCTTTCATGAGTCTGGGCACTTGTTTCAAATTGGAACAAACCCAAATCAAACGTTTGTGTATTCCAATATCCATTTGTTCCAATTGTCCTACTTAACTTGTGAAATTTACCTCATTATTGTTTTTCTTAGAAAGTAAAAGGATTTTAGTTATTATGAAAAGTGATTGAGAACAACCTCCTCTGAAATGTCAAAAGAAAACCTACCAATTCATAAAAATAAAACGAATCAAAATCAAAAGATGGTGGTTCAAACCCGCAATAGGAGTAACGTTTCAATAGTTATTTTGAGAATGACCGTGTGCTTGTGGTTTGGTGGATATCCATATTTTTTATAAATGTTTTTTTGTTGTTGATAAACTTGCTACGGTGATTGTGATTTAGATCCCAACAGTTGCCAATTCTAACCACTCCATACACATATGGAAGTAGCCACCAGGTTGGGCAATGATAATGCCCTTCCGTAACCTTACATGAAGGTCCAAAACTAGGCCCAATAACTAATAGCATTGAAAAATTAAAGAATCTGTATCGGCCTATATTGGTGTAACCTTTTGCTCACACTCTCCCCCTCTCAAAATGGTTGAAGAGTAATCACCAAAGCATGTGCTCAGAGATAGGACAAGATAAAAATGTCATTATCAAACAAAAATAAAACCTTCAGAGTTAAAACATCCTTAATTTTTTTTTCAAAAAAATATATTAAGCACAATCATCTGAGAATATATTAAGTAAGGGCTGCACTAAAGAATTATTAGCAAAGGTGGAGTTATATTACAGTACAATGCTATAAGATATGTAACGTCAAGCATTATCGACAACAAAATATGATGGAGCCGTAGAAACAGATGAGGAAGTAAAGACAGCGAAAGTGTGAGTAAGGTTGTTTGATTAATTCACGGATCAGGTTCAATTCAAATAAATGCAATAGTAGTATTTTTGGTCGGTTCAAAGGGAAAACTTATTATCCAAATTTGGTCTGGTTTAATCGATGGCGCGCTCGTCTATTAATTATCTGGTTACATAATTTCACATGGGTTAAGTACTTTATTAGTCCATTCTGGGCACCACCCGAGTCTCATTAATATTGGAACTGTATTAATTTGCCCATATATTTAGTAATAACGGTCAGAGGCACTGACCTATGACTCATTATGTACCCCAAAATGGACCTATGACTCACTATGTACCAAAAAAAAAAGGACATATGACTCGGAGGATGAGTCGAAAAAATGAGGTCAATGAATACTCATAAACATTCTTTCATTTGTTATTCTTATATTTGTTTTTTAAATTGAAATTAATTAAGATAATACATGATTTTAGCATTCATTATTTATCATTAAAATTTATTATTTAATATTTTTTCTATATTGAATGATTTTGACCGTCCTAAAATTATGAAATAAGTCAAAAGGTTAGAATGAATGTTGTGAAACCAGAATCGTACGTCAAGTCCAAATAACTTACATATTAAGTCTAACCAGTTTAGACAGTTAAGCCGTCCGGTCAGACTGGATGATTTTAAACATAATTAATAATTTTTATCTATAAATATATAATTATATATAAATTAAAAATTCCATATGATTAATAATTTTATATAACTATATTGAAGTAACATATCTATCTTTTCTGGACTGAAATAAAGCAAAACATTAGAATAATGTTTCATTTTTTAAATTTTAAGTGAATCGTCCGGTTTTTTCCGGGTTATTTCGGTTTAACCGGGTTTAGCACGATCGAACCAAAAATTTTCCAGTTCAAAACGGTCCAACTACTCATTCAGTTAAGACTATGAAACAGATCCGTTTTCAAGCTCGGTCAGCGATCGAACTGTTCGATTCGGTCCGATTATGACAACACTGGTTGGAATTCAGTTTTTTGAGAATGACACTTTTTTTGTGAAGGAGGATGATGTGCCCCAAAGATAATAAGATGTCATTAATTATATAAAAAATAGCATAATAATTGTTCAAACTATCATATGAAGAAGAAGTGGAATCATTACACCTCACCATCTTTATTTCAATTTATTTTAAAACATTTATCATTTATTTGATTAAGTATTTTATTAATAATGATGAATTATTCATATTCCTGATCTAGTGTTCACGTAATATGATAAATATATTTATTAATTTCAAATAATCCCTTATTTCTTATTATGACAAATAATTTCATAAAATATATAAACATACTTTTTATTAATTATTTAAATAGTGTACAATAAATTTTATCAACATTCTCACTATTAGAATCATTATAATATTATTTTATATTAACTACATTGGTATTATTATCAATTTAATTACTATTATTATTTATTTATTATTATTAAAATAGAGATAACTGATGAATGAAGTAAAAAAAAGGAAAGATAAAAATGGGAAGAGAAATTTAAGCTTTGTACACAAATTTCGAGGAATCAGAGGACGACTCAGTAGGAAAAAACAATGAAAAATGTGACTAGTAGATGCACATGGAGTGAAGTACTCCTCTCCTGTCCAGTACTGAATTATAAAGAGGAATGAATAGTTATAATTTATTTTATTAAATAAGTTAAAATTAGGACTGTTGGATTTTTATTTTTTCTATATGCCATAACTCTCCAATAATAAAGAGGATCCAAATTTGCACATGTAATAGTGTTTGGGTATTTTCTCTAGCATTTTCTAATAATTACTGTTAATCGGTATCTCCATGTTTACAGGTAAAACTCATTAAAATTAGTCAAAACAAATTTGATTTTATCTCTTATAAGACATCAATTTTCTGATCCAAATAAGTTTCAGGCCTAATATATTTTCAAATTCATCCTTATTTTAATTGAATTTTAATGACAAAAATCGGCAGAAAATAATTCATTAATTTTAGAATGAGATATTGCTAATAAGTCTCATATATATGTTAAAAGTAATGCATATTGGCAACTTTTCATTTTCACCCTGATTTAAATGTATTTCTTCATAAATCAAGAATAAAAATGGCCATAAAAAAGTTACTATCTTGTTGGGACTCATTTATTATTATTATTTTTACAAAAATGAGTTGAGCAGAATTAAGTGTTCATCTTAAGTGAATAACTATATAGGTGCTTAGGTATCTAAGACATTAGATTTACTAGTTTTACTACTTATACTTATGTGTATTTGAATTTATTTATTCTTAGGTATGGTAAAATATTGGACCCATGTAAAAATATTTGCAATGAGTACATATAACGTAATAATAGCTTATATGTGGGAATAGATATTAAGATATTCGCCTAGTTATTACCTGTATATTTATAAATTTAATTTTTAATTAAACATTATATATTATACTTTTTATTATTATTTTATAATAATTTTTAGTGATTAGACTATAATCATTAATTTATCATATATATATATATATTATTATTATTATTATTATTATTATTATTATTATTATGTGTTAGTATCTACTGAGATAAATACTTGAAGTAATTATTCTAACCTAGAGCAAACACAAAATCATGTAACTTGTTGCCTTAAAGTCACTTCAATTCCCCATCTTGGTGTACAAATTAGTTATAGGAATACAATTATTTTGTTTCAGTGAGTAGCTCCAAAAGAATAGAAGGATCGGATTGAAAGCAACTTAAATTAAGGTAGGGGCATGGGTGGAATCTTCCTTTATGAGTAAGAGGAGCAACATGTTGTAGTGAAAGCTAAGGAACCATGGAGTAGGTCACTTTTGAGGTTACCCAAAACACCACAACTTTTTTTTGCCTTAAACGTATATACTCATAGAAAGAAAGGAAATGAAGATTCATTCATGCACCGAACCCAAGCAAAGGAAAAATAAAGAAATATTATATTAGTAGTCCGGTTTTTTAAATGCATAAATAAATAAAGTAGTTGTAGACTTCTTTGAAGCTGCATTGGCCTTCAAAGTTAAAAGCCACACACCTAACCTTCCACCTCCGTAATAATTTAAAGTCTTTGCCACCTCTTTTCTTCATTCTCAAAAGAATAAAAAAGGCACTGTGTAGTGCAGATACACAAAATATAAGCCAACCCCGTTGTTGTTTTTCCTCACTTTTCAAGTTTTAAATGTTTAAAGAAGATAAAGGTGTATTGCTTTGAGAATTAAGACACAGGGTGGTTTGTAATGGAGAATTTTCTGAGGAGGAAGTTTTTGATGCTACTGTTATTATTGTGGGTTTGTCTTTGTGCAGTCACTGCCACTGTGACTTATGATCACAAAGCCATAGTTATTAATGGACACAGAAAAATTTTGATCTCTGGGTCCATTCACTATCCAAGGAGCACACCTCAGGTACACTTTCTTCGCCCAATGCATGTTGCTTCAAGTTATTATTATTATTATTTCTTCCAGTTTTTCAATTCTTCACGGAGAAATAGTTTCATGAAATGCAGTTTTTTTCTACTTCAGAATAGTCACGGGCTAACATTCTTGTGTACTTTCTGTATTAAAAAAGTTCTCACTATTTTATCTTGATTCTTTTGTATATTTAATACTGTAGAGTCACAAAAACTTAGTTTTGTTCTTGTTATTTGCTATGTACTAAAAAACAATAATTATGTAGTTGGTCACGGCGGAAGTAAACTGCCTCGTCTCTTTGTTTTAAACAGTTTCTCTTTATCATCACAAGTAACTACTAACAACAGTAAAGACTTTAATATATTATTCTTCTCAAGTATAATGGACAAGGACAATTATAGATAAATATCAATATTTTATTATAATTATGATTTAAAAATTATATTAAAATTTATTGTATTTCCACTTGCACAGTACCATTATAGCAACAGTTTTTTAGCCCGGTTGATCTTAGAAAAATGGTGTATGGCAACTTCAGTCTTTATAATATAAAGTATCACTATTATCTCATATTTGTTTATAAGAATAACGTAGCGTTTCATTGGGCTTTTATCTGAAAAAGAGATATTATGGGGATTATCCAAAGTTAATTATATAATATTGACTTTATTGAATGATTATATTTTGTTTGTGAATGCAGATGTGGCCAGAGCTTATTCAAAAGGCCAAAGATGGAGGCCTAGATGTTATACAAACCTATGTCTTCTGGAATGGACACGAGCCTACTCCAGGAAAAGTAATGCAACTACTTTCCTGATTATTTTTATCTTTTATTTTAACTTTGCCACCTTACAAATAACAATTTTAAATATAAAACTAATTAGTTTTTTTAATTTAAAAAATAAGTATTATTTCGAGGATAGATACGACTTGGTTAAGTTCATCAAGGTGGTGCACCAAGCTGGCCTCTATGTTCATCTACGCATTGGTCCCTTCGTATGTGCTGAATGGAACTTTGGGTAATGATTTTGATAATAAGAAGAGGATAATTATTATTGTTTATAACAAAAAGGAGAATAATACTTAGTTAACACTTAAACTATGCTCTGTTTACTGTTCAGGGGATTTCCTGTTTGGCTTAAGTATGTTCCAGGAATTGCTTTCAGAACAGATAACGAGCCTTTCAAGGTTGGAACATTTAATTTTGACCCTCCTAATTAATTTAATTAGTGCTACATTATGATATGAAATTAATTAATTTTCTAAATCATGTAGGCGGCAATGCAAAATTTTACTGAGAAGATTGTTAGCATGATGAAGGCAGAAAAATTGTTTCAGACTCAGGGAGGTCCAATAATTCTGTCTCAGGCAAGGATATGAGACTTAAATATGATACATATATTTGTATATGCAATTCTAATAACATAATATTCTCTGTCACATTTTTTATGTCTGCGAAACTCACAAGGACTGCTTCTATATAATGATTAATGAATCTTATATTAATTCTACTAGGTGTTAAGCAAATTATCAAAAAGTGTGTTGATACCATTGCAATAACGATGCTTAATTTAATAGTAACTTTCATTTTTGCATTTGAATATGATAGATAGAGAACGAGTATGGACCAGTGGAGTGGGAAATTGGTGCGCCTGGAAAAGCTTATACCGCATGGGCTGCTAAAATGGCTGTAGGTTTAGACACTGGTGTCCCTTGGGTTATGTGCAAGCAACAAGATGCTCCTGATCCTGTTGTAAGAAGCATCTCTTTCATAATGTCATGTCTCTTACTTATGTTGTTCTGTTTTCTCTCTTTGATTTGTATTTACTTACTGTGCAATAGATTGACACCTGCAATGGGTATTACTGTGAAAATTACACTCCCAACCAGAAATACAAACCCAAAATGTGGACAGAGAATTGGTCTGGCTGGTATGTCATCCACCCATATAAATAAACTGTGCCTAAAACTTCTTATCTGAATTTTGTATTTAGTTGTGTTTCCTGTTCTGTAGGTACACTGAGTTTGGTGGTGCAGTACCTCGTAGACCAGCAGAAGACATGGCATTCTCAACTGCAAGGTTCATACAAAATGGTGGCTCATTTGTTAACTACTATATGGTAGGTTGGCCTATTCCAATTAATGATTTATTCTTTGTCAGTATTTCCCAAATTTTGTGCACTATACATTACGTATTAATAGAGTGGAAGTCTTGATTTGAGTCTAAAATGCCATGTTTGGGTCCAGTACCATGGAGGAACAAACTTTGGCCGGACATCCGGCGGCCTCTTCATTGCCACTAGTTATGAATATGATGCTCCACTTGACGAATACGGTATGCAAATAACATAAGGTCAAATTTGTTTACATGCTTTGGAGTATGGAAGATGACATTCATACATTTAAATGCCTGTAAAACATATAGAAGCCTTTGTAACATATTAACTTTAGGCATTGCATGGGTGAAGCTGAGTGAAAATATTTCCACTTCAGTCTGAAAGCTTGTTCAACTATATCAGGACTTCTAAATGAACCAAAATGGGGGCACTTGAGAGATTTGCACAAAGCAATCAAGCTATGTGAGCCAGCTTTAGTGTCTGTAGATCCAACTGTGACATGGCCTGGAAAAAACCTGGAGGTGAAGTCCCTAAGCTGGTTTATGAAGAAACCCAACAGGCTTCTGTGTTGAAAACTTATTTGCTTATTTATGTTAATATTGTCTTAGGTACATGTTTTCAAGACAGACTTTGGTGCTTGTGCTGCATTCCTTGCAAATTATGATACCAACTCTTCCGCGAATGTTACATTTGAAAATGGACAGTATGAGCTACCACCTTGGTCTATCAGCATTCTCCCTGACTGCAAAACTACAGTCTACAACACTGCAATGGCAAGCAATATTGCTTTCTATGTTAACTATGTTGTGTTTTTTTTGTTATTAAATAATGAAATGTATGGCAAAATTATTTATGCAAAAATGTGAGTGTCACTGATATAGTCCTATTAAATTGTTTACCAAATTTTTGCAGCTTGGTTCCCAAAGCTCCCAGATGAAGATGACTGCTGTTAACAGTGAATTCACTTGGCAGTCATACAATGAAGAACCTGCGTCATCCAGTGCAGACGAGTCCGTCGCAGCAGATGCACTTTGGGAACAGATTAATGTCACCCGAGACTCTACAGATTATTTGTGGTATATTACTGAGTAAGTATCTTTCAACTGATCATGTCTTGGACTTCTAAAAGACAAATAATTGAAATGATATTGTTGATGCTAATTATATACACTCTCCATCTAACCAATATTCATATCACTTTTTTCAGTATCATCATTGATCCTAATGAAGGTTTTATAAAGAATGGACAAAATCCTGTTCTTACGGCAATGTCAGCAGGCCATGCTCTGCATGTTTTCATTAATGGTCAACTTTCAGGTGAATAAAATTGTATCTTCTTTGGTTAGTGTTTTGTTACAATGATCTCCAGTTTTACTTATCCATCTCCTGTATGAATCCAGGAACTATGTACGGGAGTTTGGAGTATCCTAAATTAACATTTAGTGACAATGTTAAGCTGATGGTTGGAAATAACAAGATTTCATTGCTTAGTGTTTCAGTGGGTCTCCCGGTTAGGTCTCTTGCATTTCTGATATCAGATCTATGTGATTTCTGTAACATTTTTACTATCATAATTTTTTTCGCATTTCTAATTTTATATTATGTTCGATTAATGTCAGAATGTTGGTCTGCACTTCGAAACATGGAATGTTGGGGTGTTAGGCCCAGTCACACTTTCTGGTCTAAATGAGGGGACCAGAGACCTGTCAAAACAGAAATGGTCATACAAGGTTTGTTATCTACTGTCTTGCATTATGTATGTTTTTTAGCAGATTTTGGTGAATTTTTTTTCCAACAGAAGCAAAACCAGACATAATTTTTTTATTGTTTTAGGCTCTTTTGCTTTCCTGAATAGCAGTCGTAAGAGATTTACACAATTGCATGTTTTTGGGCAGATTGGTCTGGAAGGTGAGGCATTAAACCTTAACACTGAAAGTGGGAGTACCTCTGTTGAATGGGTAGAAGGGTCATCATTGGCTAAAAAACAACCCTTGACATGGTACAAGGTAAGATTAAACTTTCATCATGTGTCATTTTTGCCATTGATAGTTATTGAACACCAGCATGTGGATATATTCCGAGTCATTTTAATCTTTGATGTTTATAGACAACTTTTAGCACACCAGAAGGCAATGATCCATTGGCTCTAGATATGATTAGCATGGGAAAGGGTCAAATATGGATAAATGGTCTGAGTATTGGACGCCATTGGCCTGGATATATAGCCCGTGGCAAATGTTGGGATTGTAACTATGCCGGAACTTACACTGATAAAAAATGCAGGACAAATTGTGGAAAACCCTCTCAGAGATGGTAAGAGTTTGTTAAACAACTTAGTTTACAACAGTGTAGGGTGTAATTTGAATATCATGAGTTCATGACACAACGTCACAACCTATTGTTGGCATTGAACAGGTACCATGTTCCTCGGTCATGGTTGAAACCAAGTGGGAACTATCTGGTAGTGTTTGAAGAATTTGGAGGTGATCCTACTGGAATTTTTTTGGTGAAAAGAACAGCAGCTAGTGTGTGTGCTGATATATATGAAAGGATGCCAACTCTGAAGAATCGAGAGATGCTACACTCTGGTAAACTTGTTAGACCAAAAGCTCATTTGTGGTGTCCAGAAGGCCAAAGGATTTCAAAGATTGCATTTGCAAGTTATGGATTGCCACAGGGAAGTTGTGGAAACTATAGAGAGGGAAGCTGTCATGCTCACAAATCATATCATGCTCCTGAAAAGGTATTCAGATTAAGACCATTTCATTTGATTTAATTATGCCCCCATCTTAGTTATTATCGGCTTTATTCCAAGATAAATCCTAATATAATCATCAGCTAGAACCTTTTAGGTATCTTCTGATATATGCTTCTGTTTCAGCAGACAAATTCACTCAATTCTCTTGAAGGCCTAGTTTGGCGTACTTAACAAGTGCCTGGATTTTCTAATGATTTGCAAATTTTTAATTATTAACACTCACGGCATTGTTTCTTTAGCTTGCTAAGCTCCTAAGACAGCAAGAAATGGGAATTATAGGACAAATCATTTGGCTTTGAATAATGTGTAATGCATTATTGTTATCTTCTTATTTCTTATGCTGCTAACTATCCATGTGGTATTTTCTTTTGGCAGAACTGCATTGACAAGCAATCTTGCTTCGTAACGGTAGATCCTACAGTTTTTGGGGGAGATCCATGTCCAGGGACTGCAAAGAAGTTCTCAGTTGAGGCGCTATGCAGCTAGGAGGGACCTTTTGATGCAACAATTTACCAAATAAATATACTAGGTTGAGTATAGAAAGTATTTGATTGTGAAGTCCAATAATGATGCTCATGCATTGCAGCAAATGATAAATGAGGCACTTATTTATCATAACAAGATAAATGAAATATGTATGTCAAAATCTAAAGCCAATCGCTGGTGCAAAAAATGAGTATTCATCATGTGGCTAACAACACCATATATAGATAAAACAAATTGGTTGAAAGTACTAAATAGTTTATTCATTAAGTATTTGGAATAACTACCTCATATTCTCATTCCATCATAACTGAATGTGATTATTCTACTTTTATGTTAAAAAGAAGTATGTCAACTTGTGAAGACTAACTTTCAAGTTTTCAACCGTATCTGATAACACAAAATAAGAGTTGCTTATTTTAGCAATCCACATAAGATTACTCTATCTATCAAATCCACATAATCTACTATTGTTAAGTCCTTGTAAACTACTATGCAGATGATTTTATTGCATCTTGGCCTTCTAAGTTGACCAGATCACAGCTTCATAAAAATCTTTCTCTGAAAATCACATTTGATCAATTCATAGTACTCAATGGAGGTAAGATGATTCTACGTTAAGTAATTCATATGAAGTTTAATTTAATTATTAGCTAAGGCCCACATTACACTATAAGCTTCAAAAAGCCAATTGCTCTCACTTCTTCCTCCTCAACAAAACCAAAAAAAGAGGAAAAAGAAAAGATTCTAGTTCATAATGTATATTCTTTTTCCAAATATAATACTAATAGTAGTCTAACATTGTTTGGATTATTGCTTTCAAAAAGTCTCTCTTTCTCCCTCAACTATGGTCAAGGGAAACAAAATATAGTAGTTAGTTGTATTTTCCACTTTAAGTGTGATGGCCAAATCTTTTTTATCATAGGTCCCTTGGGAGATAAACTCAATCATTTGTTCAACTGTGTTGAACCTTATTGATTCTAAAATTAGCGAAGCATTCAATATAACTAAGTCTTTTATTAGGAAAATAAATCCAATATTAGTCTACAACATGGATTAGTCATCTATATTCCACTCTCAAGAATTTATTGCCCCACTGCTTAATTGTGTTTCCTAAAAATAACTAAAAGATATTTTACCCATACCATAACTAAGACGGTTAGAAATTGAAAATTTACATCATTCTCATTTATTGAGAGTGAAGTCAATAATGACTTATTTATATAAGAGAAAATAAAACTTTATCAAATAACTAATTATAAACTTACCTAACTACTAACTTCCTCACAACCCAATCAACTTCTAAAATAATCTCTAGAATATCTTCCTTCCCAAATCAATATTCCAAATTCTCACTGTGATAACTTCCTTAATTCTGTCATATTCCTCACTGAATGAATGGATGTCATCATTAGCTCTCTAAAAATAAGGAAACAAAAATCTTATTTAGAAAAGAGTGAAAGGGGTAGAATCATAGAGACCTCTTAATAATCCATCATTAAACTTTTAATCCAAGATTTGGAAGAAGAAAAAAAAGGAAAGGCAGGATCATTATGATAAAGAATTTGGCACGCAAAGTTAAAGAAATGTTAATTTGTCCAAAGTGATAAAAGGTGATGGAAACCATACTTTTGGAATGATTAAAGTACATTCAGTACATATATTGTATTCCAGAAATTTTGGACCAATCACAACAAATGACATGTGAATTATTTTTTGGGAGAGAATATGTACTCTGATAAACTATAGGGTTCAGTGATATGTTATTGCCTCAAGAATTGTAAATTGCAATTAAAAGGAAACAGAGGGATTATTACAACATCCACGACTAAAAGGAGAAAATAAGAGACCCTTGATGTGATTCACATTCTTTATAATAAGTTATTTTTATGTTAAGGCTTTATTTTCAATTGGTAAGTAATTAAGATGTAGTGAGTGCATGGTGGGGCTAGGACTCAAATAATGAAGAAAGAGATTGTGCCGTACAGTACAATTAACTTTGATTGAAGCAAACAAATGTGTTGCTTACAATTAACATCAAGAAGTCAGAATATAACACCTTGTCCAATTTGCACGTGTCATATTTTCAATAGTCCTACCAATCAAGTTTAACTAAATCAATGGACAAAACACCTAAATGGTTAGGGTTAAATTTGGGTACAAAAGGTTGAGTAGTTTTGTGTGGCTTTCATAAACTCAAATTGAAATGAATTTATTATTTATGTATTATCATTCTCAAGTTTTTAACACTCAAAGTATATTATCTAGTATTAATTTTGTTTGAGAATCAACAATGATTAACATATGAATGGTGATTGATGAGTGATATATCAATGGTATAAAAACTATTATAAGATTCTGAATAATTATGATGTAAAAATTATTATAAGATTCTGAATAATTATGATGCTATAAACTATTATATCAACTTGATTTATACATAATACACTACGGACGGATATTGTGGGCAATAATCAAGGAGAGGTTACATTCTTTGTGACATATTTTATGTAACTATGTCTCATAATCTAATACCTATAACTCACTTTTACTTTTGCTTATTATTTTTAGTATTGATGCTTTTACTTTACCCACAAACTATTAATATCTAAATAATTTCGAAATTGCCTTGGGCTGCAGTGAAATTTGACTCTCTTAGACTAACTTTACAGGGTTAAAAGTTTGAATTTTAGAATCAATATTTTGGGGAGAAATATTTACTTATCACCACCTTGAACTCAAGATAAAAATACTGCCAAAGAAAAAAAAATCAAATCTAAATTATTCCAATCACACTTTCAATCCTACAATATTAGAGTCACTTTCAGTAGTGCTTGATTGGTCGATTTGACTACAGATAATCATGCATAGATATTTCTTGCATAATTTGTTATCATCCATCACCCAAACGGATAAAGCCATAAACAAAATTAATGACAGAATGACACAATTTATTCCATGTGATACGTTGTTGGTGTTTAATTTGTTATAAAAAAAATGATGAACGGTGACTGGAAGCAAGGTGAATTGAGCATTTCAGCTTCAACATACATGAATATAATTCCTAATATTTATTACTTAATGAATTCAATATATTAGTTAATAATTAAATATAAATAATACAAAAAATTCTAATATAAAACATTATTCTAAATGTATGTGTAACATGGGCTACTTTGTTGAGTTAGGATTAAGTGATTAAAAAATAAAAATAAAATACAAACTTTAATAATATATATATCAATTTGATTACAATATTTAAAAGAAAAAGAAAACGTCAATCTAACTACATATAAAGGATCCTATTTCTCCTATGTTGTAGGTGCTTGAGGATAGTCTTTTATCTATCCCGAGGCAAGAAAATCAGTGTTTTTGGTTTGTATAGAAAAAATTGAACTGTAACTCGATACCCATTGTTTGATTATGTTTATGTATGTCTGGCATATCACGTATACACGTAGTCACATAGCACTAGACCGACAGGGATGGGACATTTCATGAATTCAGACCAACCTAGCCTCTGCACAAAAGTTCACTGCAATCAGATTTCTATATGCATCTCCAATTTTGTCCCATTGTCAAGGACAGTTTCATTACTGCTCCATTTAGCATATATGCTTAATACATATGACTCCCTTATTTGTGAGTGAAAAACATGTTCATTATTGAAACGTTGAGTTGATTAAAAATTTAAAGTTGAGTGATTGATGATTTCACAAACAAAAAATGCTTAGCAATAATGTATTAGCTAAGGTTAAAGATGCTCATCCAGCTTAATTCATGTATTAATTAATAACTTAATAAAGAACGTTTTCCTTTTGGTTACTGGTCTGATTGACTGGCCACTGTTAATGTGGGCAGAGGAGGTGTCACATAGGACCCTAGGATTGGTGACTCTATTTTCATGTGATTCACATACACTTATTCAGCATCTTTATTGTCCCAAAGAAATGAAACAATGATTCCAAGTCCCACTAGTTTGCTTGCTTAAAACTATGATTTTAATTTATGGTCGTGATTATGCAGCATGTTTATGCAATTGTGTGCCTAATTATTAGAAAATGTGTCAGAATAGTATTATCTGAGATGAAAATTATAATTTTTGGTAGTCACCTGCTACTTTCCTTGAAGAGAAACAAAGATGAAAATGAGAATAATATCATGGAAATTAATGTTCAAAAATTTGAAAAAGGTATAAAAATTAATACTAGAACTAGTTATAAATCCCAAGGCAATGATAATGTTGAAGAAGCCTATTGGCTTCCCTAAGACCACTGAAGTAAGCTCCATGAGTTGTAGAATAATGGGTTCTATGAGTTGCTTCCCCAGCAAACAAAATTTGAAGTGGTGGTGAAGCTAAAGGCTTATCTTTTGGCAATGGTTCTGCCATTGCATCTAAATCATCTCCACTTGATCCCACTGCCACATAACTGTATGAGCCTAAAAATAAAGGATCCGTTCCCCATTTGGTCTTCAAAACTTTACTGAATTTCACTCCATATCCTTGAGACTTATCCTCAGAATTCACATTACCATTGCAAAATTTATGAGATAGAAAGCTTGAAAGTGTGGTTGAAACCCCTTGAATGATCTCTTCATCTCTGAGTGACTCAAGCGCTAATGCTTCTTTACCAGCAAACCAAGATAGGAGGACACTGGAATTATTGTATATTGGACAAAGGGTAGCAGTTCTTCTCATCCACCATGGTATTTTCTTGTGCCTCATCTCAGATTGAGGTGAATGAAAAACCATTTGCAATGAAGGGAACAACCCTTTAGAGTGTTCATTTCTTCTTTCATGTGTTGGACTCAATTGCATAAATATCTTATTAACAACACCAAAACCAAGCCTTGAAATTGCCTCAGACTTGAAAGAGGGCAGAGGAGGATAGAACATACCTGAATCATCATGAATAGCAGCTTTTAGTACTCCTAGTGAAACTGTGATAATGACATGATCAGCTGACATAGCTGAGCCATCATTGAAATGTAGCTTCACAGGCCTAGAACAGTAACCATTATCCACATTCATTGGCTCATGGTTTTTTCTCTCAGGCTTCCATTCAATCTTTGTGACTTTTCTACCTAACTGAACTGTTCCAGGTGGCAACACAGAAGCTAAAGACTCAATTATGCTCAAGTAGCCTTTAGCAATTGTGATTTCATCGCCTGGAAACATTTGGTACTCACTTTCTGCTCTATAATCTAGACTCAAAAGGTCAGCAGCAGATGTATATGTCCTCTGAGCATTCTCATGCATTGCAAAGATTCCTTCTTCAAGCAACTTCTTGCTCCATTTCCCATAACCTTTGAGCTCTTCTTGCTTCTTTTCTGAACCTGAACTCCAGTAATCATCAAGGCCTTGTCTGAGAAAAGAGCCAACACTTGTTGCTGACAAGTTGGAAGCTTTAGCAGCCAGCTTATGATAATAACTGTAAAGTTCACTTTTTTCAGTGTCTGAAACTGGATCATTTAGCTTCTTCCCCTGAGCATGATCCATGAGAGTATTGAAAAGCTTGGTGGAAGGGTCAACAATTAAAGGGTTTAGGATGAAGCCACCTTCAGCAATGGTGGTAGGCTCATCTAAGTTCCCATCCATGCACTCCCAAGGCTGTTCAGACTCCAATGAATGAATTTGTTGAGCAATTTTGTGAATTGGACTGCCTCCAATTCCATGGATCCATGTAGCACCCATCTCTATCTTATCACCACAAAACTCTGAGGTGTTGATTCTGCCACCAAGCCTTGTTCCACCTTCTACAACATACAACTCAAACATGTCTTTTGAACCTGTTACAGTGTGGAGCTTGTTAGCAGCAGTAAGACCTGCCATTCCTGCTCCAATTATCACAATCTTTGGTTTCTTGACCACCATTTTGTTGCTACCTAACTATCTTTTCTTGTGTTACTCTATCACAAACGCAATGGAAAAGGAAGCAATCAAAAGGGAGTACAAACAAAATAGAGTGGTACAATACAATACAAGTGGTGTGAACTGTGAAGATGAGATTTGAGTAAATGACAATGAATTTATAACTGGCCTGTGCTAGTGTCACTAGATGGGACTCTTGTACAACTTTTTTTTGTACAATAAACAAGTGACTTTGTTATATTGTTTACATTCAAATGTTTATCTAAAAGTTACATCCCAAAATAAACAAATTGAAAGTAACAGACTACAGGCAGCAATTACTAGGCTACAAAATCAACACTAAGCAGATAAAAAATATAATCACTTATGCGGCTTGACTTGCCTTTTCCTATAGTGACATCTTTTCAGGCATTATAATTTTGTAACCCCTAAGAAAGAAGGGTCTACTTTTCTTTTAGCCTCTATATTAACTACAATTACAAGCAAAGTAGCTCAGGTGATAGAGCCCTTTCTTCATATATTCAGCCAACCCCCACTGCCACTACTGTCTAGGAGTTAAATAATTCAGAGTTACTGAGCTTTAAGTATTATGACCTATGACCAAGTTTAAAACGGGTAAAATAAATAAATTGCAACTTGACAGGAGGATTGAAAGAAAAACTACATGGAAAAACAAAAACAAACAAAGGTTGATAGTGGTTTTCATGAACCTTATATATCGACCGAGTTAGGGACGGGCCACCATGAACAAGTCAATGGTCCTGATCAGCCGATGGGCCATCGTCAAGTCTTAAGCAAGAAACGCTACAAATCCATCAATAGCATTTTTGCACCAGATATTTTATAAATTATACCATGTTTTCATAGGTAAGAAAACCATATGTCCCCTATAAATTTTACGTAATATACCATAGTCTGTAGTTATTGCAAAACAATGATCTGAAAGCAATACCAGTGAGTGGTGATGTAGATTAGTTTTATATACTAAAACTAAAAAGTGGACAAGAAGTAATTAATGACATCATGCAGGTTACAAATAATTTTTACCTTTTACAATATATTTGCCTGGTTTCTACCTTTGTTGAGTTAGAGAGAAATGATCAAGACCCATATCTCACCACAATTTGACAGTGTGTTAAGTTATTTTTACCCCTTAAGTTGGTGGTAGAGAAGTTATTTATAAAATAATCGGGTAAAATAGGTGTTAGAAGAAAAATCTCCATTCTCTCCCCTTTTAGCGGAACATGATTTTTTTTTTTTTTTTGCTTTCTTCGTGGAATACTACGTGAAAGGGAAACAAATAAGAATCACAATTTCTACTTACGTCATTCTACGTGTTTTCTTTCTTTGACGTTTCTAATTTTCTATCATAAAACATATAACGTGAGTAATTTTAAGTATCAACATCTATGTTTTCCACGTGATTCATACGCTATAATGTAGATTTAGTTTTGAAAATTTGAGCTATTGAAAAGGCATATTTGACCCACTAACACAATAGACATAAATGTACATTTTCAGCCGCAGAAAAGTCATGCTTAAAAACTACCATAGCAATTCATAATCTTGATCATCACACCACTAATAACACTGTCAGTGGTAGATCAACAACACAACTTTCACTGATATTAAACTATAACGTATATGATAATTTTTCATATAAAGCTGCTTAGCAGAATTGCATCTAGTTCGATGTTCAATGATTAGACATAAACGCCAGAAGCAAGTAGGAGGAACAAAGATCCAAAACCCTGCGAAGGAGATGGACACATGAGCAAAAGTTTACACTATCATACCAGTTCCATGCCAACCAAGGACTGAAGAGAGCAAGAGGAAAAATAAACACTACATACCAAGAAGACTGATGCCACTGCTGCAGTTATCAGCTCTTGAGTAAGGGAACGGGTTTTCCGGGAAGTGGTTGCTTCATAACTGAAAATGACACATCCATTTGTTTGAACTTTGAAATAATAAAGAGGAATTAAGACAGAATGATAATTTATCAGCTAAACATTCATAGATATGAAACTTGAGCTAACAAGAATATAGAAAAACTAATGATATCATTAAAACTGCAGTGATCATCTACATGACTAATACATAAAAAAGTCACAAGCCTAAGTCCATGCGGAACAAATACCTATCAGTCTATCACCAATACATCACTAGACCAAAAATAACATTTTGATAGAATATAGCTTATTGATTCAATCAAAAAGCCAATCTAGCTTATGAGAAGCTACTTCAAGTAACTTTCCAAAAGCTATAAGCTCTTCCAATGATTCATGTAATGTTTTTTCCCTTTTAGTTTTTAAGGAAATAACAGTGTTTACCCCGAAGTCAATATAATTTACATGTTATTGGCAACAAAAATGCTTTGGGATAGATACTATGGGATTGTTTTAAAAGTCCTGGATCTGCCCTTTGGACTTGCACTCTTTCTTACGAGCTAGACTTGCACTCTCCCCATCCATTTAATACTCAAATCTCGACTTTATATTCGCTCCCTCCTACTTAGAGCACCATACCACCAAAATGAT
Organism: Lupinus albus; assembly: GCA_009771035.1. Classification (NCBI taxonomy): domain Eukaryota; kingdom Viridiplantae; phylum Streptophyta; class Magnoliopsida; order Fabales; family Fabaceae; genus Lupinus; species Lupinus albus. Next base: position 2,034,357 of record CM020005.1, read on the forward strand.
CACATTTTCCGATAACCTCCACAACACATGAGTGACCCTGGTAGCATTATTCCTGTATCAGACTATCACCATAAACCTTGCACTTGCACCAAAAATATTACAAGTACTCTCACACTCTCACTAATTGATAACTATTGTTAAAATTGGTATGTGGCATAACAATCTTCTTGATGAACAAGAAGGATGAGAAATTTATGAATGAGAAAGATAAGAAAAGCTTAAAGCTTGAAGAAGAAGAAAGAATGATAAAGAATGATAAAGAATGGATTGAATTGAATAACCTTTCTCATTATTGAAAATGAATTGAATTGAATGGAAAGATGAGTTACAAAGATAAAGGGAATCACCCTTTATATACAACAATTACTAAAACAGAAAACAGAAACTGTTACCTACATAATCGACATGGTTGATTAATCAATTATCGCACACATAATCCAGCTTAACTAAATGACCAGCTAACTAATTAATCGATTAACCATCATGTTAATTGGTTAACACATACATAATTACAAAAATACAACATCTAGACAATCGATTAACTACATTGTTTAATCGATTATACATTACAGAATACACACCTATTTTAAATTTTAACAACTATTGTTAAAATTGTTATGAGCCATGCATGAAACCTTAAAGAAAGAAGAAGGAGAAAGGATAAAGAATGAGAATCAAAGCTTTGTTACACTGAATAATATTTCTCATAATACCAGAACTAAACTAATTGATCTAAAACACAGACAAAACACATATTTTAACAACTATTGACAGATAGTCAATTGGCCTTAAACTAAATTGAATAGTCATGTTTATAATACCAGAACGCTATATTCCTTAGGTCAAGTCAAATTCCAAGAGAATATTAATAAATCTTAAATGATTTGGAAGCTAATTTAATTGATTGATACAAATAATCAGAAATTGAGATCGCAGAGTTCTTACATGAAGAAAAAGGCAGTTAGGAAGAGACCGATGGTGAGCGTGAAGAAGGAGAGGGTCGGGTACCACGCATCGGGTACAGGACTGCTGATCGCTTTCGAAGCCTTCAACACCAATAAATACAACAATATCAGATAAGTGAAGGTTGAAAATCTTAAAAATGAAATTGAATTGGAATATTCAGGTTATAGAGATTCACCATGAAAGTGTGGATAGATCACAACGGAAGATCTTGAACCTTCAGAACTTCAAAATAATGTGAATCTCCACGGTCACTCTATACTCTATAGCACAAGATGCAATAATTATAGGCCCAAATTTCAAGGCCCAATTTTCAAGGCCCAATTTTCAAGGCCCAATTTTATAAGGAATTATTGAACAATTCACAATTATTGGTTCATTGATTGTATCTTAATGAATTCTAATTTAATATGTTCCTTCCAAATCACTTGTAAAAAATATGTTTGAAATTGTTGGTCAGACATGATTCACTAATTTTGCCAAATGAGTACAAGCCCAATACTCACACATGCATTCGATAAATTCATATAACTTGCCTATAGTCCTATTTAATTGAGTAGTGGAGTGTATTATTTGATCCCTTCATCACTCCACCCCTGCCAAATAAAGCTATCAGAGAGGATTTAGTAGAATTAAACTACCCATGTATTTTGTGAGTTAACTCGATTTTGTCTTTATAGTCTCCAAAAACTCTTCTCAAGTTATCTTGTTTTTTAACGTTTCAAAATTTTGATTTTAATCTCTAGCACCAGCTGAATGATATCATGACCAACACCAATATTGTGGTATGTCCTACTAATTTTTTCAGGGGGCTAGCTAAGATTTTGATATGTTATCATTTAATTGACAATATAGAATAAAAACAAACTATAGAAACATTTAAAGACCAACATCAATACAAAAATATTAAGTACTAAAACTAAATTTGAATCAACTTTGGATGATAAAACATTATAAAAAATGTGAGTCTTAGAACATTATAAAAAATAACTATTTAGATACGAGCCCATTTTACAAATAATTTTACAGAAAATGTTTGGAGGTTGAATTAATTGGGCTGGAGGTGGGAACCGAACCCAATAATGTGAAAGAAGTGAAAGGTGCGTTAAATAGGAATGAAGTAATTATGAAAAAAATGGAGATGCGGGGTATCGATCCCCGTACCTCTCGCATGCTAAGCGAGCGCTCTACCATCTGAGCTACATCCCCATGCTGATAAGCCATTTATATGTTTGGTAAACACATCATTATGTGAAATGAAAAGAGAAATAAATACATAATTTAAAGTTTACTCTAATGCCAAGACAATGAATCAATCTACTTTCATCTAACACTTAATTTACTTAGTATTAATAAGGTATTTAGATTTGTTTTGGAAATATCTAGCATTGCTCAAATGAAAATAAATTATGTTATATTAATATCTAAATCCTTATCAAATCATAATCCTGATGACTAGTTTTGTATCAATACACTACTCGTAAGACAAATATGTGTCATTGATGAGATATTGCTATGCTTAAGGTGGATCAGAATATACTCATATGGTATAAAATATGGAACAAATAAAAGTTGCAATTCGTTTAATCTAATGAATATTATATACATTAATAAATATATTTTTACTTACTTTATATTATTTCCAATAAACTTAATTAATCACTAATTGCCTAGACGATCCTGGGAAAGGATCTGAATTCCCGATAACGAAAGAAATAACAAAGTCTGCAGAGAGATTTCAACCCTGAAAATTTGTTTGCTTTATATCCCAAATAAAATTGAAATATATTAGAAGCATTTGGATTAACAATCACAGGAATTAGGAAGGAGTGCACAATTATTTACTGCAAGTAATATAGACACAATCTCATAGGACTTTTGTAGTGGCTAACAATATCTTTTTTAGAGGACATTATAAGTGAGAACAATTAGTCAATTACACGGAATATAATATCTTCATTTAGTCTGGCAATGAACAAGTAAAATCCCCATCAAAATCTTTTTGTGGAAACGTCAAATGTATTTATTTTTCCGTTTGCATTGCTTGACTGATATGTTACATTGAGTTAAGATCTTATTCATTAGTGAATAGATATAAAGTGTTTCAAAAAATAAATAGAAAATTAACTTTGAATCACATACATTCCTTTAATTACAACAAATTATAATATTGTTATTTAAAACATGCACTTGTATACTTATTCCATGTTGCTTTATAGGCTCACCTACAAAATCTTAGCCTGAACAAAATCTTGTCTCAAATCTCCTTTGGTTCCTATTGACATCAACCTTCAACGAATCAGAATGAGAAAAGTTGATTGCTATATAGTTTCATGAATGAGAAGTCCTCATCAAATCCCATGGACAAAATTTTAAGAGAATCGATGATGTGTTGAAATTAAATGAACCAAGATCCTCTCCCCAAATATTTCTGTTTTATTGTTCCAAACCAATCAAGTATCACCAAATAATATAAGAAAATTAACTTTTGTTTTTATCAATTTTATTTTTAAGTATGTGTCAATCTTTTAGTGGGTTGGGACGCAATGAGACATACAATATGGGACATGTGATCTCCTTTCTAAGAGCAATGATACATACATTGGTTGGTTCACTTGTTAAATATCGTTGTATATTTTATAATAAATTTATAAAAATATACCAAGATTTATAAATATACGAGAGTCTAATATATATATATTGTCAATATAAAAATTTATATACAAATAATATATTGTGTTAATGATTAGAATTGTGTCATTTAAAAACTATGAAAAATTTCATGGTCAAACTGATTTAACCAGTACAATTTGATTTAGCCAGTAGAATTAAGTATTTTGTTAACCAAAAGTTGCTCGATCATAAATTAAGGCATATCTAAAAGGCATTATTTGAGATTATTTTCTCAATGACTATCTAGAGATCATATCATGGATGAAAATGGACGTGGTTTCTGAAGGACGCCATCAAATTGATGATAGTTATGTTAGTTCATAAAAATAATCTTATTGTTCCAAATTAAACAAGTCCACTAACAAGACGTCGTTTAGTAATACAAAATATCACTTGATCCCTATAATGATCAAAAGTTTAATAGTTATGATTTATTGGAATAATATTTATTTAGAAGGGCAGATATAAGTCCGGAAAATAATTAGTTCCCAAAATGTAAGGGATAGTATACAAAAACTAAGTATTATTATCTTTCCAAGTAAAAAAAAGAAGCAAAAACAAGTATATTCTGTTCAACCTCTATACAAAATCTTATCATGACGAGAATCCGATCTCACGTCTCCCTCAGTTCCCATTGACATTAATCTTCAATTAACAAGTAAACTTGCTTGCTAGATATCTTGATCAATGGGAAGTCCTCATATCCCCAATCAAAATTTTGACTACATGTTTCTTGAGTTTTAATTGATTACTATTTACTAGTTAGTTTAAGGAACTATATACGGGTTTATTTTTTTGGAAGGAAAATTCAGCAGAAAGATACACTCAAGGAGATTCAATTACACTTTTTTTTATTCGTTTGTAATGATAAAATTGTAATTTCATTGTAATCAAAGAGATAAATGTATCATTAAAAGTTGTATTTTCCTTTATTTTTTGAATCATTTGCTTCTCCATTAATAGAGAGGATCCTAACTCAGAAATTTAATCTCCCTAGTATATTTTATAAGAGAATAAAGTATCTCCTTATAACATTAGATAAATTATCTCATAAAACCACTATAATTATGACATATGTCATATTTAATCATTTTCTATGAAAATACTTTTGAAATTTATAAATAATAGTACACATGTAATAATTTTAATGGCGGAATGAAATAATTTATCTTCTGGTACAATAAAATACTTTATTCTTAATTTACAATTATAATAAAGCCTTTTGGGGTTCCATTAAAAATCAAATTGCAAACAAAACATTAGATGGTATGTAGCTCATGAGTAAATGGATATCAAACCTCCCATTTGATTTGATTTGATGTGCCAAAGTCATATTTCATTAAAAAATTATTAAAATATAAACTAATATTTTTATATTATTGGTTGGATTTTGATTGATAAAAGACGCAGAGAACAAAGATGAGTTTCCCATGAAATTAATGGAAACTCACATGTAAGATATCATGTAAGAAATTTGAACAAGGACCTAGTGGCATATTACGTTTCAGTAGAAGATAATTCTATCCAATCTTGTTTTGATTCATTTTGGTTGATATCATGTAAGATCATTTATTAATTCAATTCTTCAATTACAACTCAAATGTATTTAATTATATTTCATTTACCCACTTATATACGTGATGAAGTGTAAAGGCTAGACCTTAGATTGGAGTAAGGGTGTACAAAATCTTCCTGAATGTTACTTCACGTTGCAGAACAAAGAAAAAGAAGCAAAACAATAAATAACTAACATCAAGTGGAAGGAGGATTAACATAAAACTTAAATTTAATATGGGATTTCAAAAAAAAAGAATTTAATTAAAAAGCAATAGGATTATTAAAAAATAGAGTCAAGGAACCTAGTAGGAAAATTTCCTTAAATGTTGACTTTTTATTTACGGATATAGTGTAACTTTTAAAATATTTACGGGAGTATTGTAATTTTTGCATTGATATAAACCACATTTTTATTTTCTCTCTCCGGTCTTTGTTTACCTAGTCCACGTTTCCCTGGGTTTACTGGAAAACGTTTTCCCCATCCACGTTTTCCAAGTTACTTTATTATTTTATTCAATTATATAATTTAAGTTTGCATGTTAAGGTTTTTTTTTTATAAAGAGTGGTGGTCTATTGACTCTAATAGTAAGTCTCATCTTAATCATAACTTTTACGGAAATCTAATAGTTTGAATTAGTGATAGATTTAAATAATTGGATTTCAATAGAATTATTGGCTAAGATGTGAAGTAAGTTTAAAAAAACTTACTCTTGGTGGAGATTTACTTACTTCAAGAGTAAGTTTTTTTTTAAATTTACTTCACATCCTAATCCTAGCCATTAATTATAGGGAAATTCAATGATTTAGATCTACATACTAATTCAAACTATTGGATTTCCGTAAAAGTGATGATTAAGATGAGACTTATTCTTAAAGTCAATGGACCCCTCCTCATAAACGTGGACTGGATAAACGAAGACCAGAGAGAAAAGAAAAACTTGATTTATATCAACGAATTATGCAAAAATTACACTACTCAAACAAATATTTTAAAAGTTAAACTGTAAATAAAAAGTGAACATTTAAGTAAATTTTCCGAACCTCGTACAAAGTATTTATGGAGATACACTCGCAACATTGATGGGTTTCTATTTTTTGTCTAATAAATTTCACTAGAATATATGATTGAGCATGTGTGCACATTGAACATTTTTCTAATCATTTTTTTATCAGAAATGACAATGATTTCTATGTCAGAAATGCTCTTCAGTTACAGGGAATATTGTGCGAAACTGATTTGTACTTGTATATAAAAATTAACAAACCTCCTTGAGTACTAGAATTATGTTTTGACAAATTATCTGATGACGATGGCAAATTTTCACACGTAGCACCGTCCATTAAAATATATGAAGTCTCCTCCACTATTAAACAACCTAGAAAAAATAAATTTGCAATCTTCAAACATTTGACCATAATATTTATATCCCGCCCAAGGATTTGTTAATGTTGCAATTAGCAAGGAAGTTAGAACTGAAAGAAAAAATCCAAGTCTCTGCTCGAAACGTGCGAATGAAAAAAAAAGGAAATTTAGAGATCCAAGGTTACAACTTACAAAAGAGTACAAATCAAAGAACCATACACAAAAGTAGACAACGACGTCGTTACATAAGCCAAAAAATTCTCAACCTCATCCTCTGCACTATCCTATATATACGTACGTAACTACCCCATTAAGAGTCGAGTCACATAAACAAAAACAAAAACTCTCGTTACCAATTCAAAGCAAATAGTTCATTGCCAAATTAATTCAGCTTCTCTCGTTATTCAATTCATTACCAATGGCAATAAACTTTGTAGTATCAAAAGTTATAATTGTTCTATGGCTAACCATCATGATGGTCATAGGAGCACAATCATTAGAGCCATGGTCACCACTCCAAGCTCCTAAAGAACTAGTCAATAAGTTTAGTCGTGACCCTTTGCTCATATCACTAGCCTCAACCGATTATGGACACATAATTCACGAAAACCCATTTGCAATTTTTGCTCCATCATCTATCAATGACATCTCAAATTTAATAAAATTCTCAAATTCTCTTCCCTTTCCATTCACTGTAGCGGCCAGAGGACAAGCTCACTCCCTTCAAGGACAATCCATGACTAATAATGGAATTGTAGTGAACATGACTGAGCTAAACCGGTTAAAAAATGGGGTTGGGATAGTAGTATCAGAAGAGAAGAGTTCTTTAGGTTATTATGTTGATGTGGGTGGTGAACAAATATGGATTGATGTGTTGCATGCAACACTTGAACGTGGACTTACACCACTCTCTTGGACTGATTACTTGTTCTTATCGGTGGGTGGAACTCTCTCTAATGCTGGAATTAGTGGCCAATCTTTTCGATTTGGTCCTCAGATTTCCAATGTTCATGAGTTGGATGTTGTTACAGGTATTATTATATTCTTTTTTCTATTTCACTCTCTACCTATATTAAAAGTTTTGGTTATATCTGATTATTGTTGTTATTATTAAGTCAACCAATTAATAAACAATATAATTTGAGATAAAATTACAATCTTGTAATATTTTAAAAATAAATAAAAGCCACTTCTTTTATTAAGACTAGAGGGGTACATTTACCCATAAATTTAGAATATATCAATTATTTTTGTCCACAATAACAAACTTCACCCATCTATTTAATATTTACTTAGATAATTACTTGATATTTCTTTACATAACATATTTTTTGTGAATATTTGTTTACATAACATTAATAATTATGTTGTAGCTCATAATATATGTATATATATATATATAAACAATTATTTAAAATCCTTCTTTTGACGAATACATTTAAACATGAGGTAAAATTATTGACTCTTATTGGCCCTCTCAAATGTTTATTTGTAATTTTTAAATTAGTGAATGATAAGTGAATAAAATTTAAAATATGGTGCGTCAATAGTTAAGGAGTGTGAATTGTTAATTTGAATATCAATAATTTTATATGAATGATAAATTGACAGTTTAAAAGACTTTTTATTGTACAAAAAAATTTTATGAAGGAAAATTTAATAAATGATTTTATGAAATCAAATCAAATTCATTGCAACTGGTCATCAAGCTAACTTGCTGATATTTAAGTAACATCACATCTTCACATAAAGATTTCAAATTACATTTGTATGAAGTGAAAATTGACTATGTCATTAAAATATGATCAAGAGGAAGGGTCATGTACCTGCAACTTCTATGATTGGTAGTTAATTGTTTGGAACTTGCTAGGTTCAAAATTTAATAATAACCCAATTGAGGTTTATCTTAATTTAAACCTTAACCATTTTTCATAGTCGACTAGTGTATCTTATGGTTAGACCTTGGCTTTGGGGAGAGGGGAGGAGTGGGGACCGCAATTTTGACTAGGTAACAATGATATAGATCAATTCCTTCAATTTGGTGTTCCAAACTATATTTTACCTACTTATATTTAGACATATGAATTTAATGTATCATTTTTGTAAAATAAAGTTTGATTTTTTATTTATTAGCAAACGCTGATTGACACATGAGATAGAGGAAAGTTTAAGAATTGAGAATCTCGTTTCAAGTAATCATACATATGACAAAATAATGAATGTATTTTTTCATAGTACAAAAAATATTCTCTCACCCTTTTAAGTAAGGATTAAATCATTAATATTTTGGTCATTATAGAGATCTAGTAAACCTTAAATCACTATATAATTATTTTTGGTTTTATTTAGTCCCTGGAGTAATATTTATTTGAACTATACATGTGTGGTTAATGTAATTTTAATCGTGGTTGAAACATTATATGCATATCAAAAACATTATTTTTATATATAACAACAAAATGGATGGACTATATATACATATTAGATAATATAAAAAATGAACGACCTGAATAACTTTTGGCTATGATATAGCAGTATGGTAATTAGTTTGAATTAAACTTTTTTCTAGTACTATAATATTAAACTGAAATTTAAAAATAAAATTATATTAAAAAAAAATTATGGTCATTAGAGAATTGTTTTTGCTATATATATCACACTCCAATTCAGCTGTAATTTATGGTAGGTTCTTTAATAATTATCTTTATAGGAAATTTTATAATTTAGAGCGATTAAAATTACTCAAATACAAATTTCAATTTTCCCCACAGTGACAAGGGAAATAGATAATAAATGTAACTATCATGTGACTTCATCGCATATTTATGAAGATTCCATATCAATGATTACATCATATCAAAGAAAGACCGCGGTATTAACTAAACTACACCCCTTTATTATCTTATTATTATTCGACCGGCATGGAATGTATTGCCCTAATCAATAATTTATATATAGCAATATCTTAGTCTTAAAAATGAGTTAGCCAACAAATTGTTAGCACAGAGTCAAGCCTATCTTTCTATCAAATCTATATATGTAGTTCGGTAGATTTAAATTAACTACTCAGAAGAAGGATAATCAGGAAAACTAAATACACTTTAACATAAGTAGCAGAAGTCAACATTTAAAATTTACTATATTCGATTTTAGCTAAGACATTTGAGAATTGATGTTCTAAGTTCTAACCGTGTTCATATATAAATGGTGGGAATGAATGTAATTAAAGATTTTTTTATCAGACAAATAATTAATGTAATTAAAATTTAAGGGAATCTGGCATGCATTTTACCATTTAACGTTAACCTTGGATGTAGGAATAAAACTCAGAAATGTGAATAAGAAAATAGTATGCCAAGCACTCAAATATTACTGGAAAAAATGTTAATGTTGTTGAATTTAATCAAGAAACCCCACTTTAACTGCTTGTATAGTGCATTTAATTATTAGGAATTGCGCACAATTTAAATATTACTTTTTAATATGTATTACACCTGTACACGTTATATTTGACTTCTACAGGGAAAGGAGACCTGGTGACCTGTTCTAAAGAGAAAAACTCTGAGTTATTTTACGCCGTTCTTGGAGGTTTAGGTCAATTTGGGATTATAACCAGAGCAAGAATAACTCTAGGACCTGCACCCACAAGGGCAAGTATCATCTTTTTATTTAGTCCAAAATTCAATTGCAAAAAAATTTATACTGATAAAAAATCATGAAGTAGTTCCTCTATACGTATATGTCAGACTAGCAAAAATGTTCACAAGAGATAATTTATGTTCACTATTATCCTTAATTAAGAAAATAGCTTGCTTAATTGCTTGCAGGTCAAGTATCTCCGTTTAATTTACGACAACTTTTCTGCGTTTTCTAGAGACCAAGAACATTTAATCTCATTGATAGGACTTAACGAAAGTAATAATGCACCCGATTATTTAGAAGGTTTGCTTCTGCTAAATCAGCAGCCATTGGACATTTCCTTTTATCCAGAATTTGATCAGCCTCGTGTAACTTCCCTGGTAACCCAATTTGGAATATTATACGTCATAGAGCTTGTGAAGTACTATGACAATAATACTCAAGAACACATCGACGAGGTAGTTAATTAACATAACCATATTATTTTCTTTCTCTTTGTTAGGGATCAATTTATCTATGAAATATTTGACTTAGTTATGTATATTGTTGTTTACTGTATAGGATGTTAAACTTTTGGTGAAGGACTTGAAGTTTGTTCCTACGTTTATGTTCCAAAAAGATTTGACCTACGAGGAGTTTCTAAACAGAGTTCATTCTGATGAGCTTAATCTTAGGTCAGAGGGACTTTGGGATGTCCCTCATCCTTGGTTGAATCTCTTCGTTCCAAGATCACGAATTTCAGATTTCGATGAAGGTGTGTTCAAGGGTATCATACTTAAGCAAAATATTACTGCAGGAGTTGTGCTAGTTTACCCCATAAATCGATCCAAGTAAGTTCCACTATAAGTTTATATTATTAATGGAAGATATTATGTGGTTTTAAACTGTGGGGGTTAATAGAATTGAAATGCATGAATATAATTCACAGGTGGAATGATAAGATGTCAGCGGTTACACCCAATGAAGATGTTTTCTACGTCGTGTCTCTTCTGCATACAGCTGCGACACTTGATCAATTGGAGTCATTTAAGGCTCAAAACCAACAAATATTACAGTTCTGTGAGGATGCTAGTATTGGAATCAAGCAATATCTTCCTCAAAACAAAACAAGAGAACAATGGGTACAGCACTTTGGCCCCAAATGGAAATCTTTTCAACAAAGAAAAGTTCAATTCGATCCCAACAGATTATTGTCCCCTGGACAAGGGATTTTCAATTAACCAATTAATATGCAACCTTAATTCACTTTTCATTGTCTTTTTATTTAATCGTAATTCAGTAGTTTACCACTATATATCGTCATATGTATTTCAATGTCTAAATAATCTGCAATACATGTAATTGTACTATATATATTTATGTTCAAATAATAAATTATCCATTTGAATCATATATTTTTTTAATCAACAACAAATTTTATAAATTAGGAGAACAAATGGTACTTTTATCCACTTAACGAAAGAGTAGTTGAAATTATGAAAACAAACATTGAGTATATTTTAAGATTGTAAAAAAAATAGTTCCATTACCTCATCAACATCAAACCTTGAACTTCATCAAAAAGCGTTGAGGGCAACCACCTTTGCTTACTCTTATTCTCCATTCACGAGAAATTGAGCTTAACATCATTATACAAAATTGAGGTAGGACTAAACGGAGAATAGAGATCAAACTTTGTCAAACATGATAAGAATTCAAGCAAGAGAAAAACAAGTGGATCCAAATATTGTTTTTCATCTTCACTATCTATACATATTTCAAAAATGTCTACAAAACATGAAAGGAGTATCAAATGAAATAATGATGTCAAAATTTGGATATAAATGAAACATACTCCTTTCTAAAGTGATAATTCGAATTGACTTGACACTTTAGAGATAGGTAAATGGGCTCATCTCAATGGGTCAATCCAAATAATCATGTGAGTTTGGTTCTAAAAATTGAAGTGTAATCTTATTTTAGCTCTAGTCAGTTTGACACAAAAACAGTCCAAATAACACAGTATATAATCTTTAAATATTGGTTTTTTTATCGGCAAAGAATATTATTAATAATGAGATAAAGAAATTATGAGAACAAGTAATACTTCTATTCACTCAATGTCAAGAATTAATACATAAGGAGACAAAAAATTGTTTAAGATATAAAGTAAAGCAAAAAAACAAAAACAAAAAAGTTTGAGATTTATATTTTTTATAATAAATATTAGGTCATTAGGCTGGACCATAGATCGATTTAAGGATAATTGGCTTTTGTCGTCTATTTTGAGGAGATTCTCCAAGACTGTCTAAGCCTAAAGATGCTTTTGAGTACGTTTCTTTATCTTATATTTCTAGAAAATGTCATAAAGTGGTTGATGCCTTAGCTCACGTGCACATAGCTAGTGGTTTAAGATAAATGTATTGGATTGAGGATATGCCCTTTGAAGTGGCCTCTTTGGTTCAATCTAATGTAATTGCTGCTTCAGAGATTTCTGCAACTCTACTCTTTCAAAAGAACGGTCTCAATTTAGAGTAAAACACATACCCAATAATCCTCATGGTTTAAGGATTCCAAGTTATATCATTTCATTAACTTTAGAAATGTAGAGAATAAAAGTAAAAGATGGTGATGGTGATGGTGATGGTGATGGTGATGGTGATGGTTTTTGTTAAGTTTGGCATTGTAGCGTAGTTAATCATCATGTGAAAAATGGACCATATTGACAAATGAAGCCTCATGTTAGAAGAAATCAAAAGCAGTGTGATCTTGGAGAATCGATTTGTGATCTTGGCCAATTTATTTAGCAACACGTATAAAGTTTGCGTGGTCCAGACTCCAAACCAGCTAGATCACAATTTTTTCCTTGTGAAAATGTAATTATGTCATGTATATATGTTAATGCATTTCCATATGAATTTCTGGTCCACACTGCACAAGAGCGTTCCTTTCAAAAACCAGACATTCTAAAGCATAAATCGACACTCCTGCAAACAAAATAGCAAGCGAGTCCCACAATTAATGTATGATATATGACAGCATTAGATTTGTATCTGTCTTCATTCATGCATGTGAATCATCTTTCGAATCTCTGCATATCATTGCCATTAAGATCCCCTTGCCATATTTTCTATCCCATAATAACCAAATATATGATCCACTACAAAGATAATTATTACACTTTGAAAAATTAGGAATAATTAGCTGACCTCAAAAATGTGATTTGATTCTTCAACTTTAATATTGATACTCAAAATTGTGATGTGGTTGAGTCTTGTTGTGCTCTTATCCACCGGTGGTAAGGAATGCTTTGTGCAACACTTCCACCTAGGATCAAACACAATTTTGACTCAAGTTTTCTCCGTATTTTGGATGGCTGGTATTTGGTCCTTTTGGAATTGCATGAATGCTATGGTTTTCAGCAACAAGGAAGCTTGTTTGGAGGAGCTCGTATGTGGACAATATGAAACTCAAATCTTGGATGTGGATTAGAGGAAGATATAAATATGTAACTATGTCTTAGTACGAATGAATTTCTAATCAAGTCTTAAGCTCAGAGTGATTTTGTTAAATGAAACTTCCTACCAATAGGGTTTTGATTTTTTTATGTTGGTTTTATTGGGTAACCTTATTAAGGGAAATCCCTAAGTTTTATCCATGTTATTAAATTAATTTGTACCTTTTTCCATTTCTATTAATAAAATTTTACATATGAAAAAATAGATATTCGAGAGGGTTTATATTTCTTAAATCATGTTTGGATTAATGGATAAAATAAATTATTTCAATAATTGATTTTTTATAACGAATGAAAACATAATCAATTTTATGTTTGCTTATATTAGATTAAAATTATTTGTTTAGTTTAGATTATATGTATAAAAACATTTTTAAGTGGTGAAATATGAAGAAAAATGTCAAACTTTTCCTATATTTTTTTTAATAAATCCCATAAGAAGTATCATAACATTAGCATATATTCTATCATTGGGTTGGTGTTCTAAAGCGTGAAGGGTGCTTATTTATTTGATATATATCATTTTTTAAATCCAATTTGCCATTGTTGGGTCTTAAAGCCAATAAATTAGCTTTAATATGATATTTTAGGACTAAAAAGTAGTAGTTTTCATATTAGAAAAATATTTTCTAAAGGAACCGTTAAAACCATCAATTTTTATATTTTTACCATTTTTCTCTTATATTTTTTTATCAACACACTACCAATTATATTTATAATTTTCTCTATCTTTTTTCAACGTAAGACATGGCTTCTTCTACAATGCTTATGTTTATATTGTTTTCATGCATGTAATAAAGTGGTGTGAAACATATGACATCAGAAAATCTATTCGCCATGTACTGTTTATAAATGTGTCATGTCAATTCGTAATCGTAAAAGATCTGATGCTCGATACTACAAAGGAAATTTCATCCATCACATGTCGTTACAAAGTACAAATTAAAGGGAATAGCCAGAACACTTATAAGGGCTGCTACCCTTTACTAGGAATTGACAATACACCTCTCAATTGTTACTTTAAAACATTTTTAGAGATAGTCCCAGATTCTCTTATTTATCTAAGTGAATTGAAATATTACGTATTTTGATTTATATCTTCAACTTATTTCACATTATCTCTTTTAAATTAAACTCTCATTATCTTCCTGTCTTCCAATTTAATTTTAATTTATGCAGGTACACTTTTTTTATATTATCAAAGGTAAATATTCACTCTGAGTAAGTGACTAATTCTTTGCAGAGTGTGTGATTGTTAATTTTAATAAATGTTGTTTACATGAATTGAACTATTAATCATCCTGCAAATCTAGTAGGAACCTTACACCACTATACCAAAATTTAAACTCAAATCATATTACCCAACAAAGTACTTTCTCAGTTTATCTGTATACTCCCATTTACCATTCAACCTGTGTGTTAGAATGGACTGCCTTGAATTTGCACAAAAGTTTCGGTCAAAAAATCATCACTAATAAATTTAACATCATTCACTGATTTAATTGATATTTGATCAACTTTTTAATCAATTCGTTCCAAAACTTTCTATTTTAGCATTATCTATCCAACTTTTATATATATATATTCACAATTAATTTTCACTTTAAGTTTGATCTTATTTCTAATAAGTGTTCTTTTTTTTCCAAATGATGTTATTTAGAGAATAATTACTTAAGAGATAGTACAATACATTGAAAATTGGAGAAATTAGTTCCATCCCAATTGCATAGAGAGTAGTACATTCAAAATTAAAAAAAAATGGAAAAGAAATTAATAGTGGTTAATAAATTAGGTGGTAAAAGGTGCTGAAATATATAATGGTAGATCTAGAAAAATTACATATAAGGTCTATAAATGCTTCTTGATTGTAGTTTCACATATTTAAGTTTTTCTATGGCTTAAGTTTTAACATATACCATCTAACAAAATAGAATTTTCGGACTGAATCATGTCTAATATTAGAAAGATCGCTATATAAGTGTGAGATATAAAATTGAGTTTTATGATTTATAATTTTCATATTTAAAATAACTTATAACTTTCAAAGTTACAATATTATCATAAGGGAGAGAATTCACTTAATCCAAAAATAATTTTTTTTTTAAACTTACTCTACATCTTAGCCATAAATTTTAGAGAAATTCAATGGTTTAAATTAGTGAATAGATTTAAACCATTAGATCTCCCTAAAATTAATAACTAAGATGTGGAGTAAATAAATCTCTCCTCTTAATAAAGATATATGTCATCATTTTCGTTCATTATTGGACCCTCCCCAAACTGGTTTCAAAATTGGGGTGCGGTTTGTTTTTGTTTGGTTGGTTGTTGGACCACGTGATGTGGGTTGTTTTGGGGCTTGGTTGGCTTGGATCCCAATAAAGATCTCCAATATCTGGTTTCTTTGTTTCGTTCCCTCTATTAGCATCGATTATGCGAAAAGCCGAAAACTATTTTACACTGAAATGAACTCAACAAAAAAAGAACAAGTAAAATTGACATCAAGTTCCACTTTGGTAAAAAAAACAGACCCCTTGTAATCGTTGTAATTGTCTTTGTTGTATATATAATTTTGAAGCTATACATTCGTGTGATTATAATTTCCGTGTTAGGTTCATGATTATAGTTTTACTAGATTCTTTAATATAAGGATTAATCAGAAATAAGACTTGAAGTAATAATTTGAATTTTTTAATTTTTCATGATCAAAATGATACACAAAGAAATTTTTAAGGACAAAATTGAATATTCACTCTTAATTTAATCTATAATTTAAAATATATAATTTCAAAATGTTATATAAGGAAGTTTTTAAGGACAAAATTGAAGATTCCCTCTTATTGTAATGTAGTTTAATCTATAATTTAAAATTGTAAGGAAGTTTGTGGATACATGTTTTTCTCTAGGGTTAAAATGTAATATTTATATATTGCAGTGTAAAAATTTATACATAATTAATATATTATTTATTATTCAATGATAATTAAATATGAATGATGAATAATGCAATGTAAAAAAGTCCGATGGCTTTTGGTTTTTATGTTGGTATAGGTTTCTTCTCAAATAAAAAACCCGAATTTTTTTTATTGTATATAGAATATAATACACTTTATACTTACATATCACACATCTTTCTTCCCTTTGTTCGTGTGATAAGCTATCCATGAATAATTAGGAAGTAAAGTGATTATAAATTTCATTCATTTTTAGAGGAAAGTGACCGGTCAACGATGCTATAGTGAAAGGATATATTGCCATTCATTTTTATCCCCTATTCATTTTTTTAAATAAATAATAATTAAAAATAAATAATAAATAATGTAATGAAATATTGTTAGTACATACATTCTTTTCTTTCTGTATATTTTTTTCAACACAACATTTTTATTTATTCGTCGATTAACTTCGCCACAATCTTAATAGGATGAATTGACAATATAAATTAAAGTGCGTTAGTTTACTCATATAAATAATTAAAGTGATAGATTTTTTCATATTATTTTACTCTTTTAACCTCACTTATATGTAGAAGTTAAATAAAAAATGCATATTAACTTTTCAAAATTAAAAAATAAGACTAATTTATATAATTCTTTTAATTGGAATACATTTTTAATTATATTTTATAAAATTGTTAGCATATTTAAATAAATTTATTCTGCACTTAAAAAGTTTCTGTCAAAAATTATAACTATTAGAGAATATTTTAACCTTGATTTTTCCAAAATCGAATATAATTTACCTTTGGTTTACAATTTACTCCAACGTGTTCCACAATTTATGATTAATAAAATAAATGAATCTTTTGATAGAAACGTGTTATCTCTAATTGCCTTAGCACATTTTTATAAGTAAAATATTAGGATTTGGAAACTATAGAAGTATATGAGGAATATACATTTATTTACTGTATTAACAAACGCGTTTATAGTTGCTACTAAACCCTTAACCTTTTTAAATTATTTTCTTCCATTGATTAGTGATGCATGGAGCACATGTAATCGTCAAAGATTACACTCTTGAATAGGATAATTACTAGAATATGATTCAAAGATATGTTCGTTGAACACCTTACTTTGTTGTTAATCAAATTTGTGTGCACTTCCAATCAAAGTCTTTGCTTAGTACATGAGATCACATATCTGTCTTGCTCAGTTTTGTTTAATTTAGTTAATTAGTAGTAATTCATTACTAAGCTTGCTTTGTTGCAGTAAGATGATTAGTCCCAGAGTGCATTCAATAATTGATAGTCTCATATCAAAAAATATACACATATATAATCAAATCTTCTAATTAAATTAAATTATAAAAAAATAATAAATGTTGTATAGAAAATGTAAAATAACTGGTAATATAAAAGCTAGGATCATCCGAATCTTTTAAATGTGTTTTATAATAAATATGAGACAGTGACATATAAGGTTGTGCAATAACAATTGTACAGTTCAATAGGGAACCTAGTAATTAATGAATAAGAAACCTTTCCTTAATTACAAATATAATAATGGAACAAAATCTAATATCTTTATTTTCTCTAGCTTTGAACAAGTTTTTTTTAGCAAAGGTTAGTGGTTAATATTTGTTGTGAACGAGATTTAAACCTTCAACTTCCTTCACTTCATATATTTTCTTTAATCATCAAATCACCTTATACTCCTCGTGATTTTGAACAAGTTAATTAAATGTAGAAGAAAATCATATAATAGAAACGTGTACTTATCTATAACGGGACAAACACATTGGTGGCGAAGGAGCAAAGCAATTATAGTTCCATAACTCTACTTAACTTTTCATTGATTACATGTTGGTTTAGAAGCTCACATAGAAAATCTTAGCCAGAAGAAAATCCGGTCTCATGTCTCCCTCAGTTCCCATTGACATTAGCCTTTTATGAACCACAAAAGTTTATTCCCATATTGTTTCATCAATGAGAAGTCCTCAAATCCTAGAAACAAAATCTTATGAGATCCTTTTGATAATTACCTAATTTTGACCCTCCTTCATCTATAACAATACCAAGTGGGGTATTAATATATATGAATTGACATAACATGATAAATGTTGACCCTTAGATTACAATCATACGGTCTCAATTAAATCCCATATCAAATTGGTCTTGCAAAGACCCAACAATGGTAGAAATCTGTGGGTTCAAATTTTCAATTCAGGGAATCTTGGTGATCATGATAATGCGTACACAATCACAAGATACTATGTACACGTACGCAAATATTAATCAATTAATTACTGTCTTTTAATAGTTCCTCCAAACGATGTTTGATGATGTTTTGGAAGGGAAGCCAAATATGTGTTCCATCGTATCTTTGAATTTGACATTTAAGCTGTAACAAAGATTTGGCGAGAAATAAATAGTGAGAAAGATAACCAAAACTGGATTTTTATGTGGTTTGGGTTTACCTGGTTGTTAAAGGAACTAATATTTTAAGAGTGTGTGAGTGATACTTCCAACAATTTTCATTTCTAATAATCAAACCTTTAATATTTTGATCATCCTCAATTGTTCAACAAATTATGTCACTACATATGTTACAAATTGTATTTGTTTGAATTTTTTTTATTTAAATTAAAAGTTTAATAATTAATTATTTTTTAATAACAAATTATTTTTTATATACAGAAGATGAGGAATATGAGTGAAAATTTGTGTTTTATTTTTATTTTTTTAGATATAAATATTAAAGGTGTGTCCCATGTAGTTTTTACTTCTAATCCCAAAAGACTGCATAGAGCACGAGATATAAAATACAAAGTTCAAACACACAAATTCCCATCTCAGTATAACATACACTTTGTTTATAAAAAAAATGTTAACGTATATGCTCCTATATATATATATAAATCTAAGTTCTTTATATATAAAAATAGAGTCTAATGTTACGGTAATTTATTATATATAGCTATTATATTATTCACCATTCATTTGAAATATTATTTTAAACAGTCAATAATAAATAAATAAAAATGACAAATAATACAATATAATGTAAAGAACTCATATGTATTTACTTACAGGATTCAAAAAATTTATTGTATTTGTACATCCCAATCTCTCGCCACATAATAATCATGTCACACTATTTTTTAAGGGTTAATGTTGACAATGATTAGTTTTGGAAAATGATATATTTAGTATACAGAGAATTAATAAATTTAAATTTCTGATTTTCTGTTGATGTATTCATTACGGTGTGCCCCATGACCCTTTCTAAACCATTTTTTAAACTCTATTTTATAATCACTATCAATATATCATTTTTAATCAATAATAAAGTGCAAAGTAATGTGCAATGACACATGGAATTTGCATCATATCTGTTACTCGATAGTATATTACTATTGTAATATTTGGATTTTGATATGTTTCAAAAATAAAAAAATTTATTGTTGTAGTTTTAACTTAATTTTTAATAAAATAAATTATAAATCGTATTTCCTTTTATAATCTAGTACTTGAATATCCCGAGAGCAATTGGGCTATGACATAGAGATGAAGACCACCAATAAAAATTGGTAGTTTTTAATGTGATATGTGATACTATACTATTGGTGTAAGATGGATGAAGATCACATGTCCCAAAATGATGTTTTCATTCATGTCTTAACCAATGATATCGTGACATGTCATTTAAAAAATATATATCAATGTTTCACTAAAAAATATTTAATCTTGATTGGACTTTTAAAATAACATAACATAATATCATTGATGATACGAATGAGGACACCATTTTAGGATATGTGATTCTGGTAGATTTGATATTCATCCGTGACAGGATGAGAGTTTTATTGCACTTTCCAACCCATCTCCTCTCTCTTTTCCATGCATGCTCCTCGTGTTTCTATTTATAGCCCCCACCCTTCTCCACCTTTCTTCACCACTCACTTCCTCCCCTTAACAACAACCTTTAGATTTTCACCTTCTTCTTCTCAAAAATGGCCAAGAACTACCCTTTTCCTACATACTTGATTCCACTGTTAATAACCACAACCCTTTTGATATCCACAGTGAGCAAAACCAAGGGATGGAAAACAATGCTACCACCCATTGATGAAAGCATATCTCAAAATCTCCGCGACGATATCGAAACCATTCAATTGGCTTCTAAAGACTATGGAAACATGATGCAAGAATTCCCAGCAGCTGTGTTTCATCCATCTTCTATAAATGACATAGCAAGATTGATAAAACTCTCATACAATAGCTCTGTCCCTTTCACTATAGCTGCAAGGGGACAAGGCCACTCAATTAGTGGACAAGCCATGGCTCGTGATGGTGTTGTAGTTGATATGGCAAGTTTCAGAAAACAAAGAAATGGGGTTGGAATTATTGTTCATGAGGACCCTTTTATTGGTTATTATGCTGATGTTGGAGGTGAACAACTTTGGATTGATGTACTGCATAAAACGCTTGAACATGGAGTTGCACCGGTTTCTTGGACTGATTATTTGTACTTGACTTTGGGAGGAACCCTTTCCAATGCTGGGATTAGTGGCACCACATTCCGCTATGGACCTCAAATCAGCAACGTTCAGGAAATGGATGTGATTACAGGTATTAAACAAGGTTCAGTTCTTCTTGCTTTTCTTGGTTTTTCTTTTCTTTACAGTATATACTCCCAAATTTGTACAACTTGATAAAACAAAACACAGCCTCATCATTTCTTCTATTTCTTTCTTAAGAAAATGACACCAATATAATACCTAACGTGTATACAAATTCAGAAGATAAATAAATATGCGTGATATTATTAATATATATGATGTCAATTTTTTATTCATATTTTACTACAAATATAGTTCTTTTCTCTTACGCTCACATAAGGTAGTTGTCCAAAAAAAATTATTGCATCATTCAATAACCTTATCAATCATTTGCAGAAATATTAGGTGCTTGATCTAATCTATTCCTACAAAATCTTCTTAAATACAAAATGGATGTTGATCCAACAAATCACTCACAACTAATTTCTAAGCACAAGTATTACCCTGCATAGAAATATTAGGTGCTTGAAAATTCATCTTGGAATGAAATAAGTAATTGGAAATTCTTACATCTGTTTCGAAGACACTATGGTACCAATTCACTGCTTTGAATTGGCAATAAGGTAGTTGTCCAAGTTAGATTATAAAGAGTAAAAAAAGCTTATCTTTTTTTTTTTTATAATAGTGATTTCTTTTCTTTGATTTTTCGTGTAGAACGTGTTTATTTGGAAGGAGATAAATTTAGTATTATCTCAAATATGGAACAAGGATCATATGTCCTACCAAATTATCGTCACAATGTCTCAAATCAATCATATTCTACCAAGTAATAAAAATAAATTGTTTTCTATTTTATGATTTTTTTCTTACTTAGTTGACATCTTTTGATTGAATTTATACATAATGAGACACCAAATATTAGGACAAATGATCTCCATTCTCATGCCAGCCATGAGAAAATATTGGGTGAAAAGGACTAGTTGAGCTATGCAAAGTACTCTTAGATTATATTAACAAAGTTTGTACAACTTTATACATATCCGTTTTTATTCATGAAAAGATTTGTACAACTTTAGTTTCTCTGCAATTTGGGTGAATGATGCAATTGTTTCCACGGTCTTAGGATAGCGTGTTTGAAAGTTTAAGGAACCAGTTCATACGGTCATAGCCTCCAATTTTTTATTGGCTTGTATGCTGGTCAAAGTCTTATTTGGTTAATTCTTTATTAATATAAAAACTGAAAGAGGAATAAAATTTACTACTATTGTTTATTTACACGATGCTTGCAACTAAATCATTAAGGGTAACCTTAACAAGTGCCTATTGTTTAAAAGAAATAAATTAGAAATTTAAATTGGAAAATTATGTTTTGACGTATTGAGAAATATTAGAGTTAATTTTTCAATACTAATTTTCTTCAACAATGGTGAACACAACTATTATTTAAATTTTTAATTAACATTTTTTATGCTCTGATTTGCCATGTTCAGGAAAGGGAGATTTGGTGACGTGCTCTTCTCAAGAGAATTCAGAGTTATTTCACGCAGTTCTTGGAGGATTAGGCCAATTTGGAGTTATAGCAAGGGCAAGAATCGTTCTTGAGCCAGCACCTAAAAGGGTATGTTTATATAATAAGACCTCCAAACATATATAAGTTCCCTGAATACATTTGATTTTAATTCTATTTTATGCACCATAAATAATTGGACAATTTTTAAAATCCTTTTGTCTTTTGGGTATTTTTAGATGTACTTTTGTATAAAAGAAAACTGTCTTAATTTTACATGGTACTCGTGAAGTTGAGGAGATTTGATGTTTGAATAGAAAAAAGGGATTGATGATGAAGTATTCCTAGTACCATGCTATCCTTATCCCTACAAATTTGATGGGACTCTTTCATATATATATGCATGCAATATTCCATTTCATTACAAGCTAAGACATTAATGTTAATGGTGAATTTTTATTGGCAAGTGCAGGTTAAGTGGGTCAGACTACTCTATAGTGACTTTTCTGATTTTACCAAAGACCAGGAACGATTAATTTCAATGAATAATGGAATAAGGACAAAACATATTGCATTGGATTATTTGGAAGGGATGCTACTAATGCACCAAGGTCCCATAAACAATTGGAGATCCTCTTTCTTCCCTCTATCTGAACATCCCAGAATAGCTTCTTTAATCACTAAACATAACATCATTTACTGTCTTGAAGTGGCTAAATATTATGATGACCAATCCCAAAAAAATGTGAATAAGGTACCTGGCGTTCTACTCATATCTCTATATATTCTAAGTAGATAATGATAATATTAATTGTAAATGCAATTAGAATGAATGAGATTTTTTTTCTTTCTCTTTAATTTGTGTGTAGGGAATTCAAGATTTACTCCAAGGACTGGGCTATATCCCAGAATTTTATTATGAGAAAAATGTCACATTTGTTGAGTTCTTGAATAGAGTAAGAAGTGGAGAGCTGAAGCTTCAGTCTCAAGGATTATGGGATGTTCCTCATCCATGGCTTAATATGTTTATACCAAGGTCTCAAATCATGGATTTTAATTCAGGTGTATTCAATGATATTATTCTTAAAAGAAACATCACAAACGGACCTGTCTTAGTTTACCCCATGCATAGAAGCAAGTAAGGCCTTATAATAATAAATCACACTTTATGTCAATTAATTAAAAATGAAGAAGTGCAATTACTAATCATATGAAATTTCTAATTCCAGGTGGGATGATAGAATGTCAGCATCTATACCAGATGAAGATATATTCTACACAATTGGATTTTTGCACTCAAGTGGGTTTCATAATTGGAAAGAATTTGATGATCAAAATAGAGACATTTTGCAGTTTTGTAGTGATGCTGGCATTAAGGTTAAGCAATATTTTCCCCATTACAACACACAGGAAGATTGGGCCAACCATTTTGGCATTAAATGGAGGAGTTTTGTAGAGAGAAAATATCAGTTTGATCCAAGAATGACTTTATCTCCAGGACAAAAAATCTTTGAGAACAATCAAAAGCAGCGTTTAAAATCCTTTCCACAATGAAAACAAGGGATTGTTTATGGTAGGGCTAGGTACCTTAATAATATGGCTAGCATTGGTGTACATATATGATAACCTTTAGTATGTTTTTGTTATGAGAAAGGTGGGGTTAAAATCTGCATGACTTTGGCATCTATAAAAATCAAGCTACTACCTTAGATAATGTTAGGTCTAGAAAATCTGTGTATAAGGAGCACAATCCCCTTTCTATGTATGTGGTCCCTCATTGTGTCTGTCACATAAATTAGTAGTTTTGGATTCAATGGTGGAGGAAACAATTAAATTGAGTTCTTTTGAAAGGGTTCTAAATTTCTAATCTTCCATTTTGAATTAGCAATAAGTGTGTTAAATTCATGTCCCTTTTATATATACTAATGTCTCTTTTTCTAATTTTATATATACTTAATTTCTAATCCACCATTTTAACAATGAGCATAACCCGACAGAAAGAATAGACCCTTAAACAAACTCTAATGTGGTCATTCATTTATGCTTCATTTGTTTGGAGGAAGAAAATAAGAAGAGAGAAATATGTGAGAAAGAGAATGAAAAGAGAGAAATAGATGAAAAATAGAGTGAATTTTAGTGTTGTTTGGTTGTATAGAAAAAGAATATAAAGAAATGAGTGTTTCTTCTTCACTCTTCCTTGAATTAAGATTTGTCGTCGAAAATTATGTTTAAAATTATGTCCTGAATCAATGAAAACAATCATGTCAATTACAAAAATTATAATATTTATTACTTTTTATTTTTTATTTCAATATCATTCTTATGTGATATGATTTGGTATACAGTTTGAGACAACAGATTTTGGTATCTCTTCTCATCTCATTTTTTCCTCACTTTGGAGGAGAAACATATTTTATGGGCCCACCACACTTTTCCATCTTTCTTCTCATTCCTCCTCCTTAGCCAAAGGAGAGAAATGCACACTTTCTCTCTAGGAAGTGAGAAATAAGAAGAGAGAAATATGTGATAGAGAAAGAAATGAGAGAAAAAGATAAGAAATAGAGTGAATTTTAGTGTTGTTTGATTGTATAGAAAAAGAAGAGAAATAAGTGATTGTTTCTTCCTCTATCTTCCTTGAATAATGATTTGTCGCCTAAAATTATGTTTCAAATCATGTCACAAATCAATGAAAATATACATGTAAATTAAAAAAATTATAATATTCATTATTTTTTATTTTTTTGCTTCAATATCATTGTTCTGGGATGGTTTGGGACACAGTTTGAGATAACAGATCTTGTTACCTCTTCTACTCTCATTTTCTCCTCACTTGGGAGGAGAAACACATTTAGTAAGCCCCACAATTTTTTTCTTCTTTCTCTTCAAACTCCCTCCTAAACCAAATGAGAGAAAAACTATATTTCTCCTCAACTTCTCTCATCTCATTCTCTTTCTCTTTCTGTTCTTTTTTCCTTCAACCAAAGGAAAGCTTAAACAACCACTTTTTCTATTATAAGAAAAAATGGAACCTTGTCACGCCTCTCACTTATGGAATTTTTTTTTAATTTTATATAAATAAGTCGGATAAAATTTAGACAGTATCAAAAAACGATGATTGTAAAATTGGGAAAAAAGAAGACCTCAGGGGGCAGGCAAATATGATGAAATCACATGAAAATCGAAAATATTAGCATGGCATGTATTAATATACCCATGATAAAAATTAAAAGAAGAAGAATAATGTACTAAAAAAGATGCACTTGATACCTTAAGATATAATGGACTTATATTTCCTATAATTTTTATCACCTTTAATTGTTTATCTTTGTTCCCTTGGGCTAAGGCTAAGAGCAGTGTTACTTTTTGTATATAATTGTGCATTTAATTTATCAAACCCGCATAAGAATAAACTTCTGCTTTTGGTTCAGATAATTAGTAGACCCACGAGCGCTTTTGTTGTGAAAAAAGAGAGTATAAAGCAACCAGTTCATCTACTAATCAAAATAGTCATTTAAATAATCTAAAGTAAACCTACCTAGTTTAGTTATATCATTCTTCTACACTTTTAATCTGCTATCTTATACTGACAATCAGCTATTGAAAATTTGATTAAATTAAAAAAAGCCAGTCTGATCCAATCTTACTGGCTTTTAGGTTATAGCTCCCGAAGTAAGCCTTTTACTTTACACACTAGCATTAAATTAATAAATAAGTTTTTATTTTGGGTATGCGAAGGAATTAATCTTTTTCGGGGTGTGATTGCCCTTCTCAACAAATGTCGCTCTTAGCAATCGAAACTTTGATCTTTTGTTTATCCTAGAAATCTAGCAGAACCTTAGCCCACTAGACCAACATCTTGTTGATAAATGAATAAATAAGTTGATTACTAATTAACTATAGATTATGTACTTTGCAGCCTCCATCAATGGGGACCAAAGGCTATGGTATTTATGGAGTCCATAATTATGTTATAATACTAAATTCCACCTTGCAGGCAATAAGGAGACATAAAAAGTTAGGAGTTGTTCCCTTTTATTTTTGACTTTTTTGTTGCCTACTTATTATAGATATGCTTTACAGATTGATGTGTAATTGTTGTGGAAAATACAGGACAGGATCTAACATTCACACACTGTGAATTATACTAATGTTGACAATAGATGGGAGAAAATAAGACACAATCTGTACCAAATTAAGATTGCATCAGATCATTATTAGAGGCTACCTTGTTTCATTTTCTTCCCACTAAAATATTGCATGATATTTCTCTTTGTAAACTCAATCTTGGTCACCTTTCCCTTTTTACCTAACTTTAATTCTAAGCCAATTGGAAATATTAGTGGTAGTAATAATAGCAAGTTATTGTTGGCTCATATTTCATGTGCACATGATCTTGATTCCAGCCTGATATGATGAATAGTAATTTATAAGTATATATGCAAAGTGTTGCATTGGTGAATAATAATTCTAGATTCTCACTCTAGTATAAAGTTGTCTTTCTCACTTCACACATTCCTTCTATATGTTTGGAATATACAAAAACCAGCATCACATATTATTTTATTTAGTACAATTTCATATAGAAGAAAATAATCTTCCACAGTTTCACA
The DNA here is from genome assembly GCA_009771035.1 of Lupinus albus. NCBI lineage: Eukaryota > Viridiplantae > Streptophyta > Magnoliopsida > Fabales > Fabaceae > Lupinus > Lupinus albus. The sequence continues at coordinate 2,061,665 of CM020005.1, forward strand.
TGTTCTAGATATTATTTTTTCAGGACATAAAATGGTTGATGGAATTAGTATGATATCAGTATTTTTACAATATCTGCATTGCCAAGTATGCAATCAATTATAAAGGTTTTATTGTAAGAGGTTAGGCGTTCTCATATTCTCCGGTATAGTAATAAATCAAAAATCGATAATGATCTCGGTGAATAACATTTGATAGGAGGGATAACCACCAACTCTAAAAGAATTAGTTTTTTATGTATAAGATGAGAAAATACCTTGGTGATGCAAGGACACCACTTCAATTTAATTGTGGTAAAATGACTTGTGACTAAAGTACTAAACTAACATAATTATGTCATTAGGCTACACTGTCTGCTACAATATAAAATAATTTTCCAAGAAATGATCGTTGAGAAGTGATAATACGCCTCATAAAGAAGGAAAAGCTTGGTTTCCTTTATGATATATCCTTGGAAATGAGACGGAGGAATAATCACGCATCCTAATAAAAATTAGTTCCATACACATAATTTGAACAAATATCATTGGTTAACAAAGAAAAAGTTTTAGGGCTTCTCTTATTATGTAAGGACTGCACTACAATTGAATTTTGGTAAAGTGACTTCATTTCTTTAAACTGTGACTAAGTGCTAAATTAACATAATCATGTCATTAGGATACATGGTCTTCTACAAAATCTTCTGGTAAATGCGAATGAATATCATTGAGAAGTGATAATAAGGCTAACAAGCAAGAAAAAATTGGTTTCCTTTATGCTATTCCTAGTATATGGCCAATGACCAGGCCCAGAAAGGTATTTCAGTAATAAACCCTATAGCAATAGTTCATGCTTAAATAAATTTGTGCCTACATAAGAGTCCACTTAATTGGTAGAGGTGTAAGACATAAACTCAGTCTAATCATGTGAGTTCAAATCTCTATAATTGCACAATTTCTTAATCCCCATAGAAACTTAGCCTGTAAAAAAAAACTAGTGCTCCTGCTACATAACTTTTATGCAAGTTGAATATGAGAAACTAAGGATGGTAAAACTTGTGAGAAGGGAGTGAATTAGCTTGTATTGATGAATATTAATAACATATATAGCAAGAACCCTCTTCCTAATGTAAATTAATCAAATCAAACTTTGGTGCTTCACTTTGGTGTTAGACAGAAATTCAAGGGTGGATGCAAACCATATTGGTTGAAAGGAGAATAATCCTGCAGATGACTCTTTTAAACAAGATGGCAAGTGACATTATTTACTGCAAAATATTAGAGCTCTTCATACAAACCAGGAAAAGAAAATTGCCACCAACAAAGGAAAAGAATAGAACAAAAAATAGAAAAATAAAAGGTGCTGCAATTGTATCCCTTTCAGGAAAATTAGACTTCTCTGAAGTATAAGATTGGAGAAAAGTAAGAAGTGAGGAACACAGATGTCAAATAAGATATGCTCATTATACAAATTGCATAGTAAAATCCTTACAAATAATTGGTAGTGACTCAAAACTTGACCTTGCATCTCTCACCTTACATGTGGCATAGACCAATGTAAAATGACCAAAAATTTCAATTTACAGGTGATGCAGTAATTCTAACATTTGACTGCAAGAATGACGCGATTCCAAATCAGAACCGTTCGAGGCATATATATGTAGCTTGCCATGGCTTCAGTGGACCATTTGGTGGCCAGTTCATCAAAGCTACGGAAAACATAAACATGGATCCAGATGGAAGTATGGAAATCTATTCTTCAGGGCATTCACAAATTCATGCTTCTACAACAGCTGTGGCTTCTTCATCAGTAGAATCTAGTATTGCAACTTCTTCTGTAACATCTCCGGTGATCACATCTGATTCTGGTACATTTTTTGTATCGGCATTAAGGAGCTTCTCCCTGAGCTTCATTTCGAGTTCTTCTAATTTGCTATGATTATCGGCCAGGAAATTCTTAAGAGCATCCTTACCACGGAAACTCTGATCATCGTAATAATACATTGAGCCAGCCTTTACGATGAGTTTGTATTTTAAGCTCAACTCTATAATTTCTGCTTCTCTACATATACCCTTGCCAAACTCAAGCTCAAACTGAGCAGTTTTAAATGGAGGGGCGAGTTTGTTCTTCACAACCTTGACAAGAACCTGACTTCCTAAAATCTGTATATATAAAAAAGATAAATATGTAATAGAAACTAGACCTAATCAATTCAAAGCAATTGTAAGACCCCCAAAATATCGCACAAGCAGAAATCACACAAGATCAAGTGCAAGGAAAAAATGAGGTATAAGTTAATAACCCAGATAGAAAATGAAAAGCACTAGTTTCTACACAGGACAGCAGTAGATCAATCTTGAAATCTGTGAACAAACAATCAAATTGGTTCGCCTAACACCATATAAATATTTATTCATCCAAAGGCAGGGACTGCATGTATGACTAAAGTACTAGAAGATGCTCAATGCATTTAGTATTTACAGTTGACAACATGCTCCTGCACAATCAGAGCAATATCTGTCACACGTCCAGTTTTGCCAAAAGAATTGATGCCAAGGTCTACCCTAATAATTTACAATATTAATCTCAAATGACTAATTCGAATCATTTCTGATATCTTTTCTCATTTTACAGTCCACACACCATGTTGACAATGAAATCACTGCACTAGGTAGCATTGCTGAAACAACACACATTTACTAAACACAGCTACTTTACTGATGGATGTGGAAGACATTGTTTATGAAATATTAAAGAATTTGAACAATAAGCAAGCAAGCAACTTTAAATAAGTTTTTACTATCTTGTTTTATAGTTCTTAGATCAGAACTATTAGTAAACTACCAAAATTGAAGCAAGTCTAGTTGTGGTTATAGCTCCTACTTCTTAAGGGAAGAGTTCTTACAATCATAGTCAAGGTAGTAAGTACTAGAGGAGGATATCACAGAGTTCAAAAGCTTGACATACACACCATTTATTTGTCCAAAACATATCAATCAGATGAAGCAGCTCGGTATATACATTTAGAAAGGGAAAAAATGTTCATAACAGAACAGTGCTGATTTCAGCTGGCTGAGTTCATATATTTACTAGTTATGCTTATTTGAATAACATTTGAATAGGAATGCCAATACTAAAGTAGGAAGCATGAGAGCATAATTAATAGATGATTACCTCTTCCCCCTTCTTGACAAACCCAATTCTTTTGATATTTAGCCGCATAGAAGCATAGAATTTCAATGCATTACCACCACAAGTAACTTCAGTGGGCCCACCAAATCCCCCAAAAGTAGAAAGCTTTGACCTCACCTGGAGAAACAAGGAAGTCTCATTATTAAAAGAAAAACAAATCCATCTGATAATTTGAAAAAAAGTACTTGAATCCAAAAGAGGATATATACACACACACACAAAAGATACTAGAATCCTAAAATATACAAACCACAAAAAAAATATAATATATTCTTTTATTTTCCACACTTAGTGGGATTAAGACTTAGTTGTTGTTGTTATCCTGTCTAATATTTGTAAAAGATCAAACTACTATTAAACATGGACATTTAAATCTAAGCCCAGCAGAGCAAGCACAATTAACTACCATAAGAATACAAAATTGGTTCACCAGTAGGTGGTCAACAAATGCATGACCAAAATAGCTAAATACTGCATGTAATCAATTCAGACAATCTGGAAAGTTAAAGTACAACATGTATTTTATATTAAAGTTTAGAGATAATAGCTCTGATGTTTGCAGCAGCTAAGTATCCTGGCTATTTTGTTCCATGAAATTCATAAAAATGGAATTTAAAAGAAATAGAGTGATTATCTAAGGCTCACACATAAAGTCGTGCCCTCAAATTTGCATGCAGCTTTACTTCATAAAAAAGGAACAAGGATTGTAGCTAAGCAATTACGGCAAACAGATGACAGCGGCAGAACAAAATCTCACGCAGCAAATATTTAATATATGAATTATGACAGTGGAACTTCTCATCAACATAAAATTGACTCAACCAATAACTGGAATAAAAAACAACTTCAGTCAGCATTTAAAAATTGTCATAATAGACCAAGATGAAATTAGTTAAGCGCATATCAACCACACAAAAATATTTCCAGTACATGAGAAATTTCCCAGGTCTGGCAAAAGGAAAATTGACAACAGCGCAATCAACAGCTTTAGCTGATACCTGATTTATAAAAATCAATACAGATTGGGAAAGTGACAAGGAGTGGCTCAGTTTTCGAAGTGCCTGACTCATCAACCTAGCCTGCATTGCCATGTGAGCATCACCCATCTCACCGTCAAGCTCACCTTTAGGAACAAGAGCTGCTACCTATCAGTGAAAAGACTGCAAAGAGTTAGTAGACATATACGAAAACTTATAAGATATTCAAACCAATGAAACAAGATTTTTAAGTTACAATATAAAGTTATAAACCATATGAAAGTCAAATTTTAAAAACAAGGAGGAAGTACAGAGAAATGTCAGAAAGAGGATTTAAGATGAGTTTTTACAATAGCTAGCTTTTGTCATGTGGTTCTTATCAATAAGTAATTAACAGATTAAACTGTGTTAACTTCTACACATGTTCAGCAGATACTATTAAAGAAGAGACAAGGATATTAGTACACCCACCAGTATAATCATTAACAAGTTACAGTAACAACAAAAGAAGTATTACAAAAAAACAAAAGTGAAAGAGCTCCAACATACACTGTCAACAACAATTACATCAATAGAACCACTACGGATTAAGGTATCCACAAGACTAAGTGCTTGTTCACCGCAATCTGGTTGTGAGAGAAGCAAGTTCTCAGTATTCACACCAATAGACTCTGCAAGTGTCTTATCAAGAGCATGCTCAGCATCAACAAAGGCACAGTAGCCTGCATGAAAGAAACATATCAATGGCTACATAGACTGACTACAAAATCCCCAGCGAAAAATTCTTAACAAGTAAATCACAGTACCAGATATACAGGCCTCCTTGTCTTAATTATTAAGCATAATGTTATCGCAAAGATAAGCCTGAGATTGACATAACTCCCAAAGATACTTATTGTGTAAAAAAAGGAAAGGCGGAGAACAGAACAGGAGCTTCTCTGCAATTGGAAGTCTGCTAGAAGTCTAGCACCTAGAAATTGTTGGCACAGTATTGAAGCAGGTACAGGGAAAATAATAAACCTTGTAGACAAATTATACCACCAATTTGCCATTTCCAAATAATACAATTGACCATATGGGTGTTCCAAGAAAATGTTTGGACATACATAAGAAAAATAAAGAAAATCATCCACACTATTATCTCAAACATGCATAGGGAAAAGTAGAAAAAAGATTTCAGTAACTGTGAGTGTGCAACGATGACAAAAAATACAATTATTAAGAATATGGCCACGACTATTAGAACTATAGTCCAGAATCAAATACGAGGGCAACCTACTAAAAGAATAGATATGTCAAAAGAAGCATATAAAGATAACCTCCATGTTTCTGTGCCTCCGCAATCACATGTAAAGCCAGAGTTGTTTTCCCAGAAGCCTCTGGACCATATATTTCTACAACACGTCCCTGTAAACATCATTTAGTTAAATAAAATAAACAACATATATATATATATATGTATATTGCATGATGAAAAACAAGGTTGAGTCGATTCTTCCTATCTCATAGCCGGTGATATCAGCCATAAAAATCAGATACTGTTTTTTTATCATATCAGATAAAATTATAAAAGTGTAATTGCTCTATACTTGTCAGAAGGAAATGGGAAAATTCGATGTAGAAGTCTTCAGGTAAGAAAATAGCAAGAAACTAGGAATATGGTAAGACAGAGCGACCAAGTCTCATATAAGGACCAAATGATACCTTTGGAAGTCCACCAACTCCTAGGGCTATATCAAGAGCAAAAGAACCAGTTGACACAACGGGTACATTTTTTGTTGAGACAGAACGACCAAGCCACATGATGGATCCTTTTCCAAATGCAGAAGTGATCTGGTCAAGTGCTTGTTGCAGAGCCAAATCTTTCTTAGACATATTTTCTTCACATGAGTCACTTCCATCAGACTTGGAGTGCTTTCTACCTTCAGGTGTGTAGATATGAAAAATGTCATTAACTTCCGAATCGGTGGAATCTCTTTGAAAAATCCAAAAGGAAAGACGAGATAAATGTTGCAAGTTCACCAACAGCGGAGTTTTTTTTTTTTTTTTTGTGAATGCTTCTGCTTCCATGTGATAACAGTTAGTAAATTTAAAAAAATCAAAAGCTTATGATAATCTTTTTTGCATATTAACTGACATACACAACCCTTCCCATATAAATTATTGCCTTTTTTTAAGTTATCAGCTTCAAATAAAGGGGTGCGAGAAAGCTACCGAGTTTCAAAAAAGAAAAAAAAAGAACCTTTAGATGAATAGCTCAAAATGTGCGAAGTGCCCAATATTCCCAATTTAAAGCCCTGCAAATGAAATCAAACGAATTGTATATGAGATGCATAAGTATCTATCAGTATCAGAAACTAAACATAAAGAGTGTTTATATTATTGTTTATCTCATGACCCCTCCATAAAACTTTGAAAGTTTTGATTCCAAGTTAAATTTGAAAAAATGTACGCATAAATAACCAATCGAAACGCATAAAGAATGTGATGATAGTTTGAACCTGGGGGAGGAAAAGAGAACGTTTGAGAATGGAAGCGTTGCGAAGAAGACTCGACATAGAAGTAGCTATGTGGATTCAAAGTTATCACCTTTATACTCAAAAAGGAAGAAAAGTAAGTATCAATATTGAAGTATAATGAAATGAAAGGAAGGAGTGGAAATTATAAGTATATAGGGTTTAAGAGAGGGTTTTGATTTCCCTCACTTCTCAATTTTGCTATTTATATGTCCCAGTTATGGTGAGGCCACAAACATAGAAGAAAGAGTGTTTGATCTTTCACTGTTATTGAAGAGCGAGCCAAAAAGCCACTGTTCACATCAATTTTATTGGGCTTGGCGGGCCTATTCAACTACATTTTTTAAAAAATATCTGTAACTTAAGTGAAGAAGTTAACAATAAGTTTTCAACCTCTTAATTTAAGTCATGAAAGTATAATTTTTAAAGAATCTTGATTTTGCGACTTATTGAAGAAGTTGAAATTTTAAAATTCTATACTCACCAGGGTAAGGTTCAAGAATCATGTTTTAGGGAAGATTCTATATGTTTCTTAATCTCGTCATCCCTCTCCTTTTTCTAAACCCCTTAACAAAACCTCCTCCACCATTAACTATTTATGTATTGCTCAGGCTTCTTCTTTGCCTTTTGATATTCTAGTTTTTAAGATATTTTTGTTTAGTTATTAAAGTGTTTTCCCTAAAACTGTATTTGTCACTAATAATAGCATTGATCAACTCAAGAAGGTTATTCTGATTTAAATAGAAGTCTCAAAACAAATTAAATATTTGATATGAAGGACTTTGTAACCAATACTAGTTCAACCTAATTTGATTATTAGGATAGTCTTATTTGTTATTAGATACTAGATAGGATGTGATCCCAACAAGCTTTTGTTATTTTGAATTGTTTATATGTAACATATACATAAAATAGTAGGATATCATACAAGTTTAGTTCAAATAACAAAATTTGCCATCAAAGAGAATATAATTCATAATGTATTTTTTGTCAACAATGATGAATTGGTGATGTGATGATTGTGCAGTTGAGTGGTAAAAGTGAGGGAAAAATCATTATCTTTCTACATCTGTTTCTAGCTCAGCTCACCTTATAAAATGTAACACTCATTCTGTGATAAACTATATAAGACCATTCAGATAAAGCTTATTACAGATTATTCGTTCACCAAAACATGAATTGAAGCAGGGATATATGATAGCTTGATAGTATCTCTTATCTTGACAATCAACAACGATTATTTACTTGGATCAATGTTTTTCAAATGGATTCAATAAAAAATGGAAACTAAAGATAGAGTGGATTTTTTTTCTGTGTACAAATTATTCTATTTTGAGCACCATATAAGGAGTAACGAGATAAAAGAATTTACTAATCATAAGAGGTACTCATAAACCCTAAACTTGAGTAAATGATAACATAGAAATTCAGGAAAAGGATGAGATAATGAAGTTCATAACAGCAAACTGTATATTTTAAGTATACCAGATGGCATAAGTTCGGGCAACCACAAATCACACCATCCTCACTAAATAAATATATTGTCTCCAATGGAATAGTAAAATGGAGAAAGAAACTTTCAACAAATCCATACTACAAGGCTAAAGAAGAAAATGAATATAAAATTAACATAAAAACCACATATAACCCATTTTTTACCAGACATTCTTCAACACCAATAAATTCAGCAGCACAAATTAACCCTCCGCATACCAAACTTTTACTGCTGTTTGCACTCCGGAGGACGCTCGCCTTGCTGACCATCACCAAGCTGTGCTCTTCCACTCTTCTGAAGATTTATAGTACACATGAAAATAGTAAATAAAACAATAATAAAGAATTATGCCAACAAATTAAAAGGATGACATCTTGAATGTCTACATCAATGACATGAGTTATTTCATTTAAATAACAAAATCAAACTATACTACCTTGTGGCCAGACGACTGCAGCAGCTATCGAATGAAATTGACACCACACAAAATAAGGTTCAGTCAGATTAAAACCTCAAATATAAAACAAAACCTGGGACGAAACACTTCAAGCAATTAACATCTTACCTTTTTTTTGCTCTTGCTTTCTTCCTCATCTTCATTGTCGTCATCATCCTCTTCGTCATCCTCTTCCTCCTCCTCATCATCATCCTCTTCGTCATCATCCTCTTCATCATCATCTTCAAGGTCAAATTCCTCCCCCTGAATGGCGTCACCCGTAAACCATGATACAGCATGGGGGATAATCTTGTCTCTTATTGTTGACCTGAACATGTGGCAATTAATCAAAGAGTGAATTCAGAAATCAAGATTACAAAATAACAAAGGAAGCAAAGGCTCTGAAGCACTCGTAACACTCTCCAGAGTTAGTTTAATTTCTCATATATTAGTACAGCTTGGACATGAGTTGGTTTGGCATGTGTATGGCTGACTGGAACATGCTCAAATATGGTTAGCTGAATTTCACAGCCTTGCATGGGAATTTCCCACTCGACCCAGCCTGAATTTTGTTCTCCATCTGGGCCCAGTTTTGTCCAACAACCAATGATTTTAGGGTGCCAGAACCTCTAGTGGATCCGCACAGCAGAACTCTCCAGCAAACCCTTTGTACTTTCTGCTTAATGCTAAAATGCATTCTAATTTTTATATTTTGCTGCCATACTTGTCGAGTGGATTTCCATTGTTTCTATTGCACACAAAAATGTGCATGCAAAATCATACACGCATATATGATGCACTCTTACCCTATTTACTAGACAATTTTAGTACTTCATACCCATAATGTAGGGTGGAGGTAAACAAGGATCAACTATTACACATAAGCAAAAGACTTGCAAAATGTTGCAAACTCAAAAAACAAGCCACAAATAACTGAGCAAGAGGCAAGCAATTAAGCTCACCCGATGTCATAGTCTTGTTCCATCTGATTCTGAAGTTCCTCAGCCTGTTATAGAAAATTAATCTGTTAAAGCAATAAGTCGTCCATAGCAATAGTACAAAAAATCAAGTTCAATGTATAGTCCAGTGTTTATCTAATAAGAGACTAATACCACTTCTTCATCAATATCATCATCGTCGTCAGGGACTTGTGGTGGGTTGAAGAAATTGAAGAAACTCTCACAATTCTCAGTTTTGGTAATTGGTTTAGCATTTTTGGAACCCTTCTTGGGCTTTTTCTTAAGAACCTTTTGTGTCAAGCATTTTCCCGGGAGCCACTGAATTTCAGTCCTGCAAGGAAAAGACAACAAACAAAATTAATTTGTCAAAAAAGCAACCAAATTCAAGATGTTGCAGAGGAAGACAGTGTGATGGGATCAATAAACTAACCCAATTGCTTTCTCCAATATTGGATCATCCTCATCAATCATATGATATGTCTTAGTCAAGACAGAATTTGAAAAATAAGGATTTGACTCAAAGAAAAAGTCAAGCTTGAATCCTTTGGGGTTCTCTATCCTGCTCCACTTAATATCTTTGAGAAAACTGAGAGCAGCTTCATCACGTTCAGAAATCTATTTTTCATAGCAGTGAGAAAATTAGTGAGCATGAGACTCAAAATAGGCGGCAAAACGTACATTTAAATAACCACAAAAACGAAGCTAACAGTTAATACAACTGACTGACCTCCTCTACTAACACTTCGTTATTTTTCATTGCAGTTAGCCAAAAGTCAGGCACTCCTTTCTCTACAAAAAAAACATGGTTACAGCAAGAAACTGAGAAAGTGGCAAAATAAAGAATGTGAATATTTATACATAGTACCATTATCCTCTTCAGTATCAGATTTTGTTTCATTTGCTGCACCTTCAACTTCTGTAACCCCATTTACTATTTCATAACGCTGCATCCATTCGCAACAAAAGATGGGAATGCATCAATTGGTACATGAGTACATTGATTGTCCCAACAGAAATCAAAATCATCATTTTTAGGTTTTAAATTTGAATGAATAGCATTAGAACTGCAAGGAGCACATAGCAATAGAGGTTTTGCAACAAATACAAACATAGCTTATAACATCATAGGTAAGTTGATAACTTTGCTCTCCACTATTAAAAAGTCCTCATGGTACCTTTGTGTACAATGGTTGATACAGTTTTTGGTACTTGGCCTCAAGAGCAGCTCTTTCCTCGAAAAATTTCGCCTCTATTTCATCATGTTGCCCCTGTAAGATCATCAAAATAATATTCAGAAGCAATTAAAAAGCAACTATAATAATAACAGGGCAGCTCCGGAATCTCATCTCTATATGAATTATCACAGACACAACATGGATATAAAAAGACAAGGATAGTAATGTTATCTTATACTTTATTCCGAAACTAAATTTATTTATTTTTTAAATCTCTTTTGAATATGTACAAACTATTAGTTTTTCTTACAATATTTTTCTCGATAATACTTTTTTCTATATTCAAATTGAGAAAGCAATTATAAAATTGATTAATGAATGAACTAATTTTGAGAGTAAATTTTAAAGATACCACACAAAAAAAGATAAATTATAAAAAGGTATAGAATTATAAGTGGAAATGGATAGTATACCTGGATCTCTCTAAGAACCTCAACACGCTTTCTCACAACAGGTGAGAGAGATTCTAGAATATCAACATGCTGCCCTGCCAAACTCTGTATTTTGCTCTGCACAAATAAATAAATAAATAAACATGAACCAATAGATAGTGAAACATAAAGAAACATGTATATATATATATATATATATATATATTACCTTGAGAGCGTTGACAAGGTCTGCTCTATTCTCCTGATTCAGAGCTGCACGAAGGAATCAAAATTCAAAAGCAATAGAAAATAGAATTAGTAACAAAAAATATATAAAAAAGAAAAAGCAGAAAATGATTGAGATGATATAGTACCAGCAGTGAGATCTGATACGCTAAATGCATCCTTGTTGTTGCTCATTGTGATCAAAACGAGAGAAACAGAAGAAGCTAAAACCCTAGGGGAGAAAGAGAATGGGTTATGTTTGGTGCTAGAAACGTGACTATCCTCACAATACCCTCTTCTATATAATATATATTGCCTCGGGCTTCCTTTTTATTTCTTTTATTTTATTTCTTTTTTCTGTTTTCTCATTCTTTCTTTTCACTTTACATAATCCATGAATAAATAGGGCCCAACCAACTTAGCCTGCTTCAGTAAACCCAGTTTTATATGACCTATGAAATGTAACCACATAGATAAAAAATTAGATAGAATAAAATAGTATAAAAATATAAGTACTCACTTGCTAAATTTGGAGACAGACTCTTTTGGAGAGCTTTTTCCAACATTCAAATGAGTTTGAATTATAAACTTGTTGGGAAATTCAGAACCAATTTCTCTCTTATATGTGATGTAAAATGGATACTTGTAGAAGCGGCAAGTGAATAAAGTAAATATAAATAGTAGAAAAATGACACAAAGAATTTTAACGTGTAAAAACCTCCTCAATGTGAGAATGAAACAACCACGAGACCTAGTCCATAAAATATCTTCACTATAGAAAAGTAGGATTACAAACTCTATCTTATAAAGAGGATGACACTCAATTTCACCAAAAAATGATGGAAATATAAACTCTCTCTAGTATCTCACTAGGAATACAAAACTCACACTAAAGTAGATATAAGTTCTCTCACTTTCTCTTTATGTTGTTCTTTCTCACTTGCTTATCTATTTCTCCCTCACAAGTTCCCTTTATATAGTGAATGGAATGAATGTTTCATCATAAAGATCTAGTGGAGAATTAATTGTTGTCATACTTTCAAGATACCTTGAAAATATTATTCCAACTTTCTAAGTTGTACTTCATGGTTCTCAAAAGTCAAAGAGTAATTTCAATACTTACTCCAACTTTTTAAGTTAGGCTTCATATTTTTCAATAGCCGTTGGAAGAGTCATCATACAATGGTTCATCTATCAAGTTGCATTGGTTATACTTTCACATCAGTTAGGAAGGATTCCCAACCTAACAAAATCTAATTGCAAATATATTATATTATGCATTTTGTTTTATACATGATATACCTCACTTTTTAATCTATTATGTCCACAAAACACATCATAATTTATTATGAGAATTTATATATTTAATTTAATTAATATTTTTTGGTATTACCAATAGTATCACTAACCTTTTTGTATTGAACTAATATTTTTTGGATGGGTGATTATTCCTCCCAATAAATGTAACTTTTAGTATTTTATTTTATTTCAAAATTTCGGAAAAAAATGATTGTCCACTATTATCATTATTGAATCTTCAAAGAAAAAGTAATACAAATAAATGGTGAATAATGTAATAAATGTTTATAAATATTTACATTGATAATATATAGATATTATAGTCAATTGCAATTTGTTCAATTTTATTTTTACGGATTTCATTTCTATGTTGATCTATCATTTTCCCCCATGTTCATCTCCTCCTTAATTTAAATCCTAAAATCTAAAAATTTCATATCCAATTAGAAACGAAAATGACATATATTAAAAATACTTTTTAAAAGGTAAGAATGATTAAAAAGTTACAAAAATGAATATAAAAAGGGGGACCAGAACGATATGTTTGTTAATTAAAGGGGAAAAATATATAATTTATGAAATTAAACTATGTATCCTAGAGAACTTGGGTAAGATGCATAGGGCTATCATTATTTTTTAGCATTTCATAATTTTTTGTAAAACATATTTTTGAAGCTTATAAAAAAAACACATTCTCCTTTAAAAAAACAATGTAGAAGATAAGTAGATAAGGGGATAAGGTAATATATATGTATCATTCACTCACTCATTTCCCTACGAACATCAAGCGTTCAATCAACACTTGTGCTTTTTCATTCCATTTCAAGGTCCTCCATTTTCCTATTCAATTTCCGTGTTTCCCTTTTATTCATTCAAGTCTCTGCTTCTTCTCCCGTCAACACTTACGTTAACGCAATACATAATAATATACCGCTTAAATTGTTGAATTTTTAGTTTTATGCGTTTATTAAAGGAGCTATTTTATACTATTATTATTCTAATTTTGAGAAGCTATGTATTTTGTTGCGTGAAAGCCCAGGTCGAAAAATGACGGTCAGGATTCGATTAGCAAGGTTTGGGCGCACACATCGTCCATTCTATCGGGTCGTTGTTACTGATAGCAGAACAACAAGAGATGGCAAGAACCTTGAAATTTTAGGTTTCTACAATCCTTTAGCAGGTTTTCTTCTTCTCTCATCCAATTCATAACCTCTTTTTATACAACACCTTCAACATTTTTTTTTTGCTTTATTTGCTTTCTCCATTAACTACAAGTAAGTCCCACATTGTCTCGGAAATATTTAAATATGTGTTGGTCTAATCTCCGAATTAGTTTTGAGATAGAACTTAAATATCTGTGGGTCTAATCTCCGAATTAGTTTTGAGATAGAACCTTTATGTTTTATGCGCGTGTGTGCCCAATGGCACACTATATAACACTTATTGGAGTCATACATAATCACTATTGTGGGAATGGGTGTCAATTATTGAGATATTGAAACTTCAAGAGACAGTTTGGCATTCATTAAAAATGGGTGTGAATTGAGATATGATTCAGCCTTGGTAATATCTATTGTTAGTGCCTTAGTGGTACTGCTCCTTACTTTATACTATTTCAATATAATCCTGTAACAGAAAAAATGATGCAAATGTTATATTGTTTGATTGATACTGTTATCTGTTTCACTTTGGATTGATAAAATTAACGGAGGATGCGATAGGTTGATGCTAATTAATGCTTTTTAACTTGTGTTATTTCTCTACAGGAAAAGATGATGAGAAAAGAATGGCTCTCAAACTTGAAAGAGTGAAGTAAGAAACTTTCTGTAATTCCAAGAGATAAGGGGACCATTTCTCGTGTTTTGATTTGCATATTCGTTTTCTTGTAAACCACTGCATGTTATTGTTAACATATCTGAATTCTTGTAGACTTGTAGCCTCCATGAAACATGTCTGAAATACGTTGCCTATAGTTCTCCTAATAATATTCATATTTGGTTTATACTTTCCCTGACATTTTCTTAACAAAGTTAAAATTGTGTGTACAGCCACAGCTCCTTTATTTTTGGCCAAATTATTTGGCAGATCTTTCATGCTGGCAACATGATTATAAATTTACGCAGAAGGCCTTAAGTAGTTTTATGACATTTAATGAGATAGTAGTATAATGCAATTACATTTCATATTATTTCTATGATTTGATGGTTTAAGGTTAAATTATGCATGTCTGTTTTCTCTATTTAATAAAAACCAGTGTTTCTGGTTGCTCACAAACAACCACCAGATCCATCCTTGTGAATGAATAGGACAGACATATATCCATTGTATTTTTAATAGCATGTTTTCCCTTATTTTCTTTAGGTATTGGCTTTCTGTTGGCGCTCAACCTTCAGAGACTGTAGAGAGTCTTCTAGCCCGAGCAGGATTAGTCCCCGATGATGCTACCCTGAACCAAGAGCAGCCAACCAACACCAGTCAAAATGATGATAATGGTGAACTCAGCACTCCTTCTCCTTGCTACATTTTCAATGCTGTTTTTAAAATGCCATTTTTCTTATTTCATTGACCATTGACTCTAGGTGTATCTCCAGAAGCTATATTTTCGATTGGCTTACAAGTTAACTAAAGAGAATTACTGCCATGTGTTTGGAGAAGGTGGGAGGTTTTGTGGGCATATCATCCAATGTGAGAGGAAGACTTAGCTCAAATTTTGCGCGCTGTCAAATCTTGCTGCTGGAATATCTGTTGTTTTTTACTTTCTACTACTTTTTGCATTTGAATGTTGTTCAGACAATATCTGGATCCATTCCTCTATCCCCTATGGTTCCTGGCTTGGCTATCTACTGTCTAAGTTGATTTCCTTCTTTCTGCATTGCTTATTGATTCTGATGATTTGTTATGAGATATTGTCTGTGGTAATTACATTTGTTGAACTGTGTTATTTGATCAAGCTATATTTCTTAAAGCCAACTTGGGGTTATATTTGTTATATTGCTAATTCAAATAACTAGGCTTTGAAGTTTGGGTCTGGAATAATATGCCAATTGTCAGCCATTGATTGTTATCTCATTTTCGGTATCAATGAAATACTTGTATATTTTGTTCTGTTTCCTATTTCATGACATGTTCTATTGGAATGAATCATTTTATGTGGAATTTTCTCATGACCATAGTTTAGATATTGGTACATGTCACTTAGGTTTACAACAATCTTAAAAAAAAATTCTCTATGAAGTATCCATGAAAAAGACATGGTTTGTAAAGAGAGATGGGCACTGTCACACAACTTAAATGGTTTGGCCCTCTTAAAATAAGTGGGGCCTTGTATTGGGGTCTGTGTCTTATCTCTTTTCACATGTTCTAATTACCTTTTTTGTACCAATGATAAGATTGAGATTCAGTTACTGGTCTCTAGTTGGTGATTTTCTGTGACACTCACTCGAGTTAAGAATTAGCAATCCACCTGATAAGTTACAAACTCATCATGCTAGTAATACCATTACTTTACAGGAGAGGATGACTTAGTGGAAAATCTTATATACTCATTATCTATTAATAAGAAACATTTATCTTGTTAAAAAAAAAAGAATTACACTGATCCTCCTAAGTTTTAGTGAAATTAAATGAATTATTATTCCATTTTTTTTTGCATTATTTACTCTTAAAAAACAGGTCATTAAAATCTTTAATGGATTGATTATTTTTTATTGATGACATGAGAAGTCTTGTGTCCTCAGCCAAGGAACAAAGCAGGGAATTATGATCCGGGGTATAACCCAATCATGAGCTACTAACATAAATTTAGAGAACTCTTTAAAATTAGAGAACAAACTCTTAAAGTGAGCTTATAACTAAATAAGTAAATGCGAGCATATATTAGAATCTGAACCCACATATAAGTAAAGAGTATATGGAACTCTTTTTAGTACTCATTTTATATTTTAATTCACATTTAAGAGTTTTGACTCCAAATTGAGAAAAGGAAAAGGAGAGAGATGAAAAAGCATACTAAAAAGTCAAATCAACAAGGAGCAGGTGTCTTCTATTTTGGGTCAGAACACGATCACAATTCACAACCATTCATTCCCGACTTACTTTTCAATTATTAGATTTAATGATTGAGCTGCAAGTATTAAGACTAATTCTGGGCTATCATGCGAAAAAAGCCACTGGTACTGTTCATATATGTACCCAAGTTATTGTCTAAGAAGCCCTTAGCCCAGCCCACGACTATTATGGTAACAAGTTTACCCTTCTATTGCATCACTAGTTCACAAAAATTCACACCATCCAGTAGTAAATAAACGACATGCCTCATACGTGGTTACATGTGACTAGGGCCACCGTTTCTTTCGTTATTAGTTTTGGTGTTTTGTTATTCACAATTTTGGTGCGATCCGCACCGAGTTTCGCTATTCACGCAGCTACGATTAGGGGTCAGGGACCTTTGAACTTATCCATTTTGAGTTCATTGAACGAACAACAACACAAGACAAGTGAAATGAAGTGAGGCGATCTTTAACATGAATTCGTGCAAGACAAGGATCATGATAATTTCTTAGTGAAGATTGGATAAAGTGGACTAAAGATGTTACATATTAAACGGTTGAATCGGTTGTGACACTTGGCATGCATGCAGATATATCACCGAGAAAACTGACACCGGAGGAACCGCATGGACCGTATCTTTAAACATTTTCAATTTCAACGCTGATTTGCAAAAAAAAAAGGGCAACACCTACACTGTTTTTTTATTCCATTTGACACGTGGTACTTGAATGCTGTCTCGTGCGCCAACACCAATTCCCGTAGCTCACGTGACCAACAAAGGAAGGGAATGACCTCATAACTAATTCCCATAATGTATGTTAGTATTTCGTCCAAGTCTTATAGTTCGATCAAATTCAACCCTTATCTTTCTTCTTTTTATCACACAAACCTACACCTTTTTTAAAATATATACCATCATTTTATTCTTCAATATAATTCTGATCGTATTATCATCTATAAATTATTACATCATTTGTATTATCCATTATTTAAAAATTAATATAAAAATGAATGATGTGTTAAATGTCTATAAATATTTAGAGAAATTATTAGATATTACAATATTATTTAAATATTTAAATAGTATGAATATAAAATTATTTTGAAGATATGAGGGAAGAGGTGAAGAGATAATAATTGAGAGAAGGCGGGTGGAACAAATTGCGACAAATGGCAAGAGTGTAAAAAAGACATGAAGACGTGGCTAGTGGGTGAGTTCCCCAAATTAGACAGTCACAGATACGCTATTCCACTCTGTGTCGGTCTATTTTCTAACAGGTGAAAGTTACTGCATTTAAGTATCATCATCTATAAATAAATCGAAAATAAAGCATTGTGTTATGTCCAACACTTCTCTCAACACATACACAATTACACATCCCTCTTTAATACATATATACAGAAAATGATATTTGGTGTTAGTGAAACGACTCCGTTTTCAGAGCCTAGTGCAGCGACAGTGAAACTAGAGCAAGTCACGTTTTTAGACTCTGGTGTCTCATCTTCCTCTGAAGGAGTTTTCAGCGAAAGTAAGAATTCTGAAGTGACTGAAGAAAAAGGTGGTAGTGGTAATCATAATAATATAAAAGAAGAGGTTATTGATGATGTTGGTGTTAATGGTTCTTCTTCTTCTTCATCCTCAATGGAGGAAATGCCAAAACCGATGGAAGGGTTGAATGAGGTGGGACCACCACCGTTTCTGAAGAAAACCTTTGAAATGGTGGAGGATCCTGAAACAGACCCGATTGTGGCGTGGAGCGAAACTCGTGATAGCTTCATCGTTTTCGACTCTCATAACTTCTCTAAACACCTTCTTCCTAAGTACTTCAAGCACAGCAATTTCTCTAGCTTCATCCGCCAGCTCAACACTTATGTTAGTCTAAATTCCCTTCTTTCTTTCTTTCTTTCTTTATTAATCCAATCCTTTTTATTTTATCCACTGAGCTACATGCTCTAATTTCTCCCCATTCTGGTCTTATTCGGTTGGTGCATTATTGCCTTCTTGGAAAGATTCTTGTTGTTAAACTGTGGTAGATGAATCTTCATGATGAACTAGAAGGATGGGCCAATAAAGCTTAAAGAAAGAGAAGAATGAGAGAAAGATTCACACAGAAAAGACGAGAGTTTATATAGTGAAAGATTAACCTATCTAACTGACCTAAACTAATTGATCTAAAACAGTAAAATACCTGTTTTATCACTTTAGTCCAAGAAAACACTTGAGATTGTATTTGAGGTTTATTGTTCTTTGCTTCCCAACCAAAATTACTGTTTGAGCAATTGAATTTGTGATTTCAATTTCCTAGCTTATACTCATGTTTGGTTTTCTTTTGGTATGTGGGCACAGGGGTTTAGGAAGGTTGATTCAGACCGATGGGAGTTTGCAAATGAAGGATTTCAGGGAGGGAAAAAACATTTGCTGAAAAACATTAGGAGAAGGAGTAAGTATAACAAACAGCATCAAGGTGCATTCAATTCAATGAAACCTGGCCTAGAGGCTGAAGTTGAGAAACTGAAGAAGGACCAAAACATAATGAAACTTGAAATCCTGAAGCTGAGACAGCAGCAGGAGAATTCACATATGCAACTCACAAATGCTCAGGAGCAAATTCGTTGTGCAGAAATGAAGCAGTATCAGATGATATTTTTCCTCACCAAAATGTGTAGAAAGCCAATGCTTGTAGATCAGTTAATCCACAAGATTAAGAGAAAAAGAGAGCTTGATGGTAATGACATAGTTAAGAGGCTCAGATTGATGGGAGCACAGTGCCCTATAAACTGCCCTAAGGCCATGGAGACAAATAATACCCTTAATGTTGATTATAGAGACCAAGGTCATGAACAATTCACTACATTGCAATCTGACCTCACTGGACTCCTATCTGAAGGTGTTAACAACAACAGCATGGGTATGGAAGATGAATTATGTAGATCAGTGCAAGGCTTAAGGGGCTATGGTTCTAGAACAAATGGAAATGATGTATCTTCAGCTTATCATGTTGTGTCAGAGAAACTAATGAGGGAAAATTCTGTTATTGATGAAGAACAACTAGAAGATGTGAATGACTCGAATATCTATCTTGAATTAGAGGATTTGATAAGTAAGCCATCTGATTGGGTTGGATTAGCAAGTGGATTAGTGGGACAAACTAGTTGAATCTCATTAACTATCCTTCCTATGGTAAAATTTCTCTATGAATCTTATAATTGTGAATAACCTGTCTTCAGATTGTTGTATGAATCTGATTTCTTTGTGCTGTGTGCATTTGCAGGTTGCAAAATAATGCTTGTTTATATACTATAAGTTGCTATACGAGATGAAGAAGAGCAAAATATTATTAGCCTCTTCTTCAATCACCAGCTTCAAATGTGAAGAAGCTAGATACACCCTACCCTTTTGTGTTTAACTTAATTTGGTTTTCAGCTTGTATATAGTCCTATATCAGTAGCATGTTCATAGCTAAGCCTCTTACGGTGTAGTATTTTCTGAGCGTTTGTAATAATATGAAAAATACTCTAGTTTTTTGCTTTCTTAATTTTTTATGTCAAATTGAATGAGCCTGGTTCTTTAAGAAGAGACACGTGTCTATGCTATACTATTAGAAATTCTGATTTGTTCAGAAAAACTAGAGCTGATTAAACTCTTTGTAAGTTTTTTTCAGAACTAGTTAGTCCTTAAAATTAAAAGGATAAAATAAGTTATTTAATTTGTCAAAAGTCACTGATTGATTGAAACACTAAAAAACTTTAACTTCTTACTCAAACCAGGGGCACTTATGCCAACTTTGAGTTACAGAAATGATCAACTTCAGTTAAAATTAAATGACCTTGGATCAGAAATTAACATCTTCACAATTCAAAAATTGAACATAATTGGGGCTGCTCTGTTCCCAGGTATGAAACATCACAAAGATGGACAGGTCACATGTTTTTTTTTTTTTTTAAAAAGTGTTAACATTTTCATTCCTTTAGGATAAGGAGTGAGAAACGGTTGGTTGGAGACAGATGATCTTCGTCCCACAAAAAGATTGGTGATTATTTATTGCGTCTTCATTTTCCTAAGATAAACGTTAGGATAAATGCAGTTAGCTTCTAACTACTGTTTTCTCTTTTGATGGGGACTGATTGCCTTTGTTTTTTTTGTGTGTGTAAAAAATGACTAATTTTGTTCATAATCATCAAACTTGGGGGGCATTATTTGTTGATGACTGATATATTGGGACGTTGTTACTAGTCGACCTATTGGCCCATTTGGTGATCAATTTGCTTCGGTGGCCCAATAAATTCAGGATAATGAGATTGGCATTGTTCACATTTATTTCTATTTTTGTTCTCTTTCAATCACTTCAGGTAAGCAAAACGATGGAGAGAGGAAAGTATGAAAAATGATGCTATAAAAATACTGAAATGAATGTAATTAAACGTTGACAAGAAATACGGTGTTGATGGAGACAAGTAGCCAAAAAAATATGATAAATTAAGAAGATAAAGTAATAAGATGACCAAACAAAACACACGTCTCTACATCGATGTGTTAACTGCCTTGTCTGCTGAGCTGTGGTGAAGTGACAAGAACAACAAAGACTGAAATTTCAGTATGGTTTAATAAATTACAAATATATGATGACCGTATATATATTAAGTTAAAATTATTGGGTCAATAATTATTATCATTTTATACATTGATATGTACAACAGTAATTATTAATTTCTTTTGTTGAGTAGTAATTATTATGAGTAAAATCAGTCTCATGTCTAAGGTGAAGTAATGAAAACGTTTAAGTTGGATGAACATATCTAAAGTTTGGGATTCCTATCATAGCAAGTGGTACTATAACTTATGGTTCAATTGGATAATGTATTGTAGACATGACATAGTTGGTGGACCTATCATAAGGGTCCTTTGTGTAAGAAGTTTTATTAGTGGTATATATATAGAACTGATTATGAACAGCAGAAGTAAAAGTAAACACTGAAGTGAGTTGAGCTCTTAGTGAAGAGGTTATCATATGAGTTGAGCTACAAGGAGAAATGCTTAAAGTAAAACACATATAAGTGAACATACTCATTGTGAACACTCAATTTTGTCCGGCCTATAGCAAAGTACTAAAATTTCAAAACAACAAAAGCATTGAAAAAATATCACTTTTATTGTCCTGATACCCATCTTATTGTTCTTAATTGTTCTATTCTTAACCACAATTTGATAAGAACCTTTAAGTTAGCCATCACTCTTATTTCAAATAATTTTGTAACAACTGTTTTTTCTCTTTCGTTATTAAAAAAATTAAAGCAATGGTTACTAAATAAAAAGAGATAGGAGAGGACATAAGTTGATGATATGATGGTTTTGCATTGGTTTTTAAAACAACAAAAAACTAGGAAAAGGAAGTGACAAGAGAGATGCTACAATGAATCACAATTACTTATTTTTATTTCAGCTACACGAAAGGCAAGCAGGAATGAAATGCTCATGGAAAAATTCTAAGATGAGATTGATTCTAAAAAAGAAAGTGAGTCATCACCAAGTTACATGGGGCAGTTACAATCTAATGGAAAGAAGGTGATTCAGCCAGGAGTTATAACCAGAAGAATTACACATAAAAGAGCAATCAACCAAAGGATAATAGCTATTAACACCTCTCCTTTCAGTTACACATACAGCCAACAATCATTCAAGAGGCGATGTTAAGAGGGTAGCTAAAGGAACTTTGCCAATGAAGACAATCAACCCTCAACCATTATAAGAAGACAATCAGAAAAGAGAGAGGGGGGATGCTATACTAACTACATATACAACCAAAAATCCATATAGGCAGAATACACAATTTGTACATAGACCAACAACCAAGAGAGAAAAAAACCAGAGACATACATTAGCCATAAACACATCACACACACATATGATATTCTGAATTTCATCTCATATCGCTAAGATAATCAGCCCCCGCTATACCTCATACACGCTCATTCACCTTTTAAACACGCAATCAGAACACAAGCAATGTAACCAAACACACACCATAAGAATTACAGCAAGGGAAATGGTAGTTAGAGTAGCCATATAACTATTACATAATTTCACTACCACATCACAAAAGAGGTGAGAGCATTCAATTTCAGAAGCAAGTCAAAGGGAGGATACATAGCGATAAGAGGACGTTAAGGCCACACATCGTACATAACAATGCAACATCTCATGCAATACACATGATACATCACCCATCTACTGCTCATATACATATATCACAACAATCAAAGAGAAATCTATACCTACACAGTCCCATCAGAACACATATACAACACATATTCCAGTTTAATAAGCCTAATACTCGTGAATTGATATTGCAAGAGGTGGCCTCGTCAAAGCGACCCAATTCGAAGAGGATAAAGATGATGCTTCTCCGTTCCATCTTGAGTGCCAAGAGAGATGAGTTGGCTCCAACTAGAACACTTCTTCACGGCAGAACCGCCATTGGTGCTTCTCGCTGCCGCTTTCACTATTGAAGAAGACCTGATGCATTATCATCTTCTCCACAGCCATGGTTTCCACCGTCGCCGGAGACAATGAGAAAATGGAGTTAGAGGGTTTCAACCCCCTTTGCCGTGATTGAGATGGAGAGGGAGAGAAAGTCGTGGCCTCACCATACCTCTCCAAAGCTGTGGCCTCTTGGCTTTGACACCTCCACACGCTGCTGTTCCAAAATCGGAGAAGGGAAACGAGACGGAGGAGAAGGGAACCACCTTCGTTTTGCTTCCATTGCTGCCGTAGTCACCGCCGCTTCTTCAATCTCCATTGCCGCTGCCGTTCCAGAATCAAAGGACGGAGAGGTTTAATCTAAGGATTCAGGATCCCTTTTGTGGAAAGAAGGGGAGAGTAGGAGGGGATTAGGGATTTCCCAATCCTGTGGGACGTGAAAGGGGAAATGGGGTTGGTTACCCCTCCCAAAATAAAGTGATTTTTACCATTTTATCCCCATAATAGTTATTTAGCCCATTTTCCCTTTTATTCTATTTACATGTTAGTATTGTTATTTACTTGGCTTATTTTAACTTCATGTACTTATGCAACCGTAGGAAAGTAAACATGAACTCATGCATCTTATGAATATCAAACATTTCAAAGCAAAATTATTGTATTATTTACTCAAATGATTTTAAATGGAGTTTTATAGTAAGGTTAGGGCCCGTGTTGTCTCTAAATTCTCTGAAAATGGGAAGGAGGTCTACGACCAGTGCCTTCTCTAAACTATTAATTCCATATCAAATATTCCAAAGCAAAATTATTGTATTATTTACTCAAATGACTTTAAATGGAGTTTTAAAGTAAGGTTAAGGCTCGTGTTGTCTCTAAATTCTCCGAAAATGGGAAGGAGGTCTACGACCAGTGCCGTCTCTAAACTATTAATTCCAGATCAAATATTTCAAAGCAAAATTATTATATTATTTACTCAAATGACTTTAAATGGAGTTTTATAGTAAGGTTAGGGGCCGTGTTGTCTCTAAATTCTCCGAAAATGGGAAGGAGGTCTACGACCAGTGCCGTCTCTAAACTATTAATTTCATGTCAAATATTTTAGAGGAAATCTATTTTTATTATTTAAATGAATTTTGAACAGAATTTTTATAGCAAGGTTATGGCCCGTGTTGTCTCTAAATTCTCTGAAAATGGGAAGGAGGTCTACAACCAGTGCCGTCTCTAAACTATTAATTCCACATCAAAAATGTTTTAGTAAAAACTTATTTTATTACTCAACCAAATCGATACCTTCAAATCAACGAAATCAACCAATTAATTTTCGAACCAGAACTACGTAGCCTTGATTTCCCTATTGCAGCTAGGGATACGTAGGAGCAAGACGAACTCTTGTCAGGCGCAACAATAAAAAATAGAACATTTTGTTTTTATTTACTGAGTTTTAATAATGAATTTTTAAGGGTATAAGAGTCCATGTTGTTAGCGAGGGTACCGTTTTAATACGGGCGGACGGGGTGCTAATACCTTCCCCGATCCGTAATCGACTCCCGAGCTCAGAATCTCTGATTAAAGGCCAAATTATCCCAATTGGGCATATCTAGAGTTTTCTACGTTTTAACTGCAAAAAATGTAGTGGCGACTCCAAATCAATTGAAAGAGGTAGAAATCGAGTTCGCCTCTCCCCAAGTCGCAGGGCCGGTCTTCCAACCGAAAATCGGGTCGTGACACTCATGAAGCTAATATGTTTTTGGTTAAGATATGATATTTTATCCACTTATTATTATTTCTACCAACTTTAAAATAGTTATTGTTCTTTTACTTTGTAAAATAAACAAAAATGAAGGATCATCCTAAGTTTAAAACCAATAAACTAATTAAAGAATAATGGATCATCGACTTCAATATAATCGAGAACTCCTAATAAAAATGTTAGTACAACCCTCAATTATACTATCAAAATAATCAAAAGCTAGAAGTTATTTCAAGTTTCAACCCTAATATATAATGTATAAAATTAGGATTGATGAATACATGATCATGTTTAACGTACGGAACGTCATTGACTTGAAGATATGGACCTTTTATTTTATTATGTCATAAAAAATATTACAAGATGTCCCTGCATCTCCCAATAATTCTGATATAACAAGGTAGAATAAAGGAGAAAGCTAACCACCATTCAATATATTTAACACGTGGATTAAAAAGGGTGTAATGCATCCCTAAACCAAAATTAGTATTAGTAATATTATCATCTATAGCATTTATCATGCAGCTGGAATCCATGTGAAAAACTCAAAATATGTATTCAGCAAGGTCCACAAATTAATGTGATTTATGGCAAGTGTTTCATCCCCTCCTTCACACGATAAGGCAGTACTTTAATTCAATTGATTTTGAGATTAATATACAGAATTAAATTACACGAATGTTAAAATTATAATGACGGAATAAATGTTCTCACCATCACTTATTTATGAAGACGCTAAATTTACTAAAAGATCAGATTATACACTCTAATTAAAATTTTAATGATCCATTGGCAACCAATTACAAACTTTGGTAATTAGTCATTACATGCATCCCTTCATTTTTTTAGTCATTACATAACAAGTATTAATCATATTAATGAAATCTTTGACCTTTGACATACCATATATGTGAATCTAATGATGTCTTACATATTACACCATTAGATCAATCTCATTGGTATATCCTTTCATTTGAGGTAATTTGTAGGAACCAAGATCCACTGTCTCAAAATAATCATGTCTCATCCAATAGGATTACATCAAATAATATAAAATATTACTTTATGTTTTTATAAAAAAAAAATCTCCAACCAAATCATGCATTTTGATTGGTCCAGTACACCAAGAGTGACAGTTGATCCCCGTCCAATTTGTAGCCCCTTTTCCCATGCACGTTAATAGTGTGCTGCATTTTAAGTTGAGGAAATTAATTTGAGCTACGACTCTTTACTAGAGACCAAGAGCATATGAAACTATGAAAGTCTATGTCCCAATGCTGTGAACATGATTATTGGAAGACGGAAAATGAGATTTTGGAGTCACTTGATAGTTGATATAATGATGAAAGTTCGAGCTAATTTTCATCATATATAAATTTTGTGTTAAATAACAATACCATTAATCTTACACAAACGTGTACCTAAAATATGTTAAAGAAAGTCTACAAATAAATAATTAATATAAGTGGTAAGTCCGAGTGGACATGAACTTGAGCCCCCAGGAAATTTATATCATATCTAAATATTTTCAATGATGTTCTATCATATTTGTTGGTTCTTAAGTCATTACATACTAATTGATATTTCCACTAAAGGCAGTGTGTACGGAAAAGTGTAAAAAAAAGTGACTTGAAAATGATCCATGCAACAACCATAACATATTAGTAATTTAGCAGTTTATGTTCTGTTACATAACATAATGCAAGTGATGATTCAGAATCACTAGACGCGGGTTGTGACCTCATACTCTTACATGAAAGAAACAAAAAAAGAGTTGGTTGACTATTAAATATGATACACGAAATTCCAAATTTACTTATACTAAGGGATGCATAAGATTAAAAATCAATTCGTGTTTCTTCATGAAACGTTGCAGTGCATACTTTCTTTGACCACTAGTTCTCTCTCTAGTTGTTGTGCTTATTTATGCAGCATAAATATCAATATCAATATATATAAGCAAAGTTAGTGTCTCATCTTTGAGTCAGGCTTCAAATTCTTTTCAGTGACAAAAACATAGACATATCTTCATACGCTATACAACAAAGGTAAATAATTCATGGTGGATTTTCATGTCTGTTTTCTTGAAGTTGTTTGCTACATTATTCACCGAGGATCCATAATTTGTAAATAAGTACTATGTAGCATTGGACTATTATAGTTATATGCATTTCTATTTCATTTCTTTGATTTATGGCCTTAAGTTTATAGCTTGGTAGACACATATATATACATCATTTATGCAGACATAAAAAACAGAGTTTTCTATACAGTGTTATCTACATCTCTATGGGGTTATCACTTTCCATACTCCTATCAGCCTGGGAAGAAATTGTGAGACATTCACTCTTTGATCTGCCTCTCAACATCAGTTTTACTTCGAAAGATGGGGCTTTGATTTTGAGAGCAACAAGTTTCAACAAAAGAGAATCAGAAACTACTAAACTTTTGTCTAATGGGTCCAATAAGAATAACAGTTCAAGCAGATTGTGGGATCTTAGAACTGAACAATTAGTGGTACTTGAAAGAAAATTTTCATTTGTTCAAGATAAGGAGAACTTGGATTTGAATTCTCCTGCAAGCAAAAGTGATGAATTCAATAAGAAACCAGTCCCTGTGCTATCCTTGCCTGAAGCAGTGGTTTTCTCTTCCCCTAAACATGTCAATGAGCTTGATGTTGCAGCAACTAAGCTTCAAAAAGTGTACAAGAGTTACCGTACTAGAAGAAACCTTGCAGATTGTGCAGTTGTTGTGGAGGAGTTATGGTGAGGATCACTAATAAAGTTAAACAAAGTCTTTTCAGCAGTTTATTTGTTTAAACATGTCATAGCTAACTATGTTACTGATTTGTGTGTTTTAAATGATATTATAGGTGGAAGGCATTAGACTTTGCTGCTCTTAAGAGAAGTTCTGTCTCATTCTTTGATGTCCAGAAACAAGAAACCGCCGTGTCACGGTGGTCAAGGGCAAGGACAAGAGCAGCCAAGGTTAATCATTTGGTCATGTCACACAATTCTGTCTCATTGATTCAATATTAAAATTCATACAAGTTGAAGCAACTTGAGTCATTTCCTATATTTTTTGTAGTCTATTTGGTGCTAATTGTTAACTTCTTTTCATGCAGGTTGGAAAGGGTTTGTCTAAGGATGAGAAGGCACAAAAACTAGCACTGCAACATTGGCTTGAAGCTGCAAGTCCTTACACCTGAACCTTTTTTAGCCATAGTTCCATTAAGTTCAATTTTATCAGCATTTATTCATTCTTGTTTGTTGTGCTTGTATAGATTGACCCACGTCATCGCTATGGACACAATCTGCACATATATTATGATATTTGGTTTGAAAGCCAAAGCATCCAACCCTTTTTCTACTGGTAATTAAACTCTTGTTATAAGATATATATTATTTCTACCTTACTTCAATTATTAAGAGAAACTAAGGTTTTGGATGGTTAATTAACCTTTTTCTTTACAATATGTAGGTTGGATATTGGAGATGGCAAAGAAATAAATGTTGAGAAATGCCCAAGGAGCACTCTACAACGCCAATGCATTAAATATCTTGCACCAGTAAGTTTTATTAATATCCTCAAACAATCCTACTTTTGGGTTTACAAGCCTGTCACATATCTAATATTGTTTAATAAACCTTTGATGTATTACTATAATTGCAGAATGAAAGGGGAGAATATGAAGTAATTGTTGAAAATGGAAAGCTAGTTTTCAGACTTAATGGAATGCTTGTGGATACTGATGAAAAGTCCAAATGGATATTTGTTCTTAGCACCACAAGGATCTTGTATGTGGCCAGAAAACAGAAGGGTAAGTTTCAGCACTCAAGCTTTCTAGCTGGAGGTGCAACCACTGCAGCTGGCAGATTAGTGTCCCATCAAGGTGTCCTTCAGGTACGGATTCAATAATCATAGACAATGTCATTATTATATATATTACTATATTTATCTTATATTTGATACATTATGATATATATTACATGTTCATGCATAACATAAGTTGTTCTCATATCCAAAATGTGCTTACAAAGTGTTGTCATAAACACATTATTGCAGGCTATTTGGCCATATAGTGGTCACTATCACCCAACAGAAGAGAACTTCAAAGAATTCATAAGCTTTCTTGAGGAGCACAAAGTAGACCTCTCCAATGTAAAGGTAATAAAAGTTTGATTCACGTATAATTTACATGCAACTTAATAAATTAAAAAAATGTACTTACCTGAATTATTTTTTATGAACAATTAATTACCTTATGGTTATTATTGGTTGTTTAATGCAGAGATGTGCCATAGATGATGACACTCCATCACTAATTGGGACCAATTCATTTACTGCCACTAATGAATCACAACAAACTACATCAAATGCAATAAATGTGAATGATACGAATGTGGTAACAACCATTTATGAAGAGGATAATGGGAAGAAAGTTGAGGTGGAACCAACATTTAAATTGTCAAAGAAGTTATCTCACAAGTGGTGTAGTGGGGCTGGGCCTCGTATTGGGTGTGTCCGTGACTATCCTGAACATCTTCAATCAAGGGCATTGGAGCAGCTCAATTTGTCTCCAAGGCCCAGTTCTGCACGAATTACTAATTATGGCCCAATTCCTTCACCTAGGCCCAGCCCAAAAATAAGAATGTCTCCTAGGCTTGCATATATTGGATTACATACTCCAAGAAACATAATTCAAGCTTCTAGTTAAGGGAATCAGGGCCATTTTCAGTGTCATGGCAACTAGTAAATGATGATATCAGGGGACTAACCAAAACTCCTCTTTATTTTGTATTTTTACCTACAAAATTGGTTTTTTCTTTTTTTCAAATGCATTAACTATGTAAGCTTTAAATGAAACGCATTAACTGCTCATGACTATATCCAATAATCTACTATTTTACAGTGTAGTTTTATGTCCCCGGCCCTTTTACAGAGCACGTAGCAGCTTGGAGTGAAAAATCACTTTCCATAATCTTCTTTCAACATTAAATTGATGTATTACATATCTTAAAAATTATGACATTGAAAATTAATGTACTAAATGACAGAATTAATATGAAATATTATGTTCTTATGGGGAAATTATTGTCTCGATAGAGGTTGTGACTTCAAGGTTTCTTGTTTTGAAATATTATTTTCAAAACAAAATACATTTGAAATACAAGAATTAAATAATTTTTAACTCATTTTAAAATAACTTTACCTCAAATTAATTTTTTAATCAGGATTATTGTTTTCAGAACATTTTAACCACTTGTATTGTTTAAGCATATGTCCTATTAAGTAAGTAGTTTCAATAGTCTTGTCTCCTTTAAAATACAGAAATATACTTTTTTACAATCTCAACTTCCTACCTAAATTTCCTTTATGTTAATGTGGACAAAAGGTACACATTATTCCTTTTTATCCTTCACATTATGTAGCCCGATAAAATAATAAATGATTTATTTTCTTTCAACTTTTTTGCTTGACTCAAACTAGCATGGTTGGGAAGCATTAGGGATGGCAATATGGGTTTGGCCCGACGGGCCAGCCCGTTTGAGCGACATTTTTGGCAGGCTGACTTGGAGATTTTAGTCCAAAAGTTCATATTCAACCCGTTTTGGAAGCCCGTTTTAACGTTGGGCCGGGCTAGCCCGACGGGCCAACAATAATATTGCTTTACCATTTTAAGATTACATGTGATTCCAATAATGTAGTCAATTTAATATTGTTTTCCAACTGAGCATTTTACACATACCGTGTGCAACCAATTTATTATTCATATATAACACATTTATGAGTAAATTACTTATCAATGTAATTTATATCATATACAATACAAAACATTTACATATTAATGTTTAATTTATATCATATATCATCTTTTGTTCAACTTAATTACGTTTATCACTTTTTGTTTACAAAATTACACATCTCGTACATGTTTGATCAATGTAATGTATGTTTATAAATTAAGAGGTTTTTGTAAGTGTAGAAAAAGGAAGAATAGTTTGTGTAATTTCACTAAAACTCATGAAATATTAAAGTAATTTAAATGTGTTTTTTAAAGAAAAATAAAAACGGGTCAGCCTGCTGGTCTGCCAGCCCTACCAAATATGGGTTGGATTGGCATTTTTAGCCTTTAAGCAATAAGGGTCGGGCCAACCCAACCCATATTTTGGCGGGCTGGACAGGGCGGGGCCGGACTGACCTGTTTTGCCACCCTTAGGTAGCATGGTTGGGTTGACGAGTAAGACTTGTTCGTTACCCGACTCTAAATGTTGATCAAATCATTTTTTAGTCGGTTAAGTCTTTGAACTCAAATTCAACCTTAGACCCGATTAAATATAACACCATTTTTTTAGATGAAATATTCTAAATATTATTTATTATTATGAATATATAATTTGACATATGAAATGATATAGTTATTATATATATGGATAATCATGTGTATATAATGAAAAATATTAGAAAATCAATGATATTTTGGACCAAAGAGATATCATTATTCTGTATATGAATGACTAATCATGGGATGAATTTGAATAGGATCATGCTTGTTTCATACTCGACCCTAACATGTTTAAATGAGCTACCCATAACTTAAACGTTAGGTAGTACTATTTTATTCTTAACAAAAAAGGATAAAAGTAGGTACGAAATTTGAACACATGTATAATGATAAAAAAAATGTGACAAAAGAAACATTTATATGCACATGCATATATCAACCCTTAAAAGAACATTATTCGTATGAGTTGGCAATATCCGAACTCCTTCCATTTCTCATATTCCTTATTTCCACAGAAGCTTCTCACAAACTTCTTTTGTTTTTATTTCCCAACGTGTTTTCAAAGAATCATGGTCAATGAGTCAAACCACCGCGTTCACATTCGCAAACACGCTTATCTTTCTTTTGTTTTATTCTCTGCTATACACTCCTTCTCTTCTATGTATAAAAACACTTAATCTCTTTCTCTTTGCTTTCAACACCTTTTCACCGTTCACACTCTCTTCTCCATTCACACATTTCAACAAACACTTTTTGTACCTTTTTTTCTTTCTATTTCAAAATGGAAATTGGATCGTTCCCATTCCTTAACTTCGAAGATTTTTCCACCTTTGACCCCAGTTTCAGTGTTAATACCAAGAAACGTCATAGAAATGAATTTGAAGAAGAACCATTGAAAACTGAGGACCAGTTTAACGATATACTTGATTCTCTTTTTCACTCTGATACAAACCAAAACCAAAACCAATTACGATTCTCAATGGAAAATCCAAACCAATCCAATTCAAACTTCCAACCTCAACCAATCAATGAATTTGAGTTACTCCATCATTCTCCAACGAAGAAGCCACGTCGCTCTAATAATCCAATGCAGGCGAGTGTAGAATCTGGTTCTGTGCTCCCGCAGCAGCAGCGTCGTTTATGGGTGAAGGACCGTTCAAAAGACTGGTGGGAACGGTGTAGCCGCCCTGACTTCCCGGAACAAGAATTCCGGCGATCATTCCGAATGAGCAAATCCACTTTCGACCTAATCTGCAACCACCTTGACTCTACCGTCACTAAAAAGAACACCATGCTCCGCGACGCAATTCCGGTGCGCCATCGCGTCGCCGTTTGCATATGGCGTCTCGCAACCGGTGACCCTCTTCGCCTTGTATCGAAGCGATTTGGGTTAGGAATTTCAACGTGTCACAAGCTTGTTCTCGATGTTTGCAAAGCAATTAAAACTGTTCTCATGCCAAAGTTTTTACCTTGGCCTGAAAGTCTTGCAATGAAGGGGATTAAGGAAGAGTTTGAGTCCCAATTTGGGATTCCTAATGTTGGGGGTTCAATGTACACTACACATGTTCCAATCATTGCACCTAAGCAGAATGTAGCACATTATTTCAATAAGAGACACACTGATAGAAATCAGAAGACTTCTTATTCTGTTACTGTTCAAGGGGTGGTTGATCCTAAAGGGGTGTTCACCGATGTGTGTATTGGTTGGCCAGGTTCAATGCCTGATGATAAGGTTTTGGAGAAATCTGCTTTGTATGAAAGAGCTAGTAGGGGAAATTTGAAGGATGTTAAGATTGTTGGTAATTCTGGTTACCCTTTAATGGATTGGACTTTAGTTCCTTATACTCATCAGAACCTTACTTGGTCTCAACATGCTTTGAATCAGAAGATTGATGAGATTCAGAAGGTTTCTAAGGAGGCATTTGCAAGGTTGAAAGGAAGGTGGTCTTGCTTGCAAAAGAGGACTGAGGTGAAGCTTGAGGACTTGCCTATGGTTCTTGGAGCTTGTTGTGTTTTGCATAATATTTGTGAAATGATGAATGAACCAATGGAGCCTGAGTGGAATTTTGATATTTTTGATGATGAGATGGTTGCTGAGAATAGCATTCAATCTGTGAGTGCCGAGAAGGCTAGAGATCATATAGCTCATTATTTGTTACACCATGGCCGTGCAGGCTAGAATAGATCACATAGCTGTTTATGTACTCTGATTTTATTGTATCATTCTTTTGGCTATGGCTTATTTTAGCTATATTATTGAGTATTGATGAATGTACTGTTGAACAATATGTATAGTGATTTTTGCCAACCTAGAAAAAATGGATACTTGAATTTTTTTACTCTAGGCTTGGGACCATGATGGTTCGGTTACAGAGATTTTTCTGTCCAGTTCCTCACGCTTGTTAAAACATGACCAAATTCACATTTAATGCTCAAGTGATAAGCTTTTTTTATGCTAATTGTTTTTTTTCTCCATGTCCAATATCATAATATAGGTTGTAGGGGTTGTTCTGTTGTGTGATTGTGTTCCTCACTCAGATAAATTTTGACTTAAAGTGTGGATCTTCCAACCTAGAAAAACTATCCATGTGCTTTTTAGTTTGACTTCCAACCTCACATATGTGACGTTGAAACCAAAGGCACTCAGTTCATCAATTCATCCATTTATACGTTTTGTTGGTCAGACCCCTCCTTCTCAATCTCACACTTATTAATGTCACACTTTATAATTTTATTATTAATTAAAGCCTTATTTCCCTTATTTATTGCCCCAACATTTTGTTACTTAAGAGGTTATATTTATCATCATGCTTATCCTAGAAACGAAAAAGAAATTCTTAAATCTACTAGGTGGGTATCCATTATAATGTTATTATAATAGTCAATATATATTCTAATACAAAAATGGGTAGTTGGGTACCACTCAGTTCAAAGTAAAAACTTCAAGTTTAGGGGAGTTTGAAATGAATGGGTGAGATAGTTGCTGAAGCATGGGAAAAGAAATGCATTTGTCCCCGGGTGTAGATGTTGTAATTTGGTACACTGGTGGCATCAGAATGCTTGTTCAACAATTCTGAGAGTGGAAACTGACATAACAAGAAATTAAAGGAATTGTATATTGTGGCTAACAAAGGGTATTGCCAAACACTATACCTATGTGTGAGCATTGAGCAGAGCATAATAATAAATTTTTGAGCTTGTCTTAGTTTAGTGCCTCCAAAGAAAGCATGTTTGAAAATACAAATCACCTTTTTCCTTATTGGGGAGTTAAAATAGAATAATATAAGTAATTTGTTTCTGAAATTAATACAAGAGAAGAAGCAACATATATACATATCTAAATCTAAAGCAAGTATTGCTAATATGAACACACATTCATCAGATCCTAATTGCATGATGTATGCAAGCATGCTCGTAGGATCACAACGTTCATGATTAATAGCTATACATGTTACATCCCAATCACAATGACAACATTACAATGATATATGATATCATTGTTATGTCAATGTTGGGGACATGACATCTTCCTAACATGGTGTTGAGTTAGACGTGTTTTTTCCCTTTAAATTTTAAGGGTTAAATTATAATTTCACTTAAAATAATAAGGATATAATTGTCAATGTATATTATATTTTGTTTGGAATTTTACGGTACTTTCGTGTGCCACATGCAATGGGAACTTCTTTTGTTGTGCTCCTTTTATTTTTAGTTTTCTTTGATTTTTTTCCTTCATTTTTTATTTTTTATATTCTCTTTCTTTTTACTTTTATTTTGTTTTTTGCTTATATTTTTTTTAAATTAGAAAAACTGATGTGCTTACTATGCAATCTTAAGTGGATTAAGCTTGGTTGGTCAAAAGTTAACTCACCATAAACAAAGATAATTTGATTCACTTTTATCAGCGACCTATTATGAAAACTCTAATTTTCAATAAGAATGTATATTTGTACTTATAAATTGATGTCAAGTTTAAAAACATCTACTTAGTTTCAAAACTTCCACACACCTATATTTCAGTCATTTCATGCAAGCACCTAGAAGCAGGAGCAAAATGTGGTTATTAGAATTTTTTGACAAAAACAAAGAGTAGTAATCAAAGTTAGATCCATTACTTGTGCATAATCCACGTATGAAATGGAATAACCATAAAGTATTTAATGCCGCATCCATTTCATAGAGCTTGTCCCATGCAACAACTTTGAACCGAGGATGAGCCTGCAATCTACACAACTTAGCATAAAAGTTGTAGCATTTAAACTCCCACATGCTATACCAAAACAAGGAATTTTATTAGCTCAAGTTTATATTGATAAACATACTTCACATTCATCATAGATAAAGTTCACATGCAATAACTTAGAAATCTGAGCTTATTCTTCTACTCTTTCTTGGCCAGTGAAGCCAAATACAAAGGCTTTCCAGTCCAGTTATTATGTACAAAATTCATAAAGCAGATAATGAACACAAGCAATGCAAACAACAACCAGAAAGAGAATGTCAACCCACCAATCACACTCCACATTATATCCCTTTTTCAGCAATACTTCAGGAGCAATGTAATCAGGAGTTCCAATATAATTGAGAATAAGTTGGAGAAGGATATGCATACAGGACTCTAAAGACAAGAATTATTTCATGTCCGAAATTCTCCCACGTTTGATGTGAGCTTCCAGACCACATTTTCATTCATATTTAAATGTTTCATGTACAACCAATTTGGGACAGGTTTTGTTCCCATCTTGTGATTTCATTATACATGTGTATAAATAATATTTAAAAATAAGTGAGATACAACAATCAATTTATTTATTGTATAGAAGTTATCTAACTTTTAAGTTTCAACTATATAAATAACACTTCATTTAAATATCACAATATCCTTTTCTCCATTGGTATTTCTATGTATCTTTTAACTTTTTAATTCGGGAACCAATGAATCAAAATAAAACAAGGCTTATATATATATTGTTTATAAACACAATTCCATAAACATCCTCATGAAATCTACACTTATTGTTGTCTTAGATAATTAGTTGGTAGTATAAGAACTTTTTATATTATTACTATATTATTCATCATTCATATTTAATTATTTTTAAATATAAATCTTATAAATGAATATCAAATGATATAGTAATTATGTATAACAATATAGTAGATATAACATTATTAGATTAAATAACATTATAAATTAATTAATTAAGTTGCACATATTCAGGTAGAGTTGATAGTATAGTTGTCATATCCACTCTCATTATACTATTTTTTAATGGGTACTTTTTGCAATTATATATCAGTACAAGTTTAATTTCTCATATACAGTTTTTGTTCCATATAAGGGTATCACTGTACATTACACTATGTTCCTTCACATTTATATATACCATAATACAGTACATGACAATTCACATTATAAGATAGCATAATAATTCACATCACATGTTGGTAACTACAAGCGTATTAATCCCTTTTATTCCGGAAAACCCCCTACTGAAATAGCTACTCCTCATTCTAGAAAAACAAAAGGGATGGGTAAAATAGTAATATCAAGTTGATCCAATTGTTGCCGATCAAAACACTGGACTCATCGTCCTCCATGGTTTCGCTTCGTTCGATATTGAAGCTCCAACTATACAACAACTATATTTCCAGATTCCAACCCAACTTGGATCCTCTCTATCAAGTCAATTTTCGTTCCTCGGAAATTAATTCAATACCACTTTATCCTCATTGCATGATTCAAGGTGTTCAATTTGTTTTTATAAAAAAATTGCTTCAATTTTTGCTTTAATTTTTATTACTTTGATTCAACTTATAGTGTTTTTGTTTTTGAGATTTGTAATGATTTTAGTGGGTTATTATGATAGTTGGTTATTTTCCATTTTTCGTTTTCTGATAATTCAACTCCTAGGGTTTCACCTTCCTAGTTGTCTTATGTGTGTTTAAAAGAAAATTGTGCTTTCGGATAAGTTGAGTTGGAGATAATCGGGGAGAAAGGGTATATTTGCATGGAGTTGCTACTCAAGTTATGTTGTTGATAGATACGTATTTATTTATTGTTGATTTTTATTATTTATATCAGAATACCTTTTAGGACAATAATATACTAGTTATATTTTTTATATCATATCATGTATTAAAAAATTTGAGTTTGGACTTCTTAGTAATTTTTAGTGTGTTGTCATTGCCTAATAAGTTACTAGATAATGTATTGAACTGAGGAAGTTAGTTAAAATAGTTAAGAGCAAGCGGAGACGGGCTGAGTGTAGGAAGGAAAATTTGCAGACAAAAGTGTGCATATGATGTTACTGCCTGACATGTTTAGAAATTTAACTGTTTTGTGGGGTCAACAATTGGCTGATTATTTGTTAAGATTACCATATTTTTGTCTTATGCATATGATTAGTGAAGTCTAGTTAATTAGGCTAAGATAGCTGTTTGAAGTATAGTGAAGGGGAGTCACACATTCGAGTAGTGGAATCAGCCACTCGCGGATGCAAGGTACAGCTGCCTACTGTAGATCCACAGAGTAGACCCGAACCTTCCTCAGACCCTGCGCATGGTGGGAGCTTTATAGCACCAGGTTGCCCGTTTTTTACCTGTTTGAAATCTAGTCAGCATAAAGTGTTGTTGTAATTGGTTTGCATATAGAATAGTGTTAACAAACCTTCATAGCATTTGTCATAACGATGTAGATTTCAGTGTAATTTCAATTGAGCATTTATTTCTGTTTAATCAAATTCCTCTATATCATCATCAATCTTGGTAAGTTACATTCAATCTGACTTCTTTTTGTCCATCTGTTATATGGTTATAATCAATGTGACTAGCTTGCTTCTCAGCTTAGCACAATGTTGACTTATGTAGAATTGGAAAATTCTTACGCATGGTTATATACTTGCATAGTTCCTATTTTTCACATTTATGTGCCTGTTAACTGTTAAAATCAAGTTCCCCCCATTCAATAATTTTCAGCTGCAAAAGATAGCACACTGATTAAGAAAGAGTGGACTGGTGGAAGATAATTGCTATCAAGACTAAAGCTAAAATTACATCTAAATGCAAAGAGCTTTTTTCATGTCAAAAATATTTTAGCTTAGTATTTTTCAGAAAAACCGAAACGATTAGGAATAATTTAGAGATCAATGTTTTGTCAATGAACATGACTTATGATAGAGCATTATGGCCGTTCGATCCATCTAGTGGGATTAAGGTTTGGTTGTTGGTTGGTATTTTTTATTCAACCGTGAGTTATTTAAAGTGATTTAGAAGAAAGGTCATGTTTTATAGGATCGGTCAACAATCTTACATGTATATCTTTAATTAAAATAAGATTTTGTTTGGGTTTAAGTTCATTTTTTGTTTGTTTGTTGAGGTGGTATACTATATAGAGAGATGACAAATTAATGATATTGGAATGAAAACCTAATCATATATAGCAGAGCGCCTGATATATATACTGTAATTTAATTCAATTTTTATGAGAGATATTAAGTAGATTGATGTTAAGGATGTATTTTATAATGATTTTTTTCAAGTTTCCATTTGAAGTAGCATTTTATAAGAACGATGGTGCTGATAGATTTATTTGCATCTCTAAAATTTTGTGATTTCTTGTTTTTCATCTTCTTCATAAATAATTAGTATACATGTCAAATATATCATGCTTATTTTTACTATGAAGCAGTGGGATCCGGATAAGGTGAATGGTATTACTTGAACCTTTCAGTTAAGTTCTATATGCTGAGTTACAGACCCCTTAGCTTATAATAAGTTTGAAAGATCTTTTTGTTCATTCTACGAATTTGTGGTGCTTTTGAACGAGCCCGTATTTGCAATCTCAAGCCATACCTATGGTGTGCACATAAATGTCTACATTTCTTGTCTTACAGAGTTTGATTTTTCTCTGATTATTTTGATCATTTCAGGTCCCCTGTCCAATTGCTCCCTTGTAAGGTGCACCCTTTATGTGCTATAGTGTTGTACCTTTGTCATGCACGAGTACCACTTTCTGTTCCACATTTTTCACTCAAAAGATCTGCGTGAGGGACTAGTGCAATGGCAACATCTAGCAAGTTTGGTCCATCTTCCAGTAGTCCAGATAGACCATTGTATACTGGGCAGCGTGGATCCCACATAGCAGCTTCATTGGATAGATCTGGTAGCTTTCGTGAAAGTAGGGGAAATCCAAATTTGTCTTCTCTTCCCACCATGTCGAGAAGCTGTTCTTCAGCAACACATGGGGATGTGTCAAGCTTCTTCAAGTATGTGCATTTTGATCAAAAGTTGGCAGTGCCAGAGCACCACAAGTCTAATCATCAAATGGATTACAAACAACATGTCTGTGCTGCTCTTGGAATTTCCCCGGATGAATCTCCTAGTTATACAAAAGGCAAGCTACTTCCGTCCTCAGTGGCAGAAGACATCAAACGACTCAAGGACAGTTTGCATGCAAACCAAGTGAAGGCCAGGTAGTTCTTTGCAGGTTTGGTTACTTGTATTATAGTTTTATATGTGTAATTAAGTAATAGCATCACATTATTCGTCAGGGAACGTGTGAAAATGTTTAATGAAGCCTTGTCTGTATTCAACAAAGTTTTCCCAAGTATAACTTCAAAGAAGAGATCCCGAGGTGAAGGTTTTTCTAATGACCATTCTACTGCCATGTTAAGTGACCGGCCAGTCTCGGGGCCAAGCATTGGTAAGGCTGGAGTTGAAGGTCATCCTCTAACAGGTGCTTTTGAACTTGAGCAGCAAAAGTCAGAAGAACGGGCCAAAAATCTTGTTCCGAACAGACGCACTCGAACTTCTTTGGTTGACGTAAGGGTATTTTTCTTACGATTTTTCCCATGCTTGTTTGCTAGCATTGTCACTTGAGATGATTTGCCTTTTCTTTTGTTCACTGTTTGAAAGCAAATATTATGCATGGTTATAAGTATTACATTTGTCTTAGTAAGTAGTGTATTTTAAAACTTTTGTTCTCCATATCTCTGTTTAATTGTTTTGCATGGAAACCTATTTTAGTTAAAGTCTTGTTTGCAAAGTTACCTGTTAGAACTTTTGCCTTTAGTGTTCTGCTGGATACCACCTTTATGTAAAGAAATATAATATGTGTGTGCGCATGTGTGTGTAGAGAGAGAGATTATATGTAGATTTATGGTATACATTTTGTGTTCTACCCTTAAGCTTATATGTAGGTATTTCATGAGCAGTTGATTTCCGCTTTTCTCATTTCTTCTCTGAAAGTGGTGAAATATAGACTATTCTTCTCAGCTTTTCTGTTTTAATAAGGCACAAGTGACAAGTGTCTTGCAGCTTTATAACTTTGTTTTTCCCCTTCTTTGGAAGTCCGCTTTCAGATTACTATGGATTGCTTTATAACCTTCCAAGCTAAACTGACTTAGGTTTTGATAAACTCTAGATGGATGGGCAGACTAATTCTCTTGTCAGGTCATCTGGGACAGTTGATAGAGATAAGGAAGTGCTACGAATTTTCAATAGTGGTGCAGTTCAGGGCGAGGAGCGGACCCTACCTGTTGGAGGTGATGGCTGGGAAAAATCCAAAATGAAGAAGAAGCGTTCCTGCATCAAACTAGATGGTTCTCCAAGTACAACATTGACTAAACTTGTTAGCACCTTCCCAGAAACTAAACAGAGAATACAACAAAGAGTTGTTACTGATGCTCGGTCAAAATTAAATAATGATTCTCATTCTTCCAGGTATGAATATGATGATTACACATCAGTACTGTTTTCCTTATCATATTCATTCTTCAATATATTTGTTTTCCTCTTTTGGATATTAGAGCAATATGTTAATAGAAAGATAGTAGAGAATAGAAAACTTGTGGGAGGTTAAGAAAATCCTCTTTATTTATTCAATTCCTGTTGATTAACTTGCTACAAGGCTGCAAATATATACTTTCATGTATCTCTGTATAGGGCCGGGGTTTCTAATGGAACTGTTGGAGCTGGAAAATTAGATGGCATCTCACAACAGACTGGGTTGGGCATACGTGCCTCTACCCCTAGAAATGACCATGATAGTAATTCCCTTTGCAATGATAGGCGAGGTCGTCCTGTTAGTACAGAGAAGGAAAGGGTAATCATCAGATCTGTTAACAAGTAAGCACAAACCCTGGACTCCATTTATTCTTCTTTTTATGATTTTGTACTGCTGGGAAAATTTATTCTTGACAACTACTTTTTCCACGTTGATTTCTCCTTACTTTCTTGTTTTGGTGGGTTCAATTATTCCATTTTTGTTTGCTGACCTTTGTGCATAGTGTTCAAATTTCTCTTCATCTTTTTGATATATATTCTTTAATTGATTCAGTCTCTACATGTTTTATGCCCAGGACAACGGTTCGTGATGAATTTTCTTCAGCTAGTCCCATCCCAGGTACAAAAATAAATGCCTCTATCCGAGCTCCACGATCAGGTTCAGGAGTTGCCCCCAAGTTGTCACCTATTGTCCATAGAACAGCTGTTCCTAATGATTGGGAGCTCTCCCATTGCACCACAAAGCCCCCTGCTGGTGTTGGTAATAACCATCGCAAACGTGTGGCATCAGCTCGATCATCTTCCCCACCTGTTGTCCACTGGCAGAGGCCGCAAAAGAGCTCTCGCACTGCCAGAAGAACAAATTTAATGCCCATTGTTTTAAATAATGATGAAGCTCCTACTTTGGATGCTGTCAGTGATGTGTCTGGTAATGATATTGGGTTAGGATTTCCCAAACGCTTAGCTGGCAGTTCTCCTCAGCAAATTAAACTAAAAGGTGATCTTTCATCTTCAGTTGTCTTATCGGAAAGTGAAGAGTCAGGGATGGCTGAGGCAAAACCACGAGAGAAGGGCAAGAAATCAGAAAAGGTAGATCAAAAGGCTGGAAAAAATATTCACAAGGTGTCTAACTTGGTTTTGCCAATAAGAAAGAATAAGCTTGTTTCTGGAGAAGAACGTGGAGATGGTGTTCGGAGGCAAGGGAGGACAAGACACGGTTTTACTGCCACAAGGTCACTGATGCCTATGACATCAGAGAAGCTTAGAAATATAGGAGCTGCAAAACAACTTAGAAGTGCACGGCTAGGATTGGAGAAGAATGAAAGGTTAGAATCCTTCTATTTAATTGTATTGTTGACTTGTTTGACAACTTATTTGGGCACATAGATTGAAGTTTTGTGGTTTTATGAAATCAATGCAGCAAGGCAGGCCGTCCACCAACCAGGAAACTTTCCAATCGTAAGGCCTATGCATGTCAAAATCCTGCTGCCATTAATATAGCAGCAGATTTTCTTGGTACTACTCCAAGCTTCTAGAAATGATTAAGGAACTCAAATTTTTCATGCAATACAAGTATATCACTATTCACCTTTGGTTTGTTGTTTTAGTTGGATCAGAAGATGGACATGAAGAGCTATTGGCCGCTGTGAAGGGTGTCGTCAACTCTAGTATGAATCTTACTAGATACTATCTACATTTGCAACCCTAATATTTTTTTAATGGATTCCTTGTGTATTTTATTATTACTGCAGTCCGTGCATTTTCCAGCCCATTCTGGAAGCAGATGGAATCTTTCTTCAATTTGATATCTGAGGAGGATATTGGTTACTGGAAGCAAAAGGTACTAATCTTTACCTCTCAGGGATCACAAAAGACAATTGTTACTAATCTACACCAGGTTAAACATATCATTTGTAAGTAGTTATTAATGAGGAGGACAATAATACCAGTGTGATATGCTTCCTACTTCTAGGTTTATTTTAGCTTCTTAGATCTTTTTGTTAGTTCTATTGTATGGCATGAAATTTCTGGTGTGCACCACTATTATTATTGAGAATGATTCTGATATGACATTGAGACAGATCAGTTATATACACACCTTTGGTCATTTGATAACTATATGAACTATATGTGGAACAATTGACTACCTCTTGCTTTGCCATCTTTGATAGGATGCAAGTTGGCTGTTAGTAATTCCAAGCAACAAAGTTCCTTAATAATATAGCATTGGTGTTACCTTTCATTGATTAATTCCGAGTTAGAATGCTATTTTAAAAATGTCCAAAGCCAACATGGAACTATGGCAATCATTTGTTACATTATGTTTGTTTCTTTGATGTGTTCTGTTACGGTTTCATATATATAATGTCCCCTTCAATTTTTTAAGTAATTTTATTGTATTGATGATTGAAGCAT
Source organism: Lupinus albus (assembly GCA_009771035.1). Taxonomy (NCBI): domain Eukaryota; kingdom Viridiplantae; phylum Streptophyta; class Magnoliopsida; order Fabales; family Fabaceae; genus Lupinus; species Lupinus albus. The sequence goes on from CM020005.1 coordinate 2,105,112, forward strand.
AAAATATTATATTTTAAAAAGTTAGAATTTTTTACTTCTGAGAAACACCTGTAATAGGAACAAATTATTCAAATCAAATTTTTTATGATTTCACTTGGCTTTAGGTAAATCTTGAATTAAGAACATTGATGCCAACCCCAGTTCCTTCAAATATAGCTGGTTGTGAAACCATGGTTAATGGATTTGGGATAATTGGGTGCAAGAGAGATGCTGGACCTGATGCTCAAAATAGTGCTGGAATTGTTCCAGAACAATTACAACTCTCTAAGGGAGATCATAATGTGATTCCCCTCTGTCAAAGGTTCATAGCTGCTCTAATATCAGAGGAGGATTGTAGCAATGGAACTGAAGATTTCAAGTTTGATGCATATGATACTGAATTTGAGCCTGAAGGGGACATGGAATTTCAGTTTGCTTGTGGTTCTGCTTATAATAGTTATAGAATTAATGGGAGGCCAGAACATGATGAAACTGAAAGTGATATATTCGGCCGTCCTTCAACTGAGTTGAACTCGAGCTTTAGTAGCTCTATAAATTGTTTGCTTCCTGATAAAGCATTAATGTCTAGCTTGACCTGTTCAGAGTTGCAATTTGCTAGCTTGGATATAAATGATAAGCTTCTCTTGGAGCTTCAAAGTATTGGAATAGCCCCAGAACCACTGGTAGGCTTACTTGCCTAATATAATGATTTACTTCAAAGACTTTTTTGGGCATTATTGTTAAATCTTTAGTATGTTCATAACGGTGACTCATTTTAATATTCTTTTTCAAGCCTGAAATGCTACAAGCAGATGATGAAGGAATATTGGAGGATATTGCTAGGCTAGAAGAACAATACCGGGGACAGGTACTGGTTGATGCTGATGCCATGCTGTGCTGACTGTCAATATCCCTCCCCCATATGATTTGTTTTGTTATGTAATATTTCTCACATTATATATTCATATGTTGCCTTCCAAGTGACATTTGATATTAATTTGTTATTATTATTTAATAGAAACAATTGAATTATTATTAATTTCATCCAACATTTAATGATATTCATTACTTTTCTTAAGTAATTCACTTCACAGTTTTATTTTCGTATATACCATAGATTTCCAAGAAGAAAGGCTTGCTAGATGGATTGTTGAAGTCTGCATCTGTGGCAAAAGAAATTCAAGAAAAGTAATTGCACTGCCATTTCTACCTGGATTATTTGCTTAATCTAACCTTTTGTGCCTTCATTGTTTTTAATGGAACTACAAACTTCTATTTAACAGGGATTTTGAACAGCGTGCTCTTGAAAAACTCGTTGTGATGGCTTATGAGAAATACATGGTAATCTTTTTAACACTGAATATTAGTTTTTGCATATAGATTGTGGTTTTATGTTTTAGAATAAACTTTTTTATGATAGCTTAGATATATAACATGAAGATCTAGAGTTGTATTACAGTAGTTGTGGAAAAGTCTGGGATTTTTATATTGCACCATGTTGTCTGTACCCTTAAATGTAGGTGCTCTTGTGTAACTACAGGACATGCACGGGGTTAACATTTTTTAAAATCCTACCATTTCACTCTAGGCAGGGAGAGTCTCAAGAATTCTTTACTCTACCATTTATGTTTAGATGTGGCATATATTTGATGTAGTCGTAGCTTTTAAACAAAACCAAAATCCATGTTTTGCTAATCTTGTTTAAAATAATTTAAATTGTCTTAGAAAAAAGAATCAAACCCTTCATTTACTAGTGGAGGCCCTAAAAAGGTGGCCCGTGCACAAGGCTCCCACCTTTGGGGGTCCAGGGAGGTAAGATGTCTGTATTACTTGCAGTGAAGAGTCTGTTTCTGTTACTAGAACCAGTGAACAGGGTCACATGGTAATAATCTTACTGTTATGGACTTATGGCAAAGCCCACCCTCAGAATGTTATTTACCGTGTTTTATTCGGTCATATGGCAGAGTGAATTGACGATTGATTGATTGACAGGCTTGTTGGGGTCCTAGTCCCTCTGGTGGTAAAAATTCAATCAACAAAATCGCTAAGCAAGCTGCATCGCGATTTGTTAAACGGACATTGGATCACTGCCATCAATTTGAAGGTACAGGCAAGAGCTGCTTCAAGGGGTCTTTATTCAAGGATATCTTCCTTGCTGCTACTTCCCAGCTTAGTATTGTTCAGCAATTAGATGGAATGGAGGCTGAATCCTCAAAACCATATGCTTCTCCCCTTTGTCTGGAGGCAATTACAGGTGTCCTCTTCGTTACCTTCTAGCCTAAATGCTTTAATCTATTTTGTATTTTTTCATATTCTTATATATCAGCTGTGTTCAGCATGACCCTTGTTGCTTACACGCTCAGATACCTTTAATTGCATATGACATCTTTGTTCTGAGTTTTTATGTCACATCATCTTGTTTTCCTTTTGCTCCTTCTAGAAGAAACCAGATTTTGATATTTTAATTTGTGAGTGTTTCTTTCTGCAGCTCCAATGGGTTCACAGCAGAGCCCTTCACAATTTAGTCAGAATATGGATAATCATGATCTGGATTCATCAGATATGCTTCCTGCTATAAATCATTCATCTGAACAAACTAATGGGAAGGATGATCTCTGGTCAAACCGGGTGAAGAAGAGGGAATTGTCCCTTGATGATGTTGGTGATACTCTAGGTACTTCAAGTACTCCAGGCATCAGAAGTTCTCTAACAAGCAGTGTAAAAGGAAAGAGAAGTGAAAGGGACAGAGATGGAAAGGGACACAACAGAGAGGTTCTATCTAGAAATGGAACTAACAAAATTGGTAAAATATCATCCGGTGCTAAGGGAGAAAGAAAATCCAAAGCAAAGGCTAAGCAGAAAGCAACTCAGCATTCTGTTTCCGTGAATGGCCTCGTTGGCATGCTATCAGAGCAACCAAAACCATTGTTGCCTTCTGTTTCAAAGTCTACTAATAGCAATGCTAATGACAACGATGAGTTTGGTTTGGGTGGTTTGGATGTACATGAGCCTATTGATTTGTCCAACTTGCAGCTACCTGGAATGGATGTACTCTGTGTTCCAGATGATGATCAAGGTCAGGATCTTGGTTCATGGTTGAATATTGATGATGATGTATTACAAGATAATGACTTTATGGGCCTTGAAATTCCCATGGATGACCTTTCAGACTTGAATATGATGGTTTGAAGCTGCTTTCTCTGTATAGTACTCTTCATTATACCAATAACAAAGGAAAAATAGTACTGTTAAGAGATAACTAGTTAATAGGATTGTCTTATGGCTAATCCACTCCACAATTAGGTTATATAGATTCTTTGGTAGGCTTATTCTCTCCAAGTTGTTTTCGAGTGACCTTTCCAGCTTTTCAGACTTTGCTCGGGTTATAGTTTGAGTTCCTTTGTAAAGGTATTTTTGTTCAAGGTACAAGTTAGTATTCCTAGTGATGATGTTAGCAACACTACCCTGGTTGTAGCTCCTATAGTCAGATAACAAGTCCTCTTGTACATATATTTAATATTTATAATAAAATCTACTTTTCATTTACTGAGATCATATCCGTTTAGCTAGTCTTTGTTTATTTCCCTCCCCCTCCTGCATGGGTTTTCTTTTGGTGTTGTCTTTTGCAGATATACATTTCTTCATTGTAATGCAGTTGAAGTGATTTACTATAGTAGCTTCATCTGGGTGCTGCCCAGATTTTCTGACTGAGGTTTTCAGCGAGAATCTGAAGACATGAATTTGATCAACTGATCTTTATTTCATTATATAATGCAGTTACTATCCTGCTTATGTTACTTTGGGTATATGAAGCAGATTCTCTGTATCATTGCTCTGGCTATCTGATGCCAGATTTATTAGTTGCAATTCTTGCCAAGGAATTGACAATTGTTAATTGTTAATTTTCTTCTAGTTGATTTTGGGCTTCATGGATTCCTTGGTTAGGTGAACTACAATCTTAAGATTGATGGGGCAACTTGTTGGTAAGTAATCTTAATCCACCTTTGTGAAAAAATAATATGTAATGGAATTTTCTTCCCTGATAAAATTGAGGTGCAGCTCCTTTTATATGGGGAGTTAAGCTTTCCTTGCTAGCCTTTCTGATTCCAATCATTTTTATTTAAGTTTTCAGTAACAGTGCTATGATCTTGTAGTAAAATTCTGTTAGGACATAAAACGCTCAAATAACTTGGTTGTTATGTTTTCCATGGATAATTAACAGTATTTAGCTTACATGATTATCTTCTCTTTAAGCCTGAGTTAACATAATGGTTATGACTTATATCAGTTGAATCAAGTTCATTTATCCAAGAACCCTTTAAAAGAACCTTTTGGTCTTGCCCCTGGAGGGTGTCTCCTGAGTATGGGTTATGCTCTGTTTATATTTATCAAATAAATATTTAGAGGTTTTTATGTACTTGCCCAGTTTATAGGTTGGTACCTGACTCATGATGTTCTGTCATAATCCATCTTTAACTGAGGGGTTTAGATCCCTTAAATATGCTGTCTGATTAGATCATTGGATATTTGGATCCATGTGAAGAGGGGGGCAAATTGGGATATAGGTGGGAAATGGTCTTTAAAAAAACACAATTTTTTCTTCCATTTCTCTTTATAAAAAAAATTACAAATTGTATACAAGTCTTAAATGGAGAATATGTGTCTGTCTGAAGTCATTTAATGCAATTATAAAAACTGATCCAAAATTATTTTATTTACCTTAAAGCAATATGCATGTTAGATTTGCTTCCTATTATTCATGATAAAACTGCCAGCTAACATATAAAATTGAAAAGAAAAGAAAAGAAAAGAAATGACCTAGACAACTTTACAAGATTGAAGTATCAAAATAATGATAGATTGAGCCACGTAAATGCATAATACCCAGTAATAGCACAACACGAAAAAAATTGTCCTCATGCGATGTAACACCCCAATCCTCCATCAAAGGTTGCAAAACCAATCAGAATCATACAGCAACATTCACAAACAAGAAAGACAGTGTTTTAGCCAAAGTGATAATAATGGGTAAGAGGATGAACTTCGGCTAAGTTTGGAAACCATTACATACGGTGACCTTAGATTTAAACCAAAATACTAGTTTTTAATATCAATCTATTTATAACTTTTTTTATGTGGGCAGAATATATTCGTAAATAAAGCTACATGTATATTTTTAACTTTCCCTCCTTATAAGGTTACGTATGTGTTCCGTAACTTTGCCCAATAAGGTGTTATTAAAAAAGAGAGAATAATATGAATAGAAATGATGTTGTTGACAAAGAAAATGAATGATAATTGATAGAGTAAGTAAATATGACGACATGGTCGGTTGGTCACCATTCAAGATGGAGACAAATGTAAGGAGCTTTAAGCCTTTCGGCACAAAACAAGAAAAACGAAAGCTTTTTTAAAAAACTATATTATCTTGTCAAAATTTCCTACAAAAATTACTTATAAACTAATCATTAACCAATAAGGCATTTATTTAATACTGTAAATTTCTACTACATTCCTATGATGACTAAAAATGATATTTGTTGGATGACAGTTATTCACCCTAAAAATAATTACGATTAGTTTTTTACCCAAAAGAGTTGGAAAAATATTCTAAGTAATACCAAAAAAATAATCATTATTATTTTTCTTATGTGTATAAGAGGTTGTAAAAAGGTGTATCGCTTTTCCTTTCAAACATAATACAAATCTTTTTTGGATCATCCCATGATGTACGCGTCAACTCTCACATCTACTTTCCTTTTATTATTGAATTTGTTGTCTCTTTGTCACGTTCAGTTCATGTATCACCCTTTCTCATTTCCCGTTTCTATTCACTTCATTCATTCATTCTATACACAATACTTCTCTAATCTAATCTAATCAATTCAAATCATACATCTCCCCTTGTACTTTGGGTCATTGTTCCCTTCTCGTTTTTCACGCCCCACGTGGCTTCCTCGTACTCGTTTTCTTATATTAAATAATAACAAAGTTATGTTGTTCATTGTTAAACTTTTCATCTTCATTGATAAAATAATCTGCTCTATATATAATTACATATCTACATACTATATTTTTTGCATGCTTATATTATAAATTATCTTGGATATCCATCAATATACGACACGTAAAAATATGTAGATGTGGAACCTAATTTTTATTAATTAATATAATAAAATCATATATTTTCTTACTCGTATGAATAAGAAAATGATATATATATCATATAATGATATTTTTGTTTATTAATAATTGACTTATAAATGACATGCCATTTTCTCATAAATATGATGATTTTTATGAAGATTAACTATGAAAATAGATATTATTATTCTAATATTAATTGTAATGTTACAGTAAAATAAGAGCAATTTTGGAAAATATAAAAACATGTGTAAATACCTATATAATACATCATATTTGGAGACAAATATTTATGTTTTTTTTTCTAATATCATTATGACCAAATTTTAATTTAAATTAATTTTTTAATATATTATTAGTTGTCTCTACCTACCTATCAAATATTTTTATTTCTAAAAAATATATGCTCAAATACATAATAGATGAGAGAGAAACTAAGATTAGAATAGCTTCCACATCTTAATCTTGTATTGGTTTGGTTCCTTAGGAAATGATTAATTACTTTTTTAACAAAACAAAGAGGGTATGTGTCAAAATCTTATATATCTTTTATCCCAAAATATGTCTCTGTAAAGAATTGTATTGATTAGAAAAATAATTAATAATGATAATTTTAACTTAAATATATTTTCTTCATCTAATCACAACTCATGATATATGAAATGTGACATTTCTTCTAAATCTTCCATCTTCGTGGAAGGGAAAAAATGTAAAGTCTGCCACTTACTAATAATACTTTTGCTTTTGCTTTTCACAGAAAATTTGGAAATTTTCCCAAGAAAGGAGTCATAATCAACTGTTTATTAATTTATGTATTTTCAAAAGACTAAAACTCCCTTTCTTTTTTCAGAAATAAAAATTGCTGAAGAAAACACTTGGCATTCATTGTCTGAGATAAATAACCAATAACTTCATAAACTGCTGAGGTTTTTGTTCCTCCTTCATTCCCTTCCCTCACTTTACATGCTATATTTTCATTTTGTAAAGGTAAGCAACTCAGATTAATAAATATTATGTGGTTTCAATGTTTGTAGAGATGAATCTTAGAAAATAATATTAAGTATAGGCATAGTTCAGCATAGATATAATAGCCAAGGCACAAAGTTACATCACCAATATTCTAAATGGCCCTTGTTGTAGATGACACATAAAATAAATAGAAGAGTTAAAACCAATGATAGATGTGAATTACCTCAGATCTAGGAAACCTCTCCTATTTTCTTCATTTTCAATCACCCCATTATTTCCCTTGTCTTAGTGATTTCTATAGAGAAATACTAAGGTCCTTGACTTTGTAACTTTGTTGATTATTCAGTATCCATTTTCTTCAATAATCTTAATATATTTGCTTCTTTTCCAGTTATCAATCACCTGTTTTGGGACACAACTTGTTTCATGTTGGCTGCTAGGATTTAATACACCAAGTCCAAAACAGGTTAGTTCATTAAATGATCTAGTGTGCTATTCTATTTCTAGCATATATCTTTACTCTCCAATATATATATATATATATATATATATATACACAGACACACTTTGGATAAGTAAGTTACATTGTATTTAACTTGTTCTTGGGAAGATTGAGTCTAAACTCCTTAAATTTCATGCCGCAGGAGCCTTGTTGGTGTTTTGATGCTGATTGAAAAAGAGGTCTCAGGAAAAAGGGAGGAACAAAAATAGTTAAAAGCTAGGATCAGCTTATAGGATACTATTAGAGAATAAGGCTATTACTACAAGGCAAAGTAAACAAATGGAGGAAATACCTTCAGCTGTTGCAGTACCATTTACACTTAAGAATCTAAATCAAAGGGAGTCTTCAGTGAAGACCCACATGGAGATAAAGCTTATGGCAAATACAGCAGCAACTTTAATATCAAATCCTTCAGTAGAGGGTAATTGTCAATCCTCCTATTCTGTTGCAAGTGAAAACCATGCAGATGTTAGACTACAACACCAAATTACAGTATCTGCTGAGGTAAAGGAGAATCTAGCTGGATCTGCCCTTGTCTCAGAAGTGGTTATTCAATGTGACAGTAATTGGATCTTGACTGAAAACTATAACCAGCCAAGAAAGGAAGATGAACTTATGTTAGCTGTGGGTTTTCATTGTTTACATAATGATAAAAGAAATCCTTTTGAGGAGAAAGTTGCTCATTCTGAAACAGATTCATCAATTAGTACTAAGGTTGATGATAATAGCATACATAGTAAGTCAGTGCAGGACATAGTTTCTGTTGGAGTGGATGTTGAGATTGAGGATCAAAGTGGATCAGATGGGTCTGATCCCAAACCATCTTCTGTGCTTCTTGATCAGTTGCCAGAGGTGAAGAAAACAAGCTACCAGAATGCTTTGGACACAAGTCGTGGCCCTCTCTACGGTTCTTCATCGATTTGTGGAAAAAGAAAGGAGATGGAAGATGCTATTGCTCTTAAGCCTCAACTCTTTGAAGTCTCTTCAAAGATGCTAACTGATGACCGTGTGAGTGGAAACACAAAATACTCACTAGCCCACTTTTTTGGTGTCTATGATGGACATGGAGGCTTTCAGGTATGCCTTAAGAAGTAAAAATTTATTCCTAAATTGTTCTGCTGGAGTTGATTCATTTCAATGATAGGGTGTTGTTTGCATAGGTTGCCAATTACTGTCAGGAACATCTTCATTCAGCGTTGATTGAGGAGATAGAAGCTGAGCAAGCAAGATTGTCTGAAACAACTAGTGGAGATGATTGGCAAGATCATTGGAAGAAAGCATTGTGGAATTGTTTTCAGAGAGTAGATGATGAGGTTGGAGGAATTCGTACAGGGAATAGTGAAAACAACAGTGGTGGATCTGAGACTAATGTTGAACCTCTTGCTCCTGATACTGTTGGCTCCACTGCTGTGGTTGCTATTTTAAGTCAATCATACATAATAGTTGCAAACTGTGGGGATTCAAGGGCTGTTTTGTATCGTGGAAAAGAAGCTATGCCATTATCTGTTGATCACAAAGTAAGGCATGTCATTCCAGTTTCATAATATTTTTTTGTCAAATTGTGTTAGAAGCTGAAGTTGTTTGATAGAGGAAACTTTACTTCTCTTTTGCAGCCAAATAGAGAGGATGAGTGGGCAAGGATAGAAGCTGCAGGAGGAAGGGTCATAAATTGGAAAGGATATCGAGTTCTTGGTGTTTTGGCAATGTCAAGGTCTATAGGTATGTCTTTGGCATCTACTTCAACATGATTCATTTTCATGTAATTTGATTATTGTTGTAAACAGTTTGGTGCATTTTTTCCTGGTTTATGTCAAATGGTTTAACTGTTACTTTCTCAATTCAACATTTCTACTGCTACATTAATGTTATTTATTAGTTTTGTGGTAAACTTAAGTTGTATAGGAGGACAAACATTGTTTTCTGCATGTTATTAATGCACTTTGGCTTTAACTTCTTAAGAAAGAAACAACAACCAACGCTTTTCCCTAAAGCCTTGAAATATATTTGTGAGGTGATTCTATATTTTCCTTCATTCTCCCTCTAAAATGCATCTTGCAAACGAACCTTAAGTGAATGAATGGCTTTGTAGTTGAAGTTACTTGTTGTTGTCTAATTTTCTTTCTTGTCCAACAGGTGACAGATACTTGAAACCATGCATAATTCCAGAACCAGAAGTCATGTTTATGCAACGAGAGAAAAACGACGAATGCCTTATTCTAGCTAGCGATGGTTTATGGGATGTAGTGACAAATGAAGAAGCATGCGAAGTTGCACGAAAGCGAATCCTTCTTTGGCACAAGAAGTATGGCAACAATGAGCCAACCGGACAAAGCGAAGGAGGAGTTGATCCTGCAGCTCAACATGCTGCAGAGTATCTTTCTAGACTGGCCCTCCAAAGGGGAAGCCAAGATAACATCTCTGTAATTGTGATAGACTTGAAGGCTCACAGAAAAATCAAGAGAAATCCATAAAAGAACATGTTTTTACCATATGTTTAACATCTGGATTATCTTTATATAGTAGGTGTCATTTCAGTATTTAGCACATGTAGGCCCTCACTTTTTTCCAGGGCTATGTAATTTACTCATGCTAAAACTCTGTCTACACATATACCTTCAGCTTCAATGAGTTAACGTCTTGACTATGACTCTGAGAGTCTTCCAAGGAACCACAACAAAAAACTAATAAGGCAAATCGACAAGGTTTAACCAAATAAAAAGTCTCACACGTAACTTAAGACTCGACATTACAAAAAAATCTTGATGCCAATCACTCTATAATAGTTTCTCAACAAACACTTAAACTTCAATCACTCAACAAAATAAAGATTCTTTGACATAATTATAGAAGCTGTTTTCTTTGATTCATCTACAAGCTCGATTTTTTTGTTTTACTGAGTAAATAAGGACATTTAGTGAGTCTAACTTGAAAAAATAATAAATAACTTTTTTTGGAAGAATTTGAAATGATATTATAATTCTAAATTAGGATGAGCTTTTTCTTGTCAATAAATGTGGGAGTTTTGTAATATATCCCTGAAGGGGAAGATACGTTTTAATGATACTAAAGGCAGTAAGTGTAAACCCAGAAAGATATTGAAAGGATATCTATTCAATAGAAAGAGTTTGAGTTACTTAAATGGTTCTAAATTCAATATCTAATAGAGCATATTATGAGGGGAGAGAGGGAAAAAGGAGTATGGAATGGAGAGGCACAAAGGAAAAATAATACCGGGAGGGATCCACTTACTCTTTTCTAAGGAAAACTAATATGGAGTAAGTGGAAAATGACTTATTCCACATCTTAATCATCTAATATTGGAAAATTCAATGGTTTAGATGTACTTACCAATTCAAACCATTGAATTTTCCAAGATTGAATGGCTAAGATGTGGAGAATTCATTTTTCACTTACTCTTGGAGTAGGTGGATCTAATGATACATTTATCCTTTTAACTTTTAACTATAACAAAATAATATATTTGCCATTAAAAACATGTGAAATTGAGATATTTGTCTCTCTATTAGGATCTCTATTACAAAAAAAGAACAATTGGCATTAATGGTTCTCAACCTTAAATGAGTCAGACTCCTATCCAGTAATGGAGATGACAATTATGTGAAAATGCATGTAAAATTTAAAAGGCATTGACATTTATATCCATTAATTTATATTCATATTACACTTGTACCCCACAAAATACATTAAAAAAGTAGATATATCATTGGCTAGTGACACATGGTAACCAATTATGATTGATCGAGTCAGAAGCTGACATTGTTGAATTCTTAAATATTCATAATGCAAGTCTCTTTAATTAGTCTCCAATGGCCACAATATAATAATATTTAAGCCTAATAAAGCAACTGCCAACCTAACAAGTAACACCTCACACATTTATGCTGTTTTGAGTTAATTTTTTGTTTTCTCTGTTATTAGAAACCAAATCAATTTCTTTAAACTAATTAGAATAATAAAAACATATATTCATTTTATTAAAGAATATTAATTATTGTTCGGTATACTTCTATAAGATAAATCAAAATGATAGAAAGTTAAATAATATTAATTCTTGAAATGTTTTCCTCACAAAAATCCACTTTTAAATACTTTTTTCAAGATTCCACCCGAGGAATTAGCACACAGGCAGTCAATATTTACATTCAAATTGTCTTTTTTCCCTCAAGAAATATAAAATAAAAATTAGTAATATCTCTTGATATGCACTTATGTTAAGTACTCAAACCAACAAAAAACACAAAAAACTTTGTGTTTATTATAATGGTTATTTTTACAATAAAAATAATTATATGCAATAGCAAATATATAAGATTTTTTTCATTCAGACACATATGAGGAATAAAAAAAAAATTAAACTTGAAGTAATATAGAATTATGATGGGGATCCACTTACTATGAATGAAACATGCGCGTGTTATATTAATTTTGAAAATTTATTTAATTTATTCTTCATGGAAGTTATTAAGAGTTGGAGAAGAGAGAAAGTAACATAGTCAATTGTATTAAACTCTGAAAAGTCCAACGATGAAGTTGTGTCTTTTGCCCCAATATCACTCCTGAATTAGAAAGGAATCATTATTTGCTTATCAAATTCAACGACCCTCTCCTTGTTACTTATTTTCAGCTCCTTCTTCATTCTCATCACTGCTTCACTTGTAAGCATCTCTTTAATCCTCTCAATTTTTGTTCTTTATTTCTTTTTTCTTAACGGGTACTCCAATTTTTCCTTCTAATGCAGAAAAAGTTTCGTCTTTTTTCTCTATTACACGTCTAATATATTTCTTTCTTGGTGATTGATGTAGATTCAGAAAATTTAGTTGTTTTTGGTTGTTGCCCATTACCTCTGGTAGGTTCTTATATGTAATAGAATTTGAATGGGTTTTCTCATGCTAATTGAAATTCTGAATTGGGAAAATTCTTATAGCAGTGAAAGTTCTCAATTTGAAGCGCAACTGTGATTTAGCTAGTATCTTAATTTACAATATTTATTCTTTAGAAGAGAATAGTTTTGTTGATTCTTGTTAAGATAAATGTGTATAAAGGGGGAATGCTTTCAATTTGTTAGTGGTGATACTTGAGTTAGTTAGTCAAAGTTGTATATAAAGGGCATACCCCTAATCTTTGTAATTCACTCACTTTATCTCATTCATTTTCATCAATGCATTCAATAATGAGAAGTTCATTCATTTCAATGGAGTCCTGATTCTCCATTCTTTCTTTAGCTTTCTTTAAAGCTTTCTTTTTCATTCATGCATGTCTTTTCTCATCTTTCTTGATTTTAACAATTCCAGTGCTTATGGTGTCATACATATTAAACCTTAAAATCCAAAGCCTCCTGCGTTTACTGGGAGCTGGCAACAAAGGTTGTTTGTGTTGCAATATCAAGAATAAGTGGAATTTCCCAATTCCTTGTAATAACTCAAAGTCTGAAAAAATTAACATACATGTGTAAGTTTAGCAATGAAATTTACTTATGCTCATCGAAAAGAAGAACTGAGTTCTCAGAGTATGGGGGCCTTGCTACTTGTAAGTGGTTACAAATACATACTTTTGTAATCCATTCTGATTTCTGAAAGCTATCTAAGCTTCAAAGTCGACAAAGTAATATACTCAGTTGTTGCAATTTTACATGTTCTTTTCAGTTATATGCTATTAAGTGGAAACACAGTGGTTTCACAGGTCATCCTTTTGTCTAACATGTTGGATTTTGCAAACCAGGGATTTTGACTGTTATTTGAACAGCTGAAGGTTTGGACGTGCAAACTAGCTCCTTCATCCATGGATAAAGGTGCTCACATGTTTTAATTATTATTAACTAACTAATTCCTGTACATATAAATACAATTAATTGTGTGTACTTCTTAGATCATAAAAGGGTACTCAATTATCCTTCGCTAATTTCTGATTTGCACACCATCCTGCCATGTATTGTCTATTCTGACACAGATCTTGATCCTTTGAAATTTGAAGACAAGTCAGCACTAGAATTTATTCAAACAATGTCAATTGTTTAATATGTTGGCCAGGTCCTTTGTGACATGCTGGAGAAATTTGGATTTTGAACAGCATCTGTCCTACTTGCTTTTAACTTTTAAGCCTTATCACATAGTTTATGATTGTTTGATAGTTCGAGCTATTAGGTCATATCTAATTGTGTCAGCTAGACTAACACCATTACAACTATTTTTGGCATTTGACATGCTGAGAACAAACTGTTAAAAGCATGAAAAGTTTCAGAATATAATATTTTTCCTGTGGCAAAATTATGATGATTAATCCTCCATCTAATAAATTTGAATAGAACAAGGATAGTTTATTGTGTCATCAGGATATAATATGTATGCACCAAAATATATTAAATTATCAGAGAAAGCATGGTTTTCCATAGGGACAGGCTTTGTCACTACTACTTTGTAGGTTGATATGCATGTAGAGTTTCCACTATGACAATGTATCTGCATTCATTATATAAATAGGTGCATTTGCAACTCAAGAAGAAACAATGCAACTCAGTGCTCTTAATTGCCATGAAATGGGATTTCTTTTGGTTTTTCAGACGCTGGGATGGAAGAGAATGTTAGTTTGAGAAAAGATGTGGAGTTGGGAAGAGCAGTCTCTGATAAGCATTTTGACCTTTTAAGGCCATCTGCTCGAAATAATACAATATTTAAAGGTAATTATTCATTATGTGCCCTGGAATCAAATATATGTTTCTAATGATTTTGATGTTTGCCTTGAAGTGTTCATTCATAATTTACTTCCATTATATCAAAAATATGATTTACTTCAATGATTTGCTATTATCAAAACTATATACCAACTTGGATTTGTTGGGAAGCAAGGATTAATATGTATTAAGAGCACTAATTCAATTTTCTTTTCCTTAAAGCAAATGCATCTCTTAACATTCATTACTAATTGTTTCAACTTTTTTCTGAGATGCTGACTATTTTCATGGCCATAGCAGGTCAAGCAAATGCTGCAGGCCGTGGAAAGGGAAAGTATACCCTAGTCAGAGACCCAGAGGACTTTCAAATGGGAATTTATGATAAACCCCTTCCATGTTTTGGCTGTGGAGTTGGATGGTTCTCGTAAGTAATCTTAATCATCTATTCTCTAATTGATTCAACCTTGTCTCATGGCTGTCTTTAACTGCAGATTTCTGTTCGGATTTCTATGCCCACCTATGTGGTACTATGCAACATTTCTCTATTTTGGAAATTACTATCGGAAGGATCCTAGAGAACGGGCAGGGTTGGGAGCCTCTGCAATTGCTGTAATCTCTCTCCCCTTTCTCTCTACCCTCTTCCTGTCTATTTGTCTGTGTGCATATGTTTGCTTAGGAGTGCATTAGAATAAGTCCAACTGTCAAATATGATTGCTTTGAGTGGAATCCGATGCACTAGGTAGCTCAGATCGGATCAGATAAAAGAAACAAGAAACCTCTTGAAAGCATAGTTTTTTGAACATGAATCATTTAAGTAAAAAAAGCGAGACGGCTAACTTGATTTTGCAGAGTAAGCTTGAATAGCTATAAATAGTGAGGATTCTTCAATTTTATTACAGTTATTCCTTCCATTCAAGTTCATCTATTGCATGTCAGATGTTACATACTAATTTCCAAATTTGCATGCTGATCAATTTGCAGGCATTAGTATTCTCTGTGGCATTGCTGATAATAGCAGTCATTCTTCTGTTAAGATCGCCAGTCGCCCCGATTCTAATTCAAGCTTGAAGGTGAAATTTGATATTAAAAACACTCAAAAGGAATTATGACGAGCTATCAGAATCAAGTGCAAATGTGTATATGGAAGAGAAAAATTGTGACATTGTTTTTTATTGATGTTTGGGATTTCAAAATTGCTGTTATATATTTGTTTTTTTTAGTAAGAAAATATATTAATAGGTGCATGGCTCGAAGGTACGGAAGTATCCCAAGAGACCAAAAAACCACTAAACAAATAAACCAGGAATAATCATTCAGGACATCCTCCAAATGCTGATATAACACCAAAGGGTATATATAGTATTTAGTTATTTACATGTATGCACTGGAATGTCTAAATATACCTATAGTTATTTTATATAATTTTCTAAGTATTGCCTTGTTTATCAAATAGTCTCCGCTGACATTATCAATGGACAATAGTCGTCAACCATGTACCCTCCACAGCTTATGCATGGTAACCTATAAATTGAATATTTTGTTGGTGACTTCATATTATGAATTGACTCATTAATCTCAAACTACTTATTTACTTATACTACACTAACCATAAGCTATCATAAATATTATGTTAATTTTCTAATACCTAAAGTATATGTTAATTTTTGTGTAAAAACAAAACATATCATGATGATCTTTACACCTTGAAAGTTCAAGGATTTGTCCTTATTTATCAATTGAATGACTCGTACAATTATAGAATCGATGACATTTTAGGTAAAAAAGATGTTATTACTTTGTGTACAATTTAAGAGACACATATAAACATGAGAAATTAGTGACCATGAGACGTGTTGAATCGGACCATGTTTGTCACTTACCCAACTCTAAATATTGGCCGAGTCTGATTTTAAACCTTAACTTGGCCCTAGACCCGATGAACCCTGGTCATCTAGGTAAATGGTTAGGGTTGGGTTTTGTTCACCCCTACTTCATATTTTCATGGTTTGCCAATTTAATGTTTTTCTAGAAATATACATGCCAAAGTACTTAATTGCCTTTAGTAAAATTTTATATTGTCCAAACAAGAACATATTTAACTTAATGCCTTCATTTTCATGCGACTAATGAAAATAAAGTGAATGGGCCTGGGAAGGTAAAAGATAAAGGCCCAGACTGAAGCAGAGTTGAAAACCTGCGTAGTAGTAGAAGATGAGTCCATTATTTTGTTTAGTTGTTTAGAGCAGCGAAAAACAACAAAGAGAAGCAGTACTTTGCAATGAAACTCGCTGGAATAAAATCGGTAGATAACGCCCACGATGATTCGGTGTGGGCAGTTACATGGGTACCAGCAACCGCTAACCGACCACCGCTACTCCTCACTGGTTCACTTGATGAGACCGTCAGGTTGTGGAGGTCCGATGACCTAGTCCTCGAGCGAACCAACACCGGCCACTGTCTCGGCGTCGCTTCCGTCGCCGCTCATCCTCTCGGATCAATCGCCGCTTCGTCCTCCCTCGACAGCTTTGTTCGCGTCTTCGATGTCGATTCCAATGCCACCGTCGCTACTCTCGAGGCTCCTCCTTCTGAAGTCTGGCAAATGCGTTTTGATCCTAAGGTGATGTCCGATTTGCTTGCTTCTTTAGTATAAAATAATTTTTTTGATGATTTTGAAGTTTGAGAAATTAGTGAATTTAGATCGTTTAGTTGTTTGTTCTGAAGCTCTGAACTGGCGAGTATTTTATGGTTGCTTTGGTTGCATCAACTGATAGTTACTTTTCATGTGTTTATTAGACAATTTCCTCTTATTATGCTTCGTTCATGACATTGCGGTTTACATGCTGCTAAAACCTAAATCACTGAAAATTCATGTGTTCATCAACCTGACTGAAAGGCCTCTATTTGAATACTGTGAGCTTTTAAGCTTAAGAGTGTGTTTGGTTGACATTAATTTTGCCCAGTAACAATTGCTAGAGGTTTAAACAAGTATAGTTCTACAGCTTCAGCTTTATATGTTTGTAATTCTACATCTGTTACCGATGATGGTTAAAACAATAAATTTGTAAATCCTCATCGCCGGGTAATATTTGCACTCTAGTATTAATTCATCTTATTTTTTTGGAGAAAAGGTTTTGCGTAATACGTGGCATTTTATAACATCTTTTATCAGGATGTGCTTATTAAGACAGTAAGGATTACAAACTGTGATAGTTGTCAAATGGCCTTGCATGAAAACATTTTATTTGCCCACTAAGGATTGATTAACCTTTTTTTTTGTATTCTTTCATGTTGGTAATATATCAATCCTTTCGCTATCAATTTTTCTCGGCAGCTATGGTTTCACTATTGTACCTTATACATTGGTTGAATTTCTTCTTCTTTTACTGTACAGGTCCATTGGCAATTTTACATGCTTAAAACCTACATGAACTTGATTGGTTAATCTCTAATGTTTCCTTTTGCCTGCTGACTTCATTGAATTTGAGTTTGCAGTGTTTCTTTTCTGCACATATATGTTTAATAAGTCAACTATTGTATTTAATTATACAGAGTTTCTACAATTTGGCCATCTGAATATTTTGTTTTTTGAAGTTTGCGAATGTTTGATTTTGTAGTCCATAAGCGTCCCTCAAAAGTGTATCTTTTCTTGCTGTTCCTTATACTGAGTTTCTGGTGTTCATATGCTTGCTATGTAACATTTTTCCAGATCATTTATTTTTCCTTCTCCTTTGCTTAGGGTCATTCGGTACACATAGTAGTTATTTAATCAGCAAATGTTCTCTTCCTTCAGGGTGCCTTTCTGGCTGTTGCTGGTGGAGGTAGTGCTTCAGTCAAGCTTTGGGATACTACCACATGGGAACTGTTTGCCACTTTATCAATTCCTCGTCCAGAAGGACCTAAACCCACCGACAAAAGTGGCAGCAAGAAATTTGTCCTATCAGTTGCATGGAGTCCAGATGGAAAACGACTTGCTTGTGGCTCAATGGATGGCACCATTTCTGTTTTTGATGTTCTACGAGCCAAATTTTTGCATCACCTTGAAGGCCACTTCATGCCTGTTAGATCTCTCGTTTATTCTCCTTATGATCCAAGGCTGCTGTTTTCAGCTTCTGATGACGGTAATGTCCACATGTATGATGCTGAGGGGAAAGCATTAATCGGGACCATGTCAGGTCATGGTAGCTGGGTATTATGTGTAGATGTGAGCCCAGATGGGGGGGCCATTGCCACAGGTTCGAGTGATAGAACAGTAAGGCTGTGGGATCTAAACATGAGGGCGTCAGTGCAGACAATGGGTAACCATACGGACCAGGTATGGGGAGTGGCATTTAGACCACCTGGAGGGACTGATGTGCGAAATGGTCGCCTTGCTAGTGTATCAGATGATAAGAGCATATCACTGTATGATTATTCCTGATTTATTATATGGTATGCAGAATGAGGACAATTTGTATTTGTATTCGAACTTTTTTGTCCAATGTTATTGACTTCGTAGTTGCTAATGTTTTCTCTACGAGTTAATTTGAAGAAAATGTTTGGTTGTATATGCTCTATCTCCCTTATTTTAATTGGGTATCATTTTTCGTGATTCATTTCTATTTCCTACTCCTTCCATTGAAGATAAATTTATTTTTGTTAATTAGCCAGCATAATTATATTTCCTGATAATATAATAATAGTTTCAAGGTTCCTTTGAGATTACTGCACTTCTCAAACATAAAACATTTGAAATCTCTTCCACAAGTATAGTATAAAGTATTTATTAGAACCGTCAAATACTACAATAAATTATACAAAACTTCAGATCAAAATTCAACACAAAGCTCTTAAAGCATAAGAGCAAAAAAAACTTAAGTTACTTTTACTTTGGGGCCTTACTCAACAAAAAATCCTTGAGCTCATCCATGACCGATCCAAAATCCGCCTTGACAGATACAGGCGGGTTAGCAAACCTACCCATTCCAGGGATATCACCAGAATGATAATCAGTCTTGCTCTGTGTAAACTTCAAGCCATGTGCAGTGCTCACCACCACAGTCCTCTCATTAGGTCCTATAACCCCAGAATTCCTAAGCTTGATGAGTGCCGTCAAAGCCACCCCCGTGTGTGGACATACAAACATACCAGTAGAATCAGCTTGTGCCATTGCATCCATCAATTCCTCCTCAGTCGCCTCCTCAACAATCCCATCCGAATTCTGCAAAGCAAACACAGCCCTGTCTATAGAAACAGGGTCACCAATCTGAATAGCAGATGCATAAGTGGAACTAGCCGTGATAGCCTTAAACTCTTTCCACCCAGACTTATAATACAAATACAAAGGGTTAGCATTTGCAGCCTGAGCACAAACAAGCCTAGGAATCCTATCCACAAGCCCTAAATCCTTACACATTTTGAACCCTTTGTAGAAGGCATAAATATTCCCAAGGTTCCCACCAGGTATAATCACCCAATCAGGTACCTCCCAATCAAACTGCTGCAAAATCTCAATAGCAGCAGTTTTCTGCCCCTCAAGTCTCAAACTATTCAACGAATTCGCCAAATAAATCGGCAATTCAGAAGTTATCTCCCTGATCAACTTCATGCACCCATCAAAATCAGTGTCAATGCTCAAAACCAAAGACCCATTCGCAATAGGCTGAACCAATTGCGCAGTCGAAATCTTATTCGCAGGAAGGAACACAATGGAAGGTATACCAGCAGAAGCACAATAAGCAGAAAGTGCTGCTGACGTGTCACCGGTCGAGGCACAACCGACTCCAACGACTGGCCGGTTCAATTTTCTCAACCGGTTCACTTGGCTAACCAGAACGGTCATCCCTAGATCTTTAAAACTACCAGTGTGACTGATTCCACAGTGTTTAACCCATAAATCATTCATGCCCACAAACTGTTTGCCATAACGCTCAGCCCAAAATAGATTCGAGTTACCTTCGAAAGCGCTTACGATATCATCAGAATCGATCTCGGGTAACACCCACTCCTTCTTGCTCCACACCCCAGACCCGTACGGCCAGGTGGTCTTTCCCACGCGCGAGTCAAACAGGGCTTTCCAGTACGCGCCGTCGAATTTCTTGAGGGCCTCCATGTCGTGCTGGACATCGAGGAGACCGCCGGAGCGGCTGCGGTAGACGATTTCATCGAGGGAGTAGGATTCAGTGGAGTCTAAACCAGCGTTGAAGGGGACATATTTGGCGGTGAAGTTATGGTTGTCGGAGGAGGAACGGTGGCGGCGAGCCTCGTCCTTGATATTACCGTGGTTGCGATTGGTGGAAGTTATCGGAGGAGGAGAGGAATGATCGAATGTGGAAGAGGTGCATGTTACTATGGTGGGGAAATTGCGGTTTTTTATGTGATCGGTTGAAGTGGTTTTTGGGGCGAAAGCAGAGAAGGAGGGATTCAACACAGAGAGCATTTTTTTTGTTTGAGAAAGAGGTATCAGCTATGAATGGCTGCAATGTTTCTATATTTTGAGATGGTTTTGTTTTCTTTATATTCACTTTCAGAACAATGGTCAAATAATAGTCAACAACCCAATAGTGGGTGTAAACAGATTCATGCACGTGTTCCTAACCAGTAAGACTTCTCTCCATTAATTGAGAGATAAGTATACAAAAATATCAAAGAAAATAAAAAATGCAATATTACTTTTGTCCTTCCTACTTAAAAGAACATTTTTACCCTTATAGTACATATAAAAAATTCATTTGTCTCTCCATTAATGGAGTGAAGTCCTACTCGTTCCTATCCGGGCTCATCTTTAAGATGTTTGGAAAGATAATCACACATTTTAAAATGAATTAGTTTGTTAAGTAGTTGGAAAATAAGTTTTGTAGTACAAATGCACCTCATGTTTTTCTTCCCTCTTGTCTTATTTAAGACTCATGTCACATTAAGAATTTTTTTATACTAACAACATATTCTTCGCCCTTTTTGGATAAATAAATAATTATTTTTAAGATGTATGAATATCATTACCAACAAATATCGTACATATGAATTAAATTTTTAATATTTTGATGGTTATGAGGTTTTAGCTGAATTTTACATCATTAGACTAACGACTTATTAAACATTCATCTATATTTTTAAAAAATTGGTTTAATAATTTATTTATTTTGTAAAAATTCACCTTACTATGTGCAATATTATATGTCACCGGCATGAATTTAAATCATGTAATGTATAATTTAAAGGTATCATTGTAATATGAGTGTATTATGCATATATTGTTCGTATATATATCTATACACAATCAATACATTATTCACTATTTATTTATATTATATTTTCGAGAAATTAATAATAATTAAATATAGACGATAAATGTACAATAATGGTGTATAAAAGTGATATGTTTTGTGTATACATTATTTGCTCATGTAGAAATAGAGATACAATATGAGATATCTAAGCAGAAAATATGATAATGAGATATATTAATTATACTACAATCTTAGGGCGAAGATCTTGAGGAATTTTATTTGTTAAATAATTCCACTAGTCATTTTGATAAACCTTTCTTGGTATTTTCATGCCAATCAAATCAAACATATGAAAATATCATTATATATGAAGTAAGCAATTGTACATACTTTACCAAAAAACAATATTCATCATGAAACTAAATATTTTTGTTTGTAGTCAAACTGTTTGATAAATATAAATATTTAATATAAAAATGGTCATATAAATAGAATTAGAACAAAAAAATAAGAAAAAACTTATAAATAGAAAATAATTATTTTGTTGCCATAAAACTAGTGTTATTAAACTCGGACCTATCAATGAATCAGCTAGAACACTGAGTTATGAGCCATTGGTTGGACTAGTGAATCAATAATTGAAGTAATTGACTCGGTTTACATTAAAGATTTTAAAAAATTCATAATATTATCTAATATTATTTTACAACTTTATATTCAAAATTTAAAACATTGCAATACAATATTAAACAACCAACGCATAAAATTTTATTATTATAAAATGTTACGAATAAACGACATATACGTTATGTTTTAATTGCAACAAATGCATACAGTAAGTTAAAACATATGATTTTTCATCTCAAAACAACATTGTTTTGGTTGTTTTTTTAAAAAAAAATTCATTAACTTGGTTGGATTGACTATCCGATTTACCGAATTTAGACTTAAACTAACCGAGTCAATTCAATTTTAATGTAAAACTAATTAAATGAGTTTATACCAATCAAATATTTAATTCATGATTGCATCAAACCCACCTATTTGAACTAAATTTTATAACACTACATAAAATAATTGTTCACTTATTATAAAAAATGCAGGGAGAAAAACAACACAACAGTAACTGGCTTTACACAAAAACCAGAGTTAAAAGAATATCTAATTGTGTTCCCAAATCTTTTATGAAACTAATTTAATTTTTTCCCATTAAATTCGTCCACACCGATTAAAGACAATTAAATTAGTATTTTTAAGAAACTGTTTCTATTATGGAACCAACTTAAATATTTTCCAATTTCAATAACAATTTCTATAAAATTTCGGAATCAATTACTTTTTTCTTAAACTGCCTAATTTATTTAAAAAAAATCTATTATATATAACATATTTGTAAAGTTTTAGATCATCAATATATTATTTATGTAAATTATTTTTATTTAAGAATCATTACTAATTAATTTTTAAATGATAAATAGTACTTTGATAATATAATTTCTTTATACGCATATTTTTGTCTTTAAAAAAAATGCATAAACAGGGAAAATTACCAATAAAACTGAAAACATTTTTACCGTTAAACTAAAAATTAGGAATAGAAAAAGAATAACGGGTGGTGATGTAGTAAATAGCATGAAATGTGTGTCTAAAATGCAGGAAAGAAAAATAAAAATAAAAATAAAAAGATTGTGGTGTATGTAATATTGATTTAACCGCCACCCCAAAATCGGTAATGTGCAGCGCCACCACCCAATCCCATTCCTCTTCTTCTCTCTGACCCCACACACCACTCACCTACTATCTACTCTTCCAAACACTACCATTTCATTTTTCCTATTTTTCTTTTAAATATTATTTTCATAAAAGAAAGTGAAATTTAATCTCATAAATTAATTCAAAGAATTCGAGTTTGATACCTTTGTTGTTGTTTATCGTTTTCTTCATCTTCTAATTTTAGCTTCTTCTTTTTTTCTCTCGCTCTCAAAATTGTTGCTGAAACTTCGTATCCACCGATTTCTGCTGTCCGATCTGACTCACTGAGTTAATTCCTTTTTCTTCTATGACTCGGATGAGCTAGCTCAGAAGATTACTCCGCATTAATCGTCATGGTAACTTCGGATTAAACAATTCCGTGGTTTTCGTCCTTTATTATTTGCTTTTCATTTGACTGTTCGAGCTGCTTTGTTGAATTTGTTGGACTTCGATTATTTTTTATATTTTAAAAATTTAAATTATTGTGGACCCTTGTGATGGGAATGAGGGATACTTATTGTGTTTTTCAACTCGTGTTTGGATGTATTTTTTTGATGAATTTTTCAATATTTCATTTGAAGTTATAATAGCTATCCATGATTCCATTCATTACTTAAAAAGGATCGTGGGAAACAGATTTTGATGAATATGATTTGGGTAATTTTGGGTTGGTAGTGTTTATAGTTTGATTATTTAGAACATAGTCATCTGCTATGTGGTTCACTTGGTTACATGGTTCGTGTAATTTCATGATACCTTATTTATGGTGAACTCAGTATGATACGTAGTAAGGTGAATCCATCACAATGTACGTGGGATAAATGGGAGAACTATGTAACTATGATTTAAAAGCTGAAAACACTACATACTGGATTTAGTTATGGACTATTTACTACAGTATAGATTGGTCATTGGAGGAAAGTTGTAATATTCACAAAAATAAAAGTATTCATTAGCATGGTCATGTTCTTAATGGTAATTCAAATTAACGAGGTGACACCATAAGGTTTGAATGTGGGATCGTGAGCTAATTAGTATTGCATTAAGAAGGTATGGTAAGAGATTTTGGCAGTTCCATGTTTTTGATGAATTGTTGTTCTAAAATTTTGTAGCAAGTTTTTTAAACTACATTATCAAGGGAGGATCCACTTCCTGTGCAAATGCCATGGCATATATTTTTAGCATGGATGATGTGGAATCAGGGGGAGAATGACAAAAAAAAATCCATCGTTCTTACGTAAAAGAAATTTGATGTAGAGTATTTTACTAGGAATTCTTTTTTTGTTTGTGAAAATGTTTATTCATGGTGTTGTTTCAAATTAAAAGTTGTAAGTAACTGAATTTATTACCTGACACCATCTCGTGAGATTAAGACTTGGTTGTTGTAAGTAACTGAATATACTGGCAAAAGTCTTAGAATTTAGTTAGTTTGCATAGCATTTCTATGACACTTGACCATTGTTTTTGCTGTCAATGATTGTTAATGCATGATGGTCCCGTTAAACAAGTATGGATAGTTTTAATGAAAGCCAACTTTGTTGCATGTCTTTGCAAAAAAAAATCTATACCTGTTTTATAATGTTTATTTATTTTCAAAATTAATACATTGTGGTTGACAACGTGAGTAGCTGTACCGTTTCTTTGAACAGATCTGTTTGCTTTACATTCCAATATGTTTGGCTTTGCAGTCTGCACCAGTGAACATCATTGTAGGTTCTCATGTCTGGGTTGAGGATCCCATCCAAGCATGGGTTGGTGGAGAAGTATCTAAGATCAATGGTGACAAAGTCCACGTTTGCACCACAGATGGGAAAACAGTGAGTCTAATCCTATGTATTGTTTTTGGCTTATTATAACTATATTTCTAGTACCCTTAGATTCTAGCTTTGGTTAAATCACCTTTGGGAATTATATATTTTTCTTGCTTATTCAATATAAATTATATAATACTATTAAATTGTGCTTATATGTTTATTTTATATTTTCTTAATTGTCTATGTTCTTTTTATTTGGCCAATGGTTAAACAAGATTGACTAGGCCTTACACTTATGATTTTGATCTTCTGGACATCTGGTTGTAGATTATCACAAATATCTCAAAGGTTTCCCCCAAGGATAATGAAGCCCCTCCCGGTGGTGTTGATGACATGACAAAACTGTCATACTTGCATGAACCAGGAGTTCTGCACAACTTGGCTACTAGATATGAACTCAATGAAATCTATGTGAGATGGTTAAATTTCTATTATTCATTTAATGCTAAGATTGTTTGAGTCGATTATAGTAGTATCTTGCGAACAGTACAATCATGCTATTTCTCCAACATCATCACAGACATATACTGGAAATATCCTGATTGCAATAAACCCATTTCAAAGGTTGCCTCATCTATACGATACTCACATGATGGAACAATACAAAGGAGCTGGATTCGGAGAGTTGAGTCCTCATGTTTTTGCAATTGCAGATGTTGCATACAGGTGATTGATAGATCTAATGTCATTTGCTTGACACATTTCTTTTTATTTGGTTTACTTATGCCATTATTTATATTTGTTAGGGCAATGATCAATGAGGGAAAAAGCAACTCAATTTTGGTTAGCGGTGAGAGTGGGGCTGGTAAGACAGAAACAACAAAAATGCTCATGCGGTATCTTGCATATCTCGGTGGTCGTTCTGGAGTAGAAGGAAGAACAGTTGAACAACAAGTTCTAGAAGTATGACGAAGCTGCAACGTTTGCTCTTGGATACAATTTTTTAAAGCGCCATTTTATACCTTTTAGTTCCATTACCTTTTTTTATTTGATTTCAGTATTCACTAGATATATTGGTTGTTTAAATGCATGATATTACTTTCTCATCATTGTGTTTTTATTAATTATTTTGTAGTCTAATCCAGTTCTTGAAGCATTTGGTAATGCCAAAACAATCAGAAATAATAATTCAAGGTGAGTATTGACAACTGCTTGGAATATTATAAGAAGAGTAGTCAAAAACTATATAGGCAAGTGGTTTTAACTATGTTACGAAGGTTGAGAAGATACCGTGATATATATCAATAGCTAAAATAGATTAGTTCTTATAATTTTGCATTTATTTGCTAGTAGCATGTGGACAAACAATGAAAGAATATTTGAAAAAGGTTATATATTTTATAGTTATCTTCTTGAATTTTGAGATGCAGTCGTTTTGGTAAATTCGTTGAGATACAATTTGACAACAAGGGAAGGATCTCTGGGGCAGCTATAAGAACTTATTTGTTAGAGAGGTCTCGTGTTTGTCAAATTTCAGACCCCGAAAGAAATTACCATTGTTTTTACCTTCTCTGTGCTGCACCAGCTGAGGTAATTTTTCTTCTTATTGAAACCAACATTGTCTTTGTTATGTCTGGTTCCTATGTTACTATGTCATATTTAATCTTTTAACTCTTGAACTTGAAGGAAAAAGAGAAGTACAAGTTGGGTAGTCCTAGCTCCTTCCATTACTTAAATCAATCCAAGTGCTGTGAGCTGGATGGAGTGGATGATGCACATGAATATCTTGCTACTCGAAGAGCCATGGATGTTCTTGGAATTAGTGAGGAAGAGCAGGTTAGTCTTCTTAAATCTATTTATTAATACTAATATTTTTTGTATGAAGTTATTTTACTGATATAGCAATATATTTCAGGAGGCAATTTTTAGGGTTGTTGCAGCAATTTTGCACCTTGGGAACATTGAATTTGCAAAAGGAGAAGAAATCGACTCTTCTGCCATCAAAGATGAGAAGTCTAGATTCCATCTTAATGTTACCGCTGAACTTCTTAAGTATGGCCCGACATAGTCCTTTTATGAATTTCATTTTCATCAATGTATCATTAATTTATTTATATGTACGTTTTATCATACAATTTTTTGTAGGTGCAACGCTACGAGCTTGGAAGATGCACTTATCAAGCGTGTGATGGTAACACCTGAGGAAGTTATTACAAGAACTCTTGATCCTGATGCAGCTGTTGGTAGCAGGGATGCATTAGCTAAAACCATTTATTCACGTTTGTTTGATTGGTAATAAAACTTTGACATTCATGTCCTACGTAAACATGCCAATTCTTATGTCAATGTGTCCAAGGAAAGAGAGATCCATTGAGAAGGCTGTGAATCAAATATTATTGTATAAAAGGATCTAAACAATAATATACTGACTTATTTTAAACTTGCTATCAGTTGTGAGTCACTCACGTAACAGACTGAATTATTTTCTAGGAAAGCAAGTTTGATTGGACTAATAACTGTGCTAGATTTCCTTAATAAATTTCATATTTTTTCTTTTATTATTCTCCTAAATTCTCGATATTTCTTTTAGGCTTGTGGAGAAGATTAACAATTCAATTGGGCAAGATCCAAATTCAAAATCTATCATTGGAGTTCTTGATATCTATGGGTTTGAAAGTTTTAAGTTCAATAGGTAAGCTAACGATTATATCTGGAACTTTTGGTTTTAATATTTAGCTTGTATCTAATAATTTTATTTTACCTAGTTTTGAGCAGTTCTGTATTAATTTTACAAATGAGAAGTTGCAACAACATTTTAATCAGGTTTGGTAATTTCTGGACAACTTGAATATCCATATCCTGGAGTTTGGTTTTTTCTTGATAATTGAGTTTGTTTCGAACTGAATTTATGCAGCATGTCTTTAAAATGGAACAAGAAGAATACACCAAAGAAGAGATCAATTGGAGTTACATAGAGTTTATTGACAACCAAGATGTTTTGGACCTCATTGAGAAGGTATTTTACTGTTGCTTGCTGCATTATTAATTCTCTCTGCAGTATAAAATGTGTATGTAGCTTGTCAAATGTTGTTTAAGTGTAATATATTCTTTAGTTATATGAACACTTTCTTTGATATTCTACACAACAAATCCTTGTAATACATTGAAGTGTAATATATTGTTCAATCTTTTGCAGAAACCTGGAGGAATAATTTCACTTCTTGATGAAGCCTGGTATGCAGCTAGTAGCGAATTCATTGAAGCTTTATGCTTATATCTTTTGTGAAATTGCCATTTTTACATAGTTTCTTTCTCAGACTTATTCAGGGAATGACTGAATTCTAGCTTGATTGAACTCATAATAGTCTGGTTTTGTGACAGTATGTTTCCTAAGTCTACACATGAAACGTTTTCTCAGAAGTTGTACCAGACATTCAAAAACAACAAGCGCTTTATCAAACCTAAACTTTCTCGGACTAGTTTTACAATATCTCATTATGCAGGGGAGGTAGATATATTTGGTCTTTTTTATTGTGTGTACCCATCTATGACTTTATTTTTTATTTAGATGTTCCATGGATATTTTGCTCTACTTCTCCTTTACTATTATTTCTCTGTGCAGGTGACATATTTGGCTGATTTTTTTCTTGACAAAAATAAGGATTATGTAGTCGCAGAACATCGAGATGTACTGACAGCCTCAAAATGCTCATTTGTGGCAAGTCTATTCCCTCCTTCTCCAGATGATTCTTCAAAATCGTCCAAGTTCTCTTCAATTGGATCTCGCTTCAAGGTATTATCAGTATTTATCATTCTTTTCTAAGCTTGATCATACATCTTATCACAATGTCTTTTTCATGACGCATTTGATGAAAATTGTAGCTTCAACTTCAGTCTCTGATGGAGACCCTAAATTCCACAGAACCTCACTATATCAGATGTGTGAAGCCAAATAATGCTCTCAGGCCTTCTATTTTTGAAAACATCAATATCATGCAACAATTGCGCTGTGGTGTGAGTATAGCATGGTCTTTCTTTGTCTTCATTGGTTTTTTATAATTGAGCAAATAAAAACTATATTTAACTCTGATTTACACTTGATGGTTGTTTGTCTCATTTTTTTTTTCTTTAGGGTGTTCTTGAGGCAATTAGAATTAGCTGTGCTGGATATCCTACCAAACGGACCTTTTATGAATTTCTTAACCGCTTTGGTGTCCTTGCACCTGAAATCCTGGATGGAAAGTAAAGTTCTTTTTTGTTGTTGCTGTTTTTCTCTTCGAATTCAAAAATGATTTTTCTGGTTTTCATGAAAGCTTATTTGTCTTGTTTATCTATTGGTTTTTAGGGAGTTACTGTATGATTTAACTCTTGTCCTCTCTTTTTGCTTGCATTTTGTATCCCTTTATTTCATGAATGTTACTACTTGTTCTCTTTCAGCTCTGATGACAAGGTTGCATGCCAAATGATTCTAGATAAAATGCATATGAAAGGCTACCAGGTGATTATTGCTCCTTATAACTTAATACGTTTATGATGGTCATTGGAGGGTCAATTTTAGAAATGAGGTTCAGCAAGCCAAGCCCAGCTATTTTCACAATTAATTGGCATCTTGCATATTTATACCTATATAATTCATACTGGTGGTCATTGGAAGGACTCGAATATCTTAAGAGGCCTATAGAGCCTCTGAACTAACCTTATATATTTCATGTAGACTACCCAGGGATAATTTTTTATGAAAATACCAAATATAAGTATAAAGTTTGTTTGCACAATACTGGAGTTATTTGACCCATTTCTTTAAAAGTGTTGGTTCTATAACCTCTGCTTAACTTATATAACTTATCCTGAACTTCTGGATTGGAAACTAGCTTTATTTTTTAGGTCATGAATATTAACTTTTGCATCTAGTAATATATCATACTATGAGGAGTTTATCCATACAAGTTGATTTTGAAAATTAAGAACTCAACCAAAATATATAATGGTTTACTAGATAGGGAAGACAAAGGTTTTCCTAAGAGCTGGCCAAATGGCTGAGCTGGATGCAAGAAGAGCAAAAGTTCTTGGAAATGCAGCTAGGATCATCCAGGGGCAAATACGTACCCATATTGCACGCAGAGAGTTCATTGAATTGCGTCAAGCTGCAATTTGTGTGCAGTCTAATTTGCGAGGTATCGTTAGTTCTCTGTGACATGTTTGCTTTGATTTTTGTTGCTTCCTCAGTCTTTTCTATTGTTGCCTTATGTACAAGCTGCTAAGTGCTGTGCCTGCATGGTGAAAATCAAACATTTCAATCTTCTAACTCCAATAGGAAATCCTGATAAGGAATCTTCAAGATATACTACTTGATGTGTTTTTTGTGTGTACATCATGGTCATTAAATATACACATAGTTGCAGGGGTAGTTGGGGAAGCACAATAACAGAGCATTGAAATGGGGAATTATAAATCATGTGGTCTTGGGGTCGAACTCCAGATTGATCTGTAAGGAAAAATACCTTCAGGAGGGGTCTCACTTAGGCGCTCGATGATGCCCTGTGAGATCATCTCTCACTTTTCTGCTATTTTTGAAGTTATTATTAGATTTGTAGGAACCAAAAGGGTCAAATGTCTTGTGGTCTAAAGGCGGGTTTGCAAAAAGCATGGAGCTGTAATTCTTGTGATCCGAAATTAGACATTTTAGCCTATACTGGGATCGTGAGTTTTTTTTTCAGTTGGAAGCACTGCTATGTGCTGCTTTGGAAGCTTGATGATATTTAGTTTTTGTGGGTTTGCAAAGTAAGGGTTTATGTATATATATAAGAGGATTCAGGAAAGTTGTTTGGTGAAACTCAACTTAAATTGTAGTAGAAACTAATAGCAGAGACTATCTGTGGAAAATCTACTTACACTGTAGCTGCTGCTGATATTATCTACAATTATTCCTCCGTTGAAAGAAAGACTTGAACCACCGATATGCAAACCATCATCGTTTATTTGTCTGTCCACAAAGCCCACCAAATTCACAAAACGTGAAAATTACTCACATATTGCTTTTAAGTGAAAAAAACTCTGGAATTGAAAGGAATTATGCATATACTTACCTTAGTCGTAGCCACTGAACAATTTGGTCTAATATTTTTTCTTTTTATCATTAAGCTTATGTTTCATGAAACCTATTTTATGTTATAGTTTCATTTCATTCTAGAGTTTATGCTGCATTTAAAATACTTGTAATTTTTTCCTGAACTAGATTTCTTCTCCTTATTGTTTGGTCTACACAAACTGCTTATCTTAATCTGATGCTATAGATTCTTATGGTGCTTTTCAATAACAAATAGGATTATTGTCCCGAAAGCTCTATGAGCAGTTGCGACGTGAGGCAGCAGCTGTGAAGATAGCAAAGAACTTCAAAGGATACATCGCCAGGAAGTCTTACACAACAGAACGATTGTCTGCAATTATATTACAGACAGGTTTAAGGGCTATGAAGGCTCGTGATGAATTTAGATTTAGAAAGCAAACAAAGGCTGCAATTCATATCCAGGTTGTCATGTAGATTTTTTCATAGTTTATATACTGTTAGTTTAGAAAATGAAACCATGAAACCTTCTTATATGCCTTACTAATTGATCTTTTGTGTTAACTTGTTCAGGCTAGTTTGCGTCGGTTATTTGCATATTCATATTTTAAAAGATTGCAAAAAGCTGCAATTGTTACTCAGTGTTGCTGGAGGAGAAGGGTTGCTAAGAGGGAACTCAGAAATCTTAAGATGGTTTGAATGATATTTTTTTGTGTGTAATATGGACATAATCTTGGTTTGTAAGACCTTACTTCAGAAGTAATAATGTGTAATTGCATTCAGGCTGCAAGAGAAACGGGGGCCCTTAAAGAAGCAAAAGACAAACTAGAAAAGCGTGTTGAAGAACTTACATGGCGTTTGCAAATTGAGAAGCGTTTGAGAGTAACTTCATCATCATATTTTTAATAAATATATCAAATTTTGAGTTCAATTTCTGATGTAAATTTTGCAGTTTTTTATACTGTACCTTTTAAAAAAACTATTTACAGACTGATTTGGAAGAGGACAAGGCACAAGAAATTGCCAAGTTACATGATACTTTGCATACAGTGCAAAAACAAGTAGAAGAAGCAAATGCCAGGGTTATCAAGGAGCGTGAGGCGGCACAAAAGGCCATTGAAGAAGCACCTCCAGTCATTAAGGAAACTCCTGTTATAATTCAAGATACTGAGAAGATTAATTCTTTAACAGATGAAGTCAATAGTTTGAAGGTAGGCAGCCTTTGGTTACTGATGATAGACCATAAATTTAATAATCTGTGACATTTTCTGATACCAGTTATTTGGAGGTTTCTTGTGAAGAAAAGGTTTGAAAAGGCAAACAGATGCTTTCTTTAACGTAGGCAGTGAGCTATCAATTGACATTACATGGATGCTTCTACTTCTTTTTCAAACCTTTAACTTCGTTTCTGATTGTTTCTCCCAAATTAATGTCCAAGGACTCCTTGTTCATTCATCTTTCTCTTTGTTCTTCCAGTTGCCCCCTCTACAACTAAAATTGGGGTTAAGTGGTTTCTTTGTGACGTACTCACTGATGATTCTGGGTTGGATAGTATTGATATTAGGTTATATTAAATCTCTTTTTATCAAGGAGGGAAAAAAGAAAAGATTAGTTGTTGTGGGATGCTGATAATTTATTTGCAAGGAACAACTGAGCATATTGAGTTCCCTTATCTACAGGAATTGTTGCTATTGGAAAGAGAGGCGAAAGAAGAGGCTAGGAAAGCTCAGGCTGTGGCTGAAACTATGAATAAGGAGCTGCTTAAAAAAGTTGAAGATTCTGATCACAAAATGGAACAACTCCAGGAACTGATTCAGAGGTTAGTATATAGCATGAGGGGTAAAAGATCTTTATACTACTGAATAATAGTTGCACTGTTTATATGCAGTTTGCATTATTATGTCAGGAATAATGAATGATTTCCAGATTCTGATGAAACTGTAAATGGATCAGATTTCTTATATAAGTAATTTTATTTGTCTATCTCACAACTCTATAATCTATCCAAGAATTACTCCTTGCACAGTTTGTCAACCATTCTGATACATCTCTTCATATATAAAGGCTTGGTTGTTGTTGTTGTTGCCTTTTGGATGCATAATACACTTCTATGTCTCTCCCACCCCCCAATTAATAACCATATACACCTGGCTTAATATAAATATAATTTGTTAAACACAATTCGCATTGATATAGATTGGAGGACAAAATTTCCAATTCGGAGTCAGAAAATCAAGTTCTTCGCCAGCAAACACTTGCTGTATCACCAACTGGAAAACCTCTGTCTGCAAGACCAAGAACAGTCATTTACCAGGTAAGGAAACAAGCTCGAGATCATTACTCGGTATTATAGTAACAGATTGAAAATTAACAATGGTTTTTCATGCACAATATGCAGAGGATACCAGAAAATGGGAATGCTCCAAATGGTGAAGCGACAATCGGACCAATTACAGTAAGAGTTTATTGTTGTTTTCATGAATATATATATCACCAATTAATTTTGTTTAATAGAAGGCGTTTCTTTAATTTGTTAATTGTTTACCTTCTATCTGTTTTAGGATATGACTCGCACTGTATCAAATGTACGTGAGCCTGAATCTGAGGGAAAACCACAAAAATCCCTCAATGAAA
This sequence comes from Lupinus albus, assembly GCA_009771035.1. NCBI lineage: Eukaryota > Viridiplantae > Streptophyta > Magnoliopsida > Fabales > Fabaceae > Lupinus > Lupinus albus. The sequence goes on from CM020005.1 coordinate 2,138,803, forward strand.
AGCAGCAAGTGAGTGGCTACATAGATGCACTGCAAAACTGAATCTGTGATAGATAATTCAAACCACCTTAATTTAAATATTTCCCCCTTGTTTTGCTTGTTCATTCCACTTAAACTTCATTTTTTGGTTCAGGAAAACCAGGACTTGTTGATCAAGTGCATGACACAAGATTTGGGATTTTCTGGAGGCAAACCTGTTGCTGCGTGTGTCATATATAAATGCCTTCTTCACTGGAGGTCATTTGAAGTTGAAAGAACAAGTGTCTTTGACCGTATTACTCAAAGAATAGCTTCAGCTGTTGAGGTTACTTCTTCATATCATTCATGATGCAGTGCTTTTGTATTTAACATCACTAGTGTCAATTTCCAAAATGCCAAAAGTATTTTACTAACAGTGACTTATGTACCATTGAAGGCCCAAGATAATACCGATGTATTAGCCTATTGGTTGTCTAATACATCTACTTTGTTGTTGCTACTCCAACGTACTCTCAAAGCAACTGGAGCTGCTAGCTTAACACCACAAAGGCGGAGAACACCGTCTTCTTTATTTGGAAGAATGTCGCAAGTATAAAGCAAATGCACATCCTTTCTAATGAAACTTTTATCATTTATATTTAAAATCATCCTACAACTTTGGTTGCCTTATGTGATTCTAGGGGCTAAGGGCATCTCCCCAAAGTGCTGGATTACCATATCTAAATGGTCGAGGTCTTAGTAGATTGGATGATTTGCGACAAGTGGAAGCAAAATACCCGGCACTGCTGTTTAAGCAACAGCTTACTGCTTTCCTTGAAAAAATATATGGAATGATAAGAGACAGCCTAAAAAAAGAGATATCTCCATTACTTGGATTGTGTATACAGGTAAAATCTTTTTTGTTTTAATTAAATATGATTTATTATTTATGTTTTATTCCACAAGAACCTTAACCGATATTTAACGCAAAATTGTCAATAAAATTCATGGGATATCAGACACTGGATATTTGGGAAGGAGGCACTATGCATGTAGTGATTGCCGAAGATTGATAATAATAATAAAGAAATATTTTCCTCTGTATATGATAAATGAGAATGAAATGCATAGATGAATAGTTTTTGTCTGCTAATTACAACTGGACTATCTTTTCTTTTGTTAATAAACTACATTTTTTGGTTTGGTATGTTAATACGATATTGTTTACAATTAATCCTTTAATTACTGGTAAGTTCATGTGCATGTCTGTTGTCTATATGCTGGTAGTCACGATGGTTAGGCTACCCAGTGATTTACATCCTTTATTCTCTGACTGTATTTATTTGTTTATTTATCAAACCATCACAGGCTCCTAGGACTGTGCGTCAAAGCTTAGTAAAAGGACGGTCACATGCAAATGCAGTTGCTCAACAAGCTTTAATTGCTCACTGGCAAAGTATTGTGAAAATCTTAAACAATTATCTGAACATAATGAAAGCAAATTATGTGAGTTCACTTCAAATGTCTTCATTTCTGTTATCTGTTACTGTCTTACTTAATATGATCTTAATGTAGTAAGGTCTGGTTTGATAGGTACCTCCTTTCTTGGTCCATAAAGTGTTCACTCAAATATTCTCATTCATCAATGTTCAATTATTCAATAGGTAATCCCTCTCTCTCTCCTCCCTTTGCATGGCTTGTCGTATTGCAGAATGAAGACTTTTTATTATCGTAATCTGGTCATTACTGCAGTCTTCTGTTGCGTCGTGAATGTTGTTCATTCAGCAATGGGGAGTATTTAAAGACAGGCTTAGCTGAACTAGAGCAGTGGTGTGTTAAGGCAACAGCGGAGGTGAGCACTAATCAACAATTTCAGACCTCTTCTTATTTTAAATATTTTAGAATCATCACCTCCATCTTCTATGTACAGTATACTGGCTCAGCTTGGGAGGAACTGAAACATATCAGGCAGGCTGTTGGATTCTTGGTAAGAGTCACTTTGTACTAACTCCCGCATAAATTCTATTCAATATTGATGACCAATGACTGTCATTCTTCTTTGTCAGGTGATGCATCAAAAACCCAAAAAATCCCTGAATGAAATAACAAAGGAGCTATGTCCTGTGGGTGCCTTTTTTCTTTCTATTATCAATTTATTAAATCACACTTAGCACTGATTCTCTCCCTAAGTATAATATTTGTGGCTGCAGGTTCTCAGTATACAACAGTTATACAGGATTAGTACAATGTACTGGGATGACAAATATGGCACACACAGTGTGTCTACAAATGTAAGTTAACATTGCTTATTTTAGTGGTACAGATCTGTTAGTAATATTTTTATGGCACTTTTGGGTAAAAGGCTCAGTTAATCACTCATTCAATTTATTTTTTCTTCATAAGCTCAAATAAACTGTATAATGATGCCCCCCTTAGTAGTTGAATGTGCAAATCTTATGTGAAATTGCAAACATGGAACGCGTTCGATGTGCTTAATCTCAAAACTCTACCAATCATACAGGTTATATCAAGCATGAGAACTATGATGTCTGAGGACTCTAATAGTGCTGTCAGCACGTCTTTCCTATTAGACGATGACTCGAGGTATGATAAACTTCAGCAAACAGTTTAATATTTAGTTGCTCGTCTTGGTCTTAGCCATATCATTTCTTAAATCTTTGACTATGGATGCAGCATTCCATTTTCGGTAGATGACATTTCCAAATCCATTCAAGAAGTAGAAGTAGTTGAAGTGGATCCTCCTCCGATGATGCGTGAAAACTCGGGATTTGGGTTCTTACTAGCACGCTCAGAGTGATGCTACTAGTCAATAACTAAGACCCTGATGCACCATTTTGTGGCACAAAGTTGCAAGTATCGAAACTGTGCATATGATTTCATTGTGGTTACGTGTATAGTGTAGTTTCACCAACTCAGGCTTCTGATATTGGGTTTTTTGCTTGGGTTAATTCATTTCTACCCCTCAAGTTTCATCAACACGAGGGGTTTTTGTTAAGAAACCATGTTCACAAATTGGTGTGAGAAATGGTGATATAGGTAGAGAGGTTGGTGTCCACTGTCCAGACACTGCTGGCACCCCTGTCCAGTGTTCCTTTCCCATATTGTTTTCCAGTGTTATATAGGTTGATGCAATTGGTGACTCTAGATATATGTTATAAGCCATTTGTCTTGTGTGATTGTCATTTGCATTTAATTAATTGGTGCAATATTTTGTATTTAAATTTAAACCCAAGTTAGGTATTTTTTGTGTGTGCAATGACTGAGTTATATACTTATATGAAAGATGAGCCAGTGTGCCTGTAAAGACGTGAGATTGTATCTTTTGAGTTTCATTTCTTTCTTTCTTTTGTTTATGTTTTAACTGTATCTTGGGGTAACTAGTTAAGGAGAAATGCAGGTGGGATGAGAAAAAGAAAAGGAGAAATAACCATTAGTATATTCCAAATGAATTGTTATTTTCAGAACTATGATGGATCAGTAGAAAAATACAGCTACAACTTCCACAAAAATTCATACATAATAATATATAACTTTGATAAATTCATACATTTTTTTAAGGAAATAATTGATAATTAATGACGTGAATCAAAATATTGTCAAAATCAAAAGCTTTAAAACGCAAAAGTTATGGAGGGAGGAGTAGGGATGACAATGGGTCTAGATGTGTTCGGATAGTGCATTATCTGGATCCTTGGGTACCCATGGATCTGCTAGATACCCATAAATTCAAAAATATTAAAAATAATTGTAAGTAATGTATGCACTATTTGTTTCCTACGATCTTATATTTTATTTAAGCAATCAACAAGAGAAAAAATTATAAAACTTAATTTAAAGTTTTAAGCGCAACTTAATTACTATTAAACACAACTCATTTTACTGAAACAAACATTAAAAACAACTTCAACATTTGGATGAAAAATTCTTTCAGTAAGAACTCTTCAATTAACATAATATTATATTATACTTATGAATTAATAACATAACATCGTTGTTTAACAAAATAAAAACACAATTTAACAACATAACTATCACATTTATGAATTAATATGATATTATAATTATAAACTAATATGATATTACAATATAGATTAACATAATATTACAATTATGTTGCTATATATATAAATATTATATATATATATATATAAATTTAGGAAGAAATAGCGGGTTCGGATACTCACAGTTCTGGGTACCTCATTATCCGGACCCAGACCCATCTAACAGCAGGTCTTAAAATTGCGGGTTTCAATTACTCACGGGTCCAAAACATAGATCCAGACCCAACCCGTTGCGAGTATTTTTAGCGGGTACCAGCAGATTCGGGTACCCATTGTCATCCTATGAAGAGGAACAACCTCTTTCAACAAAATCTTTATTCATAGACATAGGCAAGAGGAAATAAAATAACAAAAAAAAGTGAAAGTTACGTGAAATTAGACCTGTTAAAATGGGTCGGGTATAGCGGACCGGTCTGCCAAGGCCTGAAAAGATATAGGGCTTGGGTACTAAAGTTTGAGTATTTTAGTTAAACCGGGATTTTTAGCCCGGCCGGGCCGGGCCACAATAAATTCGGGCTCGGGCCGGGCTTACCCGTTCGGGTTCGGGCCATTGTCTACTCATTTTCTTCCCTCTCATTTGGCTTTTCTTACCTGTGCATTTTACATGATGTAATCGATTACAATATACTCGTAATTGATTACAACATATGAAAAGCATTAGTTTTTACTGTTTTTTAAACAGTGTAATCGATTACACAATCCTGGTAATCGATTACATGATGATAAACTAATCAGACCTGTGCTTTTAACATGATGTAATCGATTACAATATACTCGCAATCGATTACAACACATTAAAAGCATTAGTTTTTGCTGTTTTTTAAACAGTGTAATCGATTACACAATCCTGGTAATCGATTACACTGTTTAAAAAACAGCAAAAAATAATGCTTTTAATATGTTGTAATCAATTACGAGTATATTGTAATCGATTACATCATGTTAAAAGCATCAGTTTTTTGCATTGGTGTAAATAATAAAATAATCTGGGCCGGCCCGCCGCAGCCCGCAGCCCGCTTTGGGCGGGTTTGGGCCTCATTTTTAGTAACATAAAATATAACCGGACTTTTTAGCCCAGCACAGGTATACGTGAAATGAAGTAATGTAATTAAATAACAAGTAAATAGAAACAAATAAGGAATAATAAAAAGAGGATGAAGGTAAGACTAACTGAAATTTAACATTTGAGCGTTAATATTTTTTATAATTAATTCCGTTTAGAACGTGGCTGCGGCATTCACAATTAACGATTAACCTCTCTCCTAATTCCAATTCTTCGTATGTTCAACTTTAATGACCTTCGAAGGGAGAGAGGAAACAATGTATAGGCCCTGCCAGGAAATGTGCTTTGCTGGGAAACAATTTCACAGTAGAATTAATGGTGCAACTTCGTGATCCTATGTGAAATTATGAGGCACTTGGAACACCAATGCTTTCTCTCATACAAATTGAGAGAGAATTTGTTCCACCGGAGCAAAGAATTTACAGTAGTGTGTCTGAGGGAGCAAACAGTAATGATGGGGATGATGAGTGTGAAATAGTGGCGAAGGTGGAGATGAAGGAGAGAAAGAAAGAGGTGAAAATTTCTGATGAGAAGGGCATGGAATGGGATAGATCAATAAGCATCCATTGATGAAATCAAAGGCTGCAACCTGGTGATAGGTTATGGAGCATCAATCAAACTGGACTTACCCTTATGAATATATGAAACATTGCATCAAGTGGAGGAATAAAGGATGGATTTTACTGCACACGTTTTTATTTTGTAATATACTTTTGCATTCATCTGTATTTATGTATGTCCTCTGTTAGTGCTTGTATAAAACATCAGCTAAATTGTATATCAATCCATGAATACGTGGACAATTTCGTTGCAGGAACAGCTAACCCTGTTGCAAATTTTATGTAAAAACGATCATCGAATTATTATACAAAATGATCATCTAATTGATGTACTCATTAAGTTTTCTGTGGTTCTTGATAAAACTCGACTCCTTGTGTCACACGCATTTATCAACAAACTTCGCATTTGTATGAACATATTACAAAAGTTATGCATCCTAACTCGGTTAACAATGATCTAGCAACTCCAATCGGACATTCAAATGTTCTATATAAAGAATCAATGAATAAAAAAATAAACATTAAAGAAATCAAGAAATATTTGGATATCACTGTCAGCATGCATTGCTGTGAAAGACAAACCCATTAATCAAAAACAACATAGGTAACTATAGTACATAAACTAGATGTATATATTAGCCTTGGTGTAAAACCTTTATTATACATGTCATTTGTCAAATTCAACCAGTATCCAGAACATAGGTGCCCTACAGTATAGCAAAATAAAATTACAAAATGTATGGGCATCTTCCAAGCTCTGAAAATCACAATCCACCAAAATTGTCCAATGAAACTGGATGTTGTGCAGCATGTCCCAGTCGCAATCATATTATCACAGGGGGCTCTTCAAGGCTGCAACTTCAAAGGACAGAAACTTTTTGAATCCTTAGTCAGGTAATTAATATCACTGATATAATCTAATGCCAGCCGATCACCTCGCCCCAGTATCTGGCAGCATTATTAAAACAACAATTAAGTGAGAAAAGGAAGAACAGAGATTGCTAAAAGTTTAGTGCTAAAGAGGGTCCAAAAATGATTGCAACAATGGCTAGGTAAAAGTTTGGGATAACACAAAAAGGAAAAATTGTGGAGCCCTGTAAAAGGAAAACGAGACCAAAAGAAAGAAAGAAAACTTATGCATCACAGAATAAAAAAGGGATAAATGCATGCAATTCATTAAGTAAAATCTACCCCACTTTCTTAATCTATGCCAGCTCGGAAAAAAGGCATGGAATAGTAAAAGTATATTACCGTTTTCATTTTGGGGTGATACGCCCTCCTTTTTCTCTGGAACATGCTGTTTAAGGAACTGCTGAATTGTTCTCCAGTAGTGATCACCACCATTCAGCCAAGTATCCATATGCATGCCAGTCGGAAAATCCACAAAGAGACACTGATTATTACGAGCAGCTGCCTTAGCATAAAGCATTTGCATATGTGATGGGGGGACCATCTCATCTAGCAATCCAGAGAGAAAAAGGATAGGCTGCTTGATCTGCAATTAAAATGGTAATTAAAAAGTGATATAACATGATTCTAGCCACAGATTAATAGAAGAAAGGGGAAGCAGCAAAAAATATAATCTAGAGATTCTAAAAGTTAAAAATTAGCATCCTCCTTAATAACTTTACAAAGGATAAATCTCAGTTAACTATCTATACATTATGTTAAAATATATGGAAAATATCTCATGATAGCTTTATTATATATCTTCAAATATTTTAGAGTATCCTAGTTAGGATTTATTTCCTGTTTATATCGTGTAATTGATCTCCTTATTTTATTAGAATTGGGAGTCTACTCTTAGTATAAATAAATAGGAGTATAGGGATGCTGATTTGTCTTTTATATCACATCATCATCACATTAAATCAATATCAATCTCATATTATTCTGAGACTCAATTCTCGGTTCCCGCTTCCTTACTTAATATCCTTTAATTAAACATTATGTCAAATCCTATTATGATAAAAGTAGAGTAAGCCGCACATCAGTAGAGTATGAACAAGAAACCATTTATAATGACTTGAGCAACCCTCCCCCGTGAGCTACCTATCAGGATGAGGATAGGCCTAGTTATTCTAACATAATATAAAAAAATGGCCGGTCATTATGCCAAGTGACCTAATTCTAATAAAGTCCATAATCAATCAAAAGAATATAGCAAAATTAGTATTTCCATCATCACTCACCTCGCCAACAACATCAATAGTACTCCATGGAGAACGTACAACAAAATTGAGTAGTTTAGGACCTTTTGAACTGCTGCCTCCAATAAACCACTTCAAAAAAGGTAATAAAACTCCAGCCATATCCAATATAGATGTGAAAGTATTTTCCAGTATCAGTGCAGCAATCTAAATGCAGAAAAAATTCAAAAGAGAATGTTGGTTAAAGGTGCAAACTGCTGCCAAGAATAACAACGTGGAGATCCCTAGCTAAATTTCTGAAAAGAAAATTTGCACCAGTCTCTGTTTAAACTACTCACTCTAACATTACTTCATAGTATTTGTACTAACAAGAAATGTCAGAAGAAGAAAGCTATTAACATGCTGCAAGGCAGAGCTTCTGCTTTAAAAGAAACTCAGTTTCCACCAGGAAAAGCACGGAAATAAAAACCAAAATGCAAAGTTTAACAAAAGGTACCTTGTCAGGGTTATTTTTTGTTAGTACAGCACCAACTGCACCACCAAGTGATCGTCCAAATACAAATATTCTAGATGTGTCAATATCAGACCTTTGAGAAAGATGATCCAATGCAGCCTAGGCACAAAGAACCAATAAAATGGGGAAAATTTTGTGTAAAAAGATTGATGACCAAAGTGAGTGTATTAATAGAAAAGCACACCTGAGCATCCTTCGTAATTCCATGTTGAGAAGGATAGCCATCACTTTCTCCATAACTGCTTCATTGAATGATACATCAGTGCCAAATTCAGAAAGTGAAATGTGCTTTTTAAGTTAACAACATGAACCGGCTGACGCAGAGCTATACAGAAATATTAAGATTAAGACACAAAGAGCTTGCACATACCCTCTGTAAGAAAGCAGGAAAACATTGCATTTTAACTGCTGCAACATTATGCGAACCATTTCAAGACGATGAGCAATATCTAAAGGTCGGCAGTCAAGGCCCTCAAAACCATATTGAACCTGATCAAGTAGAGAGACACATGAAATAATAATCACACTTTATTTAACCCTAATATCTACCACTAGGATACTTCCAGCATTTTCTTGAAAAAACAAAACAGTCGGACCTGTCAATGGAATATAAGAAATAAGATCAACATTAGAACAATATGTAAGTCACCGAACATCACTACATACAAATAGAGTATCTCAAATGTGCAGCTACAAAATTCATAATGCAATGAGTCAATATCCAAATTCATCCCCCAACAAAAACAAAACGCCCTCAATTTAGCCCTTGAGAAATGAAAAAAGAAAAACCCTAGCTTATAAATGATCAAATTCCAGCCAAATTTTATAGGCAAGTTAGTCTCTACTCTCTACTGTAATCACTTAACCGCCAATTGAGTTCCTGAGGACCAATTCGGAATTCTTCACGTCTCAGAACCTAAATTGAGAAACACGTATTTATGACTACAATGCAATTATATCATAATATCCTATTGGATCTACAATTCTCCCATACGACAATTATGAAGTCAAGTTGAAGCAAAAACAAAAAACGCCCTAATGATAATATTCGAAAGCAAGAAAGACATAGATTGAAAGCGTAATAGAGATATAAAAAGGAACCTCGACAATCAGGGAAGAGTTTGATGAACCAAGCGTGGAGGCGAACACCATCGGAAGATCTGAGCCAAACATCTTCGTAAGAGAGTCTGAGACGAGAGGGAGTGATAGAGTAGGATTTGGTCAGGCCGGGCAGAACGGGCACGTAAACAAGCTTTTCTTGAAACGCAACCAGCAATGCCATACCAGCCACCACTAACCCTCCCACTCCATACATCAGAATGTTCACGTATGAAACCATTCTTCTTCACTGCCTCTTCAACAGTGATACTGATGTATGTTTTTGCGTTCAACTGCAGATCTTCTTTTCCAATTTCGCCTCTTTTCTCGCCAAACACCAACCTCACCTCCGATTTTTTCTTTTACAATAGATATATATTTACTCTACGTTTTTTTTTTCTTTTATAATTTATATTATCAAATAAAATTTTATGTTAGAAAATTAAGTATTTTTTACAAACCTTTAACAATGGATTACTTTTTTATTTTTAAATTATAATATCACACATTATAGTCTTATAAAATCATTATAGTCTGTTTTCTCTAATACTATCAAAGATATGCTTAAATTTATCTAATTAAGTTAAGAATGTTAGAAATAATTGAATTTATTAAATATTAGTGTGTTGACTTGTACTTTATATATATCAACTTACATTCTTATTTTTTATGGTATGAAGTGTATCATCTTCTTGATATAATTATTTAAGAAAAAAGAATATAAACATAAGAAATACATTATAGAAACTCAATAAATAAAGAAAATGTATGAAGATTAATAAAATTGTACATGATATGATAAGCACAAATTACTCAAGATGATATTAGGTGTATAACTAAAATGATATTTTTACCTTAAAAAATATTAATCTCACACTATATCAACTAGAGAAAAGAAGTGGATGGAGTAAATTTACTATAAATACAGTCAAGTGTTAGAGATGATCTGCACTTGCTCTAAGGTAGTGTTGAAAGACCCAATCAACTTAAATATGGGCTTTTTATTGGTTAGGTTATGTCGGCCCTCCACTATCCACTATACATAAACGCTGTATCAAGGAACATGGGCCGAAGCCTGATGTGTATGTTCCTTGAAAACACAGCAATGCGAAATGTGGCATAACCAGTGACCATCCGGTAGCAGGTAAGAACGTGAGACAAAAAAGCGAAATCCACAGTAACAGCAATGAAACCCTCTCTTCTCGTACCATTATAGCCACTCGAGAGCAAAGGTAAACAAAACATACACCAAACCTGACCCCTCCAATTCCCTTTCCGGAATTCACCATTAACTCCGATCGTACGGTCTCTTTTTACTTTCTCTTTTTTATTTTGCTTCAACCATTCTTTTCACAAAATTGTTCTGATTTAGTACTTGACGTTGTGCATGGCGTGTTATAATCCGAGTAACTAATTGTGTTGCATCAACCGTTACTCTACTCCCAGGTGCACTGTAGAATTATCTTTTTACGCTCTTCACACTCTTTTAATTTCAATCTGATTTTCAAATGCGGATACTGTCCAATCTGAATTCTCATTTTGGATTTTAAATTATTAGCAGAGATTAGCGATTCGATTGAGAAACGAAAATGCTTACATGCATAACTCGTCCCAAGAAACCAGAGAGCGACTCAGTGAGTAAGCCTGACGATTCCGATGGAAACGCCGCTAAAACCCAAGCCGTCAAATCCCTCACGTCTCAGGTATTGCTAGAATTCGGAAACTTCTTCATTCTTGTTTTGATTTAGCGTAATCTTGTACATGTATGAGTGTGATTTTAGATAAAGGATATGGCGTTGAAAGCATCGGGGGCGTACAAGCACTGCGCTCCTTGTACAGGGCCACCGTCGCAGGGTGGTGGATTAAGGAGTAATACCGAATCGGACGCGGAGTCGGATCGATTCCGATTGTCGTACCGGAGAACTGGGAGCTCGAGTTCAACGAGGACGTGGGGGAAGGAAATGGAAGCGCGGCTGAAGGGGATATCGAGCGGGGAAGGGACGCCGAACTCCGCCAGTGGACGGCGAGGGGAGCCGGTGGTTTTGTTCGTGGAAGAGAACGATCCCAAGGAGTGGGTGGCGCAAGTGGAGCCTGGCGTTTTGATCACATTCGTATCGCTCCCACGTGGCGGGAACGATCTGAAGCGTATACGGTTCAGGTAAGTTAATTCTCTCGTGCTCTTGTTTCTAATCTGGTGGACATTGCTCATCGTGTAGTTGCTTTCGTTGTCGTTTTGAGTTGTGATCGGACAGTGAGTATGCGTTTGCACTTCAGTGCTGGGTCAAAATTGGTCTCTCTTTATCCAATGTGATAGTGCCAATGAGTGTCATTTTAGCTATGCTAGAAATGTTTCTCACTCCTAATTTGGTTCATTTTCAACTTGTTTATTTTCTTCTCAATCATTGGTATAGTGATGTATTGGGTCTCATCAAAATGTCTGATTTGATTTCTGGAATCGATAATTATTGAGATAAGCTTTTATAGATCCAAAATGAATTAATTACTTTGGATGCCTTGTTATTCCCAAAAAAATTCTTCTTCTAGAATGCTTGCTTTGCCTGCTAAATCTATGTCATTATTTCAATGTAAATGAATTCCTACAAGTGCACTATTCACACAAATAAACAAGGTAAAATGAAGATCATTGTCTCAAAGGAATCCACGATGATGTTTAGTTTAAAAAAACTTAAAATAACACACCCATTATTTAATAATTATTAATTAGAATAATAAATTTTAATACTAAGATTTTATAGTTTAATATCTATCTATTTTTAATATATAGTTCTTATATATTCGATATATAATCTATTATTAATATGTATTATTCTTTTATTTTATTGTCTACCTTGATGCAGTGACAAGTTACTTATTTTTTTATATCTACGGTCACCACAGTAAATATTTTAAGTTAGCGATTAAGAATGAAGTCGTATCAGTGAAATTTAAATTATTTATAAGGGATAGATGATTTTGATTGTAGTGAGTGGTGATGACATAATTGATGATAATTGTAATTTCCATTTTAGAAAATGACCCATATTTTGGAACTCCAGTCGTTCGCACAGCCTCGTCCGTTGGTTTAGGGTGAGAAATGGAACTAGGATTAGAAAAGCGCTTTGTGATTCAGCTATTGCTGATCACGATCATTGTCGCCTGTCACTATGCCCAAGTATCCTAAGTCCAAATTCCACACTATAAAGAAGCACTCCCCTAACTATGAAAGTGTCTTTAGGTTGGGGCCCCACACACTTCAGTAAAATTTCACGCCTTTGATAAAAGCAATCAAAAAGGTAATCCAAAAGGAGAACTTATTGTGGCCTGTAAGTGGTGGTGGCCATGGTGGGTCAGTGTTGATTGAGTTTAGAACCTTATAACGAGTGTTGTCGTTTGGTCGGAGGAAGCTTTTCTGCTTTCTTTATCTTAAAATTTCGTCATGTCATGCCTGATTCTTCGTGACTCTGTTTTCTTCTGATGCCAGTTTTGTCATTTAATCTACAATATGCTGGGGAATGCTCCCACCCACCCAAGAACTATATAAAAGACAAATTATGAACCTCTACTGAGTGGGCACCAAACAAAGTTAAAGATAGATAATATAGGTTAAGGTCTTATAGATATTTATTTGGAACCTTTTTTTTGTTATTCTTTTATATTACTGTGTGATTAAGCATGATGATGGTCCTATTTGCTGACTTGTGGTACAATCCCAAACGATATGATATTAATATGTGGGTCATGGATAATGGGTTTGGGGAGGAGGTAGGTAAAATATTAAACCCATTCCATCATTTAAATCAATTCATGTTTTGGTGCGTATACTTGTCACTAATTAAGTGTGGACCCACTTGCTTTCGATTACCTTGACAATCCCAAATCAAAGGCCAAATTTGGCTGTAGAACAACTTTATTTCACGCACTGGATGACCCATTTTGCTTTTAATTATTCATCTCAGAATCCTTTGTCAAAAAGTATACTGTTGAGTAACTTAGCATGATGGACTATAATGTCATAAACCACTAAACAATAGTGTCCTAAACCACTAAACAATCAACAATTCAACTAAAAAAGCAATTTGGTCAACAAGGTAATAATAGCAACAAAATGGGACTAGTTGAGGGTTTCAAGCTATAGTCACCTGGACAATTCATACACAACATGATAAAATAGGTTGATTATTTTCTTAACATTGAATGATTATCATAGTGAAAATAAAAAGAGTAAAAAATAAAGGAAAACAGGGTCTGGGGGAGAATGCAATAAGGTTGCATCGTTCTTTAAAAAAAATAGATGCTATATTATGCTTTGATCTCATGTATGTTAGTTCATCTGATGACAACAGGACTACGGGTTAGTGAATTGAATTTTTGTTTATTTCCCATGTGTAGTCGTGAGATGTTCAACAAATGGCAAGCTCAAAAGTGGTGGTCAGAGAACTATGACAAGGTCATGGAACTTTACAATGTTCAAAGGCTTAACCACCATGCTTTCCCTCTTCCAACGCCACCAAGGTCTGAAGATGAGGTAATTAAGTTTGCTCCTAGACATGTAATCATGCACAGTTTAGCTATTAGCAGCTGCATGTTGCTTAAAGCAACATGTAGTGGGCATGCAGTAACCAATTTGTTTATGGCAGTGCATTTTTGTCCTGTATAACATAACTCATAGCAGTGCTCCTTTTGTTCAATGCCTCATTAATAGTTTTGGTTCCAGCAAATACTGTACAACTTAAGTTTCCCCCCTATCCCTCAACCACAATCCTCTCCTGTATCCACTAGAGGCCCATTCCCATGCAGATATGGTGGATCTAGGCCTAAAAAAGACTTTTTTGTATGTTTCTACTCTTCTTGATTTGTTCTCTTTGACATGGTTGATGACAGAGCTCAAAGCTTGAATCAGCAGAAGCCAGCCCTGTAACACCTCCGCTAACAAAGGAACGAATCCCTCGTACTTTGTACCGTCCAACAGGGATGGGAATGGGATATTCATCCTCAGATTCTTTTGATTATCAGTCAATGCACTCCCGGAATTTCATGGACTGGACAACTGGCATGAGCTCAACCCCAAAAGTCTCCACTATTAGTACGGCCAAAACAGAGTTATCATCAATGGATGCTTCTATCATAAGTAGCTCATCCAGAGATGCTGATCGCTCATGTGATCTATCAATCAGCAATGCTAGTGATTTGGATAGTGAATGGGTAGAACAGGATGAACCTGGGGTTTACATTACCATCAGAGCATTGCCAGGCGGCAAAAGGGAGCTCAAACGAGTCAGGTTCAGGTACACTTGCAGCTCATTGCTAGGTGGATGATTTAACACATCACAGTTTAATAGGCCTAAAGTTAAGAATTAATAAATCATTGTTTTGTGTTTTGATATGTCTGTCTATTACTGTCAGCAATTCTACTCCCACACTTGTGATTGATCTGGTTGTGTTTTGCTGTAAAACTCAATGGAACTTATTTCTGGGTGTTTGTGTTGTGCAGCCGAGAAAAATTTGGGGAGGTTCATGCTAGATTATGGTGGGAGGAGAACCGTGCAAGAATACATAAACAATATTTGTGAAATTTTGCTAAAGGTAGGGGAGAGGGGGATGCTGAGGCTTTACATAGCATGGAGGTGGTGTTGCTTATTATTTTCCTTGACTAAGTATAGTTATAGGTGAAGAACTCAGAAGTGCTACTTGCACCTCTGCTTGTTTTGGGTTATTTACATCCCTACTCAAACTTCTCAACTCTTTATGGGATCGGTTGAGATTATTCACTTGGATGTGTGGGTAAATATGGTTTCTATTAGTTAATCAACTTGGTGGATCAAGAGCAGCAAATAGTAAAAGCTTAAAGAAGAGCAAGTATTCAAATGGGATATAGAGAATGAATCTACTCTCTTATTCAAATGGGGTATAGAGAATTAATGTATTCTCATTTCTTTCTTTTCCCTTCTTGTTTTTTTACATTTGTAGAGCAAGCAAATCTGTTATCATGAACGAACAAATGAACTTTTGCATGTATCAATTATCTGCAACTCTTGTCTGAATCATCACGGGGTAATTATAAAAGCTTATTATCCATTATTGAATAACAAAAAATTAAAAAAATTGTTTTGATTCTACTACACTTCCTTACATTTTTTTCTTCAAATTTTCATTTCTGAACATACATAATTTAGAACTTAAAAAACATAAATTTAGAGCTCGGATATGAAATCATAAACAACTGATTCAAGGCCCAAGGCCCAAACTCCTCTCATGTGTTTTGATATTGGAAGGGTGGATGCAATTCCCACATCTTTCTCTCCCCTTGATCTATGGTACACTAGTTTATATTGAAGAGTACGTTTTTGTAATCCAAAAAACAAAAACTGGAGTGAAGTTATAGAAAAAAGGGGCGAGAAAAGCAACCACCAATTGGAAGCATCTAAAGCCCATAATTTGGATCTTTCAAGGCCTAACAGGCTAACACCAAAAACTTATGAAATCTATAAATTCAGCTCATAAATGGGCCTTCTGCAACAACACTATCAATTCCTTAGGTACATAGAGTGCAAACGGTCCATGTTCTATTATTATCCAGCCATCAAGTTAAATTCCAAAGGAAAACTATGGATGTTGTGCTGATGTTCTCCCAGTCTTGGTACCGACTCCTTCTTCATTCACTCCAAAAGTGAAATTCTGTCATAAGTTTATTAACTCAATACCTCTAATTAAGTATTGTGCAACAGCATGAGCTGTAACCAAATTTGCACACATAGTATATGCTTTAAAACACGAATTAAGATCTTATATCCTATTTTCTCGTGCTTATTACCAATGGCATTTTAACAAATATATATCAAATAAACCCTAAGTTAATTCTTTAAAGTGTTATACGAGGTTATAATGTTTGCATTTATGTCATGATGCAAGACAAGGTATACAGATATTTTGTGAAAATATATCTCACTTCCTAAGATATATAAAGAGAATAATGTATCTTCTGCTATAAGGAGATAAATTATCTGATCAAACCACTAAAATTATGGCATATGTATCATTTAATCATTTTCTAAAAAAATATTTTTAAAACAAAACAAAACAATACACATATTATTCTTTTGGCGGGAGGAAGTAACTTATTTTATTTAGGAGAGTATATAAAACATGCCATTGTCCATCTTCTTGAAACATTATCATGTAGAACATTGGGCAAAACAAACATTTTGAGGATTTATTTACATTCAGCAAAAGCTGTAAACACTTCTCCTACTTGAATCACCTAAACATGCTTATGTACAAACACATAAAAACACAATCCCAACCACCTCTGTCACTGGTCATTAAAATTATCCTTTCAATTATTTTTCTTCTCCTTTCTGTCTCTCTCTTTCTAACCTCAAATCACACGCATCTTTCTCTGTTATTCACATGACTTAGTTCCATTATTTTAGACAAACCTTGAAGCTTTTGACATTCTCCGCGTGGACATTGCAGCTTTTCACTTTACCACCACTCTTCAAACACTTATAGTTAAACTTCACTCACTGTCCTCTCTTTTTTCATCACACAAACACACTCATTCTACTCTGTGTATTTATTTCCCCTATAAATAAATTCGTGTTTTTCCCTCCAGCAGCATAAACTGTATGCACTAAAATGCTTAGAAGGGAAAGAGAAGGATCGTTCCCACAAAGGAGAAGAACCCCATCTTTCTCCTCAACTCTTCTCGATTCCATTTACCGTTCTATCGATGAATCAAAAACAAATCTTGATGAGGATCAACAACTTGGTCTCTACTATGAAACACCATACACTAACTTCAGCTACAAGTACAACCATGATGGTGTTCATAATTGTGGAAAAGGTGGCAAAGAGAGAATGAATCTTCGGCGTGCTGTGATGTTAGAAGATTGGGTGGAGAAGCAAAAGCAAAACTCTCACAATTCACATTTACTGAATTCAAGTTCAAGCTCCTCAGAATGCAGCTCTGGGGGGATCTTTTCATTTTCTTCTTCAGAAACAGATTCAAGCCACAAAAAACAAAGATCAAAAACCAAATCCGAAAAGCCCCAGAAGAAACAACATAAGCCACATGGAGAGGGTGGTTTTGCAAGGACAAAGTTGAGAGCAATGAAAATTTATGGTGAGTTGAATCAAAAAGTGAAGCAACCAATTTCACCAGGGAGCAGAATAGCTACTTTTCTTAGCTCTATATTCAACTCTGAGAATGTTAAGAAAGCCAAAATGTGTTACGTTGGTTCTGTAGAAAATGTTAGTTTTGAGCATAAATCTAAGTCCCAGTGTTTCTCTTCTACACCTTCTTCCTTTTCAACAAGGTCATGCATGACCAAAACACACTCTTCAGCAGAAGGGAACAAGTCCAACAACACTAACACCAAAAGATCCGTGAGATTTTACCCAGTTAGTGTGATTCTTGGTGAGAATTCTGAGAGTGATCCAAATTTAATGACATTGTCTAATGTTCAAAAAGTTACAAGAATTTCTTCAAGAAAGGAGCTGAAGAACACTATTACAACAAAAGAGAAGGGTAAGTTTGATTTTAGAGGCTTTTATGAAAATGGTGAAGAAGAAGAGGAAGATGATGATGCTTTGAGCTATTCAAGTTCAGACTTGTTTGAACTGGATCATATTATTGGAGGTGGAAGATACCAACAAGAGCTTCCTGTTTATGAAACTACTAATTTAGAAACAAATAAGGCTATTGCTATTGGTCTGCATTTGTAGATTGTAGTATTCACTAGTCTTGTAGGACCCTTCAACCAAAAACATGCATTGTAATTATTATTTCCATACTTTGTGGAACTAAATTCAGAAATATTTTTCTTGGCTTTGTGCATGCTTGAATGTTTTACAAATTTTGTGTCGAATTGAATACCTGTGTTATATAGAAAGCTAGAAGCACTGAGGTAGAAATCTCATGTTAATTCCAAAGTTTATTAGGTAGTCATGGTTATATTATCTGTTATTATATACATAATATTATTATTCAACTTTACATAAAAATATTTAAACAAATTAATGCACTTACAATTTTATATATCAGTAATTTGCGTGTGATAGAACTTGTGTAACCAAAATTTAGTCACTGCACAATTTGTCAAAGCAAATCAAAACAAACTGAAAAAGAGAACTAGAAAATTAGATCCATTTTTTCCTGCTAGATGAGACTGAAAAGTTTAAAAAAGCTTATGCTTTTCCCACTGGCCTCTGTTACACATAGTAAAAATTTGCCCCACTTTAATATCACAGAAGATTTAATTAAATGATTACAAGTCTACTTTTTTACTCAGCTGAAATCCTCAATTACAGTGTAGATTTGAACTGATATTTTTGGCTGTAAAGCCAAAATTAAAGCGATTTGATCAGATCAAACAAGCAAAGCAAAAAATGGAAATAGTATTAAATGCATTGTAGGGTCTGCTATTAGGACTTTGGAGAAAGATGGAATACAATGCGATAAAACCTATTTCCCACATACATGATCAGACACCAGTAGCTACTTGGTAACGGGTAATTATGTTTATGTTGTGACTATGGCTGGAAAAAATTGTTCCTTAGTGATTATGAAGTCAAAGATTTAAATCAAATCCTTCAAGAAACAGTGGCTTGTGAATCTAAGGTTGCATACATATATCTTATATCTAGATTCTACTAACTGGGTTGCCTTTTTATGGCTGGAAAATGTAGCCTCTAACTGATATAATAAAATTGCTTTAACATATGATTGTGAGAACCGTTAAAATTTAGGGTCATCTGAAATTGAAATCTTCTACATGCCATAGCTGTCAAATTCCTAATAATAAATCTCGCATTCCGAAAGCTTCATTTACAAAGTTTAATTTGGATAGGTGCTCAAACAAATCATTTGTTTAAAACATGACTAGTGGTGGAGTTAATAAACAAGTTAGACCACTGGAATCAACCAATTAATAACACTTATTGCCAGTGAAAAGAACCAGGGATGTTTCTTATCAACCATACACAACCCATGCCATGCACTATACCAAGATTATAAATGTGTAGCAAGCTCATGTGCGAGGTGCATCACATTATGCCCCGAGAAAAACAGCTACATTGTAAGAGATTTTTACACTGTCGTTACATCGTTCGACATTCATTTTCAATCACCATTGATTCTTAAATAAATAAAAGTAATACAAATGAATGATGGATGATGCACTGACTGTATATAAATCTTTACACTGTCAATCAATGCATAAATATTATATTGAAAGGTGCAATGTTTAGCATGGTCTCCAAATTCAGAAAAAAAGTTTATTTTTTCAAATTTTTTATTTATGTTTTGTGGATTGCTTTGAAGGTTTTAATAATCGCCACATTGGGAAATGTAGGAAGGCTTAATGCGTGCTACTAGCATGCATGGAATGTTTTGATTTTGCTTCTATTTCAATGCATCAATTAGCACTCTAGAAGAAATGGAATTCAAGATCATCAAATGCTCTTTTTATAAACACAGTCATGTGAAATTTAACATGAGAGAGTCCTCTACTCTCAAATCACGTATCTAATTTTTGTTTTCTTTAGGATATCAATCAACAAAATTTAATAAAATACTCTTAAACATGAATATAATTTTTCAACTTAAAATGGAAATGTTCAACAGCAAGTTTACACTAATTACTTTTAAGGGCACCAAAACCTTTTGGGGCAAAACATTATATCTTCATTCGGTTGTTTTACAAAATTATTTTATAAGAAATATTCGTCTTGTTTGCAACTTTTTCATTATTATTTGCTGTTCAATTATTATGATGAACAAAATATATGGTCTGGCATGTGGAAATTATTGGAAGAGAATTAGATGAACTATGTAATGTGAAATGAATTTAGCTATAAAAACAAGATGACAATCAGTTGATACAGCAAGTCCATCTTGACTGTAGCCTTAAACTCTATAGTCCAGTTCCTAAAGCCAAACAATACTTTCTTAGAGTAGATAATATTATGTTTATTATAAAATAGACAAATATGATAAATAACTTTAGAATCATCAAAATCAGTCCCACATTAAATTACATAAACACACACCTCTTTCTGCAAACTTTTTCTTTCATATTAAATTGATATTATTGCATCTGATGTGACAGGGACAGTTAGTCACACGTGGGTAACTGAGGGTCCCACTTTGCAACTTTTCTAGTACCATGTCTCTATCATCACAGTTCACAGATACTGTTCAGAGTGTTTTTGTAAAAAAAAGCCATCAGTCACGTGGACGTGTGTGATTCTTACTCTTACTTTTATGTCCCCTACCTGCTTATGCTTATCTATAAACTTAACAACTTATTTCATTTATCCTCTTTATAACTCTTCTATTAATATGCAGCATTCTTTAATTTCTTTTGTATTTTATACACAATTAATTTTTACTATGTGAATAAATATTACATAATTGTTGTAGAATTTAATGTCTTCTGGTGAGTAATGACATGAGAAAACTATAGTATAAATGAAATATAAACCCCTTCTAAAATATAATTTGATTCACAACAGAGAGACGCAGTACAGTTGGGCCAAAGGGCAGCCCATTATCGAGAGCCCAAAATTGAGGATAATGGAAGGCCCAGGCCCATGATAGAAGTGGGATTGGAATGAAAGCTAACGATCTTTGTTCGTCGATGCTTGCAAACAAAGCTGTATGATTCCATCAATTCTCAAAAGGAAGCTTTTGATCGCTGAATATTAACGTTTTTAATTCAAATTCCACTCTGCGTTTGTTTGTTGATTCCTTCACCATGAGTTTTATCTTCGGAAAGAGGAAAACACCCGCAGGTTTCTTCATTACCCCCTAATTCAACTCTCTCATGTCTTTTATTCTCCAAACTATGAAAATAAACTTTATTTATGCGTTTTCCATTGGATTTTTTTGTACCTTGGGTTTCTCAATTTCGATTATGTGATTGAACTTCGTTTTTCTTTAATTTATTTATTTGATATATTTTCTTCTGCTTGATCACCTTTAGTATCACAATCTCTGCTACCATACATGCCAAAAATTAACTTCCTTTGATGATTACTTACACTTGGATATTTATAAGCTTGTCTATTGATTTCCTAGTATGTGATTGTGGAGTTGTTTACTTTCAGAGCTTCTGAGGGAAAATAAGAGAATGTTGGACAAATCCATTAGAGAAATAGAACGAGAGAGACAAGGTCTACAATCACAAGAGAAGAAAGTGATTTTGGAGATAAAGAAAAGTGCCAAACAAGGCCAAATGGTATGGTGCAGACAATGTTTTGATAATACTTTAATTGCCTCTCTTATTTTCAATTTTGGTTATAGCATTTGCTATGCTCAGTTAATGCCACCATTCATTTCTTAATATTATCAATTTCATGTAGTTTGCTATGTATGTCAGCCCCTAACTTTTGTGGTTGAGAGATTGTTCTCATTGTGCTATAATAATTAAGATATATTATTCATGTTAAAGTTTCCTACTACTATTAAAGTCTCAAAACTATCCTCCCCTCATTTTTTGAAAATCACATCGATGGATTACTATTGTTGTGCTGCTGACTTTCTTAGTCCTCTGATTTATCCAGAAAGAAAGCAGTATATCAAAAGTGTTCAAGTTTACATTGCTGTGGAATTAATATCCATTTGCTATTAAACTTAGAAAAAAATATGTATGCACTAACAGTGTAAGAGTTTTTTATACTGTCATTGTATCATCCACCATTCATTTTTTAATCTATCATTGACTCCAAGATAAACGTAATACAAATGAATGATGCACTGACTGTGTATAAATCTTTATACTGTCACTGTATAGATATTACACTCTTAAACTTATGGTGTCTGTCATGTGTTTTATTTGACACTTCAATTCTACTTCATAGTTTGTAAAGTGCTGTTTAACTGTCATTTATTTAAACAACTTATAAAACTGTCATTTTATTACAGCAATACTTAACTTGTCTCTTCTTTTGTAAGTGTTGAAAAGTGATATCTTACTAAATTGTGAAATTTTAACTACATGTGGTTCTTGGAAAATGATTGAAACTAGCTTGCACACGATGAAGGGTAACCTTTTTTCTTTGTTTGATTTGAGCATGATGTTATATTCTAGCAATGTAGTTTGGTATTCATGATTTTTTACCAATGAACTTAGATTTCTACCAAAAATAAAACTTTGGCAATAATTTCATATGTATCATCATCAGTGGTAGTGTGTAAGTCTTGATTTAGCTGTTAAGGTGGGTTGTATATGTTTTCCTCACACAATTTTTTTATTATTTCATATTATTGTTTCCAGGGAGCAGTTAGAGTTATGGCCAAAGATCTTGTTAGAACAAGGCATCAGATTGAAAAGTTTTATAAGCTTAAATCACAGCTCCAGGGTGTATCTCTCAGAATTCAAGTATGTTATTGGTAGAATTGTATCTATTGGTTTGTAGTGGCATATGATCTTTACAGGAATCAGGATAATTGTTTAGTGCAAAAGCTTGTGGCATTTCACTTAACCTTGGAAAACGATTAGCTGGTTATTGTTAAATACCAGAAAAAATATGATTAAAACTCATCCCTTGTCACTTAACCTTGGAAAAATGATTAGCTGGTTATTGTTAAATACGAGCAAAAATATGATTCAAACTCATACATTATCCTTATGTGAGTGCTAAAAGCTGATTTTTTTTCATATTTCAATGGTCCAGACTTTGAAATCAACACAATCAATGGGAGAGGCAATGAAAGGCGTAACTAAGGCAATGGGACAGATGAATAGACAAATGAACTTACCATCTTTACAGAAAATCATGCAAGAATTTGAGAGACAGAATGAGAAGATGGAATTGACGAGTGAAGTGATGGGAGATGCAATAGATGATGCTTTCGAAGGGGATGAAGAAGAAGAAGAAACAGAAGTACTAGTTAACCAGGTTCTTGATGAGATTGGAATTGACATTAACCAAGAGGTATGCTAATCCCTTGTTTCCTCTTCCACTTTTCTTTTTCACCCGAATGTATACTTAGTGACTGTGAAGCCATTTGGAAGAGCTTAAATAGAGTTTATGAGAATTGTTTATAAGAAATTAGGACCTTCCCATAAGTTTTTTTTCCAGCTTATTTCAACAAGTTTTTGTTTACACAATGCCTAACAAGATCTGATTTGATATGCAGCTTGTGAATGCCCCATCAGGAACTGTTGCTGCCCCATCTGCAAAGACTAAGGTGCCTCAGGTTGAAACTATGGGGAATGATGATGCTGGAATAGATAGTGATTTACAGGCACGGTTAGACAATTTAAGAAAAATGTAATCTTCATTCTGATGTAGGGACTCCAGTTTTTTTACAGGGAAAACTGGATCTCCATGTTCCATGTAGTGTATTTTTAAATTGTGGAAAGTCATGATTATGAACAAAATGGATTTTTTGATAAGTAAAACTGCCACTCTTCTGTCTGTGTTGATATGTCTGGATTGTATAATCTATTTTTGATATTTAATTATTATTATCTTTTACCCAAAAAAAAAAAATACAAATGAATAATGAATGATATATTATCTATACAATGAGAGTAACATGGGTGTATACAAATAAAAGGTTATATGATTAGGTCCCAGTAATTAAAAATATACAAATAAATAAATCTCTACAGTTACAGCCATATAAGTTGTATAAGTGTTGTAAATTCCCGCTAGATCTTTAGGATTATCAAAAGGTTAATAATTTAATTTCTGTAAGCGATATTTGTTTAGAGGGACAACCACACACCCTAAAAATTATTAATTACTTATCCAAATGGTAAGGAATACCTCAGTAGTATCCATTAAACTAAAGACAAAACATACCTATTTAATTGTTTAAAAGTATATAAGGATTTAATAAAATGAATTACAATTATAGGAAAATTGAGTGAAACTGGTAGAATAACAAATTGATTATTTTTCTTTTATGACTTACATCAGTTACATGCTAGTTGCTACAGTCTGATTTTGCTATTTTGGTCTTATATTATATTATTAGTAGATGATCACACATAACACTATATATCATCAAAATTATTATTACAGTGTAATTCAGCCATAATTAAACATATGTGGCATGGGGCCTGGACTATTATAGTGGAATACTGTTATTGGGTCCAATCAATGATGCATATATCTACAAAACCCATCATCATTACCATGAAAAATAGCTTTCGTGGGGCATACTAGAGTTGAGCTTCTGTCCAACTTATTTGCTGGAAATGCAAGGAACAAGGAAAGAAAAGGCAAAAATAGATTCCCACAGCACATGTTATGTACTACACAATTTCTAATTTGTCTTCGCTTGGCTGGGGACCAAATCCATTTTATTAATTTATTTTTATATTTGATATCCCAACCCTTGATTATTACTTCAAAGTTCAAACATAGCATAGTTATTATGTATTTGAGACTGCTCTCTACAAGTACTAGGAATCTGTTCTGTTTTGAATTAGGTTTATTGTTACTTTGTGGTTATCTCCTCTCATTGGTGGATAGTGGCTGATAAGGCTTATCAAATTTGTGTCACAAAATATATTATTTCCATTTAGTCATGAAATGAATTATTTCTATTGCTAATAGCAGCATACCATCTTTTATACACAACTCACTAACAATGTAGAAAGCCGTTAGTCCATGAATTAATACCTTGAGATAATAATTTCACATCTTTCTTGACCCTTTGTGATAAAGTAACTCTTGCAGCCATATTTTCTACAAAAACTTTTGTAACAATTAAGCTTTGAAAGTCACATTATGTTTTTGTATTCGCTGGAGAGTGATTGAAGCATCTTCTATATGAAAGCACTAGCTATAATTGTTTTTATATAGATGCATGACATGTATATGTATATATAAAATTGGAGTATTCAATTTCTAAGTAACAGTCCAAAAAATCCTGAGGTCGTGGACACATTATGGTCTTACAATTATCACCTAAGAATAAATTAAGATGGTCCAAACAATTATTAAAGGAGAATATTGGCAAAGGGATGAATCCACAGAGGAAGAAAAGGTCCACACCTTGAGTGTGTAATATAAAGTATAAACCAGAAACAACTCAAAGAAGCCATTGTCAGCAATCACTCATGTGGGCCTCTCTCATAAGATCATGAAATAAGGCTGCCATAAACTGGGTCCAGCAACAAAGACATATGTGCAATGGTGTAGAGAGAGAAATTCATGCCAGAGAGTTATGAACTAGGTTGTCACGTAGGACATCAATGTGCATAAAGAGGATAAAAAAGGAGGGGGGGATGGGTAAAGTAAAAGAGAAAGAACCTTAGGAAAGGATAAGCATATTGGACAAAACCCAGTTCAATCCCAAAAGAGAACCTTTAGGACCCTTGTCATGTTGTTGGGAGTCACTATTGACACATATCTGACTCTTGGGATTGTAGTGCTTTGTTTTAAGCTGATATTGAATACTTTTATTTTATTCCCCAGCCAATGGATATAAGAAAATATTAAAAATAGTCAAATGATCACCATCTCTTCTTATATGAGATTCTGTTATTCAGGTAGTCTGAGATATGGAACTAAAAAGATTTTTTTTTATCTAAATTCTAAAGCTGCTTTCTTGCAACTGTTTCAGAGCATCTTCACACATATGTATGCAGTTTTCAGTTCTCGGTTGTCACAACAAAAGGGAGATACATGAAAATCTGGTATAATTTTATTGGTAACTGGATACATGGGAACAGGCTTAAAACAGTGCCTGCAACCCCTTCTCACATTCAGTTCTTGGGTAGAGTAAGAACTAGAGTGACATTTTGGGTATTAATTGTAAAGAGAATAAAGGTATCATTAAGAGTTCCCATCAAGTTACATTTCAGGTTCTGGGGGCTATCATAAGTCCCTAGGCCCCTTTTGACAAGGAGAAACTCAGATAAGTTTGTCCAAACTAAAAGCTCTTAACTTTTGCAATATACCTCATGATGGAAAGAACATGTATTCCAACACATGCTCGTGGGGTGAAATCATATTGAATGAGAAAGAAAATGTATTCTCATTAACCTTTAAATTTTGAAACTACTGTAGCAAGATCAAATTAGTAACACAAATATGTTTGGTTTCTATTAGATCCACAGTTAGAAGGATATAATGAGAAGAATTTTGGGACATCATTATCTTATTGGAGGAACTGTAAGGGGTAATTAACAGAGTAAGTAATAAGGTAGTGAAAGTTCTCAATACAAGAGATTCAGCTACAGAATATAATCTTGTTCTACCCCTTAGCACAGTTATGATTTTGTGCTTCTCCTCCAACCAAAAAGAAAAATAAAAACTATATAAAATAAAGAAAAGAAAAGAAGCTTCCTAAACAGGCCTGAGTCGCTTATGGCTGGCTTTCCCATCTGATTTCACAGCACCATTGGAATCCCCTTCAGAAGAAACTTCCATGGACTTGGTAAAAGAAGTTGAAAGATCAGCATAAAGGTCAACCACTCTTCTAATGTTGTTGTTGAGCTCTCTAATAAGGCCAACATTCCTGCTGAGATTGTCAGGAACCTTAGACTCATGATTCTGGTTTATCTCATTGATGAGCACCCTATTCTGATCCAATATATTCTGGACTTGAACAAAGCTCTTCTGAAATGTCTGTGCTACCTTATTATCAATCTGTGTACCATTGCCAAGACCAGAGAATGTGTCACCCTCCATTCTTCAAAGCTAAATCGATTCAGAACCAGCCCTGCATCATGAGCAGAAAGAAAGAGATGAGAAGAAGAAACAACAAAGGAAGTGAAACATTGAAAAAGTGTTTAAAAATAATACTTTATTTATTTGCTTATTTTCTAATTTGTACATAATCATGTCCTACTATCTATACCTGCCTTCACCAACCAATACAGAGACAAAAACACAAGCAGTTTTGTAATAGCATAAGGCATTGGCATTGGGCATATGATCATGACCATTATAAGCTCCTTTACCAGAGGAAACAGATTATAAGCAACAATTATTATTATTGTTAGTATATTATTACTGTAGCAATTATTATTATTTCCTATTATTATTCTTAGATGGGAAAAAGCAGATCCCATATTTCCATAAAGGGTACCTTTTTTTGTTGTACTCAGGAAATACCAACCTAAAGCACAGAGTTTCAAAGAAGAATCTCAAATACTAAAAAAACAGTCAATGATGCAGTAGAGCAGATGAGGCTATGAAGGTACACTACTACTGCAGGGACAACATCATTAACCCTTTTCAAGCAAAATTACGAGGAAAAAATTAAATAGAAGAATCAGTCAAAATTTCAATACCATTTTGTCCAAATTCACATGCACAGATTGAAAAAAAAAACAAAAAAAAAAAAATCATTTAATAATATGAAATTGGCATTACTTAAAACTCAGAAATATACAAAACGACGTATTAATAGCAGGAATTAAAATGTTGAAACCGTACTTGGAAAATTTAGAAGAGCATAAATTGCGTTCAGTAGAAAACATAAATTGGATGAAGAAAAACAAAACAACCCATTTCAGTTTGACAATTCCAACACATAAGAGAATCCATTAAATTGCATTTGCAGAGATCTCAGGATAGTATTTGATTGGAAGAGGTGGAATACGAAGAGACAAAACAAGAAGAAAAAAAACTGATAAAACCAATGTCCCAATGAAGCGGAGATTAAGAAACCCATCAACAAACTATGGAGGAAATAAAGAGTAGAGAACAAAAATCACATTTTTATGAAAGCATGCGATGTTTATTGTTTTTATTTAAACATTCGTATAGAAAAATGAATTAAATAATAAATAATATGAAACATAAATTGTACCTGGAACATTATATTGGGAAGGGAGAAGAGACAAAGATTGAAAGAGGGGGAAGATCAGTGATTGAATTGAATCTACGAGCGAAGTTATATCCTATGAATTCAGGGAGAGAGAATATGTAGATTTCACAGTAACGCTCAGGATTCTGTGTCTTAATATTTTGCACTGTTCTATATTCAATATCCACCCTCTTGTTTTTTAATATATATATTCAGATATACCTTCACCACTCATTGATCAGTGTTTTGTTATCAAAATTGATAAGGGTGCATTGTCATTTCAAATGACCCAACACTGTATCAAGTATTTAGCATTTTTAACTATATTTGAAGTACTACACAAGTTTCATGACTTGATCAAACAAATTTGATAACTAACATGGGATATATAATTAAAAAATAACACCAATTTTAAATAAATAACAATATCAATTCCTATTTCAAGGAGTTTTGATATTTTTAATGAGTTTTATATATTGTCATTTTATCATTATTATTCATGTTTATTCATCATTAAATCTTCAAAATATACAAATGAATAATAGATATTATATTAACTATATAGAAATTTTTACACTAATAATACATCAATATTAAACTTCACTTATTAATGATTATATTAGAACAAACGGATCTGAGATTGGGATAAGGAAGTCAAAACTTATATGATTTGAAAATGCACCCACCACAGTTTTTTTTGTTTGTTATGTAACAATAGGAAAAAAAATCCTCCTTATTAGCAAGTTATTAGTTTTGTATTTACATCTAAAAATAAAAATTATGGCATTAAATGTCATATTATAATATAGTTTTTTTTTGTTTTTTTGTGTAATTCTCTCTGGAGTATCATGACCCCATGTGGAAATGTTTTATGGCGAGTAATAGATGGAGAAACCGTATATATTGCAGATATTTTACTTTTTTTGTAAAAGGGTTTTTTTGTAAAGTAAGTAACACTTCAAAAAAAGCATAAGATTTAACAAAAGAATGTTGCAATGAATTAGGCAACAAAATATCATAATAAATTGAAGTGACGCGGATAACAAATTAGAAAAAAAATGTCAGTCTAAATCACGACACTTCTAATAACTTTTTACGATTCATGCCAAATTTTTATTTTAAATAATCATCTCTCATAATAAATTTTATATATTTTACTCATTATATTCTTTTATTACCCTTGTATTAGGTTGTTTTACATAACCATGAACCATGGTTGATTTTTTTTTTATAACAAAATTGTTAATGTTATTCGCACTATATCATTTTCAAATACTTTCTACACAATTATTTATCTCATCCCCAATAATGAAGATAAGTGCAAAAAATGACAACGGGATAGCTAATAATAACTTAAACTTTAACCTAAAATATAATTACTTATAAAAGAACAAATATAATATATTTTAAATTTTATTTAGATATGTAAATATTATGAAATGACGTATATTTAGATATGAATGATTATTTGTAATAATGACCAGAAGAGTGGTTTCCTTAATGGGAGATATTTTCATATTTCATAAATTAAAGTGAGAGTGTGTAATCTGAAGGCTCTAATAGTAGAGTTTCATCCACAAGAATGATAGAGCATGTTGTGGTTTTCAAGGTGAAAGATGATGTTCCAGAATTAGAGTGTGAAGCCATGCTGCATAGAATCAATTCTCTTGCTTCACTTGAACATCTCCTTTACCTTACCATGGTTCCACTCTTTCGCTTCCGATCCTCTTCTCCCTCTTTTCATTTCACTCATATCCTTCATAGCCGCTACAATTCAAAGGATGACCTTAACGCTTACACCTTTCATCCCACCCACGTGGCAGCCGTTCAGGCTAACTCCCCTTTGGTTCAAGACATCATGGCCGTTGATTTTGTCGCCCATGATCTACAGGGTGAGTTTGTTCCGCCACGTGGCTCGGCTGCGCGTGTGACCTTGTTTAAATTGAAAGAGGGTTTTGGAAATGAGGTTAAAGATGAGGTTTTGAGGGCTATAAAAGGAATTCAAGATGAGTTTAAACAAGGTGTTCAATTCAGTTGTGGGGATAATTTCTCGCCTGGGAGAGCTAAAGGTTTCTCGATTGGTTCCATTGTCATTTTTCCTGGGTTGACCCAATTGGAAGGAGAGGATGCTGATGAAGGAATAGAGGTTTATCAGAATAATGATAAGATTAAGGAGTATCTCGAGTGTGTGGTTCTCCTTGATTTTCTGGTACCATCTCTTTGATTGTGTCTTGTTATTTCATTAATAACTACTATTATTTGTAATAATGAAATGAAACTACTTAGACTTTGTATGTTGGGACATTCAGCCCAAGTATTATTATTATCTATAGCCCTAAGCTCTCATTGATCAGTGTTTAATATAGATAAAGTGTAATCACCATATAGATCAGATAGGGATCACGTGTATCAAGTTTGTGTCTCCAACTGTCACTGATCCATGATTCTCTGCCTATATTTCTTGAGGCTTTAGTTTGTTTCCTGGTCTTTTACCCTTTTCTGTACCCAAAAAAGCACTGCTTAGGATTATGATGCTATTGCTACCACCATTATCATCGTTTGATGTGTATTTTACATATGACATTGGAGAACTAACAACATTAACAAGTAGCAATAGCTAGTCACATACTATGTTCCCTTTTTTACAAGATACAATGAAAATTAGGCCCTCCACAACTTGACCGGGTTTAGATCCTCTCACGTTTATATATTATGTTTCCTCTAATCCTCTCCTATCATAAAACAATTCTCACCAATAATTTTGATGGGTCCATTAAGATTGTTTGTCTCTTATTTATCTTTTCGTGAAGTGGTTGTCTCTTTTCACATAAGAGAAAACATAGAATCCAGACCCCATTATAAAATAGAGCGTGTTAAAGTCAACAACTAATTAAATTATTTATGAAGTATTTTAAATAGGCTAAAAAGTGACAGAAAGGCCATAAATTATTTTCATTAAGCATCCTCAATAGGGGTTGGACAATGTTGAACAGAACACGACTTGTGCAATAACTCTTGCAATGCAAGACTTTTAATTAACCTTAAACATGAATATGGACCACCTATCACTAAGCCTTAATAACCATGACTCTACGAGAGAGCAAGCTGTTGTGCCTATACTAATACTAGCATATATTTGAACATTTTATGCTAAAAGAAGAGTTCTGTATATTTCTTCAAGACAAGTATTGCTTCATACAAAAGGCCCTTTAACCACTTCAATATAAAGAGTAAAATAAACGTAGTCTATAATAATCTCTATAAATGAAAGAAAAATACAGCAACTTGTGGTTTAGGCCTAACTCAAATACATTGATATAATAAATGATTTTTTTAATAATAGCAAATTGTACAAACGTATATAGATCTGTAATGGAATTGGTTGCATTGGCCAAAAAATTTGTAAATTATGCAACATTTGAAGGAAATGGCTTTACTGATTTAGGGTATTCTGGATTTGTGGCTATAGAAGATACTTGATGAATGCTCCACATATGAAATGTGATCGTTACCATAAGGCAGAGAATTGACCTCATTTCCTATTTTTACCTTTTACCTTACTGATTGTTTTTATTATTCCACAAATATGTGATGTTTTTCTATGTTTAGGTTCATCATATCACTTGCGAATATTTTTCAAAAAAACACTATATTTTATTTTATTATTTAATATATGAAATTTCTTTACTTTTTTTTTAATTATTTGGGCCATAAGGTCCCAGTGAAGGGTATGTGACGTAGAGAATAGGCCTTATTTATATTCGGGCCAGTTAAAGTGAAAGTCCATAGCCATAGCCGCATTGAGTCATTGCAGCATCAAGGGTTTCCCACTCTTTCGCTCTCCAATTTCCTTACTTCCTTGCCAACCTGCTATTTTTTGTTCATTCAGGTCTGTGTTTGTAGTAATTTCTATTGTGTAATATTTATACACTGTAATTCATGTGCTTATATTATTTATCTATTTATATTTAGCCTATCAGTGACCATGTATCTTCAGTTTTACATTAATGACAATGGTGACAAAGTCTACACCACTAAGGTCAGATTTTAATCATTTATCGCTATTTGCTTTTTATTCACTACCTAGGCCTCTCATATTGTATGTATAATAACTGAAAATTTTGGGTGTTTCACTGGTAGTGAAAAGTTATGTTTTTTTCTATTTTTGCAGAAAGAGTCACCACTTGGGTTAGTTACACAATCTGCACATCCAGGTATTTTTCTCAGTTAACTAATTTTTTCTTACTTCATACACTTATATGGCCTTCCAATAAACTAGTTATTATTATTGTTTGGAAAACTACATTAGACACCCTTCTGTCTAGGCCCTTGAGATTGATGTAAGTGTAATTTCAATATCACCTTGCAAGGGAGTGATAGTTATTCCAAACAGTAAAATATTATTGGTAATTTTCTATGAGTGTAATATCTATGCATAGTTGGTGTGAAGATTTATATACATTCAATATACCATTCATCATTCATTTGTATGTTTTATATTTAAAAGTCATTGATAATTAACTTTGAATGATGGATAAAACTCCTGACAGGGCATACATCTATTTCTCTTTTTTATTTGATGCCATGCTTCTATTATTTTAATATTTGATTGGATTGTGCCACAATTTTCTATTTTGACATATTTCCCCCTTAGAAAAATAAAATGGGGAAAGAAACTATAAAAGTTGTGGCTAGTAGACTTCATCGTTTTGCTTCAATCGCCAACCATTTGACCTAGTAGAGTACCTCTAGTAAATTTTTTATGCGGGTGCTTCTTCAGTTTAAGCATGCAATGCAAGCTTCATAACCAATTTTGTTGGGTATCATTTGTCATAATATTACAATCTTCAAGATTAGGAGTAGATTACATGTGAAAGGCATTCCGTGAGAATCATGGTTGATTAAATAATAGCTTAACAAAGGTGTGAGGCAAACAAGTACAAAAGTTTTGATTTTCTGAATTGCTAGACTAGGGATGTTTCCTTTCTTAATATTCTTATTGTTATTTATATATTATGATCTATTTTTTTCCAGCCAAATCTAACATGCGAACTGTAACATAGTTCGCATCCATGCGAACTAAATTATATCCGTCGGATGAAAAATTTGGTTAACCGGTTAACGGCTTGTGACCGGTGTAAAGTCGGGTTGGCAAAGGAAAACATACATAGGAAGTCGGTTTGGGAGTTGGAGGTTTACTTGATGAAGTTGTGGCATGGTGAACCGACTTCTACATTGAAGTCGGTTTGGGAGGAATTA
This sequence comes from Lupinus albus, assembly GCA_009771035.1. Taxonomy (NCBI): domain Eukaryota; kingdom Viridiplantae; phylum Streptophyta; class Magnoliopsida; order Fabales; family Fabaceae; genus Lupinus; species Lupinus albus. Next base: position 2,172,264 of record CM020005.1, read on the forward strand.
ACATGCATTTTGTGGTGCTTGGGAAAACCGACTTCTCCATAGAAACATTGCACCACATACTGACCCGTACAGAAGTCGATTTGGGCCTAACCGACTTCTGTACGTATTGGGCCCAACCCATTTTTTCTTCAAAAATTGTTTGCTGATACCGACCGGTTTAGGAAAAGTTAATATCAACTCTTAGCACATTTGGTAAGTGAAGCAGCTTGTTGTAGTATGTGGAAGCACTTCTATATAAAAGTCGGTTCCAGAAAACACTTCTTCAAATGAAGTTACCCTGTGCAAAACCGACTTCTATATAGAAGTCGTATAGAAGTCGGTGAGGCCCAAACCGACTTCTGTACGTCAACGAGCCAAAGTTAACAAGGCCCATACCGACTTCTGCAAAATAAATCAACCGGTAACGCAATCAACGGCTGAGATTAAATAATTATAATCCAACGGCTTTTAATCAAGTTCGCATCCATGCGAACTAATCTTCAGTTCGCATCTTAGACATGGCCACCCTTGATTCTTAATTGGTCATTGTTTCCGTTTATTGCAAGAAAATCACATATTTGTTAACTTGTGTACTCTTACAAAGACACGTTGAATAAACATTTTTAATGAACGCCCCATTGTCTATAGCTATTAGTGATCTTTGATGGTATTCTTGAATTGCAGCAAGGTTTTCCCCTGATGACAAATATTCAAGGCAGAGAGTTCTTCTGAAGAAGCGTTTTGGATTATTACCAACCCAACAGCCACCTCAAAAATATTGAGTGATAGACATGCTCTTACTGTTCTTATCCAATGACTGTGTCAAAGTAGAGTTCAGCATTATATGTTTTATGAACTGATGTAGTCAAAGTCCTGTTAAATTATTAGAATAAAGTGGCGAGCTTTGGATGAATTTATGTTCATGTTTTAAATTAATGTATTCCGAGTATCTTCTCAAATTTATTTGAACTGTCTGATGTTTTAAATTTACTTTGTATTTAAGCACCGTAGGTTTAGCAAAACTATATATCTTATGAAAAAAGATGTATGCATTGATAGAATAAGATATTGTATCATCAACTATTTATTTTCAATTTTCATTAATTTTTAGATAAAAGTAATATAAGAGTAAATAGTGAATAGTACAATAATTACGTATAAATTTTTACAATGTCAAGTATACAAATTTTAATGTCTAAGGAAGTGTTATAATGATGTATATACTCTTGGGAGAGCAAGACATTCAGATGGATACTTAAATTTTAATCAGTAACTCCTTGTGTGGACTAATAGCAGTTTCTCAGCTGCTGTATGGATGTAAGTTTCTTTAATAACCATCATCAATAAATATAAATAAGCATCAAAATCCTCTAAATTCACGATCCATTAGAAATAACACTGAAGGGGCAACTAAATACAATGGATGTGGAAAGATGCAAATAACACAAATGATTGAGCCTAGATAGTTGGTTGTTCACCTCAAGATAAAGGTGGTCTTTCAAGTAATAGATGAGAAGGGAAACCCTTCAATCTTCCTAATTCCTCATAGACTGCACTGATTGAATTAGTTGGGCAAGCGCAGCAGCATACTGAATAGCTGCATGTTGTGCGCTATAATTGTCTGACAGCCCATAATCTGCATAACTTGGGTCTGCAAACATAAACTGCCCAGGTAATGATCTTTTAGCCACGATTTCTCGCCATATATCAAGGAACTCCTCCATAATTTTCCTGGATTTTTCAACTGAAGAAGTAGGGAGATACTCAACCTACAAGAAAATTCAACCAAACTTGAATATATACCATATCTATTGATGCAAAACTATGACGACGACGACAAACAGAGAATGAGTATTATTTTTTATTTTTACTTCATATTTTATAGGACAGAGTTTGAATATTTAGGATCAGCAAAAAAGCTAACAAAGGCAAAACTAACAAATTTGGCAAAAGCAAGATTTTCCACCCACCCTAAAACAATGCCGATCATTCTTATATGAGGAATGAAGGAATGAACAATAGCCGCTCTTCTAAGAGAAGAGATCTTTATGATTACACTAAACGTACTAATATCACTACAAGTTCTTCTCATCCTTAAAAAAGGAAGCCATTACATAAAAATTTAACCTCCACATGCTTATAATCTTTTGAAATTTTAATCCATGTGTAACAATCACGTTCACTAGTTCTAAGACAGTAAAATTTGCTGCATCTCATTGAGAAACAAATGCTTGGGTTTCTTTATTTGCAACATGTAAATTACTGTTGTAATCATCTTAACCATTCACCATGCACACCATAGATGGTGCATGTTAAGAACCACATCACCATCAAAATAAATGTCAAGATGCACCACTCAATTCAAATCCCAAAAGGGAACTCCACTCCAATTCAAGTGGTAAATCTTAGAGCATAAAAATGTTGAAGGCAGAAATGTCGACAGTAAACAGCGAACAATTTTATGGTACATGTGTTCTCAATTTTCGACTTGTCATAGAAAATTATATTTGGACCAAGATGAAAATAATACCGGAGAGAGACAAACAAGTGTTTGAAAAGTCGCAGAAACAAAAGGGACTACATCTTCATAATTTCGACTTTCTAAATAAATAATTTATCACACTAAAAATAAATCTAATTGAAACTAAACTGTGTACCAAAGAAAATTATAATTGACTACTAACACAATTAACCGTCACCACATCTTTCATTATTCAATACGCAGTAAATTAACTGCATCATTCATTAGGTATTTAACCGTCGCAAATGAACCGGTTCTGTTTTTCAGGTTACCATAAATTCAGTTCAACCCAACCAACTAATCCTCTATTTTTTCACCTAACAAACACACCCTCCATTCATGGGCCAGATAAAGGGTGTCACTGGGCCATTAAACTCAAAGAAACCTAACCAAGTTACCATTTCCACCCCCCTCCAGGGTCAATGTTCCACACCTGACTCAAATCGATGCCCTACAGTCGCCACCCACTAATCCTTGTTGAATCGAGTTTCATTGTCAGTCCTCCATTTCCTTCAATGCTGTAACTTCTTCACACTGCAAATTCATCTTATACTAAGGCCTCTATCAATTTGAAACTTCTGCACACATCACACTCGATATAGCATATTGTAATAATAATCCGAAGGGTTCAATACCCGAATGAATCACATACTTGTAGGGCAAGGATGAAGGTTAGGGCAACTATGCTCAATCCGTCCATCCTCTATATATTTATTCTTTCTAATGTGAGCGTAATATGCCATATGCATAACAACAAAATGATACATGGTACGCAAGTTTAATGAGCAAACCTAGTAGCTATGAGTCAGATAACCACCATTGCAAGTATCCATGGAAAGAATCATGTGCATTTTCTAACCAAAGTTTCAAGCATTAATAGTTGGCCGGGTTAGTTTACGAGACAGAGATGATAAGTTTCAAATATTTGACTATGACAAAAAAATATCAGTAAAATTAGGGTAAACAAAAGAAATTGATGAAGATAGAGAAACAAAAGGTTACCTCCATCAAAATTCCTCTGATACTTTCAGCTTGATTGGGAGCAACCTTAATCAATCTGACCTGAAAGTCACCCAATTTATACTGAATTCCGTCGAAATGAAGTGCGACTTTAGGTTTGTAAGATTGAAGTTTCTCCATGATGGTCAAGATGGAAGAATCAGCCTCAAGAATAACCTTACTACCGCGAATGATGAAGAAGTACTTGTTAGGTTGATCCATCAGCGATATCCCAAGGAAATCGCGTGGGAAATCCGTGGCAATGTTCTGGTCTGTTACCAATTACGCAAAACCATAACAAAATTTGTTTTTTTCCTCTTCATGTTCAAGAGTGGAATATAAAGAACGAAAATGTAACTAACCGCGTAAATTGGGTCGATAAAAAGTGAGAGTAGCTTTCCATCTTGAACCTTTTACAGCATTGATGCTATCCACACACTGTGTAACTTCATTGAGGATTTGACTATTTGCCACAGTTCCTTGATTAGGTTGCCAATGCAGAACCCTAAACAAAAAAAGAGAGAGAAAGCATAAAAATATGAAATTGATGAATAGTGAAAAGTATAAAGATGATACCATCTAACAGGCATTTTTCAAAGCAATAATCAAAAGAGAGAGTAAGAATGTTTTGTTTGCGTTGAATTGTTATTAGTAAGAGAGGTGCGGTATTTGCCTGAATGCTTAGTCAATTTGGGCCTTTACTGGGCCCGTTTCATATAAGGGTTTTATTAGATTTTCCGTTGATTTTTTGGGGAAAAAAATTAAGATCATTTTGTAGCACATGTTCAATAGAATTGTGAGTATATTTTTAAAAATACATGTTTAATATTATTAAATGATTTAGTTCACGATTGACCTCCAAATGGATGTAAATGATGTGATTATATATTTGGGATTAGTTAGTTGTAGAAAAAAAAATTATAGAATAGTTACATACTACATTGTTCAATAAAAAATGGATGGTTATATTTGGATGAATTTAATTCATTTCATGGATTTTGTTCTATAATTTTGCTCTCTAACATCTAAATAAGTAATTTATTCACTTTTCCTTTTAGCTGAATTAGCCTCTACATATGCGGTTGAATGAATTTAATTCTCATTTATATCATAAATGATTTCATGTAGTATAAACTAGAAACATATCATTACTTTTTTTATTATTAAAAACACAAAATAATTTAGTAATCAACTAAAGTAAATTAAGTATATTTGCTAATTATTTCAAATATTGTAGATTTCTTAAACAATCAATCAGTGATTTTCAATTTAAATAATCAAATGATTTTGTCTATATTTTAGGTTATGTTTTTAGTTTGACATATCTATTCATCCTTTATTTTAAAATATTGGCATAAGAAGATTATGTAGCTTTAGAATTTTGGAAATATTAATCCTTTAGGAAGAAAATAAATGGGGAAATAAAAAGATTGTTCATGACTTCATGTTTATAGATATAGAGATGATTCTTCTATTAATTAATATTTGTTACAAATTAGTGTCTGTATTCCCACAAATGAAAAACCATCCAATTTAAAGTATAATTATGTATATTTACTAATTACGCACATATTTATTATCAATTTAAAGTATAATTTTTTATTGCAATTTATCAAACTGTAATAATAAATCATAACTTGTAATTAACTTTTTCAAAAAATAAAGAGATAGTTTGAATGTGATTATGTGATGGGTTAAATGGGAAGGATAAGAATGATAAGTGTGGTTTGTGGGGAGTGTGAATTTAGTGGTGAAGTACTTTGAGGCATGTCTGAGACTCTGAAACCTGCAACCACTACTTACACCCTTTTTTGGACCAATACAAACACACCCACTCATTTATCACACACCCACCACTCTTCTTTTTTATTATTACTAAAGCTGACTTGGTCACTCCAAAAATGTGGCTTTTTGGTATCTTTCCTTTTCTCACCCACTATTATGAGATACAATTAATTCAACCATTACTTGTTTGTCATAAACTAAATATATTTTCTTCTATTCTTAAGTACTTGTATTTTGTGACACATCACCTGGTGCATAAATTATTGTAAACTAGTTTTATAAGAGAATAAATAATATAGAAAATAATTTTCCTTCCTCGTCATATATATTAAAGCTAGCATAAGTTTTTGACTCTGACTTTCTTTCTGATTGAATGAAATTGACACAAAGTGCACGGTGCATGTACTGATTCAAAGAACTGAACTCATCAGGTCATGTCATTTTCACCCCACGTTTGTACCAGCCTACCACTGAACATACATTCATAAAATCCTAAGGAAATTTTATTGAAATTTAGTAACCATTTTTTTAAAGATGATTTCATTCATTCTTGTAAGTGGCCACTAACCAGTCTTGATTATGATTCATTATAATGGGTTACAGTATCGAAAATTTGTATACACTCCTCTAAAACATTGTACTGGATAAATGAACGTAACCACAAATAAAAAAATACATGCCATCATCCTATCTATTTTTTTTAAATGATGTAAATGTTATTTTGGTTGAAACAACACATTATTTTACTATTATTTCATTTGGATGGTTGGCAGACAGAACTTAAGCACGTGATTCTGAGCTTATCATGAAGTTTCAGTTCTATCCTGGAGATAAAATATATTAATCAAGTCAAATAAATAAAATTAATGAGTGATGAGAAAATCATTTTGGCCAAAATTTGCTTCTTAATCCCTTATTAAGTAATGAATGGATTTTCATTTGGTTTAGTCTTGGTGTTCAAAAATGACAAACTTGCTATTTAACAAGAGCAGAGAAGGATTAATGAACAAATACAGATATGTCCATCTAATAATATAGCTCAAACTATGTTTGGTAGAACAGAGAACAGAACCATGAAAAAGCAATATCATACAAACACAGCACCAGACATTGAATCCCTCCATAGAAGTTTTGCGAAAGATGGAAAAAAGTGGTGCAATTAAAAGGAGACAACACAAAATATGAAGTTATGAACTCCACCATGCAATAAGTACATTATTGACCTTAAATTCAACCATCTGCAAGACAAAATAAAATTGTTATAGGAAATAGAGAATATATATACTATCATTAAGGAATAGAAATATAGAACAATATCAAAATGGTGAGGGAGTTTCATTTCATTACCTCGTTGGTTTCTGGAACTGAAACTTGCAAAATCATGAGAAGTGGGAATAGAGATTGAAAGTTGAGTTGTTGAAGATTTATCATCCAAATCAAGCCATGTACCTCTACTTTTTGGTGGCCATTCATCAAAGAAACGATGAACAGTTTTCTGCTGAGGTGGTTCTTCTTTGTCACCAAGTTTCATGAATTTTTCAGACTTGATATCATTATAGAAACCCTGATCTTGCTTTGGTTGTTGTTTTGAGTTGTCACTGAGGCTCTGAAGTTGCAAGTAAGAGTCTTCATTGTCATTATTGGTTAAACCAGAGAAGTTCCTCTGTTTTGAAGAGGATGGGGAGTTTATACTAAGTGGTGTGAGGTTCCAAGAATCATCAATAGAGGAAGCAGAGAAGCTTCTCATATTCCCAGATGGTTCAGTGAAGAAAGCATGTTCATCCACCTCTTCTTTCTGTGCATAAACATACCTGTTCCTTTTTCAAGAAATAAAAAAAAGTAGAGTAACACTGACAAATACAACAATAAAAATGTATATTAAGCACTTGAGTTTGAGGGAGGTGTTACCTGGAGTCAGTGTTATTCTGAGATAAAGAAGCATTGTCAAGAAACAAGGAAGCAGTGTTGTTGTTGTCTTGAAAATACAAACCAGTAGAAGAGGGTCTTGAAGGTGGAGGATGATGGTAGAGGAAAGAGTGTTGCTGAAGATGAGAACCATATGAAGAAGAAGAATGTTGATGAGGGTGATGGTGGTAAATGTTCTGAGCTGTTGTTGGGGCTAATGCAGGGTTGTTTTTGGTGATTGATAAGATAGAGGAAGGTGTTGTTGAAGTTGAAGAAGCATCAATGTTTTGTGTTGTTTTCAAAACTTCCACAGGCTTTCTTGAACGGTTTTTGCCTCTATGCATGTGTCTCTCACAGTACTTTGAATCTGGGTAGGCCTCTTTTGAGCACCTCCATTTCTTCCCATCTGTTCTTCTGCACCTACCTGGCTCTGGGTCTATTTTTCTTCCCAAACCCATGGGCAAATAGTTCCACCCAACTGCACTCACCCAAAAAAAACCTTTTTTGTTCACTCAAATATTTCAATCAAGAATCACTACTACGCCAGAAAACGTCTTTAAAAGTGGTTAAGAAGTAAAATCGCTAAGCACACTAGACATTTTTTTTAATCTAGGGTAGTTAATGTATTAAGGATAAGAAGTAAAGTTAATATTGACTTATCTGATTCCAAAAACAGTATTGTAGTCACTATTTAGTAATAATACTACTCATATAGGAGTTGATATTGACTTACAGTGTTGAGGGTGGTGAGGCAAAAGCCTTGAAGAGAGAGGAGAATCCAAGTAGCTTCTTTTGATGGTGAAGATTAGATCAGGTGGGATGGAAATACCTGAAGCAATGTACTTGTAGATAAGAGCTTGATGTTCAAGCTCTTGCCACTGGGATGGGGTAAATGGGAACTTGTTCCTTCTGTTCATCATCAACAACCAAAAAGAGAGAAGAAAAACAATAAGAAATGAAACAGAACTTGTTGAGTGCAGTGAAAAGGAGGAGGAGGGTGTGTACTGTGTAGTGATTGATTATGGTAGGTTATTTTAGTTTATAAGACTGGGAGGAGTAGAATAGGTATATTTATTTCAGGGACCATTGAGCTACAGAATCTTCTGTACATTGATAAACAAGTAATGGTTCTGATTATTACAGTGCTGCATACCAAAGCACTATCTCTTTCTCTCTCTATCTCTCTTTTGCTGCTATGGTTGTGACTGCACACTTCTCTGTTGCTACCTGCTTCTGCTTCTGCAAATAACCTGTCTTTCTGGCAGCTCTTGTCTCTGACATCTTTACTGAAATCCATAAACTAAGAGGAGAGAGAAACAAAAGGGTCCTAAATACAAAAGAGGAAATAGTTATTATTGGTATTATTGTATACTATAGTATTTTCAAGAGTTGGTATCTGAACCAAATGCTTGTCTCAGAACATTGTACGGTTTCAGCTTTTACTGCTACTAACCTATTTACTTTTTCTGTTCCTTTACCTTACACACTCAGAACCCCACTTACTATTTCACCCTTTTTTCCATTTTCGAAATCTAGAAAATGATACATACACACCAAGTGAGGGTCTCATAAATCTTGATTCTTTACCTTGTAATTGTTTTCCTTTACTTCTTATCACTATGAAAGTGGATTATATTCTTAAACAAAACTTAACGGTATAGTTAAGGGTTAATGAGGGTGTGTAATTCAACACCACTTGTCCTCATGCTCAATTTCATAGCCATACATGTTAGATATTTGTTGAAGTAAAAAAAAAAGGTACAGATGCATGAATTATGAACATTTATTTAACTGGGGTTACTTTTTGTTGTCCTTTTGCTAGTTCCATTGACGAAAAAGTTGCACATTCTATTAAGGTAATGCCATTTAGCTAATCCAAGTACTAATTCTGATATAGTACTAAGTTGATTCATTAAGCTCGATATAGTTTAAACTATATCTAGAACAACGATACACATGATGCGAGACTTACTTTCAAATACTAGAACGTTTGAATTGAAAGAAAAGAAAGGTGGTCAACCAAAAGGGCCATATTATTTATGCTGTTTGGTTGCATTAAAACCTTAGGAGCTATTTTTGCATTTTATGTTATGAACAGGTGGGGGTTGTTTGGAACAGTTTTTATCTCCCTTGCCGTAGCAGACTCAGTTGCCCAAAAAAATCCTTGTACCTTTATTAATGAGAGAAAGGTGCAAGGCTGGAAACAACATATGTACTCTTTCCATTATTTGTTCCTCTTTATGAAAACAAAGAGCTTGTGGTCCCTTAGCATGCCACACACCTTTATATTTGGTAACCATAGTTGACATTAAATTCTCTCACATTTTGTATCTTTCTGTAATACCAATGGAGGCAAATATATTATTATGCCCACAAAAATCAAAATATTTGGAGAAGTGCATATTCAATTTCTTTGAACATAAGTGGAATTTGAATGCATGACTTTTGGATAAGCTGTTTTTGAAGCATTTGTCTCTCCATTAATGGAGAGAGGATCCCAAACAACGTTAAGAGCATAAATAAGGTTTTTAATATTTACATTTTATATGAAAACCTATAGAAAAACTATAATACTAAGCTATATATCATTGAATTTATTGTTTACAGGTGCCGCAGAAAGAGTGAAGGAGAAGAAGGGAAAAAATTCTATCCCCATATGGGAAAATTATACAACACTGAACTAGAGTTCAAGCTTGAAACAGGGTCACAATGTACTATTCCTTTTGGAAGAAAGAGAGAATAAGATCTGTATGTACAGAAAAGAGCTGTGTATCCACGAAAAGCTGTTTAGAACAAGGCAACAAAGAAGAAAAATCAGCATTGGTAGTCAGAATAAAATACCACAACAGAAAAAAAACTCTATTTGTGTACAAGTGCTTGTCGCATGTAACAATTCTAGGATTCAAAACTAGAATTTGGGACTGAGTAACTAAAAACAGAAATAGTTTGTGAGCCGATTATGAATTTATGATCATTTAAAACTTACAAGCAAATAGGAGAAAAATGTGTTCCCATAGTTAGCATAAAGAATGATGTAAGCTTAAGAAATAAACCTTCATAAAAGATCGATCACGGTAAGGGAACGAGTCGATGAAACTCTCCTTTAAAAGCAAGGATACCTGAAGGTACAAGTAATCATCTAAGATCATAATATCCACCAAAATATGCACTTTGCAGTGCAAGTCAATGTATATAAATGGTGACAGACATCAATGCATGCCTTTCAGTTATTTTTTTAAGTATAGCATAATATCCTTCCTGAATATGCTATAAGATAAATGTAATAGCTATAAGATAAATTTTCAAACTTAATTTGCGGTGGAGACAAAAATAGAGACCTTGTCATCGTTGGATTGTACATTCGTAATTGTGTGAGAGCGGATATTACAGCAAAGGGAATCCAAATAAGATCTTAACACTGAAAGGAACCCCTTTGCAGCTTCAATCTGTAGGACAAACTAACACTCATGAGAATAACAGACTAAAACATGGAGACATGTTAGTTAACAGTTCGATGTAAAAACAACAATGACAAACCAGAAATACTACAACAATTTTTGTGAGGATGCACGCTATAATGAACTTCCAGAAGACTGTAACTGCTTTGTACAAAATAGCTCATGAAACACTTGATACTAGTGCACTCAAGCATGACTGTCTTATGTAATAATCAAGATACCAAAAAATAACCAAAAGCTGATAATAAGAGCCAGAAATGGATAATTTTGAGATCATTAAGAATGGCACACCTGCACTTCAGTGCATTCATACACGGGCCTTGTTCTACCCAAGTAATTTCCCCCTACAAGTGTTGCATGATGAGAACGTAAAGAAGAGACTAGCTCTTTCTGTCTTGGCAGTTGGGGTATCATTGGTGATGTCACCTATTGCAACATAATAGCAGTTTGATAAGAAACTATGTGTCTGTGTTACTCGAAGATACAATACAGAGACAGCAAAACAACAAATTAGCAGATAACCACATGAAAATCAAATAATTGTATTAGCTAAACCGCAATCCTCCTCTAGGGATGATTACTCTCATGTGTACTCACAATGTATCATAAGTATCTAACAGTTGTCCGGTGTAAAAATAAATGTCTAGTATCAGAATCTAGAAATATACAACATAGCAATTAGAAAGGACTTCTTTCTGTGTTATCCAATCTTGCAACAAATCATTAGAATTTTAGGAGATAGTTGAATCCTGAATGTATTTCACACAAGTAAATGAAAAAAACAATGATAGTAGTACAAAAATCAATGATATGTAGAATGATATTTTCCTTCATTTAAAGCCATAACTTTTCAATTAGTGAAGAAAAACATGTCATTCAAATGCTCAGTAAATTGCCAGTGCAAAGAGTTCATATTTTAAGCATTGAAAAATTGCAAGCAAAAAATTACACACCTGGTTTCTATTGGCATCGACCAGAATAACATTGGTTAACTTCAACTGAACCTCACTGTTCCTGTTCTTGATACCAACCTAGAGAATTAATTTTGCCAGCAGTCAGACATCAGGAATGGTATTATCAATTTAAGGGTTAAGTTAAAAACACTTAAACCTCAAACCAAATATAAAACTAAAGAATCAAGTAAGGTTGTTGCCTAATGACCATAAGGTTACGGGTTCAAATACTGAAAACAGCTTCTCCGTTTGTGAGGTAAGGCTCTGCACATCTACCTTCCCCAGACCCCACTAACTAGGCCGCCTTTTTTTATCCCAGTCGCAAACATAAAACTTTACATTCCAACATATGAAAAGTAATATAAAATATTTTACCACTCCAAAGAAATATATTCAGTATCGTTGTCTACAGTAAAAATACAACGTGTGTAGGGGCAAGTACTAAGCATGTATTTAAAATGCAAAAACAACCTCATGGCTTGACTTCAGCAGCCAGAAAAAATTATTAATACTGAAAGCAGGAAGAACAAAATACTCACCACAAAAGGGACAGGTGCATCCAAAAACTCAAGCATGTCATTTGGTAAAACCTGGAAAATCATGTTCTCATCAATACCGTAAGGTGGAAAATGGAAATAGAAATTAACTGTAAAAATAATATTCGCTTTAATGGTTAAAGGGGAAGAAATTAAACCGGCATCAGCAGGCTTTGCCATTGGTAAGGCCTGATTAGCGCAATAACTGATAAAACTAAAGCAGATAAGATTCCCTGGACGTAAAGAAAAATTAAAGTTATATATGAACAAGCCAAGGCAGAAAAACTAAAATGAACAATCAAATATTTTTGCAGTTAAATTCACCAAATCATATTCCCAAAGATTGATGGTGAAGCATAGTTTTCATATTAAACAAGACAATTATTATAGACATCCATATTTCAATATGAAAGTAATTTAATTGTAAAACTAGTCGATAAAAATACTGTTGTAAGAGTTGCTGATAGCAACCTGACTGGGCTCAAGTATAAAAAGACCAACAAGCCCATCATGCTTACCATCCAATTAGGAGAACCACCCGATAAAGGCTAATTCTCCTTAAGAACTTAAGGACATTTTCGTTTTACTTAAATAAGTGGGTGTCTTATGTCCCACAATTATTTTAATTTATATTTTTATACAATAAGTTTATGTTTTGTAATAAGCTTTATAGCCATGTGTTTGTTAATTGTTGGCCATGTGCCATGTAACCTATAATTGACATATGAAGAAGGTGATGTGGAAGTCTAGCTTGCATGAAGAGAGTTTCCAAGAACATCATATTGGCATGGACCAGCCCAAAGCCACGCTGGAACCTGACTAAGCAGCTGACTAGGCCAGGCGCCTCATTTTCAGCCCTTTCCTAAAGAAGGCTCATCAAGGCACGGCCAACACATTTATGGCACCATCCCATATTCTTTGCCCCATGTTTCAGGCCTTTTAATTGAGCATTTACTATGTAAATTTCGGCCAAGCTACAAAGAAGGAAGGCATTCAAGACCAATCCCACATTTTCTGCCTCACTTTAAAGCATGCATTCAAGGCTGAATTTCAAATTCAAATGGGACTTAAACACATTTATGGCACATCCCATATTCTTTGCCCCATGTTTCAGGCCATTTTAATTGAGCAATTACTATGGAAATTTCGGCCAAGCTACAAAGAGGGAAAGCATTCAAGGCTAGTTTCAAATTCAAACAACCATTGAAGGCACATCCCATATTTTCAGCCCATGCATTAAAGAATCAAGCAACTACACGGCCAGAGCTTATTAAGGACATTAAGCACATGTTGGGATTCAAATTCAAAGGAGAATTCAAGTTCCCACCTTATTCTCCTCCTCAGCTTAAATGGGAATTAAATGGGACAAACATCCCATGCTTTTGGCTCGACTTAACTTCAATATTTATGGGCAAATCAATATGTGAATGAGCACAAAAGGAGCCTGGCCGAGGATCTTCAACACAAAGTAAAGGAGGGATTCAAATATTCAAGCACATGTGCTAAAACCAAGGGAATGAATTAAAATCGTGGCATAACACAAGGGAAAACTTAATGAGGCACACAACCATTGCATTATGGCTGAATAAGCTTTGAATTAAGCCATTAAGAATGTAATAATGCCTAACCATATGGTTTGAATTTCGAAATTGCTTGTAATAGTTAATGAAATGGAAGCCTTAGATGGCCAGCCATACCATATATGTAAGCCTTTGGCATTTGAAAAAACTTAAGTTGATTTTTATGCAAAACATATTAGTGAGTTTTTCTCCTAAGTTCTTGGTTGAACCAAGTTTATAGTTCTTATCAAACATCCTTGTTTGTGGCGAACCTCTTTAGGCTTATCAAACACTCATGTTTGTGGCGCCTTCATCTTTTCAATCTTCATCATCTTCTTTTATCCTAGCCAACAAAACTCCATAGCCAACAAAGCTTAGCCTCGGCCAAACACAATTCCCTACCCAAAACACCAAAGCCTCGGCCTAACACAAAGACTACAACCCCACTCATCCCAAAACACATATTCTCGGCCTACATTCAACCCAAACACATCCCAACCGAATTCCATACACAACCATGGCCTAAAACCACCTATATCCATCCCAAATGACCCAAAGCCATCCCAAACACATAAACATCCAAAAACAGCCAACAAAAACATATCATTTCATCCCAAAAGCAAACTTCAAGCAAACGATCAAAGTGAAATACCAACCCCCACAAGGAGGTTGCTATCAGTTGCTGATAATGACATGACTTATTAAAAATAAGCAGCAATGGCTGATCACATATGCGTAAGTACATGAGCAAGGCCAACACAACAATGAGAGAAACTAAAATACAAATATAAATGTACCTAATAGAGCAGGGACCTATCAATAAGGGAACATTAATGTTGCCAAAGGAAAAAAAAAATTACAAACAATAGCTCAGACTCAGATAACTTGACATCAATACAACAATAGCACATGGTACATCATCATAATTATTATTATAATATCATCTATCTTTTTGTAAAAGAAATAATTACTAACATTTGAGGTACATGACATACCAAATTAGAACATACAACAACTATCTGCTTCTCTAACAAAACTCCTGCAAAGAATGTTAACACCTGCATGGTGCAGAATGGACACACAAACAGTTAAAAAAACTGTTATACAAGCATTATAAAACTGTTAAAGTTGGATCAATGAATTGCAACTTGTGGAGAAAACTGCCACATTAAACTCACAAACTGGAGATGCATAATTTTGCCCTTAATTTGGCCACAGTTGAAGTGACCAACTCATATTTAATATCAGATCGTCACTTTAAATGCTCATAGACATTAACAAAGTGATGTCTCCAAAAATAACAGATCTAACTTATAATCAAGACTGAGTACAAGATTTCAGCCTTTTGCCCTTTTTAGACGTTAGAAATCGCAAGATCAGCAGTCATACTACCCCTCCCCCCCAAAAAAAAACAATTATGAAAGAAAATAAAAAATGCAGAATATGACCTGTGCCTAACTATTTCACTAATCCATTAAAATCTCCCACATAAGAAATTCATATACTTGGAAGATCAAGCAGGAACGCAGGATATTAACAACACATGGCAAGAAAAAAACTGAGTTTACAAAATCAAAGACCAAAGCATAAAACATACATTTTCAAGTCTCAAGGTGCCACATATGCATGCCACAGCCCATATAGATAATGCAGTTGCCTCTTCTGCCAGAAGAGCATTATGTGTCTGTGTAGAATAAATAATAAAGTAACAGTAGTTACCATGAATATATGACTAACAAACAGAAGACAGAAATCTTAAAAATCTAAATCAAAATGAAAGAAATTTTTTCAAATCAAAAGTTATATGTCAGCATACATTGGCTATTTCCAGACCGGTACTGAAAGGTTTCAAATCAACTGTTGAACCTCCAAGACATAGTACTGTCTCAGCTAATCTATGATATTCCAAGGGATGCAGGTGGTCCAAAGGATGAAATGTAAGGGTTGAGCCTCTAGCAGGGCAATTTAAATGGTAATACTCGCTTATGATCTGTAGTTGTCCATGGTTATTTTCCTGGGAATTGGTAAAGTACCATCAGATATAAAATATCATCACAAGAGACCAGACAAAAACAGCTCTAAATGCATTTAAAATTACAAACCTTAGCCCAGTTAAGAATATCATGTAACTCATTTAAATCCTCTTGGCCAGAGAAAGATGCATCTTCAGTCTCATTATCATCAACATCACTTCTAAAATTTCCATCTTCACAAGGAGAGCCTTGGAAACTGCATACAGCAGATCAGATGTTTAGGACGAATCACATAGAAGAAAGGGGCAACAAAATATAGCCCTCTAAAGGAAAAGCGCACACGGAAACTGTTGTATCGGTAGCTCCTTCACTAAAAAGAATGTTGGGCCCGAGCCGAGCCGGCAGCGGAGGTGGTGCGCGCGCGTGTGGGGTTTTGTTTGTGTGAGTCCTTACCCACTCACAAAACCCATTGTACCCCTTGAGGCACACCCCAATGGTAGGATTTGAGCCTTATAAGGCCTTTGATCTTCCCTCCTCGAGACTTGGAGATTTAGGTTCCCTCATTAACATGCTTTAGTTTCACTTTGAAACAATCAATTTTCAACAGAAACACCACAACTTTTTTAGATAAATGAAGAATAATTAAAAGAAATAAATAAAGAATACAAAGAGCGAACCAGAGGAGAATAAGTTATTCTCCGTTGATAAAGCAACCATAAAATATAAAAAAGCAATGCAAAGACATTATTTAAAGAGAGCACTTTAATCCCTCTGCACATCTATCAAGGAGACTCCCAAAAAAGAAACTTCGGAACGCATGCAATAGAGGCCATGGAAGCGACCCTTGAGTTCAAACAAATCTACTAGGGGGGGGGGGGGGGATAGAGTAAACAAACTATATACTAATATACTACATTTCTGAACAGAACAACTAAGATTCACAGCCATGCACCTGCAGGAAGACTCGGAGCTTTCATACTGGCAATAGCGCATGAGGGGGGAAATAGCATTGGGTAAATGTCTATCTTCTGATATTTTATAGGTTGCAAAAGCACCTCCATACTGATCAGAATTTGTAGGGCCAGATTCTTCTTCGGCTGTTGCCCTATTAGTTTCAGGATACGTAGGAACAACAACGTCATAAACCATTTGGTGGGCATCACCCACAATTGTGAAACTTCCTAAGAGTGATTGAGAAACTCTTGGATTTTTATCCAATCTGTCTTCTACTGGTCTATCACTCAACAACATACTCTCGAAATTGCCTTCTGAATTTTCTCCCTCATGGTTACCTTCAAAAAATTCTAAATTTAAATCTCCAGCACCTTTTGTCAACCGCTCTAGCCTTTCTTGTGTGAAGATGCTACAGAGATATTAGAACAATAAGATGAGTAAAAAAACTATCATATGCTAGATATTAAACAATTCTATGTTTCATGCATAAGAATATAATGTGTAAGCATATATTATCCATAATTCAAATGATTTCATCCAAATAGACAGATAACATGCAGTATGCCGTCTTGTTAACCACAAGAAAAAAGTAAAACGAGAAAAATATTTCACTTCAATTTCCAGAATATTTTGACCTTTATTTTCCAATGTAAAAAACTTCTTCATCTGAGAAAGCCCCTAAAATAACCTTTAAACAATTGAAGTTTGACGCTTTAGGGCAAAAGAAGTAACAGAAACAGATAAAGCTCCTTATTATATAAGTTAACCCCCCTTTCAAATAAACAGGAAGTTTGTACAATATTCAATTATTTTCAACCCATATATTATTTGTTTTATCCAACCTCTGGACATGAACGAACCAGTTTATTCCTGCAGTAACCTCTGTTGGTATGTGTGTGAGTGCATGTGGACGTGTATTCTGCCTAAGCATGCAAGTACTTAAGCTGATTGTCTTTTAAAATTGCTTATTTTGTGCTTTTTAACAGCTATTTACTTTTAGGATGCATTAATTTGAGAAAAATGCAAATCTTCCATATATCTGTCTTCATTTCAGACAGAAAAATCTTCAAACGGACAATTCAATTTCACAAAAATACTATCATATATAGAAGGTTTCATAAAGTACTACAGATTAATCCCATTAAACCCTCTCAGATGCACACAAAAAAACAAATATCTTCTATATCTCACTTCCCAGATGACTCTGGATGATAAATACCTACCTATTTAATACACTAAAGTGCAATTCAAAAAATGGAAGCCTTGAAAGAATGCAGTAACATCTCTGTGTGGTAAATATTTGGCGCCTCAAAGAAGAGTAAGATGGCTGCTTATCAGAAATCAGAGAGAGCAACCCAGAGGGTCTGTGCACTAGTTCTTCAACTAAGGCACAACACCCGTAAAGTACAGAATTGTCAGCACCCTGTGAAATTAAAAGGAAAAATGACGTTGTTAGCTTAATATAAAAAAAAATACAAATAAAGCATTGTCTGGTAGAGTGCATTCAGGACAAAATAAGAAAGGAAATTGTTGATGCATATGAAGTAAAAACTAGGCTCTATGACATAATAACAAGATTACTTCAGCTACCTGTAACCTGAATACAAATGACATATCTCTTTGTTTAAGGTGTTCCTGCAATATAAAAATTGCCACAAGTTCTCAGTATTTAACAGATTAGATATCCCTCCAACTGTACCAAATTGAAAAGGTTGGAAACAGAAGTAAATAAAAAATTGATGACAAATATCTGATATGGTTAATATAATTCTCTTTAAAAGCGGTAAAACCCTGGATTGTTAGTTATTCATTGACACAGGCAGTTACTGAGCCTGCAGAAGGTAACCTTCCTTAATTAGAAGCATAAATGTCTCAGGAACCAGAATCTGAAACATGTGTCTGTGGGCTAGGAAACATGGATTTGAAAGACTGATTGATAAGTATATACTGTCTTTGGTTTTAAATAACTGCAATATGATATCGTCATGTAAACAACTTCAAGAAAGAAGCGATGTGCTAGAAGCCTAGAACTACATTCCCTTGTCCAAGTGTCCAACATTATCATACCAGATCTATAAACAACGAAATTGTAGATACAGGGTAACCAGACTGACAAAGATGGATACATCAATTGCATGAATTAATTAATAACTGGTAATTCACTTAAAAGGGGAGGGAAAACTATAATCACATCATTCAAATATTAATTAAGAAAATCATAAATTAATATTATTGGAATTATAACATTGCATAAAATACCTGCCCCAAAAGAATTTCATTCAACTTGCTCATGGAAGGGGTTCTCTCCACAGAACGAACCTAAAATTACAACCAACGAAAAAAGTGATAAGAAAACACCTAACTAAAAGCTCTGCAAAAGTTAATTGGATATGAATTAAAAAAAAGTGCAAGACAAGACAGACACATAGATGATTCTATTGATCCCAAGAATTTAAATACAGGTCGATATTGGTCACTCTGATTTTTTCAGTGAGTATACTTTATAAACAGCGGGTACCTACTCTAGGTAAACAAATGTGATCTGATTCATTGAACAATTTTATTGGTCATCCTATTTCCACCCCACTGTTGCCATTTATACTACCCCAAGTAGAAGGTTGAATCTCCAAAATCATTGTCACACTCACACCCTAGTCCTTAGAGATGGGTTCAGTGCAAGTTGAGCAACAAGCTCATTGGCATTTTTTTCCCAGTTCCAATTTCTGTTTTCATCTTCACCTATTTAGGTAATGCTTATGATGATGATGTTGGTGAATCTGGTGATATAAAGATGGGGGAGAAGAGAAATTTTCATTTAGCATACACCTAACCTCCAAGCCTCCCGGGAAGCAGAAAGAAAGAAGATCCTTGTATTTAAGAGGCAACCGTTTTTCTGGAGGGTAAACAAATAAGACCTGAAAATAATTAATACCCAGTGTTAATGATAGTGATATACATTCAACACAAGTACAAGTAGCATTGACAATAAGAATATTAATTAGGGCAACCGAGTGCCCGAGGTTCCCCTAGTGGGGTCTGGGAAGGGTAGCATAACCTTACCCTTTCAAGTAAAGAAGTTGTTTCCATGAATAAGAATATTAATTATAATAATTCAATCTTTGTTACCAAAGATCACAACCTGAGGTTCGATATTGATATTGGGTCCTATACGGGATTGATTCTGATAGCCAAGAGCACTTCTAAATTTGCCAGAGCCTTCAAACTTTCTATCAACATATTGCCTTTGCAGTGCATGGACATCACAATTAGGATGAAGTCCAACAACCACCATGCTCTCAAACAGCCGTGAGGGCTCCTTCCAGGACTTATGGTCCTGTGAACTCAAATAAATGGGACAGTATATGAGAACAGTCAAAGGGCAATTTAGCTCATGAACTTGCTCAGTGGCGCAAGAAGAAAAATACAAATCCTAAAAACTGATAATGACATGCAGAGTGAAGTAACGGGAGAACAGGTACAACAGTTTAGCTGAAAGTTCAAATAAGTAAAGCACATTAGGCCTCAACTCCTAGACGAACTACAAGGAAGAGGAAGCATTCAAAGCCAGGTGCCTTTGTTTATAGTTCATACTCAATCGACTAGAAGGATCATGCAATACTGGAACACTAAAGCACACTATTGTACCATACCATGTGCTGCAACTGAAAGTTTGCAGCCCATTGACGCTTCAGACTAGTCAGGATTTCAGGATTGTAATTTGTATTAACATCTGTAGGGTGTGAAAAGCCTTTTATCATTTTTGTAACTTGATGCTGCAGTCTTTGAAATTGGCTACCACCACTATCATCTTTTGATGAATAGATCACAGATGGATTTGGAGAATTAGCAGCAACTGCTCTAGCTACATCCTCGGTTGTCTGCTTAAATAATAAAGCACCCCAACTTGGACTACCTGAACCTTTCTCCTTATCATCTTTAGTCATTTGTTCTTACCTAAACATTATAAATTACGACTCGGATAAATAACAATTTCATGTATGTAACAATAATTCAAATAAAAGAAGAGGCAGAACTAAAGCTACATTAAATCCCATATCCATTCTTAATATAATTCTGAATAATGAAACTTGGAGCATAGTTACGGCCACAGACAAGTATACTGATAAGCAAACAAAGTTTAAAACTCTCAAGCAGTAATTATAATATGGCAATGCCATTTTATGGTAGAACTTCAGATATACTTGTTTTTCATGTCAATCTATCATTAAAACCTGGTATTAAACTGATTTGAAGTGCTATTAACAAGCTATTTTCTCACTAGTATTAGTAAATAAACACAGTCACTGAATATTGAACAGATAACAATCATTTTCCCATGTCTCTCATCCAAAGATGTAAACAGTAAATCACTAACAGCTTTCACACAACAAAGAAGCTTCAGTATGCAGAAAATAAAATTCGTCTTTTTTTGGTCAAGGAAAAATACTATCCAATTTTACACTCATAGTTCTTCAAAAGATGCATCAGTATATTTTATTTCATGTTCTTTCTACTGTGTCTGTTACTCTAGCTGAAAAAACAGAGCCAGATAAAATCATGCACCAAATGAATAAAACACAACCCAAATAAAGAAAAAGAACATTTCAATTGAATTAAAGCAGATCATAGTAAGTAGTAATACCCCAACAACAATCACACAAGCACCTAAAAAAGAATGAAACTTTGATTGTTCTGATTATAACTAAAATAAAATAAACAGGTAAAAATAGAATTTCAATTGAGCATACAAAGGGTGAAATTGGATGCAGTGAAATTCACAGAAAAAAAGAAAGAAAGAGAAAGTAAATTGGCCTTTGTACTTATGAAAATAAAGGGAATGAGAGAAAAGTATAGAATGATAGATAGTTGAGTCAAAAAAAGCTGTTGGGTGTAGCACAGGGATAGAGAGAGTGTTATTATTTAAGCTTAATTAAACTAAACTAAACTCACCAACTTGTTCAAACAGTTTATGAAAAATAAGAAAATATAATAATCTATAAAAAAAATTAAGTGTTTGTTTCAATTGTTTGCAGTCCTAATTTTGTTTGTGCTTACTTTACTGCCTCTATCTCACTTCCATATCTTACACACACTTCCTTCCTTCCTTTCCAGATTCTCTTCTCTTTAATCGGTAACATGTGCATCCAATCAATGCCTCTAATCCTTTTCATTATTATTTTTATAGGAATGTCCTTTCATTTTTATGGCTAACGTTGTAGATTATTATTATGTCTCATGTTTCATTATGTTTATAATCCATTAGTGAATGAGAGTAATATTTATGTATTTTCGATATAAATATTTATATACAATTATATAATGGATTGAATGTTTATATATTTATATTAGGAAAATGATATATCATTTTACTAATTCTCCTACCCACAAGAAAGTAATATATGTCACTTGTAAATCAATAACTAGTAAATAAAATATCATTTTATAATATATATCATTTTTTTGTGGGTATGAGAATTTAGTAAGATGATATTTCATTACTCTTTATATTATTAAGCATTTACGGTCACCATTGCTTATGAAAATGGCTAGTAAAAGAGACAAGTGGGAAAGAGTATAGCCATTTGCGTCTAAATGCACGCAACTCAAGAGGACGGCGCTTCAGGTATTTATTTCTCTTTTCAATTATTTGGTGTGAAAAACTTGTATAAATATAAATTTATTTATGACTTTTATGTTTTTTTGTTATTATTTATTACTAAATTTTATTTAAAATAAAAAATTTAATGTATAAAGACAAATGTATTTATAATTTATATAAAAACATATATTTTCATACAAGTTTTTCTCTTATTTGATTTTGCATGGTATCCTAAGCACTAGTTCAAAGTTCAAACCAAATACTATTGAAATACATTACCTTCTTGGATATATATGCACATCTAAATTTGGAATATGATTATATCATTGTGTTCATACCTAACAAATATTATTTTTAGAAAAAACCTATATACTAAGGAAATATTAGTTTAGTAGTGTTAGATATTATTAAATCCCATATAACATATTAGATTAAATATCAAAGTTTTGATTTTCAAGAGGATAATTACATACATCCCAAAAGGAATGAGTTCATAACTTAAAGGGTGAGTATTATATAAGAAAAATATGTAATTGATCTTGTATATATTAGTAGTATATTATCACTTTTATTAAATATCACTAACAAATTAACAAATTTAAAATTAAAGCCTACAAGGATGTATTAGTTTATAATATGGAGACAAAGTTTACAATATCCAATATAATAATTGCTATAAAAATACATTTTTTCTAGTTAAAACCACTTATATATGTCAAATTGATGAAAACCCGAATTACGCTTCTCATATTAGAATCAACCCGACTTTGATGAGAAGAGTGTAACATATATGTATTGGGAAGTAAATAGTTATTAAATATGGATCGTGGATGGTGCATTGTATATAAAATTTATACTAACAGTGTACATACTTTTTCCCTTATGAAAATAAAATATATCTCTTATGATTATTAAAAGTATGACATGTGTATTATTATTTTCTAATTTTTTAAAATATTTTTATAGAAAGTGATTAAAAATGACATTAGGATGTTTTATTTTCTTCTTTATTTGTGAAGGATGTGTTTCTGCTAAGTGAAATGAGATTTGCATTTGTTGCATAACACATATTTCTAAAATTTGATATCATGTTTGAAAAGTTCAGTCGTTTGTTGATTATGGTCAACCTTTTTGGTTGAATGAGTAATATTAAATGAATAGCCTAATATTTATATTATAAAAAATTATATAGATATATATTTTTTATATTATTTTTATTTAAGAATCAATAATTAAATTAAAAATAAATGATAAATATTGTAGTGATAATATAAAAACTCTTACACTATTACACATGCATCTTTTTATCTCATTTAACATTTGATGCTTTAGTTAGAAGATAATAATAAAAAAGAGAAAAATGTATGCACTAATAGTCTATATATGACTTTGATACATCACACTTACATCATACACTATTTATATTTAATTATCATCGACTCTTCAAATAATAAATGATATATTAATTATGTATAAATCTTTACGGTAACATACATAATATTATTCTCATAATAAAAATATGAAATGCGTGAATATGATGGAAGTGACCAAAGTATGCATGAATATGAATATGATGGAAGTGAACAAACTATTTATGACTTGTACTGTGTGGTTGTGATGTTTATTGGACCCTCTCTCATTATCTTCTCCCATAGCTAATGCCCAGCATGATTACAAATACATGATAAACAAATGTCAGGCAAACACTCACTTTCCCACCTACTTCTGTTGGAATCTACATCTTTTATATATATATAAGAAAAAATGTTCTTGTCATATCATTATGGATACATGCCAATTTCTCCTTGATTTTTTTGCCTCTAAAATTGGTCCATAATTTTATTATGTACTCACACACATTGAATTGATCTATATATTTCATTTTATTTTATCAAATTATTACACAATGTTACTAATATATATTTAATAAGATTGATAATTATGTAATTTTAAATATATGTAAAAATCAATATGTCTCATATGAATGTACGGGTAATATGTGTTCTTAACCATATGGCAAAAAGTATGGTTAAGAACAACCTCTCACACAGGATAAAAATACATCACTTTGTACAACATCTCACACATGATAAAAATACACTTATACTCATTGTTCATTACACAATATATTATTTAATAAGATATAATAATAATAACATTTAATATATATACTATATATAAGAAAAAAAGTTTCATCAATATTCATTTTCACATGTGTCACAACTACATTCATTTTTTCCTGTCCAAAATTCATAGACTAACATAATAACATAGAGAAAATAATAATTACTAAAATGAATACCCTATGCTTGACACTTGGTTTTTTCAATGACAACTTTGTTATTGCATAATGACTTTTAATATTATTGTAATGTAAGTTGTATGATATATTTCTATATGTATACATTTAATATTGCTAGGATACTTTAGTCATTTTCTCTCTACTCTAATCATTTCATTTACGAGTGACAATATGTGTTTTTAAAATATACGAGTCACAAATTTGTTCTTAACAATACAAATACATATGTAACATGTGTATTTATAAGCATGTGAATGTATAAGTAACATGTGTATTTTTAATCATGTGAATAAATGAGTAACATGTGTGTTATTGATCATGTGATAAAAAATACCACCCGTACATATGCATGAGTAACTTGCTAATTATCTCTAAATAAGAGGATCGACTACTAGATAATCATAGTAACATGTCTCATAATAGATTTTCAACGTTAAATAAATTTAAGAATATATAAAACTGTCATTTATGTCATGTTCAAGTAATAATTAGACTATTCGGCGGAGATGATTTAATTTCAGCACTCTAATGAGTGATGGGTGCTTCACTTCACCATGTTAATTGAAGCATATTTATTATAGGTAAAGATATGACATGTTTATAAAAAAACAAAATAATATATTCTTCTACTAAATTTTCTCAATAATCTTTCTATCTACAAAAAAGTGACATATGTTACAAAGTGATACTTTAGTTATTAGTGATTGATTTATAAGTGACATATATCAATTTTTTATAGGTAGAATGATTAGTAGGAGGATTGGTAACATTACTCTTATAAAAACTTTAAAGAAAAGCATGTTACACATTGACCATAATCAACAATAAGGTGATATTTGTTTAAATCATTAATTGAGCCATCTAGTAATATTAAATTGGAATTAACATAGTAAGATGACTGGATTCTTTTAAATTGAAGTATAGTCCTTATCATATGTGTAATGTGTTGAAATAATAAAACTCAATTTGGTGATTATAAGCCTTAGATAAAATAGTTTTTAACCATCGATTAAGGAACCCTGGCACACTAAAAAACTAGTAAAAATAATCAACAACAACATAAGTAAAATGTTGAAAGAAGGAAGATACCAAATTTACTCAACAAAAATAAAATTCCTAATCAAATTGATTGAGTACGTTTTTTAATATTTGGTTGATTGAGTTGTTGGAACCCAGAAGATTCCCCAAGCTTAACTCAGTCAACCTACAAATATTTGTTAAGTTTTGATTTGCACGTTGCTAGAAGAAGAAAAAATGTGAACTAAAATGTAATATTTGTTAAGTTTTGATTTGCACGTTGCTAGAAGAAGAAAAAATGTGAACTAGATTGATATATTTGATAAATTTTGATTTGCACGTTACCAGAAGAAGAAAAAATGTGAACTAAAATGTCTGCATACCGGTATTTAAGGGAAAAACAAATATTTCTATAGAAAAAAATTGTGCAGTATTTAATGAAAGATCATAAAAAATTAATTTATGCTTTTTAACAAGGAATACAACTTATAAGTGTACTACTTTTCATTTATAATACTCTACTAGCTCTTTAAAAAATATTATATCATAGTTGTCATAAAGAAAAATAAAATAGTTTTAATTTGTAATTTTTTATTAAAAACCTTAAAATCATGCCAGTTAAAACTTTTTTAGTCGTGTAACATCTTAGCTATGACCTGCGACCAACGTGCTTATGAATGCATTGAGCGAGTCACCCTCAAACTTAATACATCTGTAGTATTTTATTATCCTTAAAGGGAGTCTTCCTCAACTTGAACCAATAAACTTATGAATAAGTAATCATTGTTCCATTGAATCCATATCACTACTGTAATTTAGCGACTCATTGGAACAACAAATATTTATCTATGATGTTGTGGAAGACTTCCTTTAGGGGGAATGAAATTCTATAAGAATATTTAAGTTTGAGAGTAATACGCTCAATATATTTATGGGCATGAAGATCACATGTCACGACTAGTGTTTCACACACCGTATGTTATAATCCTTACCTAGTATCGGACATCAAATTTAGCCCATATCTCACTCTCTCTTAATTGTGTAACGATCGTAAGAATTAAATGAGTATATCCTCATCAAAAAATTATATCATTTAATCATTTCTTAATATATGTGTATACTTTTATTTCGTTCTTACTAAAGGGATCCTCCCAAAAGTCATGATTTTAGGGATTTATTGTAACATATTCTATAAAATGAAATTAAATTGCTACCACCGACCAAACTGAATAAATATTTAAAGTCGCGCCACCCTAATAACATAAAGTTGTGAACGTAAACAAAAGAAAAAGGAAAACAATATCAGCAAGTATGAAAATCATCGAAGACAAGGTTATTCTCACTTAACAAATATGAATTGAGTTTGTTTCCTTAAACAAGAAAATCAACACTTTTTTTCTTCTATAAATAAAATTTGACCCTCTGCTACATTTCTTCACATCTTTCATTTAGCTTCTGTAACTAAGTTGAATCTGAGAAAGGGAAAATGGCAGAGACAGAGAATCAAACACAAAGAGGAGGTAATACCCTCTTTTCTCCTTACAAGCTGGGAAACTTCAACCTTTCTCACAGGTCACACTTATTCCCTTCATTTTCTTATTATTATTATGTCTTGTATTCATAAATCATGGATGCTTTTACATTTTACATGCAAAAATAAGTGATGAAGAGTCATAATAAAGGAAATTGATGAATTTACAGGGTAGTGCTTGCTCCAATGACAAGGTGTAGAGCATTGAATGGGATTCCACAAGAAGCACATGCTGAGTATTATTCTCAAAGATCAACACCTGGCGGATTTCTAATCAGTGAAGGCACTTCCATCTCTCCTACTGCTGCTGGGTCAGTCTTTAATATACACTATACACTATAAAGATATCATTTTTCAGTTATTTATAACACAGATTCTTAAACATTTATTATAAAATTTGCAATTAAATAATACTTAAATTCACGTTATTGGAAGCAAATTCTTTTATTCTTTTATTCAAATAAATTTTTGATAAAAATATGTATAACAATCCATGCATCTTCTAGCATTCATTTTCAATTAGCATTAATTCTTGACAAAAATAATACAAATGAAGAGTGAATGATGTACTGAGTATAAATACATAGATATTACACTCAAAAATTTTATATCCTTATTCTCCACCCCTAACAAAACCCTGTAATTGTTTTTACCAGGGGAGATAGAGAGGAAAGGAATCTAAGTATTGTTGTTTAAAGGAAAACTAATTTGCTAATATTAATGCTCTTTCAGCAAAGTTGTTCTAGCAAAGCACAAAAGTTGATTTATCCAAATGTATATTAGTGCAGATTGCTTCTATGATTATTGTAAATTTGAATTTATTGATATTAGCAAGCCTGGTTGTACACAGTACCAGTATGAAAGATTTTTGTGTCGGACTGGGTTGCTTTTTCTTGAGTTAATCATGGGCATAGAAGTTACATATCAGTATGAGTGACAGGATATCTTTTGTAAATTTGATGCAGGTTTCCTCATGTACCAGGGATATATACAGAAGAACAGGTGGAGGCATGGAGAAGTGTAGTGGATGCAGTGCATGCCAAAGGCAGCATTTTCTTTTGTCAACTCTGGCATGTTGGTCGTGCTTCCCATTCAGGTAATTGTGTCTCCATATCCTACTTACAATTACATTTTATTCATGCTCTCTATTCTTTACTATTCCACATAACATGAGTACTATATCTATATGCATGGAAGAGTCTAGCTTTGCTATATTTACTTAAAAGCTAGGCATTGAATTCACTTATTGTGAAACAGTTTATCAGCCTGGTGGGGCTGCGCCCATTTCCTCCACCAACAAAGCCTTGTCAGATAGGTGGAAAGTTCTCTTGCCTGATGGATCGCATGCCGCATACCAAGAGCCTCGGTCACTCAACTCTTCTGAGATACAAGAAATAGTGGAGCATTATCGCCAATCAGCAATTAATGCAATTCGAGCAGGTTATATAATCCTGAGTCCTGTCTAAGTTTTGTGACATTCCTATTGATAACTGTATACAGTATAATCCTGAGTCCTGTCTTTGTACATGAATTCATAAAATGCATTAAAAAAAAAACCAATATGGTATTCCTATTTTGAAGTTCAAGAAACACCTTCCTAAATGTGTATTAGAGTTTCTTTTGTTCCTATCAATATGACTGATGACATGAAACATTACACAGGTTTTGATGGAATTGAGATTCATGCGGCACATGGGTATCTCATTGATCAGTTCTTGAAAGATGGAATCAATGATCGAACAGATGAATATGGTGGATCACTCACAAACCGGTTAAGGTTCTTAATTCAAGTGGTCCAAGCTGCTGTTTCAGGTATTGGAGCAGGACGGGTTGCTGTTAGAATCGCACCAGCAATTGATCACCTTGATGCAGTGGACTCTAATTCACTTGGACTAGGCTTAGCAGTGATTGAAAGACTCAACAATCTCCAAAACAACCTGGGTAGAAAACTCGCTTATCTACATGTTACTCAACCTCGTTTTGCACTTTATATAAAAGCTGAGTCAGACAAACCTGGCACTGAAGCAGAGCAAGCTAATTTGATAAGGACCCTAAGAAAAGCTTATCAGGGAACATTCATGTCAAGTGGTGGATTCACTAGAGAGTTGGGAATAGAAGATGTAGCTCAAGGAGATACTGATTTGGTTTCCTATGGTCGTCTTTTTATCTCCAATCCAGACTTGGTCCTTAGGTTCAAGCTTAATGCACCTCTTAATAAGTATAATAGGGAAACTTTTTACACTCATGATCCTGTTATTGGCTATACAGATTACCCTTTCCTCAACATATCAAGTGGAACTCAGCAAGAACCAACATCACTCCTCTGATTCTATTGTTTCTGTCGTTTTTAACTTTGATACTTAGATTCTCCACATATTAATAATCTTTATATCATGAAAGTCTCATGTATTTAAGAATAATTCCTGCGACAAAATTTATTTGCTCTAAACATTCCTGTATCCTGTTATGTGTATTTTTCCTCTGCAGGGGACTAATGATAATCAATAATGAATCAACAGGAAAATATGCATTCAAGATTCTTTTATTCCTTCTCTCATTAAACTGGTATATTTATGTTCATCCAAACTAAGAATAAATTAGTTTA
Source organism: Lupinus albus (assembly GCA_009771035.1). Classification (NCBI taxonomy): domain Eukaryota; kingdom Viridiplantae; phylum Streptophyta; class Magnoliopsida; order Fabales; family Fabaceae; genus Lupinus; species Lupinus albus. The sequence goes on from CM020005.1 coordinate 2,201,940, forward strand.
TAAGAAACAGCGATCAAACAGCCCCCAGGTCTCAGAAAGTCAGAATTAAAATTTAAAAGACATCAAAAATAGGTGACTAAAGTTGCACAATTATGAAATAAAAAACCAAAAATGAAATTAAGTTTACATTGAACTCAATCTGAATCCAATTGTGATGGATAAAGTTGGAGGTTAAAATACATATTTTTAGCGACGAACGGGCCTAAGCCCAAAAGAGAGTAAGAAGAAGGAATGGAGTGCATTGCATGTGCATGCCGTTTTATCTGAAATGAAGATGAGATAGAGAGACAAAAACGGAATAATATTGCAACAGAATAGGAATGGCCACCATTATTTATCTCTATAAAAACAACTCATTTGGTTTTGTTTATTCTTCAGCTTTTAGTTTTTCTTATTTTGTTGAGAGCCTTTTTTATCTTCCAGAGCGAGAGGATTCTTTCTATTTGGGCACCATGAGTCTTTTCGGTCTCGGAAGCAGGTTTCTTTTCTTTCTTTTTTCTCTCCTTTTCATCCCTTCTTATTATTATAAATGAAAAGTATCAAAATGCATTGAACCCAACCATTTTGCAGTATAGGTGTTGTTACGTAACTAATAATCATTACAACCATAATGGTAACATGTGTTGATCATGAAATTGAAAATGCATTTGGATTAGTCTCCTTGTTATCATAAACATCATAAGAAAACAAAGGTTGCAAATTCAGAAAAGCTATGCTTCATACTATTCAAATCCATACTCACATCTTTCTAACCCTTTATTTGGGCATAAATCAATAGTAGAATCAGCATAGGGATTTGCTTATAGCACTGTATGCATTTGTTTATGACAATTTGATCCATGCAGAAACCAAAAGACATTTCGTCCCAAGAAAAGTGCTCCATCTGGAAGTAAGGTTGGTCTTTTTACTTTAGGTGGTTACCACATTTTTTTTTTAAAACTATTTCCTATGCTGTATATTGAATTTGTTGATTATTTGTCATATGCATTTTGTTTATGAAAGTGCAGGGTGCTCAACTTCAAAAACACATTGATGCTACATTGGGTAGTGGGAACTTGAGAGAAGCTGTCAAATTGCCTCCTGGTGAAGATATTAATGAGTGGCTCGCTGTAAACAGTAATAATCTTTTAGCTACTGAGCTTTTGCCAAATCATGTTGAAATTTCTAATCATAAAGTGTATTCTTGTTTTCATTTGTATGCTTGAGGAATATTTTCCTTCAAATTCTTCCCCTGTAATTACTTGGTCTGGGTGTTGGATAATATTACTTCCTTCTGTATAAAATTATCCATATTTGCAGATTAGCTTTCATGTAATTTCCTTGTCATTACTCACTAATAGCTAATGTTTTTATTTTGATTTCGCAGCTGTGGACTTCTTCAACCAAGTGAATATCCTGTTTGGTACACTTACAGAATTCTGCACACCAATTGACTGTCCAATGATGACTGCAGGACCAAAGTATTGTTTGATCCTTTTATTTCAGTTGCATGATTTTTTTTTATTCTAGACCATATTACCTATTAAATGTGTCTTTTACCCTTTATCCATGTTCTCTTCAGATTTAGGGAACTTATACCAATTTAATTCTTATAATAGGTAATACCGGTACATGATTTTTGTGTATAAGATGCACTGATATGATTAAGACAACTCTCCTGCTAGAAGTAATGGCATAATTTGGTTACTTTAGTATCTATTTTTCAACCATTTTTATAAGCATGCCATATTAGAGTTAAAAGTGCTGTGTCGATTAGTTGATGCTCTTTGGTCTTCATTGTGCTAGAGTGAACCATGTAGTGATACACCTTAACAATAATAACTAGAGGATGGTAGTGTCTGCACATAGAACTCTCATCGTAGGCAACATTAAAGAAATCATAGTGTTGAGGCAATTATTTAATGTAATTCCAATTCTACAGATACGAGTATAGATGGGCTGATGGTGTTACTATCAAGAAACCAATAGAGGTATCTGCGCCGAAATACGTCGAGCTTTTGTTAGATTGGATTGAAACTCAGCTAGATGATGAAACTATTTTTCCTCAAAAACTAGGTATTCATGAACATGCATGGATATAGCTAGAACTTAACTAATTTTATCATAACATCATATGCTAACATCATAACACTATTTGAATTATTGCTTGGTGCAGGGTCTCCCTTTCCACCAAATTTTAGGGAAGTTGTGAAGACAATTCTGAAGCGATTATTCCGTGTATATGCTCACATTTATCACTCACATTTTCAAAAGATTACAAGTTTGAAGGAAGAAGCTCATTTGAATACCTGCTTCAAGCATTTTGTTTTGTTTACTTGGGTAGGTGTTCATATAGATTAAAGAAAATAATGCTTATAGATGCATGAAATGGAAGCAAGCAATGTTTGACTCATGTTTTGTTGATACTATCTTGTGTTGCAGGAATTTCGTTTAATTGAAAAGGGAGAGTTGGCTCCTGTTCAAGAATTAGTTGAATCTATCATACAATTCTAGTGTTTTTTTCTTCTTCTTTCTTTCCCTTATTTTTAGGGAGGATAGACATTGGAATGTTGGGTACATATTTTGGTACATTTATATTACCTTTGTAGAAGAACACGTCATAATTGAAAATTCTTTAGCATCCTCTTGTATTTTTTTTCCAGTAGGTTTTACTTGGTTTTCATTTTTAAACCTTTGGCAAAGTTATAACAGGCAATTAAACTAAAAAAACTACGGGTTCTGGGTAGCAATGATAGTGAGATGGGGAATGTAGCAAGGATAAAATATAGATAGATATTTTTCTTAATTTATAAAAATATAATAACTTTTAAAATAATATATGGTGAAATAGGAATGAAATTAATAATTTCAAATGAAAGCTCCATATTCTTCTAGCTATGTATTCTTGTACAATGACAAGGTCCTTTTAAAAAAACTTGTATAAATTAAACTAATATTTCCCTTTTTGAGTAGCTAGGAATCAACTTTACTTGTTGATTTGAAACCATTGTGGTTCGTCTTCTCATGTCAGGTGTTTTACTAACAAACAAAAATAGAATTGACTGAACTATTTACCAAAAGGGAAATTACGAAAAATAAAGTTGAGGCCACATGCCTCAATCCAGTAGTGGATATCCTTTCTCTTCTTAACTCACTTCAAAATCATTCGAAAATTAAAAGATGATGGACATGCAACATGTACTGTCATGACCCAAGGGATCTGATTGTTCATTATATTATATTATAGCCTTTTTTATGTCCAACAACAATTGCCATTTATTTTTCTATGAAGAAAACCCATAAGTGTAATAACTTAGGACAATAAAATAGAGTAAACTTTAATTTCCATATAAAAAAATCTAAATACTCCTTTTCAAAACAAACAAAACTAAATACTCACCACTTTCGTCATTATTAGAGCATACACTAACAAAACCGGTGTGTTTCTTTAGCACTTCATTTGTGTATACCAGTGATGAAATATAAATGTTTTTTCAATTTCCACAAGGGAAAAAGAGTTGATAGAGAGTGGAAGATAAATATCAAAAAAGAAGTTCAAGAAAACAAGATGGCATTAATGTAAGAGTTCAGAAACAGCTGAAAACTAACATAAATAAGGAAATATTAAGGTGAAGATTACAACTAAAACATTAACCTACCAATTAGATAGTTAAACCAAATTAAACCCCATTCTTCCTTTCGAAAATGACAAGTTTGTTATGAAATTAAAAAGCAAGGTAAAGAACTAACAACAACAAAAGTGTTCAGAGGCGAAGAGTGAGGTCGAGGTTGACATGATCAGAAGCATCAGAAGCAGAAGCATTGTTGGTGGAAGTGGAAGAAGTAGAAGCATCAGCATGGTAATTAGAAATAGGAACATTAGTATTATTTACTGCTGCAACTTCTTGGTGATGGGTCTGAAACTGAAATGGTTGTTCCATTTGAAGCCAATAAGATGCATGACCACCAAAGAAATGATCATGAGGAGGTTCAAAAGAACAAGTGTTCAAATCCAATGATGGTAATGTAGAAACATTGTTGGTTCTCCTAATAGCCGCTCGTTCAAGCTTATGAGCATTTTGATGGCCACCGAGAGCTTGAGAAGTATAAAACTTGCGGTGGCAGAAATTGCATTGAAATGTGCGAATGGAAGAAAAAGATGAAGAGGATTTTGGGTTGAGTGGTTTTCCTTGTTTGGAATCAGAGGAAGATTGGTTCATGAAATTGTAAATTGATGTTGGAACTGCCATTTCTGAGAGAAACAAAAACAGATATAAGGTTCCTACACTACTCTCACCTATGAGAGCTTCTTTATATAGTGCAAACAAAAATATATTTTCTAATATTATTAGCTAGATAATCACAACATTATATGAGTATGAAATAAATAAATAGAATGTAAATTATGAGACAATTACTTAATTAACTGTAAGAAAATTAAAATCGTTTTTTATAACCCATGTTATACCAAATTGTCTATAAATACTACTACTATATATACTAATATATATATGATTGAATAATAGAATATATCCTATCTCGACGTAAAGTATAGTGTGCGTCTAAGTGGAATTTTTTTATTAAGTATTTTACCTATTCACATAATAAATTAAAATTATAATATAGCATCCTTATTTGTAAGCTAATAAATATTATAACATAGCATCACATGCAAAAAGTTGTTCATGGTGCTGGACCCATATGATTGGTTTCCATATGAAATGACCGATTTGCCTACCCTGTATGAACCTCGTTTCCCCTTCACAAACATTTATTTGTAACATGTCCTAAATGGCTAAATCATATACTTCATATGGTGAAGAAAGTATTTTCTTTAATCTATACGCTAGCTAATATGAATCGATAAAAAAGATTTAATGATTTTGGTGATTAAAAACAATATTCCTATGTTAACCAAAAGCAGCACAATCAATGAGCATATTCTAATTTAGTCCCTGCTTTTGAGACATAACAAATCAACAATATAATGAGCACAAAAAGTAGTTTTTTATGATTGGAACAAGTTAAGGTGGTAGTATATTCCTATATCTTTTAGCCAACATACAAAGATATCGATTAAATTGCCTAATTAGTTTAATGCTTAAAATCAACCTATCTACTAATAGTTTGGTTGAATTAATCTAACTGGTATAGGTGGCTTGTATTGTTTGTTTATTGGAAAAATAATATATTTTCTAAGGAGACGGTAGAGTGGGGAATGAGGAGAGTTGTTTTGGTTGCAGAAACTATCACAAGTAGTAGTATTACAAAACTCTCTCTCTCTCTCTCTCTCTCGCATGAGCATGAGAGAGTGCAGTTGTCACTGTATATTCTCTCTTTTTTGCTCTCTGCCGTGGCGACAGTACACCAATACGGTTAGCCCACTCATCAGGTTTTTAACAATTAAATCCACCTTTTTGGCTCCACCTAACTAACGTCCAATTTCTCAAATTAAATAAATTTTTTAATACCTATAGATAGAGTATTACAGCAAAGGAATATTGAGACAAGCACAAGTATATTTCAAATCATATCATCTATGAATGGTATTTAATTTTGATGTAAAAAATATAAAAAAATAATAAATTTTAATTTTTTTAATTGACATAATATATTTTCATTGGTGTAAGACAATACAAAAAAAAATGTAATGTTGATGGTTAGGTGAAAGGACACGTAGAGGTGAGGGGTGGTAATGCAGTCACTTGAGTGATAATAAAAGTGATGGGGTAAGTTGGGTTTGTTTGATGTCACATTGTGAGTGGCTACCACTGGGAAATATGGCTGATGATCATGTCATGTGAATGTGAATGGGTTTCTTCTATCATCTTAAACCCTCCAATTCTCCCTCTCAACTCCTATCATGTTAAACATATCATACTTTCCACTTCCTTGTTCCTTCAAGTTTTCTTATTATAAATTATAAATTACATTATCTTTGTATCTATCTAAAACTTTTATATTTTTATTTCAATATAACCGAATAGGAACAAGAAAACAACTGGACCTTTCAGCAGAGATTACTATATATGGAGATAATTGATAATTCTTATTTTACTCTAATTCACTGATTCATAAAAGGAGACACTATAGTAAACGGTTTAATATCTTCAAACCAATAAATAAACTCAATCGTTAAAGACCATATAAATTATATAATAATGAGGTACATTGTTGATTCCCTATAAAACTCCAAAATCCAACAAAGCATTATTGCTTTACTAGTTGGTGTTTTAAAAATTAACTATATTTTATCCAACTTTTTCAAATGTATTAGTAGATAGATTAATTTACAGATTGTCATGTTGAAGTGATATTTTGACAAGACTTTGATTTTGCTTAGCCCATGATACTCAAAATAAAAAGGATCATTCTAATCTCACAAGGCCAAAGCACTCGAGGACAAGAATGTAGATTTTAAGTGTGATGGTTGAAGTATGTGAGAATTGTTTGGTAGGAAATATATATGTATATAAAAGAATTAAAATGGTGAGAAAATATGTTTTTATTAAAAAGACAATTTTATTTTTATAAATAATAATAAACATATTGATAAAGCTAAGTGCATTATAATAATTGCAAAAAAAACTCTCTTCAATTCTCATTTCTTCTCGAATGAGAGAAGGTCCACCACTTTTATTTTCTTTCCTTCCATACTCTCTCATACCAAATGATTAAAACAGTCTCACTCTTCTTCAACTCTCTTTTTCTTTTCTTTATTCTTTCCAATCAAAGGCAATGGAGAGAAAAATGATTATTTCATTTTAATTTTAAAGATAAATGTGTAATCCAACTTTAGATAAAAATAACACAACTATTAATACATATTATTTTTCTTTTGATATTCTATAATCAGACACACTTATTTAAAAAGAGTGTGGGAAAAAGACAAGAACATAGTTTGGCTAGGAACTTCCTTTCTTGGTCTATATTTGATTCTGCTTTCTCTCAATCTGGAACTCTTTCTATTCATGGCTCAGTCTAAGTCCACCCCTTCTCCCTCTATTTTCATCGATCTAACCATTGATGATAATAATAATAATAATAATAATAATAATAATAACCCTTCTCCACCTCATTCAATCTCCGATCCTTTCTCTCCACGCCTTCGTAACATTCTTTCTCACTTTTACAAGGATCGCAGTCCCACTGATTTCGAGTTCAGCAATTTCCAACGTCGTTATCGCCCTCCTCCTACTCTTGATTTCTTTTCCTCTTCCTCTTCCATCTACCGTAACCATTCATCTCCTTCTAAGCGCATTAGGATTACCCAACATCAAGAACTCCGTGAAGATGAAATTGAGGACTTCAGTTTAAGTTTTCAATCACAAAGGGACAATCTTGATGAATTTGGTGGTGACCCAAGAGGTAAAAGAAAGTTGGGTCATAGTGATAGCAGTGAAGAGGTTGATGACGATGATGATGATGATGGTGGTAGTGGTAGTGGTGGTGGGGGTGGTGATTACTACTATGGTACCGACGGTGTTAGGAGATTTTCCAGAGAAGAGAAAGAGGAGGCACCACTGGTAGAAGTTGATTTTTTATCCCAAAATTTTCAAGTTGATGAGGTAGCTGCAGAAGAATCAGATAGCACAGATTCTAACAATGATGTGCAATTACGAAATATTGTACGTCGCCGCGACTATGAACAACGTGAGATCGATGAGAGAAGGAATCGTTTTAGAGAAGTAGCTAAGGAAAATGCATCAAAGATTGCTCAATTTCAACCAACACCAGATGTTGATAATGATAAAGTGGAAATGGAATTTTTTGATAGTTCAACTCCTTTCTCTAAGGCTATGAAAATTATCGAAGAGCGAGAGATGAAGAAAAAATCGCTAACTAGTTTGTGGGTTCCTCGAAAGAGTCAACAAGTTGCAAGATTTTCAATTCCATTGACATTGCTAGAAATGTGTCTTCAAACTCTCGTTAAACATTCTGATGCAATTGTTTCACTTGATGGTATTCCAGATTTCTTGAGGCACAAGATAAGCCAGTTGTTATGTGACTCAAGAAAAATGAACATCCACTATTTTGAACTTCTTGTCAATGGCTCTCCTACGGAGATTCGGCTAAGAGATTGCTCATGGCTGTTAGAGGATCAATTTACAAAATTTTGTCAAACGTGTGACACTTCCAATTTGAAGGTGTTTTCTTTAAATTATTTGATACCTGTCAGGGATAATTGTAATTTGCTACATTTAACCTTTGCTTTATATGTTTCAATTACAATTCTGATATTCTGGTCTTATTCACATGTTTTGTATGGAAGGACCTCAGTTGGTGAGAGATGCTCCTCTTAAACGGAGCTATGATACTTTTATCAATACTATGACAGGACAATTTTAACCTGATTTCCCTTTTATTGAATGTTGAATTCCATTCTGAATCTAAATGACTAGATATACATGTGACCATGTTTACTATGCTTGTTGATAAATCAGGTATTGATTTGATATTTTTTCTTGATTTCACTTGCAATGTAAGCAATTTTGACATGGATGTAGGAGCAAAAAGAAAGAGAGGGGTATGGGGTCATGTTGGGTTGCAGCTTTTAATTTGTTGTTCTTTTATTGTCTTGGAGAAATTCACCCTGAGATAGGATATATTTCCATCAATCAACAGGGAAGTTGTTTATCTTATTTATTTATTTATTAATCTTCATGTGTGTGTGTATATATATAAATAGTTTTTCTTTGTTCTGTTGTTTAAATTTTGTAGTATGATGCTAGCTTTCAGTTTTTGTATTTTTTGATATTTGATTACCAGCTTCTTTTCAGGTTCCATTTCTAAAATACTACATAATATGAATTCAGGTTATATATTTACTTGTATAATAGGTGCTACAACTTGACCAGTGTGGACGCTGTGTACCTGATTATGCATTACCTGTTACTTTGGCAGAGTCACCAAGCTGGTTACCTAGATTAACTAGTCTGTCCCTCAGTGGTGCATGCCGTCTTTCAGATAAGGGGTTGCATGTACTAGTTTCTTATGCCCCAGCACTTAGATCGATAAATTTAAGCCAATGCTCCCTTCTCACACTTGCCAGTGTTCAGAGTCTGGCCGGATCATTAGGGTCGCTTCTGAAAGAGTTGTATCTGGACGATTGTCAAAACATGGATGCTGCAAAAATTGTGCCTGCGCTGAAGAAACTTGTCCACTTAGAAATCTTGTCATTGGCTGGCATTCAATCTGTTTCTGATGAATTTATCAAGGATTACATAGTTGCTTGTGGTTACAACATGAAGGAGCTTGTTTTAAAGGATTGTATGTAAGTACTATTTGAGCAGTCCGATGCATGCTTGGAATCTCTTTAATAAGTTATGCTTTCACGGAAATGTTTTCTTGGGAGATTTCTATTTAGGAGATATCGGTTGACAAATTTCCAGTAAGGGATAAAATTTACGAAAGTTTAGATTTACTGCGAATCCAAATAGAGTTTGGTTAATTTTTCCTAATTGTGTTTGCTAGGATTTTGAAAATTGGAATTTCCTTGTTAAAAATTCTGTCACGTTAGCTTGTTGATTTGTTTTTCTCGATGTGCAGAAAATTGACCAATGCATCAGCAAAAGTGATTGCTGAACACTGTCCTGTGTTGTGTGCGCTTGATCTTATGAACTTGTCCAAATTGACGGATGTATCCATCGGGTATCTGACAAATAGTTGTCGAACACTTCATACATTGAAGCTTTGCCGCAATGCATTTAGGTGTTTTCTTGTTCTCTGTAATTTCCTTTGTTGTTCGTGATCTGTCTGCTCTTTTCAATATGTGAATCTCTTATATAGGTTTCTGGCTTTAGTAGGATAATTATCTTTTATGAAGCGTTGATAGTGACACGGACACGGGATAGATCAAAGTTTACATGTTGTAGGACATGGAACACACACATGTATTCCTAGAGTAGTCCAAGACTTCCTAGATTCCATTTGAAGTCTTGGACTACAAATATTTCCTTTGCACTCCGGGATTTGAAAAATCGTTACATCTTTCTTATTGCCATGCACCCTGTGCACCGTATGTTTTTTGTGTCCTTGAATGGTATTTCAGAGTGCTTTTACTGCATGTAAGATTGACTTCTTCCAAATTCCAATTGGTGAACAAATTAACAACTTTTTTCTTCACTGCAGTGATGAAGCAATTGCTGCATTTATGGATATCCGTGGAGGGACCATGAGAGAACTTTCACTTAATAACATTAGGAAGGTACGTTCTTATGTTGCCTTGCTAGCTGTTTTAATTGGTTTGAACGTGAATGGATGTATGTGCCACACACAAGCACACTCTTCTCTGCGCTCGTAAAAGGATTAATCCATCTGTGTGTACTGCATTTATCCTCACCATCTTTGAAAAATCAGTACATAACCAACAAATATGAAATTACAAACAACAGACGATAAGAAGGATTGACATGTGTGTAAATCTGTGTCTTGATGCTACTGTTTTATTTATCTGGTTCTTTTACAGAATCACATGAAACAAAGCACCATCGTCCTATGACAGTGTGGACTCAACTAACCCCTGAATATTATTTATTAGCCAATTGCGACTGTTAGTAATATTTCAGAAATTTGGTTTTCAGTTGGCTGTTTAGTTGTAGCAGGCAGCTAAATCTTAGCTCACTGTGGTATTTTCTGAGTGCCTGCCACATTTGATTTTATCCAGGTCGGCCACCACACAACCTTATCACTGGCAAGCCGTGGGAAAAATTTGCATAGTCTAGATCTTTCTTGGTGCCGAAATTTGCACGACAATGAGTTGGGTTTGATTGTAGACAGCTGCTTCTCGGTGAGATTACTTAAACTTTTTGGATGCACACAGGTATATATCCATCTATCATTAATGCGATACATTTCTTTTGTTCATGGTTGGAATACATATAAAATGATATGATCGACTGAATCTCTATATAGTGAAATGGCATGATTTTTGGGAAAAGGTTTTAAATGTTAGGTATCTTGTAGGTAACAGATGTTTTTCTGAAAGGGCACTCAAACCCAGAGGTCCAGATTATTGGGTTGAAGATGTCTCCTTTATTGCAACATGTCAAAATGTCTGGCCTTCTTGAAGGTGCTTTGCGTTATTCACCAGACCCATTAGATTTGATGTAAATTTGAATCAGAAATAGATATAGATACATAGATGGTGACATTTGGCATAACTTGGTAGCTATTTCTAGTAGCAGCAGACTTAACTTTCTGCTAACATGATCCTCACAGAAGATGTCATCGTTGATTGATAGATACTGTAAATGATTGTTAGTGGAGAATACTACATTTTTAAAATCTGTTTCAAGCATTCAAAGTACAGACATACAAATGCTGTTAATTTCTAGCAGAGAGCACCCTATTCCTTATGTACAGAGTATATGTACACTCTTAACCTTTTTTTGACCAATTGGTCTGAGTTATGGGTAATAGGTAACTTTAAAATTTTGACCCCAGACATCAAAAAGTAAGGGTTTGTAGAGTCCTTTTAAGTATATAATTTCTGTTGTTATTCCGAGATCACAGTTCTCTGTTATCTATTAGGTTTTGCAGATAGTGATAGCTCAAGAAAGCTTTGTTTATAGGTATGGCATGCTTCTTATCTATGGATACAGGTTTATATATCAGTGATAAAAACTTTACAACACCTGTCTTGACTAAAAGAACCTGGGTGTTTGAATTTTAGAATTCATCATTGTTCTGAAGTATATATATAGCATTGGTGGGTCATGTGGCTTCTTATGTAATGCATTGGTGGACTACCAATGTTCTATTTTTAGACAGATTAACAAGCAAATTAACCATCTTCCAATTATTTTTCTTCCCATATTATTATCCACTTGTTAATGAGAAAAGTATTGTAATTTCCAGGGAATATTTTTTTATATATAACTTTTCTAAGGAATGAAAAACAACTTCAGCATAAAATTACAGATGCCCAAATTTCTCCTTAATAAAGACTAATGCTCCCTAACCCAGAGGAAAGGGAAAGGTACACAAGCAAAACAGGGAAAAAACCATAAAGAAAGCAATACATAGCCTTGCCTACTTCTACATTTAATGCTCATATATTCAATAGCCACACCCATAGTGACAGAACAAACAAAACTAAGAACAGGCAAGTGAAGAAAGAAACTAATAATGATGCAAATATCTGCACTAACACAAGGTAGAATGAAGCATGTTGTTACCTCAGAAGCCCTCACTCAAGGTTCAAAATCAGTCTTCACCCACTGCCTATACTTGCTTTTCACTTTCTCATCAAACTCCTTAGATTTGATTTCTTCATTCTTGTTTGCATTTGCCATTGACTCCTCTTGCACTCTAGCAATCCTTCTACTCCTCTTCTTATCTGTGGCCTCTCTCTGTGCTTCCAAATCCTCATACTCTTTTAACCAACAACTATGCACTGCACAACTCAGTGTCAACACCATCAACTGCAACATACACATAGCCATGAAAGCCCCACATTCCAACCTTACCAACAGTTTTGCTTCTTTTGGGTCTCTGGGTGACTTAAGCATTAAGAGGCTTGTTTTCTCTTTTGTAAACAAAGCTAATATGCTTAGAACTTGTCCTATCAATGAGGCTAGGATAAGTGAGATGTGAGTAAGGAAACAACATTGTGTGAGTTGAGAGTAGAAGCCCACAAAAGATGAGATAAGTGAGATAATGGAAACTGAGAGGATTGCAACTCCAAATGAAGTTGGTGGCATTTTGAGAAGAACAGTGGGAACAAGTGAAGCAGCAGAAATAGTAAACAGAGAGAAATTTAAACAAGAGAGGAGAAGGGTGGTGAAGGAGCATGCTTTTCTAAGCTTGGAAGAAGCCATTTTGTGTTTTCTTTTTTTTAACCTTTGAAGAATGAAGGTGGAGATTTTGAATTTATAAGGAAGTGAAATGGTACCGTTAAGGCTTTGTCTATAACGGCTAGGATAGAGTTTAGAGGCATGCAGACCCCACTTTACTACTAGTACTAACTCTTTCTTGGAAGCTCCAATAATAATTCCCTCCTTCGCCATTTAAACTAGTTTTGATAAAATGTTCACTGCATAGGATGATTGAGAATTATATCTAGTAACTGATAATCTGACATAAGAGTGTGAAGTGTGATATTAACGTAAGCATTATTACCCTTTAATTGTTGGTGATGCGGATCAATATCAATATCTCATGTGGTCAATTTGAAAATCATATCACAAAACAACAGAAAAAGGTACTTTGTATTGAGTGTATACATGCATTATTACTCTTATTTGAACAAGGGTTCTTATTTTATGATAATACCAATATATATGCTAGAGATATTAACACTCATATGTTGCACAAGTTTCTTTTCATTTTATAACGTTTATACTTTATATATTAACTTATTTTATATAAAATAAAACGGCTTAAAAGTGATAGCCATGCAACTATGTTAATAGTAAGTCGTTAAATGATATTTCTCCATTTTAATTTGTGGAGTATAATAAAAAAGCAAATCATAGGTGGAGGCGATTACAGGCGGAGTTCAGCTAATATTCCATTGCATACAATATTTCCCTTCAATTATAAATATTTAACCTAAATCTTTATCTAGTTACATTAATCAGTTTGGCTATTGTTATTCTCTTTTAATTAACTGTTGTGGTCTATTGGTGATGGTTCTCCTTCCATCATAGCCCATCTTCTGTCCCATACATCGTGTCACCTCATGTATCATCAACTATAATTGGTCTTAAAAATAATTAATAGTTAAATTTTTAACTTACACATTTTTTCCAATCAACCACGCTTTGTGGAAAAGATAAAATGTGTTTGTGTTCCCTAACTATTGCTAAATAGATAAATGATGGAATACTTTTTACATGATATTGATTGAATGATGCATGACTTTACCTTCTTTTAAATATAGTAGAAAGATAAAAAAAACAGGAAGGAATCCATTTACCTTGTTATATACAATATAGACACTTGTCCAAATTACATTTTCAACCACGGAAATGAGGTTAGATGCATGACATTATGAACTATAAGGATTATAAGGATGAACATGTAAATGTGCGTGGCAACTGGCAGGGGACTTAAGCTCTTTATTCAGTTGCTTCTGTTGGTGTTTGTAATTGATTTCTTAGCGTGGATACCTTCCTTTGTAATTCAAGATTTGATATCCGCTCAGCTTCCAGTGCTCGCTCAAGCTTCATTATTATATCATAAGTAAGCTATAAGAAAACACTAAATAGCAGTTCACTTTAAAATTATGAATGATACCTTCACTGCCCGGGTGCTCCATTCTCCTAAAATAGCTCTGAGTCTGTCATTCTCTTCTGCATACTGATAGTGTATATAATAACAATACTAGAGTAAGCACCTCATAGTCAAAGGCATTACATTTTTAGTCATAGTACACCTCCAAGTAGTACCTGATTGTTGGACATCTGAACATTCTGGATCTCTGAGTCTCTCTCAGCAATCAAAGATTGGGCAAGCTTTAGCTCAGTCTGCACTTGGTTCATCTGCAACATGAATTTTGAAGTGAGAATCCTTCACGTTTGAGAAGGCGGCGATGGTATCTGATATATGACAAAGATCCTCTCCAGTACTAGAGAGGAGAGTTCATATTTTTGTTTTTACTTTTCGGGGTTTACTCGAGAGGAGAGTTCTTGTTTTTGTTTTTACTTTTTTGGAATAAAAGTGTCATCTCATTATAAATAAAAAGATATCACACATACACGTACTATTTGAAGTTCTTAATGAAAACATATTTTTTTTGTCAGGACTGTGCACCATGTAGTTGTTTATTTCCTCCAGTTTTCGTGTACATTATAGTACAGGTTAGCCTTTGTCCTCCCATAATTTTACTTGTAATGTATCTACAGTGTCAGTGTATGGTTGGAACTACCAGTCACTCAAAATTAATAATTACATAACTACCAGTCACTCAAAATTAATAATTACATGGCAGGCAATTACCTAGATATGTCTGCAATTCTGCATTTTGTTGTGAGTATAGGGATTTAAAACAAGAACAGATAGTAATTACCTCTGCAGAAAGTGTTTGTAATTCTTGATCGCGAGCTGCTAATAGATGTGCAAGGTCAACCTGCAGTACAAGCAATTTATTCCCAAAATTAAAAAGAAAAAAGAAAAATGAGAAAAGAAAAGTAAATTAGGAGAAAAATAGTTTTCCAGATTCATTATCACCTGAGGTGTGCTCCGATCAACAGTTCTTTCATATTTACTTAAACACTCTTGTAACCGAAGAATCTGCAAGACCAAATGTTGATGGGGAATTATTGATACAAGTGACTCTTAATGGAATGGCTACACCATCAGTTAAGTGTATTATAAACACTAAATTCAATTTGTCATATACTTCTTGACTCAAAAAATGAAGATTTTCACGTTGGTATTGTAACAAAGCCATTTGCTGATCAGAGAGCCTGCCAGCATCATGGTACCTACTGCAGCAAAATATTCTAATTAGTGTTTTGTTTACATGTAGCACAATCAAAGAACCAATGATTTGTTTGTATATGCAATTTGCAATTTGCATTTTGCAGATATGATTTGATTCTATTGGCATAACAATATCTCACAGATGACATGCATAAAGGGTAGGTCATTATGCATTAACAAATACTTTAGTTTGATGAATGGAAGTTTGCTCTTGTTTCATTGATAGATATGGAGTCATGCAGTAAATTAAAAAAGAAACCAGATTTGAATGTCTTTGCCTTAGACCCTCCAAAGAGCTTGATGGTTGGAGTGGTGAGTATAAGGATTTCAGAACATCAGGATGAGAGTTCAATGAATTGTACTGGTGTATGTAACCTGCTTGCCAAAGAAATAAAAAAATACAGGAAGTATCAGCTGGAAGTTATAGTGGTAAACATGACATGTGGATTTGAATGAATTATAACACATAAAAAGTATGTCCTTCGCTTAGCTTTCTATTACATTATGAAAAAGATATGTGAGATTATGGGTTGAAGAAATGATCCTTTGTAACTGCTATTCTTCCAATACCAAACACAGGATACAGATTGGACCAGTTTCAAATCCTCAATTCCAATCCACCCCACCAAAAATAGAGCTAACTTACCTATGTAAACACACATAAATGATCCAGCACAAACAGCTTCAACTACCATGATAATCCTGAAGAATTTAGAAGCAACCATAATGATTTTTAACACCTTCATGGAAAGGAAAAATAAGAGAACAAATATTTCCCAGTTATGTACTAAAGAAAGATAACACGAGGAATTTGATATGTTAAATGTAGAAGCACTTATGATGGCGAACTGTATCATTTAATTAATAATCAAACAAACAGTCAAAGGTTAAATGTATATTAGATCAATTACAGATTTACAGTACAAAACATGATGATAACATTGTTTCTTAGAACTTATTGCACGTCATAAAATATCAAATTCCTTAAATATCTAAAAAACATAGAAACCACTAAATTCGCCTATTTACGCAATGTTTTAAATGCATAAGTGTATAACCATATGATAAGTATACACCTCAATATTGCAGAGATTGAGATGAAACTGGTGTAGGGTTTCCAGACTATAACAAGAAGCATTGCAGCGGTTCCTGCCATTAAAATAAATTGCAGAAAATTTCCACATTGATAATTAAAAACCAATACAACAACAGTCAAGCCTTAGTCCCACTAGGTGGGATCAGCAATTCATAACACCAATGGTATAAAATATTCATATTAGTGATGTTATTATTAAATCCTTCAATACAGTCATCCTTTTTCCCATGCTGTTCCTAGACCCAAAAAAGGTATTCATGCGCTTGCACTTTACAGCTTTTGGGTTGAGTTGGTCTTTGACAGTTGACACATTCACATATTTCCAATTACACTGCATTACCACATGTTAAGCATGACCTAAAAGTTAAAGAACAATTAAAACACCAAATACATACCATAAGCTGTAATGGAAAAGGGTATGCGAACAATATATTTCAACTTCTGGCTGAAACTATAATATCCCTGAAAAATCACATTTCAGTGATACAAATAATATGATTAAATAGAAAGAAGAAAAATGAACAAACATAACTCAACATCACAAATATTTGTACCCAAATTTCCAGTCATGATTAAACTATTTTCGAACGATGAATACTTCAATTCAGTTACACATGTAGTTAAGTATTCCAACAAACATTGCAGTGTGAGTGAGGGATGGAGAGAAAAAAATGCAGAAACCACAGTGGATAAAAGTGGTGATGAAGTACATGAAATAAGAAGAATTACCTGCAAGCGTATTTTCTGCACTTGGTAAACCAGATATTGTTGAAAGATTCCTGTTACGGTACAATATGGCTCTTAAACACTATAAGTGTCGCACTAGTATTAGTAGAAGGTCACAAGTACAAAGCGCTTGGGTCTCAGAGTGAAATGTGGAGCAAGACTATTTTAATTCTTAAATTCATATTATCATAAACGTAATATGACACTATCCATGTAGCCCTTAGCCAAAGTCAAAGTGAACTTTTCTGCCCTGCCTATAGACTTTTTTTTAGTTTATTTTAATAATTTTGATAGACTTATGAAATAAGTTAAAAAGAGCTTATAGAAATATTATAATCACTCGTGCAATAGGTGTTTATTGAACTACTAAGCATTGCAATGATAAGAAATTAAGCACATATAATCCATAGTAGGTGAAGTTAAAAACCTGTTAATAGCAAGAGAAGAACAGCACAGCTACAAAGCACTGGAGAGATGATTCTTTGTAGAGGACGAAATATCCATGGAGCTCCAATGGCCAAAGTAGCATAACCTGCCTAAAATAGAAAGTAAAACCAGCAAATAATTCAGTCAATTATAAAAGCAAACATAACATGAACAAAGAATTTGGAAAGTAACTTGCCAAAACTACGCAATATAATATACTTCCAACAACCCTCGCAGCTTTGCGGTGAGCAAATAAAGGAGCCTCGTGCAGTATATCCAGAAACCTATAAACACGATCGAGCATTCGCCTTCATAAATGAGAATTTAATGATGGTTTATTATGCATGCATATTCACTAAGTATAGAGAGTGAAAACAAAGTAACAGGAATCGAAGATCGAAGTCAAAATCAAATAAAACAAAATGGCGACAAAGATTTAGAGTGAAAGATGATTTACTGACAGAGCGTTCTCTTCGGATGACATTGATGACGGAGAAACGTATCTCTGTGCGGCCATCGTCGCTGTTTCAATCGACGGAAATCGCGGCGTTTGATCCCAGTCCACTTCCTGAGAGACCTTCTTTGCCTCCGAAAACAACACACCTGGGACTGTTCTTCATGGAAACGGCATCGTTTTCATTTTCTTTTTAAAAAATTATGAAATCTTAGATCCAATAATATAAATATGAAATTTTCCTTTCAAGCAAAATACTTATCTAAATATATATATATATATGGGTAAGAATAAGTCAGTAATTTTAAATGAACTAGCTAGTTATGGTTCAATTAAAAATCATTAGTACAATTAGTTTTGACCGATTTTTTTAATTAAAATAATTATATAACCAATATAATTATTATATTGCATTATTATTGAGATCAATTTATTAGTTAAACAGGATGACAATAACCGATTTTCATTACATTGCTAAAAGGTAAGGAGATAGATATATTGGTAGTAAAAAAGAAAAAGAGTAGCATTTCCAACCCACCTCCACTCTAAAAAAAATTACCTTTGATTAAAGAATTAAAAATATTGATTTTTAAAAAATGAAAAAGTTCAGCCATTAAAGTGTTAAACCCCGAACAGCCTACAAGTGAAGAGTTAAACCTTATTTTCTCTGGCTTGTTGGAGACTTCATTCTCTAACATCAAAGCTAGCATCTTTTTTCAATCAATCTTCTGCCACATGATTCATTCTCAGTATGAATAATATTCGCAGTGTTGATTAAACCAATTTCTCTTTTCTTCTATGGCGCAACGAAGCAGATGACTCTCCCATCCCCTTCTTCTTCTTCTTCTTCTTCTTTCAGTATTCGAGCTTCTAAGATAGCCATCACCCATTACCGTATTCATACTCAGGTAACACCTTTACCCCACGATAAAGGCTTTATCATAAGACCTGAAGCTTGGTTTGTCAAAATCGTCTCCACTATTTTTCTTCGCTATAGCAAATTGGATAAATTTCTCGGTTATTTTAGTCACCACTTAACTCCATCACTTGCATTTGAGGTTATTAAAAGGCTCAAAAATCCCAACTTGGGTTTCAAGTTCTTTCAGTTTAGCAGGGAAAAGTTGAACTTGTTTCATTCATTTTGGACTTATAATATGCTTTTGAGGTCCCTTTGTCAAGTTGGTATGCACAACTCAGCAAAAGTTGTATATGATTCTATGAATTCTGATGGCCAATTCCCTGATGGTAGGTTGTTAGGATTTTTAGTTTCTTCTTATGCAATGGTTGGAAGGATTGATATTTCAAAAGAGTTACTTGCTCAAGCTCACCACAATAATTTTGCAGTGGATGCTGTTCTCTATAATAACTTGTTCAATGTCCTGGTAAAACATAATAAATTAGATGATGCCGTTCGTCTACTTAGGGAGCTTATGAGATTGAGTTATAATCTGGAAACCTTCACCTTTAATGTTTTAATTCGAGGTTTGTGTAGATCGGGAGCAATTGATGAGGGTTTTAAGTTTCTTGGTGATATGACAAATTTTGGTTATTCCCCTGATATAGTTACATTTAACACTCTTATACATGGTTTATGTAGAATTAATGAGGTCGATAGAGCACATGAACTACTAAAGGAAGTCTGTTTAAAGAGTGATTTTGCCCCTACTGTTGTAAGTTATACAACTATAATATCAGGTTATTGCAAATTGAGTAAGATGAAGGAGGCTACCTCTCTTTTTGAAGAAATGGTTAGATCTGGAATTAAACCTAATGTGGTTACTTTTAATGCCCTTATTGATGGATTTGTTAAGGTGGGTAGCATGGCTTCTGCACTAGCGATGTATGATACAATGCTATTTCATGGTTGCCACCCTGATGTTGTTACTTTTACTTCCCTTATTGATGGCTACTGCCGAGTTGGACAGGTGAACCATGGCCTGGAGCTGTGGCATGAAATGAGTGGGAGAAATATTTGTGCTAGTTTGTATACTTTCTCTGTTCTTATTAGTGCTCTGTGCAAGAGCAATAGACTAAAAGAAGCACGCGACCTTTTGAGACTATTGAAGCTTAGTCATATTGTCCCGCAGTCATTTATATACAATCCCGTCATCGATGGATATTGCAAATCTGGGAACGTCGACGAAGCTAATCTAATTATGGCAGAAATGGAAGAGAAGAAGTGCAAACCTGATAAGTTGACATTTACCGTTCTTATTATTGGGCATTGTATGAAAGGGAGATTACATGAAGCAATTGAGATTTTTTACAATATGTTGGCAGCTGGTTGTTATCCTGATGACATCACCATTAGAACTTTAAGCTCCCTTCTTTTGAAGTCTGGAATGCCTGGCATTGCTGCTCGCATTAAGCAAACTCTATTTGAGAACCAGACCATGGGCATTTCATTGAAAAATTCTTACCATGAAAGTACAAAGTCAGATATGCCAAATTCTGTTAATTAAAGTGCTACGGTGGCAAATCGCTGGTTAGACATTGCCTCTCAGTGTTTGCCCTTAAGGAATGCAATCACCACTCAGTGTGTAACTAATTTCTGAACAATTCTAACAATTGAATTTGAATTGCCTATCCCTCCTAGATTCTCCTCATCTTTTGGAACTCGTGGGTAGGTATGCTTTCCTCTAGTTAGTTTTTTCGGAGTTGTTTTTTCAACTAAATTTGTATTTTTATTCCTTATGTCAATTTGGTTATGTTTTCCTGAAATTTTTTAATGATGCATTGCAGGTTGATTTTCTTGCTCATTTGAGACTGTTACTCAAAAGTATATTGATTTGTACCTGAAATAAAGTAATGCTGTAAAAATAAATTAGTGAGGACTTACATAAATGGGAACATTTGAAAAGTGTCAGGAAGTGATCCCTTGGGCTTAAAAGTTGGTAGTGTACAATGACAGAGAGGTGGTTGTCTAAGGGAATTCTTCAACATTGTTCTAACCCACAGTTTTTTATAGAAATATTTACTGTATGAGTCAAGCTTTTTTATTTGGTTATAACGTGCAAAGGGTCTAGCCTTTTTACATGAGACATAGAAGGCAGTCATGTATAGAGATTTCAAAGCTTCAAACATATTGTTAGACTCTGTAAATATCAATTTGGGTGACTTGTGTATGTTTTGATCATAGGCACGTCCATGTCATGTCCACACATAAGTGGGTTGGATGCATTGGTGAAAGCAACTTATGATTCAGATTGGAGACAAATACAATAAAATCTGCACTAATGACAACACCACAAACGTAGGGGGTGAATCCCATCAGGCTTGTGTTTGGAGAAGTAGGGAATAGGAGCATTGAACAACACCAAGTTAGGAGCCCAGTTGCTTTTACATGGACACATTTATGATGTGGGTTTTCGGTGTCTGTCATTTCAAGCCCAAAAGCAGTTGCCTTGAGTAAAATACAAAAAGGTGCTGCTTGAGGCATGTTGCATCAACAACATAACATATTTGGTTGGTTAAGTAGAGCCTAAATGGTTGTTGTGCTTTTGCAATTGTAAAATCAACATTCCAACTATAATACCATATTGAAGGGAGAGAAAAGACAAATCTTGGATTGAAAAATGATGTTTTTACCCTGCAAGACTGGTTTTCTTTTTGTATTCCTTGAACAATTCTCTTATGAGGAGGGATCCATTGACTCCAAGAGTGAGTTTTTTAACCCTAACTTATATCATTTATTCACAAAACCCTAACTTATATAATTAGTTGAAAACATAATTTCAGAAACTGTAAACTTGGCTTGGTCCTAACAAAGTCCAAAAACAAATGGGAGTGAATAGTGATAACCATAGTCTGCAAGTGGTTACACTTGAAACGATCAAAATTGCACAGATATGGAAAGAGAACAGGGATAGTTATAGGGTCCTGAACAACCCATGTGAAATTATTGTTATCTTTTTTTTTTTCCATCTCTATCGTACACGCGTGTGCAGTAATCAGGGGAGAGAAAGTGTTAGCAAGTTCTATCATAGTACATATTACACACGGTCATTTCTGATTTGAGTTAACACTTTATCTGAATTTCTAATTACTGCTCATTTCGAAGTGTCTTATTCCAAACGATTTTGGGCCTGAAAGGCTCCTAATCTGTACCGAATGAAAAGACATTTCCTGTGTCCTGTGCCTCTGCCATGTGTCAGTTATGCAGAAAAAAAGTACTTCACAGTAATCACTTATTTCCCTGCTTTGCCATTCTATTATTATTTTACCTGACCCAGCATCACCTTTCCACGTTAAGCTGTCTATATCTCTCTCTATATTGAGTAAATAATAATCAATTAACATGTATTAAAATACTTTAAATAAAATTAATAATATACATTTCTTATAAACAAAATCACTTGAACAAATTTGTTAACATTCTTATGGGAAACCAAGCGGAGAAAAACTAAAGAAAAAACAATATGAGTAATGATATATTTACATTTTTTTACATACATTTCCTTTTACACTTTATCATTATTTATATTCCTCCCTTTGTTTTTTATCCCACCACAAAACACATCTTTTACACCATGAAACATTAAGGGTCATATTTCCTTCTACACTAAAGAAATGGTACAAATGAATAAGCTGATCAAACCATGGATCCATACTAAATGGCCAATTTATACTATTGCGTCTTTCACTATCACAATTACAAATAGGAGATATTACATTTGCTTCAAGTATCCATAGGGAAAAATTTAACTTAGAACATTTATAAATCTATATTTCCAAAATTTATACTCTAGCTTTTATAAAGAAAAGAGCTTCAAGCCTTTTTCTTTTGCCTTTTGGAATGAATATAATACACTAGCAACATAACCAGCAAGGATTCCTACAGTACTTTCTACAGCAGCAGCATGGCCATCCCTTTGGACAGGTTGGGAAAGAGCAAGTGCAAGAGCATTTGCAAGTGCAATAAGAGGAGCAAGATGGACACTTTAATTTGCAACAACTTGAGGGTATACAACAATTTCCAAGACCACAATTCTCTTTACAGCAATGTGATTTAGGACAAGAGAAACAGCAGTTCCACTTTGGTAAGGAACAGTTTATGGATGGAAGACAGCTGCAATTGCATGGTTTGCACTCACAACAACGCGGCGACTTTAGTTGTATAGATACCCCATCACAGCAGCAGCAGCAGCAGCAGATCCAAGAGAAGTTAAAACAAGGCATAGCACTGCACAGTGAAATTACCCATAAATCATGTTTGTTATTCAATAAAGGTTACTATGATACAAGTTGTTGCTTCAGTGTATGAAATTGAACCACCTTATGAAGCATTCAGATGACAGATAAACAGTGGAACCAAAGTCACTTCCAAAAAAATTCATATATGTAATGTATTTTCTGTTTGCATAAACCTCCAATTGAATCACTAATGAACAATAAATTGGTATAGACACATCAAGCAACAATATAAAGAAGTTGTACCAGAGCCATTTCCAGAAGCGACATGACCGGCGATTCTTCTTGTTTCTGCTTGTAAATGAAAGGCATGCATAAGTATCATGAAATCTTTTAAAATAAAAAATGAAGATTGATGATAACAATTCTTACGAGGGTAGCAAAGGATCAGATGTTGCCATCACAAAATCAGCCGTCCTGTAATATGGTCGCATTGAATCAGCAAAATCAATTTACTAGCACCTAAAAACATAAAAAGCAAACTAGATTTGGCTAGCAACAATAATTCAAACATTTGAAGAAAATTCCTTAGTTTCAAAATCTAAATGGCATATAAGTAACTACGTGAATAAACATACTCTTTAATGCATCTTGAAGCTGGTTGAAGACCTTCAACATGTTTTAATTCTTCCTGCTAGATGCAAAATTGTCAGTAAATTTGGTTTTAACACCAAAGGAGACCGGACACAAGGAGTTTAAAACTTTAACTTTGTTGAAACTTGTTGCCAAGCACACATTAATCCAAATTGGCAGGTTTAACTTTAGTATCATGTTGTTGTGTTATATTTTGTTAATTCACTAACACACATCATCTAATTACTAAGATGAGAGCATAAAATGTGAGGAATAGGGTATATTACTAGACCCTTAGATAAATTAGAAAAAATATTACACAACCTAGGCTACTAAAAGTAGAAAACCAATTTTTTCCAACTATATTATAGTTTTGAAAAAGGACAGTGAGTTCCTCCAAATGAAAATATCATTTTAAATTTATAGGCAAACAAAATGGTAGGTGTTGGTTACCTCCTTACATTCACCACTGTAATTGTGTAAATTATTGGTCAATTTTTAAGAAGAAGGTCAAGGGAAGAAAGAGGTTATCGGTAGGTAGAAATTTTAAAACAAAATTGTGAAGTATCGTAGATTGAAAGGCTATTTTTACTTATGAATCACAAAAGAAATCACTCATTACTCTGTTTCAACTCAGTAGAGTATTGATCCTGAAATGTGATATCCAAAGCATTTAGAAATTTCTCAAATTGATGACTGTGATTCAGTAATATAAAATGGAACTTTAACATCTTGGCATTCCCTCCATTTTGGAAACAACCCAACATTAAAAGACTAAAACTTTGAGTTATTTAGCTCCGAATTTAGAGAAGGGTGTGTGAATGATTTTGGAAACAACCCAATATTAAAAGACTAAAACTTTGAGTTATTTAGCTACGAGTTTAGAGAAGGGTGTATGAATGTGAGAGAAGCAGAGTATATTAGTTGAAAGTTGTAACCGACCTGAAGAAATCTGATTTCTCTCTCTAACATCTGAATTCTGGCCATCTCACGTCGCTTCCCATACAAATCAGGATACTCTGGTGGTGACTTGGGTGAAGGAGGTGGAAGTGAAGGAATCGAAGAAGAACGCACCATTGGAGTGGCCATTAAAGTTTCTCACTTTAACAAAAAGAAAGAGAGAGAAAATGGAGAAGGTAAGAGTTAAGCACACACAGAGAGAGAGAGAGAGAGAGAGAGTAAGTAAGAAATGAAATGGGAGTAATAGATACTATTTGTCCTTTGTTGAAGGAAAGGAAGAAGAGGAGTGAGGATGAAAATGGAAGAGGGGCACAAGTAACAGTAATGGTAAGTGAGAATATAGTTGGAATACCATATATAAAATACTGTGGCAGAGGCAGTAAATAGGGTCTCTGACAAGGGATAGTTAAGAAACACCTAGAACTAGCACAAAATTTATTTATCAAGTTAATAAAAAAATCAACATTGAAGGTGTTGGAGTAGTTGAACTTGAATGAAAAGGAAAAGTTAGTGAAAAGATTGATAATGAGGGTAAAAAGAAGGTCATTATTAATGTTTTGGTGCATGGAAATAATAATGGTAAAGAAGGGATTGGGTATTTAATTATAAATAGTAAAGACGGCTGAGAGAAAGGCTGCAACTGCAAATGTGTGTAGTGTACTATTGAGATTTGAAATTAGAGAAGGAAGAAAAGGTTGTTGATAATAAGAGTTTAATGCAGTGTAAAAAAAGAGTGTAAAAAAAGTGTGTAAAAATATAGTGGGAGAGTGAAATAGGTTTTATTTTGATTGATATGCAGAAGAAGCAGAGAAGCGTGAGCAGTGTGGGCTATGGGTTGCAGAGAGGAAGCGAAAAGCACGATGGGAATACCACAGACCGCACGTGACCACTGTTAGAGATTTTAAATTTTTAACAACACACTCCTAAAACGGTCGTTTCATATCAGAATATATTACTGCAACTACTTTTTTAAAAGCCACTAGTACTAGTTGAGACTGGTTTGTTTGGGTTTTGAAAAAGAAAAAATAAATTTATGTTCAAAGTGGTTTTGGCCAACTTTGTAAATAGTAAAGAGAGATGTTACATCTTACCAAGAAAAAACAGAGAGATGTTACATCCTCTTCATAAATTCACTAATTGAAAAAAAAAAAAAGATTTGTTATGTAGATAGAAGATGATATGTAATTCTGATTTTACTGTAATTTATTATGTAGTCCTATGTAAATTAAACAAAGTTATTCTATCATATTGCAATGTAAAAAAAAATGATAAAATTTTAAATATTTGAATAGCAAGTGAACATTTCTCTCTTCTCTTTCACAAAGGGAAAAGTTGGTCAAACACCTCTACTCACTAGTTCCACTAAAAATAAAAATAAGTTGCTTTTTTAGGAAGAGAGAAAAGATAAAAATTAAACAGCTTAAAAAATCAATATGATGACTTTCTCGTTTTAGTTTGAACAATCACAATGAGAAACAATATTTTCATTCTTAGTTGAGTCACACGTACTATTTTATAATTTATTATAACTCCTCAAAAAATGAAAACAAATATATTTTTGCCCTACAATAGCACATGTAAGCACAAACCATCAACGTATTCATTAAAGAGAGAATGTGCAGATGATGTTGAGCCAACTTGCATTTATTGCCATGGCTGAATAAAGAGATAGATACTGAACAATATCTGTTTCACAATGTGATCTTGCTAAAGAAATTTGGCGCAAGATTTATCCAAGGTTAGGTAAAATATATGACATATTTTTACTAATATATATATATATATATAAACAAGTAGAATTTCAACCATAAGTTGGAATGGAGGTTAATTAGGAATGTTTAAATCCATCCAAACCAAATATCAAATTAAAAATAACCGAAACTCTAATTTAATTATGTTTGATTCACTTTTTTATAATCAATGAGACGGAAGTGCGTTGGAGAATTTGAGAAAGATGATTATGGTGGTTTAAGTGGAGATGAAGCAAGACAATGTGTAATTGATTTTCTAGGAACATAGGGACAATAACCAACCTTCTGCCAACGTTTATGATGTTTTAAGCATGCATGACTTCATCATGGTTTGTGGTAGCATAAGGAGAATCTGGTTTCCCACTATTTCTTCATCGCAATTCACAAGTATACATTAGCTTATTAATGTAATATTAATAATGGGGAAGGCCCTCGTGAAGGGAAGTGGCCCGAAATACAATTAGAGTGCAATTTTGAAGACTTGCAATTAATGTAATATAATGTGTGTTGGAAAGGAATCACGGTTATCAACAATGGCACTTATATATATTATATATATATATATATATGGAGCATGTCATTGTAGAATTCTCCTTATTAGCTCTACCGAATAATCTGAAAAGCATGCAATCACTTTTTTTGAAAATCATGAGTAAACTTCATGCTTTTGTCTACCAAACTTGGACGAATGAGAGGTCCAGGTTTGGTCTATTACTACAAAGTCACCAATGGAATCCCCTCTAGGAAGCTTCCTAGCTATGCTGAAATCCAGTTGCATATGTCTACGCACATGCACATCAACCTGTATAAATTTATCCGAACAAGGATGTTTATACTTTATAGTTTGGTTCTTGTTAATTAATAAGTGAATTTAATTACAGGAATCAAGGAAAACATTTGTATCAAAAAGTAGTATCATATCCACTATATAAAGTATTCAAAAAATTGAATCACTTAAATATATATATGATGTCACTACACAAAACTCATTTGAATTGATTAATTACGTGTTGAAATGGATTAGTTTTAGACTAACGTTAATGATATCTGTGCACGGAAAAATTCAAAAAAAATTGTAAATGGTAGCATTTATCCATAAATAAAGCCAAACTTCCACTCTTCCACAAGCAACCTCAATCGAATGATATGATTCTTCCATCTCTCACGCCAAAACTTGCCGAACCCATAAACACAAACAAAAGAAGTCAAGTCACTTAAGAGAGAAAAACCTTTTTTTTCTTTTAATATAATGTTTCCCCCTCTTGGCTATATAAAACAAATTGGTCTAATCAATCATTCAAATAGAGGAGAGTGCAAAGACCACACATGAGTGCAAAAATAAACATGATGATGCCTATCATTAGCAAAATATATTGTTTATCTTCTGAAAAGGTGCTTGTGGTAAGGAGGAGGCCACATGTGGTGAATGGAGGGGGTTTTGTGGTCACAGATTATGCTAGCCATAGGGTTGTGTTCAGGGTCGATGGCTGTGGGGTTCTTGGCACAAAGGGAGAGTTGATGCTAAGAGATGGCGATGGAGACCCTTTGCTTCTATTGCGTAGAAAGGTATATATATATATACAGTTTTATTAAACATATCTTGAATTTTTTGCACCTTCACCAGGATTTACATGCATGAGACTCAGTAATGATGAGTTTATATTATATGTACTATAAATGATCGGAATTTTTTGTTCAAGATCAAAACCGGTACACCGAGTCAGACTCCTCTCCATTGCTGGAGAGAAAAGTTAGTTTTTGTAATGTATTTTGAAAAATAAAAATGTAATATTAGTATAAGTTAAAGAGATAAAAATGTCATTTGCTTTTGGTTTTTCTATGTGATTTCACATAACTTTCCTCTCCGGTAATGGAGAGGAGTCTGACTCCTTTAATTTGTTAACTCGTGTAATTTTGAATTATATGCAAAATAATAGAAGAGAAGATAGTAAGTGAACGATAGAGTAAGTGTTTCAAATAATGTTCAAATAGCATACATGCATGCCTCATATGAGCCCTAGGAGATAGGACACATTTAAAATTTGTATCCTGAGATTATCTTAATGTCTTCAAAATGTGCAGGGTGGCATGGTTGAGGCCCTGAGCATTCACAAAAAGTGGAAAGGTTATAGTTTAGAGTATGAAGGATTACAGAACCTGGTTTTCACTTTAAAAGAATCTAATAATTCTTGTTTGGGTAAGAACAGTGAAATCAGAATTTCAACTCATCCAAGGACCATTACTAACAAAGGGTGGGACTTTGAGATCAGTGGCTATTTCCCAGATAAATCTTGCAGCATAGTTGACTCTATAGGCAACGTGGTAGCTCAGGTACGTAATTGAACTTAACTTTGCCAATTTCTTCTGTAAGTTATTATAGTAGGATCACATGAAAGGAATAAGTTGTTACATAAATGTGTGTGATGGTTTATTTATTATACAGGTTGGGATGAAGAAGGAAGTGGAACAAGTGATGGAAAGCAAGGATCTTTACCATGTTGTGGTGAACCCTGGAATGGATCAAGCTTTTGTTATTGGAATTATCGCCATCCTTGATTATATTTATGGCGAATCTACCACCTGCTAGAGCTTAAAACTCGGTTTCTCTGAATTTGTCAAAATTTTGTGCCTTGTAGAATTACTATTTCTCCGATCACAAATATATAAAGCCTCCAGGCTCCAGCCAAATGGGCATTGAAGATATTTTAAGAAGATGATAATCATTGACTAGTATATTAAAGAATGCCATGTAAATACTATTATGTCAAAGAAATATGGATATTACTTTGCTTATGTTGAACGCGCCTTGTTCATAACTTGGACTTATCTTATATCGTTATAAGGATCGATGTGACAGTTGGTTATTTAGTTATATATTGTCAGTGTTAATCCTTTACATACTGATTTCGAATCTCTGTGTAAAGATGGGATTAGCTTATCCTTTCTGGAGAATGATTGCTGAAAGTTTGAAACTAATTAAAGAACGGCTTATTTGAATAAATTAGTCACGGATATGACAAATTTAGTTTGAACACTGCTAAAGAGTTTGTAACTTCAAGCAAGTACTTATTTTGATCCAAGTGATATATTGTCACGTCACTAATTTCTTGTTGAGTGAAAACATTATGTTTTTAATTTATTTATTATTGTCTAGTTATCCCACACGGAGTTACTAATTCAAAAGATTCTGTATAGATATTATAAAGTTTGTTGCTCTTATTACAAAGAGAAAAGAAGGGAATCTCTTATAGCAAATAAAGGGGAAGATGCTTCAAACATAGAAAAAGTAGGGAATTTTCACCTAACTAGACAAAGTAAGACTTGAGAGGTAGTAGTTATTTTGCTTACTTCAATTCAAAAAACAAACCAGGCAGCCACTATCTACTTATTCGATCAATCCATATATGGTATTCATAAGCTGTTGGGATAAAGATATAACAACACCAGCATATGTGGATGATGTTAAAAACAACATTTTATATTAAATAATGAAAAGTAACATTGTTTCATCCCTTGAAAATTTGGTGTTGATGTTGATTGTACAATGAAAAGTAAAGTACTAAAAAGCCAAAACTTTCATCAAGCTATTAGATTCTATGGTACGTAAGAATCACCTGAACTGCGAGGTTCTTGCACCCGTTGGAAGCATGATGTGAAGGTTTCATAAATGATTTAAATTGTACAAAACTGTCATTTTTAGGGTTATGGTTAACTAGTAGGGGAAAAAACAAATGGATAAGGAAGTTGGTAGAGGGAGAAACTCGTGTGATATGCATAATACTGATGTTGCATGCATCCTAAACAAGTGACCAACATCATTAGAGAAACCGCAAAGTAAGCAATCAAGAACAGTTATGAAATTCTTGGGCTTGCAGTGATTAATGATGACTCTTCTCTATGTTTATAGATCCTTGTGGTCAATGTGGGGTCACAAATCACGTAAATGAAAATCCATGAATCATGATAATTCGCACGACTAGTTCCTGTGTACAATAGCAAAGTGACAAGTAGAAAATGTTGATGCTCCTAAAAGGCTTAGCCTTCTGGATTAAATTGATCATTTTCTTTGAGGATTGACTTGCACAAAGAATAGACCGCAAAAGTTCACTAATTATGGAAATTTTTTGCGTGTCTACCCATGAAATAATGGATTCCATTATGGGCTAACTATGAAGCAGTAACACAATCTTCTTCTATTACTAGACCCTCTAGAGAGGATATAATTTCTTAAACAAAGTGTCCTCACTACCTCTCACTATTTTCTTATATTATTATTTCTTTTTATTCTCTAAATTACATATCTTTTTATACTTAGGATTAAACTAATAGTTTAAAAAATTAATTAAAGTAAAATTTAACTACAATAACCTCATTTAGTCCAAGTTAAAAACAAAATCAAAAAATATAAAGAAATATATGGTAAAAAAGATGAATAATAAATAAGGGTATAATTAAAAAAAATGTATAAAAGTTAAAACATTAAATTATATGAAAAGGTGGAAATAATGGTAGTATTTTTTAGTAACTATTTACCGTAATAAATTATTCACAACCCATATTTGTTAATCAAATTTTGTTTTTACTAAAGTATATCAATTTATTAAAGTGTCAATAATTACTTAGAGTGCAACTAACCAAGTAGCATTGGTTATTGAGTGAAAAAAATATTTGGTTATGCTGACAAAGAAGATCACTCCTAATCATTCCAAATGGACCTTTCATTCCATTTCCTGATCCTATATTAATAGGGTGGGGCTCTACTTTTTCCCATGACAGCAAAAAATATTCGATGTATGTGGGTTTGTATTTTTCTTTGTTATGATTTTTTTAGTAAAAGTTTATATGTACTTATAAGTTCATATCCTAGTCTTGGAATGCAAGAATGTAACTCAAGCAAGAAAGCATAACATTACTATTTTTCAGTTACAATTCGAAGTAAGGAAGAAATACGAGAAGTGGAAACGTACTACTTGCAGCTTAATTCAGTTCAATGCATTCTCATTGTGACTCAACTTAAAACTTTGGCCTCTACCTTGAAATACTAACACTTTTTTGCAACAAAAACGATTTCACCTTCCCAAAATATATTTTTCTTCCACAAAAATCTCTTAATTCAACTAATTTCTGGTAAATGGTGAAGCTGAGAATTGACACAAAGTTTGTGGCTCATAAACAGCTAAGCACAAACACCCGAGATTCTTAGTTAAATATTCCTTATATATCTTTGATGCTTGTATACAGCTATAATCAATTAATGCAAAAATTGTTTGTTTTAACTTTTAAAGTGTGCTTAGCCAGCTATTACAATACCAAGTATGCGCTGTCTTTTTGTTCTGTTTCAATTGCTATAACTTTGTTTCCTTATGGCATATTTCCTTAATAATCCCATACCCAAAACAAAAAATAACATATAATAAAAACAATTTAACACCATATATACTCTTTTAATTTGTTCCAATCTCCATTAACAGAAAACACAGAAACATGAATTAAATTATAAATTTTGTTAAGCATCCTAAAACATAAGCCCTATATACATTAAAGATGAAGGGAAATAAAAAGAACAAGTAGCAGTGTAGTCATGCCTCATGAAATTTCTAACACTTTACAAGACTTTTGTCATATATAGATTTTAATTCAACATGTCTCAGTTCCCATGTTTCATGGTTCATAAGTAAGTGTAAGAATTAAGATTGTCCAATACCTTAACTTAACTTAACCAGAGATAGAAGAGAAACAACTCTCTGATCTGATCAGAGGAGGATCACGAAGAACATGAACAGAAGGAAGAGAAGCAGTTGAATTTGATCTAAGAGGCGTAGGAGAATCTAAACTCCTACGAAGAATCCTTCCCATGACAAAGATAGGGTGTTCTATTTCATTAAGAGGTGGTGAAGATGATCTGAATTCAGTGCAGAATCTGATGTGGCGATTGAGTGCTTCTTCAGTAGTGATAAACTTATCTGATCTCAGAACCTCGTCCTTCACAGCTTCAATGCAAAGGCCACATAACCAATGACCCTGGTACCTCTGACGCAGCCTTGAGATGTAGGAAATGGTGCATTCTTCTGTGAAACCACATGAGTCACATTTCACACTCTCAACCTCTGCTGCTACCTGAGGAGGAGTAACTGTTTTAACGCCTCTGTTAGGACTTTCAGTTTCTGACCCTGAAATTCCCATTCTTTGCAATATCAATAATATCACCCAACTCTCTCTCTCTCTCTCTCCCCGTTCGAGACTTGGAATGTAATAATAATATAGAGGCAAGTTTATGTTCTCCTATGTTAATATACCATTCATACAAAATGTGTCCATTACTTAATATATTAGTATATAAATAAAATAAACCATAAAAGTAAACAATTGTTGTTTTTATCCCAAATCTTATTCTGTATTAATAAAAATATGGTATATAAATTAAAAAAAGTTAAATATTCATTTTTACTGTTATTAGTGTGAGAAGACATTATTAGAAATAATAGATATCTGTTCTTTCATAATGAGATCTAACATCTTTAAACTCATTTGTGAAAGTAATAGTGTGTTACTCTTTACATTTTCACTTTAGATACAGTAGACTTTAATGTAAGTCTTTGTAATCAGTAGATAATTGAACTATTTTGATATGTTTTAGAGAGGTTCACTCCTCACCTTCACTAAGAAAAAATAGTTTTTTTTATGAGATTGTATTCACTTTGGTGATATTTCTATCTAGAAGGTGTTGAACTTTTATCTGTCATAGATGTACACAAAAAATAACATATGAAAAAAAAATGATGGGGATTATTCACTCTTCATCTTATGGAATGCATAAAAGTTCAGCTAATGAATCTAAGGATAAGTGGCTTGTACCCGAATAGAGAACAAATATGATGAATGACTACAATAATTATTATCTCGATTAATAATTTTTCAGCGGAACATGGCATAGGTTGATGCATTTTAATACCTAAAGTGCTAGCTGATATAGTGGTAGCTAGGTTTAGAATTTCGTCATTTCAGTATTTGTTGGACAAGGTTGTGATTTCTGGCTATTCCATGAAAGAATTGACTGATGACTTGTCAGTCAAGATTTTGGTGCTGACTTATTCATTCAACCCTACAAAGGAAAACAGAACAAGAAAATAGCCTACTTTCCAACTCTTGATTGTATTCCTTGTTACTTTAAAACTTCTAGGCATTGGTCTAAGTCATAGTATAATACTACTAATAACAAAAGCCAAGATGATCTAAGTCTAAGATGTCATGTGCAACAAGATTAAAGATCATAATTCTGATATGCAGAGTTCGCTCAAGGTGACAGAAGATGCTTCCACTGCTTTAGTTTCTCAATCAAGGTAAGAAAGAGGTCACAATTTTCTCTGCCAGATAATGTATAGGTTACTTAGTTAAATTAGTTAATCCTAAAATTATGAAAATGCTTTAAAATTACCTCATACAGGTAGTTTTTGATGTAATGATGTTGGCTTTGGTTCCTAAGTCATTATCTCATCCATTGTAAGAAAATGACAAGAAATTGCAGTGCCATCACTTAAAAACTAACCATGTGCAAGTCTTGCCATTTGTTCTAGAGCGACAAAAACATAAGTAGCCATCTTGATATGGAATATCTTCACTGAATCACAAGATTTGAGACTTGTAGTCACTAACAACAGAGTGAAGCTGTAAGGGAATATTTTCCTATTGGGACCAGTGACTACAAATGATGTATCAAGGGCTGTTACCATTTAAGATGGTTGCATGAATATTAATTTCAAGACTTTGTTTTCTATTGTACCTAATTGGAGACAAAAATATTGAAGGAGTATGTCTGTCAGGATTGTCGACCAACCTTACTATAGTCTCTTTCAACATGTTTTTTAGTGAAGAGTCAAAATCTAAATTAGTTAATTGCTAGACAGAAGAAAATTGAAGGCCAAGGAACATATGGTCCAAGTGGCTGGCCCCATAATTACAACATTCATCACTTTCAAAGCCGAAGGGCTCTCTAGCAAACAGTTATAACAGAGAAATAAAATGTTTTATCGTTACAGTACAGAATTGCAGATTATCACTAGAATGTACAGGATTTGTACGCAGCCAGTAGTTGTGAATCTCTCAAAAGGTTAAGCCAGGTCCAGAGATGATGTGATAGAAGCACTCAAAGTACATATTATCTCATATATGACATCTCATATGTAAACTGAGGCCATTTGCAGGTTAAGTTCGCCATGGTACATGAACTAGCTTAGAAATTTCCAAACTATATAATAATTTATCATTTTTATCATATATTTATGGGTTGTTTCTGTCTAACTATATATATATATGTTCACCTAAACTTTTTTGCCCGTCGGTGTTTAAAATAGTGTAAAGAAAATATAAAAAATATGACTAGCACTAGAATGAGGTGAATCAGATTTTTATATAATATTATTATATTATTTATCATTCGTGTTTAACCATGATTGATTTTTTTTTTAAAATACAAATAATAATAAATTATTATGTATAAATATTTAAATTGATATTCCACTAAAAAAACTCTACAAAATTCAACATAAAAATTCTTACAAAACATTTAAATTGATGGCAAAGGAGAATGAGAAGAAAAACATGTAGAAATAAAAATAGAAATAATGTAACATCTATGTATTAATAATATAAAGATTTATATATCATTTATTTGTATTAATTTTATTTAAGATTTAATAATAATTAAAAAGTATTAATAAATAATATAATAACAATGTAAAAAAATATTACGTTTTTTTCTCATCTTATATCTTGTCCACTCAGGGAAAAAAAGACATTTATGTTCACGCTTACATAAGCCTAAGAAGGTAATCAGTCAAATTCAATAAGTCACATAATAACATTAAATTATTATTAATAATTACTATTAGACAAAAGTATATATAATTGACTTCTCATCAAAAAAAGAGTAATATATATAATGAATAATAAATGATATATATATTATAGTAATAATCTTTTATATTGAAAGTATATGAATATTATACCATACTAGCAAGTTATCTGTATATACGCACGAGGTAATACTTTTTGTCGTATGATTAAGAACATAATATTATATGAGCATTAATGTATTTAAAAATATATATGTTACATGTCCATTCATATGGTTAAAAAATACATGTTCCATGTGCATTTGTATTGTTAAAAACACACATATGAACCATACATTTGCATAGTTTAAAACACACATGTTACTCGTGTATTCTCATTGCTAAGAACACATATTACTCATATATTCACATTGTTAAGAACACAAGTGTTACTCATGTATTAGCATATTCAAACACATAATGAAAACTAATGATAATTTCAAATTTGAATATTGAAACAAAATTAAAATAAGAAATTGAAATATGATACCAGGAAAGTTGTAGAAAATGAAATAAATTTGATTTCAATTTCAATTTATTGTATTACCACAATAAATGAAAATTTGAAGTGTGTAGAAGTTTTTCATGTTCTTGTATTTCATGACAATGAGATAATAAATTATGATTTTTGGGTAATGAATTTTTTCCACTAAATATAATAATAATAATATAATATAAATGTCAGAATATTTTTTTCTTATACAGTAATATATTAACTATTCAACTATATTAAAAATGGGACATTAAGTTTCTAATAACAAATAAAAGAAATTGGTGAAGTAGCGTTGGCCGCGAACTCCGGTGATCTTCATACACTGTAAGGTAAGATCTATCATCTATGAATGCCGCTTTCTTCTTCAATCTTCACTCTCATTAATATTTTCCTTTCAGTAATTTTTTAATGTCGCAGCCATTGTTCCTTATTTAGCATCTGCTTTCTTCAAGATTCAGCAAAATCAAGTATTGTCATGCGAAACAGGTATAATTACTGCGACCTGATCCATTGTTAATTACGCATGAGAGTGGTGGTCATTTTATTCATGTGTATTTGTCATCATTGATGGATAGCTAGCTCCTCAACTTTGTTTTTTATTTTATTGGCCTTATGTACATGTGTCATAGTTTCCTTGCAAATTTTACATTGTCCAGGTTTTGGTTCAGAAAATTGTATAATTCGAATTAAAACTTTATTTTTTCTAAGGTTTTGTTAATATTTTTAATGTGATAATTGAGAAGGTTAATAATGCATAATATAAGAGGGAGAGATCCATTTTTGCCTTGAAATTGTTAATCTGAATTGGTTTCACAGTGCGGCTGAAGGTGAAACCTTTTGTTCATGCTTGTGAGAATATGGGTTCTTCTTATTTCCATAGGTTCTCGGTCACTTAGAGCGTGATATTCAACTTATTTTGAAAGATGAGAGCCTTTCCCTTCACTTTTTGTTGCTGTTGTAATTTTATGTTTATGCAGGATGAAGACAGGCTTAAAGAGTACAGAAATTTCTCTTCTTTCTATTGTTCTCATGGCTGCAACTTTCATTTTATGGTCATGGGAGAAAACACCTAGTCTCACTGCCTTTCCTCCTCCTCAAAAAACACTGCACCTCTCTTCAGGTTTGCTTCTGCTTGTATAATCTTGTAAAAATACTGATGTGATACTCTGTCAATGTGTCAAATACTATTTTATATTTCTTTTATGAAGTTAAAAACATATATATACTTGTTAAGGTTTCTCAAAAAAATAATCTTTACAGATTGAAAGACTTTCTGATATAGATTTTTTCTTCTGCATGGCTATATTGTACCCTGCCTGCCGGCTTAGAATATGAGAATCTCTCAGCACATTTTTCCCCTGAAACCAATGAACATAAAACTTGTATCTTGATAAGGGTATTAATTTCATTTGTTTGGGATGAGGATGTCCTTAGTGTAGTTAATTATGGCATCAAATATTGCCATGTCTTGTACCTAAGGATTCAAAGTTCATGCTGAATAATAATAAGCTTGCATTTTTCTTAGCACTTTCTTTCTTGCTGTTTTACATGTTTACAGATCATTTAAACAGCAAAGGTGAAAGTAACACTGGAATTACTTCATATAAAAAAGATATTGCTTTCTTTAATCCTCTATGATTTAAAGAGGTTTAAATGCCTCATGACGAGGTACCATATATTGTGTCAAATGAGCAGATGTTGACCTCTATATATGCTGAGTTGCTGACTTACTTATCCCATTCTTCGCTATAGTGGTTAGAACGCCGCACATTGCTTAGCCAAACTGATAGGGTCAAGTTAAATATTTTGTTAGATGTAGACAAGTTAAAAAGTACAGCATGTTCTATTATATTTCACCATCCTTTTACCAATCCTTACCATTTAATCTTCCTGTTTCGTCTCTCACTCTCTTTCTGTTACTCTCATGTTATCTTCTTGGGGCTTAAATTTAATCTTTCATTATGATGGTGTAGAAATTCTTTCAAGTGTGTCAGACGAAGAACCAAAACATGAAAGAATCTTGGAAGCTGGGAAAAACCATGGTATACGAACTTTTCCCACTCCAACAACATCCGATGCTAAAAGGAATGAGGCCGAGGGGAAGAAAACTTCAAAACTAAAAGAACATAGAGAAGCTTTTGTTAAGAACTCTCCACAAAGAAGCTCTTCAACTGGAAGAAAGGACAACAATTGGAATAATGCTACAGAAATTAAAGGTAACAATCTTGGCTTGTCATCTATAAATTTCAATTGAAAATTTTACTCTCTTTTGGATGAGTTAATGGGAAATTGAAACATGTTTTTCAACCCGTATTATAACATCAGGTTTCTTTCTAAAGAATATTTTCGTTTTCTAAGAAACCAATTTCTTTGTCAAGTGTTTCGAAAGAATGCTTGAAATATTATACTTAA
Source organism: Lupinus albus (assembly GCA_009771035.1). NCBI lineage: Eukaryota > Viridiplantae > Streptophyta > Magnoliopsida > Fabales > Fabaceae > Lupinus > Lupinus albus. Next base: position 2,240,320 of record CM020005.1, read on the forward strand.
AGAAAAACTGATCAGGTTCTTCAACATGTTTTCTGATAACAAGCTTCCTGTTGAAGGATATTTCCTCAGGCTAAGACTAGGATAACAAAGTTCTCTTGCTAGACAAGCTGTCTTAAAATTTGAACTATTTTCTTTCCAAATCATTGCACCTATTTGTTCAGTCATTCACGTTTTTGCTTCCAAATTATTGCACCTGTCTTACAAAGAATGGCTCACTGTTCTTCTGCATGAGGGATGTATCATGCATGTTTGTTACATATATGAACTATATAACTGCTAAGTGCTAACTAAGCCATGCCTTGTTGTTTACCTTTCTTCAGCTTGTAATTATGCAAAAGGAAAATGGGTTCCAGACAATAACCGGCCTTTGTATTCAGGACTTGGTTGCAAACAATGGCTTTCATCGATGTGGGCTTGCCGCATGATGCAACGTACTGATTTTGTATATGAGAAGCTGCGGTGGCAGCCAAAAGATTGTCAGATGGAGGAATTTGAAGGTTTGAAATTTTTGAAAAGGTATTTCATTGTCCTGACTTGTACATTGGGTAGTTACTTGATGATATTCTATCATTTGATGCTGAACTTATTCTTCAATTCATTTTGCCCATAGACTCCTTCAAAGAGATTGAGACATAGAATGCTACTCAATTGACTTGAAATATGGTGGGTCAGCCTTGGTTGAGGCATGTGTTAGGCTGTTAGCATTACTGGCCATGTTGCTTAATTTGCTCTTATGTTCTTCTGGTCATATGATTGGTTCTTTTCAAGATACCTTTACTATTGTGGATTTCCTCTGATTTAGAAAACAAATTACCCCAACTTTCCCATCTACACTTTCATTCTTTTATTAGCCTGAGCTTTTGGATTTATCACAAGAAAACCAATAAATTTTATGACCAAATTGATAATAAAATCAATCTTGATGCATTCAGATTGCAAAACAAAACTCTAGCTTTTGTTGGAGACTCGTTGGGCCGGCAGCAGTTCCAGTCTTTAATGTGCATGATCACTGGTGGTGAGGAGAAGCCTGATGTGGAAGATGTTGGGGACGAGTATGGATTGGTTATAGCTGAGGGCAATGCACGCCCTAGTGGGTGGGCTTACCGTTTCCCTAGCACCAATACTACCATTCTGTACTACTGGTCAGCAATCCTCTGCGATGTTGAACCTATTGATGTAAACAATCCACAAACGGACTATGCAATGCACCTTGATCGGCCACCAGCATTCTTGCGCCAATATCTCCACAAGTTCAATGTTCTTGTTCTCAACACAGGTCACCACTGGAATCGAGGAAAGCTTAAAGCTAATAGATGGATAATGCATGTTGGCGGTGTGCCAAATACTGACAAGAAAATAGCAGTGATTTGGGGTGCCAAGAATCTTACAATTCACAGTATTGTTAGTTGGGTAAATTCACAGCTTCCAAAATATCCAGATCTGAAGGCATTCTTTCGGTCCATCTCTCCCAGACATTTTTCTGGTGGGGACTGGAATACAGGAGGCAGTTGTGACAACACTAAACCAATGTCGGTAGGGAAGGAATTATTGGATGAGGAGTCCAGTGATCCTGTTGCTGGGAATGCTGTGAAGGGAACAGGGGTAAAGCTCTTGGACATAACAGGTCTTTCTCAGCTTAGGGATGAGGGTCATATATCAAGGTTCAGCCTTACAGCACAGCCTGGTGTGCAGGATTGTTTGCATTGGTGTTTGCCTGGTGTTCCTGACACATGGAATGAAATACTATTTGCACAAATCTAGTTTGCACATCATGGTGAAGAGAGTTTTTTGTTGGCCTTGAAAAGATCACAGCCTTTGTTTGGCTTGGAAAGGGTTACTCATTTTCAATAATATAATTCTTGAGAGGATGCAGGGGTTCAAGTTGTCCAAACAGAGTTTGAACATTTCAGCGGATCTCTTAAGAAACTTGAAGTTGAATGGTGCGGAAACTTGTTATATTGCATTGCCATAAAAAGTTGAAGTTTAGAGGTGTTTTGTATTATAACTTAATTGACGTATAATGAAGGTTGATAGACAAAGCTAAAGCTACAGTACAGGAGCATTTGAAGATTGTTACTGGAAGTGGGTTCTTCTCAGCTATGTGCAGCATAGTTCAAGTCAATTTTCTTGCGTGGGTGGGGGTTGAACAGAATAGTGAACTTAGCCTTGATTTATTATAGATACATTTTCAAAACTATATGGTATATACGGACAGTCTCATGGTCATGGTCATGGTCATGGTCAATATAATATATATCTTCTACATCTTATCAGGGATAATAGTACGACGAAGGAACATGTATGGACAGAGTTAGTATATTGTCAACTAATTATTATTGATTTTTAAATATAATTAATATTTATGAACAATGTATATATAAACACTCAATTTTGACCGGAGTAGTTTAGTTTTTTAGAAGTAATAAAAAAAATAAAATTAAGAAGTTTGGGATATAGGATTTAAGGTATATGGTAATTGAGCCTAGGATGACCTATCAACTTTTACCTAAAACCCTAAACCTAACCCTACTCGTAAGACCCCTAAATATATATATAATTAACTAAAGAAAAGAAGTAGGAGGAGGCAGCGGACAGAGAAAGGAAAAGAAGGAGAAAAAGAAGGAAAGAAGAAGAAGAAAAAATAAAGAATGAAGGAAAAAAAAAAGTAAAAGAAAGGGAGAAGGAGAAGCAGAAGGAGAAGAAGAAGTAAAAAGATATCACCATTACACTTCATATTTCTCAAAAGATTCATCTTCTCCATTTTCTTTTCCCTAAGTTTTATTTCTTTCCTTATTTATTCTCTTTATTGTATAGTTATGTGGTTGTTGTTTCTGAGTTGAATGTAAATATATTTTCATTTACTTATTATTTATTATTGTGAGTGACACCGCCACTGCCGCCGCTACCATTGTTGTCGCCGCCACTTTTTCAGCCAAAAGTAATAGTGTGGCCTCATGGCAACCACACTCAAATTAATTTTACCCTAAAACCCCAAATCAATTTTTACCTTGAAACCCAAGATCAATTTTACCCTAAACCAATTTTACCCTAAAAACACCAAATCAATTGTCCATCTATTATTTATTTATTTTTCGTTTTTTATTTATTTAATTCTTTAATTTTATTATATTCTGTTTTATTTTTATTATTTTTGCTGTTTTTTTTATTTATTTATTTTTTTGCTGTTTGATTTTATTTTCATTTTTTATTTATTTATTTTGTTTTCTGCTTTATTATTAATATTTGTATTATAACAAATTAATATAAAAACAATAATAATAATAAATAAATAATAATGCAATGAAAACTTAAATAAATCAATGAGAGATAGTGCACTATAAGACTCGTTCTCTGTCGCTTTATCTCAAATTGATATTTTTCTAAACTTAAATAAATCAAGGAGAAATAGTGCAGTAGTGCACTATGAGACTCGTTCCCTGTCGCGTTATCTCAAATTGATATTTTTCTAAACTTAAATAAATCAAGGGGAGATAGTGCACTATGAGACTCGTTCCCTGTCGCGTTATCTCAAATTGAGATTTTTTTTTAAACTTAAACAAATCAAGGAGAGATTATGCACTATGGGACTCGTTCTCTGTTGCGTTATCTCAAATTGATATTTTCTCTGAACTTAAATAAATCAAAAAGAGATAGTGCACTATGAGACTCGTTCCCTGTCGTGTTGTCTCGAATTGATTTTTTTTTTAAAAAGAAAACTTAAACGAATCAAGGAGAGATGTGCATTATGGGACTCGTTCCCTGTCGCGTTATCTGAAATTGATTTTTTTTCTAAAACTTAACGAAATCATAGAGAGATGATGCACTATGGGACTCGTTCTCTGTCGCGTTATCTCAAATTGATATTTTTCTAAACTTTAAGTAAATCAAAAAGAGATAGTGCACTAGGGGACTCGTGCCCTGTCGCGTTACCCGACCATGTTATTTGTTTTAAACAAAAAATAAAAAAATATATATATATCAACCAATCAACCTTTTTCTGAGAGAACTACGTAGCCTTGATTTCTCTATTACAGCTAGAGATACGTATGAGCAGGTTTTTTCCTGTCAGGCACAAAAAGTAAAAAAATATTTTTTTGTTCTTTCTTTTTTACTTAATAATGTGAGGGTAAAATTAATATTTCGAATAAATATCCACATGATTAATCTAGGTACCGTTTTTATAACGGACAGTATGAGGTGCCTAACACCTTCCTTATCCGTAACCGACTCCCGAACTTAATTTTTCCGTGTAATCAGACCAAATCCCCTTTTATTTAAAAAAATTGGTTTTTCATGTTTTCTCTCTAAAAAACATTGATGACGACTTTATTACATTTATTTCCACATTTCCCGTCGTACCCAGGAAAAAGCGTAGCGACATTATAGGAAACTCATAATTAAGTAGAGATATTGAAGCAAAAGTTATGTTGATTTTTTTTTTTAGGTGCTGACCCATCTACTCACGTGTATTACGTGATGTTAAGTTTGTCTGTTAACTGTTCTTTACTTCTTTTATGTTTGGTATATCTGGATCGTCACAATTGCAAATACTACGCAATGGACACGTGGATGATATCATATTGAAAGGCTTCCAAGTTAAGGCAAGAACAAAGAAGCATTCTTCTTTAAAGCAAACAAGTTGAATGGAAAAACACATCCATGAAATCCGAAAGTCTTATATGATGATGGGATTATTCTTTGTCAGGAAATTAATATATTCATTAAGAGCTCTATGGATGACAAGGACACGCCCAATGCAACGTGTCACTCATTTAATGCAATAGTGAATCAACGTCGGTGGTGGTATTCTCCATCTCATCTATTTTAGAATCCACTATCAACCATTTTATAGTATTGTCCTTATAATGAAATATCTTAATTAAACCTTTGATACTTCGCCCTCTTAATGAAATAGCTTAATTATACACACACATCAACATCAACGTTCATTTGTATTTTTTTGGAAAGTCATTATAATTAAAATAAAGTAATAGAAAGATTAATGTATTGTCGGTGTATAAATCTTGACATATATATATATTATACTCTTTAGAAAGAGAAAACATGTATATACTCATAATGTAAGAGTTGTAACTCTATTAGTCAATCATCTACCATTCATTTTAATCATTATTAACTCTTTGAAAAATTAATATAAATGAAAAATAGATAATGTAGTATTTGTATATAAATTTTGACCCTCACATTGCAAATATATTTCACTCTTTAAAAAGAGAAAAGATGTATGCACGAACAATGTAAGAATTTTGTACAATGAGTCAATTATTTATCGTTCATTTTTAATATAGTTAATTCTTCAAAAAAAGTAATACAAATGAATCATGTATAATGTAATACATGTGTATAAATATGTACACTAGCCGTGTATAAATGTTACAATCTTTAGAAAGAGAAAAGATGTATGCATCGATAGTGTAAGAATTTTATACACTGGCAGATCATCTATTATTCATTTTTAATTATAATTGACTCTTTAAAAAGTAATACAAATGAATAATGATATATGTATCACACAAATGTTTGAGTTCATTCAAAATCATAAATGTTTTAGGAAATATGTTATCAATTAATATTTATAATTGACTAGAGAAAATAATTTAATGTTGAATGTGCAAAAAAAAAAAAACTAATATGCCATCCATTTTATATATTACCCATTGTAGTAGTTAAAAATAATAAGAAAATATATATTCCGTGATTTTATAAAGGAACAATATATATAGAATGCATGACATATTAGTTTTTATTTATGCATTTCTTGATTTTCTCTTTACAAATTACTTGATAAAGCATTTCCTAAAACAATGTTCATCAACTATCCAATTTTAATCATCATTGACTCTTAAAAAAATATAATTGAATGATAAATGATTTTTTGTTTGTGTCTAAATGTTTACACTGTCCATATATAGATAGTACACAATTTAGAAAGAGAAAAATATGTATATGCTATAATTTAAGAGTTTTAAACAATGTCATTTATTGTCTACTATTCATTTTTAATCATGATCGACTCTTCAAAAAATAATATAAATGAATGATATAATATGTGTAAATCTCTACACTACGTGTAAGATATTATACTCTTTAGAAAGAGAAAATGATGTATACACTGACGATATAAAAGTTTTATACACTGTTAGTCCATAATCCATAATTTATTTTTATTCATCATTGACTCTTCAAAAATAATAATACAAATGAATGATTAATGTTATATTATATATATATATATAAATCTTTACACTTAGAAAAATATGTATGCATGGACAATGCAACAATTTTGTATAGTGAATAATGTACTATCTATAAATATTTACATATATTAGATTCTTTTACAAAGTAATATACATATTTCATTAAATTGAGTCAAATATTAGATGAGCATTATTATTATACAATTTTTAGAATTTATAGTCCATAAGTTAGTAACATCAATCCTAATACTGTACCCAAAAAAAAAAGCAAATTTACCAAAACCTAATAACATTGGTAGGTGGTGTCACTAAATCTGATAAAAAAAATTAAGGATTCAATATTTGAAAATGATATTTGTTAAGAGATATAACCAAACTCGCCGAAAATAATTAGTTGTTTATCCATTAGTAGGAATAAGTGCTCACAACGAAACGTTGATGGACACATGCAGAAGAGTAGGTCCATTAATGGAAGTGAATTTTGTATAAGTATTATAATGGTAAAGATGTAATCATCTTTTAAATAAAAATGACAAAAGTGACATTTATTTTCTACTTTCTTTGATTTTTTCGGGTACTTGTCTCTCCGTTAATGGAGATGAGTCTTACTCCATGCAGAAGACCCACACTAAACACCATTTTCCTCAGCGGACAAGTAGAGGGCCCCACACTTCACACCGTTCTTCTTTCCCTCCTATTTTATGATGATCATTTCCTTCTAAACTCTTCTTCATTAATTTTCATTTTCTTCATTCTTCCTCAACAGTTTCTCTCTTCGTATACTTTAATGGCTGAGGAATTCTCGAAAGCGGTTGACAACGGTCTAAAGCTATCTAAACGAATATACTTCGGTAAAGACAGGGCGGTGGCGCCGCCGACGTTACCGGCGCCGATGATGAAGTCACCGGATGCCTTACTTCCAACGGCGCCGATGGTTTACGCGGTGATAGTTGATCCAGGGATGGTGGATAATCCAGATATCACGAGCTACCAGCCACACGTGTACGGAAGGTGTGAACCACCGGCGTTGATTCCGCTTGAGATGAAAGGAATTGAGATGGAAGTTGATTGTTATTTGGAGACAGCGTTTATCACTGTCAATGGCTCTTGGAGGGTTCATTGCGTTATGGGAAGCCGTGCCTGTGATTGTCGTCTTGCTATTCCTATCACTCAACAGGTGCTTCTATAAAATTTCCAAATGGTTTCTTCAATGATTTCAGTTAAATTTTATGACATGTTTAGCTATAAGTGTTAGGCCTCGGGTAAATAGGTTTAATTGAGCATCTAGTCATCTCTAGGGTGTAAACTTAAATTAAATAGCTTAAATAGGTTTGTCAACGTTGGACCCGACATGAGAAGTTCCACAAGTGAGAGTGAGACACCACCAAAACCTTAAGTCAGTTCTTTATATTTATAAACTATTTCACTCATCCAATATGAGACTTTACAATTAAAATCGATTATTTTTGTGTTTATTTTGTTTTACTGTTGGAAAGGAACTCATGGAGTGTTCTTTTCTTTTTCTTGAGGCCTACTAAAAATATTATTTTGGATTCACCTAGAACACCAATGGGCTTCCACTTCAACCTCATTAATGTTTTAATATGTTGCAGATTTTGTGTTCTGATATCATTTAGCTAGCAGGGTTCCATTCTAGGTGTTGAGGTTACTGCTCCTACCAAATCGTATTCTACTCAACTGGTTGTTATGGATGACAATAATGAGAACCAAAGTGGCATCCGAGCTCAAAATGGTGGCTTTCTCAAGTCCAATATATTTACTTTAACTATACCACAGGTAAATATGTAGCCTCTGTCTAAAGGTTGTTGAATTCTATATCCTCTTACTGTGGTGCTGTTTTTCTCTCTCTAACTGTGATGGTAAAATTTCTAACAGATAGACGGGGGTTCCATTTTATCAATTAAAATGAGTTGGTCTCAGAAAATAGTATACCACAATGGTCAGTTCTCTTTGAATTTGCCATTTACCTTCCCTGATTTTGTCAATCCGGCTGCGAAGAGAGTATCTAAACGAGAAAAGATACAAATAAATGTGAATGCTGTTATCGGAAGCGAGCTTCTATGCAAGACAACGAGCCATCCCCTAAAGGTTCATATTTGATGGGATTTTTTTGTAGTAATATTATTGAAATTTTTCATATAATATAGCCTATTAATCGCTTGGTACTGATTCTTCAGGAAGTAAGTAGTCATGCCGGGAGTATGAGTTTCTTATATGATGCCGAAGTTCTCTCATGGTCAAAAACTGACTTTAGCTTTTCATATGCTGTAAGATCCACTGACATTTGATTATATTTTTTATTAATATTTTCAGCTGTTAGAAGGTTGTCTGGTTAAGAAAAAGTTTATCTTATTTGATTTTAAGTTTTTTTTATCTATATCTTATTTAGGTTCCCTCAAGTCATATAAATGGTGTTGTGCTTTTGGAATCTGCATCTCTGTATGATTTTGATCAAAGAGAGATGTTCCACATGTTCCTTTCTCCTGGAGATATGCAGAGTAAGGTTTGTACAATATCTGTAATGTTTGTAGATGTACATGTAATGTTACATATATTTTGAAGTTGTCCCTTTATGCACACTTCTGGTCCACCTCTATATTTAGGTATTCAAAAAGGACATAATATTCATTATTGACATCAGTGGTAGTATGCGAGGAAAGCTAATTGATTACACAAAAAACGCACTATCAGAGGCTCTCTCCAAGCTTAATCCTCAAGATTCATTCAGTATTATAGCCTTTAATGGAGAGAGTTATATATTTTCAAAATCAATGGAGTTGGCTTCCAAGGATTCTGTTGAAAGGGCCAATGAGTGGATTAACACCAACTTTGTTGCTGCGGGTGCTACAAACATTTCACGTGCCTTAAATAAGGTACCTTCAAATATTCATTGTGTTTTTCATCCCCTTAACATTGATACTGTTTTTCATAAACATAAGATTATTGAGCAGTAGTTTTTTATTGAACCAAAATGTAGTGTACTGAAGTTATAAGTTAATCTATGCTCAACTTGAGGCATGGAGAACTCATTCCTCAAATTCTGTTGCGTCTTTATGTATTCGCAGACAAGCAATGTATTATTGATGATCATTGTAATTGTTTCATGTCCTCTATCATTGGGTAGAGCGTATTTGATATATTTGTTGCCTTTTCTTTTCAGGCAATAGAAATGCTATCCAGCGCTCGAAGCTCAGTTCCAATAATTTTCTTAGTTACAGATGGAACCGTTGAAGATGAGAGACAAATTTGTGCTTTGGTAAAGAATCATATAGTCAATGGAGAGTCAATATGCCCTCGAATTTACACCTTTGGCATAGGTATGACCTCTAGTATTTGAGCAACATATAGGCATTATATTTTTTTGATAAATTCTTTTTAAGATCTTGCTTAGTTCTCTTTCTATTTTTTTATTTATGATAGAGTATTATGACGTCGTTTTATCTATGTAGACAACCCCACCTAGTGGGACTAAGGCTTGGTTGTTGTTGTTGTTGCCTTTGTTTTTTTTACATGTCAGCAATGGTAAAATTCTTCGTCCTATCACTTATTGAAACCATAACATTTCTTTCAACCCCAGGTTCATTCTGCAATCATTTCTTCTTGCGGATGCTTGCAATGATTGGTAGGGGACAATATGGTGCTGCACTCGATGTTGGTGAGTTATGAATTTATCATATTGGTTATGTAGTCTATGCATTAGATAGCACCTTCTTGTTGACTACCATCAACATATGAATCCACAATGCTTATTCAAAAGCCCTCTTTTTTAAGGCATAATCTCCATCTCTCTCTTGTGTTGCCAATTTATTCATATGCGTAAATACATGAAATAGTAGTGTAATGTTGCTGGTTGGTCACTTAGTAGTATATAGGGTTTTGAGTTATCATTTTGTCACCATATTTAGAAATTCTTACTTTTTAGGTATTTAAACATGTAAAGTTTATCTGATGACCCTATCCGAGTTTTTTAGGCCTTCTGCATTTACAACTATTTTGACAGATGTCCCTCTTTTTTAATTGCCAGATTTGGTTAAGCCTCAAATGCTGTCATTGTTCGACAAAGCTTCATCTCTCGTTCTTGCAAATATAAAAGTGGATATATTTGATGAGCTTGATGAATTTGAGGTAAAATCTTACAAATGCCTGGCTAGATTGAATTGACTCTGTCTTTCACTCTTTCCCATTGTTGTTACTAGGCACATGTTGATATGTATTATATTTCATTCAAAATTTGTCTTTCAAGGTTTTGATTCTGTTCTTTTTCTTCATCTGCCATAGCCCCATCTCAATCTGCATACTGCATGACTATCGTATCTTAATTTATGACAAACCCAAATTCCACTGTTCAAAGGTTTATTCTCCAAGATGTGAATAATTGACATTTACTTCCCACCTTGAGAGGGAGTATTGGAGTTCTGTTAACTTAATTCTGTTGAAGCTAGTTATTTACAGTTAGTGACACTGACACTTGTGCTCACAATCAGTTAGTTATGACAACTACAACTATAGTCAGTGAGATAATCACATATTTGTCTCTTTTATCAATTTGAACGTACACCAGCTATATATAGGCTGTGAGTTCAGTGTAAAATAATCACCAATGCAATTTCATTGTCACGGAACTTGCACGTTAACAATTCTGAGAAAATAAAATGTGTCACATGATTCTTTTCATCTCTATTCTTGCCTTTCCTTTCATTTGAATCCTGAAGTTCACCTATGCTTTTGGTGACTTGTGCTAATGTGTGTTTTATAAGATGACTTTAGAGCACTTTTTGCAGATTGTTATGTGATGCGTCCAGTGGAATCACTTGTCATGGCAACTATGGCAATTTATTTTCTGTTACACACATGCTATATTTTAAATTTTTGTCCAACTTTCCCTGAACCTCTCTCTTATGGCATTATCTGCATTGTTTGTAATAGGTATACCCTTCACATATTCCAGATCTTTCATCAGCGGGTCTATTAGCTTTATCTGGAAGGTACAAGGGAAGTTTTCCCGAGAGTATTAAAGTTAAAGGCATCTTGGCTGATTTCAGTAATTTTGCCATAGATATAAAGATACGAAAGGCTAAGGGTGTACCAGTACAAAGGGTAAAGTGTTCGACAACTTAACATACAAACTTACAAAGTTATAAATCAAGCTTCCGTGTTTTCAAAATTATATCTCAAATTTCTTTAGAGGAGGTTCCAAATTTTGTTTATGGGTGCTGCAGTTATTTGGTATTGTGAGAACCTCTTTGAACTTTGAAGAATCAGTTTTTCTTATATCTTTGTTCGGTGTGCCAATGATTCATAAACACTTCTTCGCTCCAATTTATTCTTGCAGTTGCTTTATAAGTGCATGTGCACATTCTTTACCATTCTGTCCATTTCCTCTATTGTTAATTTTCCATTCCATTGCTCTATTTCTACATTAGCAGGTTTCTGCAAGAGATCAAATAGAGTATCTTACTGCTCAAGCATGGCTTTCAGAAAATAAACAATTAGAGCAGAAGGTCTGTTAATACTTTCTATGCTATAACTGCACATGGGATATCCACCTGTTTCTTCTATTAAACAAAATTCCTTAATGGCACAAAACTTAATTGGCAGGTTGCAAAACTGAGTCTGCAGACTGGCTTCATGTCCGAGTATACACGAATGATACTACTTGAGGATGATCATGTAAAGAACGTCAAGGAGTCAGCTGGAACGAAAGTATGTATCATAAATTAAGCATTTTGTCTAATAAACTTAGATATTAAACAATGTTTTCATTTTAATGTCTGTCTAAATACAGTTTATCTTTTCAAAATCAATTTTCTGTCACTGAATTTCTGCATTTAGATGCACAGTGATATAATATCTCAGAACAATGTTGGGTTGGCTGTTTTAACTGAATGCTAACCAACCATTTTTTCATAAGGATTTGTTTATGTTGTTATTTGCAAACAGGTATCAAAAAAGAGCCATGGTCAGTATGATGCAAACAGCCAAGGCCAGAGAATGATTATACTCCCACACTTGGGCATTGGCTTTGGTAACTTGTCTGCAACTGCTGAAAATACTCCTCCAGGTTGTGAAATGGAATTGCCTGAAGTTGCTGAAATCTTTAAGGCAACCTCAAATTGTTGCAGCACCTTGTGCGGTTACTGTTGTTGTTTCTGTTGCGTCCAGTGCTGTTCGAAGATGAACAATCAATGTGCAACTGCACTCACTCAGCTTTTCATTGCTCTAGGATGCTTAGGCTGCCTCACCTGCTGTTCAGATATATGCTGTTCTGGAAACCATGACTGAAATCTTATTTTTTTTTACTGCATAAGATTTAGTGTTTATATAGTTGGTATTTTGGAGATGTGTATGCTTAATTCGTTTGTGCCAAGGGTTCCTTTTCTTCCTTTGAGTTGTGTTGTATAGCTTTTCCATGAGGAAAGATAGTCCTGCAAGTTTAAACTTGCAATAGATAGTAAATTATATACTCATATACCACAAAACGAAAAGATAAATTAGACCAAGTGTTATCTGCCACCAATGAAACATTTTTCTCATATTTCGTTACTCCCCCGTTGCAATCTTTTTTCTGCTTATATATTACATGAAGAACCATCGTCTCAAAAAATTAAGGATTCTTTGTTTTTCAGTGTGTACCTAAGAAATGATATTGAAATAGAAATAACTAAAAATTCACATCCAAATACACACATAACCATTATTTGATTCTGAAAAGGTAATACAAGTAGAGACACAGGTGGTTTATGATGTAATGCTTATAAATAGCAGAAAACTAGTTGAAGATAAACATAATGGTTCACAAGCAATAGTGGTTATTTTATGACTGTGATTCAGGGAAAGTGAGAGCAGTGATGAGAGGTTGGAGATTGGGAAAAAGGGGAATGAGGTAAGATGGTTTAGCTAACTCAAAGTCCTGAAATTGAAAGGCAGGTGCACAGGTGCATCCGACAAGAGAGTAGTGACTCTCACGGTCTCTAGGTGCAGCTTTGACGAATGATGACCCTTCTGAAGGGAAGCTAAAATCATGAGTAGGAAAAGAACCAAACCAAACATTGGGAGGGACAGTGTACTGAGGAATCTCATTCTCACTCAAATTGGATCCAAGGCGAGTCAACTTCACACTCCCATCTTTCTCATTCAGCTCCACTATCTGCAAATTAATCAAGTATTGTGTGGTAGTATAATTAAAAGGAAGAAAAAAGAATAGTGATAGATAGGAATATGATACATACGGTGATAGGGTCTCCGATATAATGATGCCAGACTTCAGCAGAGGGAATGCGATGCAGGCGAGATAAACTCCCAGAGGGAAGTAGAAAATATATACATGTCGATATAGGGCGATCTACTTTGTCTATTGCAATAAAAAGTACAAAGTCAAAAACTGAATGAATAATAATGGTGATAGAGATGAATGGAATTATATACTTACATTCTGGGGGAAGGTGAGACTTGGAAAGGTTAATGGAATGGTCACGGAATGTTTCAGTGTAAAATCCACCTTCTGGGTGTGGCTGCAGATTAAGCTTCGCCGCGATCTCTGATGCCGACAAACTCATACCTCTTCTTTTCTTTCTTCTTTTCTCAAACAATTATCTATTCTTTCCTCTTATATTCGTTGGTTTATCAATTAATTAATAAATATGACCCATTCCTACTTCAACTACTACTTAAATGAGAGGCTAACACCAACCCTCTTCTTCTTTATATTTCATTTCCACTTTTTTATCGGCCTTGGCCCAAAGGGCCAGCCTCTTCTTTTCTTCCTCCATTTTGGTCCCTTTCCATCTATGCCCATGCTCTCTTCTTTCCAACTCACACTTTAAGATTAATAACACATTATTTTTAAAAGTAAATCAAGTGTACCCAGCCCACGTGTATGTGTGTAAGAACATTTTGTTGTTGTTTTTACAAAAGAAGTTAAAAACATGCAAAATAGTATGCACAACTGTAAATATTCAGTAAGGAGCATTAATCGTAAATGATTACATGCAAAATTGCAGTTCCACATTCTTATTCTTCTTATTTAGGTCAATCGAGCATAGTCAAAAGCATTCTCATTCCTTTTAACAGATTCTACCTGGCTACTTAGTATATTATATGTAATTTTCTGCAAGCACGTCACTTAAAAATGTGGATTATAACAATATAAATGACAAATGGATAAACAAAGTTATTCAGAGCCCAAAAAAACACAATTGGGCAAGTTATTTGAAGTAATCTGAACGATAATTACTGCTTAATATAGCAGCATCTCCTTCTTCTGTCAAGAAAATAACAGTGTAACACCATCTCCTTCAAGTGACAACCATTGTTTAGAAGAAACATTGTTTGGAACAAGATATGATCAAAGCACAAATGCATGCCACCATCACATCCACCGCAATTCATCTTCCAAAAACTTTCCCAACAAACCCTTTAAAGGAGTTTCCCAGCCCGGCACTGACAGCTTCCGCCAAATACTGTGCCTGAAAATTATCATCATGAGAGTGAATTCTGGAATATGCACCAAGCACCATATTCCCAAACAATTGAAATGCAAAAACATGACCGACCAAATACAGTAACAAATTTAGGAATACCTCTTGAATGGTTTTCTTAAGATCAAAAGCATCTTTCACTCGAGCATCCAAGAAAGCCCATGTATCACTGAAATCTGCAACAAAACAACACATGGAAATATCAGAAAAGTCTTCACATGTAACGTAACAACTATAACATGTTGAGCCAATAACAGCAGCCCCCCCCCCCCCCCCCCCCCCCCCCCCCCCATTTAGAATTTATTCGGCATATAGACACAAATTTACGGGATTATCCATGGGATGGGGCATAAAAGAATAAAATTGCATTCTTCATTCCGACAGACACTTAAACAAACCTCAAATGAATAATGCTGCACATTAGACTTTCACATTTTAATCTATCTATAATAATCAAATGATAAGTAAATTTGAAAGTGTATCACATGCAGAACTGCATTTACAAATCCAAGGGTTAGAACTCAAGACAACAATTATTCTTCGATATTTAATCATAAATGTGATTATCTTTAACGGTTGGGATCTCTGCAGTTTAAAACAAATACAGAGGATCTTGATTTGGTAAATAAGGTTGATATTTGGATAATGGAACTGATGTAACATGTTATGTGCTGTGGAAGTGTGTGTATGTAGACTTATTCATCTCAAATTCATTGCCATGCAATAATTCAAACTGGACAGTCTCTAATCACTAACGTAGTGTTTTTAGAGAATAGAAAATTGATTCCAGTAAATATGATAAACAGAAAAGCACAAAAGCACCAGAGAGTACATAAAAAGTTAATCAAGCAAAAAACTAAGAAAGTGTGTCTTCAAAAAGGGAGGGGAGAAAAACAAACCAGGAGAACTGTCTGTCAGCATATAAATCTCAGTTGTTGAGTATATTCCTCCAAGGACAGTACGCTTGGCATACCAATCAATGTCAGAAGTATTATCACCAGCAGCATGCCAGATCTCATCCATAAGCATTGCCCTCTGCTTAAAACTCGTTGGGACATTGACTGGTTGTGCCTGAAAAGGAATTATTTACCAGAACCTCTATCAGCTCCAAATTCAGAAATCTAGGCCTCTAACAAGTAAGAAGGACATGGACAAAGACCTGGATGCTAAGAGCTTGAGGCCATGTTGATATATAAGGAGCTTGCATTTCCATACGAAACCTGATTAGCTTAGAGATGCAGTCACTTGGTGTCAAATTCTTTAAACTCTCATCTGAGTCAATTCTATCAACAAGTTTTTGAAAGCAGTTGTCCATGAAAAACTGCAAATAATAAAAAATAAGTTTTACGATAAATGGAATGATCATTTCATAAAAAACTAATAAGTAGAAGAAAAATAGAGCTGTTTTCCACAATTATGGCAACCATTAAACTGATAAGTATAATACTTGATAAGGAACAGTTGGTAGAGAATTGAAGCATTGGCAATCCATAATTGAATAATTCAACCCAAAAATATTGATAAACATCATTTACAACTTCTCTCAAATTATATGAAAAAGTAAATGAAGTGATGAACTCAATGTCTTGGAAATATACTTCATCTGATAATTAGGAGGATTATTGATAATTACATTATAATGTAGAATATTGTGAAGCATCTGACATACAGCACTAGTCTAACACTTTTATCATATTCAACCACTCCACGGATTAACAGTTCAAAATAGTCACAACAAAAATTAAACAGGAAATTACTAGTCTAAGACTCTACTCCAATACTCAGTAAAAACAAAAATAATAATAATAATAATCACTATCCATAAAGTTGTGAATTATATGACATATTGAAGGAGGAAATGAACCTCAACAAGTGTTGCTTCCTTCCTGGACAAAGATCCAATGATAGAAGGGGATAGACCAACATCCCTTGCTCCTGCAATTAATGCTGCTTCTGTCCAACCCAACTTTATCTGCAAAATCATAACAATTTCATAGGAAAATCATATAACATTTTGGAACACTTAATAAAGATTATATTGAAAGAGGATAAGAGTACGAACGACGTAAGGGAGCGAGGCCTGAAGCACACGAGATTGTTCGTCCTGGTACTCAGTTTTGCCTCTCGGATAGCGCGGAGCATCAACACCTTCCGACGACGACGATGATGATGAAGCAGATTCAGATGAATTAGGGCTTTCGATGGTGGTGGTGGGAATGGGATTACTCGTAGTGTGTGGATTAGAGAATGGTTGATTATCGATTGTGGAAAAGCGATAAGAAGCTATTAAAATATGAGGAGAACGAAATCGGAGCTGAGAATTGCTATAGTAGCATCTTGCTCTGGAGAACAACCTCTTCGCCGCCGTTCGATACATTCCGCCGGGAAAGAAGGAGGGATATAGGGTTTTTCGATTTGTTTTTGTTCGGAAGAAGAACAAAACAAGTTATTTCGAGTTCCACGTAGCGAAGCTATGTTGTGTCCACGTGTCATACCATCTGCCACGAATTAATCGTTGACTTTGACCACATCTTGCCCATTCATTACTGTATACAATGATTATGGATTCATGGTATACACATTTTGTTTTATTCCTTAATTAAGCAATATATTTCACTAACAAAAAACCAAATGGTGGGAGCAGCAAAAATAATGAGAGAGAAAGGAAGTTTTAACATTTCTTATTTCAATGTTATTTGTACAATTCATATTAAGTAAAGAACATAACTCTCCATACTTAATATTTCTAATTTCTTTTCATTGTAGAAGTTATAACTTATAACCAATTTGAGTCCCAAAGACATTGCATATTTTCATTGCAATGTTACTTCCAAAATTTCAATGCCTTATACTCCATTGTGCAGCAGCTTCTCTTCACAGCTTATTATCTCAGTATTAACTGGAAAATCCTTGGGCTACAAACTTACAACCAGTAAAATTTGAAGGACACTGTCTCAAAAATATTTCATTTATAAGAATTAGGGATAATTTACAAGGTCTCTGCAGTCAGCAAAAAAGGAGACATATATACCACAAAACTCAGTTTTTTTGACATTGTTCTCCCTTGACCATTCTCATTAACCATACTGATCCATGAAGCCATTTTATCCTTCTCCCTCTCCACCTCTTTTCTCTCTTCTATTCTTCTTTGCCATGTGTCTGTTTATCATGCACAAATTCACTCACTGCTATGCTCTTAGAAGATTGATCACTCATGAATGGCTTAACTTTGGGTCAAGATGCTGAATGGAATTAATCTGTCCTAGGCCTGCAATATATCTTCACCTACAAAAGCAACTTGAACTAACCTAGCTTATTGACACATTAATATCTTTAAACCTGTATCTCCTCTATCCTCCTAATGGCTTCTTTCATGCTAAGTCTTTGTTCAGGATTGCTTTCTGTGCAAGCAGCCCCAACTTGTAGAAGTTGCAACATTTGATTGTGTGAACTTGTATTGCTCTTTAACTCTGGATCTATCAAGTCCTCCTCTTTTCTATCACAAATTGATGTGAAGACCCAGTGCACTACATCAGTCCCACCCTTGCCATTACTGTGATACTGAGAAGGGAATTTCCCTGTGATCATCTCAAGAATAATAATGCCAAGGCAATAAACATCAGTCTTCTGTGAAATGGTTTGGTGTTGTACATAATCAGGAGTTTTGTAAGCAAACATTGTCTGTACAGAATAGCTAGGGTTGATGAGTGCATGAAAGGCAAAATCACTGAGCAGTGGTTCATAATTTTCGGTTAGAAGAACATTGCTAGACTTAAGGTTCCCATGGGGCAGGTCCTCTGATGAAAATTCAGAATAAAGGAAGCCCAACCCTCTTGCAATCCCCTTCACAATATTCAAACGGGTAGGCCACTTCAGTTCAGCATGACTTATTCCTCTATCACCTGAAAGTACCATTATATACAACATCCCTAGTTATTAATATGCATTGAATTGAATGATAAAAAATAATACAAAACATAGGAAGAACTCTATAGATAATATGTTCTTGTTATCCAACAAAAACATGATTTATCTACTAAATCAGCAATAGCGGTTTTTTTATTCAAAACAACACCACAAGTACCCCAATTATTTCTTTCAAGATTTTGCCCCTATGAATAATCTCTGAATGCTGAATTTATCCAAAAAAATAATAATCTTTGAATGCTGTGATTACTCTTTCTGATACAACATTCATATACATACCGTGTAAGACATATAACAAGCTTCCTTTAGGCATATATTCGGTGACAAATAGCTTCTCCTCTCTGCGGTAATGGTAAGCCAAAGGAGTCAATATATTAGGATGTCTAAGCCTACCAAACCTCCTCATCTCAGCATCAAAAATGTCTCTGCTAACTTTATTCATCTCCCGCATCCTTTTCACCACCACAGACATTCCATTAGCCATGGCCGCTTTATAAGCCGAACCCAACCCACCATTCCCCAAAACCTCAGCCGCAGCCTTCATCAAATCCGGCAATCCAAACACGCCCTTTTCATCATTCAACATGATAAGGTCACCCATGCCACCACTCCTCGAGGAACCCTTCTTCGATTCACTACCCCTTTTCGTGCTATGTTCTGAGCCCCTATTATGGTCAGAGCTTGGAACATGCACTTGCACCACATTGACCCTGTTGTTTTGATTATGATTTTCACTGCTCCTCGCACTAAAATCATCATTAATTCTACGCCTTGACTTCATGAATATGAAAGCTATAGCTACAACAGCTGCAATAACAATGATTATGATAATCTTCACGGTCCAACTCATTCCACTTTTGGGCTCGAGGTCGCAATCCTTATCCAATGGCTTCCCGCATAGCTCGTCATTCCCAGAGAAAGAGTTAGCACCGAATTTCACCATGCTAGCTGGTATTGCACCTTGTAATTTATTGTTTGACATGTTCAAAGATTTAATATCATGATCAAACTCAGGTACAGGCCCTGAAAACACATTGTTCTCGAGATGCAATTCGTTTAAAAACTTTAGTTTTCTTAAGGAGTCAGGTATGTTCCCAGAGAAGTTGTTATTGGAGATCCATATTTTCTTCAAGGAGCCTAACCCAGAGAAAAAATCTGAAGGAATAGGACCAGAGAATTGGTTTTTGGTTAAGTAAATAGCTTTAAGAGCACCGAGTTTATTAAACTCAGGCATTGGACCTGAAAACTTGTTATTGATTAAGCTAATAGAACGAAGGGAAGGAATCTGCATAAGAGCTTCGATATCAATCTTTCCAGAGAGACCTTTATCTGAGAGGTGAAGATTTGTGATAACATTTTTGTTGCATATAACACCGTCCCATTTAGAAGAACATGGGTTCTGGTTTGGAACCCAAGAAGAGAGAGAGTCAGAGGTAGCAAACGATTTTTTAAGTTTGAGGAGTGCTTCGTTTTCTGGATCAATAGAAAATAGAGAGGAGAAAGAGAGTATTGTGGAGAGGAGAAAGAGATGAAAATGGAAGTGAACAGCGGCGGCCATTGCCGTGCCGGAGTGGTAACAGGTCCGGATAGAAATGGACCGCTGCTCGGAGAGGTTGAGGTTGTTGTTGTTGTTGTTGTTGTCTTGTTTTTTTGTTTAATTTGCCTTAGTTTTTTGGTTTGCTGGATTTGGGTATGGGTAGGAACATGCAGAGGAAAGTGTGTCATGTTTGAGATGGACCTTACACAATTCTAAGAATAGATATGGGGGAGTGAAGGTGAAGGTGCATTCCTTAAAAAAGTTTCCGATTAATTTGGAATTTCGAATATAAAATACAATCATGGTTGTGGTTGACCTTGTCACCTTCATTTCAGGGGTTTTGCTTTTACCATTAATAATCCACCCAAATTTGGCTCTTAATCTCTCCAATTTATCCTCACAAACAAAAATTAATGTAGTATTTCTATATCATATGTCTCATATTTGAAGCTCAACATTTTTATTTAATTAATGTACAGAATTTTCACATTTTCCATACGAACAATCAACATTAGGATGGCAATATGGGCTTGGCCCGACGGGTCAGCCCATTTTGATCATCGTTTTTTGGCGGGCCGGGTCAGAGATTTTAGCCCAAAAGCTCATATTCAACCCGGTTTGGAAGCCCGTTTTTTAGGCGGGCTGGTCCGGGCTAGCCCGGCGGGCCAACATTAACATTGTTTTACCATTTTAAGTTACATGTGATTTCAATAATATAGTCAATTTAATATTGTTTTTCAACCGAACGTTTTACACATACCGTGTGCAACCAATTTATTATTCATATATAATACAGTTATAAGTAAATTACTTATCAATGTAATTTATATCATATGCAATACAAAACATTTACATATCGGTGTTTAATTTATATCATATTTTGTTTAACTTAATTACATTTATCACTTTTTTTAAAAAAAATTACATATCTTATACGTGGTTGATCAATGTAATGTATGTTCATAAATTAAGGGTTTTTTGTAAGTGTAAAAAATGGAAGGATAGTTTGTGTAATTTCACTAAAACTCATGGAATATCACTTTTAGCAATAAGAGTCGGGTCAACCCAGCCCATATTTTGACGGGTCAAAGGCGGGCCGGGCCGGACCGTTTTGCCACCCCTAACCAACATCAACTTTAGTGTAACAATGGCAGAGGAGAGAACAAGAATTGCCAAATCTCTCATATTTCTCTCAAATTTGGGATGGGAAATTTGAATATGAAGAGACTCTTGCGAGGATATGTTGATATAGGATTGTTACATAAGCATGGGAGATCGATGATGCAATTGCAATAAAAAAAATTGATGGGATCAGTATGGAATTGCTTATGGAAGGCCTTCCAAGAATTTCTAAATTTTACCAAATTACAATTATTTCACCACACTAAAATAAATATTAGTCAAAAATGATGGTTGAGATGTGAGATGTGATATTTTATGGTCAATTAGTAAATATGAGGGAAAATTAGTAGATGAATTTTTAGTATTTGAAAAGCTAGTCCAAGTAAAACTATAAAAGTTATCAATAATTTAATAAGCAACTTTATCCTTCAGAATTTTACCAAATTACAATTATTTCACCACAGTAAAATAAATATGAGTAAAAAATGATGGTTGAGGAGATGGTGATATTTTGGATTTGAAATATAGATATTATGATGTTATTCATGAGTATCACGTGGACGTAAAGTAGATGTTGAAAGATGAAAGGTATTTGGCTGGAAGAAACATATAGAGATGAACTGTCCCCACGATGTCTTATTTTTTGTCTCGGACTAATTAAAATGTTATTTTTTATTACTTTTTATTTTATAATTTTTTATTTTATCCATGTAACAACATTCTGATTAGTTTGGGATGGAAAGTAGGACACCATGTGGGACGAACAAACAAGTGACCACCCCTACTACTCCCGTTGACATGCACGTCCATATGAAAAAATCATCATAACTCTAAGGTTGCTTGTATATTCAACACCTCCCTCTCCAAACACATGCATGTTTCAATCAAACCAACCACTCTTCTTCTTCCTTTACTACTCTCTCTCTCTCTGGAAGTATGTTTGTAAATTAATTTTAACCCATTGAGCATGATAGCTTTGTTTATCTAAATATATTGCTTGAATGTTTTAAATCATCATATATCTTATAAAATATTTACATGTTCCATAACTTCAACTATACTAAAATATTAAACATTTGTAATTAAATCCAAAAAAAGTAGTATGTTAAAATATAAATTAGAGTTTGATACTTTTTCTATTGTTAATACACCGTTCATCATTTATATTTATATGTACTAATTTTATTTAAACATGAATGATAATTAACACATGAATAAAGTGCTAATAGTAAAAAATGCTTACAGGTTATTTTCTTTATAAATTAATAAGATAAACTACCATTTAATCAAACATATTTCAATTATTGACACATAAATCAAACATAATTTATATTCTTGTGTAAAAGAGTCAAATGAAAATTAATTCATGTCTCGTGACTAAGAGTAAAGTTGCAAAGTGTTAAGCACAATTTGACATTGTATTCTTCTAATTTTTTGACACATTCAATAAATTATTATAATCATTCAGTAAAAAAAAGTAATTAAAATCTGTAACTTTTGTAAATGTGATTTATAACGTTTGAAAGCTTGTTTTCAAAAAACTATTTCAATCAACTTTTAAAAACTACAACATCTTTTCATAATTCATTCCTCAACTATATTAAAATTTCCCAAATTATATTAGTTACACCATATTAAAATATATAATAATAACTATAAATAGTTTATAGATAACTACATATATAAATAATTACTAATACTTTTATCAAATTAGGAAGATAATTGAATAAATGAATAGTCATAAAATTACTAATAATTTTACTAAATTCATGATATTTATCTAATTTTAAAATTAATAATAATTTTACTAAATTACTAATATATTATTGAATTTAATTACTGCAATTAATAATTATAATTTAATGAATGCAAAATAGTAAATAATTATACTTTTTAATTAACTAATCAATTTCTTCTAGTTTCAAATCAAAATTTACAGTTCAATTAAAATTAATTTAGAAAGCTACAAACTTACATTAACATTCACATCAACAAGCTGAGATATCTAAACTAGTTTATCATATATTTATAATTATAAACAATGAATATGAGTATAATAATGATAAAGTGACAAGAGCATACAAAAATAGATAAACACGGGTACTTCCTGCGACCCTTGCTGGTTCATCAATGTCCGCATTCATGGCACTGACGAACGCAATCTTTGAAACAACACGTTAAAATTGCGTTTTGAGTAATTTCAGTGCAAAGAATAAAAGATAACGACAAAGTTTGCCGCTTACGCAAAGAACACGTGATGGAAATTACCTATATTCAACAAAAGTTCTGCATAAGAATATTAAATTTCCTTAGCCTTCAAAAAAATGTGGATAATAATTGATTTCTTAAATATGGTGCCAACGGGTTGAATCCTAACCAAAGTGCACCAACTGTGACTATTAGTGCTTACTCAATCAAGCTTAATCACTTCTGGAACTGAATGACAAAATTTGAGTTTTATAAACTTTTAATTAAGAGCTTGCAAATGTTAGTAAATTATTGAAGAGTATTGTGTTGCGATTATAACATTTATAAATAAAACGAAAACATTACCTCAACAAGAATAAATATAAGTAACAATATCTCATGTAAAACTAACACTATAAATGAATCAAGGATTTTTAGCATATAACCATATACTACAAATCTACAATCACATGAGACATAATCATATATATGGTGAATATATGATTAATACAAAATATTTATGTTGTAACAATTGTTAATGTAAAACTCTATATACAATCATGAAAAACATCTTACACTTTGACGCATAAATTTTGTCTCTCATAATATTACTCCACTAATAATCACATCCTTTGAAAAAAAGTAAGAATAAATATTTGCTTAAATTTGAAAATGGATAAATAAATAATGTGAGAAGGGATAAATTAGAAGAAATGAAGATGTAAAGTAGGTGGGGTGGTTGGTTTGAGTTGGTGGCAGGTGGAAAATAGGTTACGTTAGCCGCATCTGATTCAAAAAATAAACAAACCAATACCCACATATGATTCAAAAAATAAACAAATCAATAACCACATACTTCTCGTGCTTCTATTTCACTTTCCCTCCTAATTAAAAATATATATTATTATAAATATTAAATTATATAACTCCAACAGCACCTTCTTCATTCACATGACCCTTTCTCTCTCCAAAAGGACATTTCTGTTAAATACAATTCTTAGGTTTCTCATTCTTTTTTCTTTCGGAAAATGTCGACCTTGTCGGAGATTTCGGATGTTTCCGGTCAGAAACTGCCGGAGAAGTCTACGTTCTCTCAAACTTGTAGTTTGTTGACCCAATACCTCAGAGAGAAGGGTAGCTTCGGTGATCTTAACTTCGGGATGACATGCACCACTCAAATAAATGGTATTAATTTATTTTATTTTTTCATGTTCTTTTACCTCTTATCGATAAATTTTGATGCCCTCTGTTTTGGTTCTCGACAAAAATGAGTTTTTAGTGATAGGGTAAATTTTGATTTATATATTTTTTCATTTTATTTTTTCCTCTTTTTTATCACCTCTATTTGGTGACTTATTCCTTCATATTGGTTCGGTGATTCAAATAAAATCGGTTGAAGGGACACAGTTTTGTTTTTTTATTTTGACTAAGACTAAATAATAGCGATGGATATAACACAATAGTTGTGCTTCAAATATCCCTTGTTGGAAGGAAAGGATAAATTTTTTATCTCATGATGAAAATGAGTAGAAGAGAAAAGAATTTGCGTAGATTTTAGATATGCCTAAGGAATTTTGGATATTTTTAATTTCTCTCTTTAGAATCTGGGAGAAAGAGGTTTCACACATTTTTTTAGTACAAGAACTAGTACTGGATAGAATAAAGAATAAGGAAATGTAAGGTAGATCTTTCACACTGCGATGGATTTGCATGCTTTCCTTCTAAGATTTTCTGTATTGTTTGCTTAACAGGGTCACCTGAGACATCTTGTCTCTCTGCAATGGACTTGTTTCCTACCAAAGAAAACAACATCACACCCCCAAACTTGATAACTAGGGATTTGTTCTCTCCACCAACAAAAGAGGTTCCAACTTTGGTCAATCCAAGGTGCGTGTACTTATTCTTGTGTTTCCTTAATTAGTTGTGAAGTCAATTAACAGTTTTTATGCACTATTTCTTTGGGGGTAATATTATTAACCATTTCATAGTGATTAATGCATGATCTAAATTTACTCTTTTTTCTTCATGATTTACAGTGCATTTAAGTCTCTGGGCAAGGAGCCCAAATCTGCACAATTGACAATCTTTTATGGTGGCCAAGTTATTGTATATGATGATTTTCCTGCTAACAAAGTTGAGGAGATAATGTCCCTTGCTAGAAAAGGAATCTCCCAAAATCACAATACCTCTGTATATGGTCATACTTCGACTCAGCCTTCAATGACTCCTAATATAATTCCTCATAACTTGATTCAAGAACACCCTCATCATGCACCAATTGTTGGTGGTAATTTCTTTAGATCCTTGATATTTCGAGACAAGTCGTGACATTGTTTCTGTGTTATCAGTCACGTTTTTCTGATCATAACCATCTTTTTTGTACAGATCTACCAATTGCTAGGAAAGCTTCCCTTCATCGTTTCCTGGAGAAGAGGAAGGATAGGTAGGTCTCTCAAACAATTGAAAAATATCACTAGGAAATTTTGCTTCCTGTATTTTTGTGTGGCAAATGTTGTCTTACTTTATATGGGGTGTGTATCTAGTTTTTCTGTCATTGTACATAGATAGAAGAAGTCACATACAATGCTCTATCATAAACTATGTCCATTAATAAAGCAATAATATCTACATATTTCTTAATCCTTTTTCCATGGTGCATATAGGCCTAATATGTTGTTTTCTTATGTTGTATTTGCAGAATTACTGCCAAAGCTCCATATCAAACAAGCAATCCCATGGCAGTATCTACTAAGCCAGCTGAATCAATGGCATGGCTTGGGTTGGCTGCTAAATCATCTCTCTGAGCGCAATTAGTTTAGTTGTTAAGTAACTAACTATAACCAGTTTTGAGGATATTTTGTGGGCTTCTAAGCTAGCTCAATGATGTCATTTTACCTTATGTTTTACCTTAATTAGTTGTTGCTCTAATTATTATGATTCAAAATATTTCCTGTAACTAGTTTCAAAGTGTTGGATTCAATTTTTCATTCTTCTTATTTGTTTGGTTATTTCTTCCTTCATTCATGATCTTTTTTTACCGCTACCGTCAACCTGAACTACTAATACAAGCCCATAAATTTACATAAAATAATGATTCATAAATTTGGATATATTATTAAGCCTAATTTGTATCAATTTGTATGCAAATTAGTTTATGATACAAAACGGATTATCTTTAATTTAAATTATATCATTATTTTAATTAACATTTAATAATTATTATAGGGAGATTTTCAAAGTGGAATTGATTGAATTTTATATTAATTTATTGTACGTGCTTGCTACATCGTTTACCTTAACGGTCAAACTGTGATATTAAGGTATTACTTTATAGCTAAATTTTATGTAAAGCCTGCCTAAATACAAAAAGAAAATAACAAAAAACTGTAAAACCAAAACCATTAACAATGTTGTTATGTTAGGTTGACATATTTAAAGGAACTACAGTATAATAGGCTTAAGTGGCAATATTCTTAAATAGGAGGATTTAAGTAATTGAATAGTGCATGCACATGTTTAAATTGGGTCAGTTCAACGTAAAGTGTGACTTGGACATACCCAATTCCAGCACTGATGTACAATATATTTAATTTCACTTATGTATGCTAATAATATGAATACTTTATTTATACACTATTTAATATCATTCACTTTTTATACACTACACTGGTATTTGTGAGGCAGAAAGGCAAAAGTGTGGAAGAGATGGAAAAGTTTTATACTTCTGTTTCAGCTTTCTTTACGCGTGGTTATCTTTTGAATGTCGTTTTCTTCTGTTTCAAATGGGAACTGGTTTTTGTAGTAGCCATCTTAACTTATAAGTAGATTATCCGATTATCCAAGTGTAGTGTATAAATGGGAACTGATGCTTATATATACTTGTTGCTGTTTTATTTTTTAATAAAAAATGTATTATAAAGACAGTACTAGTCGTACTCAACCTAAATACGAGAGTCAACATTAAAGTTTGTTGCTGCTTTCATTATATTCCACTAACATTTGCTGCTATGATTATATCCCTCTAACATTTAGTTCACAAAATCTCAACTGATATATCTTTATCCTTTCAAACAAACCGATCAAAATAATTTCTATCCTATCTACAAAACAAACACTGTATTTCATGTCTGTACTTATGTGAGTCTGAATGTGTACATTATTTATAGAGAATAAAGTGTCATCTTGTACTATAAATAATATCTCTTTAAAATAACAACTTCCAAAGGTAAGAAAAATAAGATATCGGTTAGTGAATTTAAGGTAATAAATTATCTTTTTCTACAATCACATACTTTATTCTCTTATTTCAAATAATGACAGAATGTGACCTTAGATAATAAGGATGCAATTACATTATACAGACCAAATAGGATATGTTAAATACTTATTCACCCATGGATTTATATAAGATCTAAATTTCATTCCGATGAACCCAAAAAATTACAATATCGGTTGGTAAAACAACTTTATAATGTTGTTGACAATTGCATTTACTCATCACTCTGGTAAAAGAGAGAGATTAGTTTAATTTAATTTCTTGCCTACGTAAAAAATGACAAGTCCAAACTCGAATTAATTGCCGGGTTATGAACTTAATCATCATAGGTTTCGGAAATAATAAAACTATCCGCAACCTTGATTTTCACCAATTCCTTAGTCCTTAGAAATTCCACAAAAAAGAGTCCTCAATTATAAACCCATCCATGTTTTCTTCTCCATAATAATTAACATTCTCCATTTCAGGAACATAGTACTCACCACTAAAATCATCGAAACCCAGGAACATCCCATAATCGGTTACAAAATTACCCGACCCGATTGGTGCCATTAAATCCGGAAACAAACAATTAACGGTGACGTCACTGTCCGTTTGGACATTCCCTTCTGAGATACAAGGGGAAGGTGACTCCGTTTGCAACAAAATTGTCTCCACCGTAGAGCATTCCACGTGAGATTCAGATTTATTGGGCCGACCCGAATTTGCAAAACTGGCTGCGGCGGCCTGAATTTGAGTCGGCGTCATGGAGTTGCCGCCGGCGATGTCGGGTGGGTCATCAGGGAAATTAAACCTGGCGTTGCGGCCACGTAAGCAGAAGGTAGCAGCGTCGAAAGCACGCGCGGCCTTCTCGGCGGAGTCAAAGGAACCTAACCAAATCCTCTGGCGGCTATTGGGTAGTCTTATTTCAGAAACCCATTTCCCCCATTTCCTCTTTCGAATTCCCTTGAACTGACAACTTCGTTCCTTCGTATTTTCCATGTTTGGTTTCACCATTTTTGGTATGTCTCTTTATTTTAATACCCGACAGTCACAGTTGCATGTAACAAATCAAACAACAACAAAAATAATGTTTTATGAAATTGTTTTTGTTGGTTCTTCTTGGTGTGAAATAGTTTGCGGCTCTCAGTGTGTATATATATGTGTGTGTGGAATGTAGAAAGGTGTGAGTACGGATTTGTGCTGAAGCGAGTAAACAAGTTGGACTCGCTATCAACGGTCAACACTCTGGAGGCGCGTGACTAAACATCTCATCTCGCTCCTACACGTGGCACTGATGGCTCGTCCCCACGCGTTCTGACATTTTGCTAAATTATCTCATAAATTATTAGACAATCCATGCTGATACTTACAATCACATATCCCACTTGTTTCACATGTATATACTTAATTTTAAATTATTAAAATATAAATTGAAACTTTAGTGTTTTATCATGTAATAGTTTCCCAATTTCATTGGAATAAGCTGGGGTAAATTAATAAGTATCAAATTAGATTAAGTTTTAATTCCTAAAAGCAACACTTGTTTGAATATTCAAAACACCTGAAATCTACTTTTTTTTTTTTTTGTTATACCAAAATGTTCTTGGACCACGTGCGTCTTTTATTCCACGTGAACTTAATGCTTGCGTTGGAAAATTGCATGTTGATGCAACTGTTAGGAAATATTTGAAGGGCATTTTGTACTTCAAACTTTCAAGTTTGACCTAAGCAATATAGAAAAAAATTGGTTTCCCGATCTAAATAGATAGACACTGTTTTTTTGGTAAAGTGATTACCGTTTTCACTTAAATTTCCTGCTAATTAATTGAGTAGATAATATATATATTACTTGGACCACGTGCGTCTTTTGTTGCAGTTTTGCTAACCCATTCTTTCAACTATAAGTATTGGTCTAGTATCCATGTGTGCCTAATAAGTACCAATATTGGTGCATACTTGTTAAAGATACCATACTCATTTTGGAGTACCCATGCATCATAAGTTAAAACGGATAACATAGTTGATGGAAGTTGCTTTGGTAGGCAGAAAAATACACTCATTATTACACTTCAACAGATACTTGCTATTAATGTATTTCCTAGTGTCAGTTTAAGATGGATACTTTTGTTTTGGAGTAACAGTTTTCTAATAAATCTTGTTGGAACAGTAGATAATAATCTTTGTAGTGCACTTTTGATGTTAAAAGTGATAGCAGTTGGTCCAGGTCCTATATGGATGAGGAAGGCAATAAAACACCATTGTTTTTTTTTTACTCTAAAGGAAAGAAGATGCCTATGAGTCCAATTTATCATTTATAAGTGGGAGAGAACAAATAGGCTTTTGACATTAAAAGAAAGTTTTTATATAAGCCTAAATTTGTTTTGACCCGAGAATGTGTCAATAATTTTAAGTATTAATTTAAACTTTATTTTCAGTTCTTGATCTTGTATTTATCCAAAGTTATACGTTGATCATTTTCTATAGTTTAACTATCACTAATGTTTATGGCCAATGAGTGCTTTTTAGTGCTTAAACTATTAACTTTGTATGAAAGCTTGAATTGACATCCATTCTGGATTGTCTCGGTCAACACTTGGACATTTCATTTAACTTCCTTACATAACTCTAACCATCACAACATTTAGAAGGATAAGTAAAGATTGATCTTTATATACTACCTGGCCTATACTACTGTTACTGTAGGATCTGTGACATTAATAGTAACAAGGAGCACACCCTTGATACATCAAAGGATCTAAACTTCTCAATATTAAAAGTGGACTGGTGACAGAGAATTGAGATGCATTATGTACTCACTTGCCCTCTACAATACGCTCTTCAACTGCATCATTTGCAATGAATATGTCTCCTTTCCATTTGTGATATAGAAGAGTAGAAGCACCATCCAGAAGTTTTAAAAAGTTAAGTTGGTCCTCCAACTTGTCTCTGATGAAATCCTTATCTATTAAATGAGGCAGCAGAGTTATCATCATACTGGCCCCTCCATGCATTGCCACTGTCTGTCCCACTAGAAGCTTGATTTAGGATTGGAAAATTACCTAAATCCCCATCTAAGCTCATTTGCTGCACCTCAACAGATGACAGTATCTTTATGCTCTGGACACAGCTTACAAATTCTCTGCAAGGAATCATAATTTGAATAAGGTCAAGAAAATAAACCAGAATGACTGAAGAAGTGTAGTATATCAGTATTGCCTAATGCCAACAATAACTACAAGGAATTAACTACTTACTCCCAAGGATCATCACCAAGAAGAAGAATGTCACTTTCATGATCCACATATACTAGTTTCCACTCAGTCCTTTGAGGATCTTCTAGCTTCCCTTCAATCCCAAACATACGAGCCAAATCATACCGCAGTTCATCATATCCCTTGTAACGTGTGACATCAATACATCTTCCAACAGAGCCACGCTTTTGCACCTGCAAATTTTGGAAGCAGTATTAAGCAATTGAATAACTTCTAGAAGAAATTATAAGTTGCCAGGGGTCGTGCTTAGAATCTCAGACAATCCACATCTATGGACCATGCTGGCATATATTGGAAATGGATCCTATAGAGTACATTTAACGTATGACCAACTACAGTATAAGGAGAGAGAAATCCTTATGGTGTTGAATTTGCATAGCATGCCTATAAATACAATGCAATCAACATTGAGGCACACATCATTGCAGTAAATATACCAAATCTGTATAGATTTGCAACTGCCAAAAAATAACAAACCTTGGTATATGTTCGCACTCGTTGAGTCTGGCTAGCCCACACACTGTTATTCAAAACCCCGATATCATTTATGCCAACATCACTTGAGCAAGCTGGATTAAAAGACACATTTGGCACTCCAAACGGCTGTGAGCTGATGTCAGCAGTGGACAGCT
This sequence comes from Lupinus albus, assembly GCA_009771035.1. Classification (NCBI taxonomy): domain Eukaryota; kingdom Viridiplantae; phylum Streptophyta; class Magnoliopsida; order Fabales; family Fabaceae; genus Lupinus; species Lupinus albus. The sequence continues at coordinate 2,271,971 of CM020005.1, forward strand.
CAGTTTCAATGTCTCGTGGAGTACCACCATAATTAGCCAACAAATTTTGAAGATCTCTTTGAGAGTCCGACCCTTTTAAATGCATTGTATCAGATGTTAGTACATCAAGATTAGAATCAAATGTTAGATTGTTTCTAGGGTGTGATTGGATATCCCCATCAATGAAGAAGTTGGGAAGTGGTAGGTTTTGCTGGACACTACCAGGATCAAGACAGTGAGACGTTCCAGAAGAAGAAGCTTCCATATGATCAGTAATTCTTCCTTTATGTTTAGTCTGGTCAGGTCCTTTTACACTGGAAAACTCATGTTTAATCTGCATATCGGACTTACTGTAAAGCTCCTGTATCAGATTACATGTGGGATCAACTACCAAACTACCCCCTAATGTAGCTGGCACTTGATGATTTCTTTTCAGGAGGTTTGATGGAGATATCTGGCAATTATTCGTAAACGGCGAGGTTGAGCATGATGGGGCATCTCCATCTGTGAGAGTAGAGGGAGCTCTAGTGATTGTAAGGGATTTCTGTCTATTTTGGATTTGGTTGACAGGCAGCTGCTGTGATTGCATAAGAGCTGAAGAAGTGAAGTCATTGCTGTTGAGAGGCTTCTCTGTTGGTAATGCAATATTACCAATGCCAAGTTGTTGAGGCTCATGCTGAGATAGAGTTTGTTGCGGTAATTGGTGAGTATTTTGTTTCTGTAGAAGCTGAGATTGCAAAAGTGGGCTAGACGTAGAAAGAAGCTGTTGATGCTGTTGTTGCTGTTGATGCTGCCATTTCTGTAGAAACTGTAGCTGTAGTTGTTTCTCTGAAGGGTTTTGTAGTGACATTTGAGTCATTTGTGGTTGCTGCATCGCCCTCTGTGACAGGTTTTGTTGCAGTAACTGAAGTGGAGACTGTTGCAGCTGTGGCTGTTGCTGCTGCCTCTGTAAGAGACTTGCTTGCTGGTCTATCTGTTGCTGAGATAGTGAGTCTTGTGGTAGGGGTGGCAGTGGGAATGTATTATTACTAGCCGATTGGATACTTTGCTGGGGTGGGATATCTCGTGAAAGTAATTGCTGTTGCTGAAGCTGAGAGTAGGCTACCGGTTGTGGTACAAACTGATTTGTATTCTGGTTAGAAGTAACTGTGCCATTACTCATAATAGCATGTTGATATGACTGTCGCTGCTGTCCTAATTTCTGAGGCAGTTGGGGCTGTTGTTGCTGGAGTAATTGCATGTTTTGTGGTTCAGGAAGCTGTTGTTGCGTCTGCTGCTGGAGTTGGTTTACTGGCGTTTGCAACAATGATTGCACCTGTTGCTGTTGCGGCTTCTGCAGCAGCTCCTGTTGCTGTTGTTGCTGATGCAGCTGTTGTTGCTGTTGTTGTTGTTGCTGCTGCTGATGCAGCTGTTGTTGCTGCTGTTGTTGCTGCTGCTGCTGAGGCCATGAAGTTGGGGACTGTTGCGATTTGTTGATTTGATTTGGAAAATTGAATTTGTTAAGCTGAAGATTTGGTGCAGAGAGGGCAGGAGCTTGAAAATTCAACAACTTGGATGGGTCATCAGTTCCAAGGTTATTGTGTATAGTATTAGGTGAAAGCTTAGCCGGGGTAAATCCCGGTTGAGCAGCAGAGAATTGATTATTCTGCTGCATGCTCATCCACTGGACTAAACTCAAACCAGGATAGACTGAATTTGAGAGATCATTCATGCCAAAGTCTTCTCCAAGCCAGGGCATGACTCTCTTGAAAGCATTTTCTATATCAGGCCCGTCATCTGCAAAATCAATCGCTAGGATGAACAGTGACCATTTATCAATCTGAGAACCAATCCCTTTGCTAATAAACTAAGTTCAAAAAAACATTCTAATGGATCTAAACTAAAATTCTAAAGCACACAGCTTCTTTACTTTATCATATATCCATGTAGAAACTCATTAGTATTGAATGTCCAACACCTGATATTTATGTAAATGAAATGACATTCTGTCAGATGAATTTGTTTACAAGAGATAAACAATAATCTAAAAAGTTTCTGTTAAACAGTGAGTGAACAATAGATAATCAAAGAAGGCCAGTCAGTAATCTTTGAATGGAATCTGACGTAGGTAGGGCAGGGAGGGTTCCAACCTGGCATTCCTGGTTGCCTGGGAAACTTGGACCTTAAAAATTGAGGTGGGCAAATGTAGAAAGGAGATACTACTGGCTCAATTTCCCAAAGCGAAACTCTGCTTGGGCGTTCACCAGCTGTTGATTCATCCCATCCAACCTATCAATAGTTCAAAAAATGACTGCCTCAATAACAATAGTATTACATAGCAGGACACACAGGGACAAAACACATGAGGCTTAAGGCACATAGTACTGCAAACCAGGACGTACAGGAGACAAAACACATGAGATACTCAACTATGGGAAGATAAAAAAAATGCTAAATTATGAAGCAGTCTATAGAAACCATAACTGCCACAAAAATATTCATACTAATTCCATAAAATAGGAAATAGAGTCAAATCAGTTACTGTGACAATATCTAATAATTCATACAATGCATCTATCTCCATAAAAAAATATACATGGCTTAATAATACCTGAAGATTGCGCCACTGTGAACCTTTCCATCGGACAGGATCCAAGTCACTGATCCCAGTGATTGTACCCATGTATCTTCGCACTCCTGATTCCTCGGTCTCAAACATCATTCTAAATCTCATTCCGAGTGAAGCTTGAGTGTACATGGCTTTGTTATACTGGGCCAATGGAATAACAAATTCAGAGGCGCTGGCCCTGATAAATACACCAGTTTCTGTAAGAGGCTATCACAAATATTCTATGGGTGCCATTTCATGTTTCACAATAGATATCTACACTCCGAATAGTACCTTGGATTGTAAAATAAAGTAAAAGGGCTGTTATTTGCAGCAGCATTTGCTGCAGCAGCAAGAATACCAATATGCATGCTGTCACTGGATATTACTGATGAAGACAGTGCTGGCTGTTGCCTGTTAGCTCGCCTTAAACCTAAAAGAAGGTCCTGTCTTTCATCTCTAAAATCACCAAAAAAAAATATTGACTCAGAAACATGAGGTCAAATATTCCTGAAATGTCAACATAATAAGTATGCGTTCGTACCTGATAAAAAGAACAGAATCTCCAGCAAACAGTCTTTTTGTGCTGATAAATACACTCCATCCAGTAGTCAATAGATGCCTCTTAGGTTGTCCTGTAAAAATTTAGTCAAATCACTTAAAAGAGATGTTTTAGTCAAGCAAAATGAGATAAGATCACTCGCGAGATAATATATGCCTTGGCGGTTTAGAAAATACGGGATTTTAAATGTGCATCAATAAGCCATATATCAGGGTAAAAATGTCAATATATTAAAGGATGAAGGCGGTTGAGGATATGTAAAGTGGCAATACCGCGATAAATATGTCTAAATGCCCATGTGGTGTCATGCAAATCTTTGGCAACAAGCTCTTGAGCAGGAGGTTGCATTGAATAATCCTATCAAACACACTTTTAGCCAGCATACACAGGGAAAACACAAATGTATCACATAAAACTCTTGCAATTCTTGCTGCAAAGAATTATGAAAAATAAAAATGTTGTACACGCACCAGAGGAGGGAATATTTTCTCAGCTGCTCTACGAGGCACGGAAAATCCACCATGAGTGCTTGTGTCACTAGCTGTAAGAGTTTTGCAAAAGAATTCAGTAGGCTGTCGGCTTTGTCTGAGACCCATGTCTGATGCCAGTATTGCTTCCTTGTCATACTGTAGAACAGGCAAATCAAACAGTCTCTGATATTGTTAAACATCATTCCTTGGCTTGATGAGATTATGGACAAGGTGAGAAATAAATCCATGTTATGTAAGAAAACTTTCAGATTGAACAGATAACCTACTTTGTTTACAGGTTGAAGGGTCATCTGTGCATAAACCTCGTCAGTTTCAGGATCAGCCTGATTCAAAATACGCTATAATATCAACATATATGCATGTATTCCATAAATAAAATTGTAGACCATTATATCAAATGTTTTAGAATACAGATATATTGTTCAGCAGAAGATTTATAAGAATTCAAGTGTGTCTGTAGACAACTAACATAATATACAATAAAGATGTCAACATTTTTTCTTTACAAAAGGCACATTCCTAAACTAGTTTTTTCTTTACAACTAACGTTCCTAAACTAGTTTATCCGTATGACTAGGCATGATTCAAATATGTTAGAAATAAGTTGAAAATTTGGTATGTATAAAAGAAAAATAAATCTCAGTATAGAGGAAAGTGTACATACATGCAGGGCAACATTTTGAAGTCTGCAAATCAACTTTGATTGAAGGTCAGGGTAACTGGGAGTGAAGTTAGTCTGCTTTTGCATGGAAGCTGCAACCTGAAGATTATAGTAGGAGGTCAAAAAGAAACTTCTATCAGGAACCCGGAAAAAAACCACACTCACAGAATAATGGCATTAGAAGCATACTTGTTCACTGTGTCCTTGAGGAAAGTAAACCACAAGACTCCCAACAGGAGGCAAAGAAACCAAAGGTCCAGCACAAGCATGCCACAACTCTGAATTGATGGTCTTCCATTCCACTGTTATTAAAACGGACATGATGTTACTTTATTGAACAGAAAGATACAAATATTACACATTAAAAAAGACTTCAATTTTTAATGCGTTTGAATGACTATATGGTTGGAAACAAAGATGAACAACAACAACAACCAAACCTTTATCCCACTACGTGGGACATTTTTGTTTTTGTTTGGAAACAAAGATGAAAAGGAGGAAAATGTATAATTGATGTTTTATATAACACAGCAATTTCAACAAGCTTTTAGAGCTCAAAGAAACACAACTTCACATCAGGCATGAGCTTAAATGCTCCTTTCCAAGTTAAAGTATGCTTTAATGCAACTGAAGATGACATAAGTGCAAATAGATTTTGGGAGGCTTCTAGTAGAAAACACATATTTGTACTTGCCACAAAGCAATTTTAGTGCTAGAAGCAAAGGAACAGATCTTGCATATCGTTTTCTTCTCCTTATCCTTCTGCTATTGTTATCTTAGACTCATTACACATAAAGAACATACTCCAGAAGCAGCAATTCACCATTTTCTCACAATTGTGCCATACTAGTTCTATACTCCAACACAACCCAATAGGCCAAGACTTCCCAACAAATTGCAAGTATCATGACTTGGTAATTGCAACTAAACTGATTTTATTGAATTGAGAAGAGAATAAAACAAAAAAAAGTCATTCAGTCCAGGAAGAAAAAAGACATCTTATGGAGAAGAAAGCCAGCTAAACAAGCCTAAGAAAATTAATCAAAAGATAAGCATGCTAAATGGTCACTTTATTCCATCTATAATGTTATTAACTCAATTCAAAAACATAAAGGCACCCTTTTCCATGAAAAACACCACCCCCAGAGTCTCTGAGCTGAGTTAGAGTTTAATGAGAAAGAGAACAATGAGACAATTAACCTTGAGAGAAAACCCACCTTCAGCTGAATTAGGCAAATAACCATTTGATGGAGCCTTCATTATGGAAAAAGATGACCCCAAAACAAATTCAAATCCAGAAACAAAGATTTAACCTTGTGTGTTCCCCAAGTTTTTCTTTTTTCACAAGAAGACAATCCTAACTGCTGAACTCATGGCCCAATATAGTAGAAAAAGCAGTGTGCCCAGAAAGGTACATGGAATTGAAGAATCTCCCAATAGTAATAGCTGCAATAAAGTTTGTAGAATCAACAAAAAACTGAACTCTTTTCTCTGAAATGCAACTTAACTGCTAGCTCCTCCTCCACACATCAAAATCTCAAACAGGAGTAGTAAATCATAGCAGTAGGATTGTCCTGATTAGAAGAATAAAAACGCGAAATGGCCCAAAAACAACACTTTCAATCAGCAAATAATGGAAAACAAATGAAGCTGATTCATGAAATGGGAAGGTAGAAGTTGAATATTTTATTATATAGTTTTCTTTGTGTGAGGACAAAGCCAGAATGAACATGAATGAAGTATATACTTCATAAATCACAGTATCACACGCATGGTTACAAATTAAAACAACTCATTTTCCGGTACTCTAAGTAACACATGAAATTTTATATGTAATTAGTTGAAAAATATATTTAAATTAAAAATTAAATTATTAAACATTTTTCTCATTATGAACTGACATAAATTATGATAAATATTATGTGCTTCCAAGTAGCACAATTAACTTAGCCTAATCAGTACTATATCATGCTCTTCTTCTACACAATATTTTTCCTGATTATAAGGACTTGGGGTCCCAACTTTACTTTCAATTCCATTCAAAATTCGCATTTTGGGCTGCTTTTGAAATTCTCAATTATATTTACAGATCATCTTTACATTTATTTGACTTTTTAAATGGTTCAAATGCTCAATCATTAATTTGTATTATGGTATTTAACAATTAGAGTACAATTCACTCATATAATACATCTATTTTAAATACCATTTATATGGAAATTCAGACACGTGTACATTATTCTCCAAAAGAAAAATGCTAGTTGTAACAATTAGAAGCAAATAAAGTCACCTCATTAGGATTTACGATGAAGTGAGCCCATGTGATAAGGATTGAGGACACCCTTGAGTGCAAAGAATTTACTCTTTTTGCTAACTTTTTAAATATTTGGTATATAAACTTATATATTATTAAAGTTTTGATTTATTAATCTGCCAGTCAGTTAGTTGCAAATTAGAGAGTAATGTAATAAAATATATATACCAAATGATAGATAAATTGGTATATTTTAAGAATTAATAACAAAAGTGTTTTTGTCTTTACAATGTGGCAGGGAAGCAGAGAGAAGAATCTGGTAAAGTGGGAGAGGTGAAGAAGTTGCAGCTTTTGTCGCTGCACCCATCTTCCACCACTCTCTATATTTCTGCTTCTACTCTCCCCATTATTTCAATACCTCATACTCACACGTGTTCCTTTTTTATTTTATTATTTTTATAATAATAGTATGCATAAGAATTATATATCTTTAATATACAAATGACCAGTTAATTCTAATGTACGAATCCTCTTCATGGAGATGAAAGTATTATTTTGAACTTACTTTTAAGGATGAAAATATGCCGTCATTTACAAACGAAAAAGCAAGGAAACAAGTAAAGGAGACAAGACATAACTAAACTCATAGCTAGCTTGTTTTCATGCTTAGATACAGTTACAGCAATCCGAAATTAAAAAAGAAAAGGAAAGTGTCTGCCATTACTAAAATTAAACCACCCCACGTATGCTACCATCAATAATATATAATTACTCGTGACATTGCAAAAGATCCTTGACCACATATGCAATACCATTACTTTTTAATTAATATGAGGTGAATCAAACAAAGTACAATATTGTTTTATTCTCATATTTAATATTTTAGTCTACTATATTATGTGAATTTTTATTAAAAAATTAAGACAGATCGTTTCCGAAAATAGTTTAGGCCCGTAATAAACATGTTTTTCACAGGAACTAGGACTATTTGAATAGAAGTGTCAAAATGAATTTATGAAATTGTTTTGACTTTTGAGTTTTAAAATATTCGTTTACATACTCGAATGATCCATACACATGTTAGGTAATTATGCACGGGCCAGTTCTACTAGAATATAAATGGTAATGAATACTTATAATTTATTTTATTACAAATAGGTTAAAATTAGAATCGTTAGATTTTTATTTTTTCTATGTGTTATAATCCTAACATGGTAATGGAATCTCCAATAGTGAAGAGGATCCAAATTCATTATGCACATGGGTGTGTCCATACACATTTCATCATCAATGATTGCAGAGTAACTTAAAAGCCAATGTTATTAAAACCGTACCGGTTATCAAACCGGTTAGGGTACTGGTATAGTGGTACAGTGGTTCAGTAATTAAACCGCATGCTGGTTAAACCGGACATACTTGCTTTTATATATATATATATATATATATATATATATATATATAAACCTATAACAAAAAATTTCAAATAAGTAGATATTCATATTTATAATCCATATTCATAATTTACTTCAAATTCACACAAACAAACAACATTAAGTCTTTAATAAAATCAAAGTCTAAAGTACAAAACATATATTTATCCAAATTTATCACTTAACAAACGTAAAATACAAATAAATGACCCAAATATCAATCATTGAAGTTGAAGAATTGGTGAAGAATTGAAAATTTGAAATTTAAAAAAAAAATTAATGTACAAACCGATCGGTTTAAACCGGTTTTCAACCGGTTTTGACCGGTTCTATTGCATATCCGGTATAACATACGTACCGTACCGGTTAGGGGTCCGGTTCACCGGTTGAACCGGCCGGTACGGCACGGTTTTTAAAACATTGTTAAAAGCTCTTGACTTTGGTATAGTTAATTTCTCTTTAATCAGACTTGTCTTTAAAATTCAATTAATCAAAGGGTGATCTGGTCCACTAAACAAGTTTCATCTTCAAAGTATTTAATTTTCAACACCAACCTAAATAATTTTATGGATAATATTTATTAAAATATATGAAAATATCTTATAATATTTTAATTATATTATGAAAAATATTTAGATGATATATATATATAGTATCTCATATTATGATGATTATATATTATATTTGTTTGAAATATATATTAAAAAATATTTTAATTAAAATTACTTTATTTTATAATTCGTTTACTTAGTTAACAAGGAGTTCAATATTAATATTAATATAAATGAAAGTTAATGTTATATCTTTAGTATAAGCAAAATAATGACAACAACATCACATAATTATCCATAATATTATAAATACAATTTATTATTTTAAGTATAATTTCATTAATATTCAATATTTAGGTAGATAATGACTTCATATTCAAAATACATTTTACTGATTTTATCTTCATATTGATTTTGTCCTTATATTTAATATTAAAAATATCACCACCTTGTACCCGGCCTTAAATATTGTTCAGGTCATTTTTTTGAAACCCGACCCGACCTTAGACCCGATTAAATATAATGTATACACATTTTACATAAAGTCTTCTAAATATTGTTTATTATTGTGAATATTTAATTTGACATATAAAATAATATATGTGTATATTTATTATTAAACATGTATATATGATGAAAAAATAGATAATCAATGATATTTTCGATCAAAAAAATATCATTAGTCTGTATATATTTAAACAGAGACACATACAAATATCATAAGTGAGTGACTATGGGACGGGTCATGCTTGGTCCCTACCCGACCCTAAATATTGACTGGACCTAATGCCGGGTGAGCGGGTAGGGTCGGGTCCCGCTCACCCCTACCACCTTGTATATCACCACATGGTAAAAGTATCACATTCTACAAAACAAAAAAAATCCTTATTTTTTATTTTTTAGGTACATTCATTTCTAATAAGGAAGATGATCCTAAGCCGACTTAACATGCATATCACTTTTATGGATCCAAAGCCACCAATTCTATAAACACTAGTTTTGTTGTCCTTGTGTGAGGTACGGTTATCGGTCTTTATGGATTTTTGCATTATTTCTTACATGATTAAGGTGACAACACTTAGTGTTCCTTGCTGTTTATGGTTTCCCTACCTAGACACCAGCCTGGAATATTAATCATAAACCTATTCTTGCTTATAACAATGAAAATTAAGGCGTGAGGTTATCGGAAGAAGAAAATAATCCACCAAAATAATGAGGTGAAAAGGTACTTATTGTTCTTAGTTTATAATTTTCTTTTATAAATTAAGCTTGTTTAGAAATAAAACAAATAAATTAGTAGAATGAGCCACCACAGTAGTGATTTTACAATATCTACAAAGGGGAGTGAGACTCTTCTAATAGAATAAAGAATGAAGATTATTTTTTCTTTGAGTTTTAAGAGTAAATACTGAAACTGATTCCTCCAATTGCTTTAGTATTATCTAGCCATGAAAGAGTGGCCACAATATTTTTCTCTGGTGGGTCCAATTTCATTAGGCAATTTAATGGCATCATTAAAAAAATGTGGGGTTCAATCAATCAACTTCTATTTCCTCCCTCCAATAACTTGATGATAAGGACTATATTTGGATGTGTTAAATCTTAGGCAATTAATTCATTTAGATGTGTATTTGTGATTTTGTGTGTGTGAGATAGAGCCACAATAACTCCTATAATGCACTGAAAAATCCTATTGATTAGAGGGTTGTGTAAAAGAATTTAAAAGGGAAAACACATAAGTAACGTTTCTTAGGTAAGCTACAAATGGAATACAAATTCATGGTTGGAGTACTTTACAAGCAAGCAAGAAGCCTGATTCACGGCACAAATAATTATTGGAGAATATAAACATAAACATAATTATCATATTCATATACCATAGAAAGCTTAAATTGCTATAAATAATAATCATGTTTCTGTTACCAAAATGCTAATGAATGCCATAGCAATACCTGCCACAACCACAATAATTTGCAACTGTTACTGTCACAAGCAACCATAATTTAAATCCCTACCACGAAACAATTCATAATCATGTATATGTATGTATCTATCTTCGACAGAACTTCCCTTTTTTAAGGATCATATATATTATTGGTCCCCACCACAAATGTATTGGAGCTGAAATAGAAACTTACTGCTAGTGCTGCCATCCATTTATTATCTCTGACTCTGTGTCTTGATTAAATGCTTCACTAAAACTATTAATTGTGTATAGTATGTGTGCTAATATATATATATATATTTATTATTATCTGTATAAGACTTATGTTTTCAAGCCATATTATTCCCTGTCTATTATTGCTTCACGTTAAAATGTTGCATGGTGACTTTAAGTAGATGTTTATAGAAAACCAGTGGCCAAGATACAAGTGATAGTGAAATATGCTTAATTAGGGAGACTACTACATTGACAGTGATAACACTTCTAGGACTACATCTAATACAAGGGCCATACATAATGTTTTTTCTTTCTTTTGGTATAAGGTCAATCACAATCTCTGGCATTCCCTTCCGATTAATAGTTTCTTGTCATTATAATCTCCTTTAAAAGACAACTAATGTTGCTAATAGCATTCATTATCCTTTAACGATATTTACTTATATTACTCCCATCCTGACCCATTTCAGTAATAATCTATTGTAGATTAAGGTTGATAGAAACATCACTAAAATTATATCAATAATTCTATGTAATTTACCAAAACTAACATTTATTAGAAAATCTAAATCTAAATAAGAACCATTCGATGGGCTTAAAACTCAGACCCAAATTGTAGGCCCACTTCTTATAGTTAACATTTAATTATGTGTTCCTTTTCCTAAACTTACTGGGGCTTAAGCTGCTCCGATTGCAAATGAGTCTGATCTTGCTTATGTGTGCATGGAAATAATTTCATAATCTTGCACTTCATTTCAATCTTGTCGTAACAACAACATAGTATTCATCGTATTGACACAAAAAATTCCACAATAATACGAAAACATGGTAATATTCGCCCATAAAATCGCAACATTACATATAGTCGGTTGCCTTGGTACCCAAATATGAAATATTTTCTTCCTCCCCATTTACCAATGACAGAAGGTGTAAGGATTCTAGGATAAGTCTTGGAACCCAAATATGATTCTTTTTTTTTCTTCCCCTAGCCATTAAGTAATGAAGGGAAAAAATTTTCACTTCTATCATCCACAAAAACAATATAATTTGAAATGATAACATGTAGACTATGGTGAGTTATTTCCATCTCACAATCATTGTTGATTATAATTAAATGTATCCCTTTATGGGTGAAAAAATAATTTCTTTTGATATGTGTGATTATCTTTCACAATAAATATCGCTCACATGAATCAAACATTTAATCTTTTGACCTGATAGTCCATTTGAAACATTATACCACTAAACCAGATCTTAATTCTACCAAAATTATTTGATGCCACTCAAACAAAAATTTTATATAATGAGAAATGCCACTTGTATTAATCTAATAAATTGGGAGAATATGATGATCGTTAATTTGAACCCTTCAAATAATATATACACAAAATAATTATTTACATTTTTATTTTTATACAAACTTACATGAAACAAAGTTTTTCCTTATTTTCAGATATGTAACGTCAAATCTGAAGATAAGCATTTCCAAGGTTCTCGTTTTCTCGAGTCTCTAACTTATTTGTACATGAAAGATACATGGCTTCATGCAATTGGATGTAAAGCACGTGGACCCAGAGCATTCCTCTATCAGCTTTTAAGCCCCCACTCAAGCTTCATAAAATTTAGCTACAAATTTGAATGTCATTATATGAATATCTTGAGATCCCAAAACCTGAAAAATGATATATATTTTTACTCAATCCTCCTATCCATAAAAAGTTACATATGTGATAAAGTGATATTTTATTTATCAGTGATTGATCTACAAATGACATATATCACTTTTTTGTTATGATTAATATGAAGATTTAATAGGAGGATATAACATTACTCTTATTTGATACCACAAATGCACATAAATTAATTATGTGTTGTATTCCAAAAACGTTGTTAAAATGAGATTAAGTACTAACTGCTGCTGATCTCATTCACCACTCTCTGATAACATATTTAGGATGGGTTCAATTATCCAAGCTTCATGTCTCTGTTTATTCATACAACTAATTTTATTTCTTTATGTTACTATGTTTATTTTTTAAAAGTTTAATCTCTTATCAATTATTATTGCCCAGTACATAAATTTGATATTTAATATCATATTGAAGATAATTATTATTATTATTATTATGTAATTGATATAATTAAAAAATTGAAGTGACAGTGAGAGAAAAATATGAAACCGTTTAAACATAGTTAAAGAATAATTTGTCATAAAAATGTATTGGACTCAAATCTCACATTTGTATATGAAATCTTTTATTCAAAATTTATTAAAAATATTACAAAATTAAATTATTTGATATTCAAATTTGCATAAAATTATCTTAAAAAACATGATAATATCGTTTACAAGGCGAACAAAAATTAATGAGATAGGGGACCATATCTATCTAGTAATTGGCTTGCATCAAAATAAGCCGACCTTCCTTAGTCACGTGATGTAATCAATATTTTAATAAAACAGAGAAAAAATGTGGAAAAATAAAATATTCTAACTTGAGCTCGAATTTAAGCCACATTAATATCAAAAATGAATTTTCACTTCTAGCCCACAGGAGGGAACTAAATTTTCATTATAGACATTTTCATATTAATCTTAATAGCTGTTTAAGCTTTTATTTCCTTGCTTCTCAATTTTGTATCTTCTTTGGAACATTTCTACGATTTAAAAAATAAAATAAAATTTTTCCATATCATATTTTTCAATAATTTTAATAAGAGTAAATAATGTTCTTTATAAGGGTTAAAATCCTTTTACATAAGCATTAAACTGTATATATTTAGCAAATAAATATATATCCTTCTGATTACTTTCTTAAAAATTCTCTTAATTAGGAAAGAGAAAGTTCATCGCAAGAATGGTTAAGAGGATTTATTAAAATGATCAAGCAGCAACAAGGTGTTATAGATATAGAGGCATATTATAGTCTATCTGGAGAACCAATCTTTGATTGAAAATACTAGCTGAGAGAGCAAGCTTAACCACGTCTGAATAATTAGTTTTCTACCACAATAATTGGGTGAGAGGGACAAAACAAAAAAGAAAATGAGCATAACTCATATATTTATGAGCTAAATTTTGGAGGAGATCCAAAGTAAATAAAAGAAAAAGTTTGAAAGCCATAAAATATCCTTGTAATATATATATATATAATATGTATGCTTGTGATATAATTTTATCTTTTCTTTCATTGTGCTCTAACCTACAAAATTGATTTCTAAAGCCAATAAATGGTCTAGCATTAAGAGCCATTCCCACAAATGCCCCAATAGAATTTAACTATTTAATTAATACTACATAGTTGGGACTACCCGTACCAAATGCAATCTCTACCTCTAAGACAGTGTTCACTTTCTGGCACAAAGAACACAAGCAGTTCAACATTTGAAATGAACTTTGTAACAACTTAAAAATTGGTTGAGACAAATGTTTTTGGGTGGACTGGGTAGTTGCATGTTCTTTTCATAGACATTTTTGGGTGTGGATGCAGCCAGAATTATGAGCTTTCTTTGTACAATACGAGATTTAATTGACAATAAATCAAAGTTTGGCATACCTATTCTGACTTGCCATTAAACCCTATTTATTTATTTTTTGTGTTAACTCGCTTGTTGCTCATTGCATTTTTGAGTTCACAAGGAGCATGTGTATTTTCAGTTTAGAAGGAGCAATATTGTATAAAAAGGAAACAGCAAACATCATGTGCCTTGTGCATGCATTAGATAAGCTTTATATTTGCCATGAAATGTTCCAAAGGCAGATATAAAATTGAGGAAACATCACATGAGATAAGTGCGGGAGTCAAATTACTCGCTGTTAATTACTTATTATTTAAATTCAATCTAATTCACCCCACAAATTATTCGCGCCTTCATTTGATTCAACTTTTCTGTTTTATTTAAAATATAAATGCAATAGCTAATGTGATTTGATGTATTAAATTTATATTTAAATAACAACACGAAAAATACCATAATATTTTTTATTATGGAGATAACCTATTCAAATGGATTTCATTTATAAAATATTAATCCATTAATACAACATAAATAATAAATTAATGTTATAATACATACACGGCAGGAACCAAGTTGGATCCGTATTCAACTCAATAAAGATCAGTTTGACTCGAAACTAAACTCAAGTTTGAAACAAGCTATGTTTATATATTAAATTTGGCTCAGTTGAAGTTCGTGAATTGTTTTATTCGACTCATCAATTCGATTTAATATCGTTTGTTAGAAGTTTGTGAACTATATAGTTTAACTAATTAACTCGATTGGTTTAGTTCGTTAATTTGAATGATTGTCATTTATTTAATATATAAAAATAAAAAATTCTTTATGTATATATATAGTATATAAATATTTATCTACACTCATGTATATATGTGTATACACTCATGTAGAATAATATATATATATATATATACATACAATTCTTGAACTTAATGAATAGTCAAATAATATATGAGTCAAATTTGGTTAAGACTTATTTATTTAATGAACTTAATTTTTAATTCAAGTTCAATTCATTTTTATTCATAAATCAAGTTTATCAATGTAAACAATGCGTTCCATAAATATAAATATTACACATTTAACTTTAATTTAGGCCAAATTTTAATTTACAAGGGAGTATAATATTTTTGAACACTCATTAATATAGATTAATACATATTCACTTGTTGGTCAAATAGTTTAAGTCCCTACTAAATCCTCGGAATGACTAAAATATCAATAGATCGATTATTGTGAGTGACATTTATTGGCAGAGATAACCATGCATCGTAAAAGAGTAGATATTAGTTCCTTACCCATAGGGTGAGGAGATATCATTAATAATGTCAAAAAAGATTAATACATATTTATCAATTAAAATACACGTTTGAAAAGTCACACACATGAAGTTAACTATTTAAAAAGATAAAAACATGTATTAACGAATTTTTACATTGTTATTGCATCCTTTACCATTCTTTTTCAATCAACACAAATTAATTGTGGGTAATACATAGATTGTGTATAAATATTTATACTGTTAGTACATAAATATTACGTTCATTTAAAAAACATTACTTGCTAATATTTATTTGAAAAAATACATTCCAATATTAATAATATGATGGTAGAAATTAGAATAATAGGTGATCCGAGGAAGTGCCATCCCATGAACCATCGAAGGAAGGATGAGTAATAGGTTAGATTGAGACAATATCTTGTCTCACAAAAATGTGTTACTTCATGTATAATTAATAATTAAATATTTTTTTGATCAATTACAAATAATAATATATCGAGTAATACACTTTTTGGAATAATAGATATTCACCCTATTTGTATAGAATGTAATGGTTCTTCCTCCTACCATTCCATGTACCAAAATGATTTAGAGGAGCATATATTACTTTATAGTATAGGAAAACATAACATTTTGAGGTAAACACATTATAATTGTGGATTTAGGGCCCTCTTACTATAACCATATGCAGTTTTTGTGGATTCTGCCCACTCGCTTATAGAAAAATGTTAAATTATAATTGTAGCATTTTTTTGTTAACTTTGCATTAAAAATTAAACTCATTTATATAATCTTGAAGAAAACTTGTTGACCGAACAATATCAAACAAACTTCACCAAAAAACAATACCAAATTTTAACTTTCGAATTTATGAGATTTTCTAGCTTCAATTTTGTGTTTATTATAATACACTCTCAACTAAATTATAAAGACCAATAATAATTAATTTAGTTAATTTTGTTGAAATTTTAAAAAAATACTAATACAGTGTTACACTTTGTCCCAAATCAATATTTTACTACTTATTAATTAATAATATAATTATTAAACTCAATTCACAGTATCCTATCAAATTAGGAATGACACATTGATTAGTTTGAGGATCTTATCTGATCAACCATACACCACAATGACCATATGTACCAATTACAATGAAAGGAAGAGAATACTATTTATAATAATAAAGTTGAAGCATTCCTTTAGGATTTTTGTCCTTGTCTTCTTATATAATTTTTTCTAAAATGTCATATATAATAACAGAATTTGTTACGAAAACAACTTTATTTATTAAAATAATCTGAGTTGAGTTAGAAAATGATGTTTAATTAACGAGTGAAAATTTTAATAAACCTTATAAAATATAAATTTAATAATGTTTTCATCTTATTTTATCTGTGTAAAATTACAACTTCTCAAAGAAAGGAAGGGAGCTCACAAGGACTCACCTGCACCTCATTAAAGTTAAATGGGCAAAATCAAAACCACTGGTCAAAAAATGATAATTGGTCAACATACTAATTTCTTCAAATTATCAACCAACAAATTTCATCACAAAAGTTTAGAAAAGTATTGTTAGTTTTAAAAAATAAACAAAATCGTATTTGAGAGTCTCATAAAAAGTAAAAATTGTATTATGTTTAGTATAAACTTTAAAAAAAATACCATATGATGGAAAAAGGGGTCTTTGAAACAAGGAATATTTTTTAACACATGTTGACATATTTATTATAGTTACTTTGTGAAAAACTTATTTTACATTTTAACCATTTATGGTAGGCAACTCTAATTGTTTGAATTAGTAATTAGATCTAAATCATTATATATTTCTAAAATAAATAACTAAGATGTGAGACAAATTTTATCCATTTACTCTTCGAATAAGTGAATTTCCGCCATTTATTATATCATATATTATATTTATAATTTATTATTTTAATATGCCTAAAATTATCATTTACGAAATTTCTATATAAAAATATATAAAAATGTTTTAATCGTTGATATCAGATAAATCTGTATTTAAAATATTTATGTAAAAGAATATAGTCCTTTAATAGAGTTTTGGATTACGATATAGTTGATAATATATAATTGAATTAAAATTGGTTTGAGTGTAGTGTGGGTGTGAGTCAAATTAGAGGGGGAGGGGCAACAGTGAGAAACGACTCTCAGTAAGATTGCAGAAAACCAGGAATTGGAACAACTTCTGTGTTTAAAGAAGATTAAGAGATCCAAGTTTTTTAAATTTGTTTCTCCATTCTTTCTTTTCTAACACAAATTCTCTATCATGTTTCATCTATCTCTTTCTTCTTCTTATTATTATTATTATTATTATTATTAGAAGATTTCACTCTTTACTCTCTATATTCTCATGGCTACCTTATGTACATGTCTTGTCCCTTCTTGCATGTCTTATCCCCCATTTTCTTCATCTTCTTCTAAACCACCTTCTCTATTTGGATCCACCATTCATTCTTTTATCACCTCTTCTCACCCATGCAACCATTACTATAATTCTAATTACACTCTCTCTTCGCCTTTTCGATCCAAATATCCCCTTTTCAATCGCAAACAAAGGCGTTTCAATGGATTTTCTCATTCTGGTATTTTTCTCTACTTTTAATTTTTTTGCTCATTACTGAAATTCTACTCTAACCCTTCAATGGGTTTATTTTTTATTTTCCAATTATCTAGTTGATCATGAATTTTAGGGACTTATTTTATTGTAATGATAATGATGATAAAGGATGTTTTTTTGGATACCCAGTTAAAGTTTATTATGCTTTTAGTTTGGATATTTGTCTTTTGCTTTGTTTTTACTTTCTTATTTTTAAGGGGTTATTCAGTTGCTTGAATGTAGTCTAATTTAGAGGGTTGTTTAGTTTTACTTGCTCTGTTGCTTCAATGGCACGAATTAATTACTTGGTGATAGTACCCGCGTATGATTTGACCGGATATACCGGAATATTTTACCCTCCTAGTTATCATCGTTCTAATTTTTTTCATTAATTATTGATCAGTCTTATAATCTTCACTTTCTTGTTTTCTCTTGCACTTTCATGGAAATTTACACTCATATATGAAGATAATTAGTTTAAAAAAGATAAAGCTTTTGTGTGCAATTTTTTTCCTTGCAGAAATAATAATTCATTTGAATCCTAAGCTAAAATTGGAAATATCGCCCCACGTGTGGGATTCTCTTGTATTTGTTTTTTGTTCTGAGATGTGTAAGATGTTAGGTTTTTGACTTTATCTTGAAACACCAACCACGTGAAGGCAGGAGGAATATGTTATTTATTTATCATGAATGCAAAATAAATAAACTTGTAGCAGGAAAAACTGCACCACAAGCGGTTTTTCTCTTCCTTTTTACTCTGGAAAGGTTTATAATAATACCTCTGTCATGAATGTAGTTGCTTGGCAAGATCTGGTTCAGTGGTCTTGATTACTTTTATGCCAAACAATGGATTTGAGTTTGAGACTGCTGCCATGTGACAAGGTTTCCTAGCAACTTTGTTGTTATATTTTATAGTATTATCTAGTTTACTTGAACTATGGTTGTCCTTGGCCCATGATTGTATTCCCTGCTGAACATTAATGTGCATTTTTAGGATTATAATTCCTTGAAATTTTAAAAAATTGACATGTGATGCTATTCTTTTATGTTAAAGGCAGTTACTCTGTTGCAAGACTTCTGCAATTACTTTCTTGAAACGATAATAGACACTTGCCTGAAATTTTGATCTTCAAAGCTGTGCTGATGTAGAATGATGCTAACTTGCTAAGTTGCGAGCATGATTCATGTTCTGTAAATTCATACTTCATCTTATAATTTCTGACATAAGCCTTGGAATTGCAAAATTTCAAGGTAAAGCAATGGCTGTAGCTTCGCAACCTGCCCAAGAAGTCACCTCAACAAAAAAACCTCTCACAAAACAAAGGCGAGTAGTTGTGACAGGCTTAGGTGTGGTTACACCGCTTGGTCATGAAGCCGATGTCTTCTACAACAATTTACTCAATGGTGTTAGTGGCATAAGCGAGATTGAGTCTTTTGATTGTTCCGAATTTCCAACGGTAAGTTGTATGTAATTCGTCTTGTATTTTCCGTTGTTGCCTGCTGTAGTTTTTGTTCTCAGTATTCTTCGTCTCCAGAGGATTGCTGGTGAGATCAAGTCTTTATCAACCGAAGGCTGGGTAGCACCAAAGTCTTCGAGGAGAATAGATAAATATATGCTCTATCTGATAACAGCCGGCAAGAAAGCCTTGGCTGATGGTGGAATTACTGAAGATGTGATGAATGAGTTAAATAAAGAGAAATGTGGGGTTTTGATTGGCTCAGGAATGGGTGGCATGAAGGTAAATTTACTCTCCTTCATGTTGAGATACAATACTGGATTGTAGTATAAAGTTCTGTTTTATCACATTCAGTAGTTTGGTTTTATATCTACAAGCATCATAGCATCTTTAGGGAGTTGTTTGGTCTTGTGGATTGAATTTAATGTCAATCACAATCCCAAATGGACCCTAAAATGTACCATTTTATGCAATCTTATGACATTGATTTACACAGCATTTTGTTTCTTTTTTGTATCGAACAGATGTTCAGTGATTCTATTGCAGCATTACGAATCTCACATAGGAAGATGAATCCTTTCTGTGTTCCTTTTACAACAATAAATACGGGTTCTGCCATGCTTGCAGTCGATCTGGTAAGTTTAAATAGACTTTGAAGCATACAATGGACACCATATATGGGTGTCTTGATTTTTGTCTCGACTTTTTTTGTCCTGTCCATCTGGCGAATGATTTCTTTTGTCAAATTCAGGGATGGATGGGCCCTAATTATTCTATTGCTACAGCTTGTGCTACAAGTAACTTTTCTATACTGAGTGCAGCAAACCATATCTTTGGAGGTGAAGCTGTAAGTATTTTGTTTTATTCTTGCTTTTGGGATGGTTGATTTCTCATGTTTTGAAATTTCCTTTTTTGTCAATAAAGATAGTTTAGTGACACTATCATTTTATCAAAAGGTGTTAACAAATTCAATAAATATGAAATTTATTTACAGGATATGATGCTTTGTGGTGGCTCAGATGCTGCTATTGTACCATCTGGTATCCTCTAGTTACTGATTTCTTTTGGCTTGCGTGAAGTACCATGCCATACTGATATCAATACAATAATTAATTGCAGGATTGGGAGGCTTTGTGGCTTGCAAGGCACTCTCAAAGAGGAACGCTGATCCTACCAAAGCTTCACGCCCCTGGGATATTGTAAAAAAATGATGTTGCTTTTTTATCTTTCCCATTTTGTTGCTGATTCTTTATTATTTGTTTTCTAACAATATATATATTCATAGTTTTACTGAAATTGGATGAGCATGCCTAGTCTTTTCTAGTCATGTGGAGAGCATATTTTACTAAAACCTTTGTAATGCTATTTAAAGGTTCACCACACCAACCCAGCAATGCAGGAAAAATGTTTGTTGAATCTTTCATCTCTAGGCATCCAACAGAACAGCTTAATTTGATAATCATGAAACTTGAACTATTTAGACATAGTAATGGATGCTTCCATTGAAATTGCCAAAAATCCTTAAAAATTGCATGCTTGCGGCTTTGTTTTGTATACTCACCCTTTTGTTCATCTTGTCCCACGCTTGTGTTGCTGACCATCTGGTTGCATTTATTATTTTACAGGATCGTGATGGATTTGTTATGGGGGAAGGGGCTGGAGTTTTACTTTTGGAAGAACTGGAACATGCTAAGGTACTTCTAATTTGAGAGTAAAATACACCCCATCCTTAAATTACTGCATACTTATTCATAGAATTTAATGCATTTTTATCACTCTTCAGTTCTTTCCAGCAGTATTAAGGTGCTTGATATGTCTGTTCCATCTTGTGCTAGGATTGTTCTTCATTCTTATTGTTGTCATTACCACTGTGTGCCACCTATTATATCTCTATTTGCCCAAATTTATATTTCACATTAATATCATCACCATGTGAAAATCATTTACTGCTTTTAGCAATATACCTCAAGTAATGCAGAGTCGTCCAACTTTTGGCATTGCAGAAAAGAGGTGCAAACATATATGCAGAATTCCTTGGTGGAAGCTTCACTTCTGATGCGTATCATATAACCGAGCCACATCCTGATGGTAAAATATTAAACCTTCAAAGCCCCTTTTATTCATATAATCTTAATGAGCATGATCTGGTTTTGAAAGTAGTTTACCCTTGCTTAGAATCTCAGGAGAGAAGGATTGAATAAGACAAGTGAATGTGTTCATATCGAATGTATTTATATTATATATTTATGACATTTTTTTCCTGGTTGGTATTTAATTGCTTTCTTATTGAAAATTTATTTTATTTTACAATAATACCACAACAGCTTAAATCAGCTTATTTTTAGTCTACCTTTTTCTTGGATTAATGCCATGGTTCAACACCGTATTCATATGGATTCTGGAAATGCTAGTGCTTCTTCTATTTGTGCATGTCATGTTCTAGATCGGGAGTAAGGTGAAGTGGGATGAGTATAACCTGCAGCTTGTTTGCTTCCAATGGATGCAACCTTTTCTATTTAGAAGGATTTTTTTGTCAATTTCTCTGTTAATCTCTGAATGATACAATCCAAGTCAATATAAAGTTGATTGAAAATAGCTATGTTTGTCAGTAAATGTGCAGGGTCCATCATGTCTAAATTCTGCGGAGCATATTTTTGAAAGAAAATAAGTATATTTTTGTTTGTCTGGTCATTTTAAACAGAAATATGGAGAGTTCTTTTTTTGGGATATTCAGATTCATCATTTGTAGCTTATATTGTTCCTCTCTATTACAATTTCTGAGCATGGTTGACACATTTCGTACTCCCTGTCATTTTATCATCGTAAAAGCTACGGATTGTATGTAATTCTATGCTGAACATTCCTAGCTTAATCTTTCACTTATGTATCTTATCTGATGTCAAACAGGAGCTGGTGTTATACTTTGCCTTGAAAGAGCCTTATCTCAGTCTGGAGTATCAAAAGAGGATGTGAATTACATAAATGCACATGCTACATCTACACCAGCTGGAGATCTGAAGGAGTACCAGGCTCTGATGCATTGTTTTGGTCAAAACCCCAATGTAAACATTTGTTGTTGTTGTTACTAGTACCTTTATTCTCTTAGTACAACATTTTATGGCTTAAATTGTTTAAATAAATGTTGTTCTTATCATATTATCATGCTTACCAAGATCTCTTGTCTATACATATACAGCTAAGAATCAATTCTACAAAATCTATGACTGGCCATCTACTAGGGGCTTCTGGTGGTGTGGAGGCTGTAGCAACAGTACAGGTGAAAACTAATGCATTACTTGTTAGCTTCAATCTTTTTTAATTTCGAATTTACGTATAAAAATTTGAGCTTGGTTTTTCATTTATGTAGGCAATTAAGACAGGTTGGGTTCATCCCAATATCAATCTTGAAAATCCGGACAAAGGAGTGGTATATTCCCTTTTGCAAACATTTTTGGCTCTGTTTTAAAGTGTGTTGTGTCATATCATCTATAGGGTTGAATATTATGTAATTTTGTTATTTGAACAAAATTCAGGATGTGAACGTGCTCGTGGGTCCAACCAAAGAGAGACTAGACATCAATGTGGCCATATCTAATTCATTTGGTTTTGGAGGTCACAATTCTTCAATCATATTTGCCCCATATAAGTGATAGATTTTACATGGTGTTACATACATTCGTATCTTTATAGAGAAGGTAAGGTAGGGAAAGAAGGTTTATTTTTATGAAGAATGTGACAGTAATTAATGAATCAAAGATTAAAAGTTTGTCTTGATTTTTTCTTTTTTGTAATTTTCAATAGCAAATTTCAATGTTTAGATTCTTTTTTCCTGCTCCATTGTGACGCAGTTGCTGAGTATAGCCAGGCAATATAATTCATACACTTTTGGTGGTTAAAAATTATGTATTGATTGGATTATTTGGTTGAAACAGTTAGTGCTGAGAAACATTGTTAATACTTAATAGAATCAGAACATTATTGAGGTTGTCTGGTATTCCTAGTAAGATAAAGTGAGAGTCTACCCACCACATAAAATCATGTTTTTCTACGAATGGTTATAGTTGCAGTTGTCCCACTTTGATGTAACCCTTAAACAAACCACTTTAAGGAAGATAAAGTCTTTTGTTTTATACCTACATACAAAGACACTATTAGGTTTACAATTTTTATTGGAATTTTTTAGTTGACAACATATAAACTTAAATTTGTAGATCTCACGTGACATCATTAAAGCCACACAGCTGTAGGTCTTAGATCGATAATAATCTGATTTAAGCCTTCTTTTAATAGCCCAAGGACTCACAATCAGGAGCAAAATTAACATTGCTGAAACCAATTACTTAGTAAAATGGTCGAAAAATCACAAACAATAATAAAAGATTATTACTAGTATTCATTAATAGATGCAAGCTAATAAAGGGTGCATGAAAAATCATTACTATTACATTTTCTTTTGAGGATTCAATTAGATAAACAAAAATTATTAAGCCATCATATTAGAATCATACAAAGTATGATTTACATCTTGCTTTGTAGTAAAAACTATAATAATAATAATGATAGAAAAACTTGCACCGAAAACAGATCATGACTTGATAAGTCTTCTTAAAACACAAAATATCTGGTCCGTCCATCACGTATAACGGACGGACAGGATTCGATTTAAGGATTTAGATGAGGCTTTCCACTTATTGTTTGACCAACGAGATCAATAAAGTATAGCGCATTGCTGGTGAGCATGGTTACATCAGTGACCCTACGTTTCACCTCCACCGTCATCTTCCTATCTCCGCCGTCATTGAAACCGTTAATGCAGATGTCACCGTTGGTCAAGGCGGTGCTAGCCCAGGTCTGAGCATTACTCATCTGCCACTGAAAAGTTCCCATGCGAAGATGCTGTAACTCTTTAAGAGTCTTGGTCAACTCATCAACCGAGTCAGATATCTGTTTAGCGCAGTCATTGAGTGCAACTTGGTTCCTCTTGTTTGATGGTGGTTGTGGGTGTAGGGTGTTGAGGTAAGAGGAGAGGGCGCGAGCGTGGGTGAGGCTGACTTGGATTGCGGCTTGAGCCAGGTTTAAAGTGGTTTTGGTGGGTCCCGTGAAGGTAGAGAGGGTTTGGAGGCAGAGGGTGGGGTATCTGGAATGAGTGCAAGATGAATGAAGCAGATCTTGTGGTGCTACTGTTCTTGCTGCTGATAGGAACAAGAGGAAGAAAGAAAATAGGGTGAGTGTGAGAGTGTGATGGGTTTGCATTTTTTGCTATATAGATTATATTACAGAATGAAAATAACAAGGGGAATGAGAGTGATATGTTATTATTATTATAGATAGATTATATAGTATGGTTATAGAGGGAGTCAGGGAGAGGTACGTGGTTGATGTTTTGAAGAGAAGGTAAGTGGTGTGGGGTGGTATAGGGTTAGAAGTGCATGCTTTTATAGGGTAATTGTTGCTCTTCCTTCTTATGAATAAACTGATTTTGGATCCCAAAAAAGATGCATAGCATGTGGCTAAGCCTATGGCGTACAAGGAGCTTACTAGTAGTGATTTTTTAGTAAAGTATACTAAGAATGTAATTATGTATAAATCTAGACACTCTATAAACAATGAATAATAGGTTAATGATATAAAAAGAGTGAGATCTTGATAGATAGATATATATATATATATATATATATATATATTAATTGCAACTTGCATCATTCAACATTGTGTTGGGTGTAAGAGTTTTGGTGTCAAGTGTTGACAACTTGATATAACATATTCCGTTAATTTATACGTACATGTATATCTGTACTCCTACTTTTTAACACTTGGTTCATACTTCATTTATGAATAATAAACGGTTTGGGAGAGAAAAAACATTTCACTTTAAAACAAGTTAGAATCAAGTTGTTTATGAGAAAAAACTATTTTAAAAATTGTGTAATCAAGTGGATCAATTGTGAGCTTTTAAAACATATTATTCACCATTTTGATATGTGAATGGTTTCAAGAATGTTAAACTATGCTGCTGAAGTACTTGTTAGAGTTTTACACTTTTACTACTCCACCTACAACATCCCTCCCTCTCATTAGATTATACATGTAATAGAATTTGATTAAAATAATCATATTTAATTTACATGGAAAAGTACAATAGAGAAAATTGAAGTAGTGGTTGAAATTAGTTATATAAATAAGAACATGGTTATAAAACTAGAAAATTAAAATATAAAAGAGTGTAATAAATGTATGTGTAAGGATTTATATACAATTAGTACATCATTTATCATTCATTTGTATTATTTTTTCTTCAAAGGTCAATGATAATTGAAAATAAATAGTAGATAATACACTAAAATGTAATTGAGAAAATTAGGGTTGTAATAAATGAGACCTTAGCTTAAAATGTACGTAATTGCTAATAGTGAAACGTCAACTTGGATGACTTAAGTCAAATGCAACATGGAGCAACCTAAGATGCATAAAATGCGTAGAGTGAGTGGACATAATAACTAAATATTCGCATGGAGTACTATCTACTATAGAAAAAATTAATATAAAATTATTTTGATTAGTTATACATCAAGTGAATTTAATAAAAAGAAAATCCATCTCAAAGTTGTAATAAAAAACAAATTCCAAATAAATAATATTCCACTCAAAATATCTAAATTGTAGTATCCCCTAGGCATTTCACTTAGTTTTATATGATCATGATTGAGCATAAACACGGTAGGGTTCATTGGGTCTATGAGTTAAGTATAGGTTCAAAAATTAGACTATATTAAGGATAAAATAATATTTATGACTCTACCAATTGTCACCTATGAATTATGCTTGTATGTATCTATTCATTTTTGTAAAAACTAATGTCATTTTTTGCCTCAAAGTAGATAATGTATTTTGTTGCAACAAATATCTATTAATGTATTTTGTTGAAAATAATTTAGAGCTGCAAAAAATCAGTAAAATAGTTAATTGAAAAACTGAAGTTGTACTTAATTTTCAAGACGCTGGTTATAGGAATTTAACAAATGAATCTGAAAGAGTTCCAGGTTGGTCACAAGCATTAGAAACATAACAGCTATGTATCATGTATGTGTGTGTGGTGGGGTTAGTTTTATGAGTTTTATCTAAAAATAAGATAACGTAATATGAAGTTAAACAGTAATAATTATAGTACAATATTAGCATATTCTCAAATAATTGGGACTATTGCTCAAACCCATACAGTTATACAACAAACACAAATATGTGGGAAGTTGGAATCCCATTCAATCACTAAACTTCACCTGGTAGATGACAACCCAGATAAAAGAGTAAATTATAAAATAAAAAAAACATCGTGAAATTATTGAAATTACTCGTAATTTATATAATTTGGACTCAAATCTATAATACACCGTATTTTATTTATAGACAAATTCTATTTCCAAATGATTAATTTACCCTATCTAATATTTAACACTTTCCACTTGACAGTGCAATTGAAAAATGTGGCTACCAACAATACTGGTTTGAGTATGCATGAGAATCATTCATAGAGATGATGATCCAAATTAACATATATATTACATAATACTAACTCTAAGTGGTGATATCTAACAAGTAACAACCTAATTCCATAAATGAACACAACTTGAGCTTGTCCTGCTTCTTGATTCTTGAGTAAACCCACCAAATCTAAACTCACCCCTATCCCATAATCTAACAATGTTTCCATTAATCTCCGTTAAATCCTGCCACGTGTACCATCCATTCTCGTTCTCTCCTACTTTCAATTTCAACAACCTTTCCCACCACTCCCATTCACATCTAACGCCGTCTCCCTCTTCCCACTTCTCCCTCACATTTAACACTTCTTCCTTATCACATTCCATTTCATCCTCAAAATAAACGGTAACCTTCCTCTTCCTAACACCGTCAACGTCATCGCAAACGTTAGCAACCACCGACGATGGAACACACGCTGGCTCAGTAGTAACGGCGTCAGACTCCAACACCTCAGGAATCGGGTCGGGTTGATCGAAACCCCGAGAATGAGGAAGTTGTAGGAAATCGGGTTTGGTGGAAGGGAATCTCCAGAAGGTGGCGGCGGCGAGCCATGTCCATAAGTTGTTGATGAAGTGGGTGAGGAAATTGAAGGTGGAGTAGTTGAAAACTAGAGTCTCAAAAGGAGAATCCAGAAAGGCATTCATTTCGATAATAATGGGAATGATGATTGTGGTAGTGGGGTTGAAGGGTTTTATTTTATGGAGAAGGGAGTTGAATGGGATCTAAATTAAGATGCTCAGTATCGGAACCTAAGATGCCAAGGTACATGCCATATTTGTACCCTTTCACTCAAAAATATCACAATCACTAGTAACATTAAAGAGTATTATTATATGGGGAAGTATCCATGGAAAAACACTTACTCCAAGTGGAAAAACACTTACTCTAAGAGTAAGTGGAAAAATACTTACTCCATATTATGACCATTCATTCTTGGAAATCCAATGGTTTGAATTGATGAGTACATGTAAACCATTGCATTTTTCAAGATTGGATGGCTAAGATGAAGAGTAAGTGTTTTTTTGGAGTAAGTGAATCCCTCCCTTATTATATATAGTATTAGGACTTATTAAACAATAGTGTTATATATAGTATTCAATGGAAAACTTCAAAGATCCATCTAAAGCTGATAATCATTGAACGGTAAATGAATTAAGATCCAGAGTATTATAAACTAATTCATTGCACTAAAAGTATGTTAGAAACTAATTCATCAAATATGATGATAATGTAGAATAACGTAAAAAACTCTAGGAATGAAATACTTATAAAATATATGAAAAAATGTTAGTCTTCAATTTATAAATATTATGTTTAACCAAATGTTAAGGGTTCTATTAATGAGAGCGAAATTTATTGGGATAAACAATCACACACTTATAAAAGTGATTAGGTCCTTAACCATAAAATGATATAATATCAATGGTTATAGAAAAAATACCTATAAAATATAAGTTATAATTTCTCCAATATATTCCACCATTCAATTGGTTAACTGATTAATCATACTCATACGATGCAGTTTGCAGTAATATCAAGTAACTAAGTAACTATAACCTGATGCAAAGATTGATGCTCAAAGGTTTCTATGTTTTGTAATATATATATCGTTAGTGTAAATACTTACATATATTCAATATATTATCTACTATCTATTTATTTTTTATTGAAAAGTCAATAATAATTAAAAATAAATGGTGAATGACACAATAATAATGTATAAAAGTATTTTTTTTTTGCTATATATATTTTCCATTTACATTAACAAATTAAATGAGACTTGAATCGAATCTAAAAAAGTAGTTGGCATTGAAGTTGAATGGAGAATACATGCTAGACACTCGGCCCATTTCGAACAGGCTTCAGGCTTCAGAGACCCATACATCCCTAAAGCCCAATCATTCTGACACATTTGAAAGTGGCCCAGTCACTTATCTCAAAATAGAACAGAACACCAAAGCAATTTCTATACTTGACCTACGTATGAGTAATTATCTGGAATATAAAAACCTAGTTCCATATATGTAACTGAAACCTTAGTATTCTATTTTTATTTTATTTTGGGACTACAAGGACATTTTTCAAAGGTTACCTACCCGGATAGAATAGCACGTGTTCCTAATATAAGTATATAACAATGAAACAACATGGAACATAAAGGAGTAATATACATATCCTCGTATTTATAATGAGGAGATGAGAGATCCACATACTCTTAAGTGGAAAATGACTTACTCCACATTTTAACCATCTAATCTTGGAAAATTCAATTGTTTAGATGTACTTACCAATTCAAACCATTAAATTTTCAAGATTGGATGATTAAAATGTGAAATAAGTCATTTTTCACTCCCATTTATCATCGATGTAAGTTATATAACAAAAATGTTGAATGCAATATATAACCTTGACCTTGATCCTTTGCTGTTGTAGTAGAAAATGAGAATGTGAGAGTTAATAGTATATTTAAAACATTTCAATTTACTAGAAGAGATACATGCACGGCACCTTACAATTCAATCAATCTGGACAACTTTTATTATGTTTTTCATTCTCAATCCTCACTTATCCTAATCATATATTCATATGGCACCGCCCTATTAATTAATTAATTAATGATTAAAGGAAACGCTAGTGTTGGGTGAGTCTGAGATCCTCTCTAATAATGGAGAGGCTAGTATATATGTACCATTAGGACATGTGTCAAAGCCAATTTTTAACGGCTAGGATGTTAAAATACAAAATAATATATTTTTAAATTAATCAATTCATGAAAAATGACAATCATACCCTTCATTCTCTCTTTCTCCCTCTTTCAACCTTGAATCCATTCCCTCTCATCAGCACAAACCATTATTGTTTTTCTTATTATTATTATTATTCTTATTCACATCAACAATATGAAAATGACCACCTTGGGCAATTAAACAAACACCTTTAGCCTTGTTCTGTGACAACAAAACAATGTTCAATATCTTTGTCGCCGTTCGAATACCCAGTTGAAGAGGAGAGAGAATCTTTCATAACTTGAATGGAATTGAAGAAAGACTCAACTGGGTCGTAAGTAGACACCATTTTAATCAACACTTTGAAAAAGTGACAGTCTTTTTGCACTATGATTCTATGATGTTCCCCATTTCAATGTGGGCATAAAGTTTGAGGAAATAGCATAGTGTGATGGTGGAGAGTAAGATGCAATAAGGACTTATGCCTATAGAGCAAAGAGGGAAGATAAGACACTAATAATAGGGAAAGAGATCTAGAAAGAGATTCAAAGTTGAAAAGAAAAAAAGAGAACGAATGGAATGATTGTCATTTTTCATAAATTGATTAATTTAAAAATATATTATTTTATATTTTAAAATTCTGGCTGTTAAAAATTAGTTTTAACACATATCCTAATTGTACCTATACATTGGCCTCTCCGTTACTGGAGAGGATCGAGCGTAATGCAAACGAAGAAAGGAGAGCCACGAAGATCATCATCATTACTTCCACCAAAACCCTCCATGCCTTTTTAATTTTTATACAGCTTCTTGCTTTATCGTAGAAACGTGACTTGTCAACTCATTGTCATTTGCATGTAAATAAATTATTAATAGTTAATCATGCTTACTCGAATGTGCAAATAATAATAATAAGACAGGAATATTGAAGAGGAATATAGAAACCCATTGGACTAACCAAATAACAAATAGAGTAAATAAAAAATAACTTTTTTACATTACTTGCAATGTGATTGTTTTGGAACATCAGAACAAATATTTTTTGGGACAACTGATCCTTATTCCCATAAAATGATCCTAAGTATCAAAACAATTGTTTATATTTGAAAAATGATATATATCATACTAAATTCTTATATTAATTCTTTTACCCACAAAAATAAGTCACAAAATAATATTTTATTTATTAATGATTGATTTACAATCACATTTTTTTTTTTGTTAATCTATCGCAAGTCTATTACTCGAGTTTATTCATGATACCTTTTTTCTTATCTTAAAATGCACTGCAATTTTCAAATAAATAAAAAAAAGTAGCTTAATTGGATTTAAAAAATATGTACCGATATGAAAAACAATGATAATATACCAAAATATGGGATAAAAAATGAGTCTACAATTTGGAATAAAAAAATGAGTCCAGGTTGGTCCTTTAAAAGGACAGGAACTTGGCTGCTGTATAAAAACGGTTGGGATGTTTGATAGATGAAAAGTGAAAAAAACAGAAACAGAAACAGAGACAGAGACAGAAGAACGAGTACTGTCTTTCCCTCTAAATCTTGGCACCCAAACTTTTATCACGAGTTCTGAGGATCTCATTCTGTTATCGTTAAAGCACACCAACATTTTCCCCATCTAACACCCTTTTCTTTCTCTATCAGGTATCATTTTCTTTTCATATGAATCATAAGCTGTTTTTAAGTTTTCAGTAATTGGTTAACCTTTTAATCTTCCATGCAATTGTAGATTAGGTGTCCTGAATCTTTGTAGCCTTGATTTTTCAATAGCTTCCAATTTTGGATTTGTCAATTGTATTTCTTGTAATTTAGCGTTTTGGAGAATTTAAACACAACATAACATCATCATTTGATTTCAAAATTCAGATAAGTAAGTTACTACATAATTGTGAATTGTTAGAAACCTAATAACTTTTTAAGTGGTGGTTGGGTTCATTTCAGTTAGTTGCGGAGATGTGATGTTCAGAGAAATGTGGATTATATATCATATAGTTCGTTTCAGTTAGTGGAAAAGATGATATCATATATGCTTAACAACAAGTTTATACAACAATTGGTGCATAACTTGTGTTGAATTTGGGCAAATTGATCTTAGGATACTTCTTGCTATTGTGTTGAAATTTTACCAATGGAAGATGTTGGAGGCTCCAAATTGAAGGCACTTGGCCAAATTGTGAGGCTAAAGGAAATGTTTCAGAAATGGCAAACGACAACCGTGGGCTCAAAAGAATCCAATGACCACTCTAATATGAATCATGGCGGCATATCGCCAATGATTAACAAAAGGCTAACAAATCTTGTGTATTGTGACTCTGATGAGGAAAGCTGCTACAGCCCTGAAGCGCCACATGATGTTCCCAAAGGATACTTGGCAGTCTATGTCGGCCCAGAGCATCGGAGGTTCATCATTCCCACCACCTACCTTAGCCACTCTCTCTTCAATGTTTTGCTGGAAAAGGCTGCTGAGGAGTTTGGGTTTGACCAATGTGGTGGACTAACAATCCCATGTGAGATTGAGACCTTTAAATTCCTTCTGAATTGCATGGAGAACAATCAGAAAGAGGATCATGATGACACCAGTAAGTTAATTACAATATTTACCTTGCATTTCAGATAGATACAGTGGAGTCCTTGCAATATATTCCAATTACATTTACTAACATAGCTAAAGAAGTGCATGATTTATTTGTTGGTTTTTGTCCTTTTAGAAAGCTATATGTGTGGTCTTAGGAGATAAAAGAAGAACATTTCACTGGATAGAGAGATTGAGTCATTGAGACTGGGAGTGATGTCCAATCATTCAAGCTCAATTTCACAATTAAGACCTTCTAGTTTAACTAAATAGTAGTAAATACCAATATCATCCTAAGCAATTATAGCACTTTATGTTCATTTAGCTTTTGAACAGATCTAAATTGTTCATTCCATATTTTATCCATTATGATACTGCTCATCAGTCATGATTGTTATTTGTTATTTTCATTTTTCACTAATCTTTAAACTCTTGGTTGATTTGCAGATGGAAATACAGGAGCCATATAAAAGTAAGTAATTACTGTGGTCTTTGTAGAGGTGCAGATCATAGTGCATCAGTGCTGGTTTCAAGTGTAAAAGGAGGGGAGGGGTCTTACTTCCATTTTTTGTTGTTTTGATTACTTGTGTGAAGAATGATAGAGTACCCAAGTTAGAAAGATTTCTGATTTGTTGGTTCTTTGCAACAATTGGCTGATAGAGATGTTGTTAAACCTCTATGTACCCTCTTCTTTGGATTGATATTAGAACTGCATCCAATGCTTCCCTAATTCATGTACTTGATGGCTTCTTCAGTACTATTCAGATACAAAAAATCACATTAATTTTACAAAAAACTTGATTTAAAAATTAGGTAAAGTGTGTTTGGTAAAGTTGCTTATTTTCTCCCTTTGAAAGAAAATATAGTAAACTGTGGTGGTCATGTGGCCTTGTGGAATAATCTTCAATGAAATCCCATTTGAGCTGTCATATGCTTTATTATTTTATTAGTAAATATGGGTAACGTGTCCTTGATATCCCGAAAATAAAGCACCCATCATTCTCTGTATCTCATCATGGGTGCACATGCTGCAGAGGTAACAACATGATTTATGATTTATGTGCATTCTCACTTTATATATTGGCCCGGTGATAGTCCTTCATATGTATTGCTATAACAATCATTATTGTTATGATTAGATATGTGAAGAGAGCCTGGACTAAAATAATATAAATTGTCAGAAACTTGTAATCTTTTCAGACTGGCTGATTGGTTTTGGGGCATGTCATAGTGTTGTGAAGCATTCTGTAGCACAATAAATGCAGACATGTAGTCCTGATATTTGTATCACATCTTGAGAAATGGCACAACCAACATTCCTCCATCAATATAAGCATTCAATTTATAAATCAAATAAAAATTAGTGATAAAACTACATTAATACATTACCTTTCGTTATAAATTATAAATTATAAATTATAAATTAATAAAATTATAAATTATAAATTTTTAAAAACTTTCATTAATTTTAAAAAAAATTCAATTAATACCTTTGGGATAGTATGACCTTTGGGTTTGGATGCTTGATTCATAATTTTCTTACAATATCTTTTCACCGTAGGAGAAATAGAAATTGAGCCCCTTCCCTTTTTAATTGGTTTTTGGGTTGACGGCGGTGTACCAAATAATCTTTTGCCTGGTTTCGGTAATTCATTACCCTCGATCATGACAGATTTACCCTACAAGAACAAATAATTAATGATTATATTAAATAATTATGAACTTGTAAGTTGTTATAATTTTTTAAAATAAATATTACCTTGTCACTCCTTTGATATGGACTTCTTGATGAAGTGATAATTCTTTTATCCATATCATCATCATCATCAGATATAGTGACAATTTTATCTGCCGGTGTTAAACTAAATTTCTTCACTTGTAATTTTTCAGTTTTAAGATCGGCCACTTCTTTCTTCAGATTTACAACATCTTTCTCCAAGATTTCTACACGTTCGATCAGCAACTGCAATGAGCAAATTAATATGTAACTAATCACAAGTAAACATATATTAATACATGAAGTAAACATATATTAATACATATTATTAAACTAATCACAAGTAAACAAATAATATTTTATTAAATGTGTTTTATTTAGTTATTATTTTACGTATTATAATTTGTTATACTTATTAATTCCATAATTCACGTAATTTTATTTTACAGAATTAGCATCAAGAGCTTACAATGAGAAGTCGGTTTGGGCCAGCCCATATTTACATTTTCACACAGAGTCAAATTATTATTAAAGTAATCAGAAATAAACCAAAAAAATACCCAGCACAGTTGGTAAATCCCTAACCACACTGGAGTGGGTTCGAATCCCACCACTCCTGCAATTTTTTAAATTAATACATGAAGTCGGGTTGGCCCAACCACACTTCCTATGAGAAGTCGGTTTGGGCCACCACAACTACAATGTAATCGATTACACTATAATCGATTACATTTATAGTGTAATCGATTACATAATACAAAATACACAGATCTGATGCCTTTAATATGTGGTAATCGATTACTAGAATAGTGTAATCGATTACTGTTATATTGTAATCGATTACATAATACAAAATGCACAGATCTGATGCCTTTAATATGTTGTAATCGATTACTAAAATAGTGTAACCGATTACAACATATAATGTAATCGATTACAACTGAAGTCGGTTTGGGCCAACCACACTTCCTATGAGAAGTCGGTTTGGGCCACCACAACTTCACTGAAGTCGGTTTGGCCCAACCATGCTTCCAATGAGAAGTCGGTTTGGGCCAGCCCACATTTACATTTTCACAGACTCAAATTATTATTAAAGTAATCAGTAATAAACCAAAAAAATACCCAACACAGTTGGTAAATCCCTAACCTCCAGTGTGGGTTCGAATACCACCACTCCTGCAATTTGTAAAAATATTTTCCAATACTATACTTTTTTACTTTTTTACTTAATTAATATACTAGAAAATCACAGTAAATTAATTTATACTTTTTTCATCACATAAATTAATTAATCACAGTAAATTAAACGAAAATTAATATAACAAATAAAAATACCTCTATTAATGATGGTTGATTAATTTCGGCTATAATGTTGTTGGAGAAGAAAGAATCACTAGGTAATTTGTCATGTTCCTGAAAATTTCAATAATTCAGTATGTAAATTTCAAAAATTAATAATGAAAAATAACACTACAAATAAAAACTTACACTATTAATATCTTCTTCACCAGCCATATTCAATGCAATCCAAAATTGTAAATGCAAGTAGCTCAATGAAATTGAATGCTTGTTCATTAAATAGAATTGTTACTACGGTTTATTACCCAACAATAAATGCATTATCAATTTTGATACGCAAAAACCTACAAAAAGCTATGAAGAAGTCGGTTCGGCCCAACCAAACTTCATAGAGAAGTCGGTTTGGGCCATCCAAACATCATCACAAATGGCAGAGGAACAGTGCACATGGCAGTGGCACAGATGGTTGGTTTTGGGCAACCCGACTTCCATAGGGAAGTCGGTTTGGGCCGAAGAGACATGGTGCAATTTTCGGTTTTGGGCAACCCGACTTCCATAGGGAAGTCGGTTTGGGCCGAAGCCACATGGAAGACATGCAGACTTTGATGACACGTGGCAACACATGGCAACACATGGCAACTCATGGCAGCATGTCGGTTTGGGCCAACCAGACTTCCAATGGGAAGTCGGTTTGGCCCACCCAAACTTCAATGCGTGGCAGGCATTTCTTACACTTGGCACAGGCAATTTTTTATAGTTCCAATGCTTTGCATGTAATTTGATTGGACGTGTATGCAAAAAAAAATTATCCCTACCCTTCAATTTATCTATTTATACTAACATGTTGAACCAAAAGTTACATAAACACTTACTTACACTACAACTATCACTTCTCTCTATTATAATTTTCTATCCATCAATTTCCCACCATTTTAACGATGGCTGAATCACTACTTAGACTACAAGACCAACACAGATCATCCGTCATCAATTATTTGGTTATAATTTTTGTTTATTTTAGTATATTTAACTGTTAATTTATAGTATATCCAACATTTAAATATGTCGTTATTCTATCAACTTACTTATCATCAATTTTCAGAAGTCGGTTTGGCAATTATTTGGTTATAATTTTTGTTTATGTTAGTATATTTAACTGTTAATTTATAGTATATCCAACATTTAAATATGTCGTTATTCTATCAACTTACTTATCAACAATTTTCAGAAGTCGGTTTGGCAATTATTTGGTTATAATTTTTGTTTATGTTAGTATATTTAACTGTTAATTTATAGTATATCAAACATTTAAATATGTCGTTATTCTATCAACTTACTTATCATCAATTTTCAGAAGTCGGTTTGGCAATTATTTGGTTATAATTTTTGTTTATCTTAGTATATTTAACTGTTAATTTATAGTTTATCCAACATTTAAATATATCGTTATTCTATCAACTTAGTTATTTTATCTTATTTACTAATTCACTACTAATTATTTATTTTATTTTATGATTTTACAGGAACCATCTAAAGATGTTATAAGAATGAGACATGTGAATAATTTTGATGAGGAACCATTACTAAATGATATATTACAACTCACTGGTTTTTCAAAATTATCTACTCTTCGATCTTTCAACATTGACCCATGTTTAATTACTGCTCTTGTTGAAAGATGGAGACCAGAGACACACACTTTCCATCTACCACATGGTGAATGCACCATAACATTAGAAGATGTGTCACTCCAAATAGGAGTGAATGTGAATGGCTTACCATTAGCTGGGCCTACATATTTCGATTGGAATGAAATATGTGAGGAACTATTGGGAAAAGTTCCGAGTGACGAACAAGACATGAGGGGATGCGAGCTAAAACTAACTTGGTTGTTTGATAACTTTGAAACACTACCCCCTCGCCCTACACAATTGCAAAAAGAGCAATTTTGTAGGGCACGAATCTTATACATGATAGGCGGTGAGTTGTTACCCGACAAATCAAATAATAGGGTACATTTAATGTACTTACCTTTACTAAGAGATCTAACAAGAGTTCACCGATATAGTTGGGGTTCGGCTTGTTTAGCAAACTTGTATAGGGAAATGTGTCGGGCAACAAAGCCTAATGCAAAAGCCATGGGTGGGTGTTTAACACTTCTACAGTCCTAGGTATGGTATCGCCTACCCTTTTTGGCACCGATAGTTAATCGTCTACCCACGTATCCATTTGCTTCAAGGTAATATAAATTATTTACTATACATTACATATTATTGATCTATTTTTTACTTCTAATATTAATAAATTAATTATTATTTTTTAGGTGGGGTCAAAGAAATCTAAGCTACCGAGGAATTCCACGTGGAGACTTGACTGCATATAGGTCACGCTTGGATCGTATGGATGTCAACGATGTAATAATTTTATTATTCAAATCTTGCTTAATTAAATTAACACAATGTGTAAATTTCCTAACGATATTTATTTTTCACTTATTAGTTTCAATGGCTTCCATATGAGAATTATGTCGACAATCTACCACGTGAAGTTCTAGAAGATAAGAATATTTGGAGTGCTTGCACAACATTGATCTGTTTCTCCATTGTCGAATGGCATCAGACAGATCGAGTAAGACTACAGTTTAAATTACTGCAAGATTTGCCACAACCACCGCAAAATCTAGATGCCCTACACAGAGTTGACAAACGGGGTAATCTAGATACAAACTGGGAAACTAGACATGCGGAGTGGATTGACTATTGGAGTAATCGGAGGGATCAAGTCCAACAAGGTCCTCAAATCCAATATCCAATTCACACACAACAATATATAATGTGGTATAGAAGAAATACTAGATTATTCTTATCTTCAGAAGCACAATTAAGAGACCCCCGACAAATAAATTATCAACAAAATCAACCTCCCACATACCAACAACCCACATACCAACATACCAACAGCCCATATACCAACAAAGTCAACCACCCATATACAATAGAAATCAACAACAACCATACTATACAAATCTACCTCCCATACCTCCAACATCAATGTTCCAACCTACTATGAACCCGCCTATTATGTCACAAAATCTTTGG
Source organism: Lupinus albus (assembly GCA_009771035.1). Taxonomy (NCBI): domain Eukaryota; kingdom Viridiplantae; phylum Streptophyta; class Magnoliopsida; order Fabales; family Fabaceae; genus Lupinus; species Lupinus albus. The sequence goes on from CM020005.1 coordinate 2,310,490, forward strand.
TATCAACCAACAATGTCTGCCTCGTTTAACATTCAACCAGGAAGAATGTCTTTTCACGAACCGTCACAACACCATCGCAGTGACGACATGATGCCTAGCCGCCACTCATTTTCTACCGATCATAATGACTTTATGAATAACTTACTCGGTACACCTGACTCGGCGAATCAACTTTTTAGTGATATAGGCTACAACCTCAATCAAGATGGTGCTGGTCCAAGTTCTTTTATGGTTGACACTAATATTTTTCCAACGGGACAGACAGATACAGTTCCAGACCAAACACCGACTGAAGTTCGAAGGACAAGACGTAATAGGCAACCACGTAGGTGTGGAACGGGAGGTCATTTAGGAAATCATTAGATTTTTTAAGATTTTGTAATTAGAATTTATCATTAAATATTTCAATTTTTTTAATTACTTAATTTTAAATTTTAAAATTTTATTTTTTTTATAATTAAATTGTGCAAAATGTGAAAAAATGTACATATTTGATGCTTTTAATTGTTGTAATCGATTACATTTATAGTGTAATCGATTACATAATACAAAATGCACAGATCTGATGCCTTTAATATGTGGTAATCGATTACTAGAATTGTGTAATCAATTACTAGAATTGTGTAATCGATTACTAGAATTGTGTAATCGATTACTAGAATTGTGTAATCGATTACTATTATATTGTAATCGATTACATAATACAAAATGCACAGATCTGATGCCTTTAATATGTTGTAATCGATTACTAAAATAGTGTAATCGATTACAACATATAATGTAATCGATTACAACTGAAGTCGGTTTGGGCCAGACCGACTTCTCACCTATGTTACCAAGGCCCAAACCGACTTTAGCAAAACACATCCAACGGCTCAAGTGATTAGAATAAAATCCAACGGCTATAAACATAGTTCGCTTGGAAGCGAACTAACCTGCAGTTCGCAGGTTAGAACGCACCCTTCTTTTAATACAAAGAAAGATTGTTCCCAATAACTTAGAACACAACCTATATCTTCCTCGGATATAGTAACGCCACATACCTCAAATATTGTTGTGGTGTGGAAGTAATTCATGCAGCAATTGCTGTTATAGGGTGGCAATGGTAACTAGGTAACGCGTTTCATACAGCTTAAAGATATTAATACGTGTGTAGTGTGTACTACTAAACTAGTTACTTGTCATCCACTTAATCCTCTAATTATACTCCAATAATACTAACCAACAAAATCCTATGAGGAGTGTGCTAGTATATAAGGATAAACAAAGACATATCTAACTACCTAATCATTACTGTACTTGTGCTTTATTGTTTTGTTTATTTTAAGGATAAAGAACAAGAAGGTAAAGCAAATGATAAGATAAAGTTAGAGGGGAATGTAGACATGAAGTAAAGAAGGCACAAACTTCAAATTGAATTGAAGAGGGTATACTACCCAAACTCCAAATCATGCAAAAGGAAAAGGAAAAGGAAAAGAAAAATACTAGTTTTTTGTTTTATCCAAAGCCTAATCACAAAATCAAAATCATTGACATTATTTATGAAACTCAACAGACAATGAAAACAGGAAAATGCCGAATCCTCCATTTCTTTATATACTCTTCAAGCCTTGCTTTACTCCTCAACAGCAAGGGGCACAGACTCAGCCTGATGTTACAAGAGTAACAAAAATACATTAGTTAGAGCATTAATTGGCACACCAAGAAAGAAAAACCAAAACTTGTAACAATTTGTGTTATGTACTTAAAGAATATCACAAACACAACAGTATCTAAGTTTTGTCCTTGCATGAAATACTTAAAAGGGAGAAGTATACCAATTTGCGGTACTTGAGAGCATAGAACATCTCAAGGTAGCGGCGGCTCTCACGGTGGTCAAGGTTAGACACATGTTTCCAGAAGCCATAGACACCAGTGAGTGTCAGAAGCCTCTCAGAGTAGATTTGCCATGTATACCTTTGAAGCCAAAGAAAAAAAGAAAAAGCTCCATCACAATGCACACAAAATAATTAAAAGAAACAACTTGGGCAAGACACAACAATAGTAGCATTTGGTAGACATGCAAGAACAGGATGGAATAAAAACTAAGTTCTTCTCTGTGTTTGGTAAATTTTGACAGAGAAATTCCATCCTATTTTGTCTGCACAATGTACTTACTTCTCTTCAATTCGGCGCAGGCCTCCATGGGAGATTTTGTCCCAGTGAGATGGATCTGCCTTAGACTTCTCAAAGAATTCAACAAGAAGATCAGCAGCACGGTCACCATGATAAGGGTCAATGTGGTATCCAGATTTTCCATGCACAATGATCTCAGCAGGACCACCATTGCATGTAGCAAAAGTTGGCAAACCACAAGTCATGGCTTCAACAACAGTCAAACCAAAAGCTTCATACACAGCAGGCTGCACGAAAGCACCCTTTGTGTCACAGATCACACGGTACAGCTCTCCATTCCTTACTCTATTCATCTGAGAGGAAATCCATCTGAATTGTCCATTCAACTTGTATGTCTCAATGAGGCCATACATCTTCTTCATCTCAGCTTTCTCTTCCAAGTCCTTGGACTCCTTCCTCCTGTCTCCAGCCACGACGACAAGGTTCACCAACTCGCGCAGGCGAGCATTCTTACCATACCACTCCACAAGTCCTGTGATGTTCTTCACACGGTCCAACCTTGCCATGGTGAAGATAATAGGCTTGTTGCGGTCCTTCAATACACATCTGTTACAATGACACTAGATTAGATAAATGTTTCTATGCCAACATAAGGGACAACAGTTTTGCAGAAATGAGGAGAGAAACTAACATGTGCTCTTCATTCTCGACTGAGCTGTAAAGAAGCTCTTCAATCTCGGGGTGGAAGGATGTCAACCGACGGCTAGTTTCAGTGTATGGGAAGTAAATGGTCTGATCAGCTCCAGGCGATACAATGTTGAACTTTGGATCAAAAACATCTATACCATGTACAACACGGTAGAGTCCAGGAAGGGTGAAGGCAGTGTGACTCTCATACTGTCCAACAGTATCCTTGCTGTAATAGTATAAGGGATACAAGAAATTTTAATTAGCTATAATCAATGATTGAAATTGTGCAAAAGAACAAACAAAAATAGTGAAAATGAAGGGATAACTCACTTTCCAGCAATCTCTTGGAAGGTACTGGTGATAATGAAGTCTGTGTGGTTCATTGCAAAAAGATCAGCTGTAAATTGGGAGGAGAAGTGATATTTCTCGTCAAATTTCTTCCAGTAAATATCAGATTCAGGATATTTGGTCTTCTCAAGTGCATGAGCAATGGTACACTACAATCATAGAGGAAAAAGAAACTTAGGCCTCTGAGATCCGTCAATAAGAGGTTACAACTTCAACTAGATAGCAAGTGTCTATGTAGACAAACCTGAGTGACACCTAATTTATGTGCCAACAAAGAGGCAACAATGTTTCCATCACTATAGTTCCCAACAATCAGATCTGGCTTGCCTTGCAACTCCTTCGCAAGTTCATGGGCAACATCCTAATGACAAGAAATAGTTAGGTTGGATGTTAAATTCATGAGAAAACATCAAAATGGTCAATGCATGTACCAATTATGAGTCAAAATTTTACCTCTGTGTAAGTTTCTAGGTAGGGCCAGACTTCAAATCTGGAGATCCATTTGCGTACAATTCCCTTCTCAGTTCTAAAGGGAACTCGAAGAATGTGGCAATGTTCAGTATCATATACCTTCTCAAGACGTTGGCCACATGTAGTTCCAACTGCCTCGGGGAGAAGACGGGTGATCTGCATTTAACAGCATCCACAATCAACAACAATTAGAGAAATATCCAAACACTATATACAGAAATAGGCTTTACTCTTCACAAAAATACACAAGGACTTACAATGAGAATGCGAGGGACGATATCCAAGCCTTGTTGCTTAATGCGTTTGAGCATCTCATTCTCCAAAGCACGAACTTGATCCAAGATGTAAACAACCTGGATTTCAGAAACAAGTAAAGCGTCTAAATTACTAACTCCTTGACAGATACAATCATACAATAGAATGAGAATGATACACAAGGGGCATTTAATCTCAACTAACCTGGCCACCAGTGTCCGGGTATCCTAAGACGTTATCTTGGGCAAAGTAACCATGGGGAGAAAGGATAACAACATTGAATACCATAGGGATTCTTCCAAGGAATGTCTCAAGTGTGCAAGGGTCAGGTGCCTCGAGAAGATCCAATAGAAGTTGGATCATCTCAAGGACACGCTCAACCTTGTCTCCCCACCCTCTCTCCAAACCAATCTCCTGGAATTTGAATTCAAATTCTGAGTAGGGTGTTTCAGGAGCAAGTGTGACAAGATACTCTTCTGCTTTCCGGAGGACATTTTGAAGAGAATCCGGAGTCTGAATTCTGTCATTCAACATCAATGTCTGCACATGTAACAAATCCTTGTCAGAAAATAAAAAAAGACACATATAATCAGTACTAAAATTATATGTAAATGAATTACTACCATTCCTGCTGTTAAAAATGCATCTACCCTTAAATACACATAGCATTAGATTTGTAGTATAGATCTGGTTATTAGACATGTTATGAAGTACAGACATGAATGTGGACAATCAAAGTCATTGAACTGTTGAACAAAATGCCTTCAGGCTTCAAAAGCAATTATTGTTAATTGTTGCCACTAAATAAGGGTACCAAAGACGGGTTGAATTTATGCCTAATGACGTCAGTCTTGTTACCGTCTTCCTCAAAAATTCAAATTAAGGGGAGAAAATATGTATGTACCTTTCCATTGTAGCTGTGAGATCTGAGGAATTCCAGAAGAGGGTGCAGGCTCTCCTTGTCATGGAAGAGTTTGGCAGAAAGGTGGCGGTTGAGGAATTGCACACCATTTCCAATTGACTTGTTCAGAGTTGGGCGAGGAAAAGATGCATTAAATGGTTCAAAGTCCAATTCAAGCACAAAGTTACCATTGGAACTGCATTAAGAGTGAGAGAAATGTTTTTAATTTGTAGTAACAAAAACATGTACCATTAAACTCAAAGGCTCAAAAGCCTTAATTAATTACCTTCCCTCAACAAGTTCCTCTTTGAATTTCAGGTACTCAGCAGCTTGCAACTCCTCAACAACAAGAGCATGCACATTTACTTTCAGGTACTCCCAAACACCAGGCCTTGGACGAACAGCGAAAGCTACCCATGGCGATAAAACTATAGCTTCCTACAGTGTATCCAAAAAACACAAATAAATCAACAAAATTCCGCAACAGAGTCATAATATTTTCACACTAGTTTTGCCCACACCACTGATGTGATAAAAATTTTGTGATATAACATTTTCCTTGTTTATAAACTCTTAGAGAAAGGTACCTGTGTGGATCTCAGAACTTCACCAAAGGGACCATCACTTAGCTTCTGTCTATTCTCCTCAGGGATTTCTTCAAACTCAGCAATGATTTCATGGTGTTGCAGCAGTCCCTTACCCTTGCCTTCGATTCTTTTTAAACCATAACATCTTCAGTGTTAGAATACATGCTTCAACAAAACTACAGACTTTGATCAAAAGGGTTATAAAAAAAATTGATTTTGATAAGGTACCTTGAGAGAAGGGCCAGAATTTCATTCCTGCTAGTAGTGAGGGTTTCATCAATCCTTTCACGGAGACTGTGAACTCGGGTCAAACGATCAGTAGCCATTGTCACCCACAAAAACAACCTTCAACTGCAACAGCAAATTCAGTTCAATAATCAGATCAATATTATACAGAATAGAATGTCAATCAATAATCAATAAGATCATTAGTTCATTACAAAGTCAATAACCAAAACAAGTGAAAATATACTTTTTTTTTAATCAAATTTACTAAAACTGGATAGGATTCCAAATTTTCAACCAATAGTCAAGGCCTGTTCCACCACTATCACCAACCACCTGTCCTATACAAATATTAATTGCATATATATCTTATATTCAACCTTTGCTCAACTAAGATTTCAACCTTGAATAGTGCAGGAGAATAATATGAAGATGCCGTTTCTTTATTCCAACTTTCTTTTAATTATTGCATTGACTATAACTGCAAGAGCAAGCAGAAACAAAATGCTTTATCTCTTTTCCTCAAAAATAAGAAAACAAATTGATTATTCCATTCTAAGCTTAACCCTCATAAAACGACTAGTTAGATAGTGAGCATAGTTTTAGTTCAAAAATAAGAATTTAATAATGACAAACTAACAAACATGTTCTCAGTTCAAGGGTAGTTGTTAGAACTAACAAGTTATCTTCCTTTTGTTTTTCTAACATGCAGAGAAAAAAGTAGCAGAGACCCTAATGATGAAGCCATAGAATGAGATAAATCTAATGGTCACAAAACAATGGACATGCAGAAAAGGTGTTGAACAGAACAAGGAAACATAGAACGTTGGAAACAAAAGAGAAAAAGATAGAAGAACTCGTGATGAAATAAAGACAAGAGAGACAACTCAACATAAGAAAGAAAGAGAAAATAGGATACCTATGGAAACAGAATAAACGCAAAATAGTAAATGGTGTAAAGAGAAAGAAGAGTGAATGAATAAATGAGGTGCTAGATCATTCAATTTATAGACTTTGAGACCCAATAGGAATTTCATAATTCATACACAGTGTACAGTAATTAATATTAGTATTTAATTATCACTATCAATAGAAAAATGTGATTAATCTACTAGAGTCCCCAAAGGTCAAAAATCTCTATCTTTTTTTCTTTCTTGTCCCCACCGAGGGTTGTTTTGTAAATGCATGTTGTATTTCTTTTTAGCAAATACATGCATGATACATGACATGTCATATCCGTATTTCTTTTGGTATATTATATTATTATGGTACCAAAAATGATCTTTTTAGATCAACTTTCCAACTATATATGGTTCTTTTTATTTTATTTTATGAAATGGTGTGCAATAAGGCATGTGAGTGAAAACTATCATGCAAGTGGGAGCTTCTAGCATATCTTCTATCTCATTTTATTTTTATTGGTTATAATATATATAAAATTTTATTGAATTAATCATGTATAAATTTTAGGTTTGCACTTCTTACTTAAGATTAATCATGGATCATGAAATTATACTTTTTTCCCAATGAACATTATGAAAAACATTTTTGTCTTTGGTGGCGTTAATGGTGGGTGAATTGAGGTGTTTGTCACAAGCAACTACCTTTTTAACGTTATTTTACCAACTACTAAACCCCTCGCCTGGTTATTGGTCTTTGTATTAAAAAAAAACTATGGGCATGCCCCTTGCTAGGTACTTTAAGTTATTTATATGTATTGTGACATCGCCTATATAGTACCACAATTATGTGGATAACATTGTAAATAAATAGCACTAAAAAACAAGTTGTCTCAATAATTAGATTGAATTACATTGCTATAAAGGAGACATTAAAAAGAATATGCTCTAAATTAAATATAAGTCATGAGTGATGACGACTATGGTGACAGTTTCCCCATGCAAATATAGAAAATACCAAAATGTGGAAATGGATGAAAATAAAAATTGAAGGTTAAAAGGAGAATGTGATAAATAAGAAAATAGTTGAAAACAACATTTAATTGAGTAATAAGTTTATAAAATATTGGAACAAAATAAAAAAATAAAAACTCCATCTTTATAATTATAATTCACTTTTACATAATTACCTAAATTAAGAAAAATAGTGATAACCAATTATTGTTCTCAAATTTATGAAAAATCATGTAAACATTCCCAAAAAAAAACTCTCTTCCATTCATCTATATATCTAATTTGTTCATGATTTTACACTATAAAACCACTTTTGTCCATTACAAAACCTCCTCCCTTCTCTTTCCTACTCATCAATACAGTTTTGAACTTGTTTCCTTATCCTCTTACCTCTTCCAACTTTGTATTTTAAGTCCACTCCTCAATTATGTTATAGTGTAATTAATTTCATCATCTTATTAAACAATGTACTTGTCTTAAGCAGCCTTGGTTTTTCTGTGGTCCTAAGAGTCTTTGACTCAATACTGTTGACTCAACCTCAAAACTGATGATGGTTTAGTTCGTTTAAAAAATATATTCTCCAACCGGTCATAAAGAATTTGAAACATATAAGAGTTTCTATCCACGTTAAGAGATCATCAAGAAAATTTATTAAAAACTCTATAGGCCTAAAAACAATATAATTCTACAAGCATGATGATGTTATTCTATTAAATGTTATAAATGATTTAGTAATATAGGGATATTCTCTACGATGATCCGTCATATTTATGTTGGACGATCAACTAAACATTGACGTAAAAGTAAAAGCCTTCTAATCCCTATTTCATTGTCTTTTTATAATCTAAAAATATTAGTTATAGTTAAATATACATAAAATTATTTATTATTTTTATTGCCAATTCTTTAGCTATTATTTTTAATGCCAATTCTTTATCCTGCCAACAATTTTTTATTCCATTTCTAGATATATTTTTGAATTGGAATTTACCGATGCTTTTATCTTTTCAAGTGGTTAATCATTTTTTAGACACTTTATTTCTTGTCTCCACTTGGTTGTATTTTTACAATGAAGTATATGACAGGAAAAAATATTTATATTAAATAGAAGATATTTTTTGTATAAATATCTTTAAAATATAATAATATTTGACGTTTATATCCTACATAAAATTTATTGGAACCTTACACCACTATAACGGTAAATGTTAGGATGGATTTGCATGGAGTCCATGTGACACGTCCACATCATCTGAAATCAATTTTCCCTGATGACTGGTAAGCATCACAGGGATGAGAAGTTCTGCCCCATGTCCATTTCTTACTTATTCACATGTCCAATTGCTTTATACTTACCTGCTCTATAACTTCTTATAGTTTAAATTGTTATAATTGACTATAACTACTTTAAATATTCAATTGCTAAACTTTTATAATGAATGCACATTCAATTTTGAAGTTTTTCTTCCTCTAGTCTCAATTATAAGCACATAATATTAACATTAATTGTATTAAAGATAAATAAATCTAAGTATCTTATATATTTTCAATATCACTTCTAATTTAAACAATTTGACATATATGCCATGTTTAATAATTGTAATTATTTGTATTTTTATTAACTACAAAAAACTAACTAACTTTTAACTGAATTTCTTAATGTGTTTAAAATTAGTTAAATTAAGATAAAAATTAGTAGATAAGAGGTCTTCATAATTTCTTTTAAAAGTATACAAATTAATTTTAAAATAAAAATAAGCTATAAGACATACCTAAAAGTCTATCGGATCAAAAGTATAATTTAACTTTTTAAATAGATTAAAAGTTTTCTATGTGTTTTAATAAGTTATGTTTTTTCTCCATTGCTATTATTTAGATAAATAACTATGTATTAACAAGATTTTGTTTAAAAAACCACCTTGTTGTTTCTTTTGGAATTGAAAGATATGTCTGAAAAATAATTGTAATTATTTATACATTTTTATCAAATGGAAACAATTACTCTTAACTAATTTTCTTAATATACATAAATAAATGAATATATATTTGAAGGAACTGTTAAAAATTAGGAGACCATCATACTAAAATAATTATAAATGATAGTAAAAAAATTGTTTTTGACTATATTTTAAATTAATAGTATAATATATGTAAAGATTTATACACAATCACTACATCATTTACAGTTTATTAGAATTACTTTTTTAAAGATTCAACGACAATTAAATATAAACATAAAATAATATAGTGACAATATATAGAACTTATACATTGTCAATACATACATTTTTTATATTAAATTAAATCATTCATTATGAGGTAGGTACAGGAAGAGGAAAATAAAAGCCGTCCTTGGAGAGAAGTAGCAGCTTCCATACATGGAACATGCAGCTTCAGGAGGACGAGTCCGTCTTTTTTTTATTTTATTAAATGAAACTAACAATTTTTTATTTATTAAATCACTTAAGCTCTATCTCCTTTTCATTTTATTTTATCCATCCTTCAAAACCTCTATCTCCTTTCATTGGTAATAAGCTTTTTCAATAAAACTTAATCTCTCTAATAGTAAAACTTAAAAGCTTATGTTACCAATACTTATATGCATAAACTCACCCAAATGGGTTAAGATCATCTCTTGGAGATACAAATACCTAAAATAAAACATGAAAAAAATAGAATAATAAAACAATTTTATATAGATATAACATTTTTAACTTTAAATATAAGGGTGAATCTAACCACTTGATTTTTTTTGGTGAAGTCAGTTTTGGCCAGTTTGACATCATAACACATATAAGTCGGTTTGGGCCCAACCGACTTCTGTACATATTGGGCCCAATTTTATTTTTTGTAATTTTGTGTTGATACCGACTTCTATATACAAGTCGGTTTAAGAAAAGTTAACATCAGCACATCTGGTAAGTTAAGCAGCTTGTTGTAGTTTGTGAAGTGAGTTTGAATCACACTCCCAACATTTTTTATTTTCTGCATGTTAAAAAACACTATAAACGTTAAAATGTTGGAAACATGATTCAAACTTACTCCACAGACTACAACAAACTACTTAATTTACCAAATATGCTGGGTGTTGATGTTAAATTTTCCTAAATCAACTTCTATATAGAAAAATGGCTTGGAAAAAAATATATCGGGTTGGGCCCAATATGTACAGAAGTCGGTTAGGCCCAAACCGACTTCACATTTAAACAAAGTTCACATCCATACAAACTAATCATCAATTCGCAGGTTAAATTCACCCTAAATATAAGTATAAAATTAAGAAATAATGGCTATCTGGATTTCATTTGAGGACACGCAATTTAAAGTAGAATACATGTTTCTCGTGTTTTCAAGCAAGAGGGAGGAGAGAGGAATTATGGATTAATAGCAAATCAAACTTAAAATGTCAAATAGATTATTTGATGATTCATTGGATCATGTAAAACATGTGAGGGTCATTGACCAACAAGTTGCAATGAGACCGAATACTACAATACATAGTATTGCTAGATTTATAATTGTCATAAAGAAAATCAGTGGGTAGGTTAGATGGTTTTGTGGGGATACAGATCTCATATATTTTTCTATTTGTTTGATAATTTTTCTTAGACTCAAAGCATCACTCATCACTATACTATCATTATACTTCCATTTTGTAAGAATGTCTCTTGTGACATGAAGGGACATACCATTTATTTGTTAGATTGACATAACTCTTGAATGAAGAGTTGTCAATGAAGTGGTAAGACTCTTGAGAAAAAGTCTATATATAGTGTTTGATGGAAGCATTATACTCATCTGAAAAAAGGACTTGAAACATTGTCTCTATCTCTGCCCAGAAAGATTGTCTCTATCAGCCATCACTAAAGAAAGAACATAGAAAGGAAGAGAAAGAGATAGAAGAGTTTCTCTATTGACAAGAACAACACACAACACATAGTGGAGGATCATATCGTCATGGAAAGAAGTAATCCATAATCATTCTTATTATGTGAAAGCTATAAATTCTAAAGATCTATTTTCATATTTTTCATGATTAAACTTACATGTGGTATAAGAGAACTGTGTTTAAGAACTTATAGTTTTCCATTGATAATAGTTTGATCCTAAATGATATTTTGAAATATGTTATTGGATGTTTAGAGAACTTATATATAATTATTATTTTCGGGTGCATCTGTAATGAAAACAACTAAACAGAATATGAAGAAAAATGTTTTACTTATGTTCTTCGCTTTATAAGAGAGCATGACTAGTACTATTTTCTGCACCCTATTATATGAATTTATGACATAAATATAGAAGAAGAATTGTGAACAATATAATGCGAATATATTATATATACATAGAACATGAACAATTTTCTATTAGAAGGAGATTTTTCCAATTCTGTTTCTATAACTATGCATTCTGATTTCTTTTTATGCATTCTGCGAACAGTACTATACTAATTTTTGGTTCTGTTTATATTTTAAGAACGTGCATACATATAAGTGAATCTTATCAAAACATTATTATGGTCTCATGGATATATGTAACACTGCAGTTTTGTTATGTATATATATAATTGAAATGGGTTTAATGTTCCATTATACATTCTGTTTTATATGCACTCTGTTTTATTATGCATTATTATTGTTCTATTATATATATTCTGCACTGTTTCATGAAAAAGTGGCTCTTTTGTGTAACACTGTGCAGAAATTTTGCACAATGCCGGTACATGTAGATTGCTCTGTTTATTTTTAAATCTGTTTTAGTTATATGAGTACTCTACATTATGTTTCTGTTTTTATACGTTAATATCCTTATGCTATTCTGTTTTATATATGTATACTATATAAATAAGAGAAACAAAATAAAAATAATAAATCTATATATATATAACGTTATAGTGTTTAACAGAGAAGTAATACTATAATTTCATTTGAATTTTTTGATGAATATATGTAACTCTATAATTTATGAGCAAGTATAGGAGTCATGTGTATGCATAATATTATGATTTGTTAGATGTTTGAAATTATTGTATGATAGATTTGTTAATCACCAAAGTGATCAAATCTTTATGTTTATTTAATTCCAGATTGTATGATCATATTTTATTTGTTTGGAACTATTGTATAATAGATTTGTTAATCACCAAAATGGTCTAATCTTTATGTCTATTTAATTCCAAATTGTATGATCATATTCATTTACTCATTAATTTGATGCTATGAATGTTTAAGAGTAAATTGAAGTTCATTATTATAAAACAGTTAAGAATCGTCCTTGGGGTAATGGATTTAGATTTATCACTTAGAAAAGATAAGACAAATGCTATTACAAATATAAGCACTGAAGAACATAAAGTTCATTATAAGAATTGGGAAATGTCAAACAGGCTGAGAAGTAATACTGCAAGTATAGGAGTCATGTGTTCTTATAATTAATGAGCATAATTGTTGGTAGTGTAAATGCATCATTAGTTATATTTATATATCCAAAGATAGTAAATGTTTCTGATATATGCATGTATCGTTGCCAAATTATGTGAATTTCTTTAGTATCATTATGTCTAGTATGGTGTATTGATGGATTACCCAAAGGTGAACATCAATATGCACTTATGAAGTAATCTGAATTAATTTAACATGTTAGCATGTAACTCAAAGTCTTAATGTTTTCCTTTTTATTTTATTTTATTGATTGCAGTACATGTTGCTTTGCATTCGCAATTCACATCTGTTCCAACTTTCAATGGACTTAACTTCTCTGAATGGAGTGAACAAATCCAATTTTACCTTGGGTAATGGATTTAGATTTATCACATAGAGAAGATAAGCCAAGTGCTATTACAAATATAAGCACTGAAGAACATAAAGTTCATTATAAGAATTGGGAAAGGTCAAACAGACCGAGTCTAATTTATATGCGAATGAGTATTGCTGGCAACATTAAGTCATCTCTTCCTAAAACTGAAAGTGCTAAAGAAATGCTAAAGTTTGTGGAAGAGCGCTCCCAAACTGCTGACAAGACCACCATGAAATTTGATGGTTCTCGTCCTATGCATGAACATGTCATTGAAATGACAAACATTGCAGCAAGACTTAAGACATTGGGAATGGATGTGGATAAGAATTTCCTTGTGCAATTTGTACTAAATTCATTACCTTCTGAATATGGTCCTTTCCAAATGAACTATAACACCATGAAAGATAAATGGAATATGCATGAATTTCATAGTATGTTAGTTCAAGAGGAAACCAGAATGAGGAGCCAAAGAAATCATTCCATCAATTATGTTAATCATCGAGGAGTTAGAAAGAAAGTCACTAAGAAACATGACAAGAAAGGGAAGAGACTCTTAAAGATTAACGAGTCATCTTCTCAAATTCACAAGAAGGAACATCATGACAACAAATGTCGTTTTTGTTGAAAGATTGGACATTTCCAAAAGGATTGTCCAAAACGCAAAGGTTGGTTCAAAAGGAAAGGTAAGTCTAGTGCTTATGTATGTTTTGAATCAAACTTAGCGGAAGTTCCTTATAATACTTGGTGGATTGATTCTGGATGTACTACTCATGTTTCTAATACTATGCACGGATTCATTACGACCCGAACTACAAGACCAAATGAAAAATTTGTCTTTGTGGGAAATAGAGTGAAGGTGTCAGTGGAAGCTGTCGGGACTTATCGTTTAATCCTTGACATTGGACATCATTTAGATTTATTTGAAACCCTTTATGTACCTAATATATCTAGGAATTTGGTTTCTTTATCTAAACTTGATGTTGTTGGATACTCTTTTAAATTTGGTAATGAATGTTTCACTTTGTATAAATATACTCATTTGATTGGTAATGATATATTATGTGATGGATTGTACAAGTTAAATCTTGATAATCTTTTTTCTGAAACACTTTTAACCTTGCATCATAACGTTGGAATTAAGCGTGGCTTAATTAATGAACGTTCTGCTTACTTGTGGCATAAGCGTTTGGAACACATTTCCAAAGAAAGAATGAAAGGATTAGTAAAAAATGAAATCCTTCCGGATTTAGCTTTTACTGATCTGAATATATGTGTGGATTGTATTAAAGGTAAACAAACAAAACACACAAAGAATGGAGCCATAAGAAGCACTAAGCTTCTTGGAATAATACACACTGATATTTGTGGACCTTTTGATGTTACTTCTTTCAATAAGGAAAAATAATTCATTACCTTTATTGATGATTATTCACGTTATGGTCATATCTATTTATTTCCTGATAAATCTCAAGCGTTAAAAGCGTTAGAGATTTACATTACTGAAGTTGAAAGGCAATTAGATAAAAAGGTGAAAATTGTCAAGTCTGATCGAGGTGATGAGTATTATGGAAGATATGATGAAAATGGACAACATCCATGTCCATTTGCTAAATTTCTTGAAAGTCGTGGCATATGTGCACAGTACACAATGACAGGTACACCACAACAAAATGGTGTATCAGAAAGGCGTAATAGAACATTATTGAATATGGTTCGGAGTATGTTGAGTAATTCATATTTACTCATTTCATTGTTGACTTATGCTTTAAAAACCGCTATGTATTTATTAAATAAGGTTCCTAGTAAGGCAGTTCCAAAGACTCCATTTGCTCCTAAATAAGGTTCTATTATATGTGAAGTTAGTGGGAGTGAAACACCACGCAAAGTGGAAATTCAAGAAATGAGGGTGCAAGTTCCATTTACTTGTGTCTCTAATAATCCCATTACTCAAAATGAAGTTGATGAACCTATAATAGAAGAACCACAAGAAATAACATTAAGAAGATCTCAAAGAGAAAGACGATATGCTATTCCTAACGATTATGTTGTTTATCTACACGAGTTAGAAGGTGACATAGGAATTGAGAATGACCCAGTTACGCTTTCACAAGCCATGGATAGTGATAATGCCGATAAATGGTTAAATGTTATGAAAGATGAGTTAAAGTCTATGAAACAAAATGAGGTTTGTGACCTTGTTGAGTTACCACAAGAATGCAAAACAGTTAGTTGTAAATGGGTTTTCAAAACCAAACATGATTCTTATGGTAAGTCTCTAAAAAGGACTCTCTTAGAATTATCATGGCATTGGTGGCTCATCATGATCTGGAGTTACACCAAATGGATGTGAAAACTGTCTTTCTAAATGGGGATTTAGCAGAAAATGTCTATAAGGATCAACCAATGGGATTCATAGAGAAAGGAAAAGAACATATGGTGTGTAAACTTAAAGAAATCAATATATGAACTTAAGCAAGCTTCCCGATAGTGGTATCTTAAGTTTAATGATACTATTGTATCCTTTGGGTTTAAGGAAAACATCGTTGATCGATGTATATACCTGAAGATCAGCGGGAGTAAGTTTATCTTTTTGGTTCTATATGTTGATGACATCTTGCTTGCAACTAATGATCTTGGTCTTTTAAATGAAACTAAGATGTTTCTCTCTAGTAATTTTGAAATGAGAGATATGGGTGAGGCAAGCTATGGGATTGGAATAGAAATATTTCGTGATAGATCACAAGGATGGTTAGACTTATCTCAGAAATCATATATTAACAAAATTTTAGAGATTTAGAATGAATAAATGTTCAGCATCTCCCGCTCCAATTCAGAAAGGGACAAGTTTAACATCATGCAATGTCCAAAGAATGATTTGGAACGGAAGCAAATGGAAGAAATTCCTTATGCATCTATAGTTGGGAGTTTAATGTATGCTCAGACTTGTACGAGACCATATATTAGTTTTGCATTTGGTATGTTAGGAAGATACCAGAGTAATCCTGGTATAGAACATTGGAAAGCTGCAAAGAAAGTTATGAGATATTTGCAAGGTACAAAGGATCACATGCTTACTTATAGGAGATCGAATCATCTTGAAGTGCTTGGTTATTCAGATTCAGACTTTGCCAGATGCATAGACACAAGAAAGTCTAGGTTCGGTTATGTATATTTGTTAACTAGAGGAGCTATCTCATGGAAGAGTGCGAAACAAATTGTCATGGCTGCATCCACTATGGAAGCTGAATTTGTGGCATGCTTTGAGGCCATAATTCATGCTAAATGGCTACGAAACTTTATTTCAGGACTTGGGGTAGTCGACAGTATTGACAAGCCGCTGAAAATTTATTGTGATAATTCCACAGCAGTCTTCTTTTCTAAAAACGACAAGTACTCCAAAGGTGCTAAACATATGGAGGTGAAATACTTTGCCGTTAAAAGAAGAAGTTCAGAAACATAGAGTGTCAATTGAGCATATTAGCACTAACCTTATGATTGCAGACCCTTTGACGAAAGGGTTACCGCCCAAAATATTTACTGGTCATGTTAAAAATATGGGCATTATGTGTGCAAATGATTGTTGAACATTATGTTATTAATAAAGTCTCAATTTTCGACACTCTGAGCTTATTAATATTTAAGTTTATGATTAATATTTATTTCCATACTTATGTACACATGTGAAATGATAGTAATATTGGAAATAAAGTTTTCTTTCTAAATGACATTATTATGTGATTCCCATTAATGTGTCATGTTATGTATAATGCTAATATAGTAGTACATGGAAGAGACTATATCGCATAAATGATGTACAACTGCCATGACTCTTATTAGTTCTTGTTCTTAATCATGACTTATAATGTAATGAATATGGAAAACATATTCTGATTATGCGCATTATGTTTGATGTTTATAAAATCATGAATTGTATTGTCACATGAGACAAGTGAGAGAATGTAAGAATGTCTCTTGTGACATGAAGAGACATACTATTTATTTGTTGAATTGACATAACTCTTGAATGAAGAGTTGTCAACGAAGTGGTAAGACTCTTGAGAAAGAGTCTATATATAGTGTTTGATGGAAGCACTATACTAATCTTGAAAAAGGACTTGAAACACTGTCTCTATCTCTGCCCACAAAGATTGCCTCTATCAGCCATCACTAAAGGAAGAGCATAGAAAGGAAGAGAAAGAGATAGAAGAGTTTCTTTATTGACAATAACAACACACAACACATAGTGAATGATCATATCGCAATGGAAAGAGGTAATCCATAACCATTCTTATTTTATGAAAGCTATAAATTCTAAAGATCTATTTTCATGTTTTTCATGAATAAACTTACACTCAAAGCATCACTCATCATTATACTTTCCCTTTTGTTAGAAATATTGTTGGATGGCTGAACTCAACTAACTCCTAATTTACTTGAATGAATCATGAAAATAACATTAACATGTGAAGTAATGAAATTCAGAGATGGTCCTTCCTTAGATTAAATGATGATTTGTCGGGTTCTATTATCTCATGATGAGATGATTGTCTCTTACGCTACGTTTACATTTATTTTATTAATTAGTGAATTGGAACTGAATAAGTAAATACAAGAAAAGTGTAAAATGAATGCTTTTAGCAAACACTGTCTCAGGCTCTGAGCACACTGTTTCATTCCCTGGATTTTGAAAACCATTCTTGAAATTTGAGTTTATATGCTCCCTAACTTTTCTTTTTGTGCTGTGTAATGTAATTCTCCCTCCATATACTAAATATTTAATGATTGTGCTAGTTTAATAATAGAAGTAAATTATATTAATATCCATTGTGATTTAGTAAAACTAGTATTCTTCAGATTTCTATGCAAACGTACATAATTAATTTCAGATTTTATATAAAATATATAGTAGAGGAAATAATTATTTTCCCATTGAACTTTCGATATTTTTCTTTACAACACAAAAGAATCAGATATCAAGTATTCCCAAGAGTAAGGTACTATTAGACAACATAAACTTATAGTTTTTCAAATAAGTAAAAATATTGAAGAATATCATAAACCCTAAACTCATTAAATATGTAAATTTTTTGAAGAAGTAAACCTATTATTTTTGTTGTCCTGCCTTATCATAAGTAAAAATATTGTATATTCAATTATAAATACAACAAATGAAAAATATACATGTATTTAATTAATCCGAATAATAATTATTTAATTGATAAATAACTACATATATAAGTATTGTAGTCCTATTTAGTTCATTTTAGCAAATTACCTACGCAACTAAAAAACTTCCAATTACTTTCATAATTGCAAACTACATGCTCACACTTTCCCATTATAAGTTCATAACTATGAGCTATAAATTATTTTTACCACACAAACCTCAAATATTGAAGGACCACTAATCCTAAGACTTGTCAATTAGGTTACAAATAACTACCCAATGAATATCCAGTCAAAGTGTGCATATATATATATATATATATATATATATATATATATATATATATGATTATATGATATGACAAGACATGTGTACTATTTTAAGGAAAATGAATGATGAATATGATTAAATTATATATTTTAAGGATGCTAATATTAATAAGAGCATATTCATTTAAGAATGTCAATTTTGTTTTTATATGTGTTTCACACATTATTTCATTACTTTATAATTTATATTACACATTAAGTTAAAAGTAACATATAAGTTATTCTATTTTTTTAATCTTAATTGAATCCAACAGTCAATCCCACAACACACCTCATATAATTTCTCTCTTATCCATTTTAAAAGTCAATTTTTGATAAAAATAAACATAAAAATATTTTTGTGTGAGAAACATATCCATGACAACAAATGAAAGAAAAATATTCATATTTGAATGACGGTAATCCATTGAAAGGGTATAATTTTTTCTTTGGAGGATTATAATTATTATTAGTACCCCTCTTAGTTAAATAGAAAGACAGGGTCGTGAAGGCCTACCTAAATCATGAAGCCCATAATAACGGCCATAATAAGAGGCCCATCTATAATAACATGGCCCATAAAGGATGATGAGGTGTGAGTATGTGGGACCCAGTAATTTAAATCGTCACTATTAGTTTATATTCCCGTGTGGATGCGCTCACATAGTAACCGTTACTCTTTCTCATCCTTCCTCTCTCCTCATATACTCCACATTCACAACAATTTCAATCTTACATTTTGCCTCTAAACTACGTCGTTTTACACGGTTCTATCAGCAACATTTTCAGAACCTTCACTTCATGCTAGGTTCCCATTATATTCATTTCCTTATTTTTCCATCATGCTAAGCATTTTCATTTTTGAATCTCTTTTATTAGTAGTGAGCTTCAAACAAAATCCATGCATCAGGTTAAATAGAGAAACTAGTATTCTCATTAATTATTATACACTTCTTTGAGTTCTTTCTTATTTCGGAAAACGGCGTTGCTGATTGGTCCCCAATCTTCATAATATTTACAGCGTAGTACAATGGTAGGAACCTCATCAACAACACCGTCGTCAAAGATACATCGGAATCCGCCATGTACACCTGGCGGTAGCACCAAGGTTAGGGAGGAGAAGATTGGAGTGACGGTTAGGATGAGGCCACTGAACCCTAAAGAACAAGCCATGTATGATCTAATTGCTTGGGAATGTTTGGATCAACACACCATTGTATTCAAGAATCCAAATCAAGAAAGGCCTCCAACACCATACACCTTTGGTACTGCTTTGTGTTTCATTTTTTTGTCTTGGAAACTGAAATTTCCATGAATGCAAATTTATGAATTTGAATTTAAAATTGAAAATGTAACACATGGTAATTAATGAAATATAACCTACTTTACATGCCATAATTAGTAGCATACATTCTGGCATTTATATTTGTCGATATGGATTTGTAATTATAAAATTAAATTTGTCATCCAAATCCAAATAAGAGATTTTAAAAGGTAAGTTTTTATTAGGTAATGGTGTTGAAGTGGGGTACTTAATTTAGTTTTCCAACAAAAAGATTGCCTTTTTTAGTTCTTTATCCATTACCAACAAATCATCGGCTATTAGAATTCTATTTCCTTTTATATGATATTTGTAATTATTTATTGTGTGACAGATAAAGTTTTTGCTCCCACATGCCCAGCTCATAAGGTCTATGAAGAAGGGGCTAAGGATGTTGCTTTATCCGCACTTTCTGGAATTAATGGTAACATATTATAAGCTAAACTTTACTTTTATGACTATTTTTTTGCTTTTCTTTTGAACTCATTCAATATTTTTCTTTTTCTTGCAGCAACAATTTTTGCATATGGGCAGACTAGCAGTGGTAAGACATTCACCATGAGAGGCATCACTGAAAATGCTATCAGGGATATCTACGAGTACATCCAAAATGTGAGTTACTCTTGTTAAAAATGAAGCCCAACATAAGGCCCAAGAGTCTAAGATCTGTTTTCTGTTAGCTTTCTTTTTCTGTTAATCCTCTCTTTTGGTTTTTGAGGATTATATAAGTAGAATCTCTAGGCTTAGCTTTAGTGTGGTTATTAAGAAAGCTTTGTTACTTTGTATTTTTCATTTTTTGTCTTTCAAATTCATCTTCAATCAAGAGGTTAATCATTCTCTCTTTGGGTTGTTCTTGGTCTTTACTTTGTAAGTTTTTTGCTTCCCTTCAACAAATGACGCTGCCATTTTCACAACTCTTGATAGTTGATACCAAACTTTATGTCAATTATCTTTGTAGAATGAGAAGGTGGATGAACATATGGCTATTTATGCATCGGTAAAAAAAATGGATATTCATGTTAGTTTGAAGTTAGAACCTTGAGTCCTACATACCAAATCTAGTTGCGCATGGTTTATTTATAAAATGCCTTTTGTTATGAACATTCCATTGTTTATTCCAATCCCACAGACACCAGAAAGGGCTTTTATTTTGAGAATCTCTGCTTTGGAAATCTATAATGAGACTGTCATAGACCTTCTAAATCGTGAATCTGGTGCTCTTCGGCTTTTGGATGATCCTGAGGTATAGTTCACATATAAAACTTCTATTGAAAGTTATCAGAGAACTCTATTCATTTCTTTGATTCATATTTATTTTTACTTTGGATATAGAAAGGGACTGTTGTAGAAAAGCTGAATGAAAAGGTAGCTAAGGATGGTCAACATCTAAGGCATTTGATTGGTATCTGTGAAGGTAATTTACAAATCTGATATAATTTCTCTTGTGAACCATATGGTGAAGTTTTCTATTTTACATATGTGTTTTCTTTGAACTCAATAGGAAAGCTATGATTATTTAGTCCATCTGCAAATTACTGCCCTTCATATAAATAATGTATCTGCAGCTCAACGGCAAATAGGGGAAACTGCTTTAAATGATAAAAGTTCAAGATCACATCAAATAATCAGACTGGTACGCTTTAACTACAGCTAATAATAAGTATTGATTTTTCCTATTTTAAGAAAATAATGCATACATATTACAGTTTTCCATCCTTGTGAACTCTCTATAATTCTTCTTTAGCCAGTTAATTCAGAGGTTTCTAGTAACTAGTAAGAGATCATGTTTGCTGCTCTTCAATTTGTATATTTATTTATTTTTATGCAATTATTTCAGACTGTAGAGAGCAGTCCTATTGAAAGTTCAGGCCATCTAAAATCTTATGTAGCCAGTTTGGTATGTTTTTATCTGCATATTTTGAGCTAAAATCCTTGATTACTAATTAAAATTAGCTAGTTGTATTGATGAGTGTTCTATAACAACTTAATAGAATTTTGTGGATCTTGCTGGAAGTGAACGCATCTCTCAAACAAATACTTGTGGAGCAAGATTGAAGGAAGGAAACCACATAAACCGAAGTTTACTGACACTTACGACAGTCATCAGAAAGCTAAGGTCTAACAATTTTAGATTTTAAAAAATATCCAAGTTGTTGTTATGGCTACCATTTCTAGTGCCAAAGAGTCCACATCACAAGTAACTATTTCTGTGCAAGTTTCAGACTTGCTTCTTATGTTCGGAACTAAAGCTATTGAATGAGTACTAACATTACAATTGAACTCAATTCAGTTGACAATATTTGAGGACTAGAAATTGTTAGTATAGAATTTGGATAATTTGAAATTGGCATTGATTTTTATTGAACAGTAAAGACCTTTAGTGCCATGTACTTTTGTCAATACACAGGAGTCTAATTCTACTTTTGGAGTTTCTTTGGTTTGCAGTGGTGGAAAACGCAGTGGTCACATACCATATAGAGATTCGAAACTTACAAGAATATTGCAGTCTTCACTTGGGGGAAATGCTCGAACAGCAATTATCTGTACTATAAGTCCGGCCTTAAGCCATGTGGAGCAAACAAGAAATACACTAACATTTGCTACAAGTGCAAAGGAAGTGGTTAATAATGCCCGGGTGAATATGGTATGACTAAATGCTTAAATATATGACCTGTTTGATTGGAGAATAGATTTGTACAAAACTTTTCTACTTCCAGCTTTTGATATTACCAGATAGTTGTGTATCACGAAAGATCACTTTTAGATAGAAGCTTGTGGAAGTTTGGTAGCTTACGTTATTGAAAACTATGATACTAACTGATAGAACTGGTACTTTCTCTAAGAATTAGGTAAAAGAATGAATGAATTATAGAAGAGAATTCAATCACTGTGATCTTGAATTAAATCTTTATTATGCAAGAATCAATTCCCAAGGGAATCTTGGGAATTTACACTGTTCCTATCTGATTTATGAGTCACAGGTTGCTCACAATCTGTTTCCTCCCCTCCTTCCTTAACTCCCCAAAAATTAACTTCCTATCTCAACAACCTACTATTTATAGAGTATACCCTTCTGCTAACTAACTAAAAAAATAGAAAACAACTGCCCTTCTAATTAATGAGTTGTCTTATTCCTCCTTACATACATGTGTTTAATGGGAGGTCTAACCTTCTTCCTATCACTAACTTTAAGTTTTATATTGTAGTTCTCTTGGATTCGGTTATTCCTCTAATTGACTAGTGACAAATGGTATTTGTTTAATATCTGGTAGTTCTCTTGGATTCGGTTAATACATGTGTTGAAATTATTGAAGAAAGTTTTGCATGCAAAATTTTGAAAAACAAACCGTCTTTCATTTTCAAATAAGGAAATTAAAGGGCTAATCGCAGAATAGTCTATCACTAATGGCAATTCTAAGATGGACCTATTATTGTCTACAATCACTTATTAGTGAAATTTCGTTTGTCTCAAAAAGCCAATTCATTTATTAGCTGTTTTCATATTTTACAAAAAAACGAGAATTATCATATTAAGAAAAGGTTGTTTAGTAAGCTTGCAGTGGTTTTTCAACAGGTTGTTACGGATAAGACACTAGTTAGACAATTGCAAAAGGAAGTTGCCAGGCTTGAAGGGGAGTTACGAAGCCCTGATCTTTCTTCATCTTCATGCCTAAGGTCATTGCTAGCTGAAAGAGAGTTGCAAATTAAGCTGGTACAAAATTCTTTTCCTGCTCTTAACTTTCCTGTAGAATGAGTGAAGTGTCCTGTACTATTCTACTAGATGGATGTTAAGATGATGTTCTTTGGCGTCCTTACATACTCTTGACTCAAGATATATAGATTATTTCTTCATTGCGAAACTGTAAAGTGTAAACATTTAAGTAAAGCTTGCGAAATAAAAGTATACTTATCTAAGAAATAAATGTATTTAACTTTACCATTCCATAATGGATTACAAATCCTGAGAAGTGAGTTCAGTCTATTTCCTCTTCTAGTCAAGTAGACAACAAGATCTGTGAAATAAACTGTTACAAACCATGTGAAAAAGCTAACTTTTTTCTGAGTTTCACAAGTTAATAGCATTCTGATAAACATGGATATGCAGATGGAAAGGGATATAGAAGACCTGAGGCGACAGAGAGACCTTGCACAATCTCAACTAGAGCTTGAAAGGACAACAAATAAAGTTCAGAAGGTATTTGGAATTATCGTATACATGTTTAATCCTAATTTTTTCTTCTTACTCAAATTATATAATTTTTGCAGGGATCTAATGATTATGGGCCTTCTACTCAAGTTGTCAGATGTCTTTCTTTTCCAGAAGAAAATGAATCAACTAGCGTTGGTAAACACACCCAAGTGCGAAGAGCGGCAGTAGGTAGACAAGCAATGCTGAAGAATTTATTGATTTCTCCTGATCCATCTATATTGGCCAGTGAAATTCAGAAGCTTGAGCACCGGCAGCTGCAGCTCTGTGAGAATGCAAATCAAGCACTAGAAGTTTTGCACAAAGATTTTGCAACCCACAAATTTGGAAATCAAGAAACTGCTGAAACTATGTCGAAACTACTATCTGAAATAAAAGAGTTGGTACTAGCTACCTCTACTGCAGAAGAAATTGTGACTGCTGATAAGGTAAACCTGATGGAAAAAATTACTCAATTGGACTGTCAAGGAAATACAATTGCATCTTTGGAAAGAAAGCTGGAGAACGTTCAAAAATCAATAGACAAGTTAGTCTCTGCTTTTAGTACCGAGGAGACTCCAGAGAGCAAGACCCATCTGAAAAGGAAGAAAATTCTTCCTTTCACCTTAAGCAACAGCCCCAACATGCAACATATAATACGTGCACCATGCTCACCCCTTTCATCTTCTTGTAAAGCAATGGAGCATGAAATTGAGAACAGGGTACCTCCTGAAAACTATAGTGCCTTCTCTGGCACTGATGCATTTGAAAGCTTACATAAAGATACTTCGAGAAATCATGAACAAAATTGTAATTCTATTTTAACACGGGAAGGGAGCCCAGCAACAGGGAGATCAAAGTCAGTGAATGTGAAGAAGATCCAGAAAATGTTCAAAAATGCTGCCGAGGAGAACATTCGGAGCTTCAGAGTTTATATTACTGAGTTAAAAGAACTAGTTGCCAAACTGCATTACCAGAAGCAGCTTCTGGTTTGCCAGGTAACATTTCATTGATTTCTCTCTATTTATATATCTTATAGTGCCATTTCATTTTTGTCATCTCGGTATAGGTATCTCTTGCCCTCAACCTATGTCTTGTCATGCATTCTTTGTAGGTTCCTTTCTTTTTATAGGATGCCACCCTCTTGAGTTGTAGAGTTATGTTCATTATGGTGCACAGCTTATATGTTATAACAAATATGGAATCAGTTCTTAGTGATATCTATAGTTATTTCTGATATACTAATGTTGATACTTCTTTCCCCTGTACAAGTTCAGGTTTTGGAGCTTGAAGCAAATAAGTGTGTAAGTGAAGAAACAAATATAGTTGACCATTCTCCCTTATCTTGGCACATAATGTTTGAACAGCAGAGAAAGCAAATTATCATGTTATGGCATTTATGTCACATTTCTCTGGTGCACCGCACACAATTTTATCTTTTGCTAAGGGGAGATCCTTCTGATCAGATGTATATGGAAGTTGAACTTAGAAGATTGACATGGTTGGAACAGCATCTAGCAGAGCTTGGAAATGCTAGTCCAGCACTCCTAGGTGATGAGCCTGCAAGCTCTGTTTCAGCAAGGTATCATATCATGCCTGGGTGGACTAGTGTCTTTAAAAGTTGTTATTTCAGAAAATTTAATAGAAAATAATATAGGGATTGCAACTTTTGTACTAAGAACAGAGAATGATATTAACCTTTGTTTTTAATTTATTGGATGTCAAATACAGCATCAAAGCTCTGAAGCAAGAAAGAGAGCACTTAGGTAAGAGGGTGAGTTATAAACTTTCAGCAGAGGAGAGGGAATTGTTATATGCAAAATGGGAAGTTCCTCCGGTGGGAAAACAAAGGAGGCTGCAGCTTGTGAATAAATTGTGGACTGACCCTTATAACATGCAACATGTACAAGAAAGCGCAGATATTGTAGCAAAGCTAATTGATTTCTGTGGATCTGATGAAAATAGCAAGGACATGTTTGAGTTAAACTTTGCAAGCCCTTCTAACAAGAAAACATGGGGTGGCTGGAACTTTATATCCAATCTTTTGAACTTGTGAACCGGTAATTTAGTTGTATCTCATTTATGGTCATTACAATTTATAGTTTATCAAATGCATATTTTAGTTGTACCTCGTATACAAGTTGCATTGTTATGACAGAAGGGAAGAGGACAAAAAGTAGTCATAAAATAAGAAAATCGCTTTAATTCTATCAATTGTTGGCATGCTTTTTTAAGAAAATGGGAGTATCCTGTTAAGAAAGAAAATGAAAAACCTTGTATTGGAAAGTAGTGTATTCATTGAAGAGATTTTTCCCCAATACAAATGAATTTTGTTTTTGTGGTGAAGCCTTTTTTTGAATTCATTGACTTGGAAAAATTAAGAAAATTAGCATGCAACTGAAAATTTGGCATTTATATTCCAAGTATAAAGGTAAGTAACTAGACAACATTTTGTTATGAGTTGAGTTGATAGTAAATTTAATCCTTGATAAATAAATTTGGTGACTATTTTTAATACAGTTCTATATGGATGACATTTATCTTTGAAGAAATACATGATTATCAAAATAAAGATTAAGAGACAAAATTAAACTTAAGCATTAAAATACAACTTTTATATGTTGGGATGTCATCTTTTATCCTAAAAAGTGTATTTACTCCATGTCTCTCTTCCTATGATTGATAAAATAAGTAGGAAGTTGATAGACACTCACGTGTTTGTCAACCCACTTTTCTATTGAATGAATTGCAATTTTGCATGTTAAAAAATGAAGACAAATTATCGTGTTCAAATATTGCTTTGATCCATGTGAAAAAACTGTCGTGTTCAAATGAAAAAACTGTAAAAGTTATATAAACAAACATAAAACATAAAGTGAGGAAATATGTTATATGATTTTTTTTTTGTAGAAAATATAGATTAGTAAGGACAAATTAGGAAACAAAAATAACACCATTCAACTATAATGACTTAAGATAAAATAAGTATCATTCAACTATAATGAAGACAAATTAATTTGTCTTCGGTCTCATTAAATATTAATTTTGTTATCAGATTAATTTATCTCTTAAAAGACATATTATGAGGATATGCTTATTTGGAAGACTAAGTGACAAAGATAATCTTTAATCACTAATAAGATAATAAAATTATTTAAATGATTAAGTTGATATCAAAACCATCACAATTTTTTAAAGAGGGAAGTTGATGAGATAGAATTGTTCGGGAAGATAATAAAATTGACAAATAAGTCTAAAGTCTTCTAATACTATCACTTATTAAAAATATTAATTCAATTTTCAGCTTTAAGCTCTGGATAAAATTTTGGTGTTAATGATGTTAACAAAAGCTGTACTAATCAATGCTCTTAATTTTATCTTATGTATTTATTACGTTTTCCCTAATTTTAAACCTAACTATAGGGTTTTGAGCCTCTGTGTCTGTGGTGAGTGAAAATCATTGGTGATGGGAAGAGAAATAGAAGAGGAGCAAGTAGGTTACACAGTGGAACAGCTTGTTTCCCTTAATCGCTATAATCCTGATATTCTTCCTGATCTCGAAAACCATGTCAACGACCAGGTCTCTTTTTCATTCACCCATTCAATGCAAATTATTCATTTCCGCTTATTTGTTGTAACTTTGTATGATGCTAAATATCTCCAACATAATACGATTATGTTTATATTATTCTCTCAGGTTTCATCACAAACATACAGTTTGGATGCAAATCTCTGTCTCCTTCGCCTCTACCAGGTACTTTTCTTTTATGCTTCTTTTCTTTTCCAATTGCTTCTTATTTTTTATCATTGCTTTTAAGATTAATGCCTCAATGCAATTCATAAGCGATTATTAGGTTAGGAGTTAATAGTTTTCCTTATTTGTTATTAATAATGCAGTTTGAACCTGATAAAATGAGTTCTCAGATTGTTGCCCGCATATTGGTTAAGGTATGGTGAAGTATGAACTTATTACTTATGATGATTAGTATAGTGAATGTCAGCGAATGCTCAAAATATCTGTTTTTTTCTTTCTTTCTGAACAGGCTCTCATGGCAATGCCTGCTCCGGACTTCAGTCTGTGTCTCTTTTTGATTCCAGAACGCGTGGTATGATTCTCTCAAGTCAAATTAATCTTTTCTTTGTACTGATTCTTCTTGATCTCACACACATAACTAGTTGTTCGAGTAATTGAGTCACTCATGTCAAATGTGTTTGGATTTCGATAAACAGGTGTAGAAAATTATCTTTATTCTATAATTTCATGACCTTTGCCAACTTAACCACAAATTATTCATGGAATTCCTATCAGTCTCCAGTTTTCATCTGGTTTTTTAGGAAGCTCGTATTTGAATTTGCCTATCTGTATTAGCGATGGACTCATTCCCTTATTATTATTAAACACTACTACATTTTAGTGTTGTTTGGTATTAATTTCTGTTTATCATGTTTCTTAGCAAATGGAGGAGCAGTTCAAGACACTGATTGTTCTGTCTCACTATCTGGAGGTATGCATCAAGCTTTAGTTGTACATGGATAAAGTGCTTGTTTGGAATTAGAAATTAATCCGTGTCTCTTCTTCAGACCGGAAGGTTTCGCCAGTTCTGGGACGAAGCAGCAAAAAATCGTCACATTGTTGAAGCAGTGCCCGGTAATTTTTTATTATAATTGGTCGAAAGATTATCAACTGTTGTTACAGACTGATGAGCTTTGAAGATTGTAACGAATAGAATTCATAAATTTAAAATTTGAACACTTTGTTGCTCCTTATAATCATGCTGTGTGTAGTAAACTGGGTTGTGCAGAATACTTTTACCTGGAAACAAGGAGAGATTTTCACTTATCTTAATGTAGCTGTTATTCTTCTTGTTCAGTGTTGTCACTGATTGAAGTTCATTAATGAATGCTTATAAACTAGCTTAATTAGAAATCAACTGCAGGATTTGAGCAGGCAATTCAAAGCAATGCGATTCATGTCCTTTCCTTGACTTATCAAAAGGTTCCTAGAGCTGTGCTTGCTGAGGTACACTTTTATTTTTGTCCATTTGAATCATTGGTTCATTTATCACTGGAAATAGTTTCAACTGCAGCCAGTAGCTTCTAAGCACTAGTACAAAGCCCGGCACATGATTTTTCTAACATGCTAGTTGAATTCATGTTTCATGTGACAGTGTCACACAAAAATTTAATAATACAACACTTCCATATTTATGGCTATAACTCCCCCGTTTATTCTTTAGAGGTTAAGTGGTTATTGAAATCTCTGGCAGCTTGTTGGAGTCTTTTTGGGGAGGGGTTATATGGAAATTGTTTGTCTTTTATGATTTTCATCTACTTGTATGATTCTCAGATAGTAAGTATGTTTGCTTTCTTCTATTACTTTCCAATGAGACCATTTGTTCTGCGTGAAACTCACAGGCTATAAACATAGAAGGTTTATCCTTGGACAAATTCCTCGAACACCAAGTAGCCACCTCTGGCTGGGCAATTGAGAAAAGCAGCCAAGGAAAGGGTCAACTTATTGTCCTTCCTAGAAATGAATTTAATGACCCAATTTCGAAGAAAAACACTGCAGATAGTGTACCATTGGAGCATATTACTCGCATCTTCCCTATTCTTAGCTGATTTTTCATTTGGAGGAATGTGTTTTGTTTCCATAAGATGAGATAAATGAATTTGACATTGGCTGCACCAACATATTGCAGCCTCACTTCCCTTTAGATGCTTCAATTTGAGAATTAGTGGTCTGCTTTTGTAAAGTATTCATGTTTTGCATTCATGTTAGAAAATCATTTTGCTTTACTATGCTTTATTCTATGGGGACTAATTTGTTGAGTAAGTGGTCCCTAATCTTTATTGCCCATATAATTCCATGAATAATTGTAT
This sequence comes from Lupinus albus, assembly GCA_009771035.1. Lineage (NCBI taxonomy): Eukaryota > Viridiplantae > Streptophyta > Magnoliopsida > Fabales > Fabaceae > Lupinus > Lupinus albus. The sequence continues at coordinate 2,340,656 of CM020005.1, forward strand.
GAACTATTACATGAACATATTTAGAAGGACTGTAGGAGTGTTGTGTTGAAGTTTAAGTGATAAGTGTAGGTTAAAGTGGAAGGAGGAAAGAAGAAATGTACTTGCAATTAGAGGTACTTTCACTTGTGTGAATGTGGATGGTTCAATACTAGAGACAAATCAAGGTCGTGATATATGGCCACAATTTGTGTTAATACTTGATCACGAGGTTACTGAATTTATTTGGGAAACACTTCATCATATTCCTTCCTTACTTAATCCAATTGTCTTCATCATAATTGCTTTTTAATATAACTATTCCTTCCTTCCTTCATGTGATTTGCGGATTCTTACTAAGCCATTTTTTCCTCACCATTTTTGTTTCCATTTGAAATTTCTTTACTAAGCCCCATCACATTTCTTCCCCATGTATGACAACGTAATTTTTTCAATCTTCTTTTCTTTGGGATGAAATATGAACTTCCATGGCCATGCCTGCAGAACTCTTGTAACAATTTGATACACTAACTTATTTATTCTCCATCCGTGTTCGAATATAAAGATTTCAGTTATTTAACATGTTGAATTGGAGTACAACTTAGTTTGCTTATTCTCATAAAAGTTCAGTTTATTTATACGTGGATCAAACGGAATTGATTAAGTTAGAAATAGTGTATAATCTAAGTTGGACACACTATTTATTAATAAATTAATTAATAAAATAAAAATCTAGTCCCACTCAATCTGAAGAATTTGCCATGGCATAATTATGAAAAATGGATACTTTTTATTGCTACTTAGTATCGTTAATAGGTTTAAAAGAGTATCTAAAAATATGAGATTTATATGTTTATACTTTGTTGAAATAAGGAATGATGGTATAAATATATATATTTAGAATAAATTTTATGGTATATATGTTTGAAATAGATTCCATTTTGTTACATTGTAGTTTAACTTGTTTACATCAAGCTGATTTACAAACAAACATGCTCAAGCTTGAAGTCAAACTTGATTATTTTGAAATAGAGAAACCTAAGTTTTCATAGGCACAAAATGGGTTCATAGATGGCTTGTATGTGTAGAATGCTAAAATCGTTTACAGTTACAATTTACAATGATTTAATTCCAATTGTCTTCCATTTAAATAAAAAAATCCATATATCTTATTATTTCTATTCTAATTGAGAAATAGGTTACCAATTTCATTTTTTCTACATTAAAACTAATACAAAATTTCTTTTTGGGATATTGGGAGGTTGTAAATTCTTTATAGTGAAAGATAGTCCATTCATATTTTTTTATTTTATCTTAGTAATAAAAAGTTAAATATTTAATTCATGAAAATTAAAAACAATTCAGACAGAAATTTGATAGATGAAAAATTCATCACATCTTAATTAAGCCAATGAATCAAATTCAAGCCTCAAGCTAAATGAACAAATCCAAGCTTAATTTTTTATTTCATAAATCATGCTTGAATTTGACTTGACTCATTTCCACCTTAATAATGAATAGCTGAATACACACTTCCTTACATTATACTTCTTTCATCAACAAAACTTCAGCACCTTATAATAAATAAACTGCCTATGGATTGTTGGATTAAATAGAAACAATCAATTACATATTTCAATAGTTAACGAAATTGTCTGCATGATCATATAATGGTGCACTTCATTACCACAAAAATGTAAAAAGTTGAACATTAAAATAAGCAAAGTTACTTAAAAGAATCAATTATCTGCAATTCTAAAAGTGGAGCTCCCACAAGCAAGGTAACAATATTTACAAGTGCACCTAGTATCATGAACTAGTGGGGAAAAAAGAATGAAAACAGTGAGCTCCAGATTAGAAGAAAAGAAAGGAAACAATGATAGAAAACAGAACAATTATACAACCGTTTGTTATATACTTTTTTCTAATTTGTTGAGTTTTTTCACCACAGAATTGATACTGCATGGTTGCACCTACCCAATGCATGTTTCTTTCCTCTGCTAGCTTCCTTATCATAAGCTCTCTCTAGTCTGTTCTAATCTGCATCTTTAGAGTTTAGACCAAAGCCAAGTCAAATTATACAAAATGTGAATCATATATTAGTGCAAAGGAACTGATCAATGGCAAAGTGTCTGCCCGTAATTCACCCATTCTACAAAAGTATCTGGAAATTCCTCTGGAACATCGGACCGTGTACCATCGTAGGTTAAGTCCGGTTCAGTTCGCTCCCTTCCCTGAGAATGCTGCATGGAATTAGTATGACATAATAACATGAAGACCAAGGGAGCATTTGGAAGAGCATATAGAGATTTATTTGGCTTACGACGTTCATATAAGTTATTTTAGGTTATTAAACAAATCTTATTGAATAAGAGCTTAATAAGTTGTTTATCCAAATGTGGTCCAAGTAATTTAGAAAGTCAAGGACGTTTAAATTATGGAAGGACCAAGATTTCGAACATATATGAAACTCAAGCAGTCCAAATGGATGGTAACAGATTGTTGCTGTGATATGCACAAAATACTCCATCCTTTATCATCTCAGAGTAAAACCTAATCGTACTAGACCAAGAACAGCCTAAACTGTTTGCTATTGTTCTACTTTAACATATAACTTCAACTTCATGGAACAAATGTACATGTATTGCATCTAGTGAATATAGACAAGTACATATCATCATATGACTCACGGAATTAGGCAGTTGTGAATGTATGCTATGTAAGAAGGGTGGTACCTTCCGGCTTGAGCCACCCAAATCACTAGTGGAGGCGGTTGTTTCTCCTACTATCACTCCACTGGCAATATTTTCTGAAGAAAGCCCGGGAATTGGAGAGTTCGTAATTGTTGACCTGCATTAGTATAAATAGGCCACTAAAATATACACATTTTTCTTTGGTAAAAAATGCATCACCAGAAAGAAGCAAGGAAATGTCCCCCACTTTCTCATTTCTACCCTGTCTTGTTGCCTATGCATCTTTCTGGGAAAAAATGGTTCTTCAACAAAATATAACTGCTAGGCATTTGTAGGTTTTCTTCATTACAAAACATTAATTACCTCTCATATGCTTCTTCTTCACATGAATTTCCTGAAGATGATAGCCAATCGAGGTCAACAAAATTGGAGCAGCTGAACGAATCACCATGCTCAGAACAGTAAATATGATCACTTTCAACTCTTCGCATGTCTCCGAAAAGCTGTCTCCGAGGCATTGAGGGAGTGTACCTACACAAACGAAGAATTGCACATCATTCACTTATGGACTAGATGGACAAAATGAAGCAGCAAATGGCAGAACATGTCATCATGTAATGAGTTTCCAACTCACACCAGCACAATATGAGCCCATTGACACAAATTTTATTGCAAATTAGAAATTATGATTATTTGTAATTGGCCATTTTAATATGCAAACACAGCAGAGGATGAAGAAAAGAGAAGACTCTCAAATAGAATCACTTTTCCAATCCTCGAGAAAGTAAGAATGTTTACCATTTAGTTTTTATACAAAAGTTCTCGCACAGAATGGCCTGCTATGTTTAGGCATAAAAATCTTCTAGAATAAGGCGGCTAAGACTAATACATTAAATACAGTAAAAAATCTCGAAAATGGGAATTTGACAATCTATCCAGTATTCTTCGAAACAGTAATATTTAAGCCAGCATTAATAGAACGCAAACCTTGAAAATGATGCATCACTCTCAGTAGTAGATATTTCAGGAGACGACTCGCTAAAAACCTTGCTTCCTTCTTCTGATCGGTCGGGCAAACCTGGGTTAGGAAAATTTTCATGCCTGCCATTTGGGGCTGACATAGGGGTAGAACTTTCCTGGAGAATGTTTCCATCTGAGAAGGATCTTTTGAAAAATGACCTAACAAAATTTCAAAGTTAACACAAGCTTCACTGTACATGCTTCAAGTTATCAGGATATGCAATATCAAAAAATCCATCACGGCCACGACAAAACCCAAAGGTATTCATATCTCAAAGGAGTTCTTTCTGTTACTCTCTTACCTTGTCACTTTCTCGCAGCTTCTCTGCAATCCATCCAGCCCGTCTCTCAAGGAAAGACCATATACTTCTATTAATTAATTCTAGTTGAGCTTTTATTTGGAGCCCGTTAATTTTTGCATTGAAAAGAAATCCCTTTCTAATAGAACAAGCCGTTTGGGATTGTTGCGTTCAAGGACTTTCTCATGATACAGTTTAAAAAATTACGAGGTTGAGTTGTGACATCATGGCAGTGGTGGTCAGTGACAGTCCATTGGCCTATTTGGCCGCCTCTTTCAATTTATATTTATAATTGGATTGGACTATGTTTAAGGCCTCTCTTCGCTGCTCTACTCATGACTAATTAAGGACTTTTCTGATCCTGATACACAGATGGGACATCTTTACTGCATCTTTAAGCTATGGCTAACAATTTTCTTTCTTTTTTTAATAATTAAGAGGGTTTTTTATCCTGTCGGACTTTCGTTATGATAAATGAGCCTCCAAAAGTTGAAACCTGTAATTTGCTGCTGATTATCCCACACCTCAATATAGTACTTGAGGGTCAGATGGCATTCATTTTAACACTTGATATTTGTCACTTTTTTAAACACATACTTCTTGATCCTATGTAATTTTATTATTGTTTTAAAATATGCTTATGTCATGTTGTGTCATGTTATTGTGGTGCATGGCAAACAGGGTCAATTATGATTTGATTTATTGTTATTTAATTTACTTTAGACAGCTAGGATTAGATTTATTTTCAAGGTGAAGATTTGTTTTTTGTTGTTGTTAAGGTTTCTACCCTACATAAAGAGGATTTCATGGTTGCAAGGGGATTGCTCTGATTTTCTTAACAAGAAAAGAATTTATGCTATTTCCCTGACTGTTATCCTAAAAGGTCGTCCATCTATTGGCTGAAAACCAGATCGCTTCACCTCTTCTTTCCTAATGCAACAACATAACCCTAACTTTTTTAACCTACACTTACCAACTCGTAGAGGTGAAGAAGCAAAAGGTATTATATTACTCAGAAGTTACATTTAAATACCTAGCATCACCATCTCCAAGTCGCCCTGCATCATAGTGCTGATCCGAACCCAATTCCCATAGAGCAGGCTTACCCTGTTGTGGCTGAAAATGCCCCAGGAATCTGACCGGATAAAATAGAAAGATCATGTCATGATTAATAGAAAAGAATAATCAGTTAAAACCACGAAGACATCGTTTCAAAAAGAAAATATATCACAAATGCACAAGCTACCAACAATAGTTTCACAAAAAAACACTACAGTGCTTACGACAGAAAGATATGCAGGAGTTGAAAACTCGTTTGCATTGACACCATTTTGTTTTTAAATTTGCAGTGTTTGCGGATGATTTCTAATCCTACTGTGCAGTACTTCTTACCATCTAAGATAAATTACTTTTTCTGAAACAAAAAGGCTATAACGGAGATAGAAATAGAGAACAGATGAGAATAATTTAACTCAGAGGCACATAGAAAAGGTAAGAAAATGCATGACCAAAGAACATACACATTAATTGCATCTTGTTTCACAGCATCCATGTAGGCATTGCTGTAATATCGTTGAAGAGTCCTAAAAAACTCCTGAGACTGTATTGCGGCTCTCCATTGGCCTCTTCTCTCAGAGAATATCTATATAGAAACAGAAGTTAAAGAAAAAGACCATCAGAAAAGGCTTAAGAACAGTTATGCTACAACAATGTATGGATAAATCGGTTTAATGAACTTTCATATCAAGAAAATCCCATGACCACTGATATTCTGCCCATTTAACAGTAAAGTGGAATATTACAGACAAGAAATAAAGATGAATCTAAATGTTGACCAGCACATCGGTGGGGTAACCCCATTCTCATGAGCAAAGTTAACTCTAATACCCTACAATACACATGGCTATAAATGATGGTAGTCTCTAGTCACAATTCCCAATTTCTCGATGTTCCCTAAAAATGACATGGAATACAGGACATGAGTCCACTCTAAAAGTACCAATAAGAAAGCTAACAGGGTTATTTATGCCATCTACCTCAGATAACATTATTGGACAGCTAAAGATTGTGATTAACCAGTTAAGTTTTCAGTGGGTGATTATTGAAGAAATATCCTTTCTTTACCCCCCACCAAAAAAAAATTAATAAGGTTGATGGTTATCATATTCATTACAAAGTTTAAACCCGAAGTGAAGCTCTATAGAAAATTATTTAATTGCCTTCAGAGGCAAATAAGAAAAAATGATGCAGCAAAATTACTAATTCGAAAATCTGCAAACTGAAACAATTGTAACAAGCCTCACAACTACAAATCACCTTGTTGTGTGCAGCAGAACCGCCATACTGATGTGCAAGTGTGTCACCCATCCGCTCATAAAACCCCATCAAATATTCAGCTACAGGATCATCAAGGTCAATTCTTGTGTGGTCAATAACTCCCAGAGCGTGGAGCTGGTGACCAAGAGCAGCCAACCCATATGCATATTGTGCAACATTTGTGCGATCTAAGCAGTCTATGCAATTCGTCCTAAGCACCCCCCTCTGCAACATGGGTGGTTTGACGGAATGATTTTCATTGGAAACATTGTTTCCTTCACTAGCTTTCCTCTCTAAATTATTAGTATCATCATTGTCATCATGTCCAGTAGGTGAAAAGCTTCCTTTATCAACATTGCTGGATGCAAAACTTAACATCAGTAAACAAGAAATACCAAATTAAGAAATTTGTGTAATCCAGCTATCCATCAAGCATTAACTTATTTTTATTAATATTGTTTGGCTTATTCTATGACAAAGTTTATAACATTGTTCTTATCTTCTTACAAAATTTTGATTATAGACGGAGGATCTAACAAATGTTGAGAACAGTAATTAAAAGATTGAAATAAAATGAAAAACTTACCCTGCAGATGGCCATTTTAGAGAGTCTTCCAGTCTCGAGGTTGGTGTCACTTGACAGTAGAAAAAACCTGTTGAGGTCAAGGCATATGCAGCCACTTTGCCCAGAAGCAGCAAGACATTTGTAGCTTTGCTGGTAGTAAAAAGAACTTATTTTTAATCAGCTTATACAGAAGACATATTGTATTTTGCTAAGAGGGATAAAATTATATAATGAAGGACATTAACCTCTGAAAATGTTTGTGCAGATCCCAGTGAAGAAACCTAAGCCTGTTCTCCTCAGATGAATCTTTATTAATAAAATCTATGGCATTAGCAAACTCAGCACGAAGTATGGACTCACGAGGCTTCTTCTCATGGGTCTGTTTAAAATAAAGATAAAACCAATATCAATCACCCAAGAAACTTATTAAAAATGAAACAAACTAGAAGCATGACAATTCATTGTCAGATTTTCTACCATCCATGTACTATAATAATATAATCTTTTATGAATAGCAAATATTATAACATTAAACTAGTCAAGACTAATCCAAGTACAACATCAATCTGTGTCAACACAACCGAGATACAATAAAATTTAAGATTGAATAGATTTTCGAATCCAACTGAAAATCCTTGCTGAGGTTGACAGTTTGCTCTAGCGAGAAAGCCTCTTCTCACCCTAAGTATTTATATACCAAACAGAAAAGATGATGGCATGTAATAAATGGGAAACAAAGTTCACTTTCTTCTTAGAAAAAGCAAATTACCTTTATTAAATTAAAAATTATAATAGGATTCCCGTATCTTTTCGCAAGGTTTTCAAAGTGAAGTCTGGTGGCTTGATAATTCTGATCCTTCTTTGACACTAGGGGGAAATGAGTGATACATAAGCAAACAAATGGAAAGTCAACAACCAAAATAGAGTAGGCAAGACAAAAATAACTGCACAACTGTTACAATATTTGTGAAATGGGAAGACATACATAAAATATCTGGTTTAATATTTAGACGAGAAGTTTCCTGTGACCAGAAAAGAGGGATTGAACCACGGTTCTGGACAATGGAGCTTATTCGGATTGGAAGACCTTCCGGAACATCCTCAAACACAATTTGTTCTGTCTCAACATCATTAGCTACTCTGCCCTTCTCGTTAACACCCCGCCTCAAATACCTATACATAATCATTGAAGGGAAAATATGATTAGTATGACACAACTTTTTTGCAAAGCTAAAAAATCAATGGTGACTTCCTATGTCTGTATTTTTGTTAACTTTTTTTATCACGCAGGTTTGGTTAGCTAATACTTGATTGGTCATCAACTCAATCGTCAGTTTTCATGGAGTACAAAACAGCATAACTCATCATCAAATAATTGAAGCCATAAATCCTACACATCATGATTCATCATTGCAAATGCTTATCCATCCCTTCTGATTTTAAACATTTGGTATGACACAACTTTTTTGCAAAGCTAAAAAATCAATGGTGACTTCCTATGTCTGTATTTTTGTTAAAAAATTTTATCACGCAGGTTTGGTTAGCTAATACTTGATTGGTCATCAACTCAATCGTCAGTTTTCATGGAGTACAAAACAGCATAACTCATCATCAAATAATTGAAGCCATAAATCCTACACATCATGATTCATCATTGCAAATGCTTATCCATCCCTTCTGATTTTAAACATTTGGTACCATATCTATCCTTAAAGTTTTCAAGATTTTGTCGCCTAAGTTATTTTATTTTAAATTTGCTGGAAAATCTGGCATGATGCATGTTGCTTTCAAGTACTCATGAAAATTCTGAAGCTAACAAATTATTTAATATGCTAAAAAGCTTGTGTTTAGTGCACCGCTTCTCTTTTCTATCAACACCTGGATGGAAAACAGAGGTGTATCCCAGTAACCCCACCATCAGAACATGAAAGACAGATTATTCCATGTGTCATTCCATATCATATACCCTTGTTAAAATCAAACTTCAAAAGCACTCTGACAATTCAAAACAACTAGAAAATACAACAAGTGAATGAACGGTAACTGTATATGGACCACATCCTGAGCACAAATAAGGATATAATCATCAGAGGAGGCTCTTGATAGACTAGCTAAGTTTGCATAAAACATTGTTAAATTATAGATCATTCGTATAACCAACTACAGCATACTCAGCATGTAATCACATAGGAAAATGACTCAATGCATTTAATGCCTTTGGAAAGAAAAAACAATGAAATTTAAGGACCTGGTGCCAGCATAATGACGTGATCGTCTCGCAATGAGCGTAAGTATTAACTCCCGTCCAGATATTGTAGTAAGTGTGTCCTAATGGAGCAACCAGATAGACATCAGATATCCAAGCACAGGATGACAAAATTACTTCAATGGAGCAGGAAATACTAGTGAATTGTAAATGAGTCAATTATTTAACAAGATTACTAGATCAATGAATACAGTATCCAGCAGATTTCAAGAGTCACTTTTATTCACCTGTTTAAAGAAGCCGTATACTAGTGCAACTGTCCAAAGAGTATTCTGAAGGTGATTCCTAATCCCTCGAGTCAAAAACTCATTCCAGACAAACATGGTCTCATAAAGGACTTGGCCTAACTCATTATCACACATGTTCCTTTGAAGACTGCGCATAACGTTGTATGAGTAGCTGAAATAGAAGTCCTTTGTAAGGTCAACTGTGAATAGGAGCTTCTTGTATCTAAAAAACAATGGAAAAAGAACATGATCAACACAAGACCTTGCGATGTTAAGAACAATAAAGAAATTGACATAAGGCCAAATCATCTTGCTTTACTATGCTTCTTCTACAACTATATTTAAATTCAAAGATGGCGTTAACATTAAGAATCAGAGTCACCAAGCACATCAAATTATACCATAAGTTATCATGAATAAACCCTAATAAAAGTTAAGTTGTCCTTAACAAATTACTAATACATGTGTACTTTTTCAACATATAATTTTTTTATATTTAAGTCAAACAGAAGGGATATAATCATGTAGCTTCTACATAAAATTTCCAGTAACTTTGAAATTAACTTCACAGAAATATGAAAAGAGGAGAATGAAATAATTAATAATTGGGATAGAGAAGGGGAAACTGAAAGGTCAACAGAAATGCATGTAAATAAGAACAAAACTAAAATGACTTTTGTTTTAAACAGTGAAAAGAAATATCAGAATTCACAATGAATATATATATATATATACAAACTGTGTAAGTAATATGTCTTTGTTTCAATAGTTAAAGGAAAGAGAGGAAAGATATCAGCACTCAAAATGAATCCATATAGATTATGTATATGCTTATAAGTAATATGCAAATAGATGCTGAGCATCACTTGGTCTACCATTCAAGTTTTCAGTGAGGGGTGCAATTGATATAACAAGGGATACTGTAAAAACCTGTTTTCATTTTTAGAGTTGATGATGTTAGACCAAACCGAAGAATTTGGCAGCGGAATCATCTCGCTCTTTGAGACAGCATATACTGCATGACCACAGATTGCACCAATTTGCCTTCTTTTTGTGATAAGAAGCATGTAGTAAGGCCCCAAAAATTTGATGAACCCTAAAAGCAGGAAAGCAGAATAACATATCAAGATAAAGACTAATAAATTGTCAGCAGGAAGCTGGAGAAAACATCAGGGATCAACATACCAACAATTCCATAACAAGTTGTAACAAATTTTAGTCCACCTGTGGACTTATTCCCCTCGTGTGTACGCTTCAACAGATCAGAACATTCACTTTCTGTATAAGTGGTGGGATCTTCACGCAAATTTAGCTCGGAAGGATCTAGACGGCCAATCTTTAGCACTCTCCAATATGTCCTGCTCTTGTCCCTTCCTATCATGTAAAAGTTCTGTGGCATAAAACATAAAAATAAATGCACAAGGTTAAAATATTTTAATTAACAGAAAGGCACGATAAAATATTCAAAAAACAATTAAGATTCCACATCGAAATCGAGAGCTGCTTTTGAGAATACAGATGATATATAAGTGGATATTGGGTAATAAATGCACTAAAATGTTAAGATCCCTCAAAATCAAAAGTACATGATATTATCACTCATATGAATATGAAACAAGTTAACTGATAATTCATAATACTTTTAACCTGCAGTGGAGATCAAAACTATCAACGTATATTTTCCTACAAAACAAGCTAATCATATTCCCATGACAAAATCAAAGAGATCTCACTATAAGAATAGTAAAGAACAAAGTACAAGAGTTGAAAAGGGAAGATAAGGGCATTACCGATCGAGTCTCATAGAGCCTAAATTTGTGCAAAGAAACATGAGAAGGAGAAGGAGGAGGAAGAAGAAGGGTTTCTGAAGATTGATGAGAAGGGTCATTCTCTGAAGATGCCATGACTCTTTTCTTCTGTGATATTCAGATCCCCCGAGCCTCAGGCTCAGGGAAACAATCAAAATGCCATGCAAATTTCAAACACCACCAAAATTATCAAAATTCACAATCACCAAAATTCAAAACACTCACATCCCAAAAACACAAACTCATATATTGAACTCTTGGCTGCTTCAAATACAGCATCACCATAATCTCTTCATAATTTCAGCTCCACCATCCACCACCTTCTCCGATCAAACTATCACTCACACCGCCTATAGCTACTAAACATGTATTCTGTTACAAACAACAACGACCCACTAATCCTTACTCAAGTTACAGAAAACACAGATCCAAATATTAACACAGATCCAAATATTAACAACTTTTTTGTGGTTGTAAATGGAATATTATATATTCGTGGGTTAGTGAAATTAAAGGGAAATTAGCTTGTGGGTAATTTGAAAATGGAATATTTTCGCGGAAATGGGTACGAAGATCAAACACGGAAATAGGGTGAGAAATGAAAAGGGGAAGAAGATTTGAGAACAAAAGGATGAAACCACGGGTGTAGGAACAAGAGATGCTAATTATTGAATCAATTTTTATTTTTTTAATAATTTCAATTTAAATATAAAAAAAATAATTTCTCTCGGCGAAAGGAAGAGAAGGGAGAAGGTGAATTCAGATCCAAACCCAAGAACGAATCAAAACCACAACATCGTATCCAAAAATTCAATAAAATAAAATAAAATAATTTTAATGGGTGAGCACCATCCACACGTTAAAATAAAACGAAAAAATATTTTTATGATGTTAAGAGTTTTTACCCTATTAATACATTATGTATCATTTATATTTGTATAATAAGTAATATAATAAATAGTTAGTACAATGAATGATAAAAATAATATATTAACTGTTGATACATTTTTATACTAATAGTTTGTAAATATTATATTCTAAAATAATAATGACAATAAATACGTGTGTGTAACTGTATATATATATATATAGCTAGTGTTATTTTCAGAAGCATGTGAAAAGGGGAACACAATTAGTTATTTGGTTATCAGTGTCAAAGTTAATGTGTCATGTATAGTTTTTTAGACGGTTATTATGTATTATTATATATATATCATCTATATAAGAATGACATGTGTATTATTTTATTTAGTTTTAGAAATATTCATGTAGAAAGTGATTAAATTATATAATGTCATAATTTTAGTGGCCGAAGGAGATAGTTTATCTCCTTATATTAGGAGTTACATTATTCTCATAATTTATGTGATTTATTCGATTAGATATAAAATATCAGTTTTTTTTTTTGTTAATTTTTATATCTTAAACTATTTTATTTAATTTATTTTTATTTATTATATAAAGTTTTATTTTTAATTCTTGGACAATGTATGCGAGTCATTCGCAGCCTGTTAGTCCATTTTAAAAAATATATTTGGGTCGAGGATAAAGACCTTTAAAATTTACTTTATTTCCTAATTTTTAACTATAAATAGGAATAACAATTTGTACATGGACATATAGATAATATTTAAAATGAGTTAGTTTGGATTTGTATAGTTGGAAATGCGGGTAATTTGTATGGAAAATTTTGAAATTCGTTTGTTGAATCCGTATAATGGAGTACCTAGATTTGGAGTGTTCAAGCCTGTAATCTAATCATAAATCCGTATATATACACACACACGTATAGTAGTGTTTTAGACTTTCATTTGGTGTCTTAGTACTCTTCCATCCCGATGAAATGAGGCATGGAACACATCCACCGCGAATAAGGTCCACGAGCTACGAAAGAAACTTCGAGCTCATATTGGTCATGGGTTGAGAACGAGAATATGAGCTCAAATGCGACTAAGATGTTTCAGTTCGCCAAGTTATCTCTTATTTGCCCGTAGATTCAGCAACCGTTTGAAAAGTTGACCTATTTAGAGATCTTCATATCTACGCTTATTTTCAACTCCCTAAAACATTTCATCGCTTACTACACCCTTCCATTTCTCTTATACCATGGAACAGAGCCACCGCGAATAAGGTCCACGAGCTACGAAGGAAACTTCGAGCTCATATTGGTCATGGGTTGAGAATGAGAATATGAGCTCAAATGCGACTAAGATGTTTCAGTTCGCCAAGTTATCTCTTGTTTGCCCGTAGATTCAGCAACCGTTTGAAAAGTTGACCTATTCAGAGATCTTCATATCTACGCTTATTTTCAACTCCCTAAAACATTTCATCGCTTACTACACCCTTCCATTTCTCTTATACCATGACAACGAGTATAAGAAATAAAAAGTCATTCTAAATGATTGACATCTAATATATTAATTTGTTTTTATTTTTCACAATTTTGGATAGGATAGGCCTAATACTTACTTTCACATTATTCCCACCATCAACAATTTATAATGTCATTACAATGCAAAAAAATTATACTGTTATTACATTAGCTCTTAAATAAAAATAATATAAAATAAATGAATGATAAATGATTCATTAATTATGTATAAATTTTTATATGGTATGTGATAAATGATTTTACATTATCTTAAAATTGAAATATTAAGCGACATAAAGAAGAATATAATAATGCACTGTAATATCTTTTACAGTTAGTACATTTAAAATTTAATTCGTATCAGATATACGTGCAATGATGCTAGCCATACGGTGCGGCTCTCCAAGCAACGACGTCGTTTAGTTGGCGTAAATGAGCGAAATTAGGTATTATTATTCTGATTGAAATTCCGTAACAAGTTACTCTTCATCCCATGATAATAAAATAATAATCAAACGATTTTCTATCTCTCATATTCATCATCGTCGTCGATTAGGTTTCCCAATTTGCTTCATCTTCAGCTTCGTAGCAGCACCAGTAGCTTTGCCCATCCAATTCTTGGTAAGTTTTTTCATTTTCAATTTTATTATTTCATGCTATGCTATTCTCCTCCTTTACGCTTCAAAACCCTAATTCCCCAATTCCACCGTAATCGTCTTTCTTTATAATTTATCGTATTCTTTTTGCGCGATTCATTCTTCTGCATGCAATTCGATCCTCAATTTTTATGTTTCCCCTCAACCTTTCATGCCCCACTTCAATCCTCAACTTTACCTAATTCGAATTTACCTTTGTTCATCTTCTTTCTATTGCTCTTGTCCCTTTTAATAAAGTTTGTAACTTTGTAATTTCAATTGCAGCCTTGAATTGCTACCTTTAACTACACGCACTATAGTTTGGTGGTAAATCAATGGCAAATTCTAATGCTAGAGCAACATATTCTTCCATATCCAAGATAGAAAAGGAGAACAACAACCACTTTCGCAACGATTCTATGAACCACTATGATGAGTCTAAATGGTCTGAGCCTAATGCATTAGGTTCAAAGTCCTCAAACCAAGGGATTGTGTATCAGTTCCCTTCCGAGGCTGATGGTTTTTTTGATGAAGGATATGACTCGAGTGATGATGCTAATAATCATAGTATTGTTCCATCAAACATGCCTCCTGAGGTGAATTTGAAGAATGTGTTATCTGGGTTGGTTGCTATTTTGACTGGACAGAATAAGGTTCCGGTGATTACCACAGACAAGGAAGTGCCTACTTCAAATGTATCATTTCTTGGCTCTGGAAAGAATGGAGATAGTTTCATTGATTCTTCTGTATACACGCCGAGTGCACCACCACTTTTTGAGCTAAGTGGGACTGACTATAGTTCGTATAAGGAGGTTTTGGAAGCTGACCCCCCTGAGTGGTTACCTGATAGCTCTACTACTGTTTGTATGCAGTGTACTGCTCCGTTTACTGCATTGACTTGCGGTAGACATCATTGCCGGTTTTGTGGAGGGGTTTTCTGTAGAATATGTACAAAGGGGCGGTGTTTGCTGCCTGTTAGGTTCAGGGAAAAGAATCCTCAGAGGGTGTGTGATTCCTGCTATGATAGGCTTGATCCTTTGCAGGGTGTTCTTATCAACACCATAAGTAATGCAGTGCAGGTAGCTAAGCATGATGTGATGGACTGGACTTGTGCTAGAGGGTGGATTAATCTTCCTATTGGTTTATCTATGGAGCATGAGATATATAAAGCATCTAATACACTGCGAAACTACTGCCAGGTTTGTTCCTTTTCTTTAAGTTTAGTGATTTCTTATATTATTCCAATGATAACATTGCCGTTATTCCTCCTTTTTTATATGATTGAATGGGTTGTCGTTGCTTCTATATAATACAAAGAAGTATCTGCTAAAGTGATATATCTGAAAATAGTAATATTTAATATTAGTAACGTCTTGGACTAAAGTTTCTGCATGTGTAATACTTTAGCTGTTCAGAATAGGATCTTTTACTGCTTTTATGTGTAATACTTTTTAAATGGGCAGGTTGCCAGCTCCAATCCTGAGAGTTCCATCCCTTTAGCTGTTCTTAAAAGTGCCAAAGGCCTAGCAATTTTAACAGTTGTCAAAGCTGGTGCACTGCTCTCTTACAAAGTGGGCACTGGGTTGGTTGTTGCTCGAAGATCAGATGGATCATGGTCAGCACCATCAGCTATATTCTCCCTGGGTTTAGGATGGGGTGCTCAGGTAAAGTGAACATATGTGGGTTTAGTTCATACGTAAATTGTATCATTATGGTTATGCTTACTGTTTTGGTTTAATTGGGAAAATGGAATGGTGGTCTGACCATTTTAAATGTGCTTGTGTTTACAATTTCATTTAATCTTCAGTCTTGATTGACATGAGTGTTTTTGTGTGACTGTATTTGTATGGAATGCTCTTGCATCAGTGGTAACCAGTTCTCAGTTGTCAATTAGTTACATATTAACCTGACATTGTGAACTCTCTGAATAATATTGAAAATATCTTAAGTGCATACACGATTGTGCTGACTTCATTATGAATTTATGTTTGACTAATGAATGCATGTTTATTCTGTCTCAGATTGGTGGTGAACTTATGGATTTTATAATTGTTCTTCATAATACAAAAGCTGTGAAGACGTTCTGCAGTCGCATGCATTTTTCTCTCGGTGCTGGTTGTAGTGCTGCAGCGGGGCCTATTGGGAGAGTGCTTGAAGCTGATATCCGTGCTGGTGACCGAGGCTCCGGCATGTGTTATACTTACAGTTGCAGTAAAGGTAGTTTATAGCCATTTTTTATTTTTTGCATGTATCCGGATCTTATCTTCGAGGGTGAGCCTGGTCGTTTGACTTGTGACCTGAAGACCATGAGTTCAAATCTTGGAAACAACCTATTCGCTTGCGAGTGTAAGGCTGCATGTGTATGCTTTCCTCAGACTCTACTTGGTGGGAGTCTTGTGCATTGGGCCGCCCATCTCGATCTTCTCTTTGCATGAGATGACAGTCACCTTTTTATTTTAAGTTCATTTAAATGCATTGGCATGTTTGGGCTATTATTTACCATGTTAGTTTCGTATTTGGGCCAATATTTATTAATATGCTGAGTTGCTGGCCTGGACATGAAGTTAGAATAATGTGTGGTACAGAGGACTGTAAGAGTTTGTTCAGGTTTTCATGCAACATATTGTAGTGTCAATAGTTTATCTTTTGTAAATAATGTTTGAATCTGCACAACCTTAGAATAGCTTTTGTGACAAATGCCATAGCTTTGTCCTTGATGTTCTCAGATGCATAACCTGGACTTCCTATGCCCTTGTGTTTGAATAAAAAGATACTGGTTCTTAGGGGGAGAACATTGGTCACACCGTCACACAGTAACTCCCATAACGCAACACTAATAAGTGCATTCCACCTTTGTGAGCAAATAATCATTGTCTGCTTGTGCCTACTACTATATTTCTGTCTAGTTCTTATTTAATTCCAACTAGTAATGTTTGTGATATAGTAATGTTTGAAAGTATATTTAAAACAGAATGTTGTCAAACTGTAGGGGCATTTATGGGAGTGTCATTGGAAGGGAATGTAGTTGCAACTAGGATGGATGCCAATTTGCGGTTTTACGGTGATCCTTATCTCACCACTTCTGACATTCTACTAGGGATGGTGGATAGACCAAAGGCTGCTCAGCCATTGTACAACAGTCTTCAAGAACTGTATTCCAGTTTGTGCTACTAGGCCTGACTCCAGTTGCAGATTGCACCTTTCATGTCATCATATCCTTACTTGGTTCTTGCATGGAGTCCTGAAATGTGATTCCCTTATCTTCCTCTATCATGGCATTAGAGGGATGAGGGATTTATGTACTTGTAATTTGGCCATCACTAATGATGTACATAAGTTTATCATGTGAATATGTTATTGGACTGGATCTGTACATACACAAAGACAAACAATTGTCTAAAAAATAACAGACAATTAATGGAAATATATTAAATTTCAAAACTAAGGTCAATACAATTTAATTCTGGCTTAATTTTATTTAACATGGGTTTTGGCCCTTCCTTCCTCATTTTTTGGTCCTTGGAAGTTGAGTTATTAAGTTGGCAAGTTGAAGTATTATTCAAATTTTGAACTCCATCATGAGTACATGTTTTATATAACTGCATGTATATTTTGTATGTGTGGAGAGTCATCTCTATTTCTTAACCATTTTTCTCATATGGTGTTTAGCAAGTTTCTAATCAATTAAATCCAATTTTTTTATAGAAATTATTCAAAGAGCTAGGAAATAGTGATGATCAAAAGTCCTTTTGTAGATGCTGGTTCTCCAGACATATAGTTTGTAAAGTCGGTTATATAATAAAATACATTTATTACAAAATATCTTTGAAATCATTCCTCATCTATAACCGTTAATTATTTAATTTTTATCGAAAAATGTAAGGCATTAATTCATCATACAAGCGTAGGATTCTAATCCACATATGAGGTTCCAGCTATCCATGCCAATCCTTTGTTTGAGCTTTCATGCAGTTGTCATCCACTTTATCAAATGCTGGATTGTCGACTAAATTTGTATTATTGATCACTATAAAAAAATACTTGTATTATTCATTCTTCTTTTTGGGCTGTCTAACACATTTACATATGGTATTCGTGTAACTGAAATTTAAGGATGTCTTAGTAGTAAATTATTTTGTTGGTCATAAAATTTTGAAAATATGTATAAATAAATATCAAAATAGGCTTATGTTAGTTATTTTTGTTGTTGAAATTCTTCAATAATATAAATGTACTTGGAAGCTTCCATTCATCTTATCCATAAAACTCGGAAATTTGGTATTATTGTCACCGACCAAATTTAATCTTACCATTGGCAAACGCCTTCTCATCACAATACTACTAACTTTTTGATACTGCATGAGTTATCATGTGACTTAGACTTTTCCTTCACATTTTTCATTTCCATTTTCCTTACTAAAATACAATGATAACTATTCCTTTTTTGTTAGGATTATTGGTATCTACACTTTTCGATAATAAACTAATCCCTTTTAGATGTATGTCTTTTCTTCTCAATAAAAATCATTTATGAATTGAATTCTTGAGTTTTTGGTCATCCTACCACTAGATTAACAACTTGTTAGTAACGATTCAAACAAGATAGTCTTACATTATCATTTTTTCACTTTTTATTTGCTGGTATAATGTAAAAAAGATACCATTATATAAATTAAAAAACTAGTTTCTACTTTAGTTTAGTTTCTCTTTCTATTATTTTCCATCTCATTTTATTCTTTCAAGTAAACACATCCATTATTGTATATAGGTGAAAATATGAAAATGATTTGCAATTGATAGTACTCATGTTATATTTTAGTGAAAGTAGGTCAAATTTTCCGTGACAACAAAAGGAAAAGTAAAGTAGATATTTAATCGTGATGAGAAGAGAAAAAGAACATGATATTATTCAACAGAAAATGAATTTGTTTTGGGACATTAACTATAGAAGCACGTGTAATTGTAAAAGGTGGTAGATTTAGATATATGCAAGATACGTGGCTGCTGGTTCACATTTCTAAACAAATAAAAAAGCTCAAACAAACAAAAAAAGTTAACCTAAATAATAATAAATAATAAAAATAATATAATATGAGGTGAGGAGGTATTATACAATGTGGGATACACATGTGGTAAGGTGTGGGGCCAAGAAAATGATTATTTTCTATTTCTATTATTTAATAATATTAATATTATCAGTAAAGTGTAATATATATAATGCAATGTTAATTTTAAGATTTATATATAATAACTACATTATCCATAATTCATCTAAGAGTTGATTATAAATAAATATGAATGATAAGTAATTCATATAATTTTTTTAATCTTATTTGTATTTTTTTATATATCTGTTTCTGAAATCCATTTTTATTTATTTTATTTCCCCCTCTTAAATCCTAAAATGTTGTGGTTATTATTTACTGTTAATACTAGAAGGGTGTGAGATCTGATTGGAATTGCAATTTGACTGTTTTTGGAGGTTTCAATTCCCAAAACAAAGTTATTATCTTTATTACTCCACTTGCATGCTCAGAAATTTATGATTCAGTGTTTTGTGGGTTGGAGAGAGAAGGACAAAATTCGAGGAAATGCTTCAAATTATGATTCTGTGCTGGTTTTCTTGATTGGGTCATGTTTTAGAATCATTTTGTATTGAATTTGGTTTCTGGGTATTCTGAAAATTGAGGCATTCAGTTGATTGAGTTATCTGAACTGAGGAATTGCTCTTTTCTTTTCACATAGCGGTGGCCATTGGCGTCTGTTCTTTTTGGTCTTGAACTAAATCTCATCAACCCTTTTTGGTAACTAACTATATTCTATCTATTGTGTTCGTTTTAATTGTGTGTTTAAAATTTAAGATGTAAAATTAGTGCCAACTTTGTAAGTGTTGTTATTGTTAAAGTTTTGGGTTTGATGAATTAAGAGCTTTTGGGAATTGGAGATTGGAATTGTTTCATGCAGCAATAAGCTAACACACCAAGGTTCCTAGCTTTTACTATCAGCTTCTTTGATTCAAATGTTTATGTCAGAAGTTCTTGTTTGTGGACAAGTTTGCCATGGCAATATTACAGAAATGATTGAAACTTTTAAAGGGTTATTTTCCATTCCATTTTTCTTTGATGCTTTAACTTGATTGTTCAGTTCTTAACTCTCACAATAAATTGCTTTCCTCTGCCGTAGTAGTTAATATTCATTGTTGACTATCAAATGCTTTATTCTTATTTTTTAACATTAGTAAATGTTAACGAGTATCGAATACAACGGCAACGAAGACTTAATTCCACTAGGTGGGGTCGGCTGTTATCAACTATCAAATGACTATTAAAAGTTATGATTGCTATTAATGTGAAGCAGTTATGGTTTTTCCTGCTTTTCGATTGTTTACCTGCATATGCTTCTCAACAGCATCTCGGACCGGAATACATGGAGTGTTAAGGCTGGTCAATGAGGGACTCATGATGAGTGGGTTGGAATGGAGTCACAGTCAATGGGCACCCCTGACAAGAAAATATCCGACCTTGTTGATGTAGTCAGGTCCTGGATCCCCCGAAGGACTGAGCCACAAAATGTGTCAAGGGACTTTTGGATGCCCGACCAGAGTTGTAGGGTGTGTTACGAGTGTGATTCACAGTTCACAATATTCAACCGCAGGCATCATTGTCGAATCTGTGGTCGAGTTTTTTGTGCAAAGTGCACTACAAACTTTATTCCCGTGTCATCAGATGAGCTAAATGCTAGCCGTGAAGATTGGGAGAGGATTAGGGTCTGTAACTATTGCTTTAAACAATGGGAGCAGGCTGTAAGAATGGTTGATAATGGCACTCCTTCTGCCGCCCCTTGTCTCAGCCGCTCTCCTTCTGTGACAAGCTTGGTCAGCAGCACGAAGTCCAGTTGCACCGGTCATAGTAGCAGCAGCACAGTTGGTTCGGTTCCTTACTCAACTGGACCTTATCAGTCTGTGCCTTATAGTTCACACCAATCTTCCCAAATGGATATGATAACAGGTGAGCAAGAAAATTTAAATTCCGAGAGAAGTACTGGTCCTTCAGCGGCTATGGGGGATTTGGGTTCCAACCAATTTCAGTATTGCTTCAACAGGTAACTTTCTTCGAGCTGTATGTATTTGTCTTTCTGATCTCCTAATATCTGGTTTCATTTATGTCCTCAAATTTCTGATGGTCATTAGTGTGATGAATGTCAAACTGTGATGCTAAGTTCTGCTGTTCTGATCAGATATGTTGGTGTTTTGTTCTTACTGTTATTTTATGCTTATTTTTATGAATCAGGAGTGATGATGAGGATGATGATTATCATTCTGATTCAGAATCAAGGCATTACTCTTATGTCAATGACTTTGATGATCCGGTTAACATTCATGGGATTGAACATGTCTATGGACCACATGAAATGCGTCCTGATGGTGATAACATTAAGGAAAGAAGTTTGAGTGGCCTAACGCCTCCTCATAATCTAGATCTAGAAGGTGTAGATGGAATTAGAGAACCTGGAAAAGCAACCGATGAGCCTGACCATGTTGATGGATGTGAAACATCCCCTTGTGATGAGGGGAGTAATAATGCCGAGTCTGTGGATTTTGAGAATAATGGACTACTGTGGCTCCCTCCTGAGCCAGAAGATGAAGAGGATGATAGAGAAGCTGTTCTATTTGATGATGATGAAGATGAAGGTACTGCTGGAGAATGGGGATACCTACGAACCTCCCGCAGTTTTGGCTCTGGAGAATATCGTAGCAGAGATAAATCAAATGAGGAGCATAGGAAGGCCATGAAGAATGTAGTCGAAGAGCATTTTAGATCTCTGGTATCCCAGCTTTTTCAAGCGGAAAACCTAACTATTGATGATGACGACGGCAAAGAAAGTTGGCTGGATATAATTACAGCTTTGTCCTGGGAAGCTGCAACACTTTTGAAGCCTGATATGAGCCGGGGTGGAGGTATGGATCCAGGTGGATATGTAAAGGTTAAATGCATAGCTTGTGGGCATCGAAATGAAAGGTAATGACAGTGAAGTATGGCAAAATATTAATGGACTAATGTATTAACCTTCATACTGCTCGAGCTTATATTTTGTTTTTTTTGTTTGTCTTTTGGTTGATCATTCACATGTTTTAATTTTGAGCTTGGTGCAATTTGTACCTCTGAATTACTTTCTGATTTCTTTCATGATTTACCCCGTACTGGAGAAAAAAATGAAAAAATAAAACTGCACTAAATATGTAGGCCTACCTTGAGACAGTTCTTGTCTTTCTATTTTATACAGACAATCCATAACCGTGAAGAGCCTTTATTGTGCTAAAAAACATTTTTTTAGTAGATGGATGACTCCGTTGTGTTGAAGGACGGTTGATAATTCATCTCTTCTTTTACTTCCTTTCTTCTCATATTTTCTTGGGTGATGTTTATGGTGGAAAGGAATCTCGTCCTTATCCCCCCCACCCCCTCAAGAAAATTTGCCATGTAGAAGTTCATATTAATTGTTTGGCCATATTTTGTCTACTGAAGTGTGTAAATTCATTATGCTTGTTTGGGAGATGGCTTTCTGGCACTAAGGCAGCCTGAATGATAATAGACCTAGTTACTGGTGCGGGCCTGTTTTCTTTATAACCAAATATTGTCTGATTGAGCAAGCTTGTGAATGGAGAAGTGCGGTATCCACTTAATTTTATTCACTATTATTGCATTATTGTATCTGTCTCTGTATACTGATGTGGTTTTCTATTTCCAGCATGGTAGTCAAAGGAGTTGTTTGTAAGAAAAATGTAGCTCATCGGCGAATGACATCAAGAATTGATAAACCGCGTTTTTTAATACTTGGAGGAGCTTTAGAGTATCAGCGTGTTTCTAACCAGTTATCAAGTGTTGATACTTTGTTACAACAGGTTCCACCCACTCAACCTTGCTCTTTAAGTCTTGATAAGTATATAGCAAGTTGTCTGCTCGTACTGGTGTTTACATCCAAATAAGTTTCCCTAGGATAAGCCTCTTGTCTTGTTTCTATCTATTAGTTCTGAATTTCATGACCTT
Source organism: Lupinus albus (assembly GCA_009771035.1). Taxonomy (NCBI): domain Eukaryota; kingdom Viridiplantae; phylum Streptophyta; class Magnoliopsida; order Fabales; family Fabaceae; genus Lupinus; species Lupinus albus. The sequence goes on from CM020005.1 coordinate 2,363,879, forward strand.
TTTACTCTTCCCCAGGAAATGGACCATTTGAAGATGGCAGTTGCAAAGATTGCTTCTCATCACCCCAATGTTCTTTTGGTAGAGAAGTCCGTATCCCGTTACGCTCAAGAATATCTTCTTGCCAAAGACATATCACTTGTTCTGAATATTAAAAAGCCGCTTTTACAGCGTATTTCCCGTTGTACTGGGGCACAGATTGTCCCTTCAATTGATCATTTGACCTCCCAGAAGCTGGGGTTCTGTGAAACATTCCATGTGGACAAATTTTTTGAGGAGCATGGAAGTGCCGGGCAAGATGGGAAAAAATCAACAAAGACTTTGATGTTCTTTGAGGGTTGCCCAAAACCTCTTGGTTGCACTGTAAGTTATATAACCTGTGCTTTGAATTACTCTGTCAGATCTTTGTTATCTTTATTTGATGGTCTATCAGTCATCCCAAACTTTAAGTTAGTAGATCCCTTACCTATACTGTCACATGACCTTAAGATAGATAAAACACAAGTGACAACCAAAAGAAGGAAACTGTGATATATGTATGCTGCAATCTATATTTTGTATACTTGGTTACGCACTCTTACACTACAGCTTTCTGGATTTTACCTAGTTCAAACTTCAAAATAATAAGTTGTAAAGAAAGGTTGGGTTGATCTGTTGCTTTTCTCATTCTGTTTTTTGGTGTTAACCAAGGGCATCCCCTCATCCTATGGGTAAAGAACTGATCTCTTTTAGGGTGTGTGGCTGCCTATCCCAGCTAGTGTTGTTCTCAGGGGTCAAACCTTGGCCTTTGGCCTTGTACGCTACTTGGGATTCAGGAGGGTCTTACACTACTGCACCAAATCCTTGGTGGTACTTTTCTTCCTTCTTTGTTTCCTCTTTGTGTGCTTATTTATTTATTTGTTTGTCTTTCAAAGATCTTGCTCAAGGGTGCTAATGGGGATGAGTTGAAGAAGGTGAAACATGTGGTCCAATATGGAATCTTTGCAGCCTATCATCTAGCGTTAGAAACATGTTTTTTGGCTGATGAAGGTGCTTCACCTCTAGAGTTTCCTCTGAAATCTCCCATAACTGTTGCATTACCTGATAAACCATCTAGTATTGAAAGATCCATTTCCACTATCCCTGGATTTTCTGCTCGCACTCCTATAGAGAATCCGGAGGCTGAACTTATTAAAGAAGTACCAAAATCTAATGGTGATCACAAGACAGAAAGAACCCCATCTAGCTACAGTGGGTCTACTGAAATATCAATGGTGGGTCTAATGAAAAATCAGGATATGTCGAATAGTGCTTCTAAGGAGGACGATAAGCAATGTCCTAGTGAACTTTTTCAGTACAGACAAGAAGGGAGAGGGGAAACTACATTGATCAATGATCTTGGTTCAGATTCTTTTGGCATCTTAGAGCCTTCAGGGCAAGTTGGAAATAAGCACGCCGGAGCTTCAGCATTGGCTGCAAGTCAGGGATGTAATCCTGAGCCACCAAATGTTAAACATGATAAGAATAAGAATGATGATGACATGATACTTTCAAAAGAAGACTTTCCCCCGTCAACTTCAGACCATCAGAGTATTTTGGTTTTTTTATCAACACGCTGTGTGTGGAAAGGAACTGTTTGTGAAAGCTCCCATCTTGTACGAATTAAATACTATGGAAGTGGTGATAAGCCTTTGGGACGATTTTTGCGAGATCAACTATTTGATCAGGTATTTGTTCATAGAAATTATTTTTTATTAATTTTTTTTATCACTAGGTGCAACCTTATGACCTAAAAACTTAAACGAGATTAACATTTCCTTATTAGAGTTACACTTGCCACAAATGTGAGATGCCATCAGAAGCTCATGTTCATTGTTATACTCACCGGCAAGGGAGCCTGGCAATTTCGGTTAAGAAACTATCAGACTTTCCTTTACCTGGGGAGCGAGAAGGTAAAATCTGGATGTGGCACAGATGCCTGAAATGTCCTCGTGTAAATGGTTTTCCTCCTGCTACACGGAGAGTAGTTATGTCTGATGCTGCTTGGGGCTTATCCTTTGGGAAATTTTTGGAGTTGAGTTTTTCAAATCATGCAGCAGCAAGCAGGGTTGCAAATTGTGGCCATTCTCTCCACAGAGACTGTTTAAGATTTTACGGGTATGCTTTTATCCTCCTAAATTGAATATATTATAAGCATGTATTGTTTTTCTCTCCCCACTTCACAAATTCCTTTGTTTTCTCTCTAAAATTTTACTTGTCTAGTGCCTTACTGTTACATTATGTGTGTAAAATGCATCCCCCCTCTTATTTGTGCTCATTGTATAAGCCCTTGTGATTTGCACATGTAGGCATAGATATTACTGTTAGAAAATTGGGGAATAGAAATATAAGAAAAGTATCACATGCTTTTAGGCCCATCTTTATATTGTAATCAACTACTGCAAGCTTACACCTTGGAACAAATTGTAGTAAATTTAAGTTTTAGCAAGTTATCACATATAAATCTAGTTTCTGGGAAAGAAGCAGCTTCTCAGGTTTGTATTTGAAGGATCAAATGTATATGGTCTTGCCTTTTGACATATAACCCATATTTACTTTGATTGAGTTGAGAGAAGTGAAACATTGTTATGAGTCCCATGTTTAGTCAATAAGGAAGCTCAATGACAACTTAAGTCCATGGGGCCAACTGTTATTACTTCAGTCCATGAGGAGAGATCAATCAAAAGACTAGTTCATTTATGAAGGGAAGCTTCATGATTTAAAGTACCACATTGAGCTTCTTTATCTACTCAATGAATTCATGGCATTGCCACCCTCTCTTTTAAGAGTCAATGCCCACGACGACTTCACTCTATTGTCACTAACTCAATGGTAGCCATTTCCCCTTTTGGTGGCTTCACTCGTCTATCTATATTCAGTACAACATTCTCACTACCACACCTTAGTCCATTCTGTAGTCCACGAAAGCCCGAGTTTGACCCAAAAGACTACTCCATCGGGTTGGAGAGTCTCATGGCCTAAATAGCAAATTGACCTTTATTATTGTAAGGATATATGAAAATATCTTACAATATCTTATATTATCTTATATAGAATATGTTGTTGGTATGATATCAAGCGAATATCTCATATAATCATGATTATATCTTATAGATTAGTTTAGAGTATCTTAGAAGATCTCTTAGGATTGAAGATTACTTTATCTTATCTTTTATGGTTTGTTTCCTTAAGTAATCAGGAGCCTAATATTAGTATAATTAGGGTTTAGTATTATGCCTTTTTTGTATCACATAATCATTCACAATAGTAACATTAAAATTTACTATTTTGAGTATTCCTTTTTGTCCATCTATAACTAAACCCTATAATTTCAACATTATTTACTGAATGTGGGGCTCATCACAGAGATGTTACTTCTGACCTAGAAAAAATATGCAAAATAAAGATAGAAGAGCCTGGAATGGAGAGTGTAGCTAGACAGTGGATTCAATCAATTTGTAATGTGTTTTGGGTGGGTGTAGGGAGAGTCTGGTTTAATCAGCCATCATTTTACATTGAAATAGGATCATCCTTCTAAGTCTAGTATCAATAAGGCTTCATGTTGAACTGTATCACTAGGGACTGTGAAGCACTTGAAATACTCATTTGCCAAATAAACTGACATTTATATCATATTTTTAGTCAGCTTTTTTAATAATGGTTTTCCGTGTGCAGTTTTGGGAAGATGGTTGCCTGCTTCCGCTATGCTTCAATCGACCTTCATTCTGTTTATCTTCCTCCATCTAAACTCGAATTTAACTATGATAACCAGGAATGGCTACAGAAAGAAGTGGTTGAGGTTGAGAAACTTAGTCTTAGTTGATATATAGCATCCTCTTCTGAGTTCTTCTGTATTTATGAGAATATTGATCTTGTCCACCAGGTGCATAACAGGGCTGAAATACTGTTCAATGAAGCAAGCAACGTACTACATAAAATTTCAGAGAAGGTATCAGGTTATGTGCTGCAGGAGGGTGTAAATAAATTGACAGATTTTAGGCAGCTCATTGATGATCTCAAAGGGATGCTGCAGAAAGAGAAAGAAGGATTTGAGGTAAGTGGTTTGGGACTTTGAGACTCATTGCCCCTCCTTCAACTACCCTATTTTTATCCTTCCCCTTTCCCAAAAAAAGAGTTCCCAAATCATGAGGATGAAAAAAGTCCAACCACATTTTCTTTCTCTTTGGATCTAGCCCTTCAATTACTTTCAGGATTAAATGTCAAAGAATTTGTGATCATTTAACTTTTTTAGATTTTTCTTGCTTGACTAAGAGGTGATAGTACATTAATTCTTGTTTTTCCATTTTTGTGATACTTAGGACTTATTTCAAAAGTTGCTGCATAAAGAGTTCAAAGGTGGTCATGCTGTGGTTGATATTCTAGAGCTTAATAAAGTGCTTAGGAATATCCTTTTCCATTCTTATGTTTGGGACCAGCGCCTGATATATGCATCCAATCCAAGTAAAATTACTCTTCGAGAAGATTCAACAAACTCCTATCAGAGAGATAAGTCAATTGCTTCAATGGAAAAGGTTGTCGGGGCAGATGGGAACACCAGGCCAGAAAGAGGCCATAGCAGTTGTGATTCCTTTGTTTCAAAAACAAAACCTAATGCAAGCCTTAATTTAGAAAACACTAGTGACCTTAGCCAGCCTGGTCCTTCTTTATATGCTGATGCAAATATCAGTAAGTCAAATTCTCTGGTGTTTGAAGGAGCTGCAGAGAGAGCCTTGCCTGATGGGCAAACTCCCATTGTGACTAGTTTATCTGAAACCCTCGATGCAGCATGGACTGGCGGAACTCACCCAATAAAATTACCACATAAAGAAAATGGTTCTCTACCTATTGATGCAGCTGTGACAGCAAAATCAAATTCTGATGGTTATACTGCCAATGACTCTAAACTGCATCCTGAAGGGCTTGATACTAGATGGAATGGGATGCCTTTTGCAAGATTTTTTAGTTCATTCAACAAAAATCCTGCCTGGAATACTCAGAAGCTTGTTGAGTACACCTCGGTTCACATTTTATCATTTCGAGAGTTGGAGCGCCAGATTGGTGCTAGACTGCTTCTGCCAGCTGGTATTAATGATACCATAGTGCCTGTCTACGACGATGAACCCACTAGTATCGTAGCATATGTGCTCGTGTCAACCGATTATCATATCCAGATATCAGAATCTGACAGACCTAAAGACAGCGGAGACAGTTCAGTTTCATCGTCACTATTTGATTCAGCAAGTCTACTTTCTAACTCTTTCGATGAGTCAGTTTCCAGTTCACACAGAAGTTTTGGCTCTTCTGAAGAGAGCATGCTATCCACTTCTGGGTCTCGGAGTTCACTAGTTGGGGATCCTCTCTTATACACAAAGGATATGCATGCAAGGGTTTCTTTTACTGATGATAGCTCCCTTGGAAAGGTGAAATATACTGTGACTTGCTACTATGCAAGGAGTTTTGAAGCTCTACGAAGAACTTGTTGTCCTTCCGAGACAGATTTTGTGCGGTCCCTTAGTCGTTGTAAGAAGTGGGGGGCACAGGGAGGAAAGAGCAATGTTTTCTTTGCAAAAACCCTGGATGATAGATTTATTATCAAGCAGGTTACGAAGACAGAGCTTGAGTCATTCATCAAGTTTGCACCAGCTTATTTCAAGTATTTATCTGAGTCAATTGGTACAGGAAGCCCAACATGTCTGGCAAAGATCTTGGGCATTTATCAGGTACTTTTTTAAATCAACTTTTGTTTTGATAGCATAGAATTGTTACTAATGACTTATTTTTTACAATATGTTTTCATATTAAATATAGTTGGTGAAGTCTTATGGTGAAACCATTAGGTGAAAGTTTCTGAACTGTTGGATTCTCCAATACTTTTTCTCAGTTTCATGTTCAGTTCAATCTTCTAGAAACTGTCACATTAGCAGTCATAGCATTGCATTGCAACCACTTATTGGTTGCATCATAGATTTGGCTAGATTCTTGCTTGTGAATAGCGGTTCTTTTTCCTAGTGCAAATCATTGATGTTCATCATTTCTCATTGTGTCTTTCTTTTCTTTGAAGATAACATCAAAGCATGTCAAAGGAGGGAAGGAAAGCAAAATGGATGTTTTGGTTATGGAGAATCTTCTTTACAGGCGTAACATTAGACGGCTTTATGACCTCAAAGGTTCTTCTAGATCGCGGTACAATGCTGATACAAGCGGGAGCAATAAAGTTCTGCTGGATCAGAATCTCATTGAAGCTGTGCTAACCTCTCCAATATTCGTTGGGAATAAGGCAAAAAGGTTGCTCGAGAGGGCAGTGTGGAATGATACTGCATTCCTTGCTGTAAGTCTGATTGCCCTTCTTAATGTTCAATCTTTAAGCTGTAGAAATAAGTCCCTGTTTGTTTAGGTTATTTTTTATATATTTTATTTCCAAATAATTGATTAGGTTTCCTAACAAAACGCATAAAAACATTTTTAGGAAAGCTAAGTTATCTAGCATCTAGCAAAAATGTTTTAAACCTTACAAAATAACCACTTTACAAGTTTTACACCGCGTAGGAAATGATTTCTTATGTTTTCTATTGCAATTTCATGCTATGAAAAAATCACTTTTCAATATTACACCCAAACAAAAAACCACTTGCCAAAGTAAAATCAATTTTCAGACTTGTAGTCAAACGCAAAATAGCTTATTACATGAATCACTGTTGCCAAAAACTTATGAGAATCACTTATTTTTCAAGGCTTAACAAACAATCCCTAAAATGTACCTCATTCCCTTTACACTGGTTTTATTTTTTGGTAATATAGTGTTGCTCTATATGAGATAATGTATAGTATTTTATTTGTTGTTGCAGTCAATATATGTGATGGACTACTCATTGCTGGTTGGGGTGGATGAGGAAAAACATGAGCTGGTTTTAGGTATAATTGATTTTATGAGGCAATACACATGGGATAAGCACCTTGAAACTTGGGTGAAAACCTCAGGCATTCTTGGTGGATCAAAAAATACTACTCCAACTGTTATATCACCTCAGCAATACAAGAAAAGGTTTAGGAAAGCCATGAGTGCATATTTTCTTATGGTGCCAGATCAATGGACTCCTCCAACCTTGCACCCAAGTGGCTCCCAATCTGAATTTTGTGAGGAAAATTCATGATGTTAAGTTTCCTGATTCCATTTACACAGGTTTTTTCATCATGTGTTTGTTTTCTATTTCCTCCATATATCAGCCTGTGCTTCTAAGTGTACAGTGAATTGTCTTTTCCCTTACCTCAATTTTTATATTATGTATTTCATCCTTTGCTTTCTCTATCATACGTCTTCAAATTTTAATTTGCAACTTGATCATAACCTTTTGAAGACTTTGTATTGCTCCTGGTTTCTTTTTGGTTGAATTAAAATTCTAGTTCATATATACTATACAATTATTTTCAGTTTAGTTCTTTACTTTTTTTAACTTAGCACTTACACTGTAAACATTTTCGAAATAGTTCTTATTATTTTGCATTATAACATTGTCAATTTAATTCAACCAAGGTGTAACTGCCCGAGGACCAATTGAGAATGCACATAACAACCGAGTCAATTAGTCGATTGAAGCCCACAGAGGGAACAAGTTTAGGACCCTTCAAATCTTAACCCCTCAGTATGAGTATTTTGTGTATATACTGATACCTACTTCAAAAGTGAACTTTCAAATATTCATTTTCTCCATTCAACTTTCACTATGTGGATCTATACTTGGAATATACAATCACAGCTAGCATAGATTTTATAATATAGATATTACAGATGCAAAGAGAAATCGGGAGAGGGCAACTATAAAAAAAAATAGGGCAACCAAACTGACAATTATTGCAAAATTTGATACTCTAAAAACAGGGCAACCAAACTGACACACCCACCCAAAAGAAACTTCAATTTCATACATTCTAAACTGAGTCAGTCTTTAACATCTGCAACTCCTTCGGCACAAATCTGAAACCTTGCTTCAGCTTCTGCCAAACAAGGAGAACTTATCACTTTGCATATACGCTCTTCCCCTCTTCCTTTCCTGAGTGCTAGTCTGTCATAACAAATTAACATTCATGGTAAGATCAAACCTTTAGGAGAGTTAAAAGTAAACACTTTGTGTTTTGGAGTTTAGACCTTGTTGTAGTAGCATGAGCCATTATGTTGCCTCCAATAGGCTTAACCTGAGGCCCAGCAAAGACAGCAGAACCGTCTACTTGTGAAACTACTTGGTTTGTTATGACAATAGCCACACCAAACTACAATCAAAGGATTGAATTATTAGCTTCAAACTGATTATGCATGCCATGTGGTAGAATCAAAGAAAAGCTTGCACTATTTTATTACGTATTAAGAAAAGTCTAACAATGCATGCCCTGTAATTTGAAAACCTGAACATTGAATTAGTTAAATTTAGAAGCTAGAAGGTTAGTTGCATTGACATCCTGATATGGACTTTTACCTCATCTGCTAGCTTCTGAAGGCTCCTGAGGAACTTGGCTAGATGCATTTGCCTAGCTGAAAGTTCCCCCCTTCCGGAGAAATCTGTCCTGTAGAGGGCAGTAGCACTGTCTACTATCATTAGAGCGAACCTGTATATATACATGATAAAAATGTAAGCCTCATAAGCAAATTTTTGTTCCACAAACATAAAGTGTAAAAAAGGGTCCCCACTCACTAATTGAATCACATCAAGAAACTGAGCTTCCCCACTCACTAATTGAATCACATCATCATCAGCGAAGGAAACTTCACAACCCTTGGCATAATTAAGGAGATGGAGGAAGAAAAAAACAGGAAACCTCTTGCTAGTAATAAAGCTAGCCTTGAGCACTTGTGAATCATTTTGTTTTACATTAAAGATTATCTCCACCTTGGCTACACTTAAATATATCGAGCAAAGGAAATTCCACTGCTCATGTGCATCATTATGTGTTGCAAAAAGACAAAGTATCTAGACTTTGGCCGACCTTAACTATATTGAGCATAGGGAAAATCAGAATTCAGAAACCACACCTTGTTTCCACCATCATTGAAGCTGCTTCAAGCAGAAGCCGTGATTGATGGTCAGTGTTATACGCTCTAGCATAAGCTACATTTTCCAATACATCAGCTCCATTCAGTCCAAACCTGCAGCACATAGCATCATAAGTTTTGAATGCACAAATTTACAGGGTAGAACATTCATATCAAGAACCATTGTACCTATCTGCTATCTGCAAAAGTCGCTGAGGCCTAAATGTGCCCTCAGCATCTATGTACATGGCTTTTCCCTCACCACCGCCTTGATCTAGTGGTAGCTACAATATCAATAATACATGGAAAATTTTAGGTAATGGCCTAATGCAGTGAAAGATAAAAGAAGTGCCATGACTCAAACCTTCACAAACTCAAATTTTATGCCAAACATAAAACTAAATGCACTAAAACAACAGTTATTCTGGCATATAAAAGGGACAATTTTGTCTATATAATCTCCTGGATTATGTTTAATCACTAGTTTACCTTTACCACAAAGAGGAAACCACTTACTTGGCAAGTGACGCAGAGAGTGTGACACAACTGAGTCTTCCCAGATCGAAATTCTCCATATAACTCTGTGATAGAGCCTGTCTCAATTCCTCCTGGTAGAAGCAGCCACATCAAGTTATGACATTTCATCAGCGAAACATATAGTGCTATAAAATGTACACCACATACAAACAATCTCATAATGGGTCTCACCTTCCAATACTTTGTCAAGGTCTCTTGATCCTGTAGTTATCTGAATAATTTCGGCCCGTTGAACATGGAGTTCACTAGCACTAGTAAAACCCATAGGCACCAACTTAGTAGCTGCCAATAAACAAGAGAAAAATCACAAGTTCAGTAAAACTTCACAAATACAGAAAAATAAACAAAGGGCGAAAGTGCACTGTTCATACCTGCTTCAATAATCTTGTCAACTTTAGCTTCACTGATACCTTTGATTTGCAAAAGGTCTTTCCTAGGAGTGTAAGCAACAGATTCAACAGTGCAAATACCCGCATCTTTGAGCTTTTTAACATCTACAGCTGCTATACCCGATGCCTGAAATTATGACCAACGAACATTAGGGTTTCGTAGCAACTACAATACTATTCTAGGGTTATTCCACAATAGATAAAGGAACTAAAGAAGCAAAACCCATTTCAATAATTGATAATTTAGCTGCAATTATAAACAAAAAACACAAAAGGGGTGAACTTTAGCTCTAATCAATAATGGGTATCATTGATTGGGGCAGAATGAAGAAGAAATCGCAATAAATTGAACACGAAATCAATTTCAAGGAAAAGGGGTTATTTCACGAACCCTTAAGGAGGGGAATGTGAAATTTGATTGTTAAATAATGATTACCTGAAGTTGTTCGACTGGGAAAGGACCGTGTTGTACTTCTTCAACATCGTTCTGTTGTTGTTGAGGCGTTTTGTGTTGTTGCTGATCCATGATCGGTGTTGATGACGTCAGACCCGAAAGATTAAATCTTTATCGAAACTAGAGAGTGGGGGCAATGAGGGGAATAATGCAAATTCTATAACGAGGAAGGAGAAGGAGAAGATATAGAAATGGAGGGAAGATAATGAGAATTCTAAAACTTTGAGGGGCGCCAAACTTTGTGCATTTTAAGACCTTTCCTAATATGAAGGGAGTTTTATTGTTAATTGAGAAGAACAAAAATGTTTGCAAATTGATTTGGTTTTAGATAGAAAGGATTTAAGTTATAAAATATATTTTTGATATAAATCTAAATTCTTTACTTCCAAAATAAAAACTTCACACACACAAGGAATCCTTAATATTTGTTTTGCGAGTTAAATTTTGAACGACATAAATGAAAATAAAAACATTAGAGATATTAAACCTATTTTCATTCATTCATCTTCAAAACTCAAGGCAAAGATAAGTGAGACTAAATCATAATTAATAACTAAATAGTTCATCTTAAATTTTTTAAAAATATGTTTAAGTTAACAAATCATCTACAAACCTATTACATTTGACTTGTCAATTTTTTTTAATTATATTAAGATTCCTATCATACCACTTTAATATAACTAAAATAATCACATCTAAAATTTCAACATAAAATAAATAATTTATTATTAAATAAACATATCTAAAATATACAAGTCTGTTTGGCACATAACAGTAAATAAAATAGGCTTACAAGTGATTTGAAACTTAGCTAAACAAGCCAAAGTAAGGGACATGCATATTTATGTTGCAAAGCCTCTTGTTTCCACCAAAAATAAAACTCAGGCTAATTGTTTTGTAATGGCTAGAACATTACTACACAGCTCAGAGAAATAACTATTTTGTTTAGTAAGAGGAGAAGTAATCTCCATATCAGTGAAACCATTCTCACATGTGTCACCATTTGTCATAGCAGTTGAGACTAACATATTAACTTTGTTATAATCTCCTTTATCAAGTGTTGTTGCTGCTTCCTTCAAATTCTCTATAGCTTCTGTATATTCCTCATCACAATCATTAAAGGCACTTGATATATCACTCTTTTTACTTTCATCAGAGGATTTCAGTTCATGAACATAGGACAATATCTTTGAACCTTCTGCTAAACTCGCATTTATTGCAATCTTAGCAAGCCCTTTAGGATCTTCTGTCTTCTCTTGCTTGACACATTGGCCCAACAATACAAAGCAAGTCATCAACAAGATTTGAAGGATCATCATATGATTCAAAGCATTTCTTCTTGATGCCATTTTTGTTGCCTGTGGTTTTTGTTATGTGCAAAGGTAGAAACTTAATTCATAGATTATATATAGAAGCATTTTCTAATCACAGGTTTGAAGGGTATAGAAAATTTGTGGTTGAGAGCCATTCAAGCTATATTAGTGCCAAAATAGGAGATGGATGTGTTGACCATTGTACAAATTGGCTACACTAAAATTCTATAAAAAGCAAGTAATAATCATGAGGCATTTGCTTTGCTCACAAGGTACATGATTTAAGAATGGTAGTTATTAGAAATGTGTATAAACTTTCTGTAAATTACTAAATTTACCATGGTTATATAAGCTATAGTTTCATCAACAAAAAAATGTTACTTCTAAAAAAATCAGCAGGTTCAACTTCGTTATATTATACTATGTGAAATTTTATATTTTTTTTAAATATATTGTTCTATAAATCTTTCAATTATTTTATAATGGTATCCTTGTCTCTTACCAACTTACATTTGATGAAACATTGGTAGGAAAATTTGTAATGAGTAATACCAATTAGGCAAAGGCCAAGCATTTGTAGCAGTGTTTTTATAACCAGTAGTGTTGTTATAACCAGACCAGACGGTCCGACCGGTTCGATCGCTGATCGGACTAGAAAATGACTCCATTTTGTAGTCTTAACCGAATGAGTAGTCCAACCGTTCTGAACCAGAGAAATTCCGGCTCGACCGTGCTAAACCCAGATAAACTGGAATAACTCAGGAAAAAAACCGGAAGGTTCAGTTAAAATAAAAAAATGGAACAATACTCTAATGCTTTGTTTTATTTCGGTCCAAAAAAGATAGAGGAATGTTACTTCCATTTAGTTATATAAAATTATCAATTATAATTTTTTTACATTAATATATAATTATATATTTATAGATAAAAATAATTAATTCTATTTAAAATCATCCGGTCCGACCTGAAGCTTTAACTGATTAAATCGGTTAGACCTAATACGAAAGCTCTTCCGACTTGACGTCCGGGTTTCACATCATTAATTCAAGTGTTCAAACCTTAAGGTCAACCCTATAATATTTACTAATTAATAGTAGAAGCCCCCAACAGAAGGTATCCATGTGCCATGGACCCAAGTGGCTTTCAAGAATTCAGCTACTAAAAGGATTTGTTAACTGCATAATTCTCATTATGATTTATTATTGAGCTTATATACAATGATAATTACTGAGCTAGTTACAGGTTTAGCTTGGTGCCAAAAGTTACTAACCAAATCTAATTAACTTCCTACTCTTACCAACTAGCACTGTATCATAGATTATAGCTAATCATTTTCAATCTCCTCATTGTTATTGTTAATAACATTGTAGTTGAATCTAGCATTGGTGTTGGCTCCAGGTTCTGTGTTGTTAAACCCATACTACATTTTTTAGGTGTGAGTGGCGTAGCGAGTACATATTGTCATCCCTACACATTTTTGAAGAAGAAAATTCTAGTATTACTATTATTTTTCAAGAATAATGTTATTCATACACATTATTTGACATCAACATTCTAACACAATTGCTTCTCAGAATAAAAGCAATGATTATATGATCAAAAGAGAAGATATTAGTTTCCCTTGCATCAGTTTGTAAAATGAAACAATTTAATTAACATGTCAAATTTAATTGAATAGTAGCACTAATTACATCAAGGCCAAGCACATGTAGCATATGTGATTAGTTACAATTGAGGCCAATACTTTTAACATTAATCAATAATACATTCCTTGAATTGAAGGTACGCCTGTGCCTTGGACCCAAGTGCCTTTCAAGAATTGAGCCACTGAGAACTTGGTAGCATCCTCCTTGTTAATAACCTTGTAGCCAGGCCACTTGACCCTAGCTTTGGTGCTAGCACCAGGTCCTGTGTTGTTGAACTCGGCATAATACAATGTGTCTAGTGCAAAGTTACCAGCCCAAGGTGTCCACCCTTCAGGGTGAATGAACTCACCTATCTCAGATTCCATAACAATGGTTCTTGAGTACTCTTTCCATGGCCTTCCAAGGTAACTCCTGATTTTGTCCTTCACTGGAACCAATGAATCATCGGCTTTGATAAGACATTTTTGAAGAACTATGCCAGTGGTTTGTTGCTTGTCCATTCTCCCTTGGGCTGTGACCATGTTCTGTTGGTTGTCCATTGGTTTTCTAACATTCATGATGCAGTTCTGGAACACAACAGCTGCATCACCAAAGATGAAATCAATGGTCCCTGTAATGATGCAACTACGATAGAATTGTCTGTGGGTTTGAGTGTATAGAGTGTCTTGGTATCCCTCGAAGCGACAGTTAGCGAATACTGCACGATCTGCTTGCACTCTAGCAGCCACTGCTTGATGTCCATCTGGTCCAGCAGTGTTTCTGAATCCCATTGCTTTGCCTATAAATCCCTCTCCAAGGACAACTGCACCATGTATATAGCAATAGAAGTTAGTTAAGCATCATTTCTAGTAGAGAGCATTTTATCTTTCAATCTTTTTATCTTGTACTATTCTCTCTATAAAATATATCAAACACTCATGACTTCTGTTCTGTTCCGACATGTTTACCAAATACTACCTAGCCGTACTGATTATGCTTGCCATGCTAATACTTAACACTAATTTCATTAACCATTCCAATTTGAGCAAATGATTGTGAAGATGTTTTATAAGGATGTAATATTTTTATGGTGATAATAAAGGGAGTTTAGTACTTACCAAAACTTGCAGTTAGGAACGTCCTGACTCCATCCCTGAAGTTTTTGTTGCCAGTGATAATACTTTTTTGTGATCCTTCACCATAAAGGGTGATATTTTGCATTTTCTTTGTTATTGTCACTGTTTCATCGTACACTCCTTCTTTGACAAAAACCACATATCGTCCCTTATATGTTTCAGGGATGGCTTTCAAAGCTTCAGAGATGGTTTTAAAGTTTCCACTGCCATCTTTTGCAACAGTAACATTAGGTGTAGGTTTGTCATCAGCAGCCTTCAAAACCCTCCTATCCCCATGTCTCAACCATTCAGGGTAACCTTCTTCATCCAAAGAATAAACATTGGTCTCGGAATTCTCCGACAACAAACGACCACCAATCGACTGGAATGATGAAAGAAGTGATCCAACCTTTTTCACAATGGCAAGGGAGTTGCTAATGAATTCTCTAGAATCCTTGAAGAGAGTATTAAGATCTTTCTTCAACTTAGAATTTTCAGGAAAACCATCAATACATGTTTGTTGGTAAGAGATAACAGCACTTAGCCAACTATTAAAATCAGGAGACTTTGATGAAAATTTATTGAAATCAACCCTACCAAGTTCAGATAAAGAGGTTGCCAAATCTTCCTTAGCATCTCGAAACAATTGCTTGCAATCTTCAAATGCACCTTTCTCTTCCTTAGACTCAAACTTCAAGGTGTTGGTTTTATTAAAGGCCTTGCTAACTTCTTCCTCAGCAAATTTAACATAGAGTTTGAGAATATCTTTAGGATGTGTGAGATTAGGATCCTTCTTCACAGCCTCAGTCAATGGTCCTTCACATTTTTGTTTGTAATCTGCTGAGCTGCATACCATCTTCACAACCCTTTCAGAATGTGTAATCTGGTTACTTGCAGAAGAAGCTTCTTCATTTTTTTCCTGTCCTAAACCGTAATGTGTGGTAGCAACAAAGAATGCACAACCTATTAGACCAACAAGGAGAATGGAAGAAACAACACCAATGATGATTCTCTTCCTGGTCTTTTGTCTATTGTCATTTCTACGCCGTTCCGAAATGAGGTCGAAATCCTGAAAGGCCATTTGTGTAAATTGTTCTAAGGCAGAGAGGAGAACTCTGCCTTAGTCTCCAAGGTTCAAAAAAAGGAAGGAAAAACAAAGAGATGGTGTCTCTATCTCTATGTTTTCTCTTTGGAAATCTGCTTTGTGTATTATTTAAAACATTCATATGGTTTGGTTTGCATGGGAAGACCAGGGTGTAGTGGACAAGCGACACTTCAGGTTTTTCTATTTTTTGAAAGTTCGTTGGTTAAATGTTCCAAATAAAAACCTTTTTGGTCTTCATTTTCAACCTTATTTCCCGTGAACTTATCATATCCTTCTCTATTTTTTCTAAGTGTTTGATTTAGATTCCCCAAAAATAGAATATATACCAGTAAATCAACTAAACCAACCCAACATGCTAATTGCTATTATCCAAAATGAGAACATTACTATGTGCACACGTTTTATGAGGATGTCACATTATTGTTTTCCCTTCATTTTAATGTCTTTTAAGACCTTTAAGACTATTGGTTATGTACAGTCATACAGCATATTGAGAGAATATGACAAAATCGATTAGTAAGAATAAAATGAAGTAAAATACATTAACTAGTATGTCTCATTTTCCATTAACCTAGTCATCAAACTTTATCTCCCTACTTGGTTTTGCTTTTGCTTCTCATTCTCCTCTTTCTTGGGGTTGCATATATGATACAGATCTTAGTATTTTTTTTATCAACTTAGACTTCACATCTAAATGCTATAACACACACATGCATATTATATAAGGAGCCTAAGGTGGCGGTTTTTCTTTTCAGTTTCATTGATAGGAATATATAGGAACATCACAACAAATTAATGCTCATCAAGCTCAGACATAATCATTTTTCATCTTCTTCCAATGATAGCAGCAACTACCCTTCTGAGAAACTACCACCCTCTCCCTCTTCATCTATGTCTGCCTCAAGTTTCTTCAGAAATAGCAGCAATGCCAAAAGAAATGATCTGAGCACTGATCTCAGACTTGGTCTTATAAATAGTATCTCTCACTCTTCTCAATCTGAATTAGCATTCAATTCAACACCAAGAAACAGATTCTGTCCTTCATATATTGGCCTCAATGGCACTTTTCTGAAGCTAAAAGCTAGTATGCTTAATAGATTTTTGTTACTTTCTTTTGATATTAGTGTTTGTGTAGTAGACTATGATATGTTTATGTATTCATAATATATTATTAGTTGAGTTAACATGTTAATGTAATCCTTCAGGGAGTATACCTATGATTGTCCACCAACTAAGTCCATACTAAGGAGCACCCTTGTTGAGAAGCACACCCATCTTGTCAAAATCTACATTGAAAGCAATCCATAGGTAGAAAACTAAATCTGTTGAAACAAAAATACCAAATCATTTCCTCTTGCTCTTCCTTTTCTTTTTGAAACAGGACAACTATATTTAAGAGATCAAATTTGTGTTTCAGCCTGGAAACAATCTCTCTGTTGGCAGAGGTAAAGACTGCATACATTTACTCTCCTCAAACCACTAAGTGGGAGCCTCATGCACTTGGTTACCCTTTTTTAGACCTCAACCACTTAATTCTGGAAATTTTCATGTTTTAACTTATGAGGATCAAGAAGGGTATTGGACGATGGTTAGAGATGTGACATGGGAGTAAGTGATATATTGTCACCACAAAAACAAACTCTTCAACTAAATGTTCCTCCTATTATTACTGTATATTAGTTTTGCTATCAGCACATGGGAACTCTTCCATTTTGAGTATTTTGACTGTTTTTCATGACTAATGTGAAGAGGCTGAGGATCACAAGAGTTAACAGATGCTAGTTATTTTAATAATGCACACAAGCTCCTTCTCTTAATATTCACTGTTCATGAAGTTTTGTTATAGTTACTACTTAGTAGGTGGATTATACCGGTAGAAATTCTACAAAAAACATTGGCCACCATAATTATCATATAAGATAACAACATACGACCAAAAATATAGATGTATAGTTTCTTACCTATTGTCAATTCAATGCATAGCTATAATATTTCTCAATCTCTTGATTTATGGAGTCTCCTAAATTGCCAGCTCGTTTTATTTTGTAGTCATTTGGTGCATGGCATCTCCCATTCATCAAAATGAGAAAAATATAACCATTTAGTTACATTTCCTAAACTTCAGCCTACCCTATACTCTATAGTCCTCTAGGTCTCCTCGAAGCTGCTACAAATGATTCATCACTTCTGCAAGAATGTATGGAGATATTTCAGACACCATTACTCTAGCAATTCATTAGAAAGGGTGGTTGCTGCAAATCCTTGCTGTGAGATTTAGAGACTATGAAACTATCAACGACATAAGTTGTTGTTCCACTTCTTCCCAATTCTTAACTTTGGTCACCAGAGGGTGCTTATCAACAGACTCATCCTTGCTCCAAGGATACGAGTCTTCATAATCAAAAAGTAGGACTCTAATTCCGGATTCAGCACACTCCATGGCATATCGTGGGTTATCATCAATAAGAACCTTGGCATTTAAAGACCTGTAATAGTAGTGCACCAGAAATCTATCAGCAATAAAGCATTCTAACCACCAAGATTGCAGCTCTAAATAGGAAAAATAAATTAATCTTATGCAGTTCTCCAGTTTGGGAACCAACTACTAAGAATGATAGAGACACAGCAGTAGGAAAAAGTACAGTGGGAAGCACAGTTTTGGCACTTGAACATCATCACAGTGCCCATTAGGAGCCAAGACATTGACCAGAGAGCATTACAGTTTTAAGCCAATCAAAGAAATGCAGGTGAAGGGGACTAAGGGGGCATACCTACAAATCTCTGACTTCGGTCTTGACACCCCATCAAGAGCGAAGTGATTACCAAAGTGAATCTCATGGAACAGTCCTGGGTAATTCTTCTCTATCCATTCAATTGTGTGATCTTTAATTACATTCTGCCGTGATCTGGTCATTAACAAACAAAAACAGAACCCATTAGCCAGCAGTGACAAGATTCCTTTACAAATTGAAGAAAATTCAATATCGAAATCATACGTTACAACGGATAGGTTACAAAATCTTGATAACTTCTGAAGAGCCAACTGAGCGCCTGGTAGAGGGTGGATCCCGGACTTAAAATACGGTGTCTTAAAAAACTCATGAACACGAAAATCAGCTGCAGTACAAGATATTGGTCTTTCAATCAGTTAATTATTTGTCATGAAGCATAACTTTCTTTTGCTGGGCATAAAACCTTATTTTCATTAAAAATATTTCACTAGCCCAACAGCTCACATTGGACAATTTTCCCCTTTCTTTACTAAGGATGCTCCCCATTGGCAATGTATTTTCTGGAAATGCACAGCAAAACTGAAGAACCAATTTAAATTGAATAGTTCAAGGAATATGCATGTTACCAATTGAGCTTGCCTTAACATAGCATGCCAGTCGTGAAAAAAAACAGTTACAATTTACAGGGAATCTGATCCTAAGAAATATCACCCAGATTTCAAAACAAAAGACTCTTCAATCAATGAGTTTGGTGAAAATCAAATGAGAAGGAAATAACTTATTTCCCCACAAATTTTATAAGAAATGGAGTAGCAAAACATTTCACAAAATGGAATATGAGTGAAAAGGTCTGAGAGATATGCAATTACCTTCATCACGCGAACAATTCCATATCTGTAACAGAAATGAAGCAACACATAATTACCAAAACACATACAACCATTTTGGTCAATCATTTCTAATTCTACATATTTAAATAAGCATTATGAGCCTCTGGACGAGCATGCAAGTTGCTGTCAACAAAACACATACAAATTTAACTTATAATGAAACAACATAATTACCAAACCAGCCAGAAAATTATACCTTGAAGAACTCGTACACGTGATACTCAGAAACAGAATACTGTGATGAATATCGATCTGCAATGAACTTGTTGAGAGCAGATACAAAATTTCCCAATACTGCTTGTAAAACAGAAGATGAAAAAATAATGTGATGCTTCACTAAATGGTGACAACTATGAGATGTAGCGAATTATTTATTAACTATTATTTATATGCAGCGGGAGTTCACAATTAAATAAAAAATAAACATATAAGTTTATTCAAGCTAATAAGAATAACACAACTCAAGCTACTCAATAAAACACAAGCAAGAATGCTTAGTGTGCTCTAAAACGACAACTTAAGCATATATGTATATACCCTCATCAACATCCACAGCAACAGCTAGTTTATGGGTCAAACGACAATCACCAAAACAAAAAGGTTTAGCAGGGCTTCCATTTGGCGATTCATTGTCACTGTTAACCGAAGCAGCATTATGTCCATCATCCCGAACAGAATTCTCCTGCTCTAAATCAATTAACATTGGTGGCCGAGGAAGAGATACAAAGCTGTGAGGCATAGACTTTGCATTCACATTGATCCTTTTAGTATCATTACCACTAATACTGACATCAAAGCTACAACCTCTAACACTAAACCCAGTGCTTCTGCTAACCCCAAAAACATTACCATAAACCAGATTATGGAGATTTGGTAAAGATAGGTAGCTACTGCCACGATCATACGAAGAAAGTGGGTGCTGTGAAAAGGGCTTGCTCAATTGGGAACAAGGATCATATCCTATCAAATATGCCATGAGAGGATTATAGTGGTGATGATGCCAAAACAAGAAGCGCACAGGGCCTTCACTTCTCTTTAATCTAAACATAATAACACCAGAATCTTACTCCTATATTCAAGCATCACTATTCACCATAAAAAAGGGACAAACAGATAAAATTGACGGCAAAAAAAAGCAAAATTCCCTTTTCAAAAAAGAATAAATCCCAAAACTAATTGGGTGAAACACTGCAATCAATCAAAAACGACCGATCTTTACTTAGCCAATCTCATTCGGAGATGAGACAAAAGAATATCCTCAAATCACAACTGATATTAACCCTAGAAATAAATATAGTGAAATTCTAGTCAATCAAGTTCCCGGGAATGTGGGTCCAATGATTCAAATCTTGGTACGCGGCAGATCCAGTAAAAAAGTGAACTTTGAAAGGGAGAATGGATGAGCAAGAAAATTGAAAATTTTCGTTGGGGTTGAGAAGAAATTGAAGAAGATGCCCAAAAATTAGAACCAAATAAGCATAAAAAATCAAGAATTTTTGGAGGTGGGTGATTGATTCAAGCTTCTCATTCTTTCCACAGTAATTAGAAAGCTACTTTGATTGTGGTTTTATCTGTGCGGACCTGCATTCTTATTTTATTTAATATTTAATTTTTATATATTTTATTTTATACAATTAGAATGTTTTTGTATTAAGAATATTTTATGTTACAAATGTATTTATTATAATTCATTTTAATTTGAGATAAGTGATTAATGTGCTAATGGTAGTTACTTAATATTATATGGTTTTTTTTGTAGAAAATAAAAATATATAAGGGTAAAATAGAAAAATAAAAATTATACCATGATGATAATTATTTCATCTTTTGACTTTATATAATACTAGCGTGTCGACAGACACTTCGTGTCTGCCGACCCGCATTCTTATTTTATTATATTAAGTATTCAATTTTTATATATTTTATTTTATACAATTAGAATGTTTTTGTATTAAAAGTACTTTATGTTAAAAATGTATTTATTATAATTTAATTTAAAGTGAGATAAATGGTTAATGTGCTAATGATAGTTACTTAGGATTATATGGTTTTTTTGTAGAAATTAAAAAATGTAAGGGCAAAATAGGAAAATAAAAATTATACCATGATGGTAGTTATTTCATGTTTTGTCTTTATATATAGTATAGATAGAATAACTCTTTTAATTTATTCATACTCGAATAACATATAGAATTGGGTGAACGTTACATTCTTCCTCATCCACTTTACAAATTATTTTATTTTAAAGTAGCTATTTTCCTACTTTGCAACTTCTTTACAATTAAATATTGAATGTTTATACTTTTATAAATGAAATGTCATAATAATTAAATAAATATTAGTCTTTTATGATGTTTACTATGACTACTGCTAATTTTAAATTAGTAATTGTTAAAACTTGGCCTATTCCTATATGTGAATATATCTATCTAATACCATATTCTTGCTTCATAGGTTAGGCATCATTGATAATACCATAGTGAACATATTAGTACTTTTTAACTGATCAATACAAATCTCAGATAGTTTTTTAATTAATTTATTTATTGGATCCATACTAATGTCAAGGGAATATTAATTAAGGATAAAAAAACATTTTTTTATAATGAAAACACTATATTGGAAATCAGTTTTTAATTGAAGCAGATCGATTTGAAGTGAATGGCTATTCTGACATAAAAAGAAGAAAAATATAATTAATACGTTGGATTTCTTAAAAAGAAAAGATGACGTGTTATTTAGTTAGTTGCGGGCTCAAGGATGCACTAAATTTGTAATGTATGATTGTATGCTATGCGATGATTGTGTGTTTTATTTGGGAAAAAACTATGACTGGTTGAGGTAAAATTTGTTGTGGTGAATTATTTGTTTTGAACAATGAGTGTTGAGGAGTAATTTTGAGGATATCTAAAAGAGAAAACAATTTAGGGATGGAAAGAAGAGAGTTGAAGAGGAGAATAAATGGACACTATGAATATTGAATAGTAAAAGATTTGGGCATTTCTCCTCTCATGAAAGACACAATCGTTTCAAATGGTACACAGTTATTATATAATATAATACAACAAAAGATCACAGCTATTGTCCCAACAAAACTGCACAAACAAATGGAACCAAGAACAAATGAATAATGAGGTGGGAAGGGATGAAACCAATATTACATTTCTATTGCCTTTCTACAAAACCATTCATAAAACCATCAAAAGCAAGAGACAACAATAAGATGTTTCCAAACCAGTCAAAATTGATATGGGCAATGCACTGAAGAATTTAGATGTGGTAGTCCTAACTGCAGATAGCTATGGTAAAAGAGCTTTCAATTGAACTTGGAATAGATTACCAAGTGCTCCCCGAACATCCATCTGATCAATCAAACCAAAGTTAATTTTCGCTTTACAAAAACAAGAACAGCAGCCATTTCCTCAAATATCAGGCAGTACATTACACACAAGGAAAATTTACCAATTACCAATTAAATGAAGCCTAATTGTTGCAGAAACAAGAAACTACCTGGTCACAGCAAACAAGTCTTGTTAGCAAAGGATAGAGTTCTCTTAGGTGTCGCCTGAAAATCTTACTGTTCATAAAAGACATGCTTTGAAGCACCTGAAAAGGCAAAATTGACAAATATTAGTTTATCAATACAGGAATGGACACTGGAGGAACCTAAGGAAACAATTAACATAAGCTGCAACAAATTTCATCCAATTAGATGGGAAAGCAAGCTACTAAAGCATTAAAAATCTCAAGCACAGTGCCCCCATTTGTTTCCTTTTTTATATAGAAAAAGAAACATGCACAAGAAAAAGAGGAAGAAAAAAAAGACAGAAGAAGAATCAAGAATGATGGACACAGGATGAAAATCAAGAATGTAGCACGACGGCCCAATCCCTCTATACATTTAGGAGATGGCAACTCCCTTGATATTAGCATGGAACATCATCAGTAGTAAGGTAGCTGTTTCATTAATGAAGGCAGCACACACTAATAAAGACAGAGCAAGATTTAAGAGTTTATGCTTCTTTCATGAGGGTAGGAGGATGTAGCATTTTTTATAACTACAATAAATATCAATCTACAAATGCATAATATATAACTACAATAGTATATTACTTTGAGTTTAAAACTGATCCACTATTTAGTGTAACCTTTTATGCAATCTGAAAACAAGTGTCATGCCATGATAATTTTTTAGGCTTTTCATCAGCGAGAGAGGCATTTAACAATTTTTAAACAAATGACATTCTATGGTTCACCAGTGGTGTAAAACTCTTTTAGCATAAACAATAAATCCTAATTTTATTTGTACCTTCAACTGTGAAGTTTACAATGCATTAACCAAATTAATTACAAGAATACAGGTAAACTTTTATACACTACGATGGAGAATAAACTTTGTACCTTCACAATGATAGGAGCACGCAATTCCAATACACGATGAATATCCAGGTTAGTGGTTTCTCCAGTATTTGACTGGAGATCAGATGCCTCCCTGAGGACCTGTTCACAGAAAGACACCAGTTTCTCCTCAGCCACCCTTTCAAGATTCTCTTCTGCATCAGAATGTTGAGTAATACTGGAGGCATTATCCGATGTAGAAATAATAACTTGAGATCCATTAGACTTTGGACTTTTTTCTTGGTTTGTTTCAAACCCGTAAGTTGCTTTCTGTAAGATTTCAAGATATATCACAGTACCAACTAGTTCTTGGCGAAGAAGATTTACTGGTGGCCTGTCCAAAGATAATTTAGTGATTCCATTCCGAAGGTATAGAAATTCCAACACAATGAAATGAAGACAGATAGATACTGATTTTTTTTCCTACCTTCCATCAGGAGCAAGGTGCATGCGAGTTCTGAGGTTGGTGGATGAATTATATGAAGAAGCAAACTTCAACAGAGACAGCAAAATGTCCATAATAGCAATCTTCTGTTGTGATTTTAACTTGGTCCAATATTTCTTCTGCAAATAACTAAAAAGGCTTAATTAGGATAAGACACCAATTTCAGATGAAAAACCTTAAAAATTGTTCATCTTACCTATCTACACACAGTCTACGTGATCTTGAGAATGTGAGATCTATACCAACAAAAAAAAAAGAAATTAACATTACAAACCTGAATACCATCAATTGCACTAAGAAGCAATAATTGTGTGATGCACTTTCCCCGGACAATAACAAGCAAAGGACTATCCTCATTCTTGGTATCCGGCTCTACAACATCAGCAACCTAAAATGGAGCAAAATAAAGGTATATTCACAGGATAATCCAAAAGTAAAATATTACATCGCCACAATAAGATAGTAAAATACCTTAACTGGAGACAATGGTTGAGAAACATCTGATACATGGGTTTTAGACTTTGAAGTAAGATTTCTAAGGAAGATATTACCCATGAATCGTTGACCAAATGTTTGATTCTGCTGGAGGCCTCCTCCATTTGCAGGTTTGGGAGACTTTGTTGATGGAGATGGAAGGCCTACATAGTAAACACGGGAAATTATATTTGCAAACATAAGTGCTTACAGAATCTTCATAGACAAACTATTAATAATTTTGTAACCAAGAAAGAAAGGATAAGAACACTAGTATTTTTATTAAATAGTTGAATCTGTGAGGTCTTTGTTGATTATGTTTCTGTGCAAATAGCAATTTCGATATACGGTTGCTTAATGTCAAAAAAAGTATTCATTACTTCTTCAGTTTCAATTGATACCAGTCCACATTTCATTTTCCTTTTTAAAGTAGCTTATAAAGTCTCAGCATGAGGGAGAGGACTTGAAATTGGCCATTTCAGTTTTATTGTGTTCTTCCGATTAGCTTGTTTGTTGTTCAACCAGTCCATTCGATAATTGATACTGCTTCTCAGTCATCTGACTGAAGAGATGAGCATGCTTATACAAGCATCCAACTTAAATTTAAAAATTCTAACCTTCAGGCTGATCTAAATTTGTCTGCAACACTGAACCTTGTACACTGCCAGCATTTGTATTTGTGGATGTCAGTGAGGATAATTTTCCATTATCATTGACATCAAGTTGATGGCCACTCGCTACGTCATTATCAATCGACTTATTGGCATCACTGCCACTTGTATTGGCCTCAGAATCTCTAATGATGCCTCCATGATTTCTCATATTTTCAATAGTCAAAGCATTGAGCAGCTCTGGAGGTTGGATAGTGTATGAAGCATCTCTGAAGGTCAGATTAAAGAAATAAATTATAGTAAATATCAGAATAACCACATCGGATCTCCAAAAAATATGACAACTTTTCACCTTATGCTTTTAAGCAATGTGTCCCAGTCACTGTCACTGAATTGATGTCCGCCAACTTCTATAAGATGCGCCAAAGCACCGAGAGAAATTGAGACCACTGTTTGATCTGTCTTTTTGGCACAATCTAACAGCAAACCAAGCAGTGATGGCAGCATAAAACAAACCTCCTGGAGAAAGACTCTTCATGTTATAAATACTGAATACCTCAAATTCCACATAATTTGATTAAAGATGATACATGCATCTAACCCAAGAAACCAAGTGTGTTTGGTAGAGCTTATAATATAATCTAAAAATAATAATGTAAATCTCCCTGAGCGTATAAAAAAATTCTGCTTTTAAAATTTAAAAACAGTTGGAAAGCACCAAAATTCTAAAAATCAAATGTTGCATTGAAAACTGTTATTTCAATCTTGTAGTAGGTACTTGAGTTTTACGCAAGGTATCATGTTATCCTGGTAGCTGTTACATACAGAATTAGATTACTAAAATTCAGTCTCAACATTAGCAAGCTCTCATTGATGTGTCTAATGCTAGACAATAAGGTCAATCAGCAGTCAAAAATACAAGAATAGAACACAATACCATATTAGTTATTTACCTTGTAGAATGTGTTGAAAAGGTCACATAGCAGCTGAAGTGAATGTATGCTTGTTTCATGAAACCAATCATCAGTAGAAATAAAGTCCTCCTTTCCAGAATGTCTCACATGATCAAAAATTGGGAATAGAACTCGATGGAAAATACTCTCCCAAAATGATCTAGAGAACTTGCTACCTCTTTCATTCAGTAAATCAAACAAGACCTCAAGTGCACAACTTCTGACCTCGGGTCTCTGATCTGATGTTAGATCAGATAAACCAGCCAGCATTGGGAACCAATAATAGTCAGTTACTTCCAAAGTTGCTTCCAGATCAGCACCAATAGGCATTAAAGCACCTCCAGGAATAAGACCCTTAAGTTGACAAATAAATCCATTTAGAAATAGGAGTATTAACATAAGGAAAAGAACTAATAGTTATTCTAAAATACTCGTAAGGTACAAATCTGGGTAGCTTTTTAACCATTCATTTATCATTTAATAATATTTATTTTTTGATCCAACAGCAAGTATATGATTACAGATGCTACTTGTAACAATTTTTATGTGTAATATACCAAGATTATTAATGAAACTATCCAGCAAGCGACATATATGAGTTTGTATAACATATCATAGAAATAGATTTCAGGATCGTGTAGTCAGTAAAACTTAAAGGATTTTGATATAAAAATGGAATATATCCAATTTCATTCTGTTAACATAGATAATATCAAAATAACAACATTCTTTCAATGTAAAAATGCAATTTCTAACACTGGACAAACCTCAGCAAGACGGTCCTCACAGACTCGCAGGAGTGCAATAGCTTTCAAGCTAATACGATGTGAACTTTTATTGTTGGCAAACCTAATCAGACAATTCACGCAATCCATGAAACAGTCTCCCACCACTTGATCAAAGTGTTCTAAGATGACTGTAAAATTTCAATGTGTTAGGTACACCACAATGGCAACAGAATACTGCAATGACAATCAAAGAAAGTCATTCCTACCCTGCTCAACATTTTCAAATGCGCTCTCAACAATTGTTTCCAATTCATCATCTGCAGCAGCTGTAAAAATCATAAAAACACTATGCCACCCAGACTTTATATTCCCGACCTTGGATTTTATCATCTGCAATATGCAAAAGTGGCAAACGAATTTTAGTAAAATTATTACCATACGAAATTAATCACAAATGAAAAGAGTCGAAACTTTTGCCCACTAAACCTGAACAATGCAATCAACAATTAGCCTCCTTTTGGATTCACTTCGACTATTACGCATAAGAATAACAAATGGTTTGAGGATATCATTTTGGAATGTGAAATTGGCCAATTCAGCACGCTCCAAATACTTCAAACCAAGCTGTCTTAGAGAATCTATGGCATACATAGCAATTTTCTCATCAGGATGACTACCAGCTGATATAAAATGATTTGCTAAAACTGACCAGATTCTAGCCCAGACCTGAAAAAACATAACAAATAGAGGTTGGAAATGCATTCAGAGCAGCATCAAAAGACATTATTGTTACCTAGGATGGAAGCACGCTATATGTCAAAAAAATTAACTGAATTCATGTCGATGTTAAAAGATAGGGTGGTTCAATGCATGAGGCTCCCACTTAGTGGGGTTTGGGAAAGTAGATGTACGCAACCTTAATACAAGTGTCTAGATATTTGCTCTCATTATATAAGTGTAAACTAATCCAATTAACCACTGTCAAAGGCTTTTCCTAAGAAAAAAATTGAAGTGAGCCATTACACTGAAAACAAAAAATTAACAATAAAACTCAAATAGCTCATCAAGTGAAGCATGAAGTAAATACTACTAAAAATATTTTAGAAGACATGAAACATAAAATAATGAAGCAAACATGTGCAATTTTAGTTGATAAAAGATATACCATACGTATACGAGCCATGTTGTAATAACTAATTTCAACAAGCTTTTGCAAGCTGAAAACACGAGGTGGGGTTTGTTTTAGCTCTCCTGCTGATACACCACAGAGAGCAGTGAAGAATTCCACAACTGAATCACTGGGTAGTTTGACACTATTCATGAAAACTTGTTCAGAAGGTTTGCCAGCTAACTCCGTTAAAGATTGAACAACGGCATCCCTGGAGATTTGGTTTGACCCATACATGACGGTAGCAGAAATTGCAGGAGTAGTGGTTATAAATTCAAGGCGAGAAACACATTCCAGAACTGCATTCCATGTGTCTTGAAGAGATTTCGTGTCTGACACACAAAGAACCAACAGTGTCCGCAAAGCTTCGACATTTTTACTGCACATTTCCTTGGGGGCATGCAAGAAAGTAAACCTGAGATGTCAACAAAGAAACTAAATGAACATAGTTAATGGACTCAATCATCAAAGTTAAGATCCTGCATTCTCATGCAGAAAGCATGATACTTCACTAGTATGTTAAAATTTAAAATAAAAAAAGGCAAATACCTGTGGTCAAAACAATAAAAAAATTGAGATGTGGGGGAAGGGAGATTGCAGGAGTAGGGAAATATCATACCTGACCAGAGATGTTAAAAAAGAATAGCGCATGGTATCCATTCCAAGCACATATGTAACATGTATGCCAGCTTTAAAGCCCTCCATCAATAAAACAACACGAGGCTTATTCTCACCCTCCTCCATAGTTACAGAGAAAGTAGCAAGCAAGGGCCATCCAACAGCTTCTACCATGGGCCTTACAAGTTCAATCTGCTGAGCAGTGTAGAAAACTCCTCTTTTCACCCCCTGATTCCTGAATATAGCTTGCGTTTTCTTAATGATAGTCTCACTTTCAGACTTGGCATCTGCTGATGACTTTCTTTTGGGGAGTGCCAGGTTAAGAATACTGACAAGGCGTCCTTCTTCACCTTCTGACTTCTGCCTGCTCCCTTTCCCAATTAAAGATGTGTCATCTTTCATTTTAATCTCTTCTTTGACAATGGAATCATAGATCTCTTCCAACAGTTCTTTAGGAGCACATTCGTCCACGTCATCCCTGGCATTCATGCGGACAAAATCTGACTTGGACATCTTAGGCCAAACAATTGGATTATGAGCATCAGTATTTAACATAATAACAGCATAAGCAAGAACATATGCTGTATCTGCATTTTTGAAAAGGCTCGGATTGTCTGCACAGTATCTGCCATAGACAACACTACTATTAGTATATACAAAAGGCATAAATTATCAGTACAGGTAGAAAACCCATGAAATAACGAGTATAAGTAGACAGTATATGCATAAACCAGGGTCTTGAGCCAATCGAAATTAATCATTTTGGGCTGACAATCAACCAATATTTGACATTTAAGCTGCATTTGATTTGCTATGAATAAATATATCTATATGCCAAATCATAAGTCTAGATACAGACAACAAACTCCACCTAGGCAAGAGAAAATGAAGGAAACTTGCATGTACAAAAAACCCATTACCTCTCGGCAAACTTTTCCATGATTCGATCTATCTTTTGAGCTTCCCCAGGAAGTCGGAACCCTTTAAGAAACTCTCGGATTGCGGTATCAAATTTCATTCCAGAAAATTTCATAGAATCTATGTAAGAATGCATCACAGCAAGAGGAAAGTCTTCATGTTGACCTAAATAGTCGCCAATTGTAGCCTGAAAGAAATTAAAGGTTATATATTCCAGACAAAACTTGAATCTAACTGTAGACCAAGAACTAATTTATATTGAATGAGAACTATATTACCTTATCCAAATTGGGAGTGTTTTTCAAAAACTGAGCAACTGAACCAGGTGTGCTGTCCACCAACTTATTTGATATTAGATATTCCACCCCTTTCATTGGTTTCCTGTTGAACTAAGATAATTAAAGCCATAAGTCAGCTCCAAATACAGCTTGACTTTTCATGCAAGCGGAGGTTAAGACAAATTCTCATTCCCTGTCAAGAAGTTTAAAGAACATATGATCCAGTACCTCAGCAATGGCAGCCTCCAATGTGGACTTATGAGCCTTTGCTTTCTCGAAATCATTGCTTACATCTTCCCTAGGTCTTATTTCAGAAGAATCTTCAGTTGAAACCACTTCTTGTTGATTATTCTTTGACCTTTCTGATTCTCGATGTGATTGCTCCCAATCAACCAGTGCTTTAAGTACACTCACAAGACCCTAAAAAGATAAAGAAAATGGGATCGACCACTTTATCAAATAAACAATCATTCAATGAATTACTAACTTTCAAGTGAAAAGGAAACAACTAAACCTACTCGAAGTGATGAACCTTTAACAGAAGCTGTTAGAGAAACAGCAACTGAATTTGGATCATTATTTTGAGTCCCTTGGGCAATTTTGGATAGAGTTGTCACCTACAAGTTAAATTGGAAGTCAACAGAGATTATTATATTTATTGAAGAGGCGTAAGTAATTTAAACGCTGTAATACCATGGAATAATGAAGATTATATACCATTCGTTCAAACAAGTTTGACGCCTCAAGATCACAGTCATAATTCACAAAGATGTCAACGAGCATCTGTGAATCCTTACATATTTTCTCTAGCATCCTGAAAACCCATGCTAAACCAAATTAATAACAAGGAAAAGAAACAGCAAACAACATAAAATGAATGTTCATTAACAGAATTGTATAGCCATAGTACAAGAAAATTTCAATAAACAGGGAAGAATATTATACCGAAGAACACTAAGCTTTTGATTGACAGGAAATTCTAAACCATCCAGCGGTCTAAGAACTATCAATGGAAAGAAGATGCCTATTTCACCCTGAAAACAAAAGAGTAGCATAAATACAAATGAGAAGCATCAAATTATCAGTTTTCCTCTGCTGGGAAGCTCTGCAAAATGACATACTTTGAGAGTCTCCCTGAATCGCAATAACAGCACCAAGAATATTCCAGTTGCATACTGCCAAGAAAGAAGATAAAAATATCACAGAATTTACACATAGACCCTTCAACATATGCAAAGAGAGATAACCCAGTTCAACAAAACCTGAAATATGACAGGCAATTGTGAAACGGAAGCTCGCAACAAAACATATGAAAGATATGCCTTCACTGAATCAATAAAATGGAAGTTCTTTGTAAATGAGTGGCTAACTCCCTCCAACAAACCCTGAGAAACAGTATAAAAATATCAAAAAAGTAACTCAAAGATTGAGAAGCTTGAATACTGCAAAACGAAGGTGAGAAGAGAAGAGAGAGAAAGGGAGAAAAGTGTAACGGCTCTGTAACTGTTTTTCTAATTTTATTATTCTGAATTGAATTGTTACAAGAGAACTCTTCTTAAAACAATAACTAGCCCAATAACAAGAAGCCCAAACTTAAGCCCAAGATATACTACACTGTTATAATAAAACAACAGTGAGTTCTAATACAACCCCTTAGAAGCCAAAGGTAGATCAGCAGTGCACACTTGAAGTTGTTTTCTAAGGGTAATGAATCTAGTGGGAGATAGAGGCTTAGTGAGCACATACTAGCTAAAAAAGTAAACTACATAATTAGTTCTGTGTGACTACAAGCAAATAACATTAAGTTCCAGTATATTAACACATACTAACTAAATCATTGTATAACCTGAAGAAGCTCAAGTGATAATATCCTTGTTTTGGTTGTGACTTCATCGTTATCTTCCTTCATACCCATCTGCCAAATAAAAGTTAGGGAGCATAAGAGATGTGCACAATTAATTAACCACAATTAAAGTATTAAAGTGAGAGAACCAACCTTGCAAAGAGTGCGGAATATCAACAAAGCATCACGTTGAACTATACCCATGCTCTCCAAATTAATCCCACTTGACAGACGTAAGATCAATAGTTTGAGAAAAAAATTTGAGGGAAAAATACAATAGAAAATCCAAAGTACAATTTCAAAGTCATACCGTGTTATCTTTTTACCATCTTCAGTATGCACAGCCTTGTCCAGTACAGCTTCTAAGCCCTATATAACATGATACAATCTCGTCATAATAAGGACATGCTATAGTGAATTAGATACGTAGCATTAAAAATTATTTACCTTGATATCACCACCCCCAGCAAGATTTTGAAGTTCCTCTAAAGATGTTGGAGATGTATCCTTGGCTTGGCTGAGTGCATCACCTAAAGTCGTTTCTTTTTCATTTGAGTCTCCCATGTAAATTTCATCAGATTTTGTGTTTAAATTCTCTGCTGAAGCTGCCTCTGTAATTGAATGTCCATCAGAACCAGATGAAGTTTCAACCTGGAAATTGTGATAGGCATTATAATTTATTGCAGAAGCAATAAGCTAATATGTCCAATACTAAGGAATTTAAAAAAAAAACCCACCAGATCGGTCTCCATTCTCCTGAAAGTGACGCTTATCATCTGTGTCAGCATCGCCTTTGACGTTGCTTGGTTAATAGGACTCTTGCTACAAATCCGACAACAAATCTTAGTATATGTTAATAATTACAGTCCATGAAGACGAAATAGAAATGATTAATACCTATTCAGAGCAATATCGTAGCATACTCTGATAACTCCAAGCAAAAGCTTGCCGTGTACTGAATAAGATCAGAAGAGAATTAAAAATCACACAAAAAAGAAGAAGAAAAGAAATATATACAACAACAACCAAGCTTTTATCCCACTAGGTGGGGTGTGTTACATGGTTTGAACAATGCCATAATGCTCTATCATAAATCATGTTCATTGACAAATTAAGCTCCTTTTGATAAAAACCTCCCTCTATGCTTTAAAAATACATCATATTAATCATTCACGTGAACATAGATTGTATATCCATGGATACGACATGTTATCAGCAGGCGTACATAATAAAATAATGGATTCATTCCTATTACAATAGACATACCTCTGAATTTTGAGGAAGCCACAGCAGTGAGAAGTGCCTTCAGCACTTGAAGAACAGTACTGCATATTGATTCTTAAAAATGAATAGGTATAACAAGAAACATATATTCTGTCAGAATAGCAGTGAGAAGCGATTAGTGTACCTGTCAGGTGATGAATTGTCAATACAGCCACACACCATGTTTAGAATATCTGTAAACAATGGGGAATTTTTACCACCATCTAACCCAGGATCTCCTTCCAAATGGTCATATGCAATAAGTTTCTGTATTCACAGCAATTAGGCAAGATAAGTAAGCTTTTAACAGTTTAGCATGATTATGAATCATATCAGCTAAAGGGACTAGTTTAAAAACTTATCGAGTAGAGTTAATAAAGCATGGACATACATGAAGACAATCTAAAGCAGCTTCAAGGATTTTCAAGTTCTTTGTCTCAAATGCAATTCGAAGTGGATTTAAAACAAGTTCAGCATCAGCTCCATCAAGTGTATTTCCAGCGCTAGCTAAGACAAGAGTAATATTTCCACTTTTAGGCTTGCTAGAGCCATGATCTGCCGCATCAGAAACATTTTCAGCCTTCTGTGGCTGGTCTGCTTCTATTGTAGTAGCCACTCCATCTTGAGTTTCGTTCGTGCTAGTACAAAACAAACCAAAATAATTTGAATGATCAAATTAAAAGGATCCAGACCTATTAATAGAAAGTCTGACCTTACTTTCACCAAATAAAGATCATTCGCTATTCATTTGCCCTAACCTAATTTAGTACCATTCAGGTACAAATATTCAAAATGTGACATCATTGTTTAATGTTATATCTAAAATGTTTTTACCTCGCAGATTCAGCTGAGGGTGCTGCTTGATTTTCCTCACTAGAAACTGCTTGCTTTCTTTGACCAGCTTCTTTAGTAATCTCTGGAACAATAACAGAACACAATAGATAACTAAATATCCAAATGAGATTATCAATAGCATTATAATTACATGGTTACATGAAATAAGGGATCAATGCCACCAATTGAACACTGAAGCCTTCAATTATCTTATCTCAGACTAAAATAAAACAAGAAACCAACAAGACATCGGTCTAGTAGTGTAATGTCCCGCTAAATCTCCATAATGACCAAAAGGTCAAAGGTTCGATCCCTGATAGCGGCACTTGTTGGAAGAAACAGTCACGCACCCCGAAAGGGATTAGTTCTTCATCCATAAGCTAAAGAAATATCTTTAGTACCAAAATAATAAAACGATAAAAATACAAAAGGCATCATAGTGCACGCGGCTCTCACTTCTAAAAGAGTAGATGAGCATAGCCTTACCCTGTAAGTCAGGAGCCTATTTACAAGATTTAAACCTATGACCTCATGGTCACTACGTACCTCGCGCCCACTATGCAAGAAACTTACTGTGCCAAAAATCACCTTCTCTAAATCAAAATATATTAAATGAAATACGGATTGAAACAACAAGAGAGAGAGAGAGAACAAAAGCAATAGGGATATAGAAGTGTGAAATTGAGACGAACCAGTATAACTCTGAATAGCTTTCTGAAGCTCATGATACTTCTTTCCAGAACATTCCTTGAGCATAGAATCGAATGCTCGAGTCAGAAAACCACCGGCAGCACCTCCAGCCATTTCTTCTCTCTCTCTCTCTCTCGCAGTCAAGTACTCGTTAAGCGAAATTTGAAACCGCCGGAGATAACGAACAGTGTCGAATTCAGAATTGGATTTCGATGAAAACGCGGAAGAATCTAGATGATGCGAAATGGAAACAATACAGATTATTTTATCTTAATAAATTGCAGAGAAATGCATGTAACTGAATTGGATTGGGGAAGAGAGAATTGAATGAGGAAACGGTAAGAGAGAGATATGAGAAATGGAATAATATAAAAGGAAAGAAAGAAGAGTGCAGATCTCAATCTATAATGTTATATATCACTCTATGTTTTCATATCCAAAGCTCAAATCATTCTAAATTTCCAAGCTAATTCTTTTCCCCAGTAACTTTGAGATTTTAGAACACTCTTCAACTTTTGAACAGTGCAATGCATTTTTTGTTTTTTCCCTCCAACAAATGTTAAACTATATTACGCTAAAATATTCATATAATATGAGAATATGATGGATTCATTAAAGTAAAAAATTTAAGCTTACTTTATCAGGAAATTTAATAGGTCATTGAGTCACTAATTCAAACCAATAAATTTTACAAATTCAAATTTACTCTTAACTGCATCGATCTACTATCTTATACTAGTAATACATAAATATTACATTCATATATTTATATATATATATATATTACATTTTTTAAAAATTGTGAAAGTGTAGCTGTATAAACTATTTTTAAAAGATCTTTCCGAAGCTATTTTTAAATGAATTCCTAAATCTGCTGTTTGAATGTGATCAATGAAATAACTAGCATACCACAATAATTGATTTGCTTTTTTAGAATAAAAAAGAATATTTATATTTGAACAGTTATTTTGAAATGATTTCCGAAATATATTTTCAAAAACTATATTGGTAAGAAATGTTATAATATACTCACGTCTTTTTATTTTGGTAAAAGCTTATTTACAATCTTATGGGTTTGTGAAATACTCTGGAATATGAATAGGACTTACTCCAAAAGTAAGTGAAAAACACTTACTCAATATCTTAGCCTTTCGATTTTGGAAAATCCAATGGTTTAGATATACTTACCAATTCAAACCATTAGAATTCCTAAAAAATGAATGATCAAAGTAAGTGAATCCATAGCATATGGAATAAATACTCCGAGAGATTGCATAAAATAGTTTCACTT
Organism: Lupinus albus; assembly: GCA_009771035.1. Taxonomy (NCBI): domain Eukaryota; kingdom Viridiplantae; phylum Streptophyta; class Magnoliopsida; order Fabales; family Fabaceae; genus Lupinus; species Lupinus albus. The sequence goes on from CM020005.1 coordinate 2,399,588, forward strand.
TGGAATTCATACTTGTTAAACATTGCATTTAGCTCACAAGATAAAATGGGTAGTGTATTCATAGTGTAAATGTTTTTTTAACTTTTAACATATTATTTATTATCCATATGTTAAAGTTTGGATCAATATAAGTTATTATGTAATTAAATTGTAATGAATATGATTCTCATAGATATTAATAATATGATCATTATAAACTTTTATATTTGACATGATGGGACTAAAAAATAGTTGACAGTGTAATATAATATTTAAGAAAAGGAATTGAATATATATGGCTTGAAACGAGTTTGAATCTAGTACCTAATTTCTAGAATTGAATGCTAAAGTAGGTGTAGAAGGTTGCACTATCAAACATTTTTTGTTAGTATTGCCATGTCAAATGTGAAGGTCTGCATTCATCATATCATTCTTCTAAACCTAGCTATGAGAATCTTATTTTTTACAAATCAATTCTACAAAACCAAATTAAAAAAATGTTGGATAATATAATGTAGTATGCATAATTGAATTGTAATGAATAAGATTCTCATATGCGTACAAAAAATGGTATCACCCTATGGACCTTTATATTTGACATGACTTAAACAACTTTAATAATATAATATAGTATATAAATAAATGTTTTAAAGCCATATTTGATATTGTAGAATTGAATTGTAATGAATAGGAAATCATTAATTTGTAGATAAATATAATATAGTATCTATATTTGTTATGAAATAGATATTGGGCACTATGCCAATAACAAAATAGGAAGTTGATATTTTTGTATGATCCACTAATTGAAGTATGACGCCACATTTGGCTTTTTATTCCAAATTAAATATCATAACTAACAGTGGTTCTCTGACCTGGTGGAGTGGCCGTCTCAAATTTATACTTTTGTTTTAGGCAATTATTATATTCAATACTTTAAGAAATGAATCACTTGTTTTGTTCCGAACGAAGCAAAAGTTAAATATACCCATTCTTCTACATTCTATATTTTCATGACATTGTTACTACTTTTTTCCCCATCACAAACCAAAAAAAAATATAATTGATTACATCCCACAAGGGTTAGTAGAAAATTGTGATATAATATAGAGATATCCATTAATTCAAGAATGGAACAGATATGAGCCAAATACATATATTTACATACAAAGTTATTATAAGAGTGAAGAAATAATGAATGACCTAAGGTGTTATATTTAGGTGTGTACAAATGAATACATGTTGTTAGAAAATAGATAATCAACAAGACATGAGATCATCCCCAAAGAGATATAGAAGTCTTTCCACAGCCCAACTAGGTTGAGGAGGAGGAACACAATTAGTAGAAGATTCAGATGATGATGATGAGAAACAAGAAGGAGTTAACAAAGGTGCTCTACATAGTGGACAAGTAGGGTTATGGTTATTATCATGGTCATGGTTCAACCATGTATCTATGCATTCTTTATGGAACACATGGTAACAGTTCATCAACTCTCTAACCTCATCTTCCATGTTCAGATGATTCAAACAAACAGCACATGTTGTATTGTCTTGTGTTTCTTCTGGTTGCAGCCTTTCCTTAATCTCACCAAAGGTTGTCAACAAGAGAGTGTTGTCCCTTATCATCTGAGAAGACACACAAGAGGGTTCTATATCAGATGGGGTGTGAAGAGATTCATTGTTTCTATCCCTCATCAGTTTTAAAACCAAGCACAAGATCCATCTTAGAAGTGCTATGATTAGAGCTGCTTCATATATGGCTTGACCTATTGTGAAACCAGAGATAGTAGTGATGTTTTCCTCAGAACAGAAACCCATTTGAACGATATGAATAATGGAGTAAGTGAGGAAGAAGATAGAAGAGAGAAGAAAGATATGAAAGCACTATGGCTTCTATATAAAGCTATAATGTTGAGTGTGGTGGTGGAGGTCATGCCTTTTTTCTTTATACGTACCTTATCTTTTCTTCTTTTGCTTTCACTCTCTTCTACGTTCTTTCTTCTTTTGCTTTACAATTTATTATATCATGTTTTATGTTAAATTAAATATTTGTCTACTTTAAGGATCACCGACTAGTCAATTAGGCATTAAGACTCTTCCTGGTGCATGCATTATTAGTATTTATGAGATATACATATTATGTAAATAAAAATAATAATAATAATAAAGATTTAAAACATATGAGACATACTCTCTAATATTAAATATCATTTCATGTAGGCCAATGATGTCATCTACCAATTTTGAGGAGAAATAACTATATGGTTAAAAAATAATGGTTAGAAATAATGCTATATCATTTTACTAAATTATCATATTAATTCACATACCCATAAAAAATGACATATATCATAAAGTGATACTTTATTTATTACTGATTGATTTACAAGTGACATATGTCATTTTCTTGTGAGTATAAGAATTAGTAAGATGATTTAGTATAAGAATATATCATTTCCCTATGATTTTAGGTTTTGACAATATCTAAAAACGTCATAAATTGATAAAGACCCATCATGTGCATGTGTTGATCCCTAACATCCTAGTCAGATCCAACACATGGAGAGTGCATCATTTTCCATAAACATGTACAATGAATATAACAAAGAGGAATGTGTGGTGGGGTGATGGAAAACAGCACATAGATAAAGAGTAGGTCACTATGACTTAACGCTTGCAATACAATGGAAAAGAAAATTATGGAAAAAAGTTGAAAGCAAAAATATATGACCGTACCATAAAACAAGATATTCTCACGTCACCATTCCAAACCCACTTTTCATTTATATATTTTCTTCCCCTTAATACCATCATCAAATAGATAAAAGAATAAAGAACAAAAATGCATGCTAAAAAATGTTCTTATGTCATACACCAAAATAATTTATCGTTATCAGCTTGTTACATGAATTTGGATTATTACATTACTAGAGAAGATCATGTTGTGACTATGACATGTGAAAAAACAAAAGTATAACGATCATAATTTTAACTTATTTTTTAATAAAATAAATTATAATATAATTTAGTACTAGACTGTTTAGTACTCTGAAAGGAGTTGAAACTCTTGTTACATGCCTTAAAGAGGTTAATAATGACATTTGGAGGGTAATCATACACCCCAATGAGATTTGTCTCATTAGTACAAAAAAAGAATTTACAACCTGGATACTGCCTAAGTTGCTTAGCTGCAAAGACGTGTCTTATTAATGTCTTAAAGAGATGAATTGAACTCTTGAAAACTTCTGTTCTGCTAACACAGAACTTTTAGACACTGGTAAAATATTTGGAGCTCTCTTTGCGGGTAAGTTACAAATACAAGTAGAGTTTGTAAGGATTTGCATTCAAGAATTTCATTGCTTATTTTTCTTTAGTTGTCTCTTTGCTATACAACAAGAATAACATTATTGTAACTTGGATGAATCCATGAGAGTGAAAACTATATCAGTTTGATTGAATACAGCAACCTACAGAGAATATTAAATAAATGAGCACTGTAATATATGAAGTTGCCAATTGTTCTTCAAATCTGGTTTATGAATAAAATATAATTATTTATGTATCGAATTCTGGAGTCCAACTGAATGGAAGTTAAAAAATGTCTGCCAGCAATAACATCTTACAATTTCATGGGAAATGAAAGTGCTTCCTTCTGTAGTTTACACCATTGACCAGCAATATCATCTTACAATTTTATTTAGTTATTTCTATTTCTAATAGGTTGGGTAGCAAAGTCCCTTATGCCTCATCAACAATAAAAGCTGCTGCTGATAAATGATAATAATGCACCAAAGAAGGGATCTCAGCCAACTATTGCTGCCTCTTGAAGTCAATGCAAATGGTATTGACTTGGAAGTTGCATTGGTCTGTTAATGTCTAGAAAATACTGATTATGCTCAGAAACAACGACCTTTTAAACTGATTATATGAAAGCTCACAAATGAGTTTTTAGAAGATAGTATTGGTTTAAAGAAAATCAAACTAAGCTTTGCCCGGCCAAGAATATGAAGCAATGCATTATTAGCATCAACACCCATTTTAAAGTTGCACTTGTTGACCAGTTCAAAGACCTCAGCAGCGTTTTTTGTTTGCATTGCGGCAGAAAAGGCTATGATAGCAATGGGGAAGTTTCCAGAGTCAAAAGGCCCTTCTCAACCATTTCCTCAAGAACTGCTGCTAGTGCTATGATAGACTCAAATTGTTTAGTCCTCCATGCTCTTCCATAACTCATCAACCGCCTTGATACCCTATCAACCTCGAGGATTCGGGATTGTTACCCCGACCTTCACCACCCTGATCAACATCATCCTCGATTCCATTCTCAACCCCACAATTAGCACAACCTCCACTAACACAGGCAAACATAGCCTAAAGCAATACAAATGCTTCCTCGGTCAAATGCTAATATCATCTTGAAGATTACAGCATACAAATGCCACTTCACATGGCCTAGCAATAACTATTTGGATATCATATGATGGGAAAGATAAATAAACACACAATAGAAAAATGTAAGTTACACTAATTATAAGTGATTTGATTCACATATTTTGTTTTCCCTTCTTTCTCATTGCATTGCATCAAAATATGTTGAGAAGTTCTAGAACAATTATCACTGCCAGTGGATAGCATTCAAACATAACTGAGCCTGTAAGTAAATGATATTAGTCAAACACAACTGGGCCAAGAATTGCATATAATGAAAATAAAGAGCATAAACTGCAGCCACGCGGAAGTTCAAACTCAGACATCCTTATTTCTTCATAGCCAAGGTCTACATGTATGACCCAAAAAACCATGACACTAGTTTTATAACATCAGCATAATGTATTCAGCACAGTTTACAAGATATCCTACAATATCATCTTCGCTGTTTACATTCTAGTGCATACTGCGCATAATTCCATGCAAGTAACCACCAGTCATTATGAATGACACAATCGAAACAACACCTGCAGGAAAGACCTTCCCTGATTTCTTGAAACGAGAACCCATCACCCCAAGAAGTGCAGCAGATATGCCTAGATATCCAGAAAATAAAAAGCAAATGAAATAAGAAATAGCAGAAGATATACTCAACACTGTAAACTATCAGGTGTTTGCCTACTTCATACCAAAACAAAGAATTTCGCACAAGATTTCAATGCTTAAATTTTCAATCTTAATAAACATACTTTAAAATGGGCACAAACTTCAATGGTACATCGACAGCAACAGCTAAGAGAGGGTGGCATGCTAATGCAAAGCCGTTGTACTAGTGCACATCAATTTCCTTTCTAGGAAAGAAAAATAGTTTTGATCCTATGGCACTAACTTAACATTAAATCCACAACTTGCCGCTAGTCACATATCAATGCATCGTTGTCTTCTCCATTACCACATTAGCGAGAGCGACTTTAACACTATTTTTGTTTTATGTAGGTTCTACATAACTAAGGCTTTTGTTGAATAAAAAATTCCTTTGTGTTATACAGTGTCAAATTTTAATGTTAGACCCACATCTCACCCCTTCATTTTAATTATATCCAAAGGTTAAAAATTAATTCATTAAAAAGGCACATTTTGGTCATGCGACTCTCCTCCCACATTTTTCTCGCACAACCCCCATTCACCTTCTCTGCCTTTCATTACAAGGGTGATTATGCAAAGGAGCGGCAGTGACACAACCTTCTCTGCATTCTCTTAAGAGTTAAGAGAAACATAATGTATTCCATGGTCAATTTTGAACTGGTTTTCCATGAAGGGCTTGGTTGGTGATGGACACGGAGAACACTGCCATAGGTGGAATTCCAGAGAAAGAGTTGAACATGAATAGCCTCTCACATTAAATTTGGTATTTTCTCACTTTCTTTTACATACTATTTTTTGTCGACCTGTTCCTATTGTCTCTCAAAGATTTCAATTTTATGTTGTATTTTCCTATGTCTTAGTAAAAAAAGACATTGGATCAAAATCGGAAAACCCACATTTGGAAAACCAGATTTTGTGTAACCCAGTACCAGATTTATGTTGTTTAACCATATTGTTTTAAGTGCATGAAACAAAAAAGTGACAGGAGCAAGAAAAGACGATGAAGAATATATATGGGAGGGTCAGTGTTCAATAGGAGGTAACTTCAAATGAATTAATCTCAGCCTTTCGTTTAATTAAAATGGAGGGATGGGATTTGGTTTATGATTAAAGTTTGACACCTGGTTTCAATGGATTCTAACTCATACGAAAAAGGAACAAAAACAAATACACCTTATCTATTAACATTTAACAGATAGAAAGTTCTTAAGATGGGCTTAAACCAAAATAGTAGCAACACAATCCGGGCAAGTATATTGACAAACTAATCACTTACCAAGTCCTACAGATGATGCGAGAACAGGTCTTACAGGTAGCTCAGTAAAAACATAATACAGCACTGCAGCAGACAAACCCCCAGCCACAAGTGACTTCTGGCTACCACTCTTCAGATATCCTATTACACCACCCGCTGCCAAAAGCCAGAATCAAGAAGATAGTTATGTAGATGTCAAAATCATGTTCCAATCCATTGCACACATTATATTTTGAAAAGCCTAAATACACATCCAAGACTCTAAAATCACTCTTTACCTAATGCAAGAGCAGTTAGAACCCCAGTTAATTTGATCATGCTTGTTGGTAGAGATGAAATTCAAAGATCTAAGATTGAATTGCATTCTTTTAAATTGTATTCCACAACCACAATTGTACTACGATTTAGGAAGCATCCACAAAGCATTGCGGCCCCATTTCCCACAAGTATTTTTACAATTGCGGTAAATGCAAATATGCAATGTAAAACACCAAATTGAAGTAAGGTAATTGGCTTAAAATCCAGAATTCCAACAGATCACATAATTGACTAAGACATGAATAAGAACTGAACTCAATTTTTTTTTTCAGAATTGAAAATGTGTGGATGCAACACAATATACAACAATGAAATGAAACAAAAAAATGCACATTACTAACTCAGCTACGTGAATTCCAAAAAAAAAGGTTGATAAAATAAAAGCAGAAGTTGAAAGGATCGGCTTCTAGGGTTTAGTACGAGTGACGTAATGTGAGTAAATGGTAATTAAAAGAGAGTTTAGAGGTTTTAGAGTAATACCTCCAACAAGAAGAGCGTAACCAAGAGTCAATTTCTGAGACATTGAAAGAGCGACCTTCCTCTTATCTCCTTCCGAATCCGATCCTTCATCGCCCTTACCGCTATCACCTCCGCCACCACCACCTCTATCACCAAATCCGTTACCAGCACCAGTATCACCACCACCATCACCACCAGAAATGTCGAAATCGGGCTGATTGATTTCAAAAGAAGTAGCCTTAGAATCAGAAGAAACAACAGCAGCAGAGTATAAGTGTGAATTGGAAGAAGACAGTGACTGAGTCAAGTATTGGAAAGTAGGAGGAGAAGGTGGGAGAGAAACGCAGCAAATGTGGGAAATGGAATTGGATTTGGTTGGACGGTGGAGAGAGAATGAAGGATTCGATGCAATACCAAACGCAGTTTTTGCCATTTTTCTTTCTTATCTGATTTATGTTTACCTTCCCTTGCTTTCGCCTTTTGATTCCTTTCTTCAACTAAAACCCAACCCCACGTGGAACTTGCCTTTACAAATATATGATATATTGAATTTATATAAAGTTTGTGTATATAGATTGTTTTCAATAAATAAATATTAGAATGTATATTTTTTCATTATTATATGTTAATTTCCTCAGAAAATTTTCGGTGTAAGAATCCACATTTTCTTACCTGGACGCAACGATTTGGGGTCGTTTTGGTAATTTGAATTCTTGAAGGAAGGAGATGGGAAAAGAAAAGGAAAGAGTGAACACAAATGGAGATTTTGGTGGCAGACATGGAATCCTCAATAAAATTGATATATTAATATTGAAAATTTAACATTATACTATTATATCAGTGAAATTGACAACATTAAAAAGATAGATGACTAAATTAACATCCTACTTTGTTAGGCAAATTGAAACCTAAAATAAAATAATTGAGTAAAGGATTATTTTAAGAAAAAGGAGGAGAGAAATAAGAAATGAAGAGAAGATGTACTTAATGATGTGATAGAAAATAAGATAAAAATGATTAGAATATTTTTGATAAACTCTACCAAAAATAATAGTTCATGGCAGAGTTTTCTCTTCCTTTTACTTCTACTCCCCTAGAATCTAAAATGATTAAGATAAGAGTCAATGATGGTTTATTTTCATGGTATAAAATTTATGTACAATTAAAGTATATATATATATATATATATATAGTATTTTGTATGCCATTCATTTATAAAACTTATTGATATATATATATATATATTCTATTGTACATGGAATAAGTCTTACTCTTTTATTTATATTATTATTTTCAATGTCTTTTTCGTGAACATCTAAGATGCCTCCAGGCCAAGAGAAAAAGGTAGATAGACAAACTAACTTCCTAAGAGACAACATTGGGTAAATATTAATTAGTATATTTTCTTATAGTATCGCTCTACAATTTTGTTAAATACCTTTTTAATTTATCATATTACTTCATTACTTAAATTATTCTAAAAAAAATATTGACTACTTAGGTATTGCTTTACATATGGTGGATAGTTTGCACAATGAAGCATTGAAGCCCATTCAAAAGCAATTTTCACTTTATAATCTAAAGTTGGCCGATTTATTAATCTGCACATTAAAAAATATATGAGTGACAAAAGTATCATTTAAGCTAGTAAATTACATCAAACTTATGATCCATCATTCAGCTTGTGTTAAGGGATTAGTTTACATAAGATCAAGAGTTTAAACCTCATTATTTATGTGATTTAGTTATTAGAAGAATAGTTCCATGCTTTTTTATCCAACTTTAAATATTTTATGCTTACCTAGTTGTCTTTTATGATCAGGATTTAGGATTCGAGTTAGTGATTTGTTTGGTTGAAAAGTGGAAATAAATAAGAGAAGAGAAAATCGAGAAAAAGATACATATAAAATATAGTAGTTTGCTATAGTCTTTGTATTAATTCTCCAATGAGATATACATATTTTCACACTGAGGATGCATTACAATTACCTAGTGTGAGATTATTGAAAAATGTTGCTTGCACACCACTTTCTTACATATAGTAATCCACTCCATTATTAAACTCGAGATTCTAAGACTCAAATTGAAAAGTGGAGAAGAATCTCAACACCTTTGTTACACCATATTGAAAAGACTGATGTAATAATAGTATAATAAGTTGGTGAGTGCATAATTGAATGAACTGGCTATATAATTTTAGGCAAAGATAGCAATTTGCTTATAAATAAGTCCTACATTCCTCTCATAAATCAAGCCCTTGGTGTGTCTGGTTCTGGCTGATCTTGACAATCAGATTCTTCCATGACTAATGGATGTATATCAGTTGATGGATTATATTGCTGAATAACCACAAGTGATGCAGTTGTTGAGAAATGTGAAGAAGCCAAATAGGTTCCAATAGGTCCAAGTTCAGGGCAATCACTTTTAGTAACCAATGGTGACACTGCTGGCATTCTACCAACCAATATTAGATTGCTATTACTTATTTCCTTCAATGCTGTTTCTATATCACCTTTGCTATCAACCAACCTTTCCTCATACTTAATTGAATCTTCATGATTGGTGCATGTGCTTAATAATTCTGACCATAATTCATCATCTTTTTCTTTATTATCTTGTTCAATGACTACTTTGTAGTCCTTGTTTGATGATACACCAACCAATTTAGCACCAAAGGCTAATGTTTTCCCTGGTGGTGCTACGAATTTAATCACAGTGAGCAGAATTCCAGGGTGCTCTGCCATTCTTAGACCATAAGAAAGTGCTTCGCGATCATCACCTCCTCCGAAGAAAGGTACAACTACTTTGAAGGACAGATCACTAGCTTGGACTTGGCTTGTTCCACCAAGACCGCGATCAACCAAAATTCCGACCGAGCAAGGAGCGTGACCTAGGACAAGTTCATTTGCTTGATGGAAAGCATTTCCAAATGACTCCATTGATCCATCGACGCGTTGGTGCTTATGGAATGGAAGGATAATCATGGCTGCACGCTTTTGATGAGCACTAGTACAAATATCTTCATGGATGTTGGAAAGATGTGATATTGCAGTCATAGGACGAACATTGACACTGCTTAATTTTCCATAAGCTTGAAATGCAATGACAATTTGATCTTCACCATCTCGTTTCTTGTTCCAGAATGGTAAGCCATTGTTGCGTGCCTTGTGAACCATTGTGATCGCTGAGGATCGTTCTGAGAGTTCCATCAAGTGCATTGCATATATGCAAAGTCTTGCTCTCTTTCTTGTTCCGCGAGAAGACTCTATGAGATTGATTAAAGTGGGTATGTTTCGGGTACTGTGGAAGCAAGCTAGCACTCTGAGCTCTGAGTCAGGATCCTTTCGCTGAATTGTTTTATGCTTGTAAGGTGCTCCCCTTCTAGCTGGTTTATACACAGCCATCACTATTGGTGTGGTGATGAAGGTTGTGAACAATGCCATAAGAACACAGATTGCAAATGTTTGGTCATTCAGTACCTGAAATTGCATTAATTGCAATAATCAATTAGCAAATGTAGTAATGTGAAGACTTTCCAAAACTATTTATATGTATGTAGAGCACAAGAATTATAGCAGATTTTTGTATTACCTTGCGATCTTTTCCGATGTTGAGAACAATGAGCTCTACCAAGCCCTTGGTGTTCATGAGAAATCCAAGTGCAAGGGCTTCTCTAAAAGGAACCTTGCATACTAATGATACAACAAATGTGCCAATGATCTTTCCAAAACAAGCATTGAATATGACAAGTACAAGTAGTGCCCAAGAAACCCCTCCACTGATAGTTGCAACATTGGTCTTCAAACCACTAGACACAAAATAAAGTGGCAGGAAAATGCCAGAGACCAAGTCTTCAATCTTCTCAGTCAACACCCCAGCAAAAGGACCATCTTTGGGCATAATAATGCCAACCACAAAGGCCCCAAAGAGAGCATGAATACCAATAGTATCAGTGACAAAACTACAAGCTAAGACTAGTGTCAATGTGATGCATATATAAATCTCCTTCACTGGCTCACCCTCAGGGGAACGCCTAGCCATAACTTCAAGCAAGGGTCTAATAGCAAAGATAGCAAAGAGAATGAAAGCAGTACCACTAAGCAAAACCCATAATGGAATGAAAGGTGATGTGTCAGTGCCAGATAAGGCAATGGCAAGAGCAAGAAGAATCCAAGCTGCAATGTCATTGACAGCAGCAGCTGACATTGCGATACGGCCAACATCCGTGGTGAGGAGTTTAAGTTCAGCGAGGATACGAGCGAGGACAGGGAATGCAGTGATTGAGAGTGCAACACCCATGAAAACAAGGAAAGAAATTGGCTCAACAGATTGGGATATTGTGGCTCTAAGAACTACTGATGTTCCAATGCCAAGTACAAAAGGAACTGTGATACCCGAAATTGCAATGCATAAGGCCTTGTAACCTGTGCGCTTTATAGAACGCATGTCAAGCTCAAGACCCACTAGAAACAAGAAGAACAATAGACCAACATTTGCTAGTGTGTCAAGAACGGTTAAGCTTTTCTTTGGGAAAAATGTGTCCAGAAATTTCTCACTTCTTCCAATTGCAGATGGTCCTAGTAGTATTCCTCCCTACATTTAACATTTTCATGGAATTGGAATTAGAATCCACGCATCCATATCAAATATAAGAATATCTGATATATATATATATAGTTCTTGAACAAATTACATCAGAAGATGTACAAATCAATCATTCAAACAATACTCCTAAACACAATGTATCCAAATTATTCAAACAATAATAGATTTGCATATGACATGCAATGTGAGCACTTGAGTTTAAAAAACTGCCTATAAAAAACATATATTCATGGGTGGTTTTCTACAAAAGCAATCAAAACATTTCATTCTAACAAAATATTCTCAATTGTACGTGATTTTAAGGAAAGGATGCAAGAAATTTGTGTAAAGCAGTTGCTAGAAAATACCCAAACAATAAAAGAATGATCACGTTCATAAGAGCATCTTTCCACAAAAGCATGCAAAATGATAGATAAATAGGGTAACAATAACATCCTATATATGAAGGAAAATAAGTACATAATTTTTTGACGTTGAGAAGAAAGAAGAAAACATACAATAATCTCAGCAATGACCCTGGGTTGTTTGAGAGGTTTGAGTAGGAATGCAAGAAATCTAGTAAATGCTACGACCAAACATATCTGAAGGATCAACAAGGGAAGAGCATAATCAAGAGGATTTTCATGTTGGAACGCCCCATTTGACACGGCCTTCATAGGCGCAGGACATGATGCGTTCAAAGGCGTTGCCATTACGCCTTCCCTTGTTTCTCAACAATACTAAAGCCTGCACCAACAATATATATACACACACACACATATATGTATATGTGTTTGTGTGAAAGATTAATGGTATGACAACACAGGTGGCTAATTATGAAGATGGACAGATAAGGGATGTTACAAGAATGAAGGACAAGATGGAAACGCAAACCAAGGCATATAGTCCTATACCCTATGTGGTAATGAAAATCTTTATACTATATATGGAAGTAATATCGGTGCAAGTTAGGTACTACAGAAGAACAAGGGGTTGTTTTTTCTTTGTTATGCTAATCTAAATCAAAGGAAATGGATATATGGATTTCTATATACTTTGTTTTTTGACCAATTATTTAAATAATGGTGTCGTATATTTATATTAGTTCGCATGTAAAACTCACTGTTTCATGAATGTACAAGATCTGTGAAATTTAGGTTAGGAATATTATTTGTTGATTGACCTATTTTTTTAAGTAAGAAGTTAGAAAAATATTCTAAATCAACAAAATCATTACATTTTTAGGAAATGTATTTTTTGTTATTTTAACGATAGGACTGATAAACAAGAACAAATATAGTATATATTTATATATTACAGATTGTAAAGTAATATTTTATTTTCACTAAATCATCATATTTATTCACATGCATGAAATGGTGTGGAAATATTTTATATTATTTGCATCATATTTTTAAAAAAGATCGTATTATAAAAAAAAACTTATGATGTTGTATTGTTTTTGTTATCTAATATGCAAAATCCCAACAAAAATAAATAAAATCAAGGTACGATTTTAAGGTATGATATTAGAGGAAGATTATATATTCTGATACATAATAAAAAAATTAAAAATATTTTTCCATTTTTTAATAAATGATTAATCAAACAATTTCAGGTATATAAATTAGTATATACAATTAGTGAGAGTACTACTGGTACAAGCGAGCATAATGTTAATGTAATTAATGAGGGTATCATCCTATTCTTAACCAACTTTCGAATTCATATTTTTAATTAAAAAACTAATGTGATCTAAAAGAATGCATAAAAAAGGTTTTCTATGTTTTGACACTAAACATATATGTGACTTGTGATCTAAACAAATCGTGCTGAGCTGAAAATCAGGGTGTGAGAGTGAGAATATTGATACCTTACAACTTTATAATCACTTTTCTTTGTTTATTAACACCGAATGTACATTTATAAAAATCACATGTAACTTTTTTTTGTTGGACAAAATAAATATATTTAAGCAAATTTGACTAATTTTATAAGTAAATTAATTAGTTTGATTTAATAAAAAAACATATAAAGAATTATAATTATTAGTTAACATGTGTTATATGAGATGAAAAATTGTTTCTATTAAAATTAGTGTGTTCTTCTATTGAGTGAATTGTAATTGATTTATATATGTTTCATAACTATAACAAAATCAACAAAACATGACTTATAGTTTTGCATGTTAAAAAATGAAAATGATAAACTGTTGTGTTCAAATATTGTTTTAATTCATGTGAAAAAAATGTTGTGTTCAAATGGAAAAAAAGTTACATAAATAAAGATGAAACATAAAATGAGGAAATAAGTTATATAGTTTTTTGGTAAAAAAAATATAGATTAGTAAGGGCAAAATAGGAAAACACAAATTACATCATTATGAGTAATTATTTTGTGTTTCCCTATATATATTAACTAGCGTGTCGACAGACACGAAGTGTCTCCCGACTCACATTCTTATTTTATTATATTAAATATTCAATTTTTATATATTTTATTTTATATAATTATAATGTTTTTGTATTAAGAGTACTTTATGTTAAAAATGTATTTATTATAATTGAATTTAAGGTGAGATAAATGGTTAATGTGCTAATGATAGTTACTTAAGATTATATGTATTTTTTGAAGAAATTAAAAAATGTAATGGCTTTATATATATTATTAATATAGAAATAATATAGATAATTATTATAAACATGGTACACGATAAACTTGTATTTATTTGTTACATCATCCATCATTTATTTAAATATGACTTAATAGCAATATATGGGAAAGAATCATTATTTCTAATTTTATAATTATTGCTTTCCTTTTGTATTTAAAAATTAAATATGTGTTATATTATATTATTTTTTCTGGTTTTTATGCAAAATGATGTTGACCCACAATATATACCATATATAAATATAGAGAGAGAATCCACTAAATTTAAAAAACTTATTATTGGAATAAGTGAATTCCTGAACGTAAATATATATCATATTTAGATAAGATTAATTTGTTCCTGGTTCAATTCTCTATATCATTTTCCTCAAATAATAATAATCCCTATTAAATGGAATCATCACGTAGGCATGATTTAGCCATGAAAACTCTTCTTCTGGCCTTGTTGCTCCTAATTATGTTGTTGTTGCTCCTAATTGGATTACTATCGACCCAAGTTGTTTGTGCTGCAAACACCAAACATGTTAGCATCAAGAACAAATTAGGATCTAGTAAGAACATGACTTTACATTGTCAATCCAAAGATGATGATCTGGGAGAGCACAACATAGCAGATGGTGAAGAATTCAGATGGAGTTTCTCTGACAATGTTTTTGGAAACACACTATTTTACTGTAATATAGGATGGGAAAAGGTTCAGAAATATGATTTTGATGCATATTCTTTTGCCAGGGACAAGGAAAGATGTAAAAGTGGATGTTCATGGATAGTATCTGTTGAAGGCATTTATGGCCTAAATAGCCAAACTTGGTTTTGGGAATTTATTTACCATTGGCCTAACTGAGTTATTTCATGAAATTCAATATGTTTGTTTAGGGTTATACCAATCACTATAATAATAAACTAAGTCTCTTTTTCATGCAATTGCTTCTTTCATATATTGTGCTACATGCTTCTAATAATTTTCTCAAATTACTTATTAATGCTGAGTGAGACTGTACTACAACTTCTTTGCTTCTTATAATGTATGCACCAAAAGCTTTATATATTGTCATTGCATCATCCATAATTTATATGTTTAATAATTATTAATTATTTGAAAAAAATTTAATACAAATAAATGATAAATATCAATAGACACTGGAAAATGAATTGATAATGAGAAATAAGAATGAAGATGGATAGAAAATAAAATATCTGGACTAAGATATAGAAAATTATAACAGAGACATTATATATTATTTTAAAATATCAAAGTGATCTCTAAATTATCTTATTCATAAATAAAAGATCTTATTTATAAACTAGTATTAATAGTCAAAGTATTATCTTTTTAATGATATTGCCTTTTTTTCTACTATCAAATAACCTTTTGGAGTATATAATTATCATTTTGAACAAGTATTGCTCATAGAAATATATTTAACTTTTTAATCATTCTAAATATTTAGTGAGACCTTACATTACTAGTATCGTTTTTTTATGGACTTATGTTATGCTAATCTTTATTAGACTATCATAATTAGGAAAAGTTTTTTTCTTTTAGTAATATTCCCCGAAAAGGATCGATTTATGGATTTTTATAGATTTTGTTTTTCCAATTATATAAATATATTAGCTCACTATATTTTTATTTTGGTAACATCCCGGAGGGAATAGATTTATGAATTTGTATAGACTTTATTTTTCCATTATTTAAGTATATAAATTAGCTCACTATAGGAGTAAATCATGCAAAAATCTTTATATCTAACCAACTCGCCATTTTCTCTCTTTACATTGTTTCTCTTGCGATATATTTTTGTTTGTCACCTCATTTTAACATTTATTATTTGATTTGAAATTCTTTCATACTAAAATTAAACTTTTTCCTGATATATATTTTTATAGTAGAATTATTTTTATACTTACGACTATTAATTTGTTTTGCCGTCGTATATAAGGGTTAATTAGCCATTTAAAAAAAAGAAATATACGTATTTCAACAACCTTATTATGTTAAATATTTTTTTCACATAATTTTATTATCAGTCTTAAGAGTATTCATTCTATCAAGGTTGCATATCAATGACTATAATAATAAGCTAAGTTTCTTATTCTTGCAATTGCTTCTTATAAATTTCTGAAAATACTTATAAATGCTAAGGCTACAAGTTGTTCGTTTGTTATAAATATTTTTATTTAGTTAAAATCAAATCCTCAACTAGCAAGAAATTGGTTCTAATAATAACAGCTAGGAATGGAGACATTGGTCCAATAATAACAAATATCTAGACCAAAAGATACAAAAAGATTACTTTTTAAGTGATTATTTGAACACTTACTAACTTTTAATATAATTATATCGTTGTCCCAATTTTTATATAAAAAAGATTTGCATCTCAGTAAATTACATTCATATTGCATAGTCATGAAAGTCACTCCAAATATGGTAGTAAAATAAATAGTAAATACTCATTTTAATCCCTTATATTTTTTTGATCTGATCTGTTTGGTCCTTCGAAAATTGAAAAACCTAAAATTATCTCAAATTTTTTAAATGTGGATCAAATTAATTCTTTTTAACATATTTTACAATATTTGATACAGACTAATTTAAATATAAAAATAACTAATTTTTGGAAATAATTTTAGATTTTTCAAATTTTTGAAGGAGATGATAAAGTCAAAAAAAAATACAAGGTATTAAAATATATATTTGTGGGGGAGGGAATGAAACAAGTGACTTAATTGGGTAATGGAGAGATCATTTACCTAAAAATACATAAAAAAACTCAAAAATCATAGACAGTTTTATCCATTCAATTTATATTATTATTACATTTTTATCCCTAAACATATACTGAAAAACCTAATTGGCCTTTCCATTATTGGAGAGTAGCGGACTCATTCCGTTGAGGTGCCCACCTCTCATTATTTTATTGTGTCCTCTTGTTTCCAACTTTTGAAAGAAAAGAGAACAAAAGAGAGAAAATCCACTCTATATGCTTAAGCTGCACACAAAGTGCAATGACAATAAAAATATATAATATATTAACCATTTAAGAAAAAAATGGGAGATGTCCAATTAAAGCAACGTTGGGGAACAACCTTTTCTTTTACCCCTTGTTTTTCACAAACCAAATCTTATATATATATATATATCCCTTTCTTGTGGAATAATTTTGTTTCCTGTGACTTCTAACTCTCATTCTCTTTTTGCTGTGTCATATGCAATTATACTAGTATCAGTAAAAAAGTATTCCATACACAATATGAAGCACCATGAAAGTAATGTAGTCTGCACAAGTTCACATCATAGTGGTAGCAGCATCTTCACATAGATCATAGATGTGATGAAAAAGCATCAAAAGAGAAAGTAAAAAAGGAAAAGAATGAAAAAGAAGAAAGTGAGTACCATCTATGCATTACATTCGATCTCTCTAGTCTTGCTATAGCTAGGTACCATTTAATTAATATCTCCTTCCTATCACTTTAGATTCTAGAACATGAACAACAACTCAACAAACATATCAAGTTAATTAGTTAAGTGCTTTTTACATAGCATTAACTGAACACTAACCAATAATTGCAACAGTAGTTTTCTTATGGGCATACTAAATTTTTCACACTTTTACATAGGTAATTAAGTTGTAAATAAAAGGAGAAAAACAAAGACATGTATTATATATGATGCATGATACGAGATATTAGTATAGTGGAAGAAAATCAGATATATATCATCTAAACCAAACACTCATTTCTACCAAATTAAAACCGTATTTTTTTTAGTTTTTATATAAATAATTTTACTTATATTTATTCTCACTTGTAACAATTGATTTTACTGATAAAGGAGATTAAAGATATATAGCCATCTTAAAAGATTTCCCACACTGTAAATTGATTCACCTTTTAAATATTTTCACTTTTCATATAAATTATCCAACACTCAAGTTTTAGAGATAAACTGCATTTTTTTTACCATATAGAGAGATAAACTACAATTAACTTTCTAAGTAGATATTTTCCACTCAAACTTGTGTTAATTAATAATGTTATTTTTTAGCTACATAATAATAATATAATCACAACATAGTCAAATTTCAATATTTTTGTTAACGGCCACATAAATACAAGTTGTTTGATTTCATTAAGGTTTGTTCATAGACACATAGCTCCATGGAACATTATCTAAAGAGGTGTAACAATTTTATAATTAAATTGTGATTAAGATGAAATATGCATGTATTCACGGATTCCCTGCATAGTTCATCAATTTCTTTTGTTAGCGTGTCTCTTGAAAAGGTGAAAGGAGTCTTGCTCAATAATTTACTAATTATTATTAAGTTAAAATAGTTAATTACTTATTATTTAATAATATAATTGATAATTTCTTTTTCCTCTCTCTTCATTCCACCTTTGATCTATATAGCTCCACGCCAACACGTTGGGTCTATTGAATAATAAATCCATTAGAGGCTCTTAGGAACATACTTATGGGTTGTACAGTACCGTTTTCATTAATAACAATATTGTACAATTTATTTATGAAAATGTCTTTGTCATATAGTAAAATATTCAAATTCAAAATATATGAGTCACTGTCCATTTATCAAGCATGTAAAAGTCTCTGAACTAATAAATGTTTTTGAATTTTAAAGAGCAGATAAATATATGGAATTGCATGAGCTTTAAGCCTTTAACTTTAAAATAAGTTTTAAAGAAAAGTCAATAATTTGTAATCTAATGAAGGTTTAGTTTCTGAAGATATATATTTAGTTATGACTATAGTTTCTAATGAATAAAGAGGTGTTAAACTACTCTTTAGTCAGGTACTATTAGCTTAGCCCCATTCACATTAATTCTGGTGCATATATTGGGAACATTCATCATCAATTATTACCAATTACTTGTAATATTATTTTTTGGGTAGACATATTCTAATTTTTTAACTATTTGTTAAGAAAATAAAAAAAAATAGGAAAAGGTTTTTGAACTACTTATACAAGTAATATAGTTCAGTATGCATCCATCTGAATAAAACTCATTTTTCCAATTAAGTCACACATCTAAAAAGTTACCCACTCATCATTGTCTAGTAATATTAATTTTTAATCAAATAAAAACATACCAATCCAAGGGAAATATTATTGGATATACTTAAGTATGAAGTCTCACATTGAATGTGAGAGATGATAAAGTTTACTCTATACCACATTAAATGAACTCAAAGATAAAAAATGAAAAAGATCCATGTGAAAAATTTCAATCCAATGTATATATTTTGTGACTTCATTCAAATGGATTATCTCCATGCAAATCAAATTTGTAAAAAAAAAATTCTTGAGTGGCTATATTGCTAAAAAACATAACACATTGATATATCTTTCATTTGTTGTACACATGTTAATTGGGATGTTATGATTCAGAAGAAAAAAACAATTGTTGCAGTGGGGTCCAAATATTCAAATTTGTTACTATGTTTAGCTGGAATAAATGCACACAGTTTACTAAATAAGGCTGAACATCATAGTTACTCCAACTTACCAAACTAGGGTTGGTGATATTATGGATCAAGCTGTCAAATTAATTATTTTCTCCTTATTTTCTCTTTGGGTGTTGTGATGGTACAAAATCAATGACTCAATTGAATGTCCCTTGTACATTAGTCTTCATCATTTCTTCCAACACTTATGCACTGGCATGAATTTGGCTTGAACTTTAGTTAAATTTGGATGAACCTATTGAGTCATTACACTCTTTCCATTAACAAATAAGGATAATGCTCAAAAGGGTCCAGCAAAGAAGTGTAATTAGATACTTGAACTCCTTCAAATAGAATGTCCTTTTTGTAAGAAATAAGTTGACATTATTATTGTTATGGCAGAATGCAGTTGAAATTGGGTTGGATTTCCACCACAACATGGTACATATTAAAGAGCTTTTCGCTGTCCATGATTTATGTTTCTATATCAAAATAGAAAATGTAGAAAATTCCAACATATCAAGAAATAATGTTCTGTGGTGTGGTCCAATACGTTAGATTTAGAGTAATCCTCAAACAAATATAAATTCTACAATGGATTATAAGCACATAGTTTTGGAAATACAGGATATATTTATTTATCCAAAGATCACTTTTACATTCTTTCTGATTTGATTAATTATATACATGGTGTGCATGTCTATAGGTCAGGGATATTGAGCCAAACCCTTTGGCCCTTTTACTATTTAATATTTCAAAACATGATGATGTGAAGACATCAGCCATGGAATGCAAAAGTGATTAAAATAAAATAATGATCTTCCAAAATTTAAATAAACAGAAAAAGGGGTGGAAGATCATTAAGACTTTTAATAAAATAAACAAGGTTTCTAGGTTCCAACCAACCAAAACTTCAAAATAAGTAATTAATTCAAGACCATGCATGTAACTTAGGCTTTGTGAACATGTCGCCCACCCTCATGGCAAATCAAAACTAACGAGAGTCTTGCTCAATGTCTCACTTTGCTTTTGCTTCTCACTCTCTCTCTCTCCCTTTTTTAATTGGAGTGTTTAAAGTATAGTTCTTATGCTATATATAAATATTATATATATATATAAGTAGCCTAAGGTGGCTGGTTTTCTTTTCAGTACTGTTGGTCATTTTCATTGATTGGAGGATATGGAAACATTAGAACTAATTGATGCTCATCAAACTCAGTCATCATCATCTTCATCTTCTTCCATTGATAGCAACAACCACCCTTCTAAGACACCACCACCCTCTTCCTCTTCATCTTTGTGTCTCTCAGGTGTCTGCATAAATATTGGTAGCACCAAAAAAAATGATTTAAGTACTGACCTCAGACTTGGTCTTAGTATTTATGAATCTTCTCAATCTGAATTAGCTTTCAATTCTACCCCAAGGTACATCTCTTTTCTCATACTTAGATTTTGTTCATTTTCTCTTGATATTATTGTTTATGTAGAGTATGGTATGTGTGTGCATGATATAAGATTAGTTGAATTAACATGTTAATGTATGATTCAGGGATCATACTTATGATTGGCCACCAATTAAGTCCATATTGAGGAGCACCCTTGTTGAGAAACAAAACCAGCATAGACCCTCTTTGTTTGTCAAAGTCTACATGGAAGGCATTCTCATAGGTAGAAAATTGAATCTGATGGCACACCATAGCTATGATGGACTAGTAAAAGCTCTTGGTCATATGTTTAGGACCACCATTCTTTGTAAGTTTTGGAATCTTCACAAAATCATTTCCATTCTGCAGTTTCTTTTATTTCAACAAGAATTGTATTTAAGAGATCAAATTGTTTATTTTACAGACCCTAACTCTCAACCAATTAATTATGGGAATTTCCATTTTCTAACTTATGAGGATAAAGAAGGTGACTGGCTTATGGTTGGAGATGTACCATGGGAGTAAGTAATAATATATATATATATATATATATATATACCTTAGTCCAAGAAATAAAATTAAATGTTATCTTATTTCTCTTTCATTTTCAGTATTTTAAAAGCTTTTCATTGTATTTAATACAGGATGTTCTTGACTAGTGTGAAGAGGCTGAGGATCATAAGAGCTGAGAGATGCTAGTTATATTGATAATGCACAAAATCTCTCTCCACACAAGCACCTCTTAAATTTTCATTGTTTATGAAGTTTTGTCCTAGTAAATACTTACTCAGTGGACTAAACCAGTAGAAATTCCACAAAAACAAACAATGGCTTCTATTAGTTCTATGATTATTATTAAAATATGATAGCAATATACACCCAAAAACATAGATTTATAGCTTCTGGCCAAATTGTTCAATTCAATGCATAGCTATAGTGTTTCCCAGTCTCTCATTTTTATGAGAAGAAGTCTTCTAAATTAGCACCTAGCTTGTTTAAGAGCTAGCTAGCTCAATTCTTTTGTAGTCATTTGATATATTGCATCTCCTTTTCATCAATCTTACCTACAAGGTATAGATATTTGATATATATTGTTGCATTTTCCTTGAATGAAACTCACCTACTAGTTAGAGTGTTAAATACTCAACTCAACTGCACGTGTTACTCAAAATTTATCAAAAGCTAGTAGTGAAACAATGAAAAGCAGGTACAATTTTCCTAAGTTCCCATTAGGTGATGCCCATTTTTTTCAACATAATAATGCTTATGGTCTCCACACCCCTCGTGTCAAAAACAGTGATTTTGCTTTCATTTTCATAATTAGAGACCAAAACTCTAACTATGAATTTAATAATAAACTATTCAAATACTTGTCTATTGAACTTATTTTTATAGTAGATCAAACATTTACCAACTGACATTAATTACCTCATCTGGATAATCATTGACAGCCCTTCAATTTCAAGTTTGAGTTCTACCAAAGGGTTGAAAATTTTGAAGTTTTTTGGGTCATCTTGGACCCAAATAACAGTCATATATTATACACTAAAAAACACATTTCCTATTTATTTATTTGGTATCTTTTGAAGACACACTTATAATTATATAGTCAATATATTACTGTAATATTAATATTATAAATATAATACAAAATTACAATTGTATTATAGATTTTCAGTAAATTACATATAGAAGTATAATATAGCAATTTTCAGTAAATTAAACTTTACATTGTCTTGAAACATGCTTAAATTACATTATTGTCCCATCTACTTGAAAAATTACACGCTCCTCCAAAGTAAAAATTTATAGCTCTGTAGCCCAGTCATCTATTTTTAATTGAGATCTGGCGTGGGTTGAAATTGAGGAAAATGTTAAGAGAAAAACATATGTATAACATAAAATGGCAAATAAGTCCATCTAATTGATAAGGGACATTTTTTCAGACATGCTTGATATGGATTTGGGTTACACAAAACCCAATGATAATGTAGACGATAGTCTATTTTATTCTTGCTGCTTTAAGATTTGGAATTTTGAATTTGGGTTGGGTAAATACAAATCAGATTCCGATAGGTTTGTTGTCGTCCCTAAAATGAAAATGAGTATAATTATGACCTAAGCCCACTATTGGACCTCCGTGAGAAAATGAGTATATTTATTTCACCTCTTAAAAAAATAAATATTTTAGGAAAAAATTGTTTTGTCTACCACTATGGTGTGGATTGATTTGATTTTAGAGCATAATATTTATAAAAATATTATATATTGATTGTACAAGTTATTATAGTAGCAAAAAGATAATATTTATTATGTATGTAAAATATTCATTTTAGTTTTCTGTTCATTATATGAAAGAAGACAAAAGCACCCAAAAAAAAGATGGATGAGGAGGGAGAAAGAAATATCCAAAGAATGTACCTCAACAAAAAAAACTTCCTTTACTTATTTCTAAACTAAGTTTATATTTTAAAGAAGCTACCAAAATAATGAAGTGAAAATAAACAGAGAGGACACATTGAACAAAATCTCACCATGATTTTCTTTCGTCAATCATGGGGACTTCTTTTTTTCACATGAAAATATTACAAAATGATAACACTAACTACTTCCATCAAAGGAAAAGTGATGGCACTGATCTGAATCACACTCTATCAAACACCTACATAGCAATATCTTATCATCATTTTGAGTAACATTAGCATACAAAAACACTTGCCAATTACTTCACTCTCATATATTTTATAAAGAGTAGTTGTGTGACATTATGATGAAGATATGTTGCAGTGTGTGGATTTGGACTTATCCAACATAGACCACATAACTTGAACATCTTCATAGCCACAAGCCATGACTTCACCATGCAGATCCATTACACGCTTCTCTTTCTCTGCAAAATCATATAATCAACATTTGATGAATATATCTTATATTAATATCTATTACAAAGATTTTTCATTGTACACAGTACAAACCTGTTTGAGCCTTGTTAGCATTATTATCCCTTGTTGGTTGCTGGTTAAAGAGAGTGGAAACTTTTTTGAATGGTGTTGTGATGGTCTTCTTCCAAGAGGCCATAGTTGATATTCAACCCTTGGAAATGAGTGTATTATATTCTGTAGGACTTGCAGAGAATGTGTAAGTTATAAGAGAATTAATTAAAATAACAAAAGAAAAAGAGAGAGAGATGAGAGAAGCAAGATCCGTGAGATGAGGCTATTGATGGAAGCTACTCCTTTTTATTCAGTTTCCTTATCTCATCAACAACTAGATAAGGTTAAATGTGTACTTCTCCTTTAAGATATTTTATCTTTGGAATAACAGTGCTACTTTTCTTCTGTAAAAAATATCTTTACATTGTTGCCCTACACCTCTCATTTTTAAGTTATCTTTAGATTTTTATTTATTATAATTAATAATTAACACATATGTATGCATGTCTTCTAATTAAAATGTTTTTGTTACACGACATACATCTTGTATAAATGTTGTAGTGTGTCATAACACACCATGTTCTGATATTATTAAATCAAATAAACCAAGCCTTAGTTTTCTGAACTTAATGGCATGTGATATTGACATGGTTTGGGGAATGATAACGTGGAAGACTTATTAACATAATAAGGCAACCAAAATATCAATTCTTGTGGGGTCTCGATGCAGGAAGTTTAGTACCTAACATTGACATAAAATACCCATATATGCAATCTTAGGATTCATTCATATAAACCTGCGTAAATAAGTTAAAGTAATAAAACTCCACATTAAATGTGAACACTAGTGCGACGGTGCCGTTGATTCTAATCATGGGTTGACAAAGACATTGATATTTATTTAATTAATGCTATCAGTATCAGCTTCCCAATGCAGCTTAATATGGGTTGAAACAACAACATAACCATGGTTACATGCTACGTACAAAGTAACACAAGTTAAGAGTCAAAACATTGCTCTATAATTATATTTGTGATCATATGACAATGACAAATACACTTTGCCATTAATTTAATTCGTTTATCTTAATCTTTCTATGGGTCATAAATAAGATTTTGTTTACATGCTATATAAGGGCACCACATGTAGTAAAATAAATGTGACATTGAGTATTATGTGTATGCTTTTTGGTAGTGGTGTCAAAAGAAGTTGGGTCAGAAAAAGTTTATGAGTTGTTACATTATTGAATTTTACTCTACTATGTGGTTGTGGATTATGTCGGTAAGACCACTAGCACGCATTATAATCATCATTATTACAGATCCAATATTTTGGTAAGTGAAAATCATTCACACACCATTAATAACTACCTGTTAAATTATTTATTCATCAAGTCCACCATATTTTAAGAAGAACAATAGCTCATTATATATATTTGATATTCGTGGCCAATTTGTATCAACGTTCAACAACTTCTATCTGTCATCTCATGATTCTTCTTGTTTGCTTTACTTTTTTGTCCCGTGCCTTATCTACGCCTTAATTTCACGTACACAATCACGTGATTGTTGCCTATTCTAATAATCTGTGGAATATTTAGAATTAGACCCTCTAGAATCTTATATATATAAACAAAATATACAGTTTATACTGAACCATAATCATAGAGGAGGACCCAGTAAAGGAATGTGGTTCATATTAATTTAGATGTGTCTATTTCCTCTCAACACATTTTATTACTTTAGATTCTACCTTGGCATGCTAGCTACCTTGTTAGGATTTGAGTCACTTTTGTGGTGCTTACATTTTTTAGATAAGTTATGAGTTGGACCCATATAAGATAACATTATGTTCCTCTACCATTCAAATTGCAAAGACTGATTTCTGATTGGATCACTGGTAAAAAATTTGTACCCTTTTCATCTTTTATTAATCATAACTCAGTTACATGGTTACATAAACCTTTTCAAAAGGACTATAATCAAAATCAAGTACAATAAAAAAAATCAACCTGTTTAGCTTAAAATATCCCATCTTTTGTTGCTAATGATGTATACAGTTCAGAAGCTTTCTGATATAAAATATGAACATATATGATATAAGTTGAAGCCTGTGAGGATATAACAAGGGATACAAGCCAAACAACTTTAAGTGTGATCTTTACAAAAAAATTGTCAGTAACTCTTTATTCCATTGTCCCACAGATGTCATGTAATTTTACTCTTGAAGCCACAATTTCAGTTCCTTATTGTAGAGTAACTGCCAAAAAAATCAAATATAATGTATGCCTAAAGTTACATAGAGAACAAAATAGTACATGTGCTACCCTTATATAATTGTTGTCAATCTGTGCATAAGATAACTTCAAATCAGATTCCATAAGGACACGAATTTTCAAGTCCCAAACACAACAACTCAGGCTAAGTTAGAATCTCAAGAGCAAGTAAGATAACTAACTCTCCAAAGTTTGCACCAAAAGTAAAATTCCATGCTATATGGAGAAAAAAGCTTATTAAGCATAGAGTGTGTAAATAAATATATATATATATATATTGGACTGAAATTATGTAAGAACAAAGAAGTGAAAATATAATTGAGTAGTATTGCAGACATTGAAAGTAACTTTGTACATAAGAGGCAGAACTGAGAACCTTGTGATTCCAATTTCCAAGGTGAAGAAGATGTTGGAATGATATTCCAATGTTCACTTTGGTATCTTGTCATTCAGCTGTACACTTTTTTTACTATTCTATTCAACCTTCACCAATGGTTTCCAAAGTGAACTCCAGAATAAGCACTAGAGTACAATTTCATGAAAGTTCTTAAGAATCTAGCAAAAAAAAGAGAAAAGAAAGAAACTGAGAGAGCCAAGAGAAAGAAGACATCTAGCTTTTTGTTATTGATCTTGAAGTGCATAATATATACATCTAATGAAGATTGGTAGTTACTTAATCAACCAATCAAGTAAAGGTGAAAAAGTAAAATACAAACCATGCACAAACCCAACTACCATAACAACCGTAAC
This sequence comes from Lupinus albus, assembly GCA_009771035.1. NCBI lineage: Eukaryota > Viridiplantae > Streptophyta > Magnoliopsida > Fabales > Fabaceae > Lupinus > Lupinus albus. Next base: position 2,426,779 of record CM020005.1, read on the forward strand.
AAAAACTATCTAAAAAGGAAACAACAAATCATAGTAGCCTATATACAACAGTGTATATTGCTGCAATACATACAAAAGTAACAGTAATGGATGGCACTTACACAGTGAAACTGTACCACACTCCTCCATTAATAAGATTTCTAAATAATTCTTCATGTCAAGATCTGAATTAATGTCTAAATGATGGGTTATCTTTTGAACTTCAATTCTTTATCCAGGTTTGAAAAAATGAAATTGACAAAGATGCTTGTTTATCCTTTAGTATTCTAAGCTATACAAATTGTATGTGTATGTAGCTACCATTATTCTCTGTCACAACTTGCAAATCCATTATAATCTGCTATAAGAATATCTACTTATATATAATTAACATAATTGAACTGTGTTTAGTTCTTTTCTTTCTTCCCAATACAACCATGTTGACACATGAAGGAGGAATGGACAAAATAAGAAACATTTTAAAAAGATAAGTCCTACTTATATGGTTTGTCTGCTTAGCACATTGTTGAAGCACCCTTATCTATTTGGTCCCCACAAGAAACTTGATATTAATGGGGAACTGGAGTGTGCAAGGACCAAGACAACAAAAGAAAAAGAACAAGGTAATGTGCTCTAGGCCACTTTCTAAATAATCACTTATTATTAATCACCTAATTAACAGTGAGTGATATCCATTGGTTGGAAAATTATAAATCATGCACTAGGCTGCTAATATATGGATTAATTTAGTTTATAACATAAATGCTGCAGTAAAAGAAGCTTTTAACTGAGTTGTAGCAGAAAACTCTGTCCATGACATATACACTTGTTTACAAGCTTCCATATATAATATATAAAGAACTACTTACAAGGCATATAAATAAAAGAAGGTGATAATATAAAGGTAGAGAAAAGATGGAAAAACAAATGAAACTGAATTGTAATAACAATGAATGAGTTTTTACATTATTATTGACCACACCTTCACTAAATAACTACAACCAAATGAAAGAACAACATTACATGTAGAGGGTTGAGAGAAACAAAAGTGAGGTTCAAGTTATTATTGGTAATAAAATAGTAGAATTTATGAAGAAGCAAATTGGTGCTCAGAATCAGTGACACGATTGGCATAGAACTTAGCAATGAAAGCAGAAGCTTTGTTATCAATACCAGGTTCAGCAATCCAACGTCCTCTATCCTCATCACTTGCAAAAATCCTTTTGCCATTGTCTTCATAATAGTAATCATAATCTTTACTTCCACTTGAGAAACAAGACTTGAACATGCCACATAAAGAGAAGGAAGATGATTTGTTACCTCCCATTATAATTGTCTTTGGATGATGATTTGTATTGTAACTCTCAACACTCACAAATTGTTCCTTCACCTCTAAGGAATCCTGCAGTTGAAACTCACTTTAGGCCTGCTTGGTTGGTGTACCATGCAGTAGTAGTACTTGTATTTATAGGTTACATAATCACACAAAAAATACTATTTTATATATTCTATATTTCTATTATCTTCACATATATCCTTGGCATGATAGCCATAGTCATAGACTAGGTTAGTCTTCAAGATATTTTATTTTCACAAGTGTTTTTTACCAATAGTTGAGAATATTAATAATTTTTTGCCATTGCAAATTTTTACATTTTCAAGGGTCTTCTTCATATAGATGGTAGAGTAATGAAATTAAGTTTCATTTTCCACAAACCAAATGGTTAACTTTGATCCATAGCAATAGAAAAAAAGTTGAATATATATGGTTATATCTCAAAATCAATTAATTATGAGAGGGTCGAAACTCAACATATATTTAAATCATTCATGAAATAGTGAGGTAGACTATGTAAGACTTTATTTACTGAATGTTCTACGGAAATGAAGAGATCATTTATTTATTTTGTTATAATTACATTTGGATTATATTACATCTCACAAATATTAAGTGATGTGTTGGCAATTGGCAGTGTTGGTATCTCACGTGCATGAAGCATTATAAGCTATTTTTTACGACCAAAAGGATGATGAGGATTACCTGAAATGACAAATGAGAATGGTTATGGTGATGGTTATAAAACTAGAAAGAAAAGCATAAGCATTAATGTCCTCTCCTTTTTTGAATTGATAGTTGTTTCCCTTAGGGTGATATAGAGTGTCCAACTTTGCTTTTCTTTACTATTATTAATTTGTTTCCAACTAATGATGCCTTCTTTTTTTCTTATTTAAACAATCCCTTCCAATTACTTTAATGCCTCTACTCCTAGCTTTCTTGAATTTATATGTAATGCAACCTTTATTATTTCTGTGTGCTTATCTCCTTTTTAATTCACCCTTCTTGGAACCCATTGAATAAGTACTTCGCCTACTAGTTAATAAACTCTTGTAGCAAGTTTTAGCAATCTGGGTGCAACTCTTTGTTGGGAAGTAAGTTCCACGCCACCTACCTTATTGTCTCGGTAATGATTTAAATATCTGTTGGACTACTCCTTTCATTGCCAATTAATTTTAAGAATATAGCATCAAAACCAGAGACTAACTTCTTTTCTGTTGTCATATACAAAAAGTCATATATGATTCTATAAGTTTTTCGATAGAAGTTTAAAACTTACAGGAAAAAAAACTTTTTAATTTCTTAGACACTGATTCTATATAAGTCTTTATGGTTTGGTATATAAGACTTTTTAATCGATGTTCAAGGCATATATATTTCATTGGTGTCTAAGAAATTCATGCGACCAGCTTTACCAGCAGTTTTATGCTATTCTCATTATTTAATCAAAGTTTGCAGATTTTTGAAAAACTAATCTTCGAATAGAAACCACTCTCTTATGCAAGTACAAAATAAGTATAAAAGAATTGTTTATAATAATAGTTAGAGACCACTTGTTTATGCATGTAAAGTTGGAGCGCGTACTTTGTACCATGCATATAGATTTTTATCATAAAGTGGAAAGTGAAGATTTACAAGTAAAGAAAATTCCAAAGCAAACTTTGTATACTTTCTAATCAGCTTTATGTATAGTATAGTATAGTATATGTATTATGGTTAGTATATGTGCATTAACACCTTCCAAGAAAGATCCCACCTCCTTACTATCCCAACAGAGTGCCCTCAAGCTGTATTATAACTTTATGAGATCTTAATTCTTAAGGGATCCTTGAAGGGGTAGGGTGGTAGATATGTACAGTTGGTATATGTAATGCATGTACATCCCGTACAAATGTACCTTATCAAATACAACCCACACTATCTTTACTAATTATTAGAAGGGATACTCGTTCAATCCTGTTAATAGGGGAGTTTACCTTCACGTGGAGAGTTATAGGTGAGATAATATGTTTAAAATTAAAATCTAATAAATATCCAAAATAATAAACAATGGCAAATAAATTTAAACACATTGTAATGGTTTATATATAATTAATTAGAAATTAAAATCAAAACAGCACCAGTGGTCTAGTGGTAGAATAGTACCCTGCCACGGTACAGACCCGGGTTCGATTCCCGGCTGGTGCAGTTGTTTTTTCATCAATACAGTGTGATATGCCCCCAAGAAAAGATCTCCAAGAACCCTGCAACAACCATATTATTACAAAATATGGACTCTAACAACCACAAATGTCTGAATGAATCTTTCAGGGAAAATTGGACAGACCCAAATAAACTTGAATAAAAGCACCTAACCTTTTTAAGGAGTTTACCTAACACATGCAGAGGGATTGGGAAGCTATGCTCTCTGACCTTCTGAGCAAGGAACAAAGTTATATTCACCCTTGAAGTGTTTATGATCAACAGTACTGAAAATAATTTCACCCCCCTCACATTCCATTTAGACTTGCAAAATCTTTTTTATTGGGTTACACAATATTGCACCAATGACATGATATGACACGAACGAAAAGTGAAAAATATAGTATAAGAAACGATAATGATGTAAATTGAAGGTTACGCCATCGGTTAATTAGGAATACAATCCAATATTTGTCAAACTGGCAGAGCATTTTCTGTTCCTGAATACAAGCATCTCATTATAATTTTCTTACAAATTGAGAAGAGTTCATTCTCTTTTTGCCCCATTGAATACTTATAGCCCATGATTGAACTGTAGTGCAGATAGCTGTTCTGGCGGCGCAAGTGGCCGAGTAGGGCTTGCAGGGTCATATCTCCTACCCTCCGCTTGCAATATCTGATGCATAGGCCTACCCATCCTCTCTATAAATAGCACATGCATCTCAGGGAGCCTCTAACTCTCAGCTATACTTCTCCGCCTATTTACTTGAGCATCAGAGTGTCTTTGCAAGTATCCGCTCCATCTCCGCTGCAGTGGGAGTAGGAGAGACACTACTAAGTCAGACCTGAGAAAGGATCATATCTCAGATAGAACAGGTTCAAATTGTCCTTCTTGATCCTTGTTAACAATTTCTTAACTTGAATATTATCTTCACAAAGAAAACTGAGATGGAAATGAAAGGCATCTCTAGATAAAACGCATTAGTGCATCAGTCATATTTTGATTTAAGGCCAATGTCAGTATACGCATGCAAGTTACAATAACACACTAGAAAACCTTGCCAACTAAATTATGAAATCATAATAAGGACCAAAATTATAACAGCTGACAATATGCTCTGTAGTTCCAACTTCAAAGCATTGGAACCAGAAAAGATATAGAAAACAATGTGCATGGAGACAGGGCCAGTACTGTCTAGTGTCTACTACAAGAAGGAATTGGTAAACAAGACATAATATCATAAGAGAAAGTCACTGAAATGCAACATTTCGGACCAGAAAGGACATAGCAAAATAGGTGCATGGAGACATGGGTAGTACTGTTTACTACAAGAAAAACAATGGGTAATTAAATGATTCCAATAACTGAAAACTGTTGGACATACATGTAGCATTTCAGAAGGCAATATCCCCAGCTCAACCACTCATGTTTTGAATAAAGCCAAAACACACGTATGTTAAGCATATATCTTCACTCCAACTGTTTTGAGTTATTAGGCCATGGTAAAAGTAAGAGTTGTTCCTAATATTGAAGTGTTGACCACCTCAAAGACAAAACTTTGTACATGATATCATACTGGATGAACAGCAGATAGTAATAATTTGTTTCACATTTTAGAATAAGGGCTAAAACATAATCCAATCACAGAATCACTACAATGTTTATCCCAAACTAAAAATGTAATAATGATGACCCTTTAGCCCTACAGACTTCTCCAAGACAAATACATGATTTTTTAAACCACCATCATTCCTAAGGTAGCATTCCTGATGTAGAAATCATACTTTCTCTAAATCATTCAATTACTACCATTCCTCAGAAGATTGGAGCTCACACTAATTGATCAGTGTCATCACATAAGATCGTTTAAACTAGGATAAAATGTGAAAGTTGTGTTAGGCAATCAACACCAACATAAAACTTTGCCGAATATCTATGTTATTAGTCGATCCAATCTAGTGGGATAAAAGTTTGGTTGTTGTTGTATCACATAAGATCGTTGATCTACAAAGTTATCATAAACCATAAACTAAATCTTTAACTCAGGTATTATCTATCAAACGGATAGTAAATCAACCAAGATACATATGTAAAGCACATCCACACAACACAAGCTCAAACTTGATTCAATTCCCTTTTAAAACTATAAAAATGCTGCATAAGAAATGATCGTATTAGAAACGGAGAGAATAAAATCAATTCAATTTTTGAATAGTGTAATCACCATGATCAAACTAATTCTAATAAAAAAATGGACCAAAATTCATAACATGATTCATGATGAATAACCAAATCAACCGTCTAATTTTATTGCAAGTTTTGATGGAAGTACACTATTTTTCTGTGACATGGAGGCGAGCATCAAGATTCAAGTCAAAAACGCAACCGTCATTCTCCTCTTCCTCATTCTCCTGAATATTCGCGAGCTCCTCCATCGCCGCCGTAGCTCTCTTCCTAAACACAGCAGCTTCCTTAGCACGCCACTCCGCTTCAAACCTTGCCGCAGTAGCGCCTCTATTCATCGACATTGCAGCGATCATCGATGCAGCAGAGAGCACTTTGAAGGACTTCTCATCGACATTTCGAGAGATACGATCGGAAGCGGAGAGGTTAAAGTAAGAGAACTTAACGTCGGAGCAAATAGGGCATAGGAAAAGAGGAGAAGAGCCGGCGTTGGCAGTGGTGGTGATGGTGGAGAAAGGGAGGACACAAGAGCGGTGAGCGACGGAAGGACAACGGAGGCACATGAGACGTTGGTGTAGCGGAGGAGAGTCATCATAGACTTGGTAGCAGATAGGGCAGAAGAGACCATGGTGGTTCTTGAGGAGACAGTTGGTGCAGAGGTGGTGGTTACGGGCGTTATAACAGACATTGTGGATGATGAGAGAGAGGCGTTGAGTGGTGCCGCAACCGTTGCAAGTGGCGGAGGGAGAGGGTACTTGAGAATAGTGGTTCATGGGAGTGGTGGCATTTGAACAATGGAAAAAGAGTCCTACGTCAATACTGAATAGTCCTAAATCAGGTGACATTTGAGTTATGATTTTGGGAGAGACATATTATATTTTCATTGTTAAAGATTGTGAAACCCGAGCCGGACGTAAAGCCGGAAGTTCCGTATTAGGTCTAACTTGTTTAACCAGTTAAGTCGTTCAGTCGGACCGGATGATTTTAAATATAATTAATAATTTTTATCTATAATTATATATAAATGTAAATTTTATATAATTAATAATTTTATATAACTATATTGAAGTATCACCTCTCTATTATTTTTGGACCGAAATAAACAAAACATTAGAGTAATGTTCCATTTTTTAAAATTTTAAGTGAGCCGTCCGGTTTTCCTCATGGGTTGTTCCGGTTTAACCGGGTTTAACACGGTCGAACCGAAATTTCTCCGATTCAAAGCGGTCCAACTACTCATTCGGTTAAGACTACAAAACAAAGTCGTTTTTAAGTCCGGTCGGACCGTCCGATCCGATCCGTTTATCATAACACTTGGTTAAAGGTAAGCGTAAAAATATTACTTTTTTTTTTGTATAATGACAGTTGCTTCAACCAAATTAATGTTGGGTCTAGGGATTCTAAATCAACATTTTAATTTTGTTATGTGTAATAATTTTTTCTATACTATTCTAAATAGATAATTTTTTTCTATAACCTTTCACAGTACATTGACTTTTTAAGGTAGTTTGTTACAAGACTTTTAAATTTTTTTTATATTGAAAAATTAATTACAAGTATGATGTATTCTCCATAAGGGCATATCTTTTAAAATGTGTGATGCAATTGAATAATCATAAAATGATAAGCTGAAATGGCAATATAACATCAACCTCACCTTATTTTTTATTATAGGGTTGATTTTATAGATTCAAGGATGTCAAAATAATGTTTATTGATCTCTAAATCTTAATTGTTTCAACCATTATTTTTTCTTAATGTTACTTTCTCCATAAAAATCCTACTTATTTCCTCCACCAAACATTTTGGACCAAATTAGATAAAGTGAGATTCTACCATTTTTTAAAATTAGGGCTATCTAAATTTTCATTGATTCATAATTATATTATATTTAATATTTGTCATAATGAGTTTATTCTCTAGTTAATGTTTTTATATCCAAAATCCTGTGTGAAACTATATGTATTGTAATTTTTCCCATAAGTTTAGTGGCACATTTGTATCTCATATCCTATACCTTACTTTGATCAGTTGATGTATTGGGTTATCATATCAACCTTAACCATATCATATATATACTTGATTATTTGGATATTTCAGGTGTAGAGCTCATATTATGTGCTCATTATCACATGTCATATCTTCTCCAAATGAATATAAGTTTATTTAATTCCTTGGATGAAGAGGAGAAATTTCTATCAATTTGAACCATGAAGACATTAAATTTCATGAATTAAGATATTCAGTAGGTATTATTTAAGCAGTAAAATATACACCCTTGGACCAGGAACCGTGAATGAATGGGCTGTGAGATCTCTTGTGATAGTTGCATTATTACAATTTTACATTCACTTGGAAATAATGCCTATAAAAGATATTAGGAAGAAATCATGAGACAATACATGTAACTTGATAAAAGGTCTAGATGAGGATCACATATCTTGAATGTTGTCTCATTCTTTATCCTGGACCATTGACATATTATCATATGAATAAAAGAAAATTTTAAAAAACAAAATGTAACATTCTCATTAGCTCGGGACAGGAAATGATACATCATTCGAGACAGATGATCTTTGTCCAAAAGGTCTAAGATGAAGAAGCACTAGTGTGAAGTGCTACTAAGGAAGCATAGATACCACCTTTGTTGACCAAACTTTCATGTTTACCTTTCTCTGCAATGACTCCATTTTTAACCACTGCAATTGAATCTGCACCCTTTATGGTGGATAACCTGTGTGCCACCACTATTGTGGTTCTATCTGCCCTCACTCTGTCTAATGCATCCTGAACCACTTTTTCAGACTCTGCATCAAGTGCACTAGTTGCTTCATCTAGTAGTAATATTTTTGGACTCTTCACTATTGCTCTTGCAATTGCCACCCTTTGTTTCTGCCCTCCAGATAGTTGAATCCCTCTTTCCCCTACTATTGTATCATACCCCTGCACTTGTTTTTCAATTATTCAGACCTTTTAAATATGCTGTTTCAATTACTTGTTGCTATTACAAAATTCTGCATCATATGTTTTAAGGACCAAACTTATGTATTGTTCATTTGTTGCTAGTAATGTTATTTTCCAATTAGAACATAACATGTAAAAAAGCGGCTGTGGCGCGTGCTATGTTTTCATTGATGAAATGTAACACATCTAATTTTATAATTGAAAAACAAGACCATAAGCATATAGAGAACTAACTACACGTAAGTTTTATCCATATTTGTATTGCACAAGTCTTGAAACAGATGTAGTTCAATAATACTGTGTAGTTTACCTTTTGCAAAGAGCTAATGAACTTGTGGGCATTTGCCAGTTCTGCTGCAGCTATAATTTCTGTCTCTGCTGCATCACCTCCTTTTCCATATGCGATGTTGGCTCGAATGGTGTCATTGAACAACACAGGCTCCTGGCTTACAAGGCCTATCTGCTGCCTAAACCATTTTAGTTGTAGCTTTTGTATTTCTATTGCATCTAGTGTAATCTGACCTGAATTTGGGTCATAAAATCTCTGCAACAATGAGATCATTGTTGACTTTCCACTTCCACTTTCGCCTACTAGAGCAACTGTCTGATTTTCATCATGATAATCAAATCCTTAGATTCTCCCTTGAGAAAGACCTATGCGGATTAGGAATCGAAATTTCAAAACAATGTGTCAATTAGTAAGTTACCTTTCCTGAATGAATGGTCAAGGAAAGATCTCTAAATATATGAACATTAGGCCTGGTTGGATACTTGAAAGTGACATGGTGGAACTCAATCTCTCCATTCACATCTTGCAATATCATTCCAGACTCTTCACTTGGGTCTATTTGTGATTTCTGATCAAGAATAGCAAATATTGAAGCAGCAGAACTTTTTGCTTTAGTCACACCTGGGGACATGAAGCCAGATTGAGATAATGCTATAGCTGCCATTGTGAGAGAGTAAAATACCTGAAAAGTAGGAAATGAAATGATCAATGTTGGAAGGGTGTTATGAACTTAGTTATTCTTCAATCATTTTTGTTTTCCCCTTCAAACTTCCTAATCTATGAGAAATTATCTGAGATACTTTGTTAGTAACAACTGAGATAAGTCAAAAAGTTCTATGGCTAACACCTTGATCAAGTTAGGACAATAACTTACACGGAAAACATCTGAGGCTACTGCTTTGCCATCCTCAACAAGTCTGGCTCCAGCATAAAAGCTGCACGCATAGACGGAGTACAGAAAGAGGAGTGATAACCCAAAACCAGTTCCACTGACTAAACCCTGTCTTATACCTGTCTTCATTGGTCCTTCACATTTCTTATGGTATAACTCCATCACCTTCTCTTCGGCACAGAAAGAAGTGACTGTTCTGATATTCCCCACTGCATCATTTGCTACTTGACTTGCTTCCTCATATAGTTTCTGTCAAACAAATACAATAACATTGGTCAAGTGGATATCAGTACTGGATCTGAATCTGATTACTCCTATTGAGGGTCTGAATGAATTGTTTTTTTCTTTTCTACTACACCTGAAGTTTAGATTTTCTCAAATGGTTTTCATAATGTTACTAGTAGTCAATAGTTTGATGTCAGTATGGCACAAACCTTTGCATCTGTGCTGAATCCTTGCATGGATTTCACTTGCACGTGTCCATTTACTAAAAGTAGAGGTAGCAATGCAAGAACGATGAGAGAAAGCTGCCAATTTGCCTCAAAAGAGATTACCAAGGCTGTAATTGCTGTAACGATATCTTGAACCAACAAACCAAGTGCATCGCCAACCAAAGCTCGAATAGAAGCAGCATCAGTTGACAGCCTTGCTCCAAGTGCTCCACTGGAGTGCTCAGGTTTATCAAACCAACCTACTTCCATGTGAATTATTTTCTCAAAACACATTAGCCGGATCCTTTTTACCAACTTAGAGCCAGCTACAGAAAAAAAGTATGACCTCAAAGGATGAAACAAGATGGCAGTCACACCAAGGGCAATAAAGATTAATGCCCAAAACTTTGAGTCTTTACGGAGCTGATCTGCAGGCTCATAGAAAGTATTTATCATGTTCGATGTAAGAAGCCCCATAGTTGGTAATATTGCCCCAGTTACTGCTGCTGCTAGAGTCCCTATGAGTAACACTGAGATTTCAGGTTTGTTAAGATAAGCTAGGCGGAGAAATGAGACTTTTGGAGGTTTATGTAATGCAGCTGAAGGAAGAACTTTTGATGTTTCCAATAGAGCAAATTTGGTAGGCATAATATTTGATGTTCTGAACGAGTGACTACTGCTGTTTCCAGTTCCAGATGATCCGCGACTTAAAGAAAACCTTTGGCTCAATTGTTGTACTGAATCTACAAAGTTTTCTTGACTGCATGATTCATTAGCACCATTTTGTTTTGACTCTATTTTAATTTCTTGTAATTTAATGAGCTGGCTAAAAGCTCCATCAGGTTCTTCGGTGAGCTCAGCATAAGAACCTACTCAGTTTAAAAAGATATAAGAATGCTGCAAAGCACATTTATAGGAAAAAGGAAGATGTATGTGAGTTATGTGTATACCTTTCTCTACTACTTTTCCTTGGTTGATAACAGCAATCATGTCAGCATTCCTTATTGTGCTTAAGCGGTGAGCTACAATGATAGTTGTTCTGTTTATCATTATTCTGTCCAGTGTCTCTTGCACTACTCTCTCAGATTCAGCATCTAGAGCACTCGTAGCTTCATCAAGGAGTAGAATTCTCGGGTCTTTCAGAATTGCTCTTGCTATAGCAACCCTTTGCTTTTGACCTCCAGAAAGTTGAGCTCCATGCTCTCCGACCATTGTGTCAAGCCCCTAATGAGGTAAAAGGGCCACTTAGAGTGAACACATACACATAGAATAGTATACATTATAATTATGATTAGAAAAATTGTGGTTACTTCCATTTCAATTTTGTATATTTCAGTCAGTGTACCTTAGAATATATATGGTTTTTTGAGACTACTTGCTTCTTTTAGGCCTATATGTATCTTGACATACATACAATTTAACTTATTTAAAAAGGGCACATTTGTATTAAACATAGACACATTTATAAAGTTCATGTCTATCAATAAGTATTTGTTCATCAATTTCCAATACAAATTTACTCTTTTATAATAAGTTGAAATGTGTTTGGACACACATTAGAAAATTGTTAAAAGAAACTTAAATTGATATTGTTGAAAAAGGGAAAGAACATTTCAAAATTTGAGGCAAGAAACTGATAATCTCAAAATGAGTGAAGAACTGAGAACTCACGTGAGGAAATTTATCAATGAATTTAGCAGCATTAGCAAGTTCTGCAGCAGCTCTGATTTCATCATTTGTTGCACCATTCTTACCATATGCAATATTCTCCTTAATGCTACAAGCAAAGAGAACTGGCTCTTGGCTGACCAGGCCTATTTTCTGTCTGATCCATTTCAGTTGAAATTCTCTGAGGTTGATACCATCAATGAGAACTTTACCAGCTTGTGGATCATAAAATCTCTGTATCAAACTAATAACTGTTGACTTCCCACTCCCACTTTGTCCTACCAAAGCTGCAGTAGTGCCACTTGATATTGAAATAGAAAATCTATTGAATATCAATTCATCTGTTCTTGTAGGATAACAAAAACAAACCTCCTTAAATTCTATATCTCCATCAATATCATCTAATCGACGACCATCGGTCTCATAAGCATCAATATCTGGCTGCCTCTTTATTGTTGCAAACATTTTAAAGGCTGCAGCTTGCCCCACAGCAAAAGCAGTTAAGCTTGGAGATGCCTGCCCCAGTGACCTGAAAAATAAGATTACCTTGAAATGCGATGTTTATCTAATTTATCATGTATGTTTGTTTTGCAAATATGGTAGCAGGTGGAAAGTTAGGAGGGGTGTAAGATATAGAATGATGCATCAAGAATTTAGATAGTAAGGGAGAAACTAACTTACAAGGATCCAGTCAATAGTGCAAAAAATACACTTATGACTTCACCTCCTGTATATCCTTTCTCTAGTACCATCTTCCCTCCATACCATATGGCCAACCCATAACTACTATAAGCAAATAAGCGAAGTGAACCAAGGCCAAAACCAGCAGCCACTCCCTCTTGCACACCAATCCTGTAAGCTTTGATCAAGGATCGGTTGTATTGAGCTATAGCTTGTTTCTCACCGGTAAATGATGCAACCTGCATTGAAAGAATGTATAGTGTCCTTTATGGTACCCTCGTGCTACATGAAAAATAAAAACAATGAGAAGTTATTTCTGAAGATTGACTGTATTAGTATTACAGTTCTAATTGATCCAATTGTACGCTCTACTACAGTTGCTGCCTCAGAATACGCTGCTTGTCCACGGGATGCCATCTTTACAAAAGCAAAGGTCATTAGATAACCACCGAAGACTAGTGGTGGAACTGAAGATAGCAAGACAAAGCTTAGAAGCCATCCCTTGATGAATGCTATGACAAAACCTCCTAAAAATGCTGCGACATACTGTATGAACTTTCCTACCTAACATCACCCAAAGAGGAGAAAGAAAAGGTTATGATTCTTAAACATATGTTTCATCGTAGTTAGATGAAATGGTGCTAAATTAGGACTTATATTGTGATCCATTAATACCTTCTCACCCATGGCATCTTGAATAAGAACTGTGTCACCTGACATCCTTCCAACAACCTCGCCACTGTTAGTTTCCTTGTCAAAGAAGCTAACGTCTTGCCTCAAAATTGCTTTGAGGTATAAGCCTCTTATTCTTGCAGCTTGTCTCTCCCCAGTGATCACCCAACAAGAAACCTCTAGAATAATGAATTAGATTAAGCCAAAATTAGATTTATAGTTACATTATATGCATAATGAGGAGAGAATTTGGTACTTACGCAAAAACGCTGCCACGAAGGCACCAGCACCCATGTATACAAACTTCAGAGATGCCTGAGCATAAAATGAACCATTATGGATTATGACAAATTGTTCCCATCAAACTTTATATAGTTTATATCTTTCCCATAGATATTTTACAACATTGATTCATAATGATGAGGAACCATTATTCATTACCTTGGAAACTTCATGAACTACTTGTGTAGTGTTAGCATTTCCTCCAAAAGCATCAATTGTATCTCCAATAATTATAGTCATTAGAGGGAATGATATTCCATTCGCAACAGCACTTATTGTCCCAATAAACATCAATAGATGATCCCAAGAATCCGCAAATGAGAAAAGCTTATAGAACGAAACCGTTTTCTTGCTTCCTTCCTTCTCCTTGTTTGTCTTCGAATCCTGCAGCCTCCTTTTCATTTCTTGAGTATTGTCAGGGCCTGGAACTTGAGGATTACTTGCTGATCCTATCATCTCACTTGGATTAGTACCATCGTCCAAGCTGGCCTCGGTGGCCATTTCCGAGAAGCAAGGCCTCTACTGGTTACAAACACTACTTAAAAATAGCTGCAAAAGTAGGATCAGTGATTTAAGGTAGAGTTAGTTTTTCCATAAAAAAATCACCACTGAAGTGATTTAACCATATTTAACAATAGAGTGAAAGAAAAAATAGTTACCAGTGAAACCAGAATAGGCCTGGAATAGAAGTAAAATGCAAGGTGGACTTGCAAAACAAACATTTATAATCAAAGCACATACAGAACCAATGTGTGTGTGTGTGTCTATTTATATAAACAAAGGTGTTCCTTACCATGTAACATGTTCTTGTTATTGCTATTTTATAACAAAAGTAAAAGCAAAAACGAACCTTTAGCAAACTTGTGACTGAAGAAATGCTTCCAACCTGAATGATGACAAATTAGCACTAAAAAGCAGCAATAGAGAAATGAAGGAAAACTATAAGGTTGATGGAACCAAGTTGGCACAATAACCTACTATTGCAAGCTAACTATAAGTCACACTTCAGTATTATTCAATCTTCGATATTACACTTGGGTTAAACAGTGTAGTTAAGGGCATGATTATCTTTTCAAGTTAGCTTGCAATAGTAGCTTTTAAGGTTGCAATGGTAACCATGTGCTATTGGCATTGGATATATATATGACTCTTTAATTATGCTTACACTGACTTTGTTTTTGTCCTTTGCTACTCTATCGTTTTAAAGGGGAGAAAAGGAAGGATACCCACAAGGAAAAAACACACGAGCTATGCAATACAAATATATAATATCATTATTCACCCAAAAAATTATGAATAGGAATGTACATGACAGCTAACGATGTACAACGAAGATTCATATTGTGACTTAATGTAATTGTACATAACTTGCTAAACAATTATTGTGCCATTAGTCAAGTAAGGTATATTTGATTGAAATATATGTAGTTTTAGCATAAACTGTGTTCATTAGTGCTAGGAACATTACACAGTCGTGACAATTAAAAAAATAAATGTTTAGTCCGAGACAATGTTTGAGACAACAGATCTTTATCCGATTCATACACCTTGATTGTGGCCTGTGAGCCTCTCCTCTCACAATTGTGCCCCATCCACCTCCAAGATCAGCACTATCTGTTTCTTCCTCTACTTGCCTCATCATCCTCCATCAGTTTCAATAGCATCAGAATCATAAGTAGTTATTGCATCTACTACTTACTCACTCAGAAGAGCAATGGAACTGAATGAATAGGCCGAATTCATCTCAAATAAGGACAGAAGTCAATCATACAAAAATTCCGTTGACCATAAGGACCAAAATCAGCCTAATGATAAAGGTTATTTTTAGTGATTAAAAATCCCTAAATTGCATATCTCTATTTTTACTTTTTTTTAGTAAAATTATACACATAACATATATTATATATTATATGAACTACTCCTACATGATATATAAATATACGGTAATCATAATTAAGTTAAACAAAATATTATATATTGTATAGATAAGTTCAAATAGTATAAGAGTGAGATATTTAAATAGATTAATAATTCTAATGAAATATTTAAAAAAAGAATAGAAAGACATGAAATGAGAAGGTCTCACTCCTCTCTCATGGCTTCTTCATCTCCATTTTCACTATGAACCACACAGAAACAAAAATTTGGATCAACTCTCTACCGGAGAAGGTAGCACTACCGGAGAAGGTAGCACCGCCACTGTATTTGATATCAAAGCAGAAGGTTTGTCCTTCTCTATCTGTTTCTCTAACATCATATAAAGACACCTCCATTGGTTTTCAATTTGAATCTGTAAAACAGCTACATCTGAACATTAAAATATAAAATAAAATAAGTAAGGGTGTTAATAGAAAAAGAAGAATTACAAACCTATAAATTAGAATGGAGAGCGAAGGGATCTGCACAAAGAGATAGTGTTAATCGTGATATGTTTCTAGATGGTTCATAGTGAAGATGGAGAAACCTTGATTTCATGTTTTTTTTTTTAAAATTAAACTAATACAATTTTAAATATGAGCTCTCCATTAGCTTCTTCATTATAGGAGAGGAATCAAACTCATCTGTTATCACTTTTGATTTACATGCATTGTAGGGATAGGAACAAAAAAACATCCTTTGTTATTTTAGAAAATTAGAATTTTCTTTTATTGAGTGTAACTTATATTATACTTTTATCTATATTATATATTCAAGAAGTGATACAACTTGCAACAAAAAATTCTATTAAATTGTTATGTAATATATTTTAATGTTTCAAAATTTTGCAATATAATAATATATTTTAATTTCATATAATATATCAATGCTTGCTTTTAATTTTATATCTTCATTTACTTTTTATATTTTTTATTAATTGATAATATGACTTCCACTTTCAACCAATTTATCTTAAATATTATAGATATTTTAAAGAAACAAATTCAAATATATTAATAATATAAGTTTTAAGTTGATTATCAAACAACTCAAAATCAGTTTGAACAAAAATCACTTAAATAAAACTTTACAAATTCTAACTAATTATACTATAAATTCACCCATTACATGGTATTGGGTCCTCAATTAAATTGTCCTTTACTTTCATTTTCATCAATTGAACCACCACCTCTTCCGCTGTACACGGAGGAGGTAATACTTCTTTCTCTCTCCTCCGCCAACAACAACTACTTCAAAAACCAAACTTTTACGATACCCACATTTCGAAACATGGTGAAGAATAATATGGGGTTCTTCGCCAAGACTAATTCCGTTCATGGTGACGTTTTTTCAGTCACGCCACCCAATGAGTCTGACGTGGACTACCTTGGCCAAAGCACTAAAGGGGATTTGAATCTCAACTTGGAGCATCTTCAAGCTTTTGGTCTAATTTTTTTCTTCAAAATCATTTTTTTTTCATTATACTTTAATACTTTCTTTATTGTTTGTGTTACATTACTTGAAGAGCTTCATCAACTCGTGTTTCTAGGCTCAATATGTAGTGTTTTTTTAAACATCAAGACGGAACGTAATGTATGAAGTCTTTTCTGTTATAAATAGAAGAATAGGATAAAATCGAAGTAAAATATTTTGGCTATACCCTTTAGAAGAATTAGAGAACAGAACAACACATTCCATCTTGTTTTGTTCACACACCAAATACTATTGTTCTGTTGAAGATATATGTGGAAATCCCTTTGAAAGGAGTAATGCTTTCAATTTGTTAGTTGTGATACTTGAGTTAGTAAGAGTTGTATATAAAGGGTCATACCCAGAATCTTTGTAATTCACTCACTTCATCTCATTCATTTTCATCCATGCATTCAATAATGAGAACTTCATTCATTTCAATGGAGTCTTGATTCTCCATTCTTTCTTTAGCTTTCTTTAAAGCTTTCTTTAGCCTTCTTTAAAGCTTTCTTTAGCTTTCTTTAAAGTTTTTTTTCTCATTCATGCATGTCTTTTCTCATCTTTTTTGTTAATCAAGAAAGCTTCTTGCATGACTCCTACCATTTTAACAATGAGCCCGTCGTCATCTTTGCTCATAGGAATGTGACATTGAACTCTGTTGCACAATGCACATTCTCATTTTAAAAGAACTTACATCTGTTTTGTTATTATCAGTCACTTCTTTTGTCACAAATTATTGACGTTCTTTGCAATATTTCTCTTAGGTTAATACGAA
This sequence comes from Lupinus albus, assembly GCA_009771035.1. Taxonomy (NCBI): domain Eukaryota; kingdom Viridiplantae; phylum Streptophyta; class Magnoliopsida; order Fabales; family Fabaceae; genus Lupinus; species Lupinus albus. The sequence continues at coordinate 2,444,501 of CM020005.1, forward strand.
GATATAAGACATTATTTTATTGAATAGGGCTGTCATGAACTTATGCTGAAAAGGTAAATATGGCTTCCTCCCTTGTAGGAATTGATGGCAATGCTGCATTAGAAGGTCCAATTGAGGAAGTGGCTAGAACAGAGGCTAGAGAAGCAGAGGGTTTACTGAAACACCTGGGTATTCCGGTAAAGTAAACCTACCCCTTTTGCTTATTTACTCGTTTTATAGTTTTTATTATTTTTGGCTTAAAAGGACTCGTGGCCTACTTCAGTGTGTTCTATTCCATCAGCTGATGAATGAATGTGTTAACAGTGCATCTACTGGTATCCTACCATCTGTACTTGTGTAGGTGCATGTCTCACTATCAAATCCTCTTCTCAACAAAATTATAGATGGAGATCGCATATTCTATAAGTTTGTTTTTGTGAAGATGTGTCATGCATGCTTAATATTCTGGCAGTCGCAGAGTGAAAAGTTATGATGTGATTACTGTAATTCCCCTCAGGTTTATAAATTTCACAGGCTTCTCCTGTATTAAATATGTCTCGTGTTTCTTAGTATTCAATGAATACCGATCGGATGTTTGGATAGGTTTCATAATGTTTTCAAAGGTTGATGTAATTTAATTATATTTGTATTATCATTTACTTATTAGTGTATCAATGAAGTCCCTAGAAGATAATGCTTTTTATGGGATTGTTAACCTTGCATTTGAACATGTTAGATCAATATCAACTTTTTCACAAAGGATTACTAGTTCCATCATCACTTTTTTATTTCTTGATCTAATTGTTCTGACTGGCACAGTGAATGTCTTCAATTTTTCCCACTCTTCTCTATTTGGATTTGGCTGGGATGCATTTTCATGATTATTATGTAAATAACATGTTTTTGTGTCCTTGTTCAGAGCCCTTCTTCATCCAGAAATTCACCGCGTGGAATATTCTGCAGCCGTACGTTGAACCTAAGATCAATTAGTGCCATTGGATATGATATGGACTATACCCTGATCCATTATAATGTGATGGTACACATCTATTCCATTTTAGTGATATCATATGGTTTGTACGGACTTCTATAATTTTAACCATTATGCCTGCAGATGTATACATAACTCACTCCATTCAATTTTTAATTGTATCATACATCTCATTTATAAACAAAATCTATAATGTACAAGACCTTTGTAATTTTAGCATTAGGTAATACTGACTCTAAGTGATCTTTATACTCACTTGATCTTTGATATTTGCTAGTTCTTGCATTTTACCATGTGATTACAAAATAAAATAATGAAGTATTGTCTTACTATGTGATTGAAGCTTGTATGTTAAAAATCATCGGTGTTGTAGCTCAAGTCATTTAAATATGATAGAAGTTTTCCATTGTTGTGTTCCCCGAACTGTAGGCTTTTCTCTATTCAGGTAAGTAGACTTTTCTAATATGCCAGTATGCTATTACAGGCTTGGGAAGGCCGGGCTTATGACTACTGTATGGAAAAGCTTAGGAATAGGGGTTTCCCTGTTGATGGACTTGCATTTGATCCTGACCTGGTAACATGTTATCTCTGGCAAGCTGAAGGCATTTGGCAATCTATATTATCTCTTGTTTCTCCAAGTAATTTTTGTATTCCAGGTAATTAGAGGCCTTGTCATAGACAGAGAGAGAGGCAATTTGGTTAAAGCAGATCGATTCAGTTATATACAAAGAGCCATGCATGGCACTAAAATGTTATCTACTCGAGCTGTAAGGTAAATGTCAGGCCTTGTGATTTTGAATTCTGATAATGAAGATACATGGAGAGGCTTCTTTTGCTCATTTTCTATATCAACTTATCGAAACATACATCTTTAGGCTTCAATTATTGTAACCCTGGATCTGTGCATTATACGTTAGTACATGGCTAGTCTGTTTCCTAATTGTTTGCTTTGCAGCACTGCCTTTGTAGTGGTTCACATAAACACATACTTATTAATAGCCTAGTATATAATATTTTATTCAAAACTGGAGTAATAGTTTATGTTGTGCTACTTTATTTTATATGTGATGGAAGTGAGATGTATGGGAGGGAACTGGTGGATCTGCGAAACGAGAGTCGATGGGTGTTTCTCAACACACTGTTCTCTGTGTCTTTAGCTGTGGCCTACATGCAGGTATATTGCAATTGCTGTTTAAAACCGTTATACTTTCATTAGCATAATATATTTTGCCAATTTGTCATAATGTTTAGCTTTAGGTTAAGATCTTTGTTTTTCTTGTTGTCTGGATGATACCAGAATTTGAACCCAAACCATCTTGGTATATTCTGATCTTAGTTAATGTGGCCTCTGCGTATCTCTCCATTAGGATATGGGTTTTGTTGGTGTCTCAAATTTGGTCATCGTTAGCATTTTATGGTGAACCCTAATGGGGTAAGAGGAAAGTTATTAAAGTTCAGTTGGCTCAGTTCCCCATATAGACTCTTTATGGGCCAACTATGCATTCCAAATTTCAAATATGTAGTAAGTCCAAATAGGAGTTAAAGAGATAGCAAGATGTGAAGTTTGAAGTTTGAACATAGGGCAGCTCCTTGCTCTCTCTGGTTCTTGTCATTAACATAAATAACCTCGTTTCCACTTTTTTATAAGGATGTTATTTTTTATATAATGTAATCATGTCTGATTATAAAATGGGTGGCCCATACACGAGGCTCCTACCTTGTGAGAGTTGAGGAGGGTCGATGTACATAGCCTTACCCCCACAAGCGGAGAGGCTGTTTCCAGGATTTGAACCCATCAGCGACCTTGCGCCGAGGCTCACCCTCTTTCAGATGAGACTTAATTAATTGGGTGTAATTTCTTTCAGATGGTTGACAGACTGGATGGTGGAGCTATACTACCAGATCTTGGTCCCCTTGATTATGAAGGGCTTTATAAGGTAATAATATTGCAATAATTGTTAACATCATGTTTAATTAGAGGTGTTATTTTTCTTTATCATTGGCACATCTTTCAGGCTGTAGGAGAAGCTGTCTTCCAGACACATGTAGAAGGTCACCTTAAGGTGGACACATTAATGTTGATGCCTTTTTCCTCTATCCCTATGATAGTTAAATGATAAAACGCACCAAATGACTTATGGAATTTACGCAGAGTGAGATCATGTCTAAGCCGGAACAGTTTGTGGAGCCTGATCCACAATTACCTTTGGCACTTTTGGATCAGAAGGAGGTACTAACTCTAATGTATTATTTTTGCATACCTGTGATACTTTTCGAGTCCTTACTCAGTTGTCTCCATGAAACAGGCAGGCAAAAAACTTCTGCTTATTACCAACTCAGATTATCATTATACTAACAAGATGATGCAACATTCTTTTAATAGATTCCTTCCCAATGATATGGATTGGCGAGATATATTTGACATTGTAAGTTCTTAACAATTACTTTGTCTTCCTTTTGAAGAAATTTACAAAAACATTATTCTCTTAACTTTGGAGGAATGGAAAATACTCTACATTCACTTCATTAACTTGCCCAAAATAACAGCCTTGTCTTATTATGAAATATACCTTGCATTAATTGATATGGCTCTTTTCTGTGGATAGGTAATTGTCTCAGCTAGAAAACCAGAGTTCTTTCAGATGCTACACCCCTTGTATGAAGTGGTGACAGACGAGGGTTTGATGCGTCCATGCTTCAAGGCTCAAACTGGTGCTTACTACTCCCTATGTTCCCTATCTTATGTCTCATTTGATTTTTTTTACTAAGATGTAATTCAATAATTTATTTCTTTCCTTTCAACATGAAAAAAAAGATGGCCTAGTGCATGAGGCTCCCACTTAGTGAGGTTTAGGGAGGGTAAATTTACGCAGCCCTATCCCTGCAAGCGGAGAGGCTATGTTCAGGATTTGAACCTGTGACCTCATAGTAAGCAACAACCTTACCGTTGCGCCAAAAAATGGAATGCAAGTTACTAGACATGTGTGATTAGTAGCCTTTGAGTTATATATCTGTATTCTATCCTGCTCTGTCTTCAATACATGTGTGATTGGTAGCCTTTGAGTTGGTGCATTTTTGCTAGACATTTATGCTACTAGTCTAAATGATATTTTTATGATGCATTATGCATATTTATCAATCACTTACATTTTAGGATTGATAAGATTTGGAAATAACTCTTAAATTGTTCCTATCACGATAATGTATAGCTGAAATGCAGAATGGCTGACATTTTTTTAATTTCTCTTAATACTACTCAAATAACCTCTGTATTAGTTTTTACTCAGGATATTTGACCTTCTAATTTTACTACTTATCATCATGGTTTTTCATTGAATTGATGGTATGCTATACTCAAGTTATATTTTACATGATTTGACTACCCTGTGCTTTATCTACCATCTTCTGTAGGTGGTTTGTACTCAGGGGGGTATGCACAGATGGTTGAAAAATCCTTGAATGTCCGTGGAGATGAGATATTGTATGTCGGTGACCATATTTACACTGATGTCAGTCAGTCCAAAGTCCATTTGCGATGGCGGACAGTATTGATTTGTCGAGAACTGGAAGAAGAGGTTAGTATATTCAGTTTACACTTGATTCAATTCTCTGAGTAATGAAATCTCAACTATGCTCTCTAGAACCTTTTTTCTCCTCTTTGAAAAATAGTATTACGACTACTTTCTTTTGGGTGAAAACAGACATAATTGCTTGTTAACTCAAAGCTAAAGTGCATTTTATGACTTTCAGCAACCCTATATATGTTCATATTACTTGACTGGATCCAACCATGAAATGTGCATGTGCTTTATAGTTTATAAATGTTAAAACTGCAGTACAATGCCCTGATTCATAGCCAGAGTCATAGAGAATCACTGGTGGAGCTTATAAACCAGAAGGAAGTTGCAGGGGATCTCTTTAACCAATTTCGGCTTGCTCTACAAAGGCGAAGCAAAAACCGTCCTGCTCAAGTAAGTTTTGGTTTTACAATTCTATTATGTGTTACGTTTTTATGTTTAATTTGTGCTAATGCAACATACCTCTCAGCATTGTTGGAAAAATGGAAGCATTAGGCACTGAAATTTTCTTTTGCTTTCCTACCTAGGATGGTACTTGGTACTTGGTAGTACCTATGTGCTCAACATTTGCTGCTGTTGCTATTATCTTGTTGTCTGATTCAGTTCTCTTTGACCTTAATCTTAATGTGATTATCTAATGCAGTCATTAATCTTCTTAAGATAATTCAATAATTAATCCCGGTGTGCGTTTACCGTCCTTATCTTGGAATTTTTTATATCACTTCTTAACTTAGCTTTCGTTCCCACACAAGTTTGTACACCATATACCGAGTAAAACACCTGTCTACTTGGTTCTCTATTTGGAGGTGTCCAATATACCATTTTATATATGTATAGACCTGTTACTTTAATATTGACTGCAAGATTTTCCATGTACTTGAAGACCCCTGCAGCAACTAACATGAATGATGAAGACCTTACTGAAAGCATGCAAAAGCTACTTATTGTTATGCAAAGATTGGATGAGAAAATTGCTCCAATGCTAGAGGCAGATGGGAATCTCTTCAACTTAAGGTAATCTCAAAATAGAGCTTTTGATTTAGAAAGTCCTTAATTGCACTCAGCCTGTGTCTGATTTATTTATACCACATTGCTAAATATGTAAAGCCTTGTTTATGTAACTGTTTGCCATGAGTTTTGAGAAATAGTCCAACTGGTGAATTTGTCCTGAGTTAAAAATAGTCCTTTCCATTTTTAAAAGATCAAAGATCCTCTGTCATGATATTTCGAAACCTCTTTCTTCCCCTTGGTTTTGGTTAGTTTTCTTTCTGTAGTCCCAAGGGAGCGTGAAATTGTTATTTAATGCAATGAACATGATCATAAAAAAGCAAAAATGTTTAGTGGAAAACGAAATAGCATACAAAAAGGTTTTGTGCAATTAAGAGGGTATTTCTGCTAGCTATCAACTTAGAACTTTCCTGTCTTGCATTTTCCGAGTCATTTGTTATTTAACTTGGTGTATCTGTCTGCATTAGGTGGGGTTTTCTATCCCGAGCTGGCCTGTGGGATAAAAGTCACTTGATGAAACAAATTGAGAAGTATGTGCTATCTTCTCGATCCCCCGATCTCTCTATTATTATTGTTATTTACTATTTTCTTTGAGATGAGTTGTATGTTGAAATATTTATTATAATGGCAGGTATGCTGATATCTATACATCTAGGGTGTCAAATTTTTTAAACTATACACCCTTCATGTATTTCCGCTCGGCGGAACAGGTATTTAGATAACATTTTTCTTACCTCGTTACATATAAATCATTATTTGGGTTTTGAACAGACTTAGATATGTTTCTTTTTGTTCTGTAGAACCTTGCCCATGACTCATACTGACGCCATCGTTCATGTCATAGTGATGAGTTTGTTTCATATGCTGCTGTTGACATTATAAGCAGATGTATCATTGTAATAATAGGTGCTGATACCTTGTATATTATTAAACCCATGTAAGGTCCATAAAAAACTCCAATGGTAATTTTCTCTAGGCCACATGGTGTTTTAGTTGGGTTTCAAAGCAGAGGGAAAAATGCTAGGGATTATGCTTCCAATTGAATCTGGAATTGGCATGAACAGAATTCTATTTCATATTGACAATTTGATACAACATTGTGGTAAATAATTAATCATATATGTATCCTTCTGTTTGGTTTAAATGAATTATATTCCTACCATCAGTGTAGATGTTATACAATTACTCTGTCATATTTTCTTCCCTTTGGGAACATGAATCACAAAATATCAATGCATGATAGTAATTGCTGAAGTAGATCCTTGTTCAATGTTTTTCCTTTTTTAAACTTTGAATGAGAATTAGTCTTTGTTTTAGAGAGAATATCAACCTTGATTTTTATGCAAGGCTTTTCTATGGAGATGTATGGTAAAAACAAAAGGAAAAGTGGGAGGAAATAAAAAATGGTCAAACATGTTACCATGGATATCCTTTTACTTCTAGGTGAGAGACAATCTTAAACCTGACATTCAACTATGTGAATCTGTTAGAAGGGGTCAAAAAATTAAATGCTATTACTATAAATCTTTTGATGTTTTACTATAAATCATATCCTTATTTATTATTCCTCTTTTTCATCACATATTTCTTCATTTTTTAGATTAGTTTTCAATATGGATTAAACTAGGTTATTCTAATTAGATTATATCAAACTTTACTATGTTTTGATTAAGCACATTATTATGTTACATAAAATGACAATAAAGTAAGACAACATATTTGATCAGGAAAAATAATAATGTCTCTAAAATGCATTGTCTTCTATTCTTGTGCATTTGTTTTGTTTTCTTCCTTTGCTGTCACATTTTTAACAAAACAAAAAACTGGAATAAAAACATGAGGTCATTATCAATATTGGAACATAAAAATAGGAAACGTTTTTTCTCTTCAAAATCTAATGGCCCTAAATATGGGAAATAAAAATACACTCATAATATTTTTATATTGTTAGCAATCCTTCTTAAATCTTTGGAAAAAAATAATCGAATACAACAAAAAAACCAAAATGTTAATAGATTTACTATTTATAAATGTAAATTGACTCAACATTTTATAAATACTATATTAAATATAAATTTAATTGAAATTAATATCGATTTTTTTGTAATATCAAATTGAATTGAATAATAATATCGGAAGAAGTGAATCCCTTTGTGTACAAAAATATGAAAAGCGTGGAGTGGAGTAAGATTAGTAATACGTCGTCGTAGCATAGGTGATATTTCAATTTCTGGGGTTTGGGCGTTAACAGAACAAAACGCAATTCTCCAATTGGTTAAGCTCATACACCACAAAAAGTCTCCAACTTTGTGGCACCAACACTATACATTTCATTCTGGCATTTAGGTCTCTATCTTCTCCTTTTCATTGGGTTTTTATTTTCTTTTCCACACTATACTTCTATTGCATTCTTTTGTATCAATGTTATTCTTCATATTATTATTATTAATGTTTTTATTCTTATTTATTACATTAGGGTTTTTAATTTTATTTTCTCAGGATTATTAATTTCTCATATGGGCAGTATTTTTTGGGGTTAAAGCTTGATACTTTATCACAAAATTTTATCATGGGTTACATTGTTTTTGTTGCATGTGAATTTCACATATAAGGATTTTATACACATGTTGTTTATATTGAACAAGACTCTGATTTTAGGCAGTGAACTTTACCCGTTGGACATTTGCAATGTATAAATACTTCAGAATGCTGAATGCATAATATTTCATTCAGTTAGAGTTCCTATTGCTACATTGTCCTTACTAGTACTTTTTTTAGTAAAATAAAATGGTAATTTATATTTTTGCTACTTGTTAGGTCATGTCTACAAAGAAAGTTATAGCTATATGTCAGTCAGGAGGTGAATTTGTGACAAATGGAGATGGATCATTGTTATACAATGGGGGTGATGCCTATGCAATAGACATTGATCAGGAGACAAAGTTGGATGATTTCAAGACAGAAATAGCAGAAATGTTCAACTGCAATACGGATACGATGATTATCAAGTACTTCCTTCCTGGCAATAAGAAAACACTCATTACTGTATCAAAGGACAAGGATTTGCATCGCATGGTCAGTTTCCTTGGAGATGCTAACACGGTTGATGTGTTCGTCATATCAGAGGAAATACAAGTTCGAAATACATCCAACATGCCTGCTAGTAGGTAGTTATTCAAAGTTATGGTTGTTTATCAATCCCCTATTCATCAGGCATAGACTTCTTTAGATACTAATAGACAATGATGTAGTTTAATTTGGCCCATAACTGCAGAAATTAGAGCTTAGGTATGAGTGAAGTTAGAGTTGTATGTGTTAGTTTTTCTAACCATATTTTTTTATTGTCTCAAGATTAAAAACCTGCCCTGCATAATCGGAATAATGTGGTTGTGGTCAAAATGAATGGCCATAGGATATTAGGATATTCTCTTGTTCATTCACTTTCATGTTTTTTAGAAAATCTTATAGGACACTTGTCATTGTAGGTCAAGCAGGACAACTATGTCAGAAGCTGTTGTTCCTGTTATTGCCCCTCTTGATACTGCTCAACCCTCCACTAAACTTGAGGTGGTTGTAGCTAATGAAGTCCCTGAACATTCTCCACTTTCTTTGGCTATTGACAACAAGCACCGTAAAGCTGCACAACAGTGGGAAAACACCATAACTGGAGTGGACCAAAGGTTTAATAGTTTTAGTGAATTCCGAGATGCATTGCATAAATACTCTATTGCTCATGAGTTTGCTTACAGATATAAAAAGAATGATAGTCATCGTGTCACAGTCAAATGTAAATCTCCAGGTTGTCCTTGGAGGATAAATGCATCACGGTTGTCAACTACGCAATTGATTTGCATTAAGAAAATGAATGCAAATCATACTTGTGACGGATCGGCTGTTAAAGCTGGGTATCGGGCAACTAGGGGTTGGGTGGGAAGTATCATCAAAGAGAAACTGAAAGCTTCACCCAATTACAAGCCAAAGGATATTGCAGATGACCTGAAGCGGGAATATGGGGTTGAGTTAAATTATTCTCAAGCATGGCGTGCAAAAGAGATTGCTAGAGAGCAACTCCAAGGCTCCTATAAAGAGGCATATACCCAGTTACCATTCTTCTGTGAGAGGATAAAAGAGACCAACCCTGGGAGTGTTGCAACATTTACGACTAAAGAGGACTCGAGCTTCCATCGTCTTTTTGTATCATTTCACGCCTCAATATCTGGTTTCCAGCAAGGCTGTCGCCCTCTCCTTTTCCTTGACAGAATTCCTTTAAACTCAAAGTACCAAGGGGATTTATTGGCTGCAACAGCTATGGATGGAAATGATGGCATTTTCCCTGTAGCCTTTGCTGTTGTAGATGTTGATACTGAGGACAACTGGCATTGGTTTCTACAGGAACTGAAATTAGCAATCTCAACATCAGAGCAGATTACATTTGTTGCAGATTTTCAGAATGGAATTAAAAAATCATTGTCTGAGATATTTGACAATTGCTACCACAGCTATTGCTTACGCCACCTTGCTGAGAAATTGAACAAGGATTTGAAGGGGCAGTTCTCTCATGAGGCCAGGCGTTTCATGATTAATGATTTTTATGCGGCTGCTTATGCACCCAAACTGGAGACATTCGAACGTAGTATTGAGAACATAAAAGGTATTTCTCCTGAAGCCTACGATTGGGTCATACAAAGTGAGCCAGAGCACTGGGCCAATGCATTCTTTGGTGGGGCTAGGTATAATTATCTGACATCAAATTTTGGACAGCAATTCTACAGTTGGGTATCAGAGGCACATGAGTTGCCAATTACTCAAATGATTGATATGTTGCGAGATAAGATGATGGAAACAATTTACGCACGAGGAGTGGAGTCTAATCAGTGGATGACAAAATTAACACCATCCAAGGAGGAAATGCTCCAAAAAGAAACATCAGTTGCTCGTTCATTTCAAGTATTCTCACAAGAAAGCAGCATGTTTGAGGTCCGTGGAGAAACTGTTGATATTGTTGATATTGATCATTGGGATTGCAGCTGCAAGGGATGGCAACTTACTGGGATGCCTTGCTGTCATGCCATTGCTGTCTTTGAATGTGTTGGTAGGAGCCCATATGATTATTGTTCGAGATACTTCACAGTTGATAATTACCGATTAACATATGCAGAGTCGATTCACCCTGTGCCAAGTGTTAATAGACCAGACCAGGGTGACTCGAGTTTGGCAGTTGTTGTAACTCCTCCACCAACTAAGCGGGCTCCTGGTCGACCAAGAACAAAGCAGGTTGTTGAATCCGTAGACATAATTAAACGTCAGCTACAGTGCAGTAAGTGTAAGGGACTTGGCCACAATAGGAAGACATGCAAGCTTTCATAGTTAGTACTACAACATAGTAAGCATCTCTCTCTGTGACTTCCAGGTGTTTATGCTTGTTGCCAGGCTACATTTTTGCATGAAAATATTCAAATGGATTTCTGTGATTTCTCAGACAAATTCCAAACCTAATTGCATACTCTCACTCTTCCAATCCCAACTAAGCATGTTATCTATTATAATCTTTACATCTTACCATGTTTAATGCTTACTAAAACTTCAGTAGTTTTTGAAATGTTTAATCATCCATATCCACATGTAATGCATGCCATGAAGGATGGTGACCCTCATTGCATCAAAGGGTTGTTTCTAAAATTTTGAATGAGACATTGTTGCCACTTTATGAATAATGATACACATAAAATTATGTAAATAACTTTTTTATGTGTGCATGCTTCACATACTACATGGGTACTGGACTATAGGACTAGTGTTTAAGCTTGAACTTTCAAAATCTGTATTAACTGAAACATTTGTGTGGCACAGAGACTCTTTTTTGAAGCAAAATGCAAGTTATTTTGAAGGACAATAGTGAATTGTCCTAGAAGGAAATACTCAAATACTTCTCTGTATCCATAGTGGATTTGGCTGGATTCCGAATTCATGTGCAAGCTATCATGAGATTGTTGAGATATTAGTTTGTGTTTTTTCCGCGCTTTCTCATATGTCATTTGGCTGAGATCTGAGAACAAACTAGTTCTTGTTAGGTAGATATATTTTGTGTACTGTTAAGGTAGAACAGAAATCATGAGTTATCCTCTCAGTGTAGGGATATTTTTTGTTTATTTATATTTATTGATTTAATGGAATCTCATCTAGTTCCTCCTAAGTGTAGGGATATTATATTGTGTCCTATGGAATGCCAATTGTTATCCTTATGCCTTTGTGAATGATAATTGAAGATTCTTTTTATACATTTTTGTTGGGCAAAATTGCTTAAGACTGGGTTTCATTAGGCATTGGTCTTGCCATGTGATTATTATTTAGAGTTAATGAGCACACTAAATGACTCCTTTTTGCAAAATAAAAAAACAACTTTTACTATTAATTTTTGTATCAAGTTAACTAAATAGATTCAAAGATTTAGAGATAGAAAGCATGTTTGGCTTGAATTTTAAACCTAAGAAAGAGCTCTATTTGCATTATAATGGAGTTAGTATTTTTATTTTATAATTGGATAGACAAGCAAATGCCATTGCAGCTAAAATCAATTACAATGGAATTATACTTTTAAGTTCAAGTTGGTTTAATTGACTTCTTTAACCGTTAACAATGATCAGTATTATACATATTCATAAATTAATATAAGCATATGGCGCCCATGGCCTAATGGATAAGGCGCTTGACTTCTAATCAAGCGATTGTGGGTTCGAGTCCCACTGGGCGTGTTACTGTTTTTTAGCTCTAAACTAACATTTGGTGTCATTTCATGTAGTCACTTTTTTTATAATATTTATCAAAAAATAAAGACACTCATCTTATTTAGTTTACAAAATCTTCATAGATGGCATGAAACTTAAAGGGGAGGAATAATCATTAGGCATTTTAACTTCACCACTGTTTCGTCAAGTACATCTAGGTAGGACATGTAATTTCCTGAAAGGTAGAGATAACTAATATGAAATTTATTTATTTCAATAAAATATTTCATTGTTTTATACAAATGATTGAAATCAATCTTTTTTGTTTAAGAAATTGACTATCTACCACATTAGCCTTGCTAGTCAAATATTTGAGCACCTGGTCGTAGATGTAGGCAGCAGTAAACATGGAAAGTTCCAACTTCCAAAAAGCATAATTTGGTTTTATTAGATGTACTACTTTTTACTATGAGCTATGTTAGATGTTATATGTGACACAAATAAATTATTGTGATAATAAATTTTAAACCGTACATACATTCAAATGAACTTGTGGAAGTATATATATGAGTTCAGAAGTACCATATATGGGATAGAGATCATCTGTTGTAATTTTTATTCTGAACCAATGAACAAATGCTACTTGATTAGCAACAAATATTTTTAACACATAAGATAATATTTTTATATTGCATAGAAAAAATTGATTGATTAGAGACATAAAGACATAATTATTTTGTGATAGATGATCCTTATTCCAACAGTTTGAGCAAGGCAAGTAAGGACATTGTGTTGGTCGAGTGTGAATGAATGTCTCAACTAATTAAGATTCATATCATGAATTGAAAACAAAATATGAATGATTGTGTTATGGAAGAAACTTTAAAGTGGCACATGGATCAAGACATTATGAACATGTTCAGCCATTGAGACATATAATACACAAACACATGATGCTCACAAGACTCTTTTTGGACTACAATACTAATTTTAGTACCTAACACACAATATTTGGAATCAAAATATAGCCACAATATTAATTTTTGTTGCTTCTTTGTCAACATTCATCCTCTTTTTTCAATAATGCCTTGACAACTTGACATGAACAGTTCTTGAATGCACTTTTCAATCTAAGTTTTCAAATGCAATCAGGCAAATTAATCATCACCGGAGAAATAGAAATGGGTGTGTGTTCTTATTATTTTCAATAATGTTATTTTTACGACAAGATTGTATATAAATCAAATAATGGGCATTTTCTTGATAAAAAAGAGAAATAGAAAAATTGTGGTTATCTCCATTGGCAATTTCAAACATGAGTAAGGCAAGGCGTCCCTAAAAAAAATCTGTTTAAAATAAAGGTATAAGTTGAAGAATGAAAGAGCATATAATATGAAAATATATATTTAATATCTTAATTTTTCTGGTGTATATTCTCATATATGTGTGATTCTTTTATTTGACCTATTGAATTGAGCATAGTGATCTCTGAATTATAAGCCATGATCACTTAAGGCATTGTCAAAGACAACCTATATTTAGTCATTTTAATTTGTTTTATATCTTTCAATGATTAATGTTGTACGTAATTTAAGAAAATATCAAATTATATAAAAAATGGAAATAACTTAATTAAAGTTATATCATTTAATTCACGTAGAATACAAATAGATAATGAATAGGTAAAAAGAATGATAAATACTATTATAGCTAAAAAATAAAATATAAACATATATTAAATTTGCGAAAAGTAAAAATAAAAAAAGTATAGCAATTTACCTATAGAGCTAGACGTTTTCATTGAGGGGACGAATTCCTTTACGGCCACGACAACACGTGGTACGTTTAGGTGAATAGAAGATTTGACCATTTTGTAAATAATCGAAGTACGATTATTTAGGTCTATCAAAATTTGTGTGTATACTACTCAAAATAGTCTAAAAATATTAAATATATTTTTAATATTCGTATAACTCGTGATAATTGTTATTTTGAGTCATATTCATGATGATTTTTGAATGTTAATATGAATTTTTATTTGTTTAAAAATGTATAAAGTAGAAATTTATAGGAAGCATTCACTCAATTTATTCAATGTTTAACAGGTTTAGTTTGTCAACTAATAGTCCCGTGAGGTGCATCACACGATTCATTTTGGGAATGTTAGGTGCCAAAATCAATATTGAATGGGTAAGTAGTTAATTCCTAAAATAGATTATGTAATGTACTTTATTCTTATTATTACTCATACTACTCCCTTGAAATTAAAAATAATATTTATAATTTTCAATATACATTATGCATGTATTAAGATTTTTACTGAATTTGTCTCGTATGTCATTGGTTAATAAAGCAAGATAATTAGTATTTTTTATTGTAAATTATTGCATTTAATATATTAGAGTAGTTGGTTTAAGTTATACATATATGACTTCTCTCAAGCAAGGTCTAAATAATAAAATAATGGGCGCATAAAGTACCATGTTCAGCTAAAGTATATTTCACAAGCTTCTTATATATCAGCTCAAAACTATATTTCATCAAAATGTATCCCAGCACAATATAGATTTTTTTGGTTATTAGAAAACAAGTACATTGAAAAGTGGGTGCTGTATTTTCTAATTATTATTACTACTTTTCATTAGTATTCAAACTTACTCCATCTCTTTTTTTAAGAGTCAAATTTCTGAATTTTTTATTTATATATACACATTGTAGTGGTATAAGATCTTACTATGTCTCAGATCAGACCAAAAAGTAAAATGTTTGATTCTTGTGAGTCACATTCAATATGGTGAAGAGATACTTTGATTAAACCAAAAAATCATTTTAAAATAGGAATGCAACATTGATTATTGTTTTATTAATAATATCCTTATAATAATTATACAGTGTTATGGAGAGATAAAAACAACTACTGTTATAATACTAAAATGAGAAGAGGAGATAGATTGGATAATTTACATCAAACTTAATATTAAATAAGTGTTGGATCTCCACCCAACTTAAAAATAATAAAAATTCCAAGGCTAATTGGATTATAATAATAAAATACTAACCCAACTTAAAAAAATAATTTATTTTAGAGAGAAAAGGTGTATTCATTTATTAATGAATTACAATAATAAAATATTAATATAAAAAAACTGTGGGGTAGTATGAAGTTGAAGATTTAAAGGGCATATATTTGTACTGTCATCTTCATCTTCATCCTAATCCATTTCTACTCCCCATCTTGCTTATTCCAAAACCTCTTTACGGTTTTTTTTCTTTTCAAAACCGGTTCAGTTGTTGTGGCAAGAGTTACACCACCACTTACACGTAATAAAAACAAAACAGTACATAAAATTGTGACAGTTACAAATACAATGAGTTTGTCGTGTTTTCTTTATTGGTGAACCTGATCTGTTTTAAGGTTATAGAAACAAGTTTGGTGTGAGTAAGAGAAGTAGAGTGAAAAGCAGATATAGGAATTTTGTGAATGGTGATTGTGAACCTTGAGAAGGAAGAAGGTGGAGAAATAATGGGAGTTGGGAAATATGAGTTAGGTAGGACTCTGGGTGAGGGTAATTTTGGAAAAGTCAAGTTTGCTAGGAACACTGATTCTGGTCAACCTTTTGCTGTTAAGATTCTTGAGAAGAAGAAGATCATTGATCTCAACACCACTGATCAGGTTTAATTTCCTTCTCAATTTCTTTCACTAATGTCTCTTTCCTACAGTTTCTTAAAAGTTAACACCTTATTAATTGTCTTCACACAGTTTCAATTTGAGGTTGCCGTTTTGATTTTTGAATATTATGCAATTGTGAACAATTTGCGTTGTAGTCATGGGTGCTATTAAATTTGTAACGTTGTGGTTTCTTATATATATATAGCAATTTAAAGTGCCTTGTTTATGTCTATTTGCAATATATTATTGGTTATTTAACTCCTTAATAATAGTAGAGTAATGCATTTTCTTTGTTATTACCATGATCTTAACTCCAAAACCCATTTGGTGGACCAATGTGTGTAATTGTGATAATTGCAGATAAAGAGAGAGATAGCGTCCTTGAAACTGCTCAAACATCCAAATGTTGTTAGGTTACACGAGGTATAGTACCATTATTCTCACCCCTTTTTGGTCTACTTGTCATGTAGTATTCTATCACTAAAAAAGTAAGAAATATTAATTGTGTTGCACCTAGCCTTAGTAGGATTTCCCTCTAATTTATTACCTGCACCGTTTTTTTACTAAGTAGTAAGTACTTTTGGACCACGTAGAAGTGCAGTGAAACCATTTGCATTTGCATACATGCAAATACTTCTTTGGATGGATTATCATGGATATATCCTCTCCAACTCTTTACAGAATCGCATAGCATTATTATTATTATTATTATTATTACCAATTCCAGGACAGAGCCCCCTATTCTCGTATCACGACAACATCCTCGGAAAAACTCCAAAACATTCTCAAGAATCTAAACCCAAATATGCAAAGGAGAGAATAAAAACACCGACCATTATTTAAAATATAGTTCTCTACACCCTTAGCCCCAGCTAGCTCCTCTGGACTCAACTCATCAACATTTCAATTAAAAATATAGTTTTATAGCCATAAATAATTTGTATTTTTTTCTTTTTATCAATGAAGACAAACCTTATTGTACACTACACTACATCTCTAACTTCGATTTGGTGATTCTCCCATGAAAAGAAAGCATACATGTCACAATAAGAAGAAAAATATATTAAAAAAAACAATAAATTACACTGATATTTCTTGAGTTTTATAATAATTATATAAATCACTCATCATTTTTTAAACCTATACAAATCACCTATAATTATATAGATATATTACACTAACTACCTCTATAGGAGAGATAAGTCTAATTAATTTAAATAAAATATGGTGACAAATGTATTTAACTTAAATAAAATATGGGATATTATGAAGACAA
Organism: Lupinus albus; assembly: GCA_009771035.1. Taxonomy (NCBI): domain Eukaryota; kingdom Viridiplantae; phylum Streptophyta; class Magnoliopsida; order Fabales; family Fabaceae; genus Lupinus; species Lupinus albus. The sequence continues at coordinate 2,461,728 of CM020005.1, forward strand.
ATCTAAATAGTATAAGAGTTTATTTAAAATATTCTTTTTACTCTAAGAATCATTTTATGTTCCAAGTTAATAATGGTGTGTAACCTCGCTTAATAAGCTCCTCTAATAGACATCCTGGTAAATGCCTTATGTTTTGTTTAAATCACTGAATGTAATAAACGATTAAAATTAATAAATTAGGTTAATGAATTTATATCAAAATTTGATTCAAGTCTATGCATGTTACTCTAATGAATCGCACATGAGCCCCATCTAGGTAATAACTAAAAAACCTGTTTCCCCCTCTCAAAGAGCATAATTATCTATATCTATAGAGATAAAGTGAGGATAGAAGCTTATTATTTAATCTTTAATATATGGATGCATGTTCACTTCAGTTGTGTCCCTTTGTGATTTGTTTGTGTTTGGTGAGGATTTTATTTTGAAGAAGTGGGTGCCTCAATTTGTATATAGCGTCGACTCAGAATGAAAAAGGTACTCCTGATGTTTGAACTGACATCCCCATTCTTTGATAGACTCAAATTCTGATTTTTCAGTAATTAAATAACACGTGTCTTGTTGGACCATAGGGTGTACAGAGACATTTTTCATTAATTTTATTGAAATTTAATTATAGGGAGAGATTTATTTATGGAGCAGAAATAATAATGTCCCGTGACAGGTGAGGAGGATCGTACGTGTTTGGTGATTCTAAACTTTATTGTAAAACATTAGATACGTCAATTTGACAGTAATAATGATTTGTCTGTCTAGTTGTTGGTGGGCTCCATCACTGCCATTTTCCTTATGTAATTGGTGTGACATTGGTCCGTAGCTATTAATAAAGAGAAAAGTGGTGTGTAAAACAAGGTAAAAATGAAATTGAAAAGACAATTATATCTTTCTATTTATGCATGTAATGACATTTTCATCCTTACAAATTAAGTGTAAAAATACTATTTCTCTTTGAATTAATGGAGAAGATTTATACTCTTATTTTTTCCAACTAACAACCTACCAGTGGGCTCAGCTAGTGTAATTTTTTCCAATGTTATATTTATGGCTTCTCATGCTCGGTGAGGATAGAAATATGGACAGGCCCTTTGACAGATATGAACAGCATTAAGTGTTTATTATTGCATTTGCAGAGCTTGCATGTGCACCTTATCATTTATGTTTCTTACTGCAATCTATATTTGCAACTCTCGCAGGTGTTAGCTAGCAAAACAAAAATCTGCATGGTGCTTGAGTACGTGACTGGAGGGGAGCTATTTTACAAAATTGTGGGGACATCCTACATTTTATTTTTCCTATGCAATCTATATATATAATTCAATTATGTATTAAAATGACCCACTACTTCTACTTGTATTCATACATAGGCATCAAAGGGTAAACTTACCGAAACTGAGGGTAGAAAACTGTTCCAACAGTTGATCGATGGTGTCAGTTACTGCCACAATAAAGGTGTCTTTCACAGAGATCTCAAGGTTCTAACTCATTCCTCTTAACAACTGTTGCACTATTTATAGTAGTTTAAGCTGAACTTGATATTACACTCCACGAATTGAATTTTTACACACATATGATGCCATTTTCTTGCAGCTTGAGAATGTACTTGTGGATAGCAAAGGGAACATAAAGATATCAGATTTTGGCCTTAGTGCTTTACCCCAACATCTTAGGGTAAGAAAATATATTCTTTGAACCACATGACCGTATATCATTTTGGTTGGTTATTGAGTAATGATAATTGTATGAAATATTTCAGGACGATGGGTTGCTGCATACAACTTGTGGAAGTCCGAATTATGTTGCACCAGAGATTCTGGCTAATAAGGGCTATGATGGTGCAACATCTGATGCATGGTCATGTGGTGTTATCTTGTATGTTATCCTAACAGGATACTTACCTTTTGATGATAGAAATCTTGCAGTTCTTTATCAAAAGGTATTCAAGTTTCCCTCTACTATTTCCCTTCAGTATGATTAGTATAGTAGTTTTGAAAAAATGTTAAGGGATGATGAGGTCGGCTATATATCAAGTTCTATTATATATAAGTGACGTTGTTTTCAGAAAGGTCATTTATAAATGTAAATTAATTCTTGATTTATCTTTTCTTTTGAGGGATCATAGATTTTTAAAGGAGATGTTAAGATACCAAAATGGCTATCATCGGGTGCCCAAAACATGATAAAGGTAATTCTTGATCCGGATCCTGAAACAAGGATAACTATCAATGAAATCAAAGAAGATCCATGGTTCAAGGAGGACTACAATCCAGCAAACGATGATGACGAGGATGAGGATATAAATATTCACAATGAAGCATTATCCATCCATGAAGTGGTAAAATTTTGAACACTTAATTGATGCCACATGAATTCCACCACATTTTGCCCTTTTCATTCTTTATTTAGTAGTAACCCAAAACCATATTATGCTGGTAATAGCCACATGATGCAGAAGAGAGGAGTCTAACATCACCAACTCTTATCAATGCATTTCAGTTAATAGGGATGTCTTCATGCCTAGACCTCTCTAACTTTTTTGAGAAAGAGGTGAGAATGGAAATTTAATTTGTTTTATATAATTTGAAGTATTGAGTATAATTTTCCTGTGCCATTGGACAATATTCACCACCTCTCTTCCTAAGTATAATTAATTTCACTCATCACTTACATGCACAACATTATTCTTTGTATTCCAGGATGTCTCTGAGAGGAACATAAGATTTACATCTAACCTTTCAGCTAAAGATCTGATCGAGAGGATTGAGAACACTGTGACAGAAATGGGATTTAGAATCCGTAATAAAAATGGCATGGTTAGTACTATATATATCGACAATTGCTTAATCATATTTGTTTAACCTAGCTACTTCTATTTCCAAACAAAACCTGAAAATATAAACTAATTATTTCAGTTGAAAGTGATACTAGAGAACAAGACGCATAAAAGTCTAGGTTGCCTCTCAGTGGCAACAGAGGTAATTAATAGCTAAATCTTCATAAACTAATGTAAGTGATGTCTTTTAATTTTGCCGAGGTAGAAATTAACTAACTTCTCTTGATTATATTACAGGTGTTCGAAATAAGCCCATCATTGCATGTAGTAGAATTAAGGAAGTCCTATGGGGATGCATCATTATATAGACAGGTATATATATATATAATTCTCACACTGTCTTAAGTAATATATTCTAAAATCATAGACATAGATGTATATATATAACAATGTTTTCTTCATGTGTTTCAGTTATGCAAGAGGTTATCAAATGATTTGGGTGTTACCCCAAATCATATGGAGGTATAGTAAGCTCAGGGTCACAAGTGAATTAGAAGCCATATAATGTTTTGCTCCAGTTAGATAGTTATATATATATGTATTCCTATAAATAAAGGATAACTATGTATTTAGAATAGTAGATTATCTAAATATCTTCCGGTTCATCCATATAAACTGTTCTTGATGCATGGAGCAAGTAGCAGAATGATAGTAGCATCCACCATGCCTAATAATATTTATTGTCATTAAACTGATTAAAGAATCAGTGAAATGGATGTACCCATGTTTATTGGATGAGATAATAGCACCAATTTCGAATTTAGCATATAGGTTAATGTGTATTAGGTAGTATAGTATTTTATGTTCAAATATTCAATTGAAAATATCAATTACTGATGGCAATTGTGTTACTGATCGTCCTAATAACCTTGAATATGCATTTTTGTTAAATCCTTTGAGGGAGGTCTTAGCATTCATAATAGTTCTAGTAGGTTTGTGTATGTTAATAGTATATGGGATCTCAAAAGAAGAAACCATAGATATATCTCTGTTTTATCATAAATCTCACAACATTATCGCTAAGATATTATTACATTACATAATAGTCCAGGGATGTAATTAAGGAACAGAGTTCATAGCAAAATTTCAATTTAATAATATTAGTTTGCCAACTAAATAATTAAATTATGATAACTTTAAGTTGTCATTTTTGTTTTTATTAAATAATTTTATGAAAATATGTGTGTAAAAATATATAAAAATATCATGATTGTCCTAAAATACTACTATTTAGTGTCTTCAACTGAAATAAGATTATTTATAGTACTGAATCCTCCAATATTATAATGTAAGGATAAGAAAAAAAATTAAAAAATTAATTTGAAAATAAATTACAAATTTGGATCCTCAAAATAATTCTAGTGTGACGTGTGAACATTTCTATCCGGTTTTGTGCATTATTGACTATACCCGTATTTACCTGCTTATTTAATTATTCATGTGCTTTTGATTTACTATCATTATGACCGTCATTCATTGTTTAGGTCAATAAAGACGCAAGTTTGGGTTACCCTAACTAAGAATACAGCAACATCATTCATAATTGACAGCTAATACCATAAAAAAGGTCAAAAGTTGACATATGCAAATTCTTTTATATACTCTACCATGCTATAAACGAGGCAGCAAAATTAGAATTGTTTGATGTAATAAAAGGATTAAAAAAAGTGAGGTAGATTTTCAAGTGGGTAAAGTGAAAAGTCAACCGATTAAGCTTGTTAGTCCAGATCACACACATACTACGTGTACCTAATATTTTAGTCTTTGGATTACGAATAAATAAATAGATGTGGATTCACAATTTGTTTGGGAAGTTGGGCCCTTATAGGTTGAAGGGACATGAAGAGAGCATGGTAAAATGAGTGTTATGTTGGTTTCAATGAGATATGCAGCACTAACTTGCAAGCCTGTTGCCAAACTCCTTACTATATACTTGAATTAAACCACTGTCATCTTCCATATGAAGCTTCTCATCCAATATTTTCTTGTATTGATCATCACGGACCTCTAAACTACGCACCAACTCAACCTACAAAGTCAAATTAACAACAAAAAGTTACAATTCATGAGGCATGACATCTTAGCATATGTTGCAATAACAAGCTGTTATATACTGTATAAAGACAAATCATGATCTCCATAACAAAAGATTTAATATGCCCCTAACCGGAAGCCTATCATAAACTGAGGCATCCAAACCAGAATAAGTTAATTTCAGCAAATTATGAAAGGCATGAATAAGACATCAAATCACCTGTTTTTGGAACATTTGGAATTCATCAGAGCTCAGGGATCCATCACTGTTTGAATCAAGGAGCTGCATCATCTCTCGAGCATCTTCTCCCGGTGCACCAAGCTCCTCCATCACCTCTGTGAGTTCCTCTATGCTGATTTTTCCATCTCCATTTTTGTCAAGAAGGCGAAATACACCATCCCTCTGGTCAACCTCAACACCTTTATGATTTGTGCTTGGAAAATCTTTAAGGCGCAGAGCAGCCAGTTCAGCTGCAGCCAGCATGATGGTCTTTAAACGCTTTGCCTGAGCATCAACAAGTAAAAAAAATGTCAATTTCCTTGTGACAAAAATGGAGAATAGATTTGGAGACGTTTTCCTCACAAGACAGTCATAAATAAGTAGAAACAAGTTAGATGACTCCAAGTGTAGTTGCTGATTGAGTTTTTAGATATGTAAAGACGGTGTTGCTTTTAATTTGGTTTTATACTTATATGGGCAGGAGGGGAGGGGGTCATTTAATTTGTATAGTTTTAGGACACCGACCTCTTCTGGATCAGTAAGGCCGGCCTTGTACAATGAGTGGGATGCTGCTCCAGCAACAGCTGATCTGTCCATTTGAGTAGTTCTTATCTGTATTTCCATCAATGGTCTAGTCCTACCATTCTCACTTACATCTACTGCCATATGTAAACTCTTATACCCATTTGCTTTCGGCCTGGCAACATAGTCTTTTGTCCGATTAGGGAGTTCTTTCCACAAAGATTGGATGATTTGTTGGCTCCTATAGCATGCTTTCTCTCCATCTTCTAGTGCATTATCACCAGGTTTAGGATTTAGTATTACTCTTAGCCCAAGCACATCATTTACATCTTCAGGCTCCCGACCATCCTTCAAGAGCTTCTTCATTGTACTATAACGACTTTTATAGCGACCTTTAACTGAGATATCGTCCACCAGTGTACTGAGCAAAGCATCAGCTTTCAGTGTTTGGAGCAGCTGTTCCTTATATATATCAATAAGAGATCTTCCCCCTGTCTCATGACTTCGTAACCACGTATCAACATAAAGATACGAGTAAGGAAACAAATACTGAAACGAGAGATCTTCCAGTTCCAATGACAAATAGTTAGTTCCTACTGCATGAGCTAGAGGAGCGTGTATTTTCATAACTTGTAGAGAATGGATTTGCTGCTGATATCTTGGAAGATAATGGAGATGTCTCATCATGTCGAGTTTCAAAGCTAAGTCTAAAATCAAAGCCCTTATGTCATAGTAAGTGAGGCAGAACTTTCTCAATGCAGCAGCATTCTCATCATCCAAAACTTGGATTGTAGATGGAATATTGTTTACACGCAAGCTCTCATGAAGCAAATGAGCAGTACCTACACCTATCTCATTTCGAATTTCATGCATAGTTACTTCACCTGCCTCCAACACCTCTCTCAATATTCCAGCAGAGATCACTTCTGCATCCATCTGCAATCATATTTACTATAAACAGTACTTGAATAATGATTGCTACAAAAACTAGTCACAAAATCAACATGTATAGTGTATCAATACATAATTTTAAATTAATCCGTTGATACTGATATGAATAGGAACCTGAAGATCAGCGAGAAGCATAGCAACAGATAAGGCTTTAGAAAGGGGAGAGCGTCCATCAGGTGAAAGAGGAGAACTTTGTAAGATAGGAATTGAAAGCTTCAATGACTTGAAAAGAAGACGAGAGGAACTTGTAGATAACACGTTCATCCTCTCTGTTAGATCGTTGAAAGCACCCACCAACTCTATCACCATCTTCCCTCCTGTCATCGCTGACACATCGCCGCCGCATGCCAACTGAAAGCTGCCCAATGAGCTCCGACGCCGGCGGCGGCTATAGAGTAAATGAGTGATGGGAATTGAAAGAGTGGGTTTGGAGAGAGAATAGAGTATAGGGAAATCGAGAGAGTTGAAATGTAAGAAGAGCTCCATTCATTCAAATTCAGTAAGTTCTTCTTCTCTTCCTCAACCAGTATTATTTTGTGGTTCTGACGTGGTGTGCTCTTTACCATTTCTTTTCATTGCTTATCTCCTCACCATCTTATGGGGTCATAGTAATAGATAGACAAATACACCTAAAATAAAATAATTTGATATTTTTATCTAAAGATATAATGAGATGACATTTTTAACTACCAATCCATCCTTTAATACTACTTTATCTTTCTTTAAGAAAAAGATCCATATTGAAGTAGAAGAAGAAAAAAGGATAATGAGTCTGTGTTGGGTTCTCCATCCTGCATCAGTCCTATGTGGCAATGTTATGGACTCATATTCAACGATGGCGGAGGTAAAGCAACACCATTCTCTTCTCATCCGTCTCGGTCTCTCTTCCAAAAACCACGCCATTACTCCTATCATCACCTTTTCCTCCCTTTCCAACCACGGTGACTTCCACTACTCTCTCAAACTTTTCTCCACCCTCCCCAACCCTGACACCTTCCTTTTCAACACTCTCTTCAAGTCATTCTTACTCCACAACTATCACTTCCCCTTCAATTCCATCTTCCTCTTCTACTCTTACATGCTCCTTCAACAATATTCCCTCACCCCCAACTCCTTCACTTTTCCCTCTCTTATTAAAGCATGTTCTATCCATAATGCTCTTCAACAAGGAAAACAGATGCATGCCCATGTTATTAAATTTGGGTTTGGATTCGATACCTTCGCTCTTAACAATTTGATTCATATGTACGTTAATTTTGGTTACTTGGGTGATGCTAGGAAAATGTTTGATAATATGCCTGTCAGAACTGTTGTGTCTTGGACTACAATCATTTCTGGGTATTGCCAGTGGGGACTTCTGGATGACGCTTTAGATGTTTTTGAGCTCATGCCGGAGAAGAACTCTGCTTCTTGGAATGCCATGATTGCAGGTTTTGTGAAAAGGGATCGTTTTCGGGAGGCATTTGAGTTGTTTGTTAGGATGCAGATGGAGAAGGTGGGGTTGGATAAGTTTTTGGCTGCTACCATGCTTTCCGCTTGTACAGGGCTAGGAGCTCTAGAGCAAGGCAAGTGGATTCATGGATATGTTGAGAGGAGTGGGATTGAGTTAGACTCGAAGCTTGCTACGGCTATTGTTGACATGTATTGTAAGTGTGGTTGTTTGGAGAAGGCACTGGAAGTGTTTAATAGGTTGCCTCAGAGAGGTTTGTCTTTGTGGAATTGCATGATTGGAGGACTTGCGATGCATGGTAAAGGAGAAGATGCTATTAGGCTTTTTAGGGAGATGGAGAAGTTGGTTGTCCCTGATAGTGTAACTTTTGTGAATGTTCTCAGTGCATGTGCTCATTCCGGATTGGTTGAGGAAGGACGTTATTACTTTCGTTATATGACTGATGTTCATGGCATTGAGCCTACAAAGGAGCATTATGGTTGCTTGGTTGATTTGCTTGCTAGAGCTGGAAGGCTAGTAGAAGCAAGAAATGTCATAGATAAGATGCCAATCAGTCCTGATGCTAGCATATTAGGTGCCCTTCTTGGAGCTTGTAGAATCCATGGAAATGTTGAGTTAGGAGAGCAGTTAGGCAAGAGACTGATTGAAGTAGAGCCTGCAAATAGTGGGCGTTATGTGATACTAGCTAATATATATGCAGATTGTGGTAAGTGGGAAGAAGTTGCTAATGTGAGGAAATTAATGAATGATAGGGGAGTGAAGAAGGAACCAGGCTTTTCTATGATTGAAATGGAGGGTACTGTCAATGAATTTGTTGCAGGGGAAATGACTCATCCTCTGGGTAAAGCAATATATGCCAAAGTTGATGAGATGTTGGAATCAATTAGATTGGTTGGTTATGTTCCTGACGCAGATGGTGTCTTACATGATCTTTTTGAGGAGGAAAGGGAGAATCCCCTGTTCTACCATAGTGAAAAACTTGCAATTGCTTATGGTTTATTAAAGACTAAAAGGGGAGAAACCCTCCATATCACTAAGAATCTGAGGGTTTGTAAAGATTGTCACCAAGCGAGTAAACTGATTTCCAAAGTTTACGATTGTGATATAATAATTAGGGATAGGAACCGTTTCCACCATTTTAGCAAGGGAGTGTGTTCTTGTAAAGACTACTGGTAACTGCTACTGAAATAAGTTAGCAGTTTTATGTATTTTTTGTTTTTGGTATGTATATCTATGTATCAGCAGTGTCAAAATATATGAAAATGCTATTGACAAAGTTCTGTGTAAAGTTCTGTCAAGCGAGAAGGTTTTTAGTTTCGACCAGCATCCTTGGCTGGTTATTATATCCCTGCTGGTGCCTAATTGTATACTTCGGATCCTGCAATTGAGCTCTGTATTCCACAATAGCTTGCTACAAGGCCACTCAAGCATTGCCCTTGCCTGTAAGGGTGTAAGGGCTAGCACACTCCACAAATTCAGTCTTCAAACATTTTTACTGCACTTACTGCATGAGTTTAAGGTTAGGCAAGGCTCATTTTATAGATGATAATGTGAATGCTGTGCTACTTTGTAGTGTTCCCTAAATTTGTAAACTAAACTTGTGCCATCCCAGATGCACTATCATTTCAGATGACTGGTGTGCCTTGCAGCTTGAACAAACATATTTTTGTTCTTTTGAGTCAGAAACGTTGTTATGTCATATGATCATGACATGTATACAAATTATGCCTTAAATTTATGTTGTAAAAAGAACTAGATCGCACCAGAAACATATGCATATTAACACAATACTTGCATGAAAATGTTTGTTATACTGGTAGAGAAAGTGATTGGGAAAGTTTGTTTGCAGTTGGAATAGGTTGTGTTGGTGTGAGGCTTCACATTCATATCTACACATACAAGGTTTCAATCAGCTTGGCTCTGATGACATCATATTTCAGAAGAGACAAGTTCAGTTGAGAATTTATCTTCTTTTTCTCCTTCTCCTTCTTCTACTTCTTGTTCTTTTTCACCATTGGTATACTCCAGAGATGTCTAAATCAATGGTGAGTTCATGCTTTGTCCGAGAATGGTAGTGCAGATTCATAACTTTGAAACCTTTCAGTGTTGGCAATAATGGTACACAACACTTGTAGCACCCAGTTTTAGTTAGTCCCACATAGGTGAGGTTTCAAGAAGTAGCCTGAAGGATGAGTTATAAAAGAAAAGTGAGTGGTGTCTAGAAACATACTTACCTGGATGGGGTCAATGGGTGATCAAGAAGGCCTATGGCCTAGGAAAATGACCTCCATTGCACTTTGGAGGGGTGCTTTCCTAAGGTCTACCCAAGTGGTAGAGCCTACATCATAATTTGTGGCAGTGGGGGCCTGCGTTCGCGCAGCCCCTGACAATATTTAGTTCAGTTTCTTTTTAGTTTTTCAACATATTTGTTCTGATTTTAAATATTAATGGGCCTCGTTCCAGTTGCCTTCTCTGATGTATTCTTCAATGTACTATATTAGATATTTTAAAATTGAGTACTGTGAAGTAATATTTTTATAATCATTTGCAATCCTCTTAGTTCAATGTTGCAATGATTTTCTTAGATTTGCATAGTTTTCAATTCACATTAATTTTCTTTCTTTAGACGTCTTGGTGGAGCTTACCTCATCAAATCAGCAACGTAATTGGAAGGATACATTAAAAATTCGAGTCCATATCAACGTAATTGTCCCTAGACTTCAGTCTATTATTGTCCTTCCGTTTGCTTATTATTATACAGGCCGAGTCAGATTGAAATCTATAGACTCATCAGGAACAAGTTCTCTCAACCTTTTGAGATTTGGAAAATCTATAGATTGAAATCAATATATCGAGTATATGGAATTTTGCTTATATCCTTAAAGGGTTGTGTGTCTGCGTCAGGTTCAAATAATATTTTTTCTTCTTTGAAAACTCTGGAAGATGGTAATTGGCTGCAACCAGCTTCCTTGGTTGTTGTTAAATCACCCATAGTTGCTCACCTTGGACCATGCAGTCTAGTGTACCATTCCATAACAACTAGTCTAGCCGAAGGAAAATTAAAGACAAGTTTAACTGGACCAAGTTCTAACTCTTGCAAGTTGGAGTTATGCAGGGGAGGACGAACAGTGTGCTCCCAGCTTGTAATCCCACCATTATTTTAATCTGACGCATATTTTTAACAAAAGTTTGTTAGGATTTCGTAGTTGTTTGTTGAATGTTGAAAAAATTGTTGAATGTTGAAAAAATACTGCATCTTGATGCTAAGTGTTGAGTGTTGAATGACGAGGTCCCACATTGTTAGATGCAGAGAAGAAGCAGCCAAGGTGTTATATAAAAGTAGCACTGCTCCAATTAACAAATCATACCTTTCTCGGCCTTTTGGCTAAGATCAAGTGTAGTATCTGTTCTTATCAGTTTAATATCTGATATGTGGGTCATTGACTCACACGATATTAAATTAATTTTTTTAAGGGGGAGAAGCCATCAAAATAGCTTGCTATTTGGTTTCTCAAGAGTAGCCCTTGCCTTGCACTATAGTATGGGCTGGCACACCCCACCAATTCAGTCCTATGGTTTTTGTCCCTTATTCTTGTATTTTGTCTGAAAGTTAGTGTATGTGTTTTATCAATACTAAGATAAACATTGAGCATGCACAAATTGATTTCGTAGTGATAATTATAATGCACAAAGTCACATTGATTTTAGGGTTGACTTGATGATTTTTCAGTTCATTGTTTCAGAGTATAATATTTGCAAATGAGCTCTCCTTTATTGTCTCTGTTGGACTATTTGATTTAGATACTTGCCATGAGATGAGATCAAAAACAAAGATTAGCATCTCTTACTCATGTAGGAAGAGAGTTTCTACTGCTAAAGGTACATCAGTTCATGACATTAACAGCAGAGCAAAAATAGAGTAGAAATTAACATAAAACATGAATTACCATAAAAACCTATATATTCCATTCTCATCGACCGTGTATATTGGATGCAAATGAGATAAATTTCCTTCATACTTTGGAAAATCTTGATATAATCTGCATAAACACAAAAACTTATCTTTTAACATTAGTTTATAAAATTATATTTTCTACAATTCTCTCATATATTAGAGAAATGAAATAAGATTTCAAAATATGAAATTCGTCTTCTGTTCTACCCGATATTCATGTAAATCGGTGAATAGAAACACATCTTTAATGGGATTATGCACTAGTTATATATAATAATTGGTTAGTTTTTATCTTAGTCAGGTTGTTTGGCAAAGATGGTGTCCCGAATTCCTGATATCTTGAATGGTGGATGATATATAGTCTATGTGAAAATCTTTACGTGCAAGTTTTTACACTACTGGTGCATAGATATTACAATAATAAAATATATCATTTGTACTCATCAATGCCAAGTGGGCTTAATGGAGCAGCGGTAGTTATGAATGTGCCCTTCTTTGTGAACGTTCTGACTCCAAAACGTGAAAAAGAGGCCAACAAGTATATTCCAAAGGAATCATCAAACGTTCGAATTTCAAATCAGTGTGTCAAGCACCAATAACTTGACCAAATAACTTAGTTAAACATTTTCGGTCACTCACTCCCCATTACTTAGTCTTATTCAAAATCACCAATTCCATTAACAACTCATCAAACTATTATTCAAACATTCCAACTATAAAGTCTCTACTTTCAAAATCTCTTCCAACCCCAAAAACCAAAACTTAAGAAGAAGAGAAAAAAACACCGTTTCCAAAAAAAATTCTTTGATATTCATAGCTTGACAAAAGAAAATGGAAGATACCCTTTTGCTGGAAACCAAAGAAAGTTTACAACTTCAACCAAAGATTTCGGTTTTAGGGCAGAAGATGGTTCAGTCCAGATTTGCTCCACGATCCAGATCGGCCTGCACATGCTCGAACCGGATCGGTTCAGTTCTTTGTGTACGACACGGATATGTGGTGCCACCATCAGAGAAGAGGATGAAAAAGCGATTGGCAAGTAAAGAGATTTTGAGGAGAGCATTAACACCACCACCAAAACGTTTAGCACTTAGATGGTTGAATTTTAGACCAACACCTAGTAGACTCTCTAACATGTCCATGGCTTAATCTCTCTCTCTCTCTCTCTCTTTGTTTTTAGTTTTTCTTTATTGGATGTTTTGTACAATTTAACTTTAATATTCCACTGTAGTTAAGATGATTCTATAATTTTACAAAGTTTCATTCTTGTTTTCATTTTGGGTAATTGATCTAGTTTTAGACCCTTATGTTATTCTTGAAAATTAGTCTGGTAACTCAAGATTTGAATGCTCTGTCTAACTCTTGGTTATAGGAATCGGATTGGGAATCTCGAATGATGTGTGATGATTTCAGTGACCTTCGAATAGTTTAGATATGATTGACTGGATTTGGATTTTACTAATTTTGTAATTGTTTTATGACTTGTCGAGTTGATTGATCTTTGATGTTAATTTTGAGATTGCTCCAAAGTTACCAAAATCACTGAAATCAAAGTAAGAAACTGCAAATATTACAAAAAAAAGGCTGAAAATACAAACACATAGGATGATGAGCAAAGTTTGTTTTCTTAACCAAATCTCATTGGACTCGGATGCTATGGCTGTTTTGCCTTAAGTGGGATTGGATGTGGGAACTTAATTTCTCCATTCATTTCATACACTGATTTGATGCTATAACTTCCACTAGGGATCCTACCCTACCCCAAACCCATTAGATACAGTGTTGAGCCTACCTAAATTAGAATTTAGAAACAGTGAATGTGGATTTAGTTGCCTCTGACTTCAGATTGGGGAGTAGTTAAAACACTAAGGCATCTAAATTTCATATCTTGCAACAGAGGGTGAATTTAGATGCCTCTGAATTTAGAAAATGAAAAGTAGCTATATCTTGTTAGATACAGTGTTTTCACAACAGCAACAAGATCTCTAAAAAATAATATTTGGGGAAACCAAGATTGATCTAGTTGAAGAAACATTAGAATTCAGATACAGTGAGTGTAAAAGTTTCAGGATCCCCTCGAGTTCGGGTTACCCGAAACCAGACAGTAACGGATATGGTATTATTAATTTCAATCCGGTCGAGTTCTGGTTTAGAATTTCAGGTTTGAGGTTGGATAATCATTAGATGCCTCTGAATTTAGAAAATGAAAAGTAGCTATATCTTGTTAGATACAGTGTTTTCACAACAGCAACAAGATCTCTAAAAAATAATATTTGGGGAAACCAAGATTGATCTAGTTGAAGAAACATTAGAATTCAGATACAGTGAGTGTAAAAGTTTCAGGATCCCCTCGAGTTCGGGTTACCCGAAACCAGACAGTAACGGATATGGTATTGTTAATTTCAATCCGGTCGAGTTCTGGTTTAGAATTTCAGGTTTGAGGTTGGATAATCATTAATCCGACCCTCTTGCCATTCCTAATCAAATCACTCTAAAATTGATGACTTTGTGCATCTTAATCATTAACATCTTGCATGGTACCCATTCCATCATTTAAACCATACTGAAAGTTAAAATAGCGAAATAAAATAACTACAGAATAGATATAAAAACATGCAACTGAATTGGTGGGGTGTGCCAGCCCATGCAGTAGTGTAAGGCAAGGGCGACGCATGAGAAGCCCAACAGCAAGCTATTGATATGACTTCTCCCCCTCAAAAAATAAATTTAATATCGTGTGAGTCAATGACTCACATATCAGATATTAAACTGATAAGAACAGATACTACACTTGATCTTAGCCAAAAGGCCGAGAAAGGTATGATTTGACAATTAGAGGAGTGCTGCTTTTATATAACGCCTTGGCTGTTTTTTCTCTCCATCTAACAATGTGGGACCTCGTCATTCAACACTTCGCACCAAAATGCAGTATTTTTCAACCTTCGACCAACAACTACGAAATCCTAACAAACGTTTGTTAATAATTTGGATCACATACTTGAATATATTCATTCCCAAAATATTCAAATAATGGTGGGATTACAAGCTGGGAGCACACTGTTCGTCCTCCCCTGCACAGTTCCAACTTGCAAGAGTTAGAACTTGTATTTAATTTTCTTTGTGCTGGACTAGGTGTTCATGGTACATTGTGAGATTTAATAACAACAAAAGTAGCTGGTTGCAGCCTGCTACCCTCTTCCAGAGTTTTCAAAGAAGAAGAAAATTAATATTTGAACCTGACACGGACACACAGTACACAACCCATCAAGGCTATAAGCTGAATTCCACATACTCGATTTATTGATTCCAAAAAAATGTTCAATTAAAGGCGAGATTTCTATCTATACAGTTTCCAACTCTCAGATTGAGAGAACTTGACCCTGATGAGTCCAATCTAGGTGAGTTGAGTTTGAACCACAGCATATCTAAGTCTAACTTGCCGCCGTGAGCTAAGTAGGTATTATGCTTGTATAAAGACTGGAATCTGGAAAAATTACTTCGTTATAGACTCAAATTTTAATGTATGCCTAAAATATAAGGTTGAAGATAAAGATTAAAAAAATCTGGGAATATCTAAGCAAATACAATTTAGAGGATTGAAAAAGATGGGGAGAAATACTTCAATTTATTCAAAAATTTATAGATCTAACCAAATCCAATTACCAATAATATTGAGCAGAGAACAGCCAAATGAACTTTCAAAATGTAAAAAGGGTGTCATTATGGTACAACAAAAGCAATGGGCCACAATAAAATATAACCTTGGACTAAAATTGAAAGGGGCCGCGCGAACGCAGGTCCCCACTGCCACAAATTATGATGTAGGCTCCACCACTTGGGTAGACCTTAGGAAAGCACCCCTCCTAAGTGCAATGGAGGTCACTTCCCTAGGCCATGGGCCTTCTTGATCACCCATTGACCCCATCCAGGTAAGTATGTTTCTCTTTCCCACTCACTTTTCTTTTATAACTCACACTTCAAGCTACTTCTTGAAACCTCTCCCATGTGGGACTAACTAAAACTGGGTGCTACACTGCTACAAGTGTTGTGTACCATTATTGCCAACACAGAAATATGTACTACCATTCTGGGATGAAGCATGAATTCACCATTGCTAGTAACACTATCTATTGTGTGTAGCATCAATCATCATCGTTCTCCACAACTCAGAACTATCAAAAACTGATTGAAACCTTATATGCAGATATGAATGTGAAGCACCACACCAACACAACCTATTCCAACTGCAAACAGACGTTCCCATTCACTTTCTCTACCAATATGTCAAACTTTTTCATGCAAGTATTATGGAAACCAGATAGCCTTATTTTTTTATATCTTTTTCCAAGAAAAATTGACGTCAACCGATGTGTTAATATGCATATTATTTCTGGTGACATCTAGTTCCTTTTTACAATATAAATTTAAGGGATAGTTTGTGTATGTGTAGTGACCAAATGACAGAGCAAAATCACCTCTGACCCGGAAGAACACAATTCAATCCAGTTTTCGACCAGCATGAGTTTCGAATGTTTCCAATTGTTTGTATAGCTCCTTTTTCCTAAATTGAATTTCTCTGCCTGATCTCCAACATATTAGCATTACTTACAATATTATCAATTCATTTTGTTGAAATATGTTCAATTATAGTGCATTACATGGTTTATTGAAGCAGAAAAACGATCACCCGTACCTTCTTTTAAATCATGTCCAGTATTAGATGGTCCATTAGCACGTGGGGATTGTGACTTATGTCAAAAATAAAACTCTAATACTCGTGATTTTAACTTGTTTTTTAATAAAAAAAATTAAATTTCATTTGGATAGAGTTAAATGGCCTTACCACATGTGCTGCCCAAACTCATAGGTCAACAGTCAACTTTAGCTAATGTTCTTTCAGACTATTACATGGTGATTAACTAATTTCATGATGACTCTTTTACTAAAAAACTAATTAAAATACAAGTAACTAATTTAATTTAATAAAAAAAATTAAAATTAATTACAATGACTATGCAATATGTAATATATTGTTTCAATAAAAATTTAGCTGATCACACTAAAAATGCACTAAGAAGTTTGGTGAATATGCACGAATGTTGAACAATGAATGGTGGACGCCGAAAGAAAATATGCATGAAATGGTTGTTAAATCCAAAATTTGTTAGTTTGAAATTATTGAATGGTGAGAAATTTATGATTTTGAAAGAACATATGCCAGGCCTTGTTGAAGTGGAATGCGCTGTATGTGGGTGTCAAAGGACATATGGGATGGGTCACTCTAATTTATATTTAAAAAAACTTTTTCCTATCGCTTACAAAGTTTTTTTTGTTAATGATTCCACCTTTAACTTTTAGTTGTTTGGGTATTTAGTGAATTGGATAATGAATAAAATAATGGAATATTACATTGGACATTTCAAGGGGGAAGTAATGAAATACTATATTGGAAATTATAATATTTTAAAATTAATATGTTGAATACACTTTTCCAAATGTTGCAACAATTTGTTTGAAGGTATGAAATTATAATTCACCCATTTAGTCATCGAAGTTATTATTATAATTTAATTTAGTTATAGAGTTAGCCATAACAATATGTGTAGTCTTTGACATTAATAAATACTTATTAATTTCTAATATAAGTGAATTACTATTATTGATTCGTTCTTTTGACAAATGAAGAGTTTGATTTGACATTTGAAACTTTTTTCTCATCATTTGAGTAATAAAAAAACACAGAAAAGAAAATACATTTGGGTAACATAATATTTTTAGCAAACACAATATGTATTATTAATAATGAATCAAACCTACTTAATTTTCATTTATAATTAAACTTATTATTTAGCTCGACAAACATATTTTATAAATCAAACAAATTAAACTTGATTATAAATGAGATTTTTTTAATAAACGAGTTAAAAATAAACTTATATTCATAAACTCATTCAATTCTATATTAAATATACATACACATTAATACTTAAAAAATATTTAATAATTTTATATTAATATATGAATATTTTAAAACAATAAATCAATTTAAAATTTCATTTCCTTTTATAGTGAAAGTCACTTCGTACTTGTTGACTTACATTCTTACTTTATGGTAATTTTGTATCAAGTATTTTATATTATAATTTTTATCTTTATTATAATATTTTAATTTAAGGTGAGAGATATAATTAATATGTCAGTTGTGGTTACACATAATTATATGATACATTTGTATAAATTAAAAAGCGTTCAAGGGTAAATTAAAAAAGTGTAAAACTGTAAATTATATTATAGTGATAATCACATCATATTTTAATTTTATATATATATATATATATAGTAAATATAGATATATATTATGTAGGTATAGTTTGAGCTTATTAATTTAGCCCATATTAAATTGAAAATTAAATGGAATTAAACTCATTAATGAAATCGAATTGGTACATGGTTGAGGCAAAATATATATTTTATTCAAGAAGCCTCATATTTGTTAAAAAGAAATGGGTGTAGGACAAACATTATTTTTGTTGAATGAATGAATGTTACAATTCGTATAAAAAAATGAATGTTAGAATTAAAAACAATAAATAAAAAAATAGTAGCTTACCTGACCTGACAGGGAGACAGCGATAATGTGTTGCTTGCACGCACTCTTTTCATTCTTTCAGTTTCATTTTCATTCCA
This sequence comes from Lupinus albus, assembly GCA_009771035.1. Taxonomy (NCBI): domain Eukaryota; kingdom Viridiplantae; phylum Streptophyta; class Magnoliopsida; order Fabales; family Fabaceae; genus Lupinus; species Lupinus albus. Next base: position 2,480,374 of record CM020005.1, read on the forward strand.
AACCCTTCGGACATTCTCATTCTCATTCTCATTCTCTTCTATTCTGCATTTTCATTTTCTTTTCTTCCCGGTTAGTGAAACTTCACAAAATCATGCTTCTTCCATCAACCACCACATAGGGTTTCTCTCCCCCTTATTTTTATTTGCCGGAATTTATCTCCGGCAACCATGGCTTCCAACTTGCAAATGAATCCACAGTTGGAGCAGATCCACGGTGAAATTCGTGACCACTTTCGAGCTCTCGCGTATGCTATCTTTTCTCATCATCATTATGTTACATTGATGCTTATTTTGCTTTTCTCTTTCCATGTCTTATTGCATGCCATTGTTTGTCATCATAGGGAAACCTATTAAAATAGTACATGTTTATTCTGTAATATAATCGATTAACAGTATAATTAATCGATTATCTGGTTAATAGTTCGTGTTCTGTTCCTAGTTGGTGTAGTATATAAAGGGTAATTCTCTTAATCTTTGTACTCACCTCATTCAACTCAATTCATTCTCTCTCATTCTTTCTTCTTCTTCTTCTTTAAGCTTTCTTGAATCATCCTTCTTGTTCATCAAAAAGATTCATCTATTGCCCATACCACACTTTAACATGGTATGAGAGCGTAATTATTCTTTGATGGCTTCCGCTTATGCCCTTCCTCTTCCTCACTCTGTTGCTGCAATATTTCCATGGAATAATTGCAAGAATGATGATACAAGTTTGATGTAGCCTAGGAAGATGTCATTGGATGGAAGGACTGTTATCTCTTCCATTCACCAACCTAGCAGTGAAGTTGTTCTCTTTGTTGTTTTCTTGCTTCAACAGTTATCTCATTCATTTTATTTTTCTATTACATATAGTTTACCTTTCTGTGATTCTTTGACCCACTCATTTCTTTCTCTCAACCCATTCTTCCATTAGACACACACTATTATAGTGTGTATTTTTCCTCATTGAAGCATCATTTTAGGATCAAGATTAAGATTCATTTTCTTTTCTCTCTTTCATCCATTATGGTTGGTTTGCTTCCGTCAAAATGATGGTTAAGCGTTGGATGAAATTGTTTCTGCCAAATGGTGGTTAAGCGTCGTTATTGCTTCACATTATGTTTTCAAGACTGGGAGATCAAGATTCGCTCACCAGCAAGAGGAGGTTTCAGAGTATAATCATCATGATCAACAGAATCACTTCAAGCTTGGAATGCTTGATACATTCCATGTTTTATTGCATACCATTGTTTGTCATCATAGGGAAAACAAGACTTTCTTTTGGCATGTTTGGATGTGATTATCGTGATTTTATGATTGTTGACATTGGGGGATATGCAATTGCCCATTTTCAGTGATAGGTTGCTTGCTGATTGATTAATCGTGTTAATTATTGATTATATTGTGACTCTGGTGTTGTTTCTATCTTAGCCTTTTATGTTTAGTGCTATTTCAGAATTTAGGTGGTTTATAGTTTCTAAAGGTAAATAGTTAGCCAATTAGATATGGGAGGACAGTACTTTGTAAATTGAGTGTGTCTGTGCTCGAAATGAGTGAGGGGAGAGTACTAGTTGAACTAGAAGGGGGCACTTGATATACATTATAGTTGACTAGTATTAATACATTGTGATGGTGGTATAGTTATGCTCCCGGCTGCCTCATCAATCTCATCAATTGCTTGTCCTTATTCTACATGTTAATTATTTTGAAGACAGAAATTGTTTTGGAGGTGTAGTCATGCATTGTTATTTCACTTTCATTAGCTATGTAAGATTGCTGGATGTCCATGATGCGTTTCTTTAGAATGACGTGAATCCTCATTCAATTTTAATATTTAATTTTATCATATAAGGCACTCGTTAATGTTCTGTGGAAAAGTTTAAATTTGGATTTTAAAGGATACTGAAATTCAGTTGTTAGAGAAACATTGCATATTTTATTTACCAGCATGTTTGAACTGGTGACAGCGGTTTGTTTCACATGTCTTTAAACTGTGAATATAACTGTCTGGGGCCTGGGTATCCGTCTTCCACTCAGTGATTGGTTAAAGCGTCTGATGGATATTTTGTTATTTGCCTTTATTTATCATTATTTAAGTGATGGATTGTTTACTTTGTGCTTTTGGTCTCGTAATAATGTACCCTTAGCCCATGCCACATCTCACACAACTACTTGTTTCTGTAGAAGGAAAATAAAGGTTAACTACTTTGTTGAAATAGATCCTATTCTTTAAGAATTTGTTGCTACATGTTAGAATGTGGATGATCTGTAATGTATTTATTTATGTATGCATTTTTAATATATTCACCTTTTTGCATCCAGAAATGGGTTTCATAAGCTTGATAAGATTAAAGATTCAAATAGACAAAGTAATCAGCTGGAAGAACTCACGGGGAAAATGAGGGAGTGCAAAAGGTAAGTTGTGCATTTATGTAGTTGTAATCTTTAGATCTCTTTGTCGGAACTGTAACTCTGAGAGATCCCACAAAAAATCTGAATGAGAAGGATATATGCAACCTTGTTCTATATTGAACTTTTTATGGAAAACAAATCTGGATATTTAAGCTCTTGTTTATCATGCTAATTATGTGCTTTCCAGAATTCTTATTTGACAGGTAAACTTCTTTTGCCTTTTTTATATGCCAATGCTGAAAGAAGTGAAATTTTATGTGATCTTGACATATTTTGCCATTTCCTTTTCAGATGCATTCCTGGCATTCTTAAAATATTAAATGTTATGCTGTTATTAATGGTTTCAGATTGATAAAAGAGTTTGATCATGAAATTAAAGATGCAGAAGGAAGAACTCCGGAGGAAGTGAACAAGCAACTCAATGACGAAAAACAATCAATGGTCAGTACCCAGAACCCTTTTTTTCTTATTATGATGGGAACATGTGTTGTGAATTTGATTATCTAGCTTATCCTGTTTTCAAGTTTTAACAACTTTTTTAATAGTTTGTATGTGATGCCAATTACTTTATGGATATTGTCCATGTGTGTGTCAGACATTGCTTGGCCTTGCATTCAAACAGCCAATTCTTTACCTTGGCTAACATCCTTTTTTCTTGCAGATCAAGGAGCTAAACTCTTACGTGGCATTGAGAAAAACGTAAGTTAATCTATATATTTCTATTTCTGTAGTCTGAAAAGAAAAATCTCTTTTCAGCATACAATTGGGTCTTCTAAAGCGTAATGGAACAAATCAGATGATTAGTACCATTTTTTCCTGTGATTATATTATTCAACTTTCAAATTCATGAGAAATGTATGGTCTTGGTGTTAGCAGAACCAATAAAGGAAAGTTTAGTTTCCTTGTTGTCGCGCCCCGATTTTCGGCCGCACGATTTTGTTAGAGTCACCACTACATTTTAGTGTAAAAAATGTAGAAAAACCTTTTAGCCTAATTACACTAGGCCTTGGACTTTGATATCCAGCTTCGGGAGTCGGTTACGGACTAGGGAAAGTATTAACACCCTATCCGCCCATTTTAAATGGTACCATCACTAAATTGCATGACTTAATTTATACTTTAAAGTTATTTGGTTATTTAATTAATTATTAAAAAGAACAAAAATTTATTTTATTTTTGTTGTGTCTGACAAGATATGATTTTGCTCCTACGTATCCCTATAAAGATAAGGAATCAAGATTACGTATTTCTTTAGATATAAAAAGTTTGTTGGTTGGGTTGATTTTATTATTATTATTATTTTTAGAAAGATAAGGAATCAAGACTACGTATCCCTATAAAGATAAGGAATCAAGACTACGTATTTCTTTAATAATCGAATATGATAACAAATATTCCTAAATTTTAAGAAAGTGAAGTGCAGCCCAAGTGTCCGTCATCGCATAATGCCTTAAAAATTAGAATAATTGTTACTTTAATTTTCTACAAACAGATTTATCTTTATACTTAATATCTAAAAAATGTTAACCATTTTGGTGTTCACACTTGTTTTATAATTTTGTACTCCTAACTAAATATTTTTAACCATTTTGTTTCTTTTAATGGGGGAACGAAAGATTTATACCATCACTTGGATGATTGGCAGGTTCATGAATACACATGGTAATAAGAAAGTTGAGCTTTTCGACATGGGAACAGGAGTAAGTGAACCTACAGCTCAAGAAAACGTTCAAATGGCATCAGGTAAAGTTCAATTGAAGTTGTAGACTTGTAGCTGATAACCAATGAGACAAAGGCTGCATGTTACCGTATAAGTTGAAAATAATTTACCATATGTGTTTCTGTTGTAAACAATCTCTATCTGGGATCTCTACATTGTATTTTTTTTTTTGTGCTAATTTTTGCAATGGCATACTTCAGTCTTTCATCTTTGTTGGTCCATCCTACTTGTGGCTGGGTATTCTTTGTATGTTGAATTATTTGACATGTAGTGAATAACAAACATTTATCTCACCAAAATGTTTATTTGGCTTTTCCTATAGAAATGTCAAATCAAGAACTTATTCATGCTGGGACAAAGACAATGGATGAAACTGATCAGGCTATTGAGAGATCTAAGCAGGTGAGTCACTTTGGACCTATGACTCCATTGTTCCTTGGTCCTTTGTTCTGACCCTTGTCAAAATGTAGGTTGTACATCAAACAATTGAAGTGGGGACCCAAACTGCTTCAACCCTGAAGGGCCAAGTAAGTTTGATTTGTGGAGCATACTTTATGAGTTGAAGAGTCAGTGATAACAAATTTGATCTATATTTGGTTTCAAATTGTGCAGACTGATCAAATGGGTCGTATTGTTAACGAACTTGATTCGATTCAGTTCTCTATAAAGAAGGCCTCCCAGCTTGTTAAGGAGATTGGTAGACAGGTAGCTTCATTTTCATTTATTTCTTATATTATTTACTATCTTCCAAACCTCTCATTGGAACTAAATCATCTCTCCCCATGTTTTCAGGTAGCTACGGACAAATGCATCATGTTTTTTCTGTTCCTTATCGTCTGTGGTGTAGTTGCAATTATTGTAGTCAAGGTATGTTGTTCATTTCCCTATTAATTCGATGAATTCATTGGGGAAATATTTTTCTGTGTCAAGTGAACTTAACACATTTTAAAGATTAAAATAAGGTAATACATTATACAACAGTGAAAAATGCTGAGAACTTATGTTGCATGTTGATCCATGCAAGTAATTACTGTTTTAACCGGCAATATTTTGCAGGTTGTGAATCCTCACAACAAAGATATCAGGGATATCCCAGGATTGGCGCCTCCGGTTCCCACCAGTAGAAGGCTTTTGTATGTAAGGAGTGGATAACGTTTTGATTAATTCCTATATATGATGAAGAGTTTTCTCCATCTTAATCCTACCAATTTCATTCTTGTTTGTATCAATGGGAAAGTTAGAGGATTTTGCTGTCAGGGACATCTTTTCAGTCTCTTCAATTAATTTAAAATTTAAGATATATTATTGCACACCCCCTTTGTGATTCTATGTAAACCATACGAGAGCCTTTTGCTTTGCTTTGAATGCCATGTTTCTTAATGTAATATAATTTTCCGAACATGTGAGGGTAGAATGTAAAATAATACTCTATCGTGAAATCCATGATGTACATGTGTAATTCGAATGAGATTTATGAATAATCTGTAATCTATGAATTATTCGGTTTTGTAAGTGACATTTTAAACGAGTTTGCAGCTTCTCATGTTATTTTTCTTTCCCTAGAAGTCATAGATTCTATGTATAGATTATCAGGAATGATAACGTGCATATCCTGACATTTCAACGTCAAGTTTTTCATTTACTTACTTTTTAGCCCATTTTGAATGAGAAATACTAACTGGTGCGAAATTGGGGAGCATGACCTCTGATTGGTTGAAAAATGTATTTAAGTTACAAATTTAATTATTAAGTATCTTTCTTATCAATCAAAACCCATGTCACATGTAGTGATACAAATTATGAGATATCAAATGTGCTCCCCCAAAACTAATCATTCTACTTTCTAAATTGTATTAAAAGTACTTAATAAAATGTTAAAATTTCAATTTGCCACAAATAGATTTATGGCTGAAAATATTTCATTGGCAAAAATTGATGAATTAACAGCCCATTTGGTTGAGCAAACACTAAAGAGTAAACCCAAAGAGTGTAGAAGTTAGACAATATGTGCTCTTTGCAATGGGTAGTGTTGGACTTGCATATGGATCACCTTATTTTCATTTGAGATACCTATCGTTGATTATAACCATATTTTAATCTCATTTTTTCTTTCAAATATTAAGATTCTAGTAACCAGTAAAGGATACTCGTGTTTCTATTTTAATCCATGGGATATTTCATTTTTACAAATGAAACCTAAATATTATTCGCACCTGTACTGATCTCCATTTCTGTTTTAATCCAATTGGATTCAGAAATAAGTGACCGTTTGTTTAGGCTTATTTCTTAAACAATGTATGTTTTGTATAACAAAAATTATTTATTTTTGCTTCATTGTTTGGTTGGATAAAAGCTAAAATTCAGCTTTTAGGAAACACTGAACATTTTCACTTCTCACAAAAGTAATTCTACTAAAATCATTTTCGTCTGTCCTGAAAAAGGATTAATATTAACAAATTCTCTTGATAGGCATTGAAGTTAACACTTAGATTTCTACAATTGAATTAACAATTTATATCGAACGTCCAATATACCCATTTTAGATAGGAAGTTTTAGTCAACGTCATGATTCATGACAAATGCTTACTATCCTTAGGGTAAAATATTATAACAAGGAAAATAAACGACATATATATATAATTCTAGGCGACCACACACATTTATAGTTATGATTACCTACGATAAAATAGATATATGAATGAAAATGTGTTGACACTACAACCTAAGCTAACAATTAATATTATTATGTAAGTATAACATCAACAGACAAAGCAATTTCAACTACTAGCAGGCATTATCGCAATTCATAAGCAACAATAGCAGCAAACCAGAATGCACAACGTTGCGTGTGTGGTCATATTTTCATATGTGGTCGTGTCCCAAACGTCACAGCCACATCCAAAATTTGATGTCTCAACAGCTTGAAACTACAGCTTAATTGATGTCACATATGATTAATTGGAATCTCATGTTAATAGAGAATGCCAACTAAACTGTTTATGTGGAAGCTTCCATTGGTCTCACTAACAACACCAAATATTCTTGTTCATCAATTATTATAAGAACAAATGATTCTGCTTGAGTCCCATGATTAGCACTTTTTAATTCAAATGAAATCTATGCTGGTATACCATATAATCCAAATTATGTTTGTTCATTATATTCTATCATATTTTTAGTAGAGTTTTGTTAATTGAGTTTGATTTAGGAGCTTCCTTAGAAGGTCTATGACCAAGGTATAATCTAGACTTTCCCATTTGTTATTTTGCAAAACATGTGTGTTGTGTTAACTATGTTTTATAAAGAATAATTTAACTCTAAGGTTTTGGGTCCCAGAGCAGTTGTGGGTTGTAAATTTAGGACACGGGTAACACTTTAAGACTGTCAGAGAAGCCAAGACTATAAATTAAGGGTACTTTGTCCTTTTGTTTGTTGGGTAATGAATCTGAATTGTTGTATTTAAAGTAGTAAAATAAATCCACCATCACTAATGTTATATTTAGAGTAAATAGCTATTTAGGTCATTATAAAATATTCGAGTATATCACTTTGATTCTAAAAAAGTAAAAATACAAATTACTTCTCATATGTCTGAAATATAAATCAAAGTAGTTTTGGGTCATAAAAGATATTAAAAAGAACTAATTGACTCATTTCATTTTATAGGAACCATTTTAAGTTTTTTAAATTTCCAGGGTTCAAATTGGGACACATAATTATTTTTAAGGAGATATAAGTATTTAGTCATATTTTTATTAATTTGTGTATTGAAAGTACAAAGTTAAACTATTGTCATTGTATCTAACTTCTGACAAAATCTTACCATACAAGGCAGTTGAGAGATTGAGTTTAGAATTTATTGTAAAATTGTATCAGCAATTGTCGGCAGAAGACAAGTCTTTTGCATTTGTTTATATTATATTGAGGATATTCCATGAGTCCATAACCAATGTTTCCTTGCTTGTGTTAGGCTTACCAAATGAGATATTGAAAAGAAAATGAATACCTAATCTTTCTGTTCATCAGAATTCGCTTCTTACTTTGTTGGTTTTTTTTATATTTATTTTATCTTCGTTGTTTTAATATTTTGTTCATAGTGATTAACATGAGGATAATCGTGTTTAGAATTTAAAATGTAAATTTATGATGATGGAACAATGACCAAGCTAGTGTTTATCTTGGAAGAATTACCTTTTTTTTTTTAAAAAAGGGTAGGTTTTGGAAAAGAAGAAATAAATAAGAACTTGAGAATCTTAAAATATTGCTTATCAAATGAATCTTAAGTTTTTCGTTTTCATTTAACTTAACTTGCAAACAAATTCTCAAAATAATAGGTTTGATATTTACTTCTAATTTTCTGGTAATTAACTAATGTTATCATTGATATGAATTTAATAGTTATTTGATTAAACTCCCATAATATTATTCTTTTGAACAAATGAACTTAAAATCCTTAAAGAATGAAGACCCCTCTCGAAAAAGTAGCTAATTTATCTATGAATATGAAGAATAAATTAAATAAAAACAAAAAATAACTATTGGTTTAAACTTTAAAGTCAATTGACTCAATATTATATTTCAAGTGCATTAGCATTACGTGCATCCAAGTAACACAAACCAATTAAGTAGTATTCTAACACAAAAATTATTCGTATATTTCATTCCGTTTCTCGGACCAATCAAAATGTTATTTTCTATTTTTATTTATTTATGTGTCAATATTTTTTCGATCCAAAATATAAAATAAGATACCATTTAAGAGATGAGTTATATCCACCATTAGAGTTAGAGAATGCAATTATGGTACCCATATGTTTGTCATTCTTAATTAATTAACTAACACACTCTTTGTCCAGTTAAGCATGCTTTTGGTCAAACAAGAATCTTGCTTTATTATTTTATCAACGGATCCAGAAGAAACATTTCCTATGTAGGTAAATATTTTGATTTTTTTCACAATATATATTTCCTATGTGGGTAAATAATTTCATTGAGAAGTATATAAAAGAATCATGTAAACCTGGCTAAATGGAAAAAGAAAAATCGAAGAACCTCGCTTACACGTGAATTATTAATTGTATTAGTGGAAAATGTTAAAGCAAGAAGTTGTTTATTTATTTGCATTGATATAGCTATAACTCTTTTCCACCCTGGGAGTCTTCCTAGTTACACTACGCTTAAATATTCTTAATCTCTCATTTTAATCAGCTTTATAGAATAAAAAAGTGTCATGAGAGATCTAATAATTTGAAAACCTTAAGGCTTGTAACAATTTATAGTATATGTGATTGATATTAATACGACTTCTAAAAGCTTAACATATTGATTTTATAGTGATTGTATATTCAAATTAAATATGTAAGAGTGAAGATCCACTTATTCAAATTAAACTTACTTCTCACCCTAGCCTTTAAGGGAACTATTGGATTTCCCTAGAATTGATGGCTAAGAAGTAAAGTAAGTTTGAAGTCAATGAATTCCTCCTCAATATGTAATATGTAGTTTAAATTAATGAAAATAATAACTTAATAATTAACAAACAATAAATCACAGTCAAGACACAGATAGAGGGGGCAAAACAAAATAATTAGTGTTCAAGAGATGTTCTCAATTATCACATGCAAACCACCCAATATGATACATAAATAATGCATAACCAACATAATCAAATATAATTGATACACAAGTGATTCTTTAATTTCAAGTATGATGTTAGACGTTCTGTTTATGTCATACATATATACATGAGAAAGATTTTCCTGAAAGGATTAGGATCATGTTGTTGAGAGAAATAATTAAACATGACTCTTGTTCAACAATTCTCATGAATATTTATTCATGTGAACCTCTGTTATCATGACATTATTAGAACAGTGATCTAATTTATTTAGTACAAAATCTAAGAATCTGATCTCATATTGTCGGTCTCACAGGAAACTATACTATTCCTTTGTTGAAAGAGATCTTGATTAGAGACACCTTTATTGTGCCCAAAAAATAATACACAAAAACAATGTAAAAGTATCATAGTAGAGAGCAAGAGAATCAACTTTTTTTTGTGAATTAATTATAACTTATGATTACTAAATCCATCAAAGAATTACCTGATCTGTATGTAACTAAATGCACACCAATGTGTTGGGTATTCAAGTGTAAATGAAGAAGTCTCACATTGTATAAAAATTGATGAAATAAAGAGCGTATAAGTGAATAGACTCATAGACATGATACTTTAAGGTTTTGGGGTCAAAATGTGGTGTCAAACCTACTTATATGTTTCTTCAAACATATGAAACAACTGGAACTGAAGTTATAAGGTACCCCATCTTAACAAGTGGCACAGAAATTGGTTGTCTTTGGTTGAGTGGATGAGGGTTCATTTATTCACTGCATTCCAAAAGTACTGAACCTGGACCAGAAAAATTTGCCTTAAAGAAATAACATAGGACCATAGGAACAAACCACAAGACTTGTCTTGTGTATAATACATATTTATGTATCTACAAACTTAGGCCTTTCAAACCAATCATTGCTCCATATACAGTATAAAGGATAGCCATATGAGTTGAAATTGGCCAATCATGACACACCCATTTATTTGTCTGCCAATGTGGGACTTGGCTTTCCCTTTCACTATATTGCTCTTCTAACAATAGAATGTTTCCTTTATAATATTTTATTATACATCACATTGTGAAGGACCCTCTTCATCCCTTATAAGGTATGTAATCAAGTACACCCTTCTGAAACAGTTAGATGCTTTGGGGATTCTTGTGTATACAGTTTCTAAGTTTTCATTACTGTCCATGTGGGATCAATGGAAGATAACATGTGTGTTTGATGGCTACACTATTGAAAGGACCATAAGTTACCCAACCAACTTATTTCATCAAAAATTTATTTCTGTTTTGGTATATGGTATTTTTTTATGGAAAAACTATAATTACTTCACCATGTTATAATAAATATTTCCAATAATCAAATTTGTAAAAATAGTCACAAATTTATCTAATAATAAGAGTCTCACATTAATAATGAGATTAAAAAATTCACATCCTTGTGATCTATAAAATGGCTGAAAGGACAAAGTTGGGTAAACAAATATAGAAGAAGGGTATTATGGGGAATTAGGAAAAGTGGTATGGTGTCCAGTCTGTTTCCTTGACTATACAGCCTACTGAATGGGATAACAAAACAAACCCTCTCTTCATTTAATATATAAAGATCAAAATCAAATTTACCAATTTACGCAATTCAATGATATGGAAATTTGCATAAAATGACCACTTTCACCTTTTTCCAAACAAATCAATAAACTACTATTTATATAAATAAATGATGGATATAAATTTTATATTATTAATGCATAATTGATGTTTGGCTTAAAAAAAAGAAGAAGACTAAAATGAAATCAATTATTTTATTGTAACCGGCATCTCCTTTTGTTTTTCTTACACATATTTAATTAACGTCAAATACACCATTTAAGCTTCTGTTTATCTGTCATAATCTGAACAAACTTTAAGAATGACAAAAACAATAAAAAATGGAAGTGGAAGCAGAAAGTTATATATTATATGAATCTCGAATACATGACACTTTATACTATATTTATATTTATATGTATAAAATTTTCGAAGTATTCTCCACATAATTGACTTAGTAATACGTGGAAGACTAATTTTATGAAATACTTTTAGAAATAAACTAATACTGTTGAGAGTTAAAATATAATAAGATTTTGTTGTACATAATAATTTTAATATATATGCACTAAAACTGTCAGTTTTTTTATGCCAGTGTATTATTGACTCTCAAAAGTATTTGTATAAAAAGTTAAATGATGACATTTCATAAATATTAAAATCATAAAGAATTTGATTCACAGTACAATACAAATATGCAAATTTAACTGTTGCTTTCTATGTAAGTAACTATTGATGAGCAATCAATTAGCAAAACTCTGTAATTTCCTTACAACTAAGGATATATTTCATCAAATGAACTAATTTTTTGTGTGTGTATGTGAGTATTTGTTTAACAAGTGTGACTCTTAACGATCGAACATTTAACTTTCTTTTGACTTATTTGGAGATTCATTAACTTACGCCACTATATCAATACTACTAGATCATCTTTATTTCCACATTTAATAAACAGTGTTGTCATTCATTTTGTAATAAAATAGAGAAGGGGTAAAGAGACATTGGAATGAGAGATTGATTAAAATGGGAGGGTGTGTGGGGGAGGGAAGAAATTTGAAGAAACAGCAAAGAAAGGTTCACATTTTTTAATACCTTGTAAGTCAATGTCACTTCCCTCAATCACCTACCACTGATAATTCCACCCCTTCTTATTATTAACCACACCCCACCATTCCCTTTTTCTCTCATATGCCTCTTGTGTTTCTCCATTTCCATTCAACACCCACACAACACGGTCGGTGCCTTGTTGTGACTGACTGAGGAGGGGGCATTGGTGCTGCTTCTCTCAAAGTTACATTTTTTAGATTGAAAATAGATACCCATTGGCTCATTTCAGAAAACCCATAAATCAAAATCACATTTTTGGCAAAAAAGAGGATTTTTGGTTCATAACAGATCTAGTGTTTAAGTTGTTGCTTTAGGGTCTTAAAAGGAGCTGTAGAGAAAACTGTGAAGGATTTGAGTTGTGGACTTGTGAGAAGGTCTTCAATCTTTATCTCATATATTATTATTATTTTATTTATCTATTTATTATGCATCTATGCCAAGTTTCTAAAAAATCCCAGTAAGATATTAACAAATGGCTCTTTTTCTTGTTTTGGCCTAATTTTTCCTGTGTACAAAATGAACAAAGTTATTTCTCTCTTATTTGGTTTCCAAGTATCATATATTATATAAAACCAAATTTTATTTTACCTTTATATCTTCCCCATGGTCTCTTCCGATTTATTTTTTTCAAAAACTCTTAAGTCAATTTATTGCAGTTTTTTCAAAATGAGTTTCTTACTATTGAAAAACTTTAAGTCAATTTATTGCAGTTTTTTTAAACAAATTAGTTTCTCACTACTGAAAAGGATATTTAACAACTTAATTTCTTGCTGGAATTTTGTATGACTGGACGAGTGATTTTCTTTGATGAACCAGATGTATGTATGGTGGCTTTATTTTGTTGCAACATTTTTTGTTTTGTTTTGTTTTGTTTTATGAATTGAAGTTCTTATTTTTAATGTTCAACACTGGCTTCTGCAGATATATTGACAGCAGCTAAATGGCATCTGATCTGAATTCAGGGTTGTTGAAGAAAACATCTGTTTTTGGGTTGAAAGCATGGGAGTTAATGGGGTTAATAGTTGGATTGTTCATCATAGTCATTCTTGTGGTGCTATCAATATGTCTTTCATCAAGAAAGAAATCCAGAAGAGTCAATGGCATGCTTCCCCTTAGCCAAATGTTATCTGTTACAGAAGAGATCAAAGAGATTAGAGTTGATCAAGGGTCAGCAAATAATCATCAGCAGAGTGGATCTTTTATGAGCTTGTATGACAAAATTAGTGACAGGAATTCCGGAAAGGGTATGATCATAACAAAAAATGGGGATAATAGCAGTCAATCAGGCTCATTTGTTCATATTGAGAAAGATGCTTGTGGCTCTCAATCAGGTGAAGAAAGTGGTGAGAAGTCTATTTATAGGTCCTCTTCTCATCCGATAACCGCACCATCCCCTTTGTCTGGTCTGCCTGAATTCTCTCAGCTTGGCTGGGGGCACTGGTTTACATTAAGGGACTTGGAAGTTGCAACAAACAGGTTTTCAAAAGACAATATTATCGGTGAAGGTGGATATGGAGTTGTTTATCGAGGTCAACTAGTCAATGGCAGTCCTGTAGCTGTTAAGAAGCTTCTTAATAATCTGTAAGCGGCATTGCTGCCTTTATTTTTATTTTCAGTTTTGAATCTCTTGTTTCATGTTTTATTAGAATGTTTGCATGCAGATAGTTTATCTAGTACTGTTGATGTCCATCCTGCAGAGGACAAGCTGAAAAGGAATTCAGGGTGGAAGTTGAGGCTATTGGTCATGTAAGGCATAAGAACTTGGTCAGACTTTTGGGCTATTGCATTGAAGGCACACACAGGTAGCATATTGGTTTGTTCTGCATTTTGTTTGGGCTGAATATCCAGATTTCCACTTGTATTTGTATTCTATATATTTCGGAATCAGTAAAATATGAATAATGACCAATTGCATACTCATGTCTACCTGCATGCATTTGTGTTTTGACTATTGGTGTCTGCTTTTGTTTTGATTTGACTGTCTCTAAATTTGTTTTATCTTATAAGTCTATTAATCGCAGCAAATGCTGTGTAGATTTTTTGTATATATTTTCTTGGTAAATAGCAGCGAAGTTGCATTTGCATACTACTCTTGGTAGTGTTTTGTATATTTTGGATTCTTGATTCTTAGTGAATCCCCTTTCAATTTCAGGTTGTTGATTTATGAGTATGTTAACAACGGCAATTTAGAACAATGGCTTCATGGAGCCATGCGGCAGTATGGTTTTCTTACTTGGGATGCCCGGATTAAAATTCTCCTTGGAACAGCTAAAGCGTATGCTCATTTACTTCTCAAAAAACTAATGAACTACATGTCCCGAGTTATGATTTTCGCTTTTCATTATTTGATGAGTTTCCTTTACCGATCTAATATTATTTTCTTACAGTCTCGCTTACTTGCATGAGGCAATTGAGCCTAAAGTTGTACATCGAGACATAAAGTCAAGCAATATTCTAATTGATGATGACTTCAATGCCAAAATATCTGACTTTGGGCTTGCCAAGTTACTGGGTGCTGGAAAAAGTCATATCACAACTCGAGTAATGGGCACTTTTGGGTAAGCTGTTTGTCTACAGATTTAGGACTTGTTTTTTTATGTTTCAAAAGTAATTTTACTTGTTATTTCTTCTTTAGGAAGGCATGGTTACTAATGCTTCTTTTGTATTTTATATATTTTATAATGCAAATTGAGGAGTTATATAGTTAATCTAACTTTTAGATTAACTGTCCTTGGTAAGGTCATGTTCATAATCTAAACACGAAACACACAACATACATACCTTAGTAAGCTGAATTGGCAAGTAACCTCGACCCCGTAGAAGGATGGCATGAGTTTAAATCCTTGAGAATAAGTCATGGGGAGACCATGTAACCCTCATGGTCCTGAGATATAAAAAAGTTAGCCCCATGGGGAGTTCAAATGTGCTGAACCTGTGGGGATCCCTCATGGTCTCACCAAAACAAAATATCAACCATTTTATTTCATTTTTCTTCAAAAATTCTATGATTTTCATTTCTAAATATCAACTCTAAGGTCCTGCCATAACATTTATGTTTTGAATTTTTTGGCCCTTTTAACTTTCTAGTTACCAACTACGTTCTCCTTTTAATTGCTTGCACTGTATTTTTCAGATATGTGGCTCCAGAATATGCCAATTCTGGCTTACTAAATGAGAAGAGTGATGTTTATAGTTTTGGAGTATTGCTTCTTGAAGCAATTACTGGAAGAGACCCAGTGGATTATAGCCGACCAACAGCTGAGGTTTGTCATTGGTATTTTGTAATATGCCACGACTTTCATGTACTTATGTGCATTTAATTGTTATGTGTGATAAGAGTTCAGAAACTTTTATTCTCTTCACTTTAATTATTAATGTGACAAATGCCATACATTAGAAATTTCCTTGGAGTACTTGGCAACTTTATCTCTATCCATAATACTCACTCTCAGTGTATTTTGAACTTTTTAGGTATTTATTAATATCATTGGATGGTTCTTGTAGGTAAATTTGGTTGATTGGCTCAAGTTGATGGTAGGGAGTAGACGTGCCGAAGAGGTGGTGGACCCCAACATTGAAACCAGGCCATCAACAAGTTCCCTTAAACGAGCCCTTTTAACTGCTTTGAGGTGCGTTGATCCATATTCTGAGAAAAGACCAAAGATGAGTCAAGTTGTCCGTATGCTTGAATCAGAGGAATATCCCATTCCCCGAGAGGTTTGACTTCTGTTTCTCATCTAATTAGTCATAACATGTTTCCAACTTTGTGCTAGGAAGTATGGAAAACTATTTATTGAGTATCAGACAAATATCCGAAACCTGTACGAAACATATTGGACAATCCTCTCCAGGTGTCCAATTAAAAGAATATTATGTTTTGTGTGCTTATACACCTGGACACGGATTGGATGCCTAGCTGACACCCAAATGGATAGACACTTCGAAGGACACTTCTATTTAGATAAATTTTCAATTTTTTAGGTAACTATAATGTTGGATATAGTAAGAAAGTATGGATCACTTGATGATTGTGGAATTGGAGTAGCTAACTTGTCACTTGATGAACCGGTACTAGAGGTTATCTTTTTCAGTGATGGTGATCAAGAAGGGGGGAAGAGTCTTAGATAGACTGTATAGTTTCTCAGTTTTTGGTTGCACATAAAGGTGAAAGATATAATTCATCTTTTGCTTGAGAATCATTCTTTTAAAGAAACAGAGTGCTTACATCGTAATGGTGCCTCTTGGTATTTTTTCTCTTAAGCCTCATTATCATAAGAAAATATATAAATACTGATTTCAATTTAGATCTTTTCTCATATTGTTTATATTTAATTTATTTGACATTTTAATATACATGTGTGTATATTGTTGTGTGATAAGATTAGGCCTAGTATTAGAAATGTGTATAAAATGGGAATATGATAGTTTGGTTAAGGGTTGCCTAATTATAACACTTTTACTAAAATGTCCCTAAGCATTTAGTTTGTTAGTTAGTCTATAAATAGAGAATTGACTTCTTGGAAGGAGAAGGAGAAAAATAGTTGGAATTGGTTGAGGAACCAAAGGGAAGGGTCGTGGGACTCTATTGTGTACAATTCATTTTTCTTGTAAATCTTTCCATTTTTCAATAAACTAGTGTTCACATTGACCAAACCAAGAACCAAGGATTCTTGTTTGGGGAAATTGGGCATTCTTTCAATCTTTCTTGTATTTTTTTGTACCGGTACTTATCATTGTGTCCCGGTGCTTTATGTTTTGGACATTGTCCATATCAGTCTTGTGTCTGGTGCTTCATCGACTTTGTGTAGCAATTGTTTTTCTTTTATGAATTTACATCTGGTTCTTTATTGCAATGTTTGAGTTTTTCTTCTTCTGAAGATGCTGCTACTAAAACATCTACTTTGAGGCTACTTCAAAGTGACTTATTCCATGTAAGGTTTACACTTGATGAAGTCTTTGAAACATGGCATATTTCTCAAATGTGGATGACATTTCAGGATAGAAGACGGCGAAAGAGTCAGGCAGAAAATATAGAGACGGGGACGGAAAAGGAGGCTTCAGATACTGATAAGAGTGATAATCCAGAATTCAATTCCAATGGCAGAAGGAAACAAAGGAAGTAGAGATAGGGATGATCCCAAAGCCAAGATGTGCAAATTGCAGAATAAGGTACACTACTGGAAGGGCAATCTTTGTATTCTCTTGAGCTTCTGAGTTCTGATGCCTTGACATCAAAAGACATGGAGCAGGGACAAGTTACATTGGGGTGATTTATATACATGTTTGTTGTTACAGCATAGATGTAGATGTTAGAAAATAGATTGTTGTGCATGAATATGGGATTAACAGATCCTCTGCATTAATGTGTACAGTTCATTGGTATTCTTACCTTCTCTTCCCTTTTTTGCCTTTTCATTTCTTGAACCACTCATTAAGATCATGAAGGAATTGCTGTTTACTTGGGCAAGACTCTTAAGTTTTATTTTTAAATCAAGATTGCAAGACACAGAAAAGGTGTGCTACCTATTGTCTACAATCTGTTATATTGTCTATTGTCTATTATTCTGGCTTAGAACCGACTATGAATAGATTATACGAAAGCACAAAAAATTGTATTATTATTAAGGAAGCATAAAGTAAGCTATCTCCACTATTTTAATACCATCTTAAGTAGCAGAGAGCTAGGCCCCAAAATTAGAAATAGCTGAAAATTATTTAAGTTAGAAATAATCTTAAAAAAGTTTAAAATGTTTTTATTAAGTTAGAAATAGCTGAAAATTATTATACAAAAGTTGGCAAACATGCTTAAACTTAAATAATGAGCACAAGTTTTAATACCATCTTAAAGCATGTTTTTTAAGAGAGCACATCAAGAAGCTCCATAAAAGGTTTTTTTTTTAAATAATGCAAAGAAAGAAAAGGAGAAAATGGTAATTTGGAATTGAGTTGGAGAATGCTTGGGGTTTAGAACTCTCACACACACTAACTCTTTGGACAATGGCTTTGATGTCTCTCTCATTTTCTTCTTCCATTATCCCCAAACACAAATGCATCAAATGTCCCAACCCCAGGACCCAAGTTCCAATCTTTAGGGTTACCCACTCCGCAATTTCATCTCCTCCTTCAAAATCCACTCCTTCTTCGTCGCCCTCAGTTGTAAAAAAGAAACACTGGAAGCGAGGTGAATTTCCTGGTATTTCCGAAACACCGAGTACGAGGAGGATTCCCATAAAGAACATCAAGAAGAGGTTGGACAAAAAGGACATTGCTAAGGCCTGGGTCAACACTGTCACTGAAGCCTTATCTGAACGTGTTGATAAGAAGCAATGGCTTCAAGCCCTTGAGGTCAATCTATTTATTCATGTTGCTTCATAAAGCCCCTATCTTTATATCATTATCAATGCTTTTCTGTCTAAAAACTTCACATTCAAATTGAATGCCAAGTGTTGTGTATTCTTTATATGAAATATTGAGGGTTTTATTCTAGGGTGCATTCTTGAAATATATTATTTGAAAGTAGCTTATGACATTCTCATAAATTATTTTTAGCTTACTTTTATAAGCTTATCAGGGAAGCTTATGACAATAAGATCTTTTTAGCTTTTTAAAATATAACTTATTGAATAAGGCCTTAGTTAATCTGTTTACCCACATGTGCCCCTAGTTGTATCAATTTATGGCTTGTGTCTTTGATAAGAAATCTCCTGCAATGTTGAATGGGACTGGATGCTCAACAGTAAAAGGCTGACAAAAGAATGAACTAGAAGAGATGAGATATTGTTTGGATAAGTGATCACACTATACACGATAGAATTAGGAATGAATGCACCGAGAGAAAGTTGAGGTAACACCTATTGTAGAAAAGATGTTAAAATCTCACATTAGGTGGTTCAAGCATGTGTATAGAAGACCTGTAGATAGAAGATCCAACAAGAAGGATATATCATTTGGGGAGTATCCCAATCACTAGAGATAGAGTGAGACAAAGTAAAATATGGGCGAAATCATTAATAAAGACTAAGATGAAAATGGTTTGTCTAGGACGTGATTTATGACTGAACATTATGGCATTCTTTGACTCATGTAGCCAGCCTTACTTGGTGGGGAAAACTTGACTGTCGTGTCTTCGATAAGAATTTTAATGAATTCATATCTGGGGTGATGCTTTTCTAAATTGCAATTATGTTTTGTTGATTCAAATATGCAGATATTTGACATGCTTAGAGAACAACCGTGGTACCAACCCAAAGAAGGGACCTACATGAAACTCATTGTGTTGCTTGGAAAATCTGGTCAACCCCACCGTGCCCGACAGCTTTTTACGACAATGATTGAAGATGGTTTGGAGCCTACTCCTGAACTATACACAGCCTTACTCGCTGCATATTGCAGAAGCAATCTGATTGATGAGGCATTTTCAATTCTTGATGAGATGAAGAGCCTTCCTTTTTGCCAGCCAGATATTTTCACTTACAGTACCTTAATAAAACCTTGTGTGGATGCTTTTAAATTTGACTTGGTTGAGTCATTGTATGAAGAAATGGCCGGAAGATCTATCACACCTAACACTGTCACTCAGAACATTGTATTGAATGGTTATGGAAAAGCGGGGAAGTTTGATGAGATGGAGAAAGTGCTGTCGGGTATGCTGGAGAGCACTGCATGCAAACCTGATATTTGGACAATGAACACAATCATCAGTGTCTTTGGTAATATGGGTCAGATTGATATGATGGAGAAATGGTATGAAAAATTCCGTAATTTCGGGATAGAGCCAGAAACACGTACTTTTAATGTTCTGATTGGTGCTTATGGGAAGACAAGAATGTACGACAAAATGTCATCTGTTATGGAGTATATGCGTAAGTTGCAATTTCCATGGACAACGTCTACTTACAACAATGTGATTGAGGCATTTGCAGATGTAGGTGATGCTAAACACTTGGAATATACATTTGATCAAATGCGTACCGAGGGTATGAAAGCAGACACCAAGACTTTCTGCTGCCTTATCAATGGTTATGCAAATGCAGGTCTCTTCCATAAAGTAATTAGCAGCGTTCGCTTGGCTGCCAAGTTAGAGATACCTGAGAATATCACCTTTTATAACGCACTATTATCTGCATGTGCAAAAGCAGAGGATTTGATGGAAATGGAGAGAGTTTTCAATCGTATGAAAGATAACCAATGTCAACCAGATGACACAACACACTCGATCATGATCGAGGCATATAGAAAAGAGGGTATGAATGACAAGATATACTATTTGGAGCAGGAAAAGCAGACAATGCTTACTGATGATAAAATAGTGAGTGAACCTGAGGATGAAATCCTTGGTTAGTTTCTGGCTTATAGTTCAGACTTAAGAGTGCTACTTCATCTGTATTACCTCCTTCATTTTTTCGGAGCTGATGTTTACTTTTGTTTTGGCTTGAAAGGAGTGATAGGTTGCATAATGAAGCTTCATTTTTCATGATGAATGATAACAGCTCCTGCCTATCTTCCTATTGTTGTAAAGTCAAGTTTCATTTTTGGCATCCACTTTATTCGTGGAAAATAATTTAAGCAGATATACTTTTTTTTTATGTATAGGGTTAGAGGACTGATAATAGAACTTATTTCTGTCTTCTGTCAAATTGAACTCATGTTATATTTAATTTGAAATGGACCAGTTTTCCTCTAAAGTCATCTGCATCACCAAGGCTAAGGTCAAGAGTTGTTTGAACTCAGCACAAAATAATAATTTTACCAAAACTGCACACATAATGAATATGAGCATTGGTGTATTCTTAACTTTGGTTGGTGAGGACACTTCTGTATAAAAAAAACACAGCACTTGTATAAATATATGTAGTGGAACATGTCAGCTCCTTAGTATTGTGTTGAGATGTCTCAGGTGGTTGAGGATGAGATTGACTCAGAGAGAATTGAGTTAGCAGAGATAGGAAGGATAAGGAGTATAAGGTCCTCATTTAGAAGCCATGCCTCAAGTTTCCGCAGTGTTTCAAGTATCAATCATGTGGAAGATGTTGAGAAAGATGAGGAAGTGGCATCACAATTAGGTTTATGAATCTAATAACTTGTGTTTTTTGTTTTACCTATTTTCCCTGCTACAATTATCTCACACACTTACTGTAAAAAGTACTGTGCAAGTAGGAAGTTTATTTGTGCATTTGTTTCTATGTTCCTTTTATCTTGATTAAGAGAATAAATCTGGATAAAAACAAATGAAAAGGGTACACTAGACAGATAACAAATAGAAATGAAAATAGGCCAGAGGATATATCTCTTTGCCATCTTAATGTATACAGGACTGTCAATAAATTAATGGGTTTCTAATATATATCCTTTGCATTTTCCTAACCAAATGTCTTTAATTTTTATTTATTTATAGATGTCAATGTTAGGCTTCACTTTTCTGTGGGCAAAAATACAAACAAAAATAGTGTCTCGTTTTTATTGTTCTTTCAACTTGTACAGCTTGGATATATTCTTCATCACTATATAACTAGCTCATTTATAAAAATAAATCAATAGAAGGAAGAAAACAAAGTGTAAAACAGAAATATTTAAACATCTTATAAGAGAGGTCTTGCTCATTGATATAGCCATGTATTTCTATATACATGAAAACTGTAGCCACCATACTGCAGAAGAAGAAGCAATCTGTAAGTGTTCTATCTCTTTTGGAAATTCATTTTCCCTATGCAATAGGCAAACAGAGATGCATAAACAATTGGGTAAGCAATGAGCACCACAGCCACAATGCTTAATCTGTCATGTCTGAAACCATAGTAATCTTTTAGGAAAGAACCAACTTGTTTTTTCTCCCCAAATATGAGTATTTCCTTATCCATGTCTCCATATTGTGAAGTTAAGAGCCCATTCAGTGACCAAGCTGTGGGGGTGATCCAGTAGCACCAAACCCACCATTTAGGAATTTTCTGCATGTAAAAAATGGCACACTTCTTTAGAGACATGTAAATTTAGTTACTAGTATTATTTAAGACTCCGGCATGATGCATGATTCTGTTGAAAGGTTTAAGGGCAGTTTCCAAGTTACTGGTGCTTAATTAGGCAGGACTGCTAGTATTAAGAGTGAAGTATTTATACATGAAAGTTATTTGATTTTGGATGTTGATATTGTAGTAGGTATGATCTTTCATAGATGGAATGGCAATAATATTATGGAAGTAGATTACTCAAGTTTTTTTGTTCAAGGTTTATATGCCTATATGTAAAACTAATGCATTCCTTCTCCCTCAGTGATTAATGTTATGGGAAATAACTTCAATAGAAATAATGTAACTACATCATATCATTGGTCTTTGCATCAATTTATGCTTTTCTTCGCTTATAAACATTAGTTCTGAAATAACTAAGCTACAGATTCAGGCAGACGGTGCTATGCTATGAAGACTATAAGAGATAAACTGTTGGAGAAGTGGAAGACTTACCGGTCCTGGCATGAGGAATCCAGAAAAGAGATTGAATATGGTGTAGACCGCAGTTGACAATACAGCAGCTATATCCAGATTTATGCTCAATGACATTATCAGCATTCCAAGATATACGAAGTACAAAAATGTACAGAATGTGGAGTAGAAGTACCAAAACACTTTCTCAAATGACCAATGGAAACCTATCATTGGATATGTGATAGCCACATACAGAATTGATTGCAATAAGATATATGGTATTTCAATAGCCACCTATGACAACAAAATAGAACATCACTGAGTTCAAAAACATTACTGGTTTTCCAATATAATAAATACCAATAGATTTCAATTGAACTTCAAACCTGTGCAAATGAATAGGCCATGGAAGAATACATTCCAGCAAACTTTTCTCGGTACAAGACACTGCGTTCGGTTGACACGTATGGTAGAATTGTTGAACAGTAGTTTACACCCAGGAATATTACAGCAATATACAATGATCCGAGTACATTGAACAAGTCCTGCTGGTTGTTTCTTTAATCATATGCAAACAAAATATGTCAGTACTTTCATCTGTACAACTTTGAGTTTAACACTGCACTAGAGTCATGCCAACGCCAAGAAATTTAGGATGTAAAATATCCATTGTCTTATGTTTTCATAATATAACAATAAAGCATGTTATTCAATGAACTTTCCAGGTTGAATGAATTAGTTTGATTTCTGTGCAAATTAAATGCATGTACTTACATTTTATTCCCTTTCTGCCAAAATACAGCACCAAATATTATTGCAGCAGCAACCATGAATATGAAACGTGTTAAGTTGTATTCAGGACTTCTCCAATAGGACAAATGCTGCTTCCATAGGCATGCCATAAACTGCCCGAAGATATTCTGTGAGAATCGGGTTGAAAAGTGTAAGTCGCTTGAACCTGGCCATGGTTGACTTAATTCTGTCACCAATTCAAGGGTTTCCCTACAATAAGAAAAGTAATTCAAAACTTAGGATCAGTGCTCCTTCAAATGTATGACTACTATCAACACAATACAAGTTATACAACTGAAACCAGTTAGTTGTGTAAAAACCTGAAAAACTAAGGATATATTTGTTTGAAAATGAATGATAGTCAACTTGATACTCACCTGTAAAGATATGAGTCTTGATAGATTTTTGCAAAATCTACTTGAAGTTCTTCTTCTATAGATGCAGAGGTAGCTTCCAACATCCAAGTTGCAGGATTATAATTGTCTTTGATCTTTGGAACTCCAGGTATACTCTGATGGACAGTGAAATCACTTAGTTACAAATTTCAAAAACTTAAATGAAGAAGTGAAGACAAAGGTATGTGTTCCAC
This sequence comes from Lupinus albus, assembly GCA_009771035.1. Taxonomy (NCBI): domain Eukaryota; kingdom Viridiplantae; phylum Streptophyta; class Magnoliopsida; order Fabales; family Fabaceae; genus Lupinus; species Lupinus albus. The sequence continues at coordinate 2,504,596 of CM020005.1, forward strand.
CAAGAGCAGTTTTGATAATTGAGTCTTGAAAGTTTACGTTTTTTAATTTTTAATTTTATATACTACATTTTACGAAAAGAAAACATGTATGGTATTTATACATTTCCTGAATACTTTCAACTTCATAAATGTGTTATGCACTAAAATCTGAACTTCTGAAATATCTATAGATCTTCTGTTCCCAAATGCTTGAATAAATAAAACTATTATCATTTTGAAAAGAAGGTCTATCGAACATTATCTGCATATACATGTCAATGTTGCCTTTGTCATCCTCATACAGGTATATGTAACTCATTACATGCTAATTTATCAATCCTTAAGAGTATTGCAAGAATAAGAAATTAGAAAATAAGGTGATCATTCCTCTGTCCAGTTCTAGAATGTACAATGCTAAGTACTTTATTGATGATTTAAGCATACCTGAAAATATTCAATCAGTTTGCTTGATTGATAGCCTAGTGTTCCACTGTAAATTATTTGTCCTCCAGATTTCATTAGAATCAACTGCATGAAAAGTAAAGTTGTGTTTATAGTGACCTGTATGTTATCATTTATTAATATGACAAAATAGCAGAATGCATTTTATTTGATGATTTGCACAAACAGGAGTGTGTTCCTCTTTCTGCTCGCTTGTAATTATATTGGTAAAATAGATTTCATGATGGGCAGAGAATTAGGTCGTATGGAACAACAATAGATTTATTAATGTAATGGACAAAACAGCAAAAGAAAAAATGCAGTACATGGGCAGCAAAACTTGAAGTCAAATGTTTGTGATATCTTTACATACAAATAAAACTGACATGAACAAATATAATATCCCTATGGTCATTTTTGATTACTAGTACTATTAGTTTGAATATTAAGATAGAGACTTATTATATATTTTAAAATCTGTAATTTCATGAATGTTGTCAACAGAAGGCAGTTTTTAATACCTCATCAAAAGTCTCAAATATGTCAATGCTTGGTTGATGTATAGTGCAAACTGTGGTTCTGCCAGTGCCAACAACGTTCTTCACTGCACGCATAACAACTGCAGCTGCTCGCGCATCCAAGCCTGATGTTGGTTCATCCATAAAGATTATTGATGGATTGGAAACAAGCTCCACTGCAATGGTTAGTCTTTTACGTTGTTCGGTAGATAAGCCACTTTGGCCAGGGATCCCAACTAAACAATCCTTTATATCATCAAGCTCAATTGTTTCAAGGACTTCCTCCACAAATTTCTGCAATAGACATGTAGGGAAAGTTACAAATACTTGTGGTGTCTGACAGAGACATATCATGGTGCATGTGATAAAGATGTTATACCCCTTTTGTGACCGAATCAATCTCTCTTGGTAACCGCAGCCAAGCTGAGTATGTAACAGATTCTTCAACTGTTATATATGGAGAATGAATGTCATTCTGTTCACAGTAACCTGAAACTCTTTCAAATGTCTTCTGCACTTTTGGGTATCCTGCAATTCTTATATCCCCTTCAATGATACCTCCGGTTTTTCTTCCTGAAAGGACATCCATAAGAGTTGTCTTCCCTGCTCCACTCACTCCCATCAGTGCAGTAAGAATTCCTGGCCTAAAGGCTCCTGTAATATCTCGGAGCAATTGTAGTTTTTTCTCATTTGAACCGTGTTTTCTCATCTCCTGTTCAGAAGGACAAAGCTTAACATTATTAATTGACAACCTTGTCAACAATATAACAGTAACGTAGTTGTGCTTATTACCGGAGGGGTTTCAACAAAGTACTGGACATCCTTGAATGCTATTGTCAGTGGCTCAAAGGGCAGGACCATTTTCCCTGTATAGCCAACCATGCAAAAGATTCCAAATTACAGTTTGTTTAAAAGTAACAGCTCATTTTTAAGACAATTTATCTTAAAGTAGCTTTATTCACCTGTACTTTGAGTTCCCCTTGGTGTGTGCTTAATATCAACCGTAATTGATTTTAGTTCCACATTGTTGCCTTTTTCTCCTCCCCTCAGCTGAGAGAGCCTCTTCTTTGAAACTAAAGCTCGAGACATCTTAGGCTCTGAATACATTTACCATCATTAGTAATTCAGCAAAATAAAATGTCTGATTTTTTCCCTTGCAAATAACTTAGACCCAAGACTTACGTTTTAAGTAAGTTAATGCTAAGATGAATCCAAAATCAAAAAGTACTGTGAAACCAAGTAAGGCTCCTACAGATATCCAGTAGAAGTAGGCATGGAAGTCTAAACCATGATTAATTAGAACCGTCCTTCCAACAGTGATGCCTCCCTCTTGGATCTGCAAATAATAAAAGCTGTAGATATATATACATATTGCTGTGATCTATCATGGAGCCAAATAAATTATCTTGGTACATACCTTTTGCCAACGAGGAGCAAGAAATTCATTTAGTGTTATTCCTATTTCTCCATATGACATAGGAGAAAGCCAAAAACCCCACCTCAACCATGATGGTAGTGATGCTGCAATGAATGAACTCCATTAGTACTTTATAAATAGTATTATATCCTATCTAAAGATTATAGAATGGCTTACGTCGAGGAAGAATAAAGCCTCCAAACAAGAACATCAGTACTAACACCAACGAACCAACAGTTGAAGCCATAACATCAGTTTTGAAAATGGAGGCAAGGCAACGACACATGGAGGTTGATGACATATGCAAAACAACAAGCAAGAGGAACTGGCGGAAGAACCTAATTCCATGTTAAGAAAAATAAAAGAAGATCAGAGAAAAGCATATAAAATAAACAGAAAAGTGGCCTATTTTTGTGTACTAAACTAAACAAATTACAAACTGCTTGCCTTGAAGCTTCAGGGCTGTAGCCTATAACAAAATATGTTACTGATGTCCACACAATACTGTCAAGAACTGAGAATGGAATCTTTAGAATGGAAGCTGGAAGACAGTAAGCCCATGCTGGATAAAGATAGAATGTTTTCTGCTTATCAACAACTGGAAGTCTTGTAATAGTCATGATCAGCTCAGCAACTCCATTAGTCATGAGGCGAACAAGTGTATAATACAATGAACCTAATAAATAGTTTGCGCTTATCATGTCCACAGCAAGTTGAGTGCGTATGAAGACCGTCATTGTTATGACTGCAGTGATTGTGAGCTGCAGCATAAGAAAAAATGGGACAAGTAAGATTGAAACAACTCGTATTGAATTGTTTAAGTATAACATAGCTGAGCTGAGCATAATACAAACCTGTACAGTTTTGAATACATATATAAATGAGTTTCGCTTCATGAGAAGAATCTCCCTCCTCATACAAGCATTGAACAAATCCAATTTACCCAAGGAATACTTGCTAAATGATAAAGCATTTTTATGGGATTGAGATTTATCAGATGGCTGTGAGACCTCATCATCTAACATTCTTCCCCAATAACTTTCTTTGAAGATCTCAGAGAACTGATCCACTGAAACATAGTTGTAAGGAATATCCATCCGATACCAGTATTGGCTTTGATCCTTCTTAGAGATTACCTGTACATAGTTGAAATTTGAGACTGGTGTGATTTGAGAGGCTATGAGGCTGGAATGGACTAAACAAACAGTGAAAATCATTTGTTATCTTACCTCTTGAAGAAAGTCTGCTACTCCTTTTCTTTCTGGGCACCAGAAACCACAATCATTAAAAAATTGGAGTGCTTGACTGCGGGGACCATGGTATACTATCTTCCCCTCTGCCATCAATATAAGATCATCAAATAATTCAAAGGTTTCTGGAGCCGGTTGAAGGAGTGAAAGCACTGCAGTTGCATCTGTGATATGCGCCAATTGCTGGAGACAAGTAACTATTTGAAAGGTTGTGGAGCTGTCCAAGCCAGTCGATATTTCATCCATGAAAAGAGCTTTAATGGGACCAACAATCATCTCTCCTGAATATAATTTGGATTTTTTTTTTAAAATGAAGAGTTTGTTTTCAACCTAAGCATATTTATCAATTGTCACTGGTCTAGGAAACAGGTTAGGCTTCTCATATATTTCCATCTAAGGACGGGTTCTTAAAAGTAGAAATAGAGTATTTGGTACTTTAGATTTGTTTGAATTGCAACAATATAACAAAGAAAACATTATTTAGATTTCTACATACCTGTAGTCAACCTTTTCTTTTGTCCACCTGAAATGCCAATTTCTAATGCATCACCAACCAGTGTGTCAGCACACATATCCAGTCCGAGAATCTAGGATGTAAATAATAGAAACATCATAAGTGAGCCACTAAATAACTACTACTCTAACTTAGCCCTGCAAGAAGTGGATGTTGTTAGTAGTATGTACCTTCAAAACATATTCGGTTTGAAGATTTTCGCTTTGTCCTTCAACTGAAATTGCCTGCAAAAGTCTTGTTATTTTATTTGTCAATTATTTACTTTATCATTGCGAAATACAAGTCATATTATATTTACTAACCTTCATATAGGTGTCAATATCTGGGTCCGGGATGATTCCTTTTTCTTTTTCTTTCCTAGTGATTTCAGCCATTATATCTACAATAAAAAAGGATGAAAGGATATATGTAAATACCTATTTGTGTTACAAATTTGTGGACAATATATGCTTCAATAACTAAGAAGCCTTACCGGCTCTACTTCCAACCCCCTGACAGCGTGCCGAAAAGTCAATTGTTTCTCTCACTGTCATCTCAGGAACATGAAGGTCATACTGGCTTATATAAGCTGATGATTTTTGAGGAACAAATTCGTCTAGCTTGTAACCATTGTAAGAGATTTCTCCAGAAACCTGAAGACAATTGAAATCAGTATGACATCACAATAACTGTTGTGTATGGCATCTGAGCTGCTACTGCCAGTCATAGTCTTAATTAAGTTATGTTATCCTCAAACATATTTTCTATATGATTATGACAAATTGAGACAAAAAGTCACTTGAAATCAGTTATTCTGTCCAATAATTTCACACCATATTACTGACCTTGAGAGATTGATCTAGTTTTCCAGCCAGTGCCGTTAAGAAGGTTGTTTTTCCACAGCCAGGTGGACCAAGAAGAAGAGTAAGCCTGCACTTAGAACCATCTTTGATGACTTAGAAAATTGATCTCATTTATTGTATAAGATACACATAAAAACAATCCTTTTTGCTTTCCCTTTTTATATAAGCTTTATCATATTTTTTCCACAGTACCATATTCATGCGCTTAATGGAGCTTTTAATACCTTTGAACTTTAAGGGACTGAATTTTGAAAGGCTCTACAAATGCATGTACTTGAGTACACAATCATGTGCAAATGGATACTCAATAATTATGTCAGTGACTATGTAAAAATCTTGTCAAGTCTTCCAGAGTGCTGTATGCATATGACATTTTCACTTACCTTGATGGTTTTATGATGCCACTAACATCATTCAGAATGCTTGCATTGGCTCCTTCTGTATTACACGATATAGTCTTCACAAGACCCTGTTAAAGTGATAAACTTAGCCCATTTTTGCAAGAGCAGATACCAACATTTCTATGCATACATTTTTTATTTGTATCTGATATGTAACTTTATATTACTCAGTTTTGCATGACACTTGCAAGTTTAGGTTCATGGAGGAAGCATACTCACTGAAAACGAGGTAGTAAATGAGTTCCATAGAGTAGGCAGTGGCTTCCCTTGAACAACCTCACATTCTGCTTCTACATGCAGGTTCTTATACTTAACCTCCACAGTAGGTAACTTCACATTGACTCTGAAAAACAAACATTTTGTCAATTCTTGAAAATAAAGTACTAATAAGAGCTACTACCCCCTTCCCTATCCCTTTACCTAACTGAGTAACATCAGCTTCTAAAAGATCAAAGTGGGAAAGTGAGTAAAAGACATTAATAATGTGAACATGGTAAAAACTAGAGAAAACAAGTTTTCATCCATCAAATTGAAAACAAGTCAAAAGGTATAATATACTATTCCAGATTTAGAAGGGTTATCAAAACTTCACTCTATTAATTGTTTGTAAGGCATAAAGAATGAATTTTTGCAGCATGATTAAGTCTAATGTAAATTACCTTTCCATCCTTTCCCTGAGTTTTTGCAGCAACTGAAGGTTATCATTCTCAATGTGTTTGATGAGCTTATCAATAAACAAACGCTTTTCCACAGCTCCAAGTTTGGTAACATCAACAACCCTTTTCCCATCTGATTCTTTGCTAGTGCTTCCACCTTCTTCATCATCATGACTGACATCAACAAAAGAAGTTTTAATCCTTTTGAAAGTTGGTAATTTCTCAATTGCAGCCCACTTTGATTGAAGTTCCTTATCTTCATCCACAAATGAATCAGCATCTCTATCAAAGGTCAAAACATGGCCTTGAGTTCTTCCTCTTGGAGTTAACTTTGGAGTTAACTCCATTATTGTGATTGATGAAAAGAACTTTCCTTGAATCTGTTATTATAACTCTAAGCTTTGCCAATGATTGTTAAAGATTTTGGGGGGATGCATGAAATGAAAAAGACAAAGACTACTAAACACAAAAACTGTTATGTACTTTTTCTTCTTCTAATGAAATTGCTTAAGCAGCCAGCACTTAACTTCGATGGCAGTGACCCCTTTGTGAGGAAACAATCCACTCTGGTCAATGATTATCAAAGGTTCATTTAATACCTATGTAGAAAGATGTTTTGTTACATCTACTGCTACATCAACCAACAAGTGGTTGGTCTAGTAAGATAAGACCACATTAGATCCACAAATAGACCAAAAAATGAAGGGTTCAATTAACAACACTTATTGGAAAGGACAACCACATAACTCAAAAAATGAACTAGTTCTTTACTAATAGGATATGAGAATACCCTTAATCATACCAATAAAAAATATAATAGTACACAACAATGATAGGAGTTGTTGGTGGCTATTTAATTTGGTGACTTTCCCTTTCCTATTATTATCTTATAGTCTCATTCCTTCATTGACCAACACAGAAACTCCTTGTGAAAGTTGAATTATTCTATGTAAAAAATGTTTTTGGTAAGTTTATATCTTTTATCTTCTAACATAGATTTGAGTGGTTCAGTTTTCAAGTAATAGACTAAGATTTGCTGGGTTTTCAAAGTTTACTTCAACCTTTAACCCACGTTTGTTATCCTAAGTTTACATAGATTATGATTTATGATTTATGTAGTAGAGCCATGGAATTAAGATAAAGCTGATTATGAAAGAGGAAGAAATAATAAAGCATTTATAAGAGAAAAACTATTTGGTTTAATTTTGACTAAGTACATTATATATTACAGATCCTAACAATTAACCATGTGGTCTTACAAAGTGCAAATTCTTATTTGTTACAGTGGAATTTCAAAGTCCTGTGGCGGCTGGGTGTATAAATATATATATATATTGAATGAGGCTGTATTTTTGTTTCTTTATTCAAAAGCTATGTATCATCTTTGACATGGGATGCCTCAAAGTCAATGTGGTGCTTGAGTTGTGAAACTTTCTCACCTAATATATTAGTTTTTTGGGTTGGTGTCTACCTATAGGTTGGATTAAGGTAAATTACCATATACTAATAGGTGAGTAAAGCTTCTCATCTTCACACAAAATTCTAAAATACTATAAAAATAAATATCAAGTTGGAAGAGGATTTGATGATTAAACAATAAAAAATAGGCTCTCATACATGTAATTGACAAAGTATTCAATAGTTTAAAATATTAACTAAGTTTAATATTTCAGAAGAATATGATTTAGTTATTTGATTACTATTAAACATAATAATTAAATGATTTTTCTACCAAAATAATTTACAATTTTGTCTGTGGGGCCGGACAATTATTATTTGCCAAAAAAAGTGGAGTTTTTTGTGGCAAAACACTCAAAAAATGGTTGTTTTTATTTTGTAGTGTAATGATTAAATTTAACTTGAGTTGTTAACTCTTACTATAATAAGCATTGATTTACTGGTGTAAAGTCTTATTAAATTTCGGGATAATCAAAAGTTCAATTATTCGATTTTTAAGAGTAATATTTATTGAGAGAGACAATAATACATTTTAAAAAAAAAATAATACCTTATCCATAGAGTCAAAAAAGACATTTAGTATTACCAAAAAAAAAATTATTCTATCCCATTAAATAAGATAATTTATTTAAGTTCATTTCCGTGTCATAGAGGATTAACATAGTCCTCAACTAACTCTGACTTTTAAAACTTTTCTTCTCTTCATATAAGCAGCAACTTCATCTTTAATAATATCACTTATCAATTTAATATTATTCATATAACTAACTCTGACTCATGGTGTGGTGTCTATGCTTTTCATCCCTTCTCCTCATATAAATAGCAACTTCATCTTCAATAATGCCACTTATCAAATTTAATATTATGTATAAAATCTATGTATACATCTTTTATTCCTTAATTTCTTAGAGAGAGAATTTTAGACTATGAAAATGTGCAAATTTATTTCTCAAACACTAAAATGTAATGGCTATAGCCTATAGTGTTAAAGACAAAAAATAGTTATTCTAGTTATTCATTCCTTTTTCCTCAGTTTCTTCTTTTTGGGCTTTTATCTGTTTTTAATGACAACTTGTTGCACAGTTTTCAATTAAAATCATTTAAATTTACTCCATGATTACAACATCTCTGCAAACAAATAATTGAGTAAAGATTCTATTAAAATTGTTGGCTTTGTAGCATGGATAGATTTATTTTGATTTCCTCCCCTTAAAAACCTAAACACTTAGCAAGTGAGTATTTGATATTTCAAGTTTGGAATCTCATATAAATTTCAATTAAAGACTAAATGGGGAGCTAGAAGATGTTTATTGAAAATTCTAAACAACAATAAATACTTTATTTATGATGATAACTTAAAGAATCTATATCTAAAGACAAAATACTTGTACAAAATTTGCTTAAAATACTGGTACTTTTTTTTAACTATACAGGTTTTAGAGTGGTTGTAGATATTATAAATAGCAATAGTCCAAACAACATTTTTCATTTTAACAATCACATTTTTTGAAAACATTTTCTGAAATATGTATTGAAGAAGAAGAACATTTTTAACACTTTGGAGATCATGTTTTCCAGAATGAAATCCTAGATTAAAGTAGGCTAGCTCAATATAACAGTGTCAATTTGGACTTTCGGGCAACATTATTCTTAGGCCACTCAAATCAAAACTCAGGCCTATTATTTGAAATTTACTAGCCCACATTCATTACTTTTATTTAGAAAACAAATAGTACTATCCAATTTTTATTGCAAATCAAGCAATAATATCCGACCAATATGTTTAGTATAATGCCTCTTATAAATCAAAATGTTAAATATTTGATCATGTAATCGATATTTAATAAAAGGAAGTGATACATACTTAAATACATATTAGTTCTTTATAAGAGGATATCATTAGTTATACAAAAAATATTAATACTCATGATTTGGAAATTAGAACAGGTTATATTCAACTTAACCCACATTTGGAATAAGATTTAACCGCTTTAATTTATTTTTATTCCAGGAAGGCCTAACAAAGATATCTATTGATTATGAGTTCAATTTAAAGTCATGGTTTTACTTAACCACCACTCAACGTAAGAATTTATTTCACTCAAAAAAGCCCCAAAATATATAACATCTAGACAATTTTAATTCTTAACATCCATTCTTCATATTTGTCAATTATTTCAATACATCATAAACAAAACAGTGTCACATAATACTACTAAATGCCACAATCATCCTTACCAGTTACCACTACCACCAACTCTAATTATAGGGTTTGAGTTTAGTTTTATAATAACTCTAAGCCTTAATTTCTCTCTCTTCAATAAACATAAACATACAACTAAAAGTGTGATTTGAACCAAATCTAATTCTAACATAATTGGGATGAAATTAAAATTATACACTACACTATCAACAAGGTATAATTAGACATTCATTCACATATATATATATATATATAGAGAGAGAGAGAGAGAGAAATAGTGATGAAAATGAAAGGTGAGTGAATATAAGAGAGGGTAAGAGACCCACCGGGTATGGTCTTCAAAAGCTGGGTAGACCAAGGTTAAGCACTTAGTGGTGGCACTGGACTCAAAATTTCTTAGTGGCTCAGCCATTAGGAATTTCAAATGGAAGAGGCTTCATATGACTTGTGAATTGTGATATAGAACTTCCAATGGGTGGGTTTGAATCAAAATAAAACTTAATTTCTATGTGACAATGGAAGATGCTCTATTTATATACTTGTAATTATTCCACTTCTCTCTAAGTCACATATTTCTTATGAAAAAGATACGGTGGCTTTCTCTTATATGTTATTTAAAAAGCAAAAGTAACAACATGAAATCATCATATATCACAAAAGTGGACAGAGATTGGTTAATGGTTGAATTAAGGAATTTCTTTAAATTTTAACGAAATTATACCTCACGCATTTGTGTACTATAAAGTTATTTCTTGAAGAAGATTAGCATAATGTCAATCATTACTTTTAGAATATAATAATATCTATGTGGTTGACAAAGTTGCTCTTTAGTGAGCTCCACCTCTCACCATTGTTATGCTTCCCCAAGTGGAATCTATCTATTCTATCGAGTAATTTAACACACAAATGAACCAGGTAAAATAAATAAGTAAGAGGATAAACTTGATCAATTATGTGCACATAGAGCTTATCTAAATATGAATATTTCTCTAACTCAGCATCTCTTATCAATCATAAATCCTCCCCCACCCTTTATTTCAGGCATCAAAGCATCTCTGCAAGCACATCCTCCATTCCATCCTAAGTTCAAAACTAACCACACCGGTTAGGTGGGAAGTGGGATGGTTAACAAGTTTATCCCACACCAATTAAAATGAAGTAAAAATAGAAAAAGTCATGAATGTTTAATTTTTTTATTGACATGTCATATTTTGATTGGTCCGAGACAGGTTTGAGGACAACAGGTCGTTGTCCTAATAAGGGAGGTCCTAACATATAAGACACCTTAACTAGCCAATCAGCAACTTTATTGAAGCTCATAGTGATCCTAACTTCTCACTCCTGGCTTACCACAAATTTGATTGAATGCACAAAGGGAACATACAGATGCCAGACTAGCACCCACCATTGATCATTTTATACTATGTAAATAAATATGTGTAACAGTTTTATAATATTTATAAAAAAATAACATTTTTGATAAGGAGAACTAATCTTACCTATCACTCTAAGCAGGTGCTTTGAGCATTTCTAACATGTTAGGATGAAGCTTGTTCAAGAAAGTAATTGTTTGTTTTAAAAGTTTTCTGTGATATAATTTCAATTATAAAATATATCTAAATAAAATAAGCTAATTCAAAGTCACTTTTTGGGGCCATAATAATACATTGATTATAACAACAGTACAGTATTGGGTATTAAGTATAGCCTGTGTAAAAAGTTGTGTAATAATGAAAATTACCAACATTTCCCCTTCCACCTTTAAAGCATATCTGTTTTGGCCTTTGGAACATGGAAGCTACCGACTTAAAAATTAAAGTGCGCATGAGCTCATTGAAACAAGTACTACAATTCATATTAAAAATTTCATACTACATGATTCGAGATTATGAAATATATTGGGCATACAAACTGGGTACATATTTTCTAGTTCATCAAATGGAAAATTACAAAAAAATTGAGAAGAAAAAACTGGGGGCCAAAGAGACACTCACAAAGGCATAGTAAGATTTTCAGTTTAAATTATATATAAAGGCAAGTAGCAAAATTCCCAAGCCTAAAGCTAAGGAATCACTTAAGCCTTCTCCCACTTAAGGGGTTTCACCACTTCCCATGTGAAGTCAGCATCATCTCTTCCAAAATGCCCATAGGCAGCAGTTTTCAAGAACCTGTTGTTGCCACCTCTCTTGAGATCAAGATTGATAGAGATCATTCCAGGCCTGAAGTCAAAGTTCTCCTTAACAATGTTGAGGATCTCCTTATCAGGGATCTTGCCAGTACCATATGTCTCAACAAAGACTGATAAAGGCTCAGGCACACCGATGGCATAGGACACTTGCACAAGGGTCCTCCTTGCAAGTCCACTGGCAACAATGCTCTTAGCGGCTTGCCTCACAATGTAAGCTCCACTCCTGTCAACCTTAGTTGGGTCCTTCCCTGAGAAAGCACCACCACCATGTGCACCCCATCCTCCATAGGTGTCGATGATTATCTTACGGCCCGTGAGGCCAGCATCCCCATGAGGTCCACCAATGACAAAACGGCCCGACGGATTCAAGTGGAAAATGGTCTTCTCATCAAGGTACTTCTCGGGAATTACAGGCTTGATAACATGCTCTTTCAGGTCAGCAGCAATTTCATCGTTAGTGACAGTCTCATCATGCTGGGTGGAGATAAGCACGGTGTGGACACGGACCGGAACCATGGCTCCCTTGTCATTGTAATACTCAACAGTAACTTGGGTTTTCCCATCAGGCCTCAACCAGCGGCAAGTTCCATTCTTGCGAACCTCAGTGAGACGAGCACCAAGTTTGGTGGCAAGAACATGGCTCAAGGGCATGAGCTCAGGGGTCTCATCGGTGGCATAGCCAAACATGTGACCCTGGTCACCAGCACCAATATCCTCGGGTCGCTTTGTGAGATGGCCATGCACACCCTGTGCAATATCAGGGCTCTGCTGCTCAATATTGACTAGGACCTTGCATTTATCAGCATCAAGACCAACATCTTCAGAAACAAAACCAATGTTCCTGCAAGTGTCCCGGACAATTTTCTCGTAGTTAATATTGGCCTTGGTTGTGATCTCTCCAAAGACCATCACCAAGTTGGTTTTGGTGCAAGTTTCACAGGCAACCTTGCTGTCCGTGTCCTGTTCCAAGCAAGCATCGAGCACGGCATCGGAGATTTGGTCACAGAGCTTGTCAGGGTGTCCCTCGTTCACTGACTCAGATGTGTATAGGAAAGTCTCCGCCGCCATCTTCAGTAACTGTGGAACAACATCATACAAAAATCAAACACAAATACACATGGCTCATCTGCTTAGGCTTAAAAAAATTGATTCTATTATGTCAAACCAAAAATGAATCTCAGTCTCTTTTTTCAGTTAAACGGTTTAAATTAATATTAAAACACACACAAAAAAACCCTAAACAAACATGGAAGGCAAAAGCTCAGATCACCTCAGCAAAGGTAATTCCCATTTTTAAACTGTGCATAAAGCAATTACAACTACAAATCTAATAAACTAACAAATTACATTCAAGCAAGGCCAAAGTTGAATTCATTACTCAAATATACTAAACTAGAAGTAAAAATTCAAATCCGCCTTAACCTAACACAAATATTCGCCATTATTAACAACACATGAATTCCACTAGATCTGAAATCATAAAGGCCAAACCTTGCATAGCAGCAAAAATTAACAATACATGGAGCAGTTCATATTAGGATTGCAGGAAAAAAAACACTAAAAAATCTCAGCAAAGCAAAAATCTACGACATAATGCGAATTTCAATGAGTAAAGACATACTTTGCTGAACCAAATTTTTTGTTAGTGAAAAATTAGAAAATCCTAAAGAACTTAAATGTGGATCAATTTTAGTAGGATCAAGATGAAAGCGGGTATTTACTCAATTTAAATAATTAATAAAGAGAAAATGATGTGAACATATAAAGAGATAGAAAAAGAAGAGTACATTGTGAGAAGGTAGAAGATAGAGAGTAGATACGAGGAAGAAAGGGTTCGAGTCCAAATGTGTGTAAAATTCATGAATTTATAGCCAAAATCTGAGTGTGGTTATCTCAATGACTGAAATGCCCCTAAGAAGTAACATGATTGTATTTTCGGTTAGATTCATCCAATTGCATCTCCATTTGGATTGGTGGTCACTCCATGTTAACGCTTAAAATACAATTAAGCCATTCACCAAACACTGAAAAGATTATACACTAACTATCACATATCATTAACTCTTAAAAATATAATACAAATAATCGATAAATGATATTGATCACGTACAAATCTTTATATTGTTAGTGTATAAATATCAGATAGTTTTTACAATCACAAATTTGAAAGGAGTACCCTATACGTTCATAACTTACATATTTTATGAAACATTAGCTTTTTTTCTTTTGTTGTAGTAAGAGTATTTTCTCATTTTTTTTAATAAGGAATGAATTCTTTTTGAGGTGTGAAAAATTTTAAAAACGATTTTCTGTATGTTAGATGCTTTTGCAATAAAGTTTGGAATTGTTTGACCAGTATTCATGGGCATTAATTAAATAGGTTAAACTTTTGCAATTTTATATATCAAACATAAATACCGCACTTCGTATTATAAATTTTCTAACTTTATTCTTGACTAGTGTTCTCCTCAAAGAAGTTTTCAGTTTTGTTACAAAAAAAAGATATTATTAGTTTTGGAATTGATTTTTTTCCATAAATAAATAAATTAGTTTTTAAGGAAAGAAGTCAAAGAACCTAAACAGACGAGTATTCTGAGCATTATTGAATATTACCAATTATTTAATTTGATTTAATCATTTTATTAATTATTTTAATACTTTTTTAATGTCATTTAATCATTATTGTTGCTAATATTATTAAATTAATAGTTACAGATTGTTAATCATTTCTCTTGAAACCCCATATAATCTATCATAGTTACATTCAAATACTATAGTCTTACTAACTTTGATTTTGACATGTTACATATTTACTCTTTACCCAGCAATTTATTGATGGCCTAGTTTTGACTCTTTAATCCATCTAATGTCATCACTCATCACCAAATCAATATATGACATTTTCCATAAGAACAAGAAAAACATTTAGAATATTTATAAGGACTTTTCTTGTGTTGTTGATCTTTTGAGATATTGATTAATAAATCTAGAACTGTAGTTAACGAATTAAGATGCACAAAAACATATATGTATTTATAGAATTGTAAACTATACATTATACATATATAGATATTTTTCATCAATCAAGTGTGATATATAGCTAGAGATTATTTATTTAGAAATGGAGATTTGCTTAAGTAATTTTATATCTCTCAGTGAAATATGTTCTATAAATCAAATATCTTACATTATAATTATATTTTAAAAAATAAGCATGTATCCACATATATAGAATAATATTTCCAGATTGAGATATGGAAGATACTATAAAATATAGAGTTGTGGAAGATGACCAGAACACGTTCATGTTGTAGTTAGTTATTTATTCACTTACAAGAGTGTGGTATTCATACCACAAATGTTATTATTAAATTACATGAAATTAGTCTCCTTCTTTGTCTGTTTTAGACATTTAATTCTCCATTTTTTATGAGTTGCAATATTTTATCGTCCAGGTGAGATGATCCATTTACTCTAAGAGTAAGTTTTTTAAACTTACTTCACATCTTAACCATCAACTTTATGGAAATCCAATGATTTGAATTAGTGAGTAACTTAACACTCTATTTTGGCAATAATATTGTATATTTCAACACGCTTTTCTACAGCTATTATTTGACAATGATTTGAACTCCTTGATTGAGTGCATTGATATGTTCCTTCATCCCACTTTCTAAATGGTCGACGGAAAATATAAGTTTTAACATTCTTTCATACCATTCATGTATGTGCCTTATATGGAATTTAATGCTGTTTTATTAACTATTTATTCAAACACGTTCTTTTAAAAACTATGTATTAATTTGTGGGCAATTAAAAAACAACCGAAAGATTTTTCTAACCTTAAGAAAATCTAAACATTTGTTAATTTAAGCGATACATATTTATTATTAGTGTATTATATATATATCGTAATAAATATAAATATTTCTACAAAGTTAGTATCATCTATTATTTATTTATATTACTTATATTTAAGAGTAAATAATTAATAGTATGAATGATGCATTGGCTATGTAAAAACTATTATAATATCATTATATGTGATGTGTTTTTTCTCATTTTCATAGGTACTTTTTTTTATGTTTATTTGTTAAGAGGGTATAATATTTTGATAACTAAATAATTTAGTAAAAACCCAACTCGTCAAAGTCACCATTTTTGTTTGTTCCCTACAATTCCAGTTGACAATTATGATGAGCCATTCACATCAAAGAAGTGCCGTGTAAATGAGAATTTGACGTTACCAAACACATGCGAGGTAATGAAGCAATAAGTTTTGAAAGGCACCTATAAGCATAGAAATTCCTACCAATTTTCATAATTGATTAGTCGCAAGGGGTAGGTGGGTTATATAGAATAGTCTTTTTCCCAGAGGGGAAAGGTTTATCATTGTTATGTGAAAGTTTTAAATATTTCCCCCATTTTATTAAAAATAACATGGAAAAAAAAGTTGAAAATTTGAAATAAGGTCATGGCTTGTTACCCTTTCAAAGCTATAGTAAGATTAATACGTAAAATCTTATGTCCCAAAACCTATCACAATTCTTTACAATAATTAATTAAAATTGACACATGAATAAAAAAAAATATCTATATTATTTGTTAAAATATAATTGATTTAAGATAAGAAATAGAAACATCTTGGTTAGTTCTAATATGTTATTGAATAAAAATAATTGGTACAAAAACAAATGTAAGAGAATATACTTTTGCTCCTTCTAGATAGCGTGGCTATGTGGGAACTGGGAATGGTGGGTCAAAGTGGTAAGTAGTCTCATTCCGTTTGAAGTTTGAACAAGGGTGTGGCTAAATTTCCCAAAACCGTTTCTTCATGGAGAATGCATCACTTTTCTACTTCATAAGTTGAGCTGAGATTAGTATCATACCATAACTATTCAATGGATCCAACTTATCATAACTGTTCTAATCACACTCATTGAGATATCTAAAATAGAAACCTCATACTAAAAAATATACTCTAAATATAGTAGATGAAATAGAAGATGCTCATATTCCTAGAGGAATAGAGGGATAATAAAAGCACGAGGAAATGAAGATATTAATATTTTGTTAATAAACATGATTTATGATCAATATTATATTACTATTTGACCATGTCACCGACCTCATTAATGTGATAACTACTTTGTTATTTTTGATATTTCTATTTTTCCCAATAGAGTTACCCTAGAGTAGAGTAAGACTCCTGTTCATTAAAGTGGTATATTGGTGTATGTTTACGTGTTGCTCACTACTACTCATTCATATTTATTGGGCCTTTAGACTCAGGAACATAGGCGAACCGACAGCAAATTAAAGCCCATCTTAATATGTAATTGTTGGGATTTTGAAAGAGAATTTTTAAAGTATATTTAGAATGATTCCTTCAGTTTTGGAACATTTGAGGTTGTGAAGTCACTAATAACGTGTCTCTTATGATTGACTTGTGAACAATATTGCCAGAAAATCTGACGGTGAACGTAACGGAATATTAAAACGATTCCGTAAACAGAAACCCATTCCTCCATTTCCCATTTTTTGTTTCCTTTATATTTTCCATTTCCATTACCAACTCATTTTCACTACAATCATCTGAATCATGGGCAAGATTAAATCTTTCAAACAAGACTTTTCACTTGGTTTGTTTTTTTTTTTTTGTTTCTATTTCCTTGTCAATTGATGTAATGTCATGATATTATTATCATTGCATTGTTTGTTTAGTGCATTTTATGTGTTTCACGGAAAAGACCGTATACATCTATCATCCTCGTATATATTTATTTTTGTTTTATGTATTTTGATTGGTTTTTAACATTTGGGCATTGTGTGGCAGATGAACGTTTCAAGGAGTCACAAAACATCATAGTCAAATACCCAGATCGAATTCCTGTAACATTTCCTTCATTCATTCACACTTTACTCAACAAGACTAGATTTTGAGATCCCAATTGCTTAATATTTCAATTCCATAAGTATTGGATAATTGTACTGTATATCACAGCACAGCCATAATTGTTGAAAAATGTTTGAATGGAAAAGTAATTTGTGTATGACATTTGTAAGCAACTGTTGAGCTCCCTCATGCTATTTTTTGTATTATTGCAGGTCATCATTGAGAGATACTCTAGGACAGACCTACCTGATTTGGACAAGAAGAAGTAGGTTCACATTAAATTTTCTAACTAAGATTCCTACATCTTTATTATATGTTTGTAGTTTTTATGCAATGCTTTTAATGTAATTCATTCCATTTTTATAGGTTATAGAATCATTTGTAATATGGCTTCCTTTCTGCTTTGTCAATTTTATAATATCTTCGCATGCTCTTCATTTACTTTCACAATTGATCTCTAATCTATTGTAGTTATTGTAATCATATTGAATCCCTAATTGTGACTAGATCATGGATAAACTTAAGGTGGTCTATCTTGTCCTGAAGGGTCTGATTTTTGTTACTCTCTTCTCTTTTAGATATTTGGTTCCTCGAGACATGTCTGTTGGGCAGTTTATACACATTTTAAGTAGTAGGCTACGTTTGCCTCCCGGGAAAGCTTTGTTTATTTTCGTGAAGAACACATTACCTCAGACTGGTAAATGCACCTTATCACTAAAATTGCTGGTATAGATCAGCTTCTATCTTATATTTAAGCTTAATCTAATTCTTGCCTATGTTCTATTCACAGCAAGTCTTATGAACTCCATCTACCAATCTTACAAGGAGGATGATGGGTTTCTGTACATGAGTTACAGCAGTGAGAAAACATTTGGATAACTTAGTTTTCTTCGTTAATTCTTGTATGTATTTGGCTATTGGCTATTTACCAATTGCATATTGTTATGTATTTGGCTACTGGCTATTAGTCAATTGTGTATTGTCATTGGCAATTGTAATTTACTTTAGTACATAATAATCTACTTGTATGACTTGACAGAATCTCTCATGTAAATTATGATTCATTGCTCTTCAAATGAAATGTACAATTTAATAGATCAATAAGAGAGCCATATCTTTTGTATGTTAGAAGTAGAAGAATTAAGATGCATGTGTATACATTTTTACATAGATTGAAACCATTGCACCTATAGAAAGCTGAATGGACATGTTGTAGTGGATTAACAGAATTCATAGGAACACTGCTAAAAATTACAATTGATTCATCAACTACCTAAGTCTCCACCAAATGCTTCATTTTGACTGCACTTTAATAGTATATATACATGAGAATAAAGTATCTCCTTATAACAGGAGATAACTTATCTCCTTAAATTCATTCATTGTTTAACTTATCTCCTGGTATGATGAGATACTTTATTCTCTATATACATAATGTCTGAATAATCTCAGGACAATGCACCAACCATTCCAAGAATTGTAACCTCTGCCTCCACCGTGCAATTGTCCTTAACCAGATAACCCAAGTATTGACTGTTGAAATTACTTAACAAAATAAATCTGGATGAACCATTTTCATGACTTGAGGCACTAAACCAGTAGTTAGCTGCAAGTGGAGAAAACAATATCTGTCAGTTATTGAGTTGAATCTATGCTCTTATATGATTACTGGTTTGGTTAGACTTGCCTGTAATGTCATTTACTCATTCAACTCCCATTTTTTTGTCACTACCATATCTCTTGAGGAATTGAAACTATAAATGAGAACCAAACTTTACCTTTTCCAAAGTGATGCTTGACTTGCTTTTGGTCAAGGATGCGCAATAGTATCTGTGCATATATTCTGGAGCCTTGAGGAAGGGTTGTAGGCTCAGCTAAGGCCAGGTATAGTGAAAGATAACTGCCCAGTCCATCTCCTTTTCCTTTGGGATATAGTTTCATGTTCCTGAAAGAGAGAAAAGTACATCACTATGATCAACTAGTAAAATGTTAAGGTGTCAGAAGTAAAACAGAACTTATGGTCAGGTTGAAGCAAATACACTTTGGAAGCAGAAACTGTGCTAATCACAGTTTAGTTTTTTCAGCAATTTATATCAATTTATCATTTTTTAGTTGGTTTGAATTATTCATCTTCACTTTAATTAACTTTCAGATCCAGAAAAAAGTTGGAGAATGATATTGGAGTGCATGAAGGAAGTTTAGGAAAAAAATTGGTTGATTATTTGTACCACTTATAGTTTCCAGCATTGAATGGCTTAGAGAGACAAAATTCTGAATCCAATTTTGAGAAGTTGGTAACCTCCCAGATGTGCTTGTAGGTAATGGCATCCTTCACCATCACTAAAGATTCTCCTTTATCCTTGCTTCTTTCCCTGCAGACAAATACTTCTGCTCCAAATGCACATGTATCATCCACCAAATAGCCTTTAGAGCCATCATTGAAATCTTTTAGAGGAATAAACTGATCAAATCCCCATTCAACCTTCAATTTGTGAAATCTCCTTTCATTTCCTATGACATCTTGAAATGAAAATTTCCTAAAATGGTTAAAGACTCTTGAACTATATAAACAGCACAAAAAACTTTTTTCACCAAAGGGCTTTAAGACAGATAATATTACCATTAAAGAAACACAATACCTTGAACAACTAAGTAGGTGTCCTTGTTCTGATCATGCAAAAACAACCGAAAATCGACATAGATTTCCCAACCAGGTTGAAGTGAAGTTGCTTCATCCAATGCCAAGTATAGTGAAACATGGTCCTTTACATTCTTGTTCTTGTTTCCACTTGGGTGCAGAACCAACTTCCTGTAAGTTTAATGCATGCATGTGAGCACATATATAGGTTATCTGAACCCTTTAGTTATACACTATCTTTAACCAAAACCATTGAGATTATTATTATTATTATGAACAAGAATATATGTGTATACCATTTGTAGCCTCCAGCTTGAAATTCCCCTGATTCATATCTCTCTATTGAATTCTTTGTGAGGAGTGAAAATGATTGTACTTTCACTATGTAATGAGCTGGTGAAGAGTCTGATATAGAGCGTGCAATGCCTGCAATATTTTTAGTAGTTGTAGTATTTTGAGTGTCTAACAAGAATTATAAATGAGGTATATTTTAGTTAAAACAGTGCCTTAATGCACATGTATTATTTTTTAAATAATCAGGATAAGTATATTGCTTTAATTCCTTAACTTTGCATTACAGGTTCATGATAGTAAAAATATTTTTTTGGAAAAAAATTATAATTATATTTATCATCTCTTTCCCTTTCCGCTTACATTGGTTGCCAAACATACATAGTTTATATTTTCAGCTTATTTTTCAAAAAATAAACTTAAACTACTAAAAAGAAACCATGTCAAACAAGGAAAAATTTGTTGATTATTCATTTGCAAGTGCTGTAGACCCATGTGCCAATAAATATGCAGAAACATGCTAACAGGTTTTTAAAAATATGATACACATTCCTAACTTTAAATTAGTATTGAATATTTTTAGTTCACCTGAAAATATAATATACTTTAACAATTGATCCATGCTATATATCTTTACAAAATATCGTATATATTTTGTAATATATTTTTCCTAAAAGATATTGCCCAAGAAAAAGGGGAGAGGCACAAACCATCTTTGACATCCATGGTAGGTTAGGCAATGGCAATAAAATGTTGACTATTTTGTGTTACCAATTCAGAATGTCCACTATTTGTAGGGATACAGAAGAGAGAAGAATTTGTTTTCTTTACTTCCATTTCCTTCAAGAAGGCATATATTCCCCACTTGTCCCTTAACTACAGGCAATAATGTTCTGGATAAGCAATTTAAGGAGGATTTATCTACCATTTTGGTAAAAAGATGATTGGTTTCTCATTCAGGAATATTCTGTGCTTCAAATTGTATATGAAGCAATTCTATCTTGCAAAATAACATTGCTTTTACTATAACTGAAAAGTCACATATATTTCCAATCTTTCTCAATGTTATGATGATTTTTTAAGTATATCATGACAAACTCTATCATCTGGGTAGAATAAATGTTTGGTATGTATAACAAGTCTCCCTACAAAGACGTTGCTTCCAACCTTGGCTTTGTATAACCCAAACTAATGAGTTTTTGTACCAATATTTTCTCAGCTTCCACCTGAAACCAGGAAAGTTGCAAAAAAACTTAAGTGAATAAAAAGTGAAAAGTGCATATTGAACTAAGAATGATTCAAAATTGGTAAATAATGTATGGACAACATTAAAAAGGTAGTTCAGTGCACGAGACCTCGAGATTCGCACTATTGTGAGATTTAGGGAGGGTCAGATCGACCTTACAACAAGAGGCAAGTTACAATTTACAATAAAGGAATGTTTTAACTGTCAATGACAGGTGTTTCATTACAATGTTGTATGGTATGTGTAATGCCAGTGCATTTCAAATTAGTAGACAAAATAGTACCAAAGAACCAGTTTAGTACATGATGCAATTATGGCCCTACTGATATGCAGGAATGTAAGTAGCACTCACATTCATATATTAGTAATGCGGATGAGGCTATTAACACTCTTAATTTATTTTCTACATTCATCATTGACTGATCATAATTTTACAAAACAGAACTCAAATTACTAGGTAGAAGAGGGTGTTAGACCAAACAATTCATAAAGGCAATAGCACTCCACCTAGTAAAGCAATCAAATAATCAGAGTATGCAAGAAATATAAATTGTTACTTACATGACTTTCTACAAGGATCATTACTTTCTACTTTTTGAGAAATTGACTTAAATATAAATAGGAAAACCAAGATACTGTAGAAATAAGCAAAAAATAACATTTGCATTGTGTAAGAGAGATGAAACCTCAAGCATAGTGTTATCTTTTGGAAGATTACAAGCCAAAATTATATTGAGACCAGTCTTCAACACTGAGAAACAATAAAAAGTAATCGAAAGTGAGGAAGCAGGGGAATAATTTATGAAGCATGAAATAGATAAATAAAAAACATGATTGATTATTAGTTAGATACCTAATCTGCGTGCAATGCCAGAGCCTGTATTATCAAAAGTCCCTCCAAGTAAGGTAGTAGCAGACACCATATTGTTCTGTGTTTATCATCATCCATATATAATAATAATAATGTTTAAATTATTTAAACATAGTCATACACATAACTGTTTTAATGCTGTTTCCGAGTCTCCACAACGACAACATCGCTACACCTACGACAACCACAATTTAAAACACTCGAGTATGAAGGAAAGAACGAGAAAACACTCACAGGACGAGTGTGAGCAGCTGCATACAAGTGTCCTAGTTTGGCAGAGTTGTAACCAATCCATACATATATCTATCAAATTCATACACAACATAATAATCAATGTTTATATAAAAAATATTACAATCTCTTTGCAACAATGAAACAAATGATGTTACCTACTTGTTTAGGGAATCGAATGATCTGAAAATGTATACTACCATCATTTAAGACTTCAGAGAAACAATTGACCTTCAATTCATCTTCCACTTTCTCTTTCTCAATCAGCTTCAACTCTCCAATCTTCTTCAATTCTTCTGAATCCTCCATCATTCGCTACAAACCAAAACCCTAACCCCCTCCTATTTCCCAATTTTCTCATTTCACTTCGATGGGCCAAACATAAGCCCAATAACATATTTGGGCTCAATCTCAGGCCCATTAAGCCACACCAACTCTTCCTCGCTTTTCTCTCTTCCTCACAGTAACATCTCCGATTCAACTTCGGAACGTTAGGTAAGTTCCTTTCTCTCTCTACAACTTTCAGATTTCGATTTGATTTGATGGTTATTGCTGTTTTATCATCATAGATCGCGAAATTAAGTTTATGAATCATTGTTGTGTGTGAAATGTGAATCAGGAATAATGGAAGGTGAATTGGCGAATATAAAGAAGTGGAATATATTGTACCCTGTTTATATCAATTCCAAAAAGACTATGGCGCAAGGAAGAAGAATTGGTCTCACCAAAGCATGTGAAAACCCTACTTGTGCTGAAATTGGTGATTGCTGCACCTATTTTAAAATTCCTTTTGCTATTGAGGTTGATTTCTTTCTTTTCTATTTCATGATCTCAAATGCTGTGTCTGGATGCACTTGATTAGTGAAAATTGTATCTGTTTATCGATTATTGATTTAGTGATATAAATTTGTTGATAACTGCAGATAGACAAGGCTTACCCGCGTGATTTCATGCAAAGAGGGAGAGTGAGGGTTTTGCTCAAAAAGGAGGATGGAACCCTGTTTAATCCCGCCATTGCATCAAGTAATATACCCCATTCTTTTATATGTTAATTGCAGTTCGTTTTAGCTACCCATTTTCGTATAAATTTGAATCATTGTATGAAGTTGTATCAACAAGGCTCAAGTTGTAAAAGTTGCATTGCTATAATGGTTTTTTATATATGATATTTTTATTACTGTTTTAGAATCTCAGGTTTTTTATATTACTGTTTTAAAGTATGACAGGTTCTTTAGATTGATTAGTTGTTAGAATCTCAGATACAATTTCATTTTTAAAGGGGAAGTTTTGATTGAGATGTATAAAAGGTCAGGTAGGATTATTCTGAGTCCCCCCGGCTGCTTGCCCTGCACTTCTTGATTAGAGTCTAATATACCCATGAGTTGATCTTCTTACCCGCCTTCCTTTTTATATCTTTAAAGACAGAATAATAATCGCTTAAATTTTGAAATCTTTCTTATTTCTGATGAATCCTACTGTTAACTGTTATCAATCCAGTTCGTCTACTTTAACTTTTGTTATCTGCATATAGAGACCATTAGATTGCTAACCAGTAACCTTCACCCATTAACCCTACCAAAAAGGAGTGGGTTGTCTTATTTGATTTAGTGAATATGAACTTAATTGAAGTTTGATTCGAAACAAAGATAAACCCATTTATAGATACATTAGAGTTTGCCAATAGCATTAATGCATGAAACTTTTTTAGTTGTTATGTATGAACTTCTCTTCATGAGCTATATGTTTTAGTCTCAATTAAAAAATGTAGTTGTGTCTATCATGAATGGTTTCTTTGGCATATCCTTTTATTTTGGACACTGTTGATGTAGACGTTAGCAATAGCAACAAGCAATGATTTCCAATTTGGTGTGGTTGGTTGGCTACATGAATCAAATAATGTTGTCATGTTCCTTTCTTAACCTTGTCTTCAGAAATACATTTAAATGAGTGTTTTGATGGTTTCACCGGTAAGTTTTAATTGGTCTCCTCAACCTCCAACTACTGGGCATCAGAGTTGATACTGATCAGGATGTTTCTCAGAAATGAAATCAATTATGGTGTGCTTCTGTAGATGTTTCTCACACTTTTCTGTGGTTGCTACTATGTAGCGGAGAACTAACAATAAGTTTATGTTGGTCATTTCTGTTTGTTACACCATTTTCATGGCGTGTAGAAGGGTTGGCTCACTGAGGTTGAAGTGCAGAAAAAGTGCAAGAGCCTAAAGCTTTCATCAATATTTAATTATAAGATTAAAATTAGTATGGATCAAACTCTGAAGTTTTTAGTCACATTTTGTCACCATATTAATGAACCATCCAACATATAAAATTAAGTGTAGCTTTTTAGTGTAGATACAAAGATATCTAAGCTGTGAATGATGTTAAGTGGCTTCATTTTAATGTCTCTGAGACACGCAATTACGATTCTTTTGCAAACATCCCATATGAAATGGATGACAAAACTATTTTCTGCAGTTATTTTCCGTAACTTGCAAAGGTATAACAACTCTGGAACATGCCTAATGTTATTATTTATGTTGCATTTGTGCAGGAAAACAACTTATGCTTCGCATTGCAGAGATGGTACCTAGACATCCTGGAAGGACTAAGAAGCCAGAGGCTGCATCAACATCAACTGCTGGATCTTCCACCAAATCTGGGAAGGGTGGAAAGAAGAGGAGATAATTCTGTATTTGATATATGTTTTAACTTGTTGATATTACAGTGTCTTGAGGGATGTATTTTTTCCGATAATAGGAATAATATATCCCCACTGAGTTGAAGTTTTCCCATCCCAATATGTGCTTGTTAACCTTTAGCAGTGTAGACAGTTTTGCACTTCAGATTTTAAAGTATGCTTACAAATAATTTTCTGCCTTATTTTGTAAATTAATGCAGGAAACAGAATTTATTTTTCCTTTTGGGGTCAGGAGGTGGTTAAATTGCTCCCATTTCCACTCCCATGTTCCCTGATTGGATAGTTAACCGAACAATAGGAATTTGCCCAGAAGCATGGTTCTCAATGGGAAGAATGAAGATGTCATGTGACTTAATCTGTTATCTTGTTGTGTTGCTTTATTTGTCTCATCTTTCGAAGTGTATCAACGCACTATGTATGATTTATTGTGCCACCATTCATATGAAATATACCTAATAATATACACAATGTAATAATTGGATTACTTTTTTGTCATCTAATGAATAATACATATATTTTTTTTCTTAAGATTTAACATTTTACTTATCTAAATACATGTTTTGTAATAATAAATTTCTTTCTCCATATTCCCACCTAGCAATAAAATATAAAATATTGGAAGAAGCTCCTCGTCCATGCGAGGATATACTACTTCTACTTCTGATTTGTTAGAAATATACTTCATTATTGAATTTTAATTTAAATGCTTATTTTTTTCTAACTATTTATAAACAGTGGCATGTGTACATATAATATGATATTCCCGCCACCAATATAGATATAGAATGATATTCCCGCCAAGATGCAAATTAGGGTTTAATTATTTTGAGCGAGAGGACGCAGTAGCAGTGACGGTGAAGATGGCGGAGCAACTCACTCTTTCTCAAATCGCTCAGCTTCTGAACCAAACACTCAGCCATGACATCACCACCGTTCGTGACGCCACCGATTCCCTCGACCGCTTCTCCCTTACTCCTCTATTCCCTTTCTACCTCCTCTCCATATCCACCGGTAACTAATCTCCTTCTTCCATTTTCTTAATTCTTCAATCTCACAATTTTGTGAATCAATTTTATACGTGTTGATTAATCTCCGTTTGTGTTAACAGATGGTGACAATCAAGGTCAGAAAGTTGCTGCTGCTACTTACTTGAAGAACCTCACTCGTCGTACTATCGATAACGCTGATATACCTTCGAATGTCAGCAAGGAGTTCAAGGAGCAGCTATTGCAAGCTTTGCTTCGAGCTGAATTTCCCATTGTCAAGATTTTAGTTGAAGTGGTAAGAGATTGTTTTGTTCTCTAGATTTGTTTATTGCTTCCTTATCGGTGTTCTGTTCTGTTATGATTTGATTATATGTATTGGTGATTTTTGTGGTCACAGTTTCGGTCTATTGTTGTTGCCGAGTTTGTCAGGCGGGATTTGTGGCCGGAACTTGTTCCTAATTTGCAGACTGCTATTCAAAATAGCAATCTTATTACGGGTTCAAAATCTACATGGAATACCATCAATGCACTTATTGTTCTTCATGCTCTCGTTAGGCCCTTTCAGGTACTCGAAGTTTGTGCTTAATTGATTTTTTCTTTTAATATATGCTTTACTTGTTGCAGTTTCTCTTGATGTGTTTTTATATGAAATTAATGGTAGCCACTATCAATTTGTGTAATTCAATGTTTTACGGATTGATTGAGCTGTGTAAAATAGTAGAGTGATATTGATAACTAAAGATGAGGGAACAGAACCATATTTTAGTGGTTTGAGGTTGTGAATTGGCATTGATACATGTCATGCACCCACAACATTTACATGTGAATTTCTGTAGTCGTTTCTTTTCTTCGTTGGTCTTAAATTAAAACATTTAGAATCTTCGACAATTCTGTTCCCGAATACATTGATCTGTTTTGAATCTATCTTTCATTATGAACTCTAAGATTGCTCCTGTTTCCTTAACATATTAGCTTCCTCTTTTGTTTTATTTTCTATAATTCTTTTTAACATATTGGCGCAACACTAAGGTTATTGCTTAGTAACCATGAGGTCACAGGTTCAAATCCTGGAAACAACCTCTCTGTTTGCATGGGTAAGACTACATACATCTACCCTCCTCCACTAAGTGGTAGCCTTGTGCACTAGGCTGCCCCGTTTTTGATGAAAAAGATTGGTAAAATCCAAATATTCAAATGATAAGTAGAGATGATATATGCTATGCTTGCTTGCTTTGCCTTTTATCTGTATCTACTCTTTCATTTGCAGTATTTTTTGAATCCCAAAGTGGCTAAGGAACCAGTACCACCACAGCTGGAGCTTATAGCCAAAGAAATTCTTGCGCCCTTGCTTGCTGTATTCCATCATTTTGTTGTAAATGTATTGTCTTTTTCCTTTTTGCTTTGCTTACCTTACCATTCCTTATGAACTTTATTTCTGAGTGATTTTATGGATCAGGCGTTAGCAACCCATGACAGAGCAGAAATAGAAGCTGAGAAAGTCCTTCTCACTGTATGCAAATGCCTATATTTTGCAGTAAGTAATGGTTTGTTATGTGTATACTTGTCACACATAATTTATGGATTAGCCATTGTTTGCATTGATTTGAAATGTTCAATCAAGAGTTGAAGCCACAAAGTTATATGATCTTATCTACAATAGTGTCCTTCAGTTATCTTGTTGCACAGCCTTTGTTTTTTATACTCTTTTTGGTGAAGTTCTGTTATTGATTTTTTAACAAGTTTACATTTTATCCAAATGTTTTAGTTTGCCTTTGACATTATCACTAGTTTTTGGATTGTGACCTTCAACTGGCCTTGTGAAATTCTGATGCTAATCTTTTAAAATGTGGTGGCACATAAATCACTGTCATTATTGTAGTGTGGCTTATCGAAAGCAGATAACTATGACTATTGGAACATAAGAGCTAAACAGACTGTTACATTCACTTTACAATGCTATTTATTTGAGGTATTTTAAATTTTATTTGGCCCCCTACTTACAGGTAAGGTCCTACATGCCTTCTGCTTTAGCTCCTTTACTGCCTTCATTCTGCCGTGACCTAATTAGCATTTTGGGTTCTTTGAGCTTTGATGGTGCGGTGAGTCAAGAAGATGGATATTTGACAAGATTGAAGACAGGAAAAAGAAGTCTGCTTATTTTCTCTGCCCTTGTGACCCGGCACAGAAAACACTCTGATAAGTAATGAGGTTTAAATTTGAATTCATTGTATGTAAGCATTTTAGTTATAATATATTGAAATATATGCCTTCCATTTTCAGGTTGATGCCAGAAATAGTAAGTTGTATTTTAAAGATGGTCAAGTTTAGCAAAAACACCAATGTAAGATACTGCCCTTAATTCTTTATAATTTGTTAGTAGTTGGATTGTGGATAGGCTTGCTATCTCCAGTTCTTTGAGTGTCAAATTCTAATATACTCATGTTTAAATTTCCTTTAACTGTTGTCAGCTTAGCATTTGATTTATTAACCATCTATTCCATTTTCCACATGCTACCATATCATCATGTCTATAACTTCATTCTACATTTATGTTACCTTGATATTTATTTTTATATTTCCTCATTTGTTGATGTTCCTTTTGCAGAAACTTCCTTTCCTGTCAGAGAGAGTTCTGTCCCTTGGCTTTGATGTGATTTCAAATATATTGGAGACTGGGCCGGTAAGTTTTTCAGTGTTTTATCCCGTTACATTTTATTTTAAAAAAATGGATTTCAACTGTTATGATGATACTAATTTTGTAATCCATACGCACACGTTGTGCAATACTTTCCCCTTTAATATGGTTCAGTTTTGATGATACAGGGATGGCGACTAGTTTCTCCGCATTTTACTACTCTATTGGAATCTGCAATCTTTCCAGCGTTGGTAATGAATGAGAAGGTCAGAAGTTTTTCCAATAAATTATGGATAAACTTTTTGTTTAATAATTTTAAAATGTGCCAAATTGAGTTATTTAACCTACAACATTTTCTCCTTTATTTTGTATGGAAATGTTAATATGTAGGATGTGTCAGAGTGGGAAGAAGATACAGATGAGTATATACGCAAGAATCTTCCTTCAGACATAGTATGAAAGTTTATCTCTTTATTAATGTTTTATGTCTTTCTATGTATTTCTTATCAATTTTTCTTATTTAGGATGAAATTTCTGGATGGAGGGAGGATTTATATACTGCCAGAAAAAGTGCAACAAACTTACTTGGTGTCATTTCAATGTCAAAGGTTTCTACTCGATAAAATAATCAATTGAGCTATGCCCCTTATTTATTACCATAATTCATTGCCATTAAATTTTCTACAGGGTCCACCAACAGAGGCTGCTGCCACTGATTTTTTACCAGCTTCAACCAAGCGCAAAAAAGGTCAAAGGAACAAAAGCAGCAAACAACGTCGCTCTATGGGGGAGTTGTTGGTGCTTCCCTTTTTGTCCAAATTTCCTATTCCTTCTAGTTCCAATGCTTCTTCTGAAAAGAAAATCCTGAATGAGTGAGATTTTAATGCCTGCTTCACATATGCCTGATAAAAAATTTGAAATTTTTTTACTACGATTTTGATAGTGCATTGGCAAAGCAGTAATTTAGATCTAAAGTACTGGTCATATATGCGCTGTCTTCTGAATCAGTGTCAAAAGGATTTATTTGGCTGGATTTAATTGGTTTTATTTATGGCCATGATGAACTTATACCCATTTGATGGCTTGTGCATATCTTGTGTTCATTATGCCCTTTCATTATTGTTGTTATTATTATTATTATTATTTTAAATTAAAAAAATCTTGATAGGAAGGACAAGGATGCTTGTTGTGTAGGCATCAATTACTGTATGTTTGATTACATCCTTTTTCATTTTTTGCTCCCCTTCACATTTCCTCCTGTACTCATTATCAATATCATGTTATAAAAGCAGTGCCCTTTTATTGTACATATTTAGCATTTCACTTTTATTAACAAATAACTGTTCTCTTTAATTTTTGTTTATCAACTTATTCTTGTTACATCACCAACTATGGCAGTTACTTCGGCGTTCTGATGGCATATGGTGGCCTACAAGATGTGAGGGCATTTGATGTTTTTTCCATCAGCGATCACTGTTTCAATGTTAATTAAAAAAGAAATTTTAAACTGGCTATTTCTCATACAGTTTCTCAGGGAGCAAGAACCTGATTATGTAACAATTCTGATTCGCACTCGGATTTTGCCACTCTATACAGTAGCTGCATCCCTACCGTACCTAGTTGCAAGTGCAAACTGGGTGCTTGGAGAACTAGGCTCGTGTCTACCTGAAGTAAGACAATTTCAATCAAGCTATCATGAGTCAGAAGCAATTAGTTTCAAATAATGTTTCAATATGCTTTTTTATGACTGTTAAATATGATATCTTGAACACATACCTAGGTGATTCCAACTTTGTGACTGTCATTTCAGGATATGAGTTCTGATGTTTATTCTCAATTGCTCATGGCTCTGGTCATGCCAGATCAGCAGGATACTTCTTGCTATCCTGTTCGGGTTTCAGCTGCTGGGGCGATTACTACACTACTTGACGTGAGACTTTTTAGTTCCCTGATTTATTTTGGATTCGGATAAGTATTTTTTCTCCGTCTTACCTCAAGCCTTTGTTTTCAGAATGACTACATGCCCCCTGATTTTCTACCGCTTCTCCAAGTAATAGTTGGCAACATCGGAAATGATGAGAGTGAGAGCTCCATCTTATTTCAGCTTCTCAGTTCTATCGTGGAAGCAGGTGATGAGAAAGTTGCAGTCCATGTCCCACATATTGTCTCATCTTTAGTGGCTCCAGTCTCAAAATGGTTAACTCCTGATCTAGAGCCTTGGCCTCAAGTATGTATTGACCTTTCTTGTTTATTTGTTGGTTAGTAATCATTTCGACTAGTTGTTTTGCAAACAATTCCAATCACCTAATAACATACCCCCTCTAGTCTTTATTATAGGCATTTTCAACTGAATTACAAAGACCTATAAAAGTAGTTAATTTAGTTAACTTTGTTGATATTTAAAAAAGATGCTACATTACTATTTTTCCCCATTTAATATTCTAGTCCCTTTTAGTTTAATTGTTTTGAAGACAACAAAATTTTAGTTTAATCCCACTATATGTGGAACAATTGATATATCTAAGACAACCAAGAGAGAGTTAAAGCCTTTTTTAATAAGGGCAAATAGGGAAATAATAATAAATACTTCATAGAAATTGTAAAGTGCCTTATGAAAAGGGGGACCTAAACTTTCTAGGTGTTGCCTTATAGTAAGGAACTAAGGACTAGAGGAAGGAAGTATTAAATCTAGGTATGCTAAATATTTTAGCTTTGTATCAATGTGTTTTTTTTTTAAATTTACTGATCTGAATCCAAATGATTTTCAAGATTGGAACTTATGATTTGAGTTGGATAAAATTAAACTTAGTCCACTGATGGTTTGAAAAATTGAATGCACTGTTTAATAGGTTCTTGGCCTTCTTATTTTGTTCAGTTACTTTGTTTGATGGCATTTCGTCTTGTTTGTTACTTCAAAAAATTTGTTGAGGCAACACAAGTACTGCTTTTGATTAAGTATGTATCTGCGATAGGTTGTTGAACGTGCTATTGCAGCTCTAGCAGTTATGGGTCAGACTTGGGAAGACTCCAGGCCTGAAGAATCTGAGTTAAATGAGTCTCGAGAAAAATGGGATGTTGGTCAAGTGGCAATTGGTAGAACTTTTGCTTCACTGTTGCAGCAGGCTTGGCTTACACCTATATGCTCACTGGTAAGTTTTTTATTTAACCAACTAGGCGTTGGTCTAGTGGTGTAAGGCCCCACTAAATCCCCATGATGACCAAAAGGTCAAGGGTTCAATTCCTGGGAGCGACACTTGTTGGGAGGGACAACTACGTACCCAAAAGGGATTAGTTCCTTACCCAAAAGGTGAAGGGATACCCTTGGTAGTACAAAAAAAAACTTTTTTTTTTAGGTTTATGTTCTAGATGTAAAGCAGGAAAGGGAGTTTGAATGGGTTTGTGTGTGCTCTAGTTTATGATTATTTACTTGTCTGTGGTCACAACAAATTCCTTTTTTTTATTTCTGAAATGTTTTCAGAGATGTACAATAATGTTTTATTTAATTATTATTTTTCCTTAATTTGGTAAGGATAAACAAGACCAGCAGTCTCCCCCTTCATCATGCATAGAAGACTTATCAACTCTGCTACAGTGTGTCATTCTATCTATTAATGGGAATCACATGATTGAAGAGCTCAAAGTATCAGAGCTGCTCTCAGTTTGGGCTGAAATGATTGCAGAGTGGCATGCTTGGGAAGAATCAGAGGACTTGTCAATTTTTGATGTTATTAAGGAAGTGGTGACTTTAGACAGCAAATTTAGGCTAAAAAACTTTATTGTAAAAGAGATGCCATCTCCTCCAGCTCCACCTGTGCCTCATCGTTCAATCATAGAGGGCATCGGCACTTTCATCAGTGAGGCCATTAAGCAATATCCCTCTGCAACATTGAGAGCTTGCTCATGTGTCCATATATTACTACATTGCCCAACCTACTCTCTTGAAACAGAAGGTGTAAAGGAGTCATTGGCTATTGCTTTTAGTCGGGCAGCCTTCTCTCGCTTTATAGAAGTTCGAAGCACCCCTGATCCCCTTTGGAAGCCTCTATTGCTTGGTATATCTTCATGCTATTTGTGCTATCCTGATATTGTAGAAGGTATTCTGGAGAAGGGTTGTGAGGGAGGTGTCACAATTTGGGCATCTGCTTTGTGTCATGTATCTAGTAGCTCTTTTGAGCCTAGTCTGACAGAAGAGCCTGAGATGAAGTTGATCGGTAAGTAATTTGCTTTCACTTGTTAATAAATTTGTATTTAAGAATATTTTAATTTGTTTTTACTGAATTATATCATTCATAACTGTCGGATGCCTCCATTATATACTTTTTTTTTATTCTCCTTCATCCTGCTCAAAATGTTTCTTTTAAGCAATTTCGCTCTCTTTGTTATCCTCCTTGTAGTTGTTGTTTGTACCAATTATTGGAAATTTAAACTTTTCTAATCACATACACCTTACACGGGGTCACTTTCATGGACATACTCTATTGTAGTTGGTTATGCATTGAACTCATGTTCTTTTCTCATAATTGAAATTTTAACTATTGTTTGAGGGTCATTCATCTAAAAATACTATGAGTTTGGTGGTAGTATGTTATGTTTCTGTATGAATAAACATCATAGAACAGTTAAAACTGTTTTTGCTCAAATCATATTCTTTTATTTATTTATTTTTGGGTGAATTTTAGTGATGACACTGGCCCGATTTATTGAACAACTATTGAGACAAAGGAAGTCAGTTGATGATTCACTTCGAAACTGCTTTACTTCACTGTTGGAAGTATTTGTGCGATTGAAAGAAGTGCAAGATGGGAAAGAAGATGACGACGATGAAAATGATGATGAGGAGGAGGATGAGGAGGACAGTGACAACGATGATTCTGAAGATTATGATGAGGTTGATCTTTGCAGTTTCTTCACTTATATCTCATTTTTAGTATATATTTTTTGCCAAAACATGTCCTTTTTAATCAATTTGTTTTTCACCTTTTGAGTTTAAATTAGGAGTCTGAGGCTGAAGAATATGAAGAAACAGAAGAAGCATTTCTTGATAGGTATGCTAAAGCTGCTGAAGAAAATGCTTCAATTATTGAAGAGGGGGATGTTGATGATCAAGAACTGGAAATAGAATTAGGTAAGCCTTTTATGTATATGCATATAGGAATATGTGGTTATCTGTTATTTGGTATTTGAATGGTCTATTAAAAAAACTTCAAAAAAATTGGAGTTGCATCATTATATTTATTCTATAGGTTGCTGTTATCATGGCAACAAGAATAATTTATGCTTGAATATATCCTTTTCAGTAATTAAAGTTGGCAAAATTGATTTAGCGTGTTCAAATTTTCAGATGCAGCGTTACTTGATATTCTTGTTTCCCTGTACTTGTTTAAGGTTTTATTAATCGACGCCTTTATTTTATACGGAAAAGTTGCTGCTATTAATAATCTCTTGTGATGATGTGCATACACAGGTCAGTTAAATGACGTTGATGAGCAAAAGGTTGTGTTGTCTTTGATAGAGAAATACCATAATGTGCTCATACAAGGACAAGCTTTACCCTCACATCTCATGGTGAATTTTCTGAATGCCTTCCCCGATTATGGTTCATTTTTCCTGTGATATAGATAGGTGTGGCTTGTGTTCTGTTTTCTCAACGTTGTGTGTGATTGAGATTCTTCATAACAAAAGTAGGGGTTTGGGGGGGATTTTTCATGTTGTGTGTAAAAAGTAAAGGAGCCCACTTTTATTCATTATTACATTATTCTTGGGGGTTCTGGAATTGGTTTGTTGCAGTTCAAATTTATTTGTATAATTTTAATATTATTCTTTTGATTTTGAGTGGTGACTAGTAGAGAAGGTTGTTTATTTACCGTGCCAAGAGTTGAGACTTGTTGATGCATCATTCAAGGAGTTGCTTGCTAAAATGTACTTTTGTAACATTATTAGTAGGTATATTAGTTGATTTTTTTAGGGACGAAGAGGAAAGACAAGAGAGTTGTTTTATATGTTCTTTTTATTATAGCTCCTAAGACTTTCTACTTTTCCCTTTATCCTTCAAAAATAAACTCTAACAATATAGTAATGAGCTTCAGTTCAGCAGGCATGTGGATATTAGGCATCAAACACTCTTCGTTAAAATAATTTATTTTAAAAGACTGAAATCTTATTTATATTAATAACATGGAAGTGTTTTATTGATTGTGCTTAATATTTACTGTCCACATAAAAAGTGATATGAAGCAAGTCCACTTCAACCTTGGCACTAGTCTATCTTCATGTCATATTTTTTTAATTGTGATACAGTTGCTACTATGCATAAAATTGGATATAAGATGAACTTATATTAATAGACAACAAGATGTGATTGCTATTCCAACATATTAATAAAGTACTAAACAATCTCATTAATGCAAAAGTATGTATGGTTTATGTAATGTTAAACAATAACAATTATTATAGCTACAAGGTTGTGACAAATACTGTTTGGGATGCGGATAAGAGAGTAGAAAGAAAAAAATTAGGATGGGTCTCATTTCAAAAGATTTATCATTTTAGAAAGAAAACAATAAAATTTGGTGATTCCTTGTATTCCTATACCCAAGCTTCAACTATATTTATGTCATCTCACCTTTTTCAGTTTCTGTCTATTTCATTTTTTTATTGTTATGCTAAACCTCTAAATATCATCTCATTTTCTGCCTATCTTTATTTACATTCACTTTCTTCCCCCTCGCATTCTTTACCAAACCATTTATGCCACGATCACAAGTAGAGGTGTAAACGAATAGATGTTATAGCTTAAGTTTGATTGGGCTTTTAATGACACAAATTCAAATATTTCACAAATAATTTGACTTTTTATACTTCTAATTAATCTAAAAATTCTTCTATATATCATATATCACTAAAAAGTGTAGAAGGATATATACTTTAATATGGGAAGACATTATATTAATTATATGTATACCTGCTAGTCTGCTACCTAAGATGAACAAATGGCTTAAACGTCGGTGCACTGTCCTAAACTAATAATAACTAAATAGATAAAAATAAATAATTACCCACATGACTAGTACAGTAAAAAAAATACTAATAAAAAGAAATATTTTAATGAAATATTCAGAAAATGAGAAAGCCATTGATGTTTTGCACTTTGCAGTATCACATCACTGTCACAGTGTCACTTACTCCTTCACACCCATCAGTAGCTACCATCAAAGCTTCTAACTTTGGATCATTTCCCAGCCCTCAATGGTGAGTTTTTGCTTAGTTCACCTTCAAATCCTGTTTTTTTCTTTCTTTTTGTTTAACTATTTTATATGCACTTAAAATGAAGGCTTATGTAGTTATGCTATTATATCAAACTCTCTAGATCTTCTCCACATATTAAAGATCACATCATTTTTTTCTCTCTCAATTAACTTTATGACTCTTTTTTATTCATTTGCTAGTGAAAGTTATATATTATGTGTGTGTGTGTGCAGAAAGGGTTATATTTAGTTCAAGGTTTACTGAAAATGAAGAAGTGGTATAGAGGCTTATTCATCTTGGCTCTGGCTATGATGATATTGATTCTCCTTTACAGCTTCAAGGGAATTCAACCACAGAAACACTCACCAAAACAATCAGCAGCATACATTTTTTTCAATAACCATTCACCAAATGATTCTATTAAAGGAACTACACATCATGTTAACTCTTCTGAATTGGAACTAAAACAAGTGCCAAAACCCACAAAAAGGGCACATTTGGTACATGTAGAAGGGCTTGATGATTTGTATGAAATGAAAATTTTGTCTAAAGAGGAAATGAATGCTGTGCTGGTATGGAGTTATTTGCATTCCTTGTTGTCTAGGTCAGATGCTTTGCCTGAAACAGTTCAAGGAGTCAAAGAGGCTTCTGTAGCATGGAAAGATTTGTTGTCCACAGTTCAAAAGGACAAAGAATCTAGAATTAGGAAGATGAATAGCTCAGATAATCGAAGCTGTCCATTTTCGGTGACCACGTTTGGTAAGAAAGTAGCAGGAAATGGAATAACTCTTGAGCTCCCGTGTGGTCTTGTTGTGGATTCTTCTATTACACTGATTGGCATGCCTAATGGGGGAAATAGTAGCTTTGAGATTGACCTTGTTGGGCAAGAGCTACAAGAGGAGCCAATACCTCCAATCATATTGCATTACAATATTACTATTCCTGGAGAAAACATGACAGAGGAGCCTTACATAGTTCAAAATACATGGACTAGAGATATCGGGTGGGGAAAAGAAGAAAGGTGTCCTGCTCGTGGTTCTGGTAACACCCAAAAAGGTATGTTAAGTAAGATTTTCATTTATAATCAATAGCTCTTCATTTTTAAAAGCAATGATCTGTTATAGACCTCCAAGACTTAAATGTGTCTATTCTCTACGCAAATTTAGTAACGTCTTCCTTGTCTTGGAGAGAATATAAAATTATAAAGTTAAAACTCGACTTACATGATATCTTGTTTAAACACCAATTTCCATTTATCAACAGGCTATAGCTGCGGTAGCAACACCTTATCACATGATTAATCAACCCAGTTTGTAACACTCCAAAATCTCTTTCATTTGCGTGTTATTATGCTTCTTTATTATTCTCGATTGCAAATTTCTAAGTGGAAGCATGTTCGTAGTAAATTCTAAATTGTCTTACTCTTTGTTGTAGTTGATGGACTTCTTCTTTGCAATGTACAAGCTGTCGGAAGTAACAATGAAGAGAATGTAAATGTCAGTCAGCCTACTAGTTATATAACTTCTAATATCTCTTCAGAAAGTGCACACAGAACTGCTAATTTCCCCTTTGCTGAGGGTAACCCTTTCACTGCCACATTGTGGGTTGGTTCAGAGGGATTTCATATGACTGTGAATGGAAGGCATGAAACATCATTTGCTTATAGGGAGGTAAGGTATGAGAGGAGAAATACCGGTAAAAACGTTTTTTAAGTAGGAATTGTCATTCCAACCTTGAAATTTTTTGTGAATGCAGAAACTTGAACCGTGGTTAGTCAGCAGTGTTAAAGTAGCCGGCAGTTTAAGTATCTTATCAGTCCTGGCTAAAGGTTTACCTGTCACTGAAGATAATGATATAGCTGTCGATCTTGAGAAACTGAAGGCCCCTTCTATCTCCAAAAAAAGGCTTGTTTTGTTGATTGGAGTGTTCTCTACTGGAAATAACTTTGAATGTAGAATGGCCCTGAGGAGGACTTGGATGCAATATGAGGCTGTACGTTCTGGTGAGGTTGCTGTCCGATTTTTCATTGGACTTGTAAGTGAAACATTTCAATCTTGTTGAAGTGAATCGCTACATCAAGGAAATTCTTGTTCAATTTTATGCACTAATTTTTCCAAGATGAAGAATCTTGTTAAAGAACTAATCCTGCTTTACTAGTTATCTTTACTTCCCTTTGATATGAAGGAATCTAAATGAAATTGGCTGGTTCATAAATGAAGTCATATAATGGTCTAACTCACCACTTGGTGTAGTGAGGATTCAACCAAGCATTCTGCACTCTAGCAGTGTTCTTCTTTTCATGTCTTGATAAAAAGCTGTTGGGTGACATTTTATTTTATCTGATTGCAGAACAAGAACAATAGAGTTAATTTTGAGTTATGGAATGAAGTTCAAGCATATGGAGATATTCAGTTAATGCCTTTTGTTGATTATTATAGTTTGATCACTTTGAAGACGATAGCAATTTGCATTATGGGGGTAAGCTGCGTAAAATGTTATTCAAGCAAGATATTAAAAGGGTTGGTTGTGTTTATTTGCTAGTCAAATAATTCTGAATCCAACTGTTAATAGCCTAAGAAGGAACGGTAACATGTTATATTTTTTCTTTTGCAGTAATCAATAATTTATAAAATACCATTGTAAAGTAACAGAAAAAATTAAAATATTTTCCAAATCATGCTATTGTTGAAATAATATCTGTTAGACCATAATGGTATACCAATTCTGTTATTGTTTCCGAGATATATGATTTGGAATATTGTGGCTCTCTTCTATAGGACTTTACTTTGAATGAACTATTTTGTATTAAATTTGCAGACAAAAGTGATGCCTTCAAAATACATAATGAAAACAGATGATGATGCTTTTGTTAGGATTGATGAAGTGCTCTCTAGCCTCAAAGAAAAACCATCTGATGGCCTCTATTACGGTCTCATTGCTTCTAAATCATCACCTCAGAGGGATAAAGACAGCAAATGGTACATTAGTGAGAAGGTATTGATCTCTGTATAATGAATGCTATTACAATATTACATTATTATTTTTCCCTCCTCAATTTTCATATTATTATTACTTTAGGAATGGCCGCATGATACGTACCCACTGTGGGCACATGGTCCTGGCTATGTCATCTCTCGAGACATAGCAAAATTCATCGTCCACGGACACCAGCAAAGAAAACTACAGGTAAACTTATTTAACTGTCATCATTGCATTGTTTTGAGCTATGTTCAAGAGGTTATATTCATCCATTCATGCTTCTATATCTTGTAACTCAGTTTTTTGTTATTCTTAGCTGTTTAAGTTAGAAGATGTTGCTGTGGGTATATGGATTGAACAGTTCAATAATGATGTGAAACCAGTGCGTTATTTAAATGATGAAAAGTTTTACAATGCTGGATGTGAATCAAATTATGTACTTGCTCATTATCAAAGTCCAAGGATGGTGCTATGCCTTTGGGATAAACTGCAGAAAGAACATAAGCCACTATGCTGTGAGTAGATATATCAATGTTTTTGGAGCTGTCACTGTTTCATTATGTGCTTTTAACCTATTTAGTTTCAATGTTTTGGTTATGTCTTTATTATCATTAATCATGTAACACGTACTTTGTATATTATTATTCATTCATATATTCTTTTATTTTAATCATTTTGCTAGCTACATAGAATTAGTTTACCACTTTAGAATTGTTTAGCATTCATCATCATTATGTACATGTATTTTCTCTATCTCTATTCTTCATCCTGAGTTATATTTTTCTCTCTTTCAAAATGTTTATGTAGGGCAGGCAAATTAGTATCAGAAAATTATTTTAAGATTATCTTGAAAGCATTAAAATTGAATTACTTATATATTTCAAAGATAATTATTGTATTCCATAAATATGTATTGGTAAAGAATCCTACAATCTCGATATCAATTTGTACTATCAAGTGTATCACTTCAGTCTATGCTAATAAACTAACCCCTTATGGTAAATATGTATTGGTAAAGAATCATACAATATCGATATCAGTTTGAACTATCAAGGGTATCACTTCATTC
Organism: Lupinus albus; assembly: GCA_009771035.1. Taxonomy (NCBI): domain Eukaryota; kingdom Viridiplantae; phylum Streptophyta; class Magnoliopsida; order Fabales; family Fabaceae; genus Lupinus; species Lupinus albus. The sequence goes on from CM020005.1 coordinate 2,545,247, forward strand.
TATGCTAATAAACTAATTCATTTTGGGGTGTTTGTTCCTCCTAACAAGTATTGTTCTCAATAATCAAACATTTAAAATTTTGGCTTTTTTTGGATCTAGTGAGACATTATATCAGTAGACTAACACATAAATAAAAAGCATTTGGGCATCCAAATGGAATATACCCATTTAGTGGGCTAAAGTGGAACTAAGAGGACTCTCATGATGTGGTTTTCCCACAAGACAAAATATGACTTTAGTTTTTATTTATGCGGAAGGTGACTGGAGTTTGAATTTACAGAAATTCTATTAATGGAGTATTTGTAAGTCATAAGTAAATGCTTGTTCAATTATGGCTTTAAGTTTACTCTGAACTAAATTCTAATAAAGCAATCATCATTTCCTTACCCTTAAATGAGGAAAATATGTGCTTCACGTTGAGCCCAAATCATATGGCCTCCGAGACACATACCCACTATTATTTATATGGTTACCATGTGAGACAAGGACAATTATATGTTGTTCTCAAGTCTCATACCAATTAAAATATGTCATATCAGTTAAAAAATTAAATATTTTTAATTTTATTTTTACTTCATTTTAAATAATTCGGTATAAAGTATAAACTTGGGGACATGTTTAGGGACAAGTGGACAACATATCCTTGTTTTATTAGACAGAACAAAAAAGTACAACACCTCTTCACTTTCACCTCTTTATTTAAGAAAGTATTGGTAGATTAATGAACACAAAAAAAAGGATATTTTGTCTTTATTAAACAAATTTGAATGAAGAAAGGGCACTGTAATTATTTTACTTATTATATAATAATAGTTGATAATTAGCGGTTTGAGTTCGGTAGCAAAATGAAATTGAAACGTTACGCAACCATATATTATATTACATTATATAATAACTTAGCGTATCACTAACCGATAAAGTTCTTCATGAATTAATAAATATAAAAATAGGATGCTATTGAGATGAAAGCTTTATTGATGGGTGCTTCTCATTGCTTCTTTTTCACACGCAAAAGTAATACAATGGGTTTCTGGTACACTGAATCGCCAAAAAATTATGGATGTGTTTATTCGATTATATCTATGTATTGTAAAAAGTAAGAAACATAAATGCAATATAATATATGGAAGGTCTTTTCTAATTATTATGAGATACCATTTTGAAAGATCTAAAATTCTAACCTTATATTAGAACTTATAGTTTAAGGGAAAATTTCAGGTAGACAATTTTTATGGGGCTTAGGTCTCCCATATAATATGGTTGATAACTATTGACAAACTATATACAATTTATGATAACTATTGACAAACTATCTTTGATAACCATAAGTTAAACTACAAAATAATTACAATTTTAAGATTATAGATAAAAAATCACATTTAGGTTATGTATGTTCGGTATTATATTTATAGATATGATGTGATGGAGTATTAGTCAAAGGCTATACAAAATGCAAGTGCTATTAAATAAAATTGAACTTTAACATTTCAAAATTTTAATTTAGTGCCTTAAATCTCCGACAAAGATTATTCATGAACCAGAACTTTTATTCCTAATGCATCCATGTAATTATGCAATACGAATTATATATTTCTTAAATCTTTGTAAATGATAAAAAATTCCAAGTCAAATATTGTTATATATCCATAAAAGTGCTTGACTCACACTAAAATATTATATCAAAATAAGCATAAAATTTAAACTATATTTATTCTAGAATGTGATTTGATTTGTAATTTTATAGGTTAAATGTATTGCATTAGCAACCTTTATTTCAACTGAATCAAATAATTTTTTTCTATATTAGCTTAATTACTAAATTATCAGATATATAGAAACCAACCAACATAACGTTTCAATAAACTGGTTGATAATATAAAAACCATCTCAACGTTTCAATATTTTTGAAGAAATTGCCAATCACTCAATTATATCCATAAATGGCCACAATTGTTTTAATTTGTCTTGATGTGGTTCTTAGTTATTTACGTATCGTTCATTGAAAAGGTACATTTTATATATTATTATTGCCCATACTACTAATTAACTAATTCCTTATACGCAACTTCAACAAACCACCCTCTATCACGAGCTTAGCTGCAAAGTTAAACTTAAATAATTACATATATTAATTAATTAATTAATGAGTTTAACATCTATATAATTTCCCTATAAAAATTCATATCATCATTCATTTTTATAAATGCTGAATCGGAATGATATAATAAATATGTAGAAAATTGTTCTCTTAATTACTTAGGAAAGTTTATCAGAAACATAGGCAGGGACAATTTCGTCATTTTATAGATGTGTGAAGCTTTGGGAATCTATGTGGCATATGAGAAAGAAGCGTGGCTATTCCAGGTTCCTTTTCCACGTTTCACAATTTTGCCCTTCCACTTGAGCAAGATTTTTCCACGACTCAAAGGGTAATATCGGGGTTCTAATTCACACGAGCTGACTTGCTTACAAGCGCGTCAATGTTACGCTTTCTCTGATACCTTTACAACCGTTGATGATATTTATTTATAAATCTAACGGCGTAGATTCTTTCCTGAATAAGAAAGAACTTCTCATCTTTTAAATACTTCAACACATGCACACAAAGAGAAAGAGAGAGAAAAAGAAATCCTAATATCGATTTTGTTACTGTTCTTATTTTTGTTCTTCATCCTTAATCGAAATCGTAATTTCAGCCACAAAAGTTGTAACACTTGAGAATTCAATTGTGGAATTTGAAACCCTAATTTTTGTTTGTGAAAGAGATTCGTAAAGAAGAGTTAGAAGATGGTAGCTGAAGCGGAAATTATTTACCAGCAGAGTATTCCGAGCATGTTAGACGTAAAGTATCGACTTTGCGTAGCGCAAGAACACAACGTCAAGGTTGAGGTTTCACCCACCTCCCCTTCTATCCAAATATTTAGCCAAGTTCGGGTTTCCTCTGAATCCTTTTCTACTGAAACTTCTTCATTTGAATCGGTATGTTTATCTTCTTCTTTTAATACTTTTGAGTTTGTTTTTCAATTGGGTTTTTTTACTGTTGTATTTTTTGTTTTACCTAGTGGGATAAAGTCTTGATTGTTGATGTAGTATTTCTCGGTTTGGTGTTAGAATCGGTGTTTCCTTTATCCTAAGTTTTTTAGGACTTTGATCGGTGTATTTTTTTTTGGGTGGGGTGATTCTTATGGTTCAATCATTATCTGGGTTTAGAAGTGAATTTTGTTTGGTTAATTTGGGAAAGTGGACCAAGTGTTAAATTTGATGCTTTTTTTTTTCTATTGGGTGATAATTGTTTGGGAGATCTAATGGTCCTCTAGTCTAGTGATTGCTGAACCTGAATTTTAGAACTGGAATTAGGAATTGGGTTTTTAATTAATTTTTCATGTTTAGTGAGTCCACTCATTCATGGCACTAGAGAGAAAATTAAGATAGCATCTATGGTAGAATAACTCTTAAAATCCCTGTACAGATGAGCATGTGCGGTGAATATAGGGTAACTCAGCTGCTAGAGGTGGATGGGACGAAGAATAATTATATGCAATAAATCATTAAGAATGGTTTTAGATGTAAACACCTAGTCTTTTTTGTCATTTTTTACGATAAGATTGTGTGGTGTTGTTTGATCCGTAACCGATACCACATGATGGGAAAAGGCATGGGTGTTGTTTATTTATACCATCAAGAGAAATTGAAGATGAACATTGTTGAAATTTGGAATTGGGTCTTTGTTTCTGCTGTTATCGTTCTACTGCATTGCTATTTATATTGATGTGCTGGCCAATGTTTTGTATGTATGTTATAGGCTGTGACTTGCTCTGAGATAATCAAAGATTCCATTATGGAGACTCCTGCAGCCAAGTTTATCCCAAATGTGCGTTCTGGTTGCTATACTGAAATTGGACCAAGGGTATGTATGGAAGATGAACACATTCAGATTGATGATCTAGCTTCCCATCTTGGATTTGTGTTCCAAGGCCCGATACCAAGCGCATTTTATGCAGTTTTTGATGGGCATGGAGGGCATGATGCAGCTGCTTTTGTTAAGAGGAATGCAATGAGATTATTTTTTGAAGATGCTAATATGCTGCAGTCATATGATACTGATGCCTTTTTTCTGAAGAAGCTGGAGGAGTCTCATCGAAGAGCTTTTTTGCGGGCAGACCTTGCCTTGGCTGGTGAGAGAAGTGTTAATAGTTCATGTGGGACTACAGCAATTACTGCCCTTGTACTTGGAAGGCATTTGATGGTTGCTAATGCCGGTGACTGTCGAGCAGTACTTTGCAGAAGAGGTAAAGCTGTTGAGATGTCTCAAGATCACAGGCCAAGTTACTTACCAGAACAGAGGAGAGTTGAGGAGCTAGGTGGCTTCGTTGACGATGGATATCTCAATGGTTATCTTTCAGTAACTCGTGCACTTGGGGATTGGGACTTGAAATTTCCACTAGGTGATGCATCTCCTCTTATTGCTGATCCAGACGTTCAAATGGTTACATTAACAGAAGAGGATGAGTTTTTGATCATTGGGTGTGATGGGATATGGGATGTAATGTCCAGCCAATATGCAGTTAGTCTTGCTCGCCGTCGACTAAGAAGGCATGATGACCCACAGCAATGTGCAAGAGAACTTGTCAAGGAAGCACTGCGCCTAAACACGTCAGATAATCTCACAGTGATTGTTATATGCCTGTCCACAGTTGAAAGCATCATCGAATCTTGTCCGCCACGACGACGAAGATTTAAAGCTTGCAGCGTGTCCGAAGAAACCGGTAACTGATTGAAGAGGTAGATAGAATGCAATTGAATGTAAAAATGTGAATGCCATCATTATTCTCACATGTTGCTTTCTTTAAATGACTAATATGTTTTTTAGGCTGTTTCAGAGAGTTAGTTTTGGGATATTATTGTTGAGGGGTAGTGTTTAGAACTATTTAATTGGAGGTGTATTTTGGATTGTGTAGAGATTTGTAACTAATTTTTGGCGGTGTAGATGAGGTCCCTTCTACGGTGGTTTCAATTTCACATTGTTGTTGCATTTGTAAATAATAAATTGAGTTTGACTTATCAGAAATGCTTGGAAAGTGCATGAAAACCTGCATTTTTTTCATTGCCGTTTGTTTGACACATGGGGTAATTGAGACGTGGAGTGCACGTTTAAACTTTCCTTATTTGTTCTTAGTTCAACAACCTCAAACCTTATTTATTGTTCTTGGCTCCTCCTGGCTTCCTGAATTGATGTGCTTGGCACATATTATCTCAGGGAATGCTTATCTTCATTTTAGAATGAGTTTAAGTGTTGAATGTAATATTTATGAACTGCTAAAGTAAAGATTTATGCGCTCATTATATCATCTATTATTTGTTTGTATTACTTTTTTTTTAAGAGACAATAGTGATTAAATATGAACGATGAATGATATAGTGACATTATATAAAACTTATACATATGGATTCATATGGAATGAACATAGTGATGATCTATTAATCACATTTGACATAAATGTACATCAGGTGAGTCTAATATTACTTATCATCATCCTTCAACCATATATATTTTTTCAGTTATTCATAAAAATGTACTCAATTAACTTCGGCCTGACAGTAAAATTGAGAGGAAAAATGTACACACAATCGGTGCATAAGTTTTAAATATGACAATGTACTAGTTTCTAAAAGCATACTTTTGTTAACCAATTTAGCCTTAAATAAATGACATGTTTGGGAAGACTACCCGTATATAATTCTGATAGGAAAAGAACGCAACATACTTTTAGGAATTTAAGTATAATTTATATTTGTGAAGTTGTAAAGTAGTTATTTAATTAAATTTCAATTATATTTTGTCTTTTTGAAGAGGAAGGGAAGCATGTGAGTTATCCTTGTCCAACAACATATCCAGGCCTTGGTAAGGTGTGTGAGGCCATGATTTCTTTATCTTCAAGTTATAAACGTATGACTAGGGATATTTTATGTTATTGTTATTGCCTCATAAATAACTAGTATCCATTTCCAATCTACACCTCCACGTATCAAATGCCTCCTCCACTTTTTATTATATCCTAAAGTGATACCACATATTTCTTCCCTTATAGGTTATTTGAAATATAATTATGAATTCCTCTTTGATTGTTGTAATCATCAAACTTTATTCTCATAAGTCATAACCATAGTATCTTTCATTCAGACTCTGTTGTATCAGTATATCGAGTTTGGTACTTATTACGCGTTAAAGCTTTTAAAAAATTTCTAAAATGGTTTTGAGGGTAAAGTGAGCATATAAGAGTATATCTATCACCAATTAACTACAGTGAGTAAAATTAATTTACACCAATAAATTGTATAAGTACTTTTAATATTCATTTTTAATTTAGTTGCTTGGTAAATAACGCAAGATCTAAAATATTCTTAGGATACAAGTAACACCTCCACTTACCTTTGTTTTTTTTCCAAAATAATAATGATAAAGCGTGAGAGTGGCTAAAGAATAATTATACAGCATGAGTCATGAGATATTTATGCTCAATAAAAAAATTTGTGCCAAGGAACTAATCCATTTTATATACATGAATGTTACTTCTATAAATGTGACTCTAAATAATTAAATTATTGACATTTTGTTCATTACGAGATTTAATATAATTTTACATCATTAGACCAATGTTTTGATGATTTTCAATAGAGAAATTTGTTTATGATTAAACTATTGTAAACATTTATTTAAATAAAATTTTACTTGAATTTATTAATAAAATGATTCAGTTATTATTTACTTAATAATAACATGGTGTCTTAAACACTCTGTATTTTTAAGAGTAGAAATTGTATGAATAATTTAAGAATGTAATATATATATATGTTAATTGTAATGGTAAAGATTTATATATAGTCAGTATATCATATACTATTTATTTATATTATTTTTATTTAAAAGTCAATAATGATTAAAAATGAATAGTAAATGATCAAATAACAGCATAACAAACTCTTACACTATCAATGTATATCATTTTCTCAAATAATATTATAAGTTCATACTTTATTAAACAATGTAACAATTTTTTATATTATTAATATTTAATTTATATGTTAGTCATTATAAATTTTATACATATAAAGTAATTAAGATAAATAAATAATATATTGACTGTTATATTTATTATTCTAATCGTTAATCATATTTCCTAACCTTGCTTTTATAAATTAATCACAGTAATTATTTAATTCGGTTTTCTGGTATTAATTAATAGGAATATGTGCATTGCCTAATTTGATTGAGCCGAAGTGATCGGTCAAAAAGGCACAGCCACTTATAATAATAAAAAAAGAAAATATTTAGATGACTAATTAACGGCTATGAGTGCATTAGAGATGATCCAACGGCTGAGATGTAATAAAAACGTAATCCCATTATTTTCCTTATTATAGTTATGATACAGGTATTTTATGTAAGAAAAGAAGCATCGTTGTGGTTAGGTTTGTGAGAAAAAAGAAAAAGGAAGAAATAAAAATGGCTATGGCGATGGCTAACTTAGCGAGACGAAAGGGTTACTTTGTTCTATCATCGGAGAGTATCAGATACTCTCTTTCTATCAGAGGATTCGCTTCTGGTTCTGGATCTGATGAAAACGACGTCGTCATCATCGGTGGTGGTCCCGGCGGTTATGTCGCCGCTATTAAAGCTTCTCAGCTTGGTCTTAAGACTACTTGCATCGAGAAGCGTGGTACCCTTGGCGGTACTTGTCTCAACGTTGGATGCATCCCTTCTAAGGTCTCACTCATCTCGATTTAAAATTTTCTCTATTTTTTTGTTTCATTTTTTGTTGTGGTTAGTTTCACTTTGTTCTAGTCTTTCATCGTGGAAATTGATTAGTTTCATTGTTTGATTTCTTTGATTTGATAGTGTGTGCAGATGGTACAGAATTGGTTCATTTCTTTTATTTTGATCAAAATGTTTCTCTTTCTAATCTCCTGTTTTATTGCACTCGGCACTGTCTTTTTGCCTTGTTTAGAAATCTATATTCACCTTTGCTAAGGAAGGTTATTGTGATTTTGTTCATCAGGAGATAAGTATAATGATGGATGAATTTTGAGGGATGCTGAGTGTAATTAAAGCTCTGTTTGGGAAGTTTAGCTTATAGTTGTTGTAGTTGGCTGATTGAATTAGAGGAGTTGGTTGTTAAAACAAGTTGTGCGCCTCCCCGAAATTTGTTACAGTAAATATGTAATATTATGTTTGGATGGGGTTAAAATTTGTCATTTGCTGAAAAAATAAAGGCAAAAATGAGTCGTGAGTTATTGAGAGACCTTATAGTTCTAGGAAAGCTACTTGAAGTAATTTTGAATAAGCTAGTTTACTGAATCTGCAGTCTCCATGTCTAAATGCTAACATAGAATTATTATTATTCATTCTAACATAAGCTAGTTTACAGAAGCTTATATGTAATATTATTCTTGTTCATTCTAACATGTCTAAATGCTACCTATGTTACATTTGGTTCCTTGACTTCACTCAATGTTACATAGAATTTCATTCAACGTCCTCAAGACAGGCGGATTTAACATTCTCTAACACACTTTTTTATGTTTTGGTTCAGGCGCTTTTGCATTCTTCCCACTTGTACCATGAGGCCAAGCATTCATTTGCCCACCATGGGGTCAAGGTTTCATCTGTTGAAGTTGATTTGCCAGCCATGTTGGCACAAAAAGATAAAGCTGTTTCTAATCTTACCCGGGGTATTGAAGGTTTATTCAAGAAAAACAAGGTTAACTATGTAAAAGGATATGGCAAGTTTGTTTCTCCATCTGAGGTCTCTGTGGACACCATTGATGGTGGTAATACTGTTGTCAAAGGCAAGCATATTATAGTTGCCACTGGTTCAGATGTAAAATCTCTACCCGGTGTCACTATTGATGAAAAGAAAATTGTATCATCAACAGGGGCCCTTGCTTTGTCAGAAATTCCCAAGAGATTTGTGGTCATTGGGGCTGGTTATATTGGACTGGAAATGGGTTCTGTATGGGGCCGACTTGGCTCTGAGGTAACTGTTGTTGAATTTGCATCAGAGATTGTTCCAACAATGGATGCAGAAATTCGGAAGCAGTTTCAGCGTTCTCTCGAGAAACAAGGCATGAAATTCAAGCTCAATACGAAGGTGGTTGGAGTTGACACTTCTGGGGATGGTGTGAAGCTGAGCCTTGAACCAGCAGCTGGTGGCGATCAGACGATACTTGAAGCAGATGTTGTTCTTGTATCTGCTGGTAGGACTCCATTCACATCTGGACTTGGATTAGACAAGATAGGAGTTGAAACCGACAAGGTAGGGAGAATTTTGGTGAATGAAAGATTTGCCACAAATGTTGCTGGTGTATATGCGATTGGAGATGTAATTCCAGGCCCAATGTTGGCGCACAAGGCAGAAGAAGATGGCGTTGCTTGTGTTGAATTCATAGCTGGTAAGGTTGGTCATGTGGACTATGACAAAGTCCCCGGTGTTGTGTATACAAACCCTGAGGTTGCATACGTCGGGAAGACAGAGGAGCAGGTGAAGGCACTCGGTGTTGAATACCGTGTTGGCAAGTTCCCTTTCATGGCTAATAGCAGGGCTAAGGCAATTGATAATGCTGAAGGACTAGTCAAGATATTGGCTGAAAAGGAGACAGACAAGATATTGGGAGTGCATATAATGGCATCAAATGCTGGAGAGCTTATTCATGAAGCAGCCATAGCATTGCAGTATGATGCATCAAGTGAGGACATAGCACGTGTTTGCCATGCACATCCAACAATGAGCGAGGCTGTGAAAGAAGCCGCAATGGCTACTTATGACAAGCCCATTCACATTTAAAGAGCTTGTTCTGTTTTCTTTCTTGTTTTCATTTTTGTCCAAGAATTTTACCATGACTTGGAGATGTTACCATCTGTGTGTTAAAATCAGATTTCGGTGTTTAAATACAAAATAACAAAATTAGATCTTTATTTATTTCTACGCACAATAATAGGAATGATTGTGTTTCTAATCCTTGCTGAATAATATCTCTCTTCTTTTTCTGTGAAGTAATATTGCAATTTTGTCAGTTCAATGAAAACAGTTTAATCCAATATGGTTCTGGCTAGCACGTTATTGAGTGGTCCATGCTCCATAGAAATTATTCTCTTCAAGGTATGCAAATTGTTCTCTCGAGCCTGAACTGCTGCTACCACCCTTTTCATCTTATCAATTATTGCTGCCCCACAATCATTTTTTACAAATGAAAGAATCTACTATTCTTGACCTGAAAATTGTTTAACAATATCCATCTCCCTACTGATTTGAAACTAAGACAAGAATCACAACAACAGACAGGAAAGATGCAAGTTTAGCAATGTCTAACTTTAATTGTTATGAAATAGATTTTATTTTCGCTACTATATTTGTGGTGTTAAAAATTCACTGTCTCAGTATATTCCAAGTTAGGCGCACAAGGTTTACAAGATAATCCTGGAGGAATGGTTTCACCTAGAAATTCATTGCAGTTAAAATTGATGTCAGTGAGAGAAGATGGGGAATAATACATGGTATTTCATTCATTGGGTTTGCATGCTTTGCATCAAGGACTGTAATCTTGTTACAGAATATGCATAAAAATTACTTGAAGCAAAAGAGAAATTGGACCAATGTGAGTCTAAAATTTGCACCTGTTTCTTTCTAGTCCCTTGTTCTCCCCTTCCACGTCAATAACCATGTCATTTAAAAGCATTCCAAATCATAAACCTGGTAAGATGGACCATACCCCACTAACGAGATTAAAGGTCTTTCTCCTCTTGTGAGACCAAGACCTTTCCGGGAACTACAATTCCAGGACAATCAGCCTCCAATTTCACTATATTTATAAAAAATAGTCCAGGACTTTGAGCTGGGATTCATATGCAACGTAGTCTCATTGTTTGAAAAGCCCTAAACTTTGTCTAGTAGGAAATTTAGTCTATAAACTTGAAGCCAAATAGACCCTAAGTTCTGCTAGCATGGCAAATTCCATTCAATTTCAACATTTTAGACAATAAAAGACTACTTTATCAACACTTTAGAGAGGAAACACAATTTTTATTTTAACACAATACTTAGCAATCAACACTTGCATCATTACTAATCCAATGAAAGGTGAACGGTGGTGGGTTTATAGTCCAAAGCTATCAGTTTCTCTAAGGAGGGAAGAAGCAAATTTGCAAATTCAACATGAGCAGGATGAGCTATATACTCTGCAATGCCTTCTATACTCTCAAATGTTGATTCAAATATATGAGTAAAACCTTGATGCAAGTTTTCAGCACTTATATCTCTGCCCCTACAATACATAATAAACATGTCATAAGCATATAAGACAGAATCAATTATACACAATCAACAGTAGAATTTTTTTTATTTTTTTGCAGGAGAATTCCACAGTGACAAAACCACATTTTAGTTTTATCCATTTTGCTAGTTTCACAGTTCACTATAACAAAGAACCTAGTATGCAGAAAAGCATAGATCTTGATCTGAGTACCCAACAATTTCACTAAAGGCTACACATTTAGTGAGATAAATAATTAAGACATCTATTATTAAATATTGTGACAAATATTTCATGTAATAAAAAAAATTATATCTTAGTGAGGGCATGCATGCTATGCTAATGCAACAAGTGGTTCTGTTTCTGATCTCTTCTTGGTACACATACATATTCATCAGCTAAATCTTAATGTATTTATTAAAAGTTTGGTAAAATGAGTCCATTTTTTTTGTATTTAGCAAGAAATCTATGCAATATGCCCTTATCTAAGTACAGAAGTTGAATTGAAAAGGAAATAATTAAAAAAAAAGTACCAACCAATAGAAAGACTTCATTGGTGGGATGAGATTGACTAAATTGGCAAAACCCTTTATAAGCTCCTCAATCCGTTTTGAAGGGATATCATCTTTGAATTTAGCCAGAAATATGTGCTTCACTACTCCATTTGCTTCCTCCATATCTATTATTGCTTCCTCTTTTGTTGCTATTTAACTATGCAGATCAAAAGCTTATTGTTGAAAATGTCTATTTAAGATTTGGTAAAAAAGTTTAATCAAATATTTCTATACAAGTTTTTATAAATGTTAATAAGCTAAAAAAAAATATAATTATTACCAAGAAATGTTTTTATTTAAGAATAAAATTTAAAAAATAAAAATATTATTATTATTATTATTATGTTAATAAGAACCTTAAGACCCACCACTTTGATGGTCATGAATATGGAAGTAGATAAAATATTGTGAAAAGTGGGAGAAGCAGAGTGAGAAAGAGGAAGATGAGTTGCGTGGGTCAGCAATTGAACCTAAGGTGCTTCTTCCCTTCTTCTTCTTCTTCTTGTTGTTGGTGGTGGAGTAGTAATCTAACTAAGAAGCGAGTTTCGTTTTCCATAGTGAACTCAGTTGCAATATCTAATGCACAGACACAAGAGAGGTTAAAGCTCAAACAACTTTTCCGTGAAGCCAATCAGAGGTGCCTCAATGATCCTATGGATGGCGTTTCCTTCACCCTCCAAGACTTTACTCAAGCCCTAGATCATTATCACTTTCACTCTCAACTTGGTAACAAGGTAGATAAATACTCTTTTTTCACTCACATTACTCTTCAACCATTTTTCTTTTATCAATCAAAGATTTCTTTTTTTTTTGTTTTATTAATTTTAGACTAAATTATACTAACACTCCACATATTTAGTGAACTGCTTAGCCCTACGGGGAAGTGGTGAGAATAATTAAGTTAAACCTCGTAATATGTCAGGGTAATTGAGTTGTGTTGTATTGTATCTATGCTTGCCAGTATAGATTAGGAAGAAGTCGTTCTGTTAGGTCCCGTTATGATTTTTCTTTCGAATTGTAAATGAGTGGATGATATGTTTCAGGTTATAGGAACTGTGTTCTGCACAGATGACAATGGAGCACTTGTAGAGATTGCTGCAAAATCTGCTGCATATTTGCCCCTACAAGAGGCTTGCATCCATAGAGTTAACCATGTGGAAGAAGCAGGCATAGTTCCTGGGTTCAGAACGGAGTTTTTAATCATTGGTGAGAATGAAGGCAATGATAGTTTGATCTTGAGTTTGAGGCCAATGCAGTATGGTCTTGCTTGGGAACGTTGTAGACAACTTCAAGCAGATAATGTTGTTGTCAAGGGTAAGGTGGGTTTACTCCTACTATCAATTTCATTTCAAGATTTAGGATGGATTTAATTCATTTCAAAAATCGTAATGACATTAATTTATTTCTAGTTAACCTCTATTCTCTATCAATTAAAGATTGTACAAAGTGAATCACGACGGAAACTTTTGCTATTAGTATTACCCCTGCACTTTGTGTGGCAGGTTGTTGGTGCAAAAAAAGGAGGGGTGGTGGTTGAGGTTGAAGGCCTCAGAGGGTTTGTTCCATTTTCGCAGATATCAACGGTTAGCTCTTGAGCCATGTTGACATTTATGGACTTGCTGTTGGTCTGTTTAAACTTGCTGTCTGTCAAGAGTTTCAAATTATGGGGTGGGGAACTGGGGATAAATGATTATGAGTATGACATAAATCTTATTATGTGTTCTAATAATGAATGTAATTTGAAAATTATTGATGCAACATATCGCGTAATATGGAGAATGTCAAAGCCTTAGTAAGTTTTGGTACAGACTTGTAAGTTTTACAAATATCTTCTAATATTCTTAATATCAATGTTCAAATTGAGTAATTCAATTTTCTAAATATAACTTTTATGCTTCTGCAAGTTCTAAAGTATATGACTTTTAATGCAAAAAAGAAAAGGTTTATTTTCACGTCCATTTCTGTCTTTCACCTAACTTCCTAAGACCTTAAGTTCATTAATTTTTCTAGTATAGCAACCAGATCAGTAGTCTTTATTCTTTACTGTTTGCTTATTTTATTTTCAGAAATCAACTGGAGAAGAGCTTCTTGAGAAGGAACTTCCTCTTAAGTTTGTAGAGGTTGATGAGAAACAGTCAACACTTGTCCTTAGTAACCGCAAGGCCGTGGCTGACAGCCAGCCACAGCTAGGAATTGGATCAGTAGTCATTGGCTCTGTTCAAAGCCTAAAGCCATATGGTGCCTTCATTGACATTGGTGGCATTAATGGCCTCCTTCATGTCAGTCAGATCAGTCATGACCGTGTAACAGATATTGAAACTGTTCTTCAACCAGGTGATATACTAAAGGTGGGCCTCTAATAAGTTATGTGGATGTTGGTCAGATTTACAGGCATCATATGGACTTGAAAATCTCAATTATATTATTTGTTTAGGTGATGATTTTAAGTCATGATCAGGAGAGGGGCCGAGTAAGTCTTTCCACAAAGAAGCTAGAACCTACTCCTGGAGACATGATCCGTAATCCAAAGCTTGTCTTTGAGAAGGTATTTTTCACAAAGAATCTTGACGCTTATACTTGTTACATATGTAAACTATAAGTGTAGAATACCAACTTCACTACTCTAAGTTTATTTTCACTTCCTGCTTTTCTAACTATCTAATGTTAATGTCTTAGTTTGATATATCATATAAGAAGCTAATAAAATTTACTTCCTCTTTCTCATATTTTCTTTGACAAATTATCCACTTCAACCCTTTTCTTTAGTATTGGCGATTTTTTGAAAGAAAATGCAGACATGTAATTCTGAATTTTTTCCTTATAGGCGGAGGAGATGGCTCAGACATTCAGACAGAGAATAGCCGAAGTGGAAGCTATGGCCCGTGCTAATATGCTTAATTCCAGTGTGAGGTAACTATTATTGTTCAAAATTCTGAACCCAGTGAAAATGTAGTAGCAACAAGGAGATTAAAATACAAAAAACATAACAAAGACATCTCTTGCGCAAACAGAAATAGGGTGTTGGAGCCTCTGAAATGAGAAGGATAAAAAAATGATCTTAACTAACCTGTTTTTGAGATACAAGGATACAAGGAAATTCAGTGCATTTGCAAGTTACTTATTAGCCTAGTTATTTCAAACTGTATAGATTTAATCAACCTAACCCCATAAGGGATATAAGTAGAATTGGGTATCTCAGACATTTACATGACTTGCGATAAGAATAAATGTCTGCTTCCAATGATAAGCAACTCATATTGGGATTAGATATCTTAGGAGTTGAAAAATTCATGTTACTTTGAACATCTCTTAGTGTTTGACTTAAATTATATTTGACATCCTCTTGTTTTAAAAGTTACACTCATCTCCTAGAGATTCAGTAATCATTAAACTCGTAGGAGATGATTGAAATTACACTAACCTCTCCAGAGTTTCTGAAACAAGAAGAATGCCATGTGTAATTGAGATGAAGTTACTGTAATTTCTCATTATTCATTTGTTGGCCTTCTGTCCCCGTTATCCTTTGCGTCGCAGAGTGGATTAACTGTCAGCAGTGATGGATCTTACTTGAGGAGGGTGGGACTGATCTGAGTGAAGTGCCCACAGCTGAAGAATCATGACTCAGAATTGCCTGGCCTTTTTTCTTTCATACTTTGTTATAATGTTGAGCTTATATCTACAACTTGAAAAGATAGCATTGGTGAAAAAATAAATGCACCATTACATTTGGAATGTAAAAACCATTCAAAAAAATTTCTATTTTGCTAATTCAAAAGGGTAGGTACATATTTAACTTAATGTGCAGCAAAGGTCTATGTTTTTTGTTACTGCATTTTTTCCTATACTGGCTGCTTTAATCGTTATTGATTCATGTAGATGACGACTTTTATCACTTTTGCAACTCGTCACCTACAATTAACAAATATTCAATGTAATGGTTTTTATTTTTATTTTCTAATTCTTGCTAATTAGTGTCCCAAAATTTTATTTCAAACAAGGATAAAACAAAATGTGTTGACAAAAGCCTCAAAATTATTTGATTTGATACATTAAACACTGTAACATTAAACCATTGCGTAAAGAGAGTAATAGTTCAACTGATATTTAAATCATTGCTGAGACAATGGGTTAGGTGATGTGAGATTTAATTTTCAACATCTCTCACCTTGTATAGGTAAGGAACTAGAGGTATGTGATTGCTACATCTCAACAAGTGTTGCTCATGAGAATTGAACATTTGATATTATTTTTTTAAAATAAAAATAAGATGTTGTAATTTATGAATGAAATAACAAAATGGAAAATAAATAAACCCATGTTTGAATTAAAGAAGATTCAAAATTTTGAGTGAAGGAACTACTGTCTATTGTTACCCAGAGTCCCACCTTACATCACATGCAACAGTAACTTTTTGCTTGGCCATATAAAGTTAACATCCACACTATGCAAAAATTGTTGAGAGGTTAGGCAAACATACCACCTCCCAATTAAGGACACCTAAACATTAAAAAGGAACAAATAACAAGACATGTATATTTTGGTATTGCTACAACCTCAACTTTTCAGAGGCCAAGAGGGATTGTTCTGAAAAGGTCAATACGGTTGTCTCCAAGCCTGAGAGAGTAAGTGGCTTTCTTATAATCAGCCCAAGTGAATGATCGGAATAGAGAAGGCCTTTGTGGTGTAACCATAACTGGTGGAGCAACAATGCATGCATGCAGTGGTGGAGCCCCAAAATATACCATTGACATTCTAGACTTGTATGAGTTTGTCATAGCCCTATGTCTCACGCTTACAAATCTTCCATTTGTCATAACCTGATCAAAACACCACCCACAACTATTCAATAACTTACCTTTTTTGTTCCAACTCTTATCACTATTGTTCTATGCTAACTTGTCACCTAGTATTTTTTGTTCAATCAGGTCCCCTATTTTTATTTTTAGGAGAAAAATAAACACAAATGAAATTCTGTACTCAAGTTTAGAAAGATATATCTAAGAATTTAACTGATATTATATGGATAATATATATGCCAACTCTTATATTTCTACATTTTTTTCTTTTACCTAGTTTTTATTTACCTGAGGGAAAGGGGTGTATTAATTGTGTACATACTATAATTCATGTATCTTATTATTACTTAAAAATCAATGTAGCATAGTGTATGAATAGTAAATGTTGTACATATATTCTTAAAGTTTGTATATCTAACCATGTCTTAATTAATCCTAATGTTGTGATTCTGATATATGACTACTTAATTATCAACGTGTGTGTGGGGTGGGGGGCTTTTCTTTAAGATCTATTATTATGGTGGCAATGTATATACATAGAGGAGGCCCCCAGTCCCCTCCATGATTCTGCTTAGCAAAATGAATGAATAAAAAAATGAAACTTTATAGGAACATACCTCTAAAACATCACCCACATTAACACAGAATGCTGAAGGGTCTGGTGTAACTGGGATCCACAATCCATCTTCAGGGGAAATTTGAAGGCCACCCACGTCATTAGATCTTAGTATAGTCAAGATCTGAGGGTCAGAATGCTCCCCAAAACCAACTTTTGTATAGTTGTAACAAGTGGTCTTGTCCCTATCTTTGTTGGGATAGTGTATAGGTGGATAGTGATTGAGCCTAAGGACTGAGTCATTATCAACATGGTTGATCAACCTGCTGAATACTGATTTATCAGGGACCCCTACACCCTCTGCCATTAGCTCCAATATCTCACATGCTAACTCTTTCACTGCCTCTGTGTATGCACTCACCCTAGAGCTGTCATTTACAACAAACACTACAATCACACATCACTCTATAGTTATAAACAACAACTGACAGTTTAAACCAGTAACAATGTTCGCACATGGAACCATTTAAGTACAACAATTATAACTACTTCGCTGATAATGCTTAGTGCACATGCATCAAATTCAATCTCAAACACACCCAACCCATTGTCACTAAGTTTTTTTTTTCGTAATAGGGTATCTCCTCAACTTATGGGTAAAAGAACTACTCTCTTCTGAAGTGTGTGACCTCTCACAAAAAGTATGGCTCACTTGACCAACACCTTGTTTATCGTTATGAAGTTAAAATATTTAAATTTATTCAGAATCATTTATTTGAACGTATTTAAAACCATGTAAATTTTTCATACATTCTTTCTATCTACACATTTAAATTATCCCAAAAAGAATAATATTTCGGCCTTTTATGATAGAGACCATTGTTTGTATGGAATAAATAATATCATAATATACATTATATATACACAAAATATTTAGTTTAAATATTTCTTAATTATTTTATACATATTAAAATAAATCATTATAATTACATGTAATCATGTAATTATATTTTTCGTTACAGACTTACAGCATAGGTGGTGGTGGATTGTGTACTGGACTGACGCCATGCCAGTGCCAAGACTCAATCTGGGTCAGATTGAGTGACACACTGTAGTGCCTGCATTTTCTCTGATTCATTTCTCGCTTTGGATATTTTGGTAAGCAAATTAATCGCTACTGTTACATTTATGGAAAAAATATTTCTAGTTATTATTATTGTTAACATCAGGTTTTAGTTTTGATTTGATTTGACGTTGTTGATATATTTTCTGATATGTCAATCTGACATCTCAACCATTATCAAACTAGTACATTTTTACTCTGCAACTTTTTTCTTTTTACAAGAGATCAAGTAAAAGTGCCTCTGACATGTCATCACACCTCATCTTCATAGTTCCCATGTGCAACGTAAGTGGTTTCAAATTATCGCCTGAACCCTAAAAGTTTCTGCTATGTTTTTATCTAACTAAATTACTTGGATACTCGTCCATTCGAATTCAAAGTTAATTACATGTTAATAAACATGTTGCCACTATAAGTGTATAAGTAAGGAAAGTACAATTTTCTTTTATTGACCACTAATATTGCAGTCGAGGTTAATTAAGTCAAGAAAGGCTCAGAGTCAAAGGCATTAAAATTCACTTGAATAAGACAATTGAATTTGAAACTTATAAAACTCAGTTCTAATATTATTCTCTTCCGTTTATGAATATATGGTCGTCGCCCTTATACTATTTTTACCATTCTTTCTTTAGCAAGAGAGGCATACAAGTCGTATAAAAAGAGTAATACGTATATTTTCTAGGCCCGGGTATGTATTTTAATTTAGAGGATAAAGTAATTGGAAAATCAAGACTTCAAATTATAGGCCAGGGTATAGCAAATTATGAGATTATTAAAATAACAAGTATTAACTTTTGGACCAAGCATATAATTTTAGGATACTGTTAAGTGTGTTAACGTGATACAACTATTTTTCTTAAGAAACATGGACTTAGGCTTCACTTTATTGATACAAGGTAAAAATTCTTGCCATTTGGGAAAAAGAAAGAGAATCTCAAAGTGGTGTTAAGTTATTTGTCTTAAGACCATGTACACTTCTTCACTCGAGAAGACTATTTACATCTAATAATCTCTACAAACCTTAGGTAAGAGACTCGTGATTGGGTCATCCTTTGTTTTGGGGAACATAGAGAAGACCATGTACCTTCTGCTATATGGCATTGTTTAAACAATAGGTGACAGTTATATGACTAAATAGATATAGATACATAGAATGTAATAAGGTGAAGTATCTCCCTTCTTTTCTAGTCAGATACAACTCATATAAAGAGGTAATGAGATGATAGTGACTGGGTAGATAGGTAGCATGGTCCATATGAACAAAAAAAATATCGTATATATGCATGACCTTGTCATTCCCCTCCCTAACTGTCACTTTTCCTATAGTGGATTTATTGCCCATAGTATGGCCACACCACCACAAAAAGAGCCATATACAACTGCACCTACTCTCTTTCTTTGGGTCCTTAATTTCCATCCTCCACATCTTTTATTAGGAATTTTTTCTGTGTTTTCTTTGCTCTGTTTGTGAGTTAGGGCAAAAAATGAAAGGCTTAAAAATTATAAAATACACTTAAGCTTTCCCTCAACCTTTCTACCCCTCCAAAACTCAACAATTAAGGTAGTAAGCTTTGTACCGACAAACAATAATATATTATCTCTTAAAAAAACTAATTTATTTAATATATTAAAAATAAAACTTGGTATTTTAATATTAACTTGCCAATTGGAAATGTTAAATTTACCCCTTACAAGAAATAATATGTTCGGGATGCATGATTGCTCCTTATAATAAGTGTCGTTTATAGGAATCGAATCATTGATATTTGATTATCTTACACCAATTAACTAACGTCTTGTTCATTTTGAAATTTGAAAATGTTAAGTTGACACCAAATATTGGATAACCATATAATTTTTAATATTTTTTCCCCAGTGTATTTTAATTTAGGGAAATGTATATTTTTTTCAATGTATTTTAATTTAGGGAAATGTGTACAGAAATAAGATATAAAGTATTCATCCTCTCCCAATAAGTTCATAAAAGTTTGAAAAGTAAAAATAAAAATTAATGTAGTGCATAATTTACTTATTAATCAATGTACAATACTCAAAAATTCCATCTTCGTTCTATTTCATTATTAATAAATCAAATACTTTCTTTTTTTATAACTTAGCATGGATTTCCCTGATTACTGATCATGGACATAATTTACCATCTTAAGGATTTTTTATTTGATTTTTTTAATTTAATTTGGAAGGAGAGTTTTGATGTTTTTTTATCAAGACAGTAGGACTAATGGAGCAAGTAAGAACTAAAGGTATATACATACAATATCATGCATAAAAATTTGGTGTTGAAATTAAGAAATTATTTTTCAACAGAATGAAATTAAAAGAAAATCCTTGTGTAATAAATAGGTATGGCTTCAACATTTTTAATATTTAAGGGATTCTTGAACTACTAAAACATAAGATAAATTTAAATTCATAATAAAAGGAAAGAGAGATAGTAATTAAAATATGCAATTAAATGCAAAAGGTATGAAGTGCACGTACCTAAAGTCATTGGATAAGTGAGCAATAGATGGAGTAGTAGCATTAAGCATAAGGTACTCAACCTCACCCATGTCTCCATTGAAGCCTATGTTCTTGCAACCATAAGAAGGTGTAGCTTGTTTCTTTTCTGTCAATGGTTTTGCAAAGAAACCAAACGCTGATTCTTCCATTTTGGCTATAGTTTCATTACTGATACCATGGTTTATCACCTTGAAAAAACCATATTCTTCACATGCTTTCACAATGAGCTTAGTCACTACTGATTTTTCTGCCTTAAGATCCACTATGGGAAGGTCCCTCACTAAAATCCTTTCACTATGGATTGGGTGTGGAGAAGACAACACCATGTTTGTTTGGTCCTCTTAATTTGAAAACACAACAACAGAAATACAAGGTAGTGTTGAAAATGGGTTATAAATATTTTCTTGTTACATAAAGTAATATAAGATAGAACTTTTGGAGCTAGTTTTGTTAATGAATGTTATGTTGGTTATATGAGAAAAGAAAAGTAGCAAGAGAGAGAGAAAGATATGGAAGTAGTAAAGGTAAGGAAGATGAAAGAAGAGAAAGAGGGTTGGGTAATATGAGCAATAATAATGGGATATTTATAGCAATAATCGGAGAGAATGAAGGAAGTAATTAGTAAGAATCCTTTACATAGAGTAAAGTAACACAAAAATAAAAATAAAAGGAAAACATGTTAAAATATTTTTATCATTTTATATATATTGAAATGATATTTTTATTATAAAAAATATAAGAAAAACAAATATTTGTCTCTCCATTAATAGATAAGA
The DNA here is from genome assembly GCA_009771035.1 of Lupinus albus. Taxonomy (NCBI): domain Eukaryota; kingdom Viridiplantae; phylum Streptophyta; class Magnoliopsida; order Fabales; family Fabaceae; genus Lupinus; species Lupinus albus. The sequence continues at coordinate 2,566,879 of CM020005.1, forward strand.
TTATTGTTCGAAATAAATTATAATATTAAAAAATGTGATTAATAGTATATTTTAATTTATGTTAATCAATGATTTGTATTAGCTCTATTAGTACTTTTTGTTTAATTGCAACAAAATTTACATGATATTTTATATGCTAATTTTTTATTTTATAATGTATACTTACTATTTATATATATATTTTTTAAATACACGTAAAATGAGAGTATAACTATTGATATAATAATAAAAATAAAATTTAAAATATTTTTATTTTTCTTTGGGTTGTTTTATAAGAATCGATGAATTTTGTAATTTAAACCAACCGACAAAAAGATAAGCAAAATTCTCACATTAGTAATACTTCTTACATAGTTGTATTATAAATAAGTAATTAAAATAGGTTTACAGAAAATTGGTTCAATAGGGTTAAATAATACATATAAAAATGAATGTAAAAATAATGTGTTATCTAATTAACATGATTCGTCTATGTAAAAACGTTGACTTTCCTGAACTTGTTATTTTTTACTTTAATTAGTAATTACCTGTCAAACTCATTTTTTTATTGACACATCTTTCCCTTCACCTTTATTATCTTCTTTTTGACTTAATTCAGTTCTACTGTCACCTGTCCTTCCATCCGTACCTGCTTTCACATGTCAAACGTTTCTTTTCTTTTTTTAATAAACGTCCCTCTCATACTAATAACACTGTATTATAGTATTGTTTAATCATACTAAAATTATATTTTGAATCTTATAATACAGCATTTTTATTTACTATATTAAATTTAGTGTCTTACACAGATATATATATTATATTATATTGGACATCTGTATTTTTTTTTGCTCCATTCCTTATACTTCTAAAATATTTTTTAATTGATACATCATGTTGGTTGTTGTTTTATTTGCGTGCATATTTTTAACTGTTGTATTTAACATTTTGTTTGGGTACATCGAAAACAACGTTATCTATAATATATTAACGTGTCAACTACAACGATGGAAACCTCACTGGTCTTTTTACTTAATTATTCCTCACTGACTAATAGAATGGTTTGATTATATATAATACTAAATAGAATATATTATCAATTCTGATTGGGTATACATCGATTATAATACCCTAAAGATGTACATGACATTAACTTCCTATATCGATAGTTGAAAATGATTCTATAGTTAAGTGACTAAATCTTAATTTATGGGTATGATAGGTTTTCTAAAATTTTCGCAAAATGCTTCTAACGGTCATAATTATTGTGCTTTTTGAGTTTAAAAAAACATAGAAAAAATTTCGCTATTTTTGTAAAAACATCTATTAAATACAAAATATATGTTGTAATGTGTTAGCATATAGTTTAACATATTGTTTTAAGAATACAAAGTAAGTAAGGTAATTTTAAAAAAATTGAGTTTGATGCTAGCTTTTCAATATATTAAACATATTATTTTCAATATAAAATTATATTACTTCAAAAAATATATATTCCATTTTTATATTTAAAAATCGTTAAGTGGTCTATAAATTTGATTTAAATAAAACAATATCACATAATCCACATTAAAAACTATATCAAACAAATAAAAATAGATAAATAATGAGTAAAAAGAGTAATACTCTGATAAATAAGGATATAAATATAGAATATAAATTGATATTAAGTTTTTAAAAACATAGAAAAAATTAAAAAGCATAAAAATGTTAAAATAAAAATAACATGAACAGGAAATATTTCTTATTCTCAACTAATGTCATATAAGATATGAAATAATATTCCCATTTTTAAAGAGAGTTGAATATACAGATATGAGGTGTACAATTAAGTTTATTGAGGTGAATAATTGATCTACTTTTATATTTAAAAATTCTCTTCAACTTGACAATAGGCTATTAAATGAAGTGTTGATTAGCATGCTAAAAAATATGGATTAAAAAATAAAGATTTGTATTGAGAATGATTACATTTATAATATTAAAAGAGGAAAAAAATAATATATTGACGGCGTAAGAGTTTTATGCATTGTAATTGTATCATTCATATTTAATCATCATTAACTATTTAAAAACGTTAATACAAATAAATGGTGGATGATATATTGAATGTGTATAAATTTTTATACCTAACAATTCATAGATATTATACTCATATTAAAATTATAAATTTGATGATACTTTTCCTTGTAAAGTACCTTCATTTGATTTCTTAAATATGATGATACTTTTCCTTTAAAGTACCTTTATTTGATTTCTTAAATAATTATGTTTCAAAGTTCAAACACTCATCAACATGATTCTTATATTAATTTGGAGCACCTAATATCCAAATCTTGAACATGCTTTACTTTTGGAGAATTTTATTTGAATATAATGGTTGACTGTTTAAGGGGTAGGTTTGCTTTTTTCAGTTTTTCCCATGCAGTAGATTATCTTATCCCACACTACAATGCCAAATGTTATATATTCGTGGACCAAAGACACACAAAAGCGGCATATAATATATGCTATACCACACTATATTAGAGAGAAAATGCCTCCTAGCTTCCTCCAATTCACATTATTAGAGGGTCTAAACTTGGAACCAAGTGTACTGTTTATATTTGTTTATTTTATGGGGTAAGTATCATATTATAGTTTCAACCTTTAATTCAACACCTCGTGGTTCTTCTTTTTTAAAAAAGGAATGGTTTTAAGTGTAATATATTGTTGAAGATGTTTCTTTTTCATAAGTTCGCTACCACTCAGTGAGGGTCCTCCCTCCTGGGCAATATCGCATCACTTTCAAAGTTTGACGTTTAGGATATGGCACATTGTATTATGAATAAAGCTATATTCATATGTTTGCCTTTTCTGATGTCAAATTGTATAATGAAACTACACTTGCCAAAAAAAGACATCATGCATGTATGTGATGCCAGTTTTGATGAGAATGTGTCTAGAAAATTAGGCATGCTAGGTCATATTATGTCCTGGTAGTTATTTTTCAACTTTTAAGTCTAAATAGAATAGGTAGGACGCTAAGTAATTTTTTTTGGGTTTAAAGATTGGGTATGACACTATAAGATCCATTATGTATTTTAAAATATGAAGTGGTGGTGGCTGACAGGGGTGAATAAGAGCAAAGATTTGAATAAGAGTAAGATCACCTGGATTGATTGATCCGATTATGATTGGAACCAAATAAGATCAGATTTTATTGAGTTTAGAGTCCGGTTTAAAAATTAGACCCAAACAATATTTTTGATTAGGTTATGATCAAGCATGACCTGACCCCGACTGTTCCATGGTCACTTACTTATCACGTTTGTATGTGTATACGTTCAATTGTGTATAGAGTAATGATATCTCTTTGCTCGAATGTATCATTGTTCTCTAATTTTTCAACATATTGTATGATTAACAATATATATATATGTACTATTTCATATGTCAAATTACATATACATAATACTAATAAATACATTGATAAGACTTTATCCAAAAGATGTTTGCATTATATTTAATCAGGTATAAGGTCGAGTTCGAGTTCAAATGTTGTTTCAGTCGATATTTGAGGTCGATTTAGCTTCAAGTTTAGTGTCAGATCCGGGTATAAAAAATGACCATACCAACATTTAGGGTCGGGTAAAGGACAAAGTCTTACCCGACTCATGCTCACCCTGGTGCCTGACAGCTGGGAATGCTTTTTTAGGACTGTTTTATAATCTAGAACCATGCAACATTCGGTCTGAGACAGCCTAGAAGAGAAATCATGCCAAAACCATCTCGCACATCATTTGTGGGATCAACGTTGTAATTTAATATCCTTAATGAAATGGAAAGATTGAGACAAACACATGGATTAGCAATTTTCTTAAAGACTCATGCCCCTGGCTTGCATTATTGTGAGGTCACATATTGCACCAGTATCTGTCATTTCATTGTTATATAATTAGTCCATATGATAAGAATGCAATGCATGTTCCTTTACTATATTAGAAAACAGTTACTAAAGAAAAAAAATGTATATGGTGTAATAGTGTATGAGTTTTATACATTGTTATTGTATTATCTATCAATCATATTTAATTATTATTAATTTTTTCAAAAATGTAATACAAATGAATAGTAAATAATAATATACCGATCATATATAAATATTACACTTATATTATAAAATCTATCCGTAAAGTAGTGGTGGCAGAAAATTTGGGGCTTGTCGTATTTCTCAAAGCCTCATAAGAATCACAATAAAAGAAAAATAGTAAAAATAATATATATTTAATTTTTTAATTAATATGACATGTTTTCATTAGTTTGTAACATACTTTTAGACAACATATTCTTGTCCAAAATTAGACCTTTAGATATTTTATCAGATCAAATATTGATGTTTAATTTTTTATGTGTAACGCTGATTAGAATGAGAACCACAATATCGAGAATGTTATTAGTTGTTTGTCAAAAAATTATAAGATTACATGACAAAGACCAAACATAAAAAACCTGATCATTAAACTTCGAATGGATGAATACCAACTTCTCTTGTATAATATGTAATAGGTTTGAAACCCGTCCAATATCACTCACTATCTTGTAAATGTTTCCATTTTCTAAGTGAAACGTAAATTAATTATATTTGTTATTGAAATGTTTTTATATTAATCGATTGAAGTGAGAAAATTATTCATTAATTGAATAAGAAGATAACACAGAAGTACCATTTATAAAAGACAATTTATAAAAATTACTTTCAGTTGACAAATTCAGTGATTAATCGCATTATTTTATTCATCATAACTCCCAAGTCCAACCATAGCAAAACAATTATTGGTGAGATTTGAAGATAGGCCCATTGTCTCCTAGAAAGCCCATATTATAAAACGAAGCACATCATTTAATGTCCCAACATCCGTGAATGAGATTTGGTTCTTTATAGTACTGCACGTTACTATAAAGATAATAAAATCATAAACACCCATCCGATATAGCTCCTCATATATCCTACTTCCAAATCCCATTAATAGCTTTTCCATTTAGTCCAAAACACTTTAGTGAATCCAAACATGATGATGTAGTATATACTTAGTCCTCTTGGTATAAGAAACAATAATAAAGGAGTACTGATATATTATTATCTTTAGCCATCTTAATATAAGAAATACTAGTACTAATAATCAATAATTGATGATATAGATGGCTCCTCAATCCTAATGTCCATTCCCAGCAATAGCTTTTGGATTTAGTCTAAAACAAGTGAATGGATCCAAAGATAAAGCAGTGACTTAACAAAACTAGATAAGGGACTAACACAAATAATTAATTATGTAATATAAGATTAATGGTATACTAACTTAGCTATCTTAATATATTTGGCTTATAAAATAACTTAACTTAGCATCTTGATAAAGAAACAATAATAAAGAATTAGTGATATAATTATTTTGGATGTCTTAATATAAGAAACAATAATAGTTTATTACATCCAAATTTGGGATCGAAAGACACCCATATCACTATATATAAGTAGAGTTAAATACTATCATATATGTTATATAAATTTAAACAAACATGTTATTATGCCTAGATAGTAGGTAAGCTGTCTTTGGTGTGTAAAATGGAAACAAATCCTCTGTCCCAAAAATCATGTCTCTTTCTGTCCCTGCCCAATAAACTTCCACAAATTAATATAATTTTGTTTTTATAATTTTCATTTTTAAGTAAATGACGCAATCTGATTGGTGTGGTACATAGATGATGACGTAATGCGGGACGGGAGATCTTCATCTGTGTAAAATTCAACAATGAGACAAATAACATAACAAATAACATAACATGCATCGAGAAGATATTCTGGTCCAAAAGAGATTTGATATTCTGTCTTGCACCAATGATAATGAAATAAAACAACAATAATATTGAATTTGCAATTAAACTGACATGTTTTCATTGGCACGAGTCAACGTATAAGACAAAATATGAGACAACATGTATCTCTTCATTGTGGTCACTGATCAGCACTCAGCACAAGTTATGTATGCTAGTGCTAGTGGGCTTTTGTGTGGCACAAATTGAGTGTAGTGGGAGCATTTCGGACAGTTCATAGTGATCTCACAGGAACAAGCACTTGTTATATTAAATGCAATGTTTGTGCCTAATATGTGGAATTTAGGTGCAGATATGAATGTTATTCTGTGCTTCCTATGTTTCTTTCTTTTCATTAAAGCATCAGAAGAAATAAATGTGGGAACCTATGAATCTGATAGAATAGTAGATCTTCCTGGCCAACCTTCAAACCCATCAATCTCACACTTTTCAGGTTATATCACTGTCAATGAAGACCATGGGAGGGCCCTTTTCTATTGGTTCTATGAAGCTCAATCTGAACCGTCCAACAAGCCTCTCCTTCTCTGGCTCAATGGAGGTCTCTAATTATTTCATTTCTTCATAATACTTTATATTATATAGTATTTATTCTTTTTCCTCCCTTATAATGTTAATATGTTATGTAAGATCCATTTATACTAATATCTATTTGCCTCTGAAGGACCTGGATGCTCCTCTATTGGGTATGGTGCAGTTGTTGAAATAGGGCCTCTTCTAATCAATAAAGATGGTGATGGATTACATTTCAACACATTCTCATGGAACCAAGGTAACAAGGTTTACATATTCTATCCAATTATTTCCATGCATACTTTTGCTTAGTAGATATTTTTCAAACCCATGCAGAAGCAAATTTGTTATTTGTGGAGTCCCCTGTTGGAGTTGGCTTTTCTTACACAAACACTTCTTCTGATCTCACCATATTGGAGGATGGTTTTGTGGGTGAGTCTCTTTTACAGAACATATAAATTCATCCTTCTTTTCATTTATTTATTAATTTAACTCACCCTATTTGGCAAACTACTTGAATTAGCTGAGGATGCCTACAACTTCTTAGTGAATTGGCTAGAAAAATTCCCACACTTCAAATCCAGGGACTTTTACATAGCAGGAGAAAGCTATGCAGGTTAGTATTTAACTTCAATATGATTTGTCTCTCTTTGTCACACTACTAGCACAATCACATTTTCTTTGTTCTATTTTTCAGGCCACTATATCCCTCAGCTTGCAGAACTAGTCTTTGATCGAAACAAAGATACAAACAAATACCCCTTTATTAATCTTAAAGGTTTCATTGTAAGTAAATACTCCCTATAATTCCCTAGGAGGAAAAATAGGAGAATATGCTCAGCACCAAGACTATTAGATTTCCATCTAAGTGGATATATATTTATAAATCTTCAGGCAGGGAATCCAGAAACTGAAGATTATTATGACAATAAAGGCCTTCTAGAATATGCATGGAGTCATGCAGTTATATCAGACCAACAATATGACAAAGCAAAACAAGTTTGTGATTTTAAGAAATCTGAATGGTCTAAGGAATGCAACCAAGCCATGAATGGAATCTTCCAAGAATACTCAGAAATTGACATCTACAACATTTATGTCCCAAAATGTCGTCTTAATAGCTCATCCTCAATGACAATAGTTCATGATAGTAAGAGTCATGGCCCTGAATCATTTACAAAGGTAGATTATTTATGTCACAAACCTACAGATTCTTAATTATGATCACTTATTCCATTCCATGTGGTTTAAGTTTGGAAGGATTATTGGTTTTTGCAGGTGAGAAATGATTATAGAGTAGGAAGAATGAGAATCTTTGGGGGCTATGATCCATGTTATTCCACATATGCAGAAGAATATTTTAATAGGATAGATACTCAATCATCTTTACATGCAAACATTGAAAGAAGAAATACTAACATAACATGGAAGGTTTGCAAGTAAGTATTAGAAGTTGTTCTTGATTTATTTTTTCCTTTGTGAATATTGAATTTGAATACTAATCTCACTGTCTTATTTCTCAGTGATTCCATATTGAGGGCTTACAACTTCTCTGTTTTTACGGTCTTACCCATCTACACCAAACTCATCAAGGGTGGGCTTAAGATATGGATTTACAGGTATGATAAATGAGTAACAGAATTGTTCACTTTTGGTGAAAGGGTCACGTACTCATGCGGTGGTTGCAATTTATGCTCTTTTTCCGTGAAACTCGTTTTGAATGATCATGAGTTGAATTAATTAGACACTGTTTAATGAATTAGCTTTTGGGACAGTGGTGATGCAGATGGCAGAGTACCTGTGATTGGGACACGGTACTGCATTGAAGCTCTAGGATTACCTCTTAAGTCTAGTTGGCGGTCTTGGTACCATGATAATCAGGTTCACACACATTCACTTTTCAACACTTAATTCAGACATGTTTTGTTGTGTATTTTTGGGTAATCATGTAACATTAATGATGTATTATTTATGTGTTGAGTTAGTTGTTTGATAAAGAATAAATGGAAAGAATGCAGGTTGGAGGAAGAATAGTGGAGTATGAAGGGGTGACATATGTGACAGTGAGAGGAGCTGGTCACTTGGTTCCTCTGAACAAGCCAAGTGAAGCTCTCACCATTATTCATTCTTTCCTAACAGGGGACCATCTCCCTACTCACCTATAATCATTCTTTTCCACTTCTCTGACTGGTTATATCCCCGAAATTCGCGCTGTTGATTTAAATATATATTTCTGGCGGTAGTAGTGTACTATGTTGGTCTCATAATGATTAAATTCCAATGTCCATTAAATGAGAAAAGGAGGACAAAATGTGACGTATCCATCAAATTAGCATGTTAGCTTTTTTATAAATAGTGTTATTTATATACACGCAATGCCTTCATGTTGTGGTGGACATACTGTAGGATAAGTAGACGTTATCCCATAAACATTTAAGATATTATGCAAATAAATAATGACCGAAAGATTGTTGTAACAATTAAGCAACGTGTATTGTCTATTGTCCTTAGAAAGAAGAAAAAGAAAAGAACACGCAATTGAAAGAATGCTCTTGTCCCTTTGTTAGAAGTTAGAACATACAAGTGTTCTCATAATAATGTCATTCACTGAAAGAACCAACAACTTTACCTTGTCACTACATGGACCAGTATCCTCTGTACTTAGATTTTCCTGTCACTATGTCCCTAACCAATCAAACTTCACAAAATAATATTAAAATATTAATTTTTGATTTTGTTATTTATATTTTTACTTGAATGAAATTTTGTGATTGACTTGATACATCAAATGGGACATGAATGAGAACATGTGATCCCCATCCACTGAATGCCACATTGCTTAGCATATTCTATTTTTTTTTTGGTACCCCGTTTTTTAATGAAAATCACTAATATTTGATAAACTAAAAGCAACAAATTATTAATAAAATAAATATCTACAAGAGGGTTACATCAGCATAATTTGATGAATGGTACATCATATACAAAAATGACACATTTTATACAATCATCTTTGGTTATTTATTTTAGTCACTAATTAAATTTTGGTCAGCTGTGGGTGGGATAATATATAAAATGGATAATTTAAATAATTTACTATTATTCATTACTTCTGGAATATTTTAAATGAAATAGAAAATGGATAGAGTACAAATATATATTTACTAACCATTTAAAATAAAAAAATATAAACATAATAAGTTTTTTTTCTCTAACTGAAATTGTTTTCCAATTCTCACTATATGTAATGTAAGTATGTAACTCATGCTGCGAATCCTTTTTGTTTATAATTTTATTTAATAAAAAATACAAATACAAATTGTATGTGTCAGTCAATAACAAATGAACATCTTGCCGACGTGTCAACCTTATATAATTTTACAACAAGTCACATCCTCATGCTACGTGGCATTGCCTTGTGCATGCAGCTGCATTTGTAATTTTGCATGTTACATATTCATGGTACCCACAGAAGAGTGAATAATCACCCACAAAAGACATTCTCAAACATGGTATTTGATAATTCCACCGTCAAGGTTTCCATTGTTGTTTTGCTAACATGCTTCTTCCTCCCCTCCTCATCCCAACATCTTGATCACTTTTCTGACCTTATAGTAAGGGAAAACCCCAAGTCTGATGTTGATCTTGTAGAATTTGCTCTAAACTTGGAATATTTAGAGGCTGAGTTCTTCTTGTTTGGTGCAACTGGTGAAGGATTGGATAGTTTTGCTCCACAGTTAGCAGAGGGAGGACCCTCTCCCATTGGAGGCAAAATAGCTTCTCTGGACAAATACACTAAAGATGTTATCTTACAATTTGCTTTACAAGAAGTTGGTCATTTGAGGTAAAGAAAATAACTTAATTTCTCAGCTATAATAACTTGATCCTAACTCCTAAGTATCTATTTTTGTATAATATTGCAGGGCCATTAAGAGAACGGTAAAAGGGTTTCCTAGGCCATTATTGAATATAAGCAAAGAAGCATTTGCTGAAATTATGGATAGTGCCTTTGGTGAACCTCTACACCCACCTTTCAACCCCTATGCTAATCATATTAACTATCTGCTTGCATCTTATGTTATTCCATATGTTGGCCTCACTGGCTATGTTGGAGCCAATCCAGAATTGCAAAGTAGCAGTTCTAAGAAGGTGAATCCAGTACCAAGTACACTAAGTCACTCAATTTCACATCATAACGTTGTTTGGTTCTGTATGTGCAGCTTGTTGCAGGGCTTTTGGGAGTAGAATCAGGTCAAGATGCAGTTATTCGAGCAAAGCTATATGAACTTCGTGACTTGCGGGTACACCCATATAATCTAACTGTGGAAGATATTACAAAGCACATTTCACGGCTTAGGAATGAGCTAGGAAGAAAAGGTGTGAAAGATGAGGGTCTTTTGGCCCCTGCATATGAAGGTTTTGAGCTCAAATTTGCAGGAAAAGTGCTTGCTGGTGACAAATATTCACTTGCATATCCTAGGACTCCAGAGGAAATATTGAGGATAGTGTATGGTGGAGGTGATGAACATGTCCCTGGTGGCTTCTTCCCTAAGGGTGCAGATGGTCGTATAGCTAGATCTTACATAAAGAATGCTGCATAATTATAGTCTTTCTGCTTTGTAGAGTACTTAATCTTGAAACTATGGTGCATTTCTGAAGCAGAAAATTGTAATAAACATGCTACTTATTAAATTAAACCTAATGACAAATTACCTTTATTTTGCATAGATTAAAAATCATGATAGCAAATTTTATTTAACAACCGGTCACAAATCAGCTACTGAGTCATTCAGTGCCCTTGTGTTAATTTAAGGTAGTTGAACATCAAAGCACTTTTCCTACTCATTTTAAGAGAGTCAATAATATTTATTTAAATATAAATGGTTGTATAATCTCATACAATATCGTTGTAACTGGGTGGAGAATAAAAATATAGAATGTGCTAGTAACAACCCATTATTGTAATAATCATAATTGATAACAAAAATATAGATTGATATTTTTAAAGTAATAGTCTAACAATAGCTGCAGTAACAGCTGCAACATCATGCATAGCACCATTCTGTGCGGTGAGTGGTCCAGGTAAATCAGATTGACAAAAGTTAGCTTCATTAGCAGCATCATTTGCACCATCTTCTGCAAACTTGGGGGTTCCCTTTTTGCAGTGCTTCAGTGGCACTTGGGATATCAGCCACCAAAATTGCATTATATTTGCTAGCACAAGAACTCAAACCTGCACTAGATCCTGCATTTTGAAGGTCATGGATTTTATTTAAGGCATCATTTGCTTTTGTTTCCATCACTTTCACCATTGACATCAGCATTAGAGCTTCCAGGACTTGAGTTGAGAGAATTAATGCAAACATCATAGTATGGTGTCTTGTGACAAGTGTCCTCTATCAGTGTGGAGTGGATTTCTGGTATTGAAATCATGAAAAACATTGATTGAAGGAAGAAGAAAAGACTCAAGGAGTTTATGGTTGTCATGCTTGTTGAAAGAAAATGATGGATACTAAGATTTGTGATAAAGCTATTTTATAGTAAGGACATGAGATTAGGAGCTGACGTGGATATGACTCTTTCTCCCGCCTTAAATTTATACTATCTTAATTCATATTTTTCCATATAACTAAGAGTATTCATTCACCATATACTCAAGAAACTAAATTATTTTAAAGTGTGTAAATGTTTTTTCAAACAAATATCACTTTCAAGAATTGAATATTCAACCTAATACCAATACATGTGGATTTAATGAGATTTTATATTACTAAAGGAGCATCTTCTTTATATTATCAAAATCAAGTTTATATTTCATGGAAGTCAAAAGGGTCTCTCATTGAAATCAATTTGGATAAAAAAAAAATTAAAATAGAGAACCTGGTGTAAATCAATCTTAAACAAAAAAAAGGAGTAATTCTATAATTGGCAATTACTATTTTCTAAAAAATGTGACAATCAATTCCTATAAAGTCTCTATTTCTTTTTGGGGAGGAAAACAAAAGCGTGGAGTCCTTAAACTTATAAAATATTTATTGTAACTAAAATTTGATCTCTACCTCCATACTAATTAGTGGTCCTGAAACCTTTTAATCAATGTTTTTCTATATATGAAGTGGTCCATGATGAAGAATCATGAAATATATTCCTAACCTTTCAAAGCTCACAGGATCTCCTTTGTAGACTAAAAATTCTAGAGGTCACACATTGTTTAGATACAGTTATGTAGAAATCAGGGGACTAAGCCATAAGGTGGGTACAAATTATGAGGGGTTAGTTTTTTCTTAAGCTGATTGCAATATGTGAAGGTTTTTAAAAACTATTTTGACATATTTATTATATTTATATATTAAATTTTTATGGAAGGCTTGTGTTTGCTTTATAATCTTGGTAGATTTCAAGATGAAAATATGGAATAGCTAGGTGCTGAAATAATGTATTTAGAAGCAAAATAGAAATTTTATTGGGATGTAGAAATTAGTTAAGTATGAAAACTCGTCGCTATATCTGTATGATATATTTCTTTATGTTTTAAATCATTTTACATATATCAAGATGTTTGTTTTTTATTTTTTAAATAAAATATTATAATATTCCAACTTTACCCTTTTAACTATTTTTAGGAATTTGTTGTTTCTTATTAATATCATAATGACAAATAAAAGAAAAACAATATGAATATTAAATATAAAGATAAAGTACATTCTAAAAGAATTAAAGAAAACTTTTAGAACGTAACATATAAATAAGAATTGGGAGTACAACTTGCTTATAAATTTAGTACTAATAGATCATATTTTTTTCAACATCGTTAAGCCTAAATCAAAATGATATAAATTAGTGAAATAATGTATTATGACATTTTTATCCAACATGCATCATTTTTATTGAAGACCTTCTTTGGGCTTTTGGGCATATAATAATCGAAGATAGTGGAAGAAAAGTACTGGGCCCACTTTTGAAACAAGTTGATTTTCTAGCTTATGATTTATACCCGCAATTTTAGCTGTAATACATCAAAATATTTAGTTAGGTATTTAAGCACAGAAAGCAAGTTTAATTCTATATAATATTTACAACTGACAGTTGCACATTTTTTTAATATTTAGTTAGGTTAAAAGCCCAACACATCCTTTGTGAAATTGTTAAAGGTTATTATCGAACTAGGCATAAGATCTAAAGTTCGATTACTGAAAACGATATTTGTTATAAGATATTCATGCAGCCAAGACATAAGAGATTAGTTTATTATCATAAGGTGAAGGATTTCCGGGTAGATGCGGATCCACTAGCTCATCATCTAATTCCTATAAAATGGCCTTAACAACATTCAATCAATTCCCATGGCTAAACTCTTCATTTCATATATAGCTCATTACTTCTAGCTACTATCTTTTTCTTTCAACTATCAATATGCAAACATGAAAAACTTCAACTCCTTAACTCTTATCTTTTGCATTCAAGCTATGTTTATCATTATTTCAATACAATCATGCCACTGCAGAACCTTCAAACCAAAGAATGAAAAACTTATAGAGAGCACTTGCAAGAAGACACCAAATTACATTGTTTGCATTAATTCTCTTAAATCAAGTCCTGGAAGCTCTAGTGCTGATGTTAGAGGTCTTGCTCTAATCATGGTGAAAGTGATGGAAACAAAAGCAAATGATGCCTTAAATAAAATCCATGACCTTCAAAGGGTGTTAACTGGACATAACCAAAAAGTAGCCTTGAATTCTTGTGCTAGCAAATATAATGCAATTTTGGTAGCTGATATTCCAAGTGCCACTGAAGCACTGCAAAAAGGGGACCCCAAGTTTGCAGAAGATGGAGCAAATGATGCTGCTAGTGAAGCTACTTATTGTGAAACTGATTACCCTGCTGGGACTTTACCTCTTACCAAATGGAATAATGCTATGCATGATGTTGCAGCTGTTACAGCAGCTATTGTTAGATCATTACTCTAGCTAGCTAGTTACTAAAATCATATAACTTATGCTTCTATTACTAATTATAATAAGTTGTTTCTAGTACTTTGTATTCATAAATGTTGTGTGATTAAAGTAGAATACTAGTAGAATTGTGTGGTTATTATTTTGTGATCTCCTTCATAACATAATGAGTTTGTCACATATAACAACATTCTAAATTAAATGAAGGTATGGAAGTGTTATGTATAATACAAAAATGTTCTATATCCTTCTACAATTATTGGTATCAACAGTGGATAGGCATAAACCATAAACAGTTCTTCTCTTTTGGGTTTGTTATCCCTTGTTAATGTCTGTCTCATTCTTCTTTACTAATGGTGGGGCAGAAGTGATAAAGTAATTGACCCAAATTAGTGGATTGGCTTGTCCTTTTGTGGAGATGGGTGTTGTTCAATGTCTAATGATGATTCTTCAGTATATGAATCATTGTTGTGAGTATCACTCATTCACTCTAAAATGACACAACACACCAAGAAGCCTTTAATTTTGCCACCACCAAGCACCAAAAAATAATCATGTTCAAGGTGTACAGACTCATGATCAACAAAATGTTACTTTCTGATGATAAATGGAGGACAGAACCATGAAATTGTTGGAAAATAAACATGATTGTTTAGAGGACAAATTGACAATTTTACTTTTATATATACACCACTAAAATGTGACGCATACTTGAAGTACACAAATAACATAAACCAACTAGCATTTATTGTTTACAATTTCAATTAGTCAAGAAAAAATAACCCACACAACTCTCTTGCACGGCACTGTCTCAGTTCCTTAACTATAAAGAGTTCCTACTTTCCATCACATTTATATACATCATATCCATCCAACTTTACATAGTGATCTATGTTAGTATTTAATACCCTCTTGATCTTCAAGGCTTCTAATGCCATCCTTCTCATTCAAACAGCCATGACAAATTTGAAGCCCATAGCTCTTATCTTATGCACTCTTTTTATAGCTACAAATGCCAATCTGATAGAGGAAACTTGCATGCAGACACCAAATCATGATCTTTGTGTTCAGTACCTCCAAGCTGACCCTCATAGCTCTGATGCTGATGTCAGTGGCCTAGCACTAATCATGGTGAATGTGATCAAAACCAAAGCAAAAAATGCCTTAGTCAAAATCCACCAACTACTTCAAGGTAGCCCTGAACCTGGTCAAAAGGAAGCATTGAATACATGTGGTGGCCAATACAATGCAATTTTAGTAGCTGATGTACCACAAGCCATTGCATCTCTACAGAAAGGGGATCCCAAGTTTGCTGTAGATAGTGCTAATGATGCTGCCATTGAAGCCACCTCTTGTGAGAACAACTTCTCTGGGAAATCACCACTTACCAATGACAACAATTCCATGCATGATGTAGCAGCAGTAACTTCAGCTATTGTGAAACTATTGCTCTAGACTCTAGTTTACTAAAACATATGGTGATGCTGATGCAATTTAATGTTTATGTTATATGTTTTTTGTTTGTCCAATATAAGTGTTTGTAGTTGAATTGAATACATCCTAGTCATAGAAATATAAAATCATGCACTCTCATGAGTCTAATCCGTTTCTTATGCAAAAAATTGTTAAGAATGCATGTGTCTTCTACTTTTTTTCACATGCCATTTCTTCTTGACCTTATTAATTAATGTGAGCTAGAAAATTATTTTACTGCACAGAACATACTAGAAAAGATAGAATTTCAGCAAACCAAAATATTTTATAGATATAGGTTTGTCCATTTGTGATGCTGAATACTAGTTTTGGTTGGAGTGACCTTAACTCAGTTTAAAGAAGATTTGTTGTATATTTCTAAGTAGGGGGGGGGGGGGACCCTTTAGGTAGAACTGTTGGTGAGTGAGACCCTTGGTTTTACCACCTCAGGTTCATTCCTTCACTTTTTTTTGGCTTCTTGTGATCCCAACCACAAGAAGTGAATCACCACTACCACAAGATAAAATTGATTGGTTGTGAAGGGCAGGGTGAATGAAGTGATAAATAAAATATAATTTATGAACTAAGATGTAATGAATTAGTTTCTTATTAAATAATTTACAGGTCCTAACTTAATTTTTATTCTTTCTCAAATCTCACTCTGATAATATAATTATAAGCTTACCCTATTGATTATTGAAATCAAATAGAAAGCATGTGAAGCTATGCATGTTAATTAATAACTATACTAAAGTTGACAATTAATGTGAATCTTTCAATACAATCTATGAAATATTGTGCTTGTTAGTTAGTATGTCTTCTTCAGTGCACGGGTTGATAATTTTGCCTTCATCTTTGAATAAAAAAATGACTCTAACACATGCAATCATGGAGAATTTTGTCTTTAATGAATGAAATCTCAATCAAGAGAAGGGTTTAATGTACACAACACCATCTAGAAAGATCTATAATTTGGCATAATATAAAGAAGTAGGAACAGAACAGAAGGTGCATTATTGATTATTGGCAATAAAACCCATCTGAAACAAGATATCCGTGATATTATACTATAAGGATTCAAGCTTAAATAAAAAAGAATGTGCAGATGCAATTGCAGCCCATAGTTACAAAAAGCAAACAACAAACATGTGAGTATGAGATAATTTTATTTATATGATAATACTACAAATGTGTACATAAGAAAAAATTGACATAACACGGACATAACCATTTTCCTTGGTAGCAAACAAATCTCCAATTTTTAACTCACCTAACGACCAACCAGACTAACCTTAAATAGCAGCCAAGGAAACAACCTTGGTCATTCATTCTCATCACACCAAAAAAATGAAGAGTACTTCAGCCTCTATATCCTCTTTTGCACTCCATATTCTTCTATTCTCTTATGTTCTCTTTACACTAGCTCATTCCTCAGTACTATTGAAGAATGGGGGTGATGGTGATTTGGTAGACCAAATATGCAAAAAGACACCCTTTTATGACCTATGCAGTAATATCCTACATTCAAACCCTCTAGTCCCCAAAAGTGATCCAAAGGGTATAGCACTCATTATGGTGAATAACATTCTGGAAAATGCTACTGACACACTAAGTTACATTGAAGAGTTGATCAAGCAAACCTCAGATCAACAGTTGGAGCAAGACTTGGCTTTCTGTGCTGAATCATACATCCCAGTTGTGAAGTACATTCTTCCACAAGCTGCTGAAGCCATAAGCCAAGGTAGATTTGGTTTTGCTAGTTACAGCATAGCTGATGCTGAGAAGGAAGTTGATGCTTGCAACAAGAAATTCCCTGGCTCAACTCAATCACCCTTAGGTGATAGAAACAACATAATGCAAAAGCTGGTTGATGTGGCTTCGGCCATAGTAAAACTATTATTAAATGGCTGATTTATTTATCCTTCTTTTTTTCTCTCTCTCTTTTCTTTATGTTCCCATGGGAAGAAATCAGGTATCATATTTTGGGTCACTTCATGTGCTAAAGTGTTGTGATTGGTAAAAAAAAATGTTAACTTGTTAAATCTCCAACTATATGTTTTATTTTTGCCAATCACAATGTTTTGCAGCATGGAGTGACACAAACTGTGAGAGAACAGATTTTGGTCCCCAATGCCATATCTAGTAGCATTTAGTAATGCTTTTATTATTAGAATATAATTTAAATGCTTTTAGATGGTTGAGTATGTACAAATTACTGGGATGAAATGTATGTACTTGTAAGCAGCTATTTACAAAAACCAGATGTTCTTCAAATAATAATTGATTAATAGATTCCAATATGATTGATATGTTTCACTTTCTTTAACAGAATTGCAAGAGTGTTAAACAACTCTAAATTGAGTGATTACTAGCTGCAATTCTGTCAAATTAGGCAAAGTATGGCTCCTAGGACTGCACATATTTGTCTAGGATATGACTGTAGATTATATAGTGCCTTTTTTTAGTGCTAGCCTTATCCTGCAGATGTTACCTTAGGATAGGATGGTCTCATGATTATATTATCAATGTGAGATTTGAGGAAGAAAAAATCAAATTAGGACCTGAAAATATTAAGTTGAGTTTCACTCATCTAGAACTTTCTTTTGATAAGGAATTGAAACTGTTGTCGACATTCATTACCCTATCTAATGAAGATTGTTTTGTCTACTTCTCTTGTTTTTATTTGTCATTTAACAGATAGAGTGTATCAGTATCACATGAGATCACATGTTCATAACATGCATAATAATAGAGTTAAAACTGGTATGGTGCCACCCCATATGAAACTAACAAGAGGTACCTGTCTTGTAGTGGAATTTTAGTGCCACACGCCTTATTAGTACTTGTCTGAATGATAGAATTTTCTGTTTTATAGGAAAAGTCCCTTTCTTAAGAAATGTGTTTGAATGTTGTAAAAGAAATACAATGCAGTAGGGATGGTGAAACTAAAAAACTTTAGCTAGTGCAAGTTCAGAAAAAAGAAGGTAGAATTAGTGGGGGGGAAAAGTGAATTATACAATTTTCTGTTGTCATTGATAATAATGTATAGTAAAAAAGTGTTTAAAAGAGCATGTTACTAATATTACCTATGTTTCATGACGTTTTTAGAAGAGGACATTGGACATTATAAAGGGAAATAAAGAGAGCAAGAAAGACAAGCAACAAAAATCATAAGGCTCTCTTTTTCCTTCACTACACGTGATAAAAACACATGGATACATATAATTAGGTGATTATTACAGATGATGTTGAAGCTTCAACAACAAAATCTTTTCCAACTCTGAATTCCATGTAGTATAAGCAACAGGGAAGTTGCTGAGGAGGTAGCCATGCGTATTTGGCAAGACAATGAAAAACACTAGCAACACTGCTATGGTGATTTATTTAACTAACCCACATCATTGATTAGCATACTTGCCAAGGATAAATTACCCAACATATTCAGTCTCATGACAAAGAGATACATTGATATATAATAACAAGAGCTTGTTTGAGAAGCACAAGGCACTAAAGCATCTATCTTTTTTTCACCAATAACTGGTAATGACATTATTATTGTCATTAAAACGTCATTAATGTGCACCTCTTCTCAGTTCTTCAGGCAAATCTGAACTAGTGATTTGCTGTACAAAGCTGAAAGGTAGCACCATGTAAAAAAGATGAAATTACAAGGCTGCCACCACTTACATGAATTATGTAGAAGAAGAAAATGTGCCACCAAAAAGATTGAATGCATTTCTACTTGTGAGACACTAAACCAGGTGCATTTGGGTCACTTGAGAATGGATTGAGATTGTGTTGAACTGCATTCAGACCACCCTCTGCTCCTCCTGCAGATACAGGAGATCCTTGGAAACTTGAGACTGAACTTTTTCCGGACGACATGCCTGCCAAGGGAACATCATAAAAAAATATCACTCCAAAGGGTACCGCAGTAACTATCACTAAACCTATGAACGGAAATTCAAAATAGTGGTATTTTGTGTGAGAATGCTCAACAAATATTAATTATCTCCAGTTAGGCCTATGGAAGATTTGATTTTTGAGGGAACACACTAACGTTATATAATCTATGAAGACATGTAGTTGACTCCATTCAATGGGAAAAGGTTTAGCTCATTGTATCTTTAGTTTATAAATGCTTGCATGTAGAATTCCATTTAACATGTAAGCTTTTAACCAAGACAATGACATCTCATGGATCACCAAACATAGCACTGAAGTTTCAATAGTGAAATTTGAAATGGCCTACTTAGAAAATAAAATCAATAGGTAGAGGTAGCAATGAAGATACAGAATCCAAAGGTAACATTACAAGATAGAAGAATGTTCTCCGACCCAACAATTAACAACAGTCTTATCATTATATCATCTGTTAGCTTCAAGTGAAGCCCCTGTCATGTTGTAGTGCACAAGGTAAGCATTTATCCGTGACAAAAAAATTACTCTAAATACAAATATTACCTTGGAGTATTATCAATATACAGAAGACAACAGTGAAAACAATGGCCAACATGCTGCTACAAGAAGATGATGATGAAGATTTAGCAGCTCTCATCTTCTTCAAGGCTTTCATGCGTTGATAATGCTTCAGCATTGCAATTTCAGAGATCTCCTTGATTAGCTTCAAGTCAGCTGAATCCAGTGATGGAGCTCGTGGAGGTCTTGGTGGTTTGGGAGCCTTCTTATGACTCGACCTTTTACGCTTTTCCTTTACCGAGGTCTTGTCCGCACAATCTACTGAGTCCTGCCCTCCCACCAACTTGCTTGTCACTTTCTCCACATCCGTGGAAACTCCATTCGAGTTTGATTCATTGCAGTATACATTAAGCTTATTTCCGCCCTTTCCAACAAGCCCACAATAAATCTTAGTGACTAATGTATTTCCTTGTTTTACAGTACCTAGAGTAGAGACATTCTTTGAATCATCATCATTTACTATCAACCCACTTTCAATATCAACTTCAACACCCTCACCCCTTACACTTGTATGATCCATCCTAAAGCTACAAAAGTAAACTAATCCAACTTCTCCGGACGTGTTACCCCGCCCTACAAAACTAGGAGTACCAACATTTTCCTCTAAACTGGGTACTGGCCCTTGTAACCGAGTCCTTGAACTCAATTTATAGAATTAAAAACACCTTCTCAGCAGATATTATACACTTAAGGCCAGAAACCATAACAAGAGACAGAAATGAATGGGTGATATATAGGAAATACCCCACACGAAAAAATAAAGTATATTTATGAAATGCAGATTGAGATATTGAAATATTAACTGGGAACTAATGAAAAATGGAGAAAGATATGGAAGTAGCTTCAACCACTATAATAAATAAACATTGAAGAAGGAAAGTGAATAACTTTAATGTAAAGGGAGGAAACCCGAGATCCGAAGAGCGACAAAGAGCTTAAGGGACGGACTTCTTCATTCACGACATAACTGGGAAAGTGCCTCACTGCAATTTTTCTGAGAATTCAATACAAAAATGTTTCACTTATTTCTCTCTCTCTCTCTCACACACACACACACTTCAATGACAATGGCAATGGCAACGGCAATGGGAGTGGCATGTGCTGTGTTCATAAAAGAGCATATTTATAGGACACACCAAGAAGGAAGGATATGAAGAGAGAACAGCTATGCCGACAGTTTTTTGCAACTGCATTGTGATGGTATGAAATGTTAGAATATCACAATCCCAAACTAAATATAATAATCAAATAATGTAACTTATAGTAACTAGGTATAGTAAAATAAAACATGATGTGGTGTTAGAAATGGGTCATCTATGGTGCACATGCATCAAGCCGGGGTTGGTGCTAAGGTCTATTAGTTGAACACGTGCAGTTAGTATCAATAGCTAATGGCTATGCACACACACGTGGGCTTAGATGATACAAGATTTGCCATGCCCCTAACATTTAACATCAACAGGTCTTATCTGTTTTAGAGGGCACAAATTAAATAGCCACCTATAATTGCTGTACCCATGTAAAGCTTCTTGGGAGTAGGGGCACATGATTCTGGGTGAATCTATCTAGTTGGTCAACTCCAACCTTTATTTTCTGGCTGTTGATTCAGGGTTTTTTAGATCTACTTATATATCCTATATTGTTTGTTCATAAGCTTTATTTTCGTGAAATTCCAAACAAATCATTCACTCATTAAACCTAAACAAAACAACATCATTTGAGATGACAAAAAAATTATAGTGGTTGTCTTAAAGAGTTAATTCACTAAAGTTTGTTTAGTCAGGTCTAATTTTACCCACTCTAACTCATCCCACTTCATTCTTACTTAAGAAATCTTAACAACTCCATTTGGATGAATGTTTTCATACTCGTTTTTTACTAATTTGCTGCAATTTCTTTTTTTTTTTGGTTGAACTACAGAAATATACACGTTGTAGCAAAATAGAGGAGTCTGAAAAGTATCCACCAAATTTGTCTACCAATGATAACAACATAATCCTATTTTCCTATTCATATAAATTTGTAAACATATAAAACTAAGTCCTAAGCAAATAGTTCTGAACATATGAAAACAATGTTTATCCATTACAAAAGAGGACTTCAATGCTGTTGGACAAAATCATTATTTGTCTTGGTTTATATTGACTATGATATCAAAAGCAACCTAACAAGAAAATTAGGGTACTATCTAATCTTGCTCCCACAGAAATTGCATTTCACATTTTGTGAAGACCTTGTAAAGAAAAGATATACGTAACTTTCAACCATCAAAAGGGAACGGGCTAGAACTTGAAGATGGCAGCACCACTTGATGGCTTGGAAGCAAATACATAAAGGCCAAGTTCATTCTTCTTGATAATGCCCTTATCTATCCTAGATTGATAGTAACTTTCCTGTAATGGAAAGAGAAGACATTATTAAGAATTTGTTTATTCATAATTTCCAATGATTGAATCAAGTATTAAGTGATAGCAAACCTTCAAATTAAGGATAAACTGCGGGACTATGTTCTCTTTCACCAAAGCAACAGCACAACCACCCCATCCAGCTCCTGTAAGTCTTGCCCCAAGAGCACCATTGTCACGACAACTTTTTACGAGTTCTTCCAACTCCGAACAGCTAATTCCATGAATAATAAAATTGAAAATGTCAACTTTATGTTTTAAAAAATTGAAACTAAATTTTACACTAATTATTCTTCATTATGTTATTGATGGCTGAAAAAGAGGATGAGAGCAAAATCCCTGGAACTGGATAATTGGGACAATGCATGCATTTTTTTCTAATGACAGCATATATATTCTGAAAGGAGAGTATTCCATGTCACTACCTGCATTCATATAAAACACTGCAACTATAATGACTCTCATTCATAAGATCACCAAGCTTCTTTAACACCCCCTCATCACTACAAAAAATGAAGTAGTTAAAATCCAAGAAACATAGTCCACATACAAAAGAATCACAGTACATGCATACTAATGGATGAGTCCTACCTCCTAAGATATATTTTTTTATGAAAATAAAGGCACAGTCAATCCCACCCCCAAAATCACTTAGAAAGAACAACTGAATACAGCAAAATGCAAATGCATGTATCAGTAATGTCTGCAAACCAGGCATGTATAGTAGTAGGATGTGAAACAGTTACATTCCAATGGCAGACCATTGGAATTAAAAGCTATTAAGCCAAGAATATAATATCAATAAATTTCAATAAGCACAGTAGCATAACCACGCTTTGCTGTCAGTTAACATTTTCATGTGAAAGCAAGTGAAATTGCTGCATGCACTTAGTAAAATAGAAATGAACAATCAGATAGTTCCAAATCTCAATAATTCCTAACTGAAAATTTGTTGGGTTAAATTACACTTCATTAATTGGTTTTTATCCTTTTACATTTGAACTATATAATACAGATTTCTTTCAGAAGCTATGAAGTCCTAGGTTTTAAGCAAGCCAGAAATATTTCATGAGAATTACATAAAAAGAATAAAGAGCACACATTATAAAGTATAGCTAATACATGATAGATCCAAAAGACTCACTTAAGATTTGATGATACAGCATCCTTGAAGGCATGTACTCTCTTGGCTTCTGAATAAACATGAACAGCTCTCTAGAAATAAATGCATCACAATTAAATACCAGAACATAAAAGGGACAAGCCATTACAACCAATGGAAATGGTTTTTAGCGCTGGTGAAATTCGAAAGCCACAAACCACAATACTCATATATTATCATTTCAACATGGTTATACAAATGGAAGTTACTAGCAAGGGTGCTTAAAAAAAGAACCTGATGTAACTTGTAATGCTTTGCAGCTTTTATGACATCCACATAAGCTGCATTTTTGCCCAAAATTGAAGTCAGCTTTTCACCAGTAATTTTTTCGATTTCTTCAGCTGTATATGGTTCTTCCTTCAAATATTCCTGAATCAAAAGGAAATTACGAAACAGGAAAAGGCTTACAATTTTGATGAAGTAGAAAAAATTATACAAAAATACATTAATTGAAATAAAATGTTCTCGAAAGAATGTTTAAAAAGAAATAGCATGTTTCACAATGCAAATTTTAAGGACGGCATCATACCAAGTAAATTTACCTTGACAGCAACAACAGGATCGGATGAGTTATGGGTACCATCGAATGATACACATAACCCTTCAACATCAGACAGTGTGTTGACTTTTGATATTGCATCTTCAGGTTTCATTCCTAGCTTTATACCAAGCACAATCTGGAAAATTTCACAATAGCACTCTGAGTTTACAAATATAATTGACATTTGACAACACAAAATGACTTGTGAGTTTCTGATCCATCTAAGCAAATAGGTTTAGATATGCACACATATACAATAACATGGAGTCGACTAGTTATAAAGGGTTTTGGTAGTGTGCAGGAGGTCATAGGTAAAATGTTTATGCTTTTATTGTCATAAAAAAAGATTGAGTTCCATTAATAGTAATTAGGGAGTAGGAACAAGTAACATTAATTGGGTTATGATGTACTTACAGAAGCCAGACGACATTCAACAACCCTATTGTTATAATTTGTGGCAGCGGTAACAGCTTTCTGAGACTCTGCCAGAGAATGAGCTATCACAAAAATTCCACCATCAGGAAGTTGTACATCTGTTGCATGGATCGGGCTGAAATCAATCAGTTCTGCAAACCCAGTCTTGGCCATGACAGAGATTGCCTATCAAATAAGACCAAAAAACAAAGGGAAAAAGGAAGTAAAACGTCAGAATGTCCCAAGAATAGTAACACAGTTTGGCATTGGATAAAATCCTATGTACAATGTAATTATTCAAAAAAAATCACAAAACATTTATGACAAGAGCTGGTTGGAAGAAAAGTAATGAACTATTTAATGGCTAATGCAAACAACTTCTACAGTTAACCAAAATCTTAACTATCATTCTCCAATTGCAACCACGAGTACAAGAAGTCAAGAATTGCAAGTAACCAGCCTTAAAAACTACAGAAATTAACTAAACCCTCTGCATCACTTCCAAGTTCCAACCCAGAATACAACTCATTTGAATATATATTACTGAATAGAGCTTGTTTTCGAAATTCATACTTCATGGAATTTTAAAGTGAAACCAAATATCAGATAACAGAATATCATTAACACTATTCCATCTCTGAATATCAATTAGAATAACAACATATAGCACAATTTCATCTAAGACACAATACTTTGAGTAGCGGTTGAAAAGGATGTCAATCAGTGTCAATAAGCAAGCTGTAGCTGTAATGTAGTAGTTATGACTTACGAAGGTCATTCCATACAGAGATGATTTGAAGGAAATGACCATACTTAAAAAGGTAATTAGGACACGTTCATATTAAGATTAGAAAGAACAAATATGTATTGAAAGAAGAATAACCTGATCCATCCCACCAGACTGTGTCCCGACATGTTGTTCACAATGACATGTAACTTGTGCAATTTCTTTCTGTCAATCACATATAATAATGTATGTTAGAAATAGAATAAAAAAGTAAATACTTTACAAAAAAGTAAAATATTTTTCAAAACAAATACATGCTTTCAGTAAAGCACTGCGGGGATTTGTCCATCTAAAGGGATGTCAAAATGTATCTCAGACAATAGGTAGACTACAAACAAAGATTAAGACTAGATTACTACATAAAACTATTAAACTTTAGCTTTTTCAGGAAAAAAATTTAAAACTAAAAATAAAGTAATCATGGACGAATAAAGATTTACAGAACATTGATTTTGACACCAATAGTTTGAAATAAGGACTAGATTTGATCTTCGAAGGGTGAAGACATGAAATTTCATATATACTATCATATCAGTAGTGACACTGATATCAAGTTTTGATGTACTGTTGAATTAATCTGCACCTAATTTTTTTCTTTTATCATCTGAATGACACGAAATTCCAGTAATATTTTCCAATAATATGAATAATTCATAAAAAAGATTAAAATCTTACCAGATATAAACAAATAATTTGCGATTACAACAGTTCAGCAAGAGCAATAATGTTGTTTAGATTCAACAGATTTATAGGTGATAACACAAAACTGATTTCCCGATAAAAGCACAAAGGGCGGACCTTTGTGAAGTTCACATCAAAGGCAGCCATAATAGCAATTGTGGAAGAACAAACAAATGCTGAAGAGCTTGATAGTCCAGAACCTGTAAAAAGAATAATATCCTCATTTAATTCAACCTCATCAACAAACAAATAAATGAATCCATCTCATCTAATAGAGTGCCAAAGGTAACATTCAGACTTTCAGAGGTAAATTTGGATATCCTTAGTCACACCATTCTAATTTAAAGCAAATGAACACACCCGTTGGCACTGTTCCATCAACAACAACATCAAGTCCAACTGGTTGACCCACATCCACTCCTTTCAACTTTGCATAGTCATAGAAGCCTTTATACCTGCAGTAACCTTAACATTAGAATATGGTTGTGAAGTTTTCGAAACGAAGCAATTTGTAATGTTACACAAGGTTCAATAAAGCACATGACGCCAATCAAAACTCAATAGAGATATGAAATAGACTCACCCACAAATAAAATAATGGCCCCATTTGTGATTCTTCAAGTCGAGTTCCTGCACGAAATTTATAATCATTAAACAAGTGTAAAGTGATGTGAGTGATACATTTTTGTTAACAAAACAGAACAAATCTATTTAAAAATTTAAGAAAAAAAACATGCATTCATAAAACAATAGCAAATTCTACTATTATAGAGTAAAAAACTGGAAACACATACACAGAGAAGAATAAAGAAATGAGGATGAACCTGGTTAGGATCAGCGGGATAAGTACAAGTACAATATTTTTCATTGACGTTAGCAATTCTGAGAACCTTTTCGGTTTCATTTTTGCGAATCGCAATAATTGTATCTTGGCGAATTGCCATAGGCAGCACTGAATAACCTTCATAATCAATGTGCTCTCCGATCAAGTTCACTCTCCCTGCATCGCAAAATCAAAAACACAATTATAAACCAATGCATGCACACGTTACACATGATGATTATATGAAAATGTGGAGAGAGTAAGAGGGAACCAGGGGAACGAGCGAAGAGTTGAGGAGAGTGACCAAAGACTTTGAGAAACTTGGATTTCAAATTATCGAAACGAAGCTGAGCTTCTTCCAATTGAGAACTATCGCCATACACAGGTTCCAGGTTGTTGTAAATTGGGATTGGAAGGTCCTCGTTCTTCGCCATTTATGATGATTCAGATTCAACTCTCCACAAACTTTCTCAACAAGTGCTTATGACAAAACGGATTATACTTGCATGTTACGTATATAAATTTATGTACTTTTGTCATTATCTTCGCAGAAACACACTACTAGGTTTGTGACGGGTTATGATAGTGAAAGCACGAGTAATAATCTAGTAAGAGTAAAATATTTATATAATGTCACCACTATTTGATTCGTATAGTTAATAATTTTTAGTGATATTTATATTATCTATTATTCATTTCTATTTTGTAAGTTATAAAAACCACTAAGAAAATAAACCCTACACGGGAAGAGAAAGGCATATTGTAATATCAGATCATTTTTGCTCATAGTGTGGCTCATAATTATAAAACACAAAGGGCTCATAAGTTATAAGGTTTCAAAGTTTTCTGGTGGGGCCATAAAGTTATATGATCATGTCAATTATTATAATGAAGATCTCCTTTCCCTAAGCGTGTCCCCAACTATGTCCTAAGCCAATTAAAAATTGTCATATAAATAAAAAGAAAATAAAAAATAACATATTTATCTTACTTGTTAAAATATGATTGGCTTAGGATAGGGTTTGGGATTGGGTTGGGGACAGGTGATCTTTGTTCCAATTATTATGGCAATAGTGTCAATTATTATGGCAATAGTTTATGCAGAGGTTTTCACGGATTTTAGATTCCTTCATTAATATAATCTAAAGTTGCAACATTAATATATTTGCAATTTTGCATACTAGTGTAATCACGCCCCCACAACATTGTTCCCATGCACTCTTCCACCTATAGAGTTTGGTACAAGGCCATTCAAACAATTTATTTTACATCAATCACTTTAATAGTTAAAGAATATATCCATGTTAGGTGATGAAAATTTTAAGACTATATATTCAACAGAAGATATTACAGCATATAATCACAGTCCCTCACCTAAATCAAAACCCGACCCACTAATTATTTAACCTCACAAAAGAAACACAAGTTGCATTAAAAAATAATCATAAAATTCCTCTTAAACAAAAAAATGTCACATTCCAAATTTACAGAGATAACAAGTGACAAATATCAAACTAGGATTAAAAAAATAGACTACTTTATTTAAAGAAGGGTATGCATCATTAATGTAAAAATTCATATACACAGTTAGCACACCATTTATCATTCATGCATATAAGTTTTATTTTATTTTAAAGCCAATGATGATTATATATGAATGAAAAATGATGCACAGTTTTTATACCAGTACCAAGTGAAAAGAGTCAATGATGCATGTTTATGATTGTTCAGCGCATACATTTTTTGCTCTCCTCTTTTTGAAGAATGCAGTTAGTGTTAGAAAGCATCCAGACAAAAGCACAGTGGAATATTACTGACAAGATATATGAAATATAATGGTCCATTAATTAGTAGTCAAACTTCCAATCTCTGTATACAAGTACCAAGTGAAAATCAAGGTCCTATACAAAAATGAGCTCTGATGCAATCAAGTTGGTGATGAAATCACATCACGAACCTATCGACCTCCTCATCTTCCTCCTCATCTATAACATCATCTTCTTCACTGTATATCCCCAAATCTTCATCATCATCCATGTCCTCATCCTCTTCAACCTCATCTTCATCCATCATGCTTTTACTCCCTTTTTCTTTGTCCTTCAAACCAGTGCTCAAGACTACAGTTTCTCCCCCAGATTCCTCCATGTCCCTCCTCAATTTATCCATGCTCTCCCTCTTGCGGTCTTCCTCCAAACGCTGCTTCTCTTCGCGTCTTTTATCAAGATCAGCCCTAAACATAGCACAATACAATGAAGTTATTTGGTTAGCCATTTCAAACCAGTACTGCCCTAGTTAAATGCTATACTGATAGTTAATGGTCTGGCTAACTAATAAAAAAAACGTTCCGGTGCGGACAATACTTATAGTTTTCCATGTAATCCTCTGCACTGGTTTCGACAGCCTTAAAGAAGGCTTCAATTCCTGCACCAGAAACTGCAGAAACTCCAACTGATCTTAAATTCTTGTAGAATTCATCCAGTGCAAGAGAAAGGCTCTGAGTTAAAGTTGACGTGTAGGATTGATCTGAACTTACTGCTGCTTGGAATGCCTCAAAATCCTCCATCCACTAGATACACAATAAATTAAACAAAATGTACAAATAAAATTAAATTTAGGGCAAATTATAAAAACAAGACAAAACATTCAAGTTTAACAGACAGAGCAAGGGTCGGATAAATATTAAACCAACAATAAATGGCAGGAATTGGGCCACACATGGAGAAACAAATATTTAGCTCAAAGATGCAAAAGAATAAGGTCATAAACTCTAGACATAGAGGTCAATGGTTCAGTCACTATGCACAAATAATTCTCCAACGTGAAAAGAGAAATGAATATTTTACCTATTGATATTTCTTACGGTTTCACTCCAATCTCTTAAAATGGAAATTACTTATTGCCTAAACACCTATATTTTTAGTATAAGGCCTTTTAATTAGTGATTATACAAACAATGTTGACCTTTGAAGTGATAAATTCTTCAAAAGAGAACAATTATGTTCACCTCCCACTTTAAAGGACAATATGCGATCAACTTGAATGTTATCTTTTAAGGTCTTAAGAAATTTTCTACCGTGTCAAAAGCTCAAATCTTCTACCATATCAAAAGCTCAAATCTTCTACCGTGTCAAAAGCCCAAATCTTCTACCGTGTCAAAAGCCCAAATCTTCTACCGTGTCAAAAGCCCAAATCTTCTACTGTTTCAAAAGCCCAAATCTTATATGTAATATGATAACATTTTGTGTGTGCAGGCTTTGGAAATTAACCTCAACATATTATTAGGGAGTTAGAAAGTCTACAAGTTAAATCTTTTTCTTTTCACATTCCAGTAACTAATCTTGACAACCCAGCATGTATGACTAAAACTAAACATAAGGTTCATCAGAAATAAACAATACCTCCAAGGCAAACTCATGTTGTGCAACATCAACCTTGTTGAATGCCAAAATGAGAGGTAACCTTGTCTTGTAGAGGATACTACAAGCATAAAGCATGTTGCTCATGAAAGTGGTGGGATTTTCTGCACGAGGTGTATCAACTACATAGGTAACTACAGTG
The DNA here is from genome assembly GCA_009771035.1 of Lupinus albus. Taxonomy (NCBI): domain Eukaryota; kingdom Viridiplantae; phylum Streptophyta; class Magnoliopsida; order Fabales; family Fabaceae; genus Lupinus; species Lupinus albus. The sequence goes on from CM020005.1 coordinate 2,597,514, forward strand.
GGAAATGTGGAGGCAAAAGCTTCTGTGATTATAGCACCAGAAGCAGACCAGGTGAATATCTCAATCTGACCAGGGGTGTCCACAAGAACATAATCAAGTTGATCAGCTCGCTTCTCAATAACAGAAACTACCTGAAATTGAAGAGCATAAACATTACTTAACGGCATTCAAGGTGCTGGAGACGAGAACAAAACATATCGGCCAACAAGAGTATTCCGTACATTATGATCTCAAACATTGCAGTAAGAGCTTCATTAGAAAAAAAATACCAAAATATAAGAGCAAGGATTATCAAGGAAAGCTCCACACCACCAAAGATAAAAATAAAGTGGGGATACTACCCTTACTAGCTATATACATAACATCACCTACTGCAAGCACTGTCTTTGAGAGTGAAACTCAACTTCAAAAGCAGTAACTAATAATATATGTCAAAAAGAGATTCAAGGATTCTACCTCATCAAACTTGGTAGCGAACAAGTTAAGGGAGGTCATGATTCCTCCATTAGGGCCAAGGTTGAACTGCTTCATGACTTCCTTGTACTTGACTGTGTCTCTTATATCAATGTTAGAAGCAAATGGGAGTGTCATGACAGCTGGGTCAAGATTCATCACATACCCCCTAATGTTTTTTTGGTGTGTATGGGCAACCAACCTATGGAGGAGTGTTGTTTTCCCACTCCCTGGACACAAATGATGTTTTTTAGTATTTATTCATAAAGCAAAGTTTAAAAAAAAATAATGATAATAAGATCCCGATTCCAATACTACTATATTACCATTGAAAACATAAACTAAGCAAGAGCCAGTAAGCAAAAAAGAAAATGTAATGACCTGCCATTCCTACAACTATGATAATGACCGGTTTTCTTTTGAAGGGTCCACTCCCAGATGATGATCCTTCAATATGTAGTTTCTTCATCGTCTCAGTGAGCTCCTCTTTTTCTTTGTCTTTGCCCTTCGATTTAAAAATAAAACCAAAAGAATGAACATGTTAAAGATTCCCGCAATTCAAATTTTAAAAATAAATTCAATATCCTCAAAGCCTAGTACAGCATAGTCAAGTGAAGTCAACAACACAAACTAACTGAAATTCAACATTAAACTGTGGATTCTGTTTCCTATAATCTTTATTATCACTAACAGTTAAGTAACTTTTATTACATCCACCTCTTCATTCTGCACCATTTCTTGGTTACTTAATTGCCTAAGCATTAGTTTCCTATAGTCAAAGTCTGCACCACATTCAATGTGAACTACATGATTGTTAACAATTTGCACCAGGATTCGAGGATGAAATCATAAGAGAAGCGGTACAAAGAGTACATGGAATTACGTTTCAATATGGCGATATTGATCAACATTATGCATTTTGAATGTTGCCGATGTGTGGTTGTTGTAATGTATTCAGCAACGGGGCTTTTACTTGTTTTCCTATCGAGTGCACTTATTAGTTATTTTTAGAACAAATTTTCTACTATTATCATCAAATGCTCGTTGTATCATACGCCAACAGGTTAACAACTAAACAAGACAAGTCTTACTTCGACAATCACGCAAATGCAAATAATTGCAACAAAGTTCAAGGATGAAATCATTAAAGCAGTACAAAAAAATCCTTTAAGCTTGCTAACAATTGCAAAAAAAAACACAAAATCATCACCCTAGCACCAGTAACATCAAGATCAACCACAAAATAAGGCGTAGTAGCGTGAATTAAACCACAAACTAAGTTCAAACTTCCTCGTTGTTTATTTTACCTTTCAATTTCTGAAGCAAGAAAAAGAAAGAGAAGTGTGCTGAGAACAAATACCTGAACAGAAGAAGAGTCATCGGAATCCATTAGAATAGGGGATTTGTCAACGTTTTTGGAATCGTTGTCGGGGTCCATTTCCGATTGAAGCGGTTACTCTTTGTTGAGAACGTGAAAGAACTCTTAGGTATGTTACTGAGAGAATATAGAGGTTCTTTTTCTCTCTTCCATTTGGTCACCCGGGTTTATATTTTTTCTTTTCACTATACAAAACGACATTGCGTTTTGGTTGTTTTCCGATTAGGTTAAGTGATGAATTTGGGGTCTTCTAGCCGCTAGATCAATCTAACAACCCAGGTTTTTTATTGTAATATTTTAAATTTTTAGATTCATAATTTGTTTAAGAGTATACTGGATTCTTGTAGTTTTTCAAAAGGATTGGAGTTTGTATAATTAAGATTCACGTAGAACTTCAAAGGATTGGAGTTTGTATAATTACAAGTGACAAATGTCATTTTTTGTGTAGAATAATTTAATATGATGATATAATATTATTCTTCAAATATACCTATATAGTATTAATTGAATATGTCACTTTTAAGTTATTAGGTGAATCTACCTTTTGAATGGATTTAAATTTTCATATAAGGACTAACAAATTTATTTCACTAATATCATAAAATCAAATAATACATTGTATATCAATATTTATAAATAAAAACTGTAAAATAATTTTACACATCTTAATGACAACTAGGAATGGAAATAAATTGAGTCATTAAGGATCCATTCTTTCAAGCCAAGTATAATAATGAACATTTTTTAATTTTAAATTCAACTCAACTAAGTTTTTGGACTTTCAAGTGAGTAATAAGCTTAAATTTATGTTATTTATCAACATAAATCTAAAGAGAGTGCGGGTTTAGAGGTGAGTATGGGATGACGGACTAAGATTTGTCTTTATTTGGCCGTAAATGTTGGTTGAGTCATTTTTGAACCCAGACCTGACTATAAACTAGGAGTTAACCTGGCCCTGAATATTCATTGGGTGAATCTTTAAACCCGAACTCGACTACAGACCTGATTAAATATAATGCATACTTATTTTAGATGAAATATTCTCAATATTATTTATTATTATAAATATGTAGTTTGACATATTAAATAATATATATATGATGAAAAAAATTAGATAATCAATGACACTTTCGACCAGAAAGGTGTCATTACTCTGTACACATTTGAATCGAGACACATACAAACCTGATGAATGAGTGACTGTAGGACAGGTCAGATTGGGTCATGTTTGGTCCCTACCCTCATGAAACCTGACCTTATTTAGATCAAATCATGATCGAAACATAACAGATGAACGAGTAGGGTTCAGTTCTGCTTACCCTTACTAGGTTATACATATAAAGTTGGTTCTTAATTAAACATAAACAAATTAATTAAGGGAGAAGATCCACCTACTTCAAGAGTAAATATAAATTTACTCCACATCTTAATCATCAATTTTAGGAAAATCCAATTATTTAAATGAGTGAATAAATCTAAATATTTGATTTGAAGTAAGTATGGATCACTCCTTATTAATTAATACATAATAGAAGAACATAGAATAGGCTTGGGCTGGCCCATTGACGAATATCGCCCCATCACAAAACACGAGTAGTGATCGCTCTCTTTTCCCTCCTCCTCCTCCTTCATCGTCGTCGTTGTCCTATTCTCGTCATTTACATACATCTCCGTATATTCGTATACCATACGCAGAAGAAGGTATAAACCTCTCTCTCAATTCAATTCGTACCTTAGGGTTAGGGTTCCGCACAGTAGCCAAGCTGGATAGGCACAGAGGAGACCGCTACGGCAACAACAATGATCCACACCCGAGGACTCAATCTCGTTTCTCTGATTCTTCCATGAACTATCACAACCCTCGCCGGAGCCCCTCCTCCGGCCTCCGTGGTCCTGCTCCCCCTCACCACCGTGCATTTGATAGTCCTCCCAGTTGGTCTCCTGGCAGGGGCGGAGGGTTCCGACCAAGTGGTGGTGGCGGCGAAGGGTTCCGACCAATTGGTGGTGGCGGCGAAGGGTTCAGGCCAATGGGTGATCAGGGTCGTGGAGAATATGGTGGCTTCAATGCTCATCAGCAGCAGCAGCAACCACCATTATCTGGTCAGAAACGAGGGTTTCCATTCTCTGGACGGGAAGGTTCGCCTGGTAAGTTTGTTCTTTCTTCTCAATTATCAATGATTTCGCATATCTCTCTAGCTAGATGACTACAGTGATTTGATATACTCCTCTTATGGGACTTATACTAGTCTCATTTTAGTGATCAATGTATTATGTGGACCTGGTATTTGTTTCAATGAAAATATGTATTTTTTTTACCTGTGCTACATCATTGTTTTCTAGTTTGCTGCCCTTTGATTTGATTCAGTGGGTAGCCAGAGAATATGGTAATTCACTTTTCGTGTTAGTTGGTACTTGGTAGCATGATCACCTTGTAGGATAAGACTTTGTTGTTGTTGACTTGTTGTAGAATGCATGCATATTTTGCAGCTATGTTGAGTTATTTCAGTTATTGTAATTTTACCTCACTGCCTGTCATAGTTCTTTTACCTATATGTCCAGCACAATGGAAATGATTGACTTGTTCGTTCTTTTCAGATCGTTTTGATGGTGGAAGTTTTGCCAAACTTTTTGTTGGATCCGTTCCCCGTACAGCCACTGAAGAAAATGTAAATCATAACCTTCTTTTTCAGACCCTTTTCTTTTCTTTCCATTTTTTTCATTTGTGTCTCTCTAATGATCTCATGTTTTCCATAACATTAAAGGGTATTAACCTTAGTCTGGTATTTAATGATTAATGCCATGTTACAATTATTTGATGTCAGATTCGGCCTTTATTTGAGGAACATGGGAATGTGATTGAGGTTGCCCTGATCAAAGATAAAAAAACTGGACAGCATCAAGGTATTTGTGATTTTTATACTGAAACTGCTGTTATTCATATATATTTTATTTCAGGTCCTTCGAGAGGCTGTTGGGAGAGAATATAAGCTCATCGTCATCTCAGTTTGTTTTTGCAACAAGTTCAGGCTTGTTGGGTTTGGTTCCGCCTCGTCCTGTCATACCAGAAGGAGGCAAGACATGTAAACCTGTAAGCTGCTCTTTGTATAGCAGATGGGATCTTGGAGGACCTAAAGATCCTGCTCTTGCAATTGTAGCTGCAGCAGTGGCGGCATTACCCAACGTTTGATTGTAGTGGGACTGTCGAATGCTATAGCTGTAGGTCATTTATGTTAAAAATTTAGAAGTCAGTTGTTGTACAAATGGAATTGAGCAAAAACTTGGATTGGTGCATTTGAATGGAGTTAATCACAATGCATTTGTTAAGGTTTATTGATGTTTCTTATATTTTGATGGACCTCAAGAGTTTATTGAGTGGCTTGGAATGTCACATCAGTTTTGATTTAATAAAACGGCCCAGGTCTGAAGTTGGTTTGACCAAATATGGATGAAAATTGATGAGTTAGTGATGTATTTGAATGAATTCACATTTCATTAGCTACGCTATGAATGGAAGATCTGTTGGTGATGTGATTGGTGGTTTTTCATTTATGGTTCTTTATATATAAAACCTGGGCAGGTAGATTTAGTTTTATTGTTTTATGTATATGATGGACTTGAAACTTGAAGTACCTTTATGATGTGACTTCTGAATGGTTCTCGCTTGCAAATATGATTTATCTACTCCGGATCATAGGTCTATGATTACATACAATGATTGAGCTTCTCTGAATTTTTATTTAGAAGCCATGTGGCTACTGTGGAATTGTATGTTCACTGGTTTAGGGAATGGTAGTTATGGTTATACCCTGTTATATGGTGGATTTGAAGTTCCTTTAAGATGAAATTTCTGAATGATTCTTGCTTACAACTATGATTTGTGTTCTCTGTGATCATAGGTCTGTGATCACATACAACGATATAGCAATGTGTGTTAGAAAAGCCATCTTGATTATGCACGTCATTCCATCTTCATTGCTAGAACTCATATTCGGATTCTATAGATTGTGAATATATTAGCACATGGTTGAGTGTTTCTGGTACAGTTGTGCCGCTTTACTTAGGCTTCTAACCCAGCTTAATTTTTTCATTTGTGATCTATTTCCAATTATTTCGTCCAGAATGGATCCTGAATAAGGATTCAATGTTGTGTGTTGATGTTAAATTTGTTGCAAGCTTGTTTGATTTGACATCCTGTTCGGTGATAAAAGCATTTTTATGCACATGATTGCATATTCAATGCTGGACCTCATCTATAGATAATCGATTGTGAATGTATTAGTGTGTAGTTAAGTGTTCTGGTGAAGTTGTGTGCCTATGGGCAATGTGGTTGCTTTAGTTAAGTTTATAGCTAACATCATTGTGATATATTTCTATTTATTTTAGTTTCTCTGCTTTGTGGAAGTATAAGCGTGTGTGCTCGTGCGCGCGTGTCGATTCGAAGTTGTGCCCATAATGAATTTGTTGCAAGCTTGTTTGACAGCCTGTTGAGTGTGAAAAGCAGTGTTGTTTTATTTTGCGATTATGTTTGTGCACATGATTGCATTTTCAACGCTATGACACAACTTTAGATTCTATGAATTGTGAAGGTATTAGCACATGGTTGAGTGTTTCTGGTGCAGTTGTGTGTATATGGTCAATTTGGTTGCTTAGTTAAGCTTATACCCAAATATAGTTTTTTCATCTGTGATCCATTTCTAATTATTACAGATTTCTCTGATGTGTGGAAGTATAACGGTATAACCCACAAAGGATATGCTGCTGGTCCCTAGTAGTAGCCAATTTTCTTAACAAAAGCAATTAAGTGATACTCAACAGTTGATAATAGCAACTGTGGCCTCATTAACTTAAAAGCTAGCCTATTGAATGCTGCTGATAAATCAGTGTGGTCTTGGTTATTGACACAGAAATCAGCATCATTTGGTTGCCTGCCACAGAAATCTTTACAGCAGTAGAAGATCCCAGTTCCTTCTAATTTGATGTGGGTTATCTGTGTAGAGTGTGTATGCAACTTCTATGCGAAAACTAAATTATAGTCTCTCGTATACTTTGAAGTGCCATTTCGATTTTCGTCTGCAACTGGCAGTTGGTTTTATAAATTCCTTGTGGGATAACATGGGACCTGGTATACTTCAATAAATTGGCTTCACAGTGATTGTGGAACTATCATGTGTCACCCTTTATTTCTTGGGCTTCATATCTTGTGATGAGCTATTTGGGATGTCATCTGAACTTTCTGTGAGATCTTTGTATAATTTTTTTGGATGAGATATTTTGCTCCATCCAAGCTTGATGCTTTATGAAAACTTGTATCAATATAATGTTGATTGGTATTTAGCCCTTTATTAATTGTGTCTTTTCCTCTCCTAAATAGCTGTTACAAAATACATAAGAAGAACCAAATCGCATTTGTTTGATGAGTAATGATTATAAGAGATACAGCTTTACTGCCACTAAACTGTTTGTATACACCTAAGTAACTTTTATCCGAAAAAGAAAGTCAATATAGGATTGCATACTTTAACCACATGCTTTCTTGCTTTATCCTGTTATGTTAAATGACTTGTTTTCATGTGTGTGTATATATTGATATCTGTTTGTAGGAAAGTGGGTATAATTTGAATGGAACGGGCATAAAAACCTTTGTTGTGCAGGTTGTTGTTTCATAAAGTATGCTACGTCTGAAGATGCTGACCAGGCAATTAGAGCATTGCACAATCAACATACTCTTCCTGGAGTGAGTTTTAGTGGTTTCAAATCTTAAATAGTTAATGGTGAGGGCAACTTATGGTTAGTGGTTTTCTGACATTTGTATTATTTATTTAGGGTATTGGTCCAATCCAAGTGCGGTATGCTGATGGTGAACGGGAACGCCTCGGTAACAACTTTTATTTCTTGAAGACAATTGATATGATAATTCTCACTGCCTCATAAATAATAGATATTCGGACTAAATAATAATTATTGACCATAAGCATTAAGTTTGTGAGGGATGCTATATATCAATATGTCATGAACCAATTGAAACATCTTTTTGGTGAAGAGCAGTATGTTATTGGAAAAGCCAACCTTTTCTTCCACTAAAAAATAGTCCAAATCCTCTAGTGCAATTTACTTTAACTTAAAACAATTATTTACTTGATATGAATAAAGCTAGCAATAGTATTTTCATCTGAACATGCTCTGAAGCTGATTATTGTGAAAATTGGGTTATCGTAGATGAAGATTTGTGCCTGGATCTTCTTTTGTATTCATGAGTGCATCATTGTTCCGAGTCATTGTATTCTTACCATCTGTGCTGACTGTTTCATGTCACTGTAATTTTTGATGGATAGGTGCAGTAGAGTACAAATTATTTGTGGGCTCTCTGAACAAACAGGCTACTGTAAAGGAAGTTGAGGAAGTATGTTGTTCACACCACTTAAAAATGTTTATTGTGTACTGTTGTATAACAAAAGGGATTCTCTGTCACCAGGGAACCGGATTGATTTAATGAATTGTTACTTTTTAGCTTTGCCCGATTACATCTTCAATGTCTCTTTCATATTACATTATGCTTAATTTTATAATTGGCATAGAACTAATAGATGACATCTCTTGTATCAGATATTCTCAAAATATGGGCGCGTAGAAGATGTTTATCTTATGCGTGATGAAAGGAAACAAAGCCGTGGTATGTTTTCTACTTTTCTGGGATAGTAGCTGGAAATTGGAGTGGGTGGGGGCCAAGAGTTGGTTTTTGTAGGTCATGAAAGCATGAATTGATTGATGCATAAGGATGCTATTCTTCTATTGTTTCAAACCTCTCTTTTAGTGTTTGGAGGCATCTTAAATTTGTATTCTGGTGTTTCATTTTCTGTGTAGTTGATGGCAATACCAAATTGATAATATTTTCCTCCTTTTGATAAAAGGATGCATTTTTTGTGAAAATACTCACATGGAGGTTTGACACAGGCCGCTATAAAAGCACAATAGTGGAATCTATATAGCGATAGTAAGGAAACCCGAGGGAGAAGGGTGTGTGTGAAGGGTTGGTTTTGTGGTTCATAACCTTAATGTCAATGTTTGGATGCATCCTAATTTGTACTCTGGTGTTTCATTTCTTGCCCTTGTACGTGTGTTTGTGTTTGATTGCAATACCAAATGGATAATATTGTGCCCCCTTTTTGGTTGAAGGTTGTGGTTTTGTGAAGTACTTGCATCGAGATATGGCACTGGCTGCTATAAATGCACTTAATGGAGTTTATACAATGAGAGTAAGGAAAATATATACCTTTGTCTTTTAGTAATTATCCTTGTGAAAGCTTTCTGGTTATTATCTTGTATTTTTCTTCTTAGGGTTGTGATCAACCACTTATTGTCCGGTTTGCTGATCCTAAAAGACCTCGTCAAGGAGATTCCAGGTCTGTCCCTGAAAGCATTAATTGATGTTCTTCAAGCATGAAAATCTGTTATATAATGCTTAATTAATTGAATAGAGGGTAAAGTTGTGGACTTTTTGAACCTGATCTTACTTGTGATCACTTATATGAATATGAAATCCTCCATAAGAAAGAAGTATTTTTTATTTGTTGATATGAACAACTGCTTGTTAGTTTGGACTGGTTAGTCCACTTTTTAATAAGGCAGTGAAGACCATTCAATAGATGAAAGGGGCTAAAACAAGTCTAGTATATGTTGATTAAAGGGCATTCTTCATTGATCCTTATCTGTTGCGGCCTCAACAAGTTTTTTTGTTGTAAAAAGTTATTTTCCTTTGGGGTGAGGGATTCCTCTTTCATTTTAGACTTGAATCACATATGAAACTTCTACCTAATAATATTATTGAGATATGTGCACAGAATCTAAATCAGTTTGCAATGTTGGCACAAACTAAAGATTAATGGGAAAATAAATCATTGTGCTGATACCAAAAGGCTGTTTTGATCATGTACCTTTTTAGGTGTCCTCCATGTTACTCAAATGCATGTTATGTATACATTAAAAAGTGGTTTATAAGTTTTGTTTGGCTTGCTTCAGGGGTCCTGCATTTGGAGCTCCAGGACCAGGTCCTAAATTTGACCCACCAGGCGCAAGGTATCAATCCTCACTCGTCCACTTTGTATTTTGGTAATCTGAGTGATTCCTCTATTAAACTGCCGTCATGTTGGGACTTAGTGGAATGCTTCTTCTGTAATTACTTGTTTGTAGATTTCCACCCAATATTAGTGTTCCTATGGGTGATCATGTGCCTCACCCGAATGCATGGCGTCCAATGCATCCACCAAATATGGGACCATCCTCTAATGCTGATCTCCATGGTATGGGGCCTCCATGGCTTCCAAGATCTGGTGACACTGTATTGGCTATAAACACAGTAAGTACAGATTTGATGATACTTAGTTTTAATGCTAAAATCATGTACGATTATTTTCTCTTCAAAGTCTACAATGATCCACAAATGCATCCTAACTCTATTTTTTTGCTGATTTGTCGTGCTTCCAATGGTTACCTTAGCTCTTAAATTTTATTATTTATTTATTTATTTTTCAAGTATTTTTGTTCTCGATGGCACCTATAGCTTAACTATACTTAAATAATTATAGGGTGGTCCTATGACTGGCATGGGAGGCCCCATAGATGGCCGCTTTCAGAATGAATCCCAGTCATCAATGTCACAACAGGTAAATTGAAGTTATCACCATACGTTTCAGATTAATCAATATTTAGTCATCACTGCCCCTTTGCTAGCTTAAGCTAGATTAGTATATTAATTTTACTTACGGAAATCCTTTTTTGAAATTTTTACTTCTATTTTCAGAGTTTCAACCAGCCTGTGCCGCAAATTTCACCAGTCAACCAACAAATATCACCAATGCAAAAACCTGCTCAGTCATCTCAGGAGTTGCCACCTGATTACCAGTTGTACCCTCAAGCACCAATGCCCTACTCCCAAATGTCATCACAATCATCTCTTAGGCTGGTTGGCCAACCACAACTTCCTTTCTCTGCTGGTCAGCATGCACTTGGCACAAGTGGACAATTTCCAACTTCTCATCCCCAAACTCAGCAGAGTGCTTTGCCTGCTTCAAATCCTCGGATACCTCATGATAGCAGCTTCCAACCTAATGCAGCATTTAACACTCCTAGTCAACAGCAAGTTCCAACGTCTGTGCCGCTTCAGCCATTTCAACCTCTTCAGCAATCCCCTTCTCAGTTAGCTCAGATGTTGTCACAACAAAAACAGACTT